>OY282558.1:225054580-227454580 GCA_958295665.1 Tipula vernalis | reverse complement strand
TTCCTGGTCATCTTCATGCATTGTGATTTGGCGAAACATTTTTCTATGTCGGCTGTATACACGAATTTATGTTTTCGCCATCGAACTATTATATTTATAAGATCTTGTTGGAGCGTGGGACCATTTAGCTGGACATTATTTAGGGGATTACCTGTAGATGTCTTGGCTGATGCATGTTGAACTTGCTTTTTTGAAAGCTGCATTATTGGCTTCGTGCGAATGGCCTATGTTGTAGATTTCCTCACATTCAGTCATCCAAAGTTATTTCCCTGGAAGTTTTGTTTTTTCCAAAAAAGAAATATTGCATTATATAAAATTCAGTTAGAGAAAAACCTGACACGCGATACGTTCAATAAAATCAGTTACAAAAAATAAATAAGTGTAAATACAATTGTAAATCTTAAATAAATAAGTGTAAATACAATTGTAAAACTTAAATTAAATAAATAATTATAAAATATGTTAAATCAATAATGTTGAATATACATATGTATCAGTGAAATAATATAACAGGTTCAGTGACACAGTGATAACCCCCCAAGAACCACTAAAGAACTAAAAATTAACTGGAATCCATATCTAAGGACCGGGTCCCTATCTTGGATATCCGTTCTGTAATTTAAAGTGCGGTAAAAGGACTACAAAGTTACCCATTAAGGAATTACCGATTACCAAAACCTACCTCCACAATTGGTGACACCGACGTGATTGGGACAACAGTCAGTCATCACATTGGTAACAGCCATTAATTTACGGCCATTGATGGTAACTACATACATCAGTCGACTACTCATTTTTTACACGCGTTCAAAGTTGAACTTTCTAGTCGACACCAGCGCAAACATTTCAGTGGTACCAAACAAATTCTTCAAAAACATTCTTTCGGCAATAGCACCAAGTTTATTTGCAGCAAACGGTACACTAGTCAAAGCTTTCGGCATAAAGGTAATAAAACTGGACATTGAACGACGTAGAGAATTTACATGGGAGTTTGTAATAGCAGACGTGTCCATTCCAATGTTAGGATCAAATTTTCTGAAACATACAGGATTGTTAGTTGATATTCAAGGACAGAGGGTAATAGACCCATTAACCTCCTTGTGTGTCAAAGGTACCATTACAAACAATTCAAAAGAAGAACTGTCATTGCTGGACAAGTCACTATTGCACCCCAAAATTAAAAATCTACACACTAAGGGCACACTAAGTAAGAACTTAAATAGACATACCGTAACACACCGGTTAGAGACAATTAGACCACCAACAGGTTGCAAAACGCGGAGACTGGCGCCTGACAAATTGAAAATGGCGAAAGACGAATTCGAACACTTGATATCACAGGGCATTTCTCATCCCAGTAGCAGTGCTTGGTCAAGTCCATTACACCTGGTAATGAAAAAAAATGGTAGCTGGAGCCCATGCGGCGATTACAGGGCGTTGAACAACATCACGATACCCGTCAGATATCCGATACCACATCTTCAAAACTTTTCGTATCAACTGAAAGGGTGCACAATATTTACGTCCCTAGATCTTGTACAAGCATATCATCAAATACCGATCGAACCTTCGAATAATCCAAAAAATGCCATTACGACACTATTCGAGTTCACCAAAATGACCTTCGGCCTTAGGAATGCTGCACAAACTTTCCAAAGATTAATGCATTCAATATTGTTCGGTCTCGATGTGTTAATCGTTTCAAAAACTTTTGAAGAACATTTAGACCATCTAAATATACATAGTCTTACAAAAATTCTCGGAACATGGTTTGATCATAAATCCAGATAAATATGTTTTCGCTACACACGAGATTACCTTCCTAGGACATACGGTCAAAGAACAAGGCATTACACCCACTCAGGAAAGAATCGAGATAATCAAAAATTATGAGCGTCCAACTACAGTTAATCATCTCAAAAGATTTTTGGGTATGATTAATTTGTACAGGCGTTTCATTCCAAACGCAGCTCTGGACCAAATTTTATTGAATGATTTCTTGAAAGGATTCAAGAAAAACAGTAAAACCACAATGCAATGGTCAGAGACTTCAATTCAAGCTTTCGATAATTGTAAGGATAAGCTATGTCAAGCGACGTTCCTGGCACATCCCTGATCCATGGCTATGTTAGCCATTATGGTCCACGCAGCGGACACGGCGATTGGGGCCGTGGTCCAGCAGTATGTTGCAGGTACTTGGCAACCACTCAGCTTCTTCTTAGTACGACTGAACGAAATACAGCAACGGTACAGTGCTTACGACAGAGAGTTGCTTGCAGCTTATTCTGACATTAAGCACTTCAAATATTTGTTAGAGAGTCGTGAGTTCACACTGTTCACGGATCATAAACCGTTAATTTACGCGTTTAAACAAAATTCAGAAAAAGTATCACCGCGACAATTTCGATACCGTAATTTCATCGGCCAATTTATTACCGATATAGCAGATACCCTCTCACGTATTAATCAAATTTCAATGTCCGAAAGTATTGATTAAACAGAAATAGCGGATGCTCAAACCAATGATGACGAATTGCGAGAACTCTTGAATAATAATTCAAACACTTCAGTCAATCTTAAGTTCAACTTAAAGAAAACTATTTGTTGTGATGTTTCAACCGGTATATCAAGACCGGTATACCACGTCAAAGATCAAAATTTTCAAGGCATATACATTCACTTCTCGGTCGATTTGTAGTTGCATCGCAACGCTTTTCTGAAATTCATCTCGACATCATTGGTCCATTACCAATTTCTGGAAACAATCGTTATTGTGTGATGTTAATAGATCGTTATACACTTTGAGCAGAGGCGATTCCAGTGCCGGACATTACTGCTGTCTCGGTCGCATTCGCTGTGTATTCTACCTGGATAACCAGATTCAGCGTCCCTGATTTCATTGTAACTGACCAAGGAGTACAGTTCGAATCTCTCCTATTTAATGAGTTATCAAAACTATTGGTATTTCTGCACAAGAAGATGTAACAGAATGATAGAACGGTGGCATCGAGTGTTAAAATCCGAAGTAATGTGCCGTGGCAGAACGGACTGGAGCAGTATAATTCCGCTGATTCTACTGGGATTACGGACTACGTATAGTACTGAACTGAATACCACACTGGCAGAACGGAAGCACACTACGAATACCAGGACAATTTTTCGACCAAACCACGGACAACAAAATTCCACAAACGGACTTTGTACAAAATTTAAAAAAAACACTTCGATAAAATTAAACCGACTCCAGCGTCCAGACATTGCACCGAAAAAATCTTTATTTCGTAAATTTAACGGATATAACCCACGTTTTTCTACAAACAGACGCGGTACGGAAATCCTTGGAAGCATCATACACCGAACCATACAGAGTAATAAACAGGAACGAAAACCATTTACAATCGAAATTAACGGCAAGCACAGCAAGATGTCAATCGACAGACTCAAGCCATGCCATTCAGAAACACTCTAGAAAATATGAACGCTACTCAAGACAATAGATCGACTTCGAACGGACAGAGCGACAACAAAAACACCAACACCCGCAAAGTTTCCTTCGTAAAAAAAAATTGGGCAAACAAATTTATTGCAAATTGGAGTCTTTTTTTGCTAAAATTACAAAACATTTGAAGCAATTGGTTTATTGTTTCATTTTAAATACATGTATGACGTAACTTTTTGAAAAAAAAAATTGACCTGCAATTTAGGGGCAAAACACCGAAAAATGCCAAAATATTCAAAATACGTTTGATTGGAGTTAAAGTAATGTAATAAATTAAAAACTTATTTTTTATTTTTTTGTTTGTTTTTTATTGATTTATAGAAGTTCAATCTTTCATATTAATATTTTGTTGGATCGCCTTTTGCTTTTATTACACCGGTACAACCCCGCAACTGATGTGCAAAAAAATTGGGCAAGCAATTATTTTTTTTTACGCCTACCGTTCTTGGCCATCATTAGGGTGCAGATGTTTTATTGCCTGTAATTTATTTTTTGAGTATAAATAGTGCATATTTTGTAAGATTAAGTTATTCTGTAAGTGATCCTAGACAAATAAAGAATAAAGTGCAATTTTTGTTAAAAAAATGGGAAAATTTAGTGACCAGTGTAAAAGCAATATGTTGATTTTGGCGCGAGAAAATTTAACCACGCGTGAAATAGGTGAAAGATTAAACATTCCTAAAAGTACTGTCGCGTGGAATATTAAAAAAAATCGAGAGATGGGCGGTACACAAAGAAAGAAAGGCTCTGGAAGGCCCAGAAATACAACGCCAGTGGAAGATCGTTTTATACTATTACAAAGTCGTCGGAACCGTTTTAAAACTTCATCGGACATAAGACAGGATCTTGAGCGAGCAACGGGAAAAAAATTTCAGCCGGCTTAGTGAGAAAAAGACTTGTTAAAGCTGGTTTGAGAGCACTTAAATCAGTCCAGAAGCTTGAGTTCATATTACTAGTGAAAAAAAAAAGTTTGCTATGGGCCCAGCAGCACGTTAATTGGACTCCAGAGATGTGGAATGATGTGATTTTCTCCGATGAATCAAAAATCAAGCTGCATGTTGGAGATGGAAGAATTCTCGTAAGGAGAAAACCTGGCGAGAGACTTAGCAACGAATGTCTTTTAAGACTTCCACCGAAAAAAGAAGGAGTTATGGTCTGGGGATGCTTTTCTGGAAATGAAACCGGTCGATTGTGCTTCCTTAGTTCCAGCGTTACAGCAGCTGTTTATCTGCAGGTCCTTCAGAACGAATTTGAGCCTTCTGCGTTAAAGCTTTTTGGCGAGACTTGCAAATTTATTTTTCAACAGGACAACGCTCCGTGCCATACCGCCAAAATTGTGAGTTATTAATTTTGAATTGTAGATAGACAAATTGGCTTTCAGATAAACATAAAAAATTTGTTAAAAACTTGTTTTTTTTCTTATCTCTTCATTTAAAGGTAAAAAAATACTTCGAAGAAAAAGTATCGATGTGTTGAGCTGGCCCCCGTATAGTCCAGACTTAAATCCAATTGAAAATATTTGATCTATAATGAAGCTAGAAGTAGCAAGGAAGCGCCCAGGATCGATTGAAGCTTTAAAAAGTTTGTTGATGATGATTTGGGAATCCATATCTCCTGCAACTTTGAAAAATTTATCAAATTCAATGAATCGGAGGTGTATCGCTGTAATAAATGCAAAAGGCGGTCCAACAAAATATTAATATGAAAGATTGAACTTCTATAAATCAATAAAAAACAAACAAAAAAATAAAAAATAAGTTTTTAGTTTATTACATTACTTTAACTCCAATCAAACGTATTTTGAATATTTTGGCATTTTTCGGTGTTTTGCCCCTAAATTGCAGGTCAATTTTTTTTCAAAAAATTACGTCATACATGTATTTAAAATGAAACAATAAACCAATTGCTTTCAAAACTTTTGTAATTTTAGCAAAAAAAGACTCCAATTTGCAATAAATTTGTTTGCCCAATTTTTTTTACCAGCACTGTACATCTCTAGTATACTATTGAAAATCCTTAAGAATTTAAATTACTTCGATTAGAGAGCATCCACACTGTTAAAAAATTATTTTCTGAAAATTTATGCCGTTCACAATATTACGTGAGCAACGTCAGAATTGACCGATATGATTCTTCACTCAGTGCTTGGCGTCACTTTGGACCATTCGAGAATACAAAATAATAAAACATAATTAATACAATATCAGAATTAACCGAATCCCACCTCCTCGTCACGTGCCATTTCATTTTATATATCTCCCAGCCATTTCTCCGAAACTTGCTCCACCCTAATGGCGTGATATTATTTTAAAGGCGTCCCATAATAATTTGCTATTAAGATTTATATACGACCTTATACCACAGATAAGAATAGACAGATGTGCATCTTGTATGGTCCATATTTATATTTAAAATTTCAATACCAAATTTCAATCCAATCTGTTTGGACCAGGACGTATATATAATTTACATTTCTATCCCTTTTTATCCTTTTTACCCATGACAAATAAAGCATTTCGTTTTTTTTTTGGTTTTCGTTTGTTCAAATTCAAATCGAAAAAAATGAATGAAACTAAATAGAAAAGGCGTCTACTAGATAGCTAACGAATTATACTCTACAGCGGGCCTCAAATGATCAATATTTATTGCCAATATTTCAGTATTGGCAATACTATTGAACATGTGAGGACACTAATTGAAGGATTGTCAATATACAAAATATTGTGGCGATGGTTTGATGAAAATCAAAATATTTTTAATATTGATATAATATTTACAATACTATTTATCTTCTGAGATACTTTATTGATAAAATACCTATGCAAAGAGGTGTAAAAATTTGAATTTGGTGCACATAACCATGAAAACGAAACAATTACCTACACGCAGCATTCCATTTATACGTAAAAAGAATAAAAAGGGATAGAAATGTAAATTATTTATATGTCCTAGTCTAAACAGATTGGATTGGAATTTGGTATTGAAATTTGGAATGTAAATATGGCCCATACAAGATGCACATCTGTCTATTCTTATCTGTGCTTATACCAAGAGAATTTATTACTCAGAAATAATACCTTTAAATGCAATTTTAACAAAGCAATTCGCAAATAATGTATCGATTAATATATCGTTGAAATTTCAATCATTAAAATGTCACAGAATGTCAATAAAACGTCAGAAAAATGTCATCGTCACAGAGAATGTCTTGCTATTAATAAAAGCTTACTAGATATAATTTATTTTTAAATATTGACGGTTCAAATGACGTATAAATCAAATTAGTTTCCGGTCACTTGGGAACTTTGAAGTCCCATAACTCGCAAACATAAGCTGCATTTTTTTATTCGCTCCGGATAGCTGCTATCGAGATCCGTCATATAAAATGTGGCTCCCGATAGCGTTCCGTATAAATAGGTAGAGCCAAATATTTTTTATAAGAAAATTTCGCTAAACAATTGAATTAAAAATGAAAGTTTGACGTTAAATAAATTTAGTTTACCGATGAATAGCGCGTCAAATTAAAATTTTTGCGTAGAAAAATTACGGTTCTCGTTAGCAGCTATCGGGAGTGAATAAAAAAACACAGCATATATTGGTTTTTAACAGGAGAGATTGCTTTAATCAAATAAATTTCGTAAATACGTCAATTCTGTGACGCGCGTCATCACATTGAAATTTTGGTTTACCCCCATATATAATGAAAACAAAGACGTAGTCCTACGTCAAAAGTAATTAACTAAATTCAAATCTTATTTAATTAAATCCGTGTTATTTTCATCAATGAACTTGATTTCAAATGAAACTAATTAAATGTCATCACATTTGGTGTTCCAGATTTAAAAAAAGTTGTGCCACCCTGAACAATCAATGTATAACTAACTTTAAATACGTTCTTAATTCGATTATACTGGTATTTGGTTAAATTCTATTGTGTTGCATTGATGATTTTTCATTACGATGATGATGACTGTTTTTTTACACACATATGTGTATATTTTCAAATGTGGTTACATGGTGTCATGGGTTAAAAAGGTCTTTGTGGTATTAAATTGGCATTTTAATATAAAAAATAATCGTATCGATTTTGGTTTTAAAGAAAAGTTATGGTGGTCACTAAGTTTACAACTAAAAATTCAATTAACTAGTTGTGCCGCCATCTGCAACTAATTAATCCATTCAATTTGTATATGTCCAAAACGCTTATTGTTCATCAATGCCATAAATTATTAATGCGAATAAATGATTTGATTATTGCAAATTAAAACGGTAACAATTAATGATATTCTCTAATAAAAATTTGCAAAAAAAAAAAAAAAAAAAAAACAAATTGCAATTAACTTCAAATATTTACTCCATGTATGGAGCGTAACCATCTTCTGCACATTTTTGTCCATGTGTGTATACAATGTAAAACAAAATCCAACGAGAAGAGTTGAGTCAAAATAACCTTGGCCTTCATTTCTTGTTACCAAAATGATTTGTATTTACTTATCAACATCTTTATATTGTTAGTGAACGCTAAAGTCAAATTAGTGTTACTCAGCAACAAATTTGTTTCGAAACGGACCTCCCACATTAACCAGCGCGGTTTGGTTATACCTATACATATATTTTGGAAATTTTGGCTGTCTGCTAGTTAGTAATTATCTTACTTAGAGACATGAACGCAAAAAAACTTGCATTGGTTTGTGTTTTCAAAAAGCTTTCAAACCAAACCCAATTTTTTTTCTGAATCAAGAATTATGTACGTCGAAATTTGGATTTTTGTGTTTAATACCAATGTCAAATTTTTTAAGTGGTTCTTTTTGTATTTTTAATCAAATGATTTAATTAATGTCAGCGGTGGCTCGAACTAATATTTTTTAGCGAATTTAACTTATTTACAAATTGATATGGTTAGGTACTAGGGTTTCTCAAATGGGATCCCGGACTCGTGATTTCCCGGATTTCAACTTCTTTAATGTTAGTAGTCTTTTAGCTAAAATCCGCATAGGAAAGTTAGGAATTCTCAAACGAAATTCTAAGATCTCGTTTTCTGTACGAAAAGTGTGACAGGGAAATCCCGCGATTTCACTTTAAAACGGTTTAACTATATAACGGCATAGGAATGTAATATTAATATATTAATATGTATGACAGTAAGACCTCGGTTTAAGAGCCTGAATGGGGATTGGATTGTCTCTGATTTCCGATTGTCCATTAGATCTGAATGTAGAAAGTTTAAATATCCTATATAGAAGGTTATCCATCAATAGCATTTTCAACTCAAATTCAGGCCGATTAAGAATGAACTTGATTATTTATTAAACGATTATGGTGAAATTCTATTTGCACGATGGAAATGGCATTCTAAAACGATTATTACATGAAGTTCTGGAAAATGGCCAATTAGGATGGAACCTGCCTAATTCTCAACCGATTATGATGAAATTCGACATGTGCGTTGGAAATGGGATTCTAAAATGATTTTTAGATGAAGTTCTGAAATATGGCCAAGTATGATAGAACCTCCTCATTTCTCGGCCGATTATGATGAAATTCGATAGGCACACTAGTATTGATATTCTAATATTTCTTAAACTGTTTCTTAACGGATTTTAGTGGAATTTTACACGTGCGATGGAAATGAGATTCTAAAATGATTTTTAGACAAAGTTCTGGAAGATAACCTAGTAGGTTGAAACTTTGCTATTCGTTAAACGATAATAATGAAATTCGAGATTGGAAATGAGGTTTTAAAATAATGTTTCTAATTCCGAAATTCTACAATACCGTTAGTAGTTTCAATACTGCAGCGTTTATCCGCCACATATTATATTTTTCAAAACTTACCGCTCTAACAGCAAATAATCAGAAAACATAACCCAAAGTTTAAAGCGGAGGATTGGCAAGAAAAGTTTCTAACCGAATCTTTATTACAGAGATAATATTGATTGATTAGCAATTAAAATAGTACGTTTACGATGTCTCAAAGGAACCTCAACAGCTGTATGATTCACAGAAACCTAAAGAGGCAACTTTATAGAAGCCAGATTGACATACAGCTGTGTGCAATATAATACGTTACCTAAAAAAAAGGTTTAAATTGCCAATTTTTGTACGCTTTATTTTTAATCACCACATTACATCGCCACCTCATAGAATCGTCTAATTTTTGGCATTTTTTAACTGGGAACATCCCAGTTGAAAAATATGGCAAAAATTAGTCGATTCTCTGTGTATTAGTCGATTCTTGCTCTTCAACTTCGTCTAAAAGTAATTGTTGGGTCACATTTCGTTTTGTTCGTTGGAAATGTCAAAATTCATCATAATCGGTTAAAAATAGCTAAGTTATATTCTTATTGACTATACTATATTCCAGAACTTTATCTAAAAATCATTTTAGAATTGCATTTTCAATGCACATTTAAAACTTCATTATCATCGGTTAAGGAATAGCCAAATTCCGTCCTAATTAGCCATTTTCCAAAACCTTATCCAAAAATTATTTTAGAATTCCATTTCCATCGCGGATATCAAATTTCACTAAAATCCGTTAAGAAATAGCCAAGTTCCGTCCTAATTGGCCATATTCCAGAACTTCATCAACAAATCATTTCAGAAACCTATTTCCAAAGCACAGGTAAAATTTCATAATAATTAGTTAAGGAATAGCCAAGCTCCATCCTAATTCAAAAATTGGTATTATTGTCTGATGGTGTGATGGTAAGATTGTATAAATGATAGTACGTTTGATGGTATGACGGTATTTACCGAATCGTATAATGGTACGGCGGTTGAATTGTATGATGATATCATGGCCTGACAGTATGATGGTATGATTATATGGTGGTCTGATGATATGGTGGTACGATGTTACGATGATATTATGGTATTAAGGTTTGGTGGAATGATGCTAAAATATACTATCTAACCATGGTATGATGGTGTGATGGTTCGACGTTACTATGGTACGTTAATATGATTGTATGATGGTTTAATAGTGTAGAGTCATGATGGTAGGATGATATAATAGAATAATGGTATGATGGAATGATTGTTTAAGGTTGTGATTGTACCTTGCTATTATGGTATGCTGGTGACTAGCGCCTGAATTAAATTTGAGTTGGATTTGAGTGAGAAATTCGGTTAGGGATTAATTTGGGGTCGAGTTTAGGGTTTAGTTCGACGTTAGATTGAGTTGATTTCGAACACGCGTACAGCTTGTAAATCTAGTAGATTTTAGGATTGGGTTGACCATTAACTGTCGAGCTGATCAAACGATTGAGATTTGGTTCGAGCTAAGTTGAGCTAAAGATGAGTTAGGGTTTAGTTAGCTTGCATTGAGGTTGAGTCAGTTGCTTGATTGGGGAATTATTTAAGGGTTGATTTGGGATTAGGTTAAGGGTGGATTTTAAAGTTGATTCGGGGTTGATTTCGAAATTGAGTTGAGGGTTGAATTGGCGGTTAATTTGGTGATTGCGGTTGAGTTGGAGGCTTAGTTGTAAATTGGTTGGAGGTTGAGCTGAAGGTTGACTTAAGAGGTTCAGTTAGGGATTGATTTGGAAGTCGAATTGACCCAAGTTCTGACGACCTCATGAGGATTCAGCCCATTATATTTTTCCTATTTGAAATTGCTTGTAATTATTCAAAAGTTGGAGCCTAATTTAAATAAATAGACTATATTAACAGACTTAGAGTATGCTGCAATCAATACCTCCAGTAATGTATTTCGATGAATAACAATTAGGCTATGCTACTTCCATTTCAAGTAGTGTCTTTACAGGCAAATAAGAGTAACTGCAGCATTGGCGTTTGTGAAAGAAGAAGACGTAGAGGAACATTTGTTAAATTAGCATCACAAAGTTTTCTAGATTGTTTCGGATAGGAGTTTGTCGATTATGTAGACGTTCAGGGATTAAAAAATGTTTAATATTTCCAATAAAAATGTGGATTATTTAAAATAATTTGGGCTTGTCGAAAATAAATAACCATGTCGAAGGTTGGCATCGGGAATTTGCGGAACTAGCTCACGAACACCATCCATTTTTGAAGCTCGAACATGGTAAGAACGAATTACTCTACCAGCAATTTGTCTCGTAGGTGCGAATAGCAAAATTTGTTGCCAAATATAATACATTTTCTCAATATTTTACAATAGTCTCACATCTGAATTTTTATTATTTCCATTTTATAAATGATATGAAATCATTATTGAATTAAAATAAAACTTAAAAAACTTTAAAAAAACATAAAAAACAAAAAAAAAAATTGGAAGTTTCACCGTTTTTTAAGCTAGGAAGAAAACATGATCATTTAGGGCTAAAAAGATACTTTGCTAAATCGTTGAACCGTAGTACGGTTTCCAGCGTACATGTCGAATTTCATCATAATCCTTAACAGGCCATTCTTCAGAACATCGGTTAAGAAATAACCGAGTTCGGAAATTATTTATGCCAGCGGTTTTCCAATCATCGAAACATTTTCTATAGGCACTTTCCTGGAGGGCCTTCAACTCGCGCGCTGAATTTTGTTTTATGGCTTCAATGGCGTCAAAACCCGGACCACAGAGTAGCAATTTGAGTCTGGGAAACAGTACGTAATAAAACGTAATAAAGCATTTTATTGAATCTGCCTTAAACGACTGGAAATGTACGAACCTTTCGGAACACTAAATTCTTGAGCTGAGGCTTGTCAGTAATAAAGAATGAAGGTAGTCTTCGTAAAAAATCGAACTAAATCTGGCCACATGTCCTCTATTTAGCTATTGCAGGAACTTAAAACCTAAATATAAGTGATCCTTGAGCCATAGAACAGATTGTTACAAATAAACCAACAAACAAGAAGTTAACGAATACGTGTATAATTTAAGCTTTCAGCGATATTTTAGCGAGGATATTTTGTTTCTTGACATTATTTCTTCCGACATTTTTGAATTGTGACGTTTTTCGTCAACGAAGTTTTTGCGTGCGACATTTTTTACGGTTATGATGAGATAAATCGATATCGTTATCGATAATATTATGATGAGATAAATCGACAAGCGATAATTAGAATACACCAAAAGCGTGTTTTGTTCAATGAACAAATGTCAATGTTGGTGGCGACAATTGAGGAGTAGGATTGACGGACATATACTTTCCCGCCAAAACTTTTAATGCAGTCAATAAACTGTACTTTTCTTACACCTGAACGATGCTCTACTTTATAGTGATTCTCTTACAAGAGCAGGGCGCATCTGGCAATTTCCATGACATGTTTTTTGTTTCGTCAATACTGAGCCACTTGCCAGAATCCTTTTCAACATTTGAAATGCTGACAATTAATCTTCTTCAAACTCGTATTTTGTCACAGCCTTTAACTTTTCAGTTGGCGGTGGGATATTTCTATTTTCAATTAAATGCCCAAGCTACCCATTTTTCTTTGCATTATTTGGCACTTCTTCCACTTAATATCTAATCCTGAATTTCTTCCGAAGGCTTCTATCTAATCAAAATTTCATTCTGCTTCATCATCGAAACCAAGTACAACTTTAAAAAAATTACAACTGTATCGTCTAGGTACGTTAGTATTTTATTGATTTACTGTTGGAAAACGGACGGGAACGCCAGAATCCAAACGGACCTTTCTGGAATTCTTATTGTCCGTAATGTGTCACGGTACCCAAATATTTCCGGCCTCTTCTGCTACAGATACGTGAAAGCCCCATTTGTTAAATCCAATGTAGGGTACTATCTCGCATCCGCCACTTTATCTATTTGTTGCCTCATCAATCGTAATGGATACCTATCTTTGATCACCTTTTTGTTTAATGTTCCGAAATCAATCCAAAGTCTTTTTGTTCAACCCTTCTGATACACTTGGCATCAAAATTCCATCTTTTAGCTACTCACATTTGTATAAACAAGTTTTTCATCCTATAAAATGATTTTTATCTTGACTTCGCGTTTAATGGTTTTCTCCGGTTTATACACGGAAAGAAATAATCAAGCATAACTGATATAACACAAGCGAAAACCCTATCGTTTTGGAGCCTAGTAAAAACAGGCGCAAACCATGAATACTTTGCATGTTTTATGAAAATAAAAAAAAGTGGATATTCTGCATAAGTTGCTATAATTAAGCAAACATTGCTTTAGATTTTTAGCAATTTTTTCATATATTAATCAAATATTAGCTTGAAATAAGAAATGCATTATATCAATAATTAAGTATATTTGGAATACAATAAGAAACACATGCTTGAAAATGCTAGGTTAATTTGAATTGATTCAAGTAATTTATGCCACAAAACTCAAGTAATATTTTCTTAATTCAAGTTGATAAAAACAAACTTATTTTAGTCTAATGTACTGAAATCAAGCAGGAAATTTGCGCAAATTATGTTAACTTTACTTAGATTAAACTGCATATTCTACACGATTTACGAAGTATTACGCAAATTTTTAGCAGAACCTGATATTTCATTCTTGTAAACATTTGCTTAGTTCAAGCCAGTTATGCACATTCTCTCAAACTTCACAATAATAAAAATACAATACTACAATAAAAGAAAACAGATAATTTCAAATTCGTTTTATTATTTATTAATTATTCGAAATTACAATTTCATAGGTACAAAATTCAATTTTTTAATCTACTTAACATATTTTAAAATACATATCACAAATATTTTCTTTATGTAATTAAAACTAAATTCATATTTTTAAAATACATATAAATTAAGACATAAATAGGTCAATATTTTTAATTATGTATAACTACATAACTCTATAAGTATCTCGGTTTAAAACATTTAGCCCCATTAAATAACCGAAATATTTGAAAAGGTTTACTCACAAACTGAGTTATTTCGATAACAAATATTTCGCTAACCATCTCTGAAATTAAGAAACAGTTTAAATTATCTTCAAATTTAATGTTGTAACTATTTAGAATTAAATATACAATGTCATTTATTTTTATAACTTCCAGTATTTTTAAAAGCCGATTATTTTTAAATAAGTAAAGATCTGTTAAAAACATCGATCCATTAAAATAATATTTCTCTAAAATGGAACCGCATTGTAGGTGACTTATGTTAAATTTGTCTGCAAGTGTTTTAAAATACGCCTTGGTTCTTAGGAAATCTAAACTTGATACGTTTGAATTTGAATTATCATGAATTTCTTGTAAAGACGACTTCAATATAAAATAGCTAAATTTCATAGCAAATTTTTTTGCAACGGAGAGTGCTAAATTTCTTCGACTACTTGTAACATTAGTATAATTCTTCATTTCACGATTTTTTGATTCAAACCTCATACACCAAAGATGACGCAGAGGTCCAGACTTACGTATAATGGAACTGTAATGCGTAATAATATGGTGCTTGGGCGTAAGGTTGCTTTCAAATACTTTAATATAAAGTTCGTGGTGTTTTTTGATTATTTCACTAAAATTATTAATGCAATCTTCTGTATAGGCAGGTAATAGCATGTTATCAACTAGCCTTTCCAGTATTAGTGTATATTTCCATATTTCATTATTCTTATTGATTAAGTCTCCAACTAATAAGGTAAAAAAGTGAAGTAAACTATAAGCTTCTCTAGAAGATAAGTGCAACTTTTGGGCTTTTAGGTGTTGTTCTTTAATAGCTTCACAACGATTTGTAGACTCTATTTGCCCATAGTTAAAATTACGTAATCTAAGATTAAAAGTTTCTAAATCCAAAAAGTTATTAAGTATAAAATAATTAAGGGCTTTTACTAATCCATATTTGATTATACCCTCAAATGCGTCATGCATAACATCAACTGAAAAATTTTCTGTCACATGAAATGATGGAATGGTATTGAAAATAGATTCAGCATGAATGCCTGTGGCTTTATAGTCGTTAAGCACAATTTGTTCTCTGTAATTTTTTGGATTACGCAAACATGATGAATCTTCTTGAGCAAGCTGTTGAGATATTTTTTTATGTTTTAAACAGAATCGGCAATAATAATTGTGACTAAAACTTTTAGAAAAACAACAAATATCATTGAGAGCTTTATTATCCCCTATAACCAATCCTAACACAAAATAAACTTGGAATATTCCCTCGTTCGTCCTGATTTCTATGCCATTTTTTTCAATATCTTGAATTATTTTGATTAGTTCATTCACCGCTATGTTGCTTCCAACTTTTTTCAGTACTGACGTTTTCAAAAACATAGCAGGGAAAATGTATTCTAGTTTTGAAAGCATTTCTAATGATAATACTGGGAAACTGTAATAGAAGGAAGCTATTGATTGAACACCAGTATGACTCCCAAGTGGGTCATTAACCTCTACATCATCATAATAGAGAAAGTATGGTATAACAATTTTATCTTTCAAGTTACTTGTTTTACTTTTCCAAAGGTCACCCTGTATAAAATTGGTTAAACTTGTACTTTCTTGCAATTTTTCCATGTGTTTCCGTACGTCTGTCAAAATGTTTGGGAGTTCAAAAAATGTTTTTATTTGGTAGATAATGGGCGAAATTACAACTTTCGATTCGACTTCTTCCAGATGGGATTCGCCTTTTCGCATATTTTCTTTAACTAGCTTCTCGACCGTAAATTGAACAGGCGGTTTCATTAAATTTCGATCCCCGAGGGCCTTAATTAATTTATATTCTGTTTTTATATTTTTGAAAGGATCTGCACACACGTCAAAAATTTGACTAATGTAATCTTTCCTTTCTATATTAATTTCTTCTATTACAACGTCCTTAATTAACATAAAAGTATGAGAAATATTTTCCGAAAACTCGTTTAAAATGGATTCTATTTGTTTGTTGGTTAAATGGCTGTAACTATTTAAATGAGAAACAAATGTAAGGGCGTTTTTATATAAATTGTCTTTAATTTGATCTACCGTTAATTTTGTATCAGATTTATCATGTAAATCAATTTTGTTTTCCGGAACTAACAAATTTTGCCGAGAGTTTAGGTTTTGCGCAGTAAATTCTTTTGTTCGCTTATGAGCATTATTAAGATGAAAAACGAAATTTCCCTTGCTTGAAAATGATTGAGGGCACCCTAACTGTCCACATTCAAATACATCAGTAGTTCCTAATCTATGTACGTATTTTATATGCACCAACAAAATATCTACAGATATTAATTCTTCCGAACACTTGAAACATTTATACATATTGAATTTTTAGATTTAAAAAGTTTTAATTTATTATTTAATTTAGTTTGGTTAGGAACGTTGCAAGCGTTGGCGATTTCATACCATCTATTTCAAAAAAATAATTTTGAATAAATTCCCAAACATTTTTCGATTGGATTTGATACTTCAGATCAAAAACATAGTGAATTTTAAAGCATGTTGACAAAGCAGCAATCAAATTATCGAATTTGTACACAATATCATCATATATTGTGTAGTAGTAGCTCCGTTCCCGCTCTTGGATCATAAAAACTGATGGCTGTTGCGAAATGCCGTGTTCTAAATATTTTTCGCGGCGGGTCTGTAAAATTTCTTTAATATGTATGTAAGACTCTGCCGACTCTAAGAAAGAGCTTTGAGAGTCAGCAATACTGAACTTCCAAATTTTTTTTGTGTGAGTATTTTTGGCCTGCCCGGTTGGAACTAGTAATCCGTGCAAGGCCTTTAAAATGATAATGTTCCTTGAATCTGAAAAAAAGGAATTTAGTTTTTTGCAAATTAATATTTAAATAAATAAATACCTTTATCGTTTTGTTGAGACATACATTCTAGCAATTTTACGCTAGCCAGGCACAGCTTATCTTTTATACAGTCTTTAAAAATAGGAATGACGTTTGCAGCGAAATTGTCCCACTTCCTAATTAGGTCAGTTCCTTTCCCAGGTTGCAGGTGCTCGAAATCAATATCAATCTGCAACAAATCATTATTAATGAATAAAATTCCGACTTAAATGAAAAAGAAAAATTTACCAATTGTGCACCATCTGCGTTAGTGTATTTCGGCCACGCTTCTATAATTCTTTTAATGTTTTTATCCCCTTTAGGTGTTAATCTGATGTGTGCCATTTTCATCCACTTTTCAAGCACTGTCTCAAAGGGCGTTGAATATACTTTTAACCAGACGTGGTCCTCATCGTCAATCAGTTCAGCAACTTGAAGTTCTTTTTCTAGTTAAAAAAAAAAGGAAATTTCGTAAAAACTGGACAAACAAACATAAAGCGTAAACCCACAGGCAAACGGAAAGAAAACTTTCGCAATAATTTCCAAATGTTTCCATAATTTTAACTTCAGCTAAAATACTCTGGGATTTGATCGAAAGCACCTAAACTATTTTTAAGACAAAACCTTCAAAAAAGTTTGTAATTACTTTGAAAATGGGAAATTTTTTCAATACCAATTTTGTGATAGAAAAAATTTAAATTCAATATTCTAAGCTAAGTGAAAATTATTTTGGAATTTTTTTAAATTATTAGTAGTGATAAATTCGATCAGGTTTCAGAAGATTTTAGCTAAAAAAAATCAAAAATTTGCAAAATATTGCGAAAAAAAGAAATGCATTTTTTTCGTTTCCTGTAGGTTTACTAAATTACTATTGCTTAATAAGCTTCATTTTATTTAAAATACCTTGCTCTAACTGTTTTTTGTGAACTCGCAGGCGTTTCTCCCTTGGAAATATTCCTGAAGCTCGTAATTTGGCGGCCGAATTCCTGTAGGTGTTGTACAACCGGCCAGACGGATATTTTCCAACGTTGGAATAGTATGTCTCCTAAAGAGAGCAAACAAAATAAAAAAATGATTATATTTGGTACGGCGCTCATGATTTTGTTTACAAACCTGTCTCTCTGATTGGAAAACTGAACAAAAAGTCGATGCTAATTGCGCGAAATGAGTACTGTGCATAAAAATTTTGTTTGATATATAAAATTCTATACAGTCTTTAATTAATTTTTCTCGCATCAAATCCGGTAGGCTGAAATTGTTTTTTTCGTATTGTTCTAAAACTATGGATCCATATGTAGATACATATAAATTAACATCCTAAAACAATAAAACAAACTTATTAGTCTAATAATTACATTTTTATACGGAATGAAATGCTGACAAATTTTAGGTTTGACGGAGTTTCTGCTGTTTCTGGTCTGGTAATTATTGTATTGTCTATTGTATTGCTTTGTCTCTCTTTAGGTAGGAGGTATGATACATTTTGTTGACTAGTTTTACTGTCATTTACTGCTTCAATTAAATTAGATAATTCTTGCCGAACTTCATTAATAGCTATTGAATCTGTGGTACTCGGTAATTGCTCGTACCCCTAAAGTTTGTACAATAGATTTGAAAATATATATAGGTACACTTTAGAGGGAAATGAGAAATAATTTATTTGAGTAAGTTCATTAGTTTAGAGAAAATATTTGGCTTCATAATGTGAAAAAATCCAAATTGACACAATCTTGAAACTGCAATTGGCCATAGGAAAATTAAGAGTAAAAAATTAAAAAAAATATTGTAATAGTTTTGATTGACAGTTTAGTCTAGAAAATTGTTGGTTTCTAAGGTTTTGATTGAAAACTTATTACAATCAAGAGTATTTTTAATTAACATTAAAACAGCGGCAATACTATGGAATCCGTCAGCTATTTTCGATGTACAGTTTGTGTAATGCATAAAGAGCCAAGCACGCAAACGGCAAACCGGAATAAACAGTCAAATCCAATTTTTAACAGAAAATCAAATCTATAAGTACCACCTTATTTTTAATTTTTTTTTTTTTATTAAAATTGGTTTAATCTCATTCAAAAGAACTCAATTTCATATATTGCTGAAGCTAAAGTCCGTCCATGAAAATATAAAATTGTTTTTTTTTTAATGAAATTAAATCAACTGCAATAAAATTTTATAATATTACGTGGTTATGAAAGTACCAGTGAGTTTTGAATTATGTTTTTAATGAACTTGATATTGCAACGTGAAACAAATGTGCCAAAAATTGGATTTGATCGTTTTAATTGCTGGTTTCCGTTTGTGCATGGGGCATCGCCTTAAGAAGGAAAAGAAAATATTCTTCATTTCAGTTAAATTTTGTCTATCAATTGAAGCGTTGAACAATGGAGTGAAATTAAACGACACAAAATGTAGGTCTTTTATTTTCGACCATGTTGTACGACTTGGTCAAGCTTATTTGGATAGATAAAAAACTGAAATGAACAGGATATTATAAATAAACAAAAATAACTAGCGGATTCCCATAGTAGGACCTCAAAATTCAAATTCCACTAAACAAATGAACTTGGTTCGGCAAATTTTTTTAATTAAATTGGTAATAAAATATTGCCCGAACATTGAAAATCTTCCATTCTTTTAGGTTTTTTCGAAATTTTAACATAATTCCCATTTTTTCGGTGGGAAATAAATGGTATAAATCCGCTTCCGTTAATAATGGGAACGAATCGATATCCATGGAGCAATCTGAAATAAATAAGATGCAGTTTTATCTTCAATATCTTTATCTAGTTTTATCTTTCATTTTTTAAAACACACACTTAGTTGAAAAGAGATAGGAAATGATTAATACAATGATCAGATATACAAGATTTATGACGCATATCAGGTTGGCCGAACAAAAAATACAGTTGTTTTAACGCTATTTTCTGAATAACTATTAATCCTAGCAAACTGAAAAAAATGCAAGCAAACTGCAATCAATTCCTCTTCGTATGTGATTATAAGGCCAAAATTATCTTAAAACCGTCGCCGTGGCCATTTAAAAATGTGAATACCTCCCAAAAATTGAACCAAGAGTAATATTTTAACTGAAAAACCTTTATTTAACTAAATCATTTCTGCCGTTCCTCATTAGGGATTTATGCGGCTTGCCAGGTCAAGTAATACGAATTTACTTTCACGTTTCAAATTGTTAGACCTTGGCTAATATATTCTCTTACAAAGCTGGCCTCACAAAGTAGTAATAAAGTTTAATAAATAGTAAAATTCATTCAAATAAAATTTCTTCTTCATTCAACGATTTTGGGGCAGATACGAGCACTTTTTTAAACAGCCATGACCACTATGTTAAAGCAACTAAGGCATTATCATCACATACCATGTGGTAGGCGTTTAATTGATTTTTCATTTACATTTTTTGCAGGTTGCTGTAGGATCGTTATTTTTTTAGAAAAAGCCTTGAAAAAACGGCGCACTTTAAATTAGCTCATCCTGTTCATTAAATAAAATTAAACTATCACCTGTACACTGTTTTGCATTTCAACTCGGGCTAGAAAATTACTTAACAAATTTATTCAGATGCACTTTGTTTGATGTTTACAATTTAGTATGAATTTAAAATACGCCCGGGTTTTTTCATTTATTATTCGCACAAATACAACATATGTGTACAATATTTAAACTTACCTTTAAAATAATTAAATAATTCTCCCAACTGCCATGATTCGAGGAGCTCTTTCATAAACGTTTGAGCTGGCGTGTTGTCCAAATTCAAATAATGCGTCATTTCAATCCAAACTAAAAAGCACTCTCGTATTGTACGAAATTAAAAATAACACACTTCACCTTTCAACGTTTAACGCACAGGTTTAACACTAACTGTTATATCAATTAAGATTAAAATTTTCTAAAATTAAAAAAAACACACAATATTCAGAATGTCTTACACAAAGTGAAACAATCCTGCTACGATGAATAACGCTTTGAAAATGATGCGATTATGCACGTGTTTCGCCATCGATTTGTCTTAACGGTAAAATTTACTTGATTACATATACTCTTATATGTGTTTTAAGCAAGTTATGCATGATTTTAGGAAGTAAGTGTTAAAATGAGCAAATCATGACATGAATTTACTAACATTTACTTAAATATATCAGTTTTAAGCAGACTTTGCTCGATTTAAGGAAATAAGTGATGAAATAAGCGAGTAATAACCCGATTTCATTCTTTAAAAAGAGGATACATGCGCAGTTAGTCCGTGCTGTTGGTCAATGAGTAAGAGCACACAGTTTCATTTTAAGTTTATGAGCACTATTTACTTGAACTTCAGCAGATTGTGCTCGATTTAAGGTAATATGCAATAAATTGAGAAAATAAACACTCGATCTTAAACAAATTAGGCATTATTTTGGGAAATATTTGTAATAAAATAAAGAAGTTAACACGATGATCTTATAGCAGTTGTTAAAAATCATAAATTATCTTTTTTATCGAAAATTTTAATTAATTTCATTTAGTATTTGATATAGATAGAATGCTGAATAGCTAATTATGTACATATTTATATGACTAGTTTTTAGGATTTTGTAAGAATTTTGAAATACAATAATTTTTTTTGTGCAAAATTATCAAAAGGAACGATCTTACCTTAAATTCTTACCAAAATTAGTTATGTACCACTCTGAACTAAAACTGATGGGCTTACTGGGAAATTCAATGATCTTACATAGGCTTATTTATGTTTGAAGTTTTATTCCCCTAAACAGATTGAAATGATGAAAGACAATAGCTTGTTTATAACTATTTATCTGTATCTTGGTATAGAAAATGGGTCAATGTCCAAAATCTTAAAATTAGTCGTACGCCCGTAAATCAGATAGAAACCTTATTTGAGAGTTCTAGAGCGCAAGAGGCGTCCATGCAAAATGTTTGAATGTTGAGTTAAGTGTAAATTACACGATATGAGACTCTGGGCTATGTGAAGCGAAAGGGTCACATTCGTTTTACACTGCGACCTGTGTTCCTTGCTCCAAAGAGTTTTGAGTCTCATATCCTTGTTTTTACAATTAAATAAAAAATTCTTGCATTTTACACTTATACTCTTGTACTGTAGACTCCTCCATTTCTATAAAAGAAAACAAATCGAATGATTTGCAATTAATATTTTCCAATATCTGATTGATCAACGTCAATTTTGGATGAGTGATAAATTGGGTAATAAAAACATTTGCATTGTTTTTGTAATTTAAATTAGATTTATGGGCATTAGCCCTTTTTTACCAACATACAGATATACATATGTTTCTGATTTCTCCTTTTTATTTCTGGATAATTCTCATTATTTTATAAAAAAAAAAATAAAAAATAGGGCCCAGTATAATTAATATACTAATTTTCCCCTTAAATTATAGCTTTCTGATTCAAAATACTCAAATATTTGATTGCTGGTTAGATCTGAAAATGATTAATTTATAAAATAAATATAAGTAGTAACTGGTTGTCTTCCAATAACTAACGGTTAACACGAGAAAATTGGATAATTCCCTATTTTTTTAAAATTCAAAAAAGTTCTTAAAATTTTGGGAGCAATTCATACCGATCCCAGAGAATAACTAACTCAATAATTATAACGCTTATTTGTATACAAAGTCTTTGGCTCGTATATGAAATTAAGTTACCAGAACGCAGAACCCAAAAACAGCGAATAAAAAAATGTCGTGTCCGTCCTTCAATCACTCATACATTTCCATACATTTTTGCTTTTTTGTTTTTCCTCCCATTCTAAAAAATCTTGATAGTTCTGGCCGAAATATTGCACAAAGGTAGATTTTAGTAATAAGCAGTTTGTGTCAACTTTTGAGTCCATTTGCATCTAAAACAAAAGGGGTTTTAGAATATATATTTCAGACCTTTTTAGCATTTATCTTCATAATATCAAGAACTATTTACTTGTTTAAGTTGTTTACCACTAATTCATTAATCTTGCATAAAATGCTTAATTTATGCAAACAAATATTCATAAAAAAATCAGTTGTGTTGAGCATCTTTTTCTCGATTTTAGTTTATTCATCTATTCTTGAATGATGCCTCAATTTGCTTATTTTGCAAATTAGTTGCTAAAATTGTTTGTATTATATTTAAATTAAGCAAAATAAGCCTAAATCTTGATTTACTAGAAATAGGAAAGTCGTTTTCTTGTTTGCAGTAAAATATTTTTTTCCGTGTATTCATCGATCAGATTTTCAAGTCTACATCGATCAGCTTCATTCTTGATATGTCCCAACTCGACATCATTAGCATACGTACATTGACAGATTCTTTGCATGTCGCTTAAACTGTATACCTCATAATTGTCTTCCTTTTGTTGCGTATTTTTCATCATACGATTGTGAATTCAGGAATTGCTGCATAATCTTCGTAAAGTGCACCAGTCGATTTTAATAAGTGTCAAACTCCCCTTACTGCAATCAAAATTACATCACCCAAAGCATTAACTCCAAGAATTATCATCATTGGCATCGCCGACATCGAAACAACAATACAAACTGTATTGTGAGATAAACGCCCCTCAACTTTCGATTTTCGTTGCTGCAAATCCCGTAATCCCTGGATCATATCAGGTTGATGATAGATTTGGAAAAAGTTAACACATACTGCTTATTAATAAAATCTACCTTTGTGCCAAATTTCGGCCTCAAACCAAAAATAACAAAAATCAATGACTGGAAAGACGGGCTAATTTGTCGAGAAATGTGGAAATCTGGAATAAACTTTTTTCTCGCGATTATATAACTTCGTTAGTGGGAAGGAAACGTAAAAATTGGAAAAGGGTGTGGAATGTAGACACAAAAATTTGCACAATTTTTAAGGGAAAATCAAATGATGAGCGTGAATTTGATGTTGAGGTCAAATTTCAAGGTCAATTTAAGGTCAGGTCGGTTTTTTTAAATAGAAACATAACATAAGTATCATCTTTCAGAATCCAGATTCAAAAATAGGTGTTTTCAATTAAAAAAACCGACTTGACCTTGAAATCACCTTGAAATTTGATCTCAAGGTCAAATTCAAGCTCATCATTTGATTTCCCCATAAAAATTGTGCAACTTTTGTGACTACACTTTTTTTATTTAGGCGTCATCCTGGCACTTATTTGAGTGTTTCTTTTAAAATGGGCCACTCTGTATTGTAGGGTTGGTAAAATTTTTCTTTGAAAAGCCGCCTAATAAATGTTCCATGATCAGTGGGCCAAAAGAAGTAAAGTCATTATTAGAATATTAGAAGGTCTTCATTTACTTTAGGAAAAAGTTGTATATCCTTTTTACAAAAAGATATAAGTTTTGATGCCAAAATTGTCAACTTCGCATTAGACGTTTTATAAAGTTCAACTAAATCTTGTAGATTCGCAAATTAATAAATAAATTTTAAATTATTATGAAAGTCTACTTCGCCCTTTAGTTTAACATTAGATGAAAATTTTCTCTTTTTAAAATACGAAGAGGTACCTACCTACATGCTTAAATTTGGTTTTATTTGTAGATTCAATCTAAATAAACTCATTAGAAAAAATATTACACCCAAAAATCTGTTCAGCTTCCGGATTAAACCCATCCTTCTCAGTGGCCTCACGTAGTCGCATCACTTAAATATGTTTCTTATCTTCAATTGATAGGTAGAGTGAATTAGGGGAGAGCGGGCGTTATTTCATTCCAAACTGTTATTAAACTCCAAGGTCTTTAATGCATTTTATTGTAGATTTTAATGTCAATTTGGGAAAAGTATTAAACTCGCAGTAGTAATAAAATTAGATGCAAATAATATTGTAGCACCATACACAGTCAGCCCCGTAGATATTATCCCCAATTTTTTCTGGTAAAAACCCCAAAAAGGAAGTTTTTAAATGTTATTTTAATTTGAGTTATATACCTTATGGTGGGGGCTACCGCCCAAAAACTCTCGCTTTGACGATTTGTAGTGATTCAAACATCCATAGAATTTTGAACATTTTTCAAATCTTTGTGTTTTTTTAATGATTAGTCATATATTAAAATAGGAAACTCACCAAAGGATGTTTCAAATTGTTTTCTGGTTGTTTTAATTCGTTATGTTATAATCGAATTCATGAATATATTGGAAAATGAAGATTTAATTTTAAAATTAGAATGGAAATCACATTTACCACATGTACCATATGGGAAACCGAAAATATAACATCGACCATGGGTATTATTTGCTTTCCACGGTGAACTTTAAAGACGTTTCAGAAACGAAATAACGCAGATGGACCTTAAAATCTAAAAACAACAAATAAGGCTCGTGAGCATTAATTTCTTAAGCTTTAATTCACCGACCCGGTTGAGAAACTACCTACTTCAATTTCGGAACTTTAAACTTTGAGAGAATCATTTTCTTGTTATTCACAATTCCACCGCTTTAGTCAACTGTTATGTTTTTACCTTATTATCCATGGTTCAAATCAATGGATTGTGAATAAAACAACTACTAAAACATATTAACACAAACTAATTTATTTATTGATTCATTGATTGAAATGTATGACCAAGCCTAAGCAAGATTCCCGGAATATGCCACGTCCACCGTACCCCTTTTTTACATACAACAAGACCGAAGGATAGGAAAGGAATGTTAGTATTATATACTCTACCCGGTTCAGTTCTCTATGCAGTCGAAAATTAGTAAATTTGTTAGTATTGTTACGTTTTTACCTTGTCAATTAAGGTTCGTATCACTGGATTGTGAATAATACAAAATCAATTTAATTTATCACCAACGAATTTATTTATTTCACAAAATTTATTACAACACAGTTTATCAATAAAAATTCACAAAATCACTTTATATAAATTATTTTCAAATTTTACTGTTCACTTATAATTTTTATTTCGCACTACAACACTTTTTAATTACTTTTTAATTATTACTACTAATCTTACAAGTTTACACTATCGCGTTCCAAATTCGAATAATCCAATTCGATCTTGTTCGCCTTTTTATATACAAAAATTAAACTTCTCGAAAGTTCATGACTTTTCCAGTACTAATAATGTAGAAACATTTAGAACTGTTTTATCATGGAAAATTCCATTTAGTACAGTAAAACATTCAGCTATTCATTTAACTTATTCTATTACACACTAGGTGTCACCGTTACACTAACCCTCACCTAAGCCTGTTCGTCTCGAACAGGACCCAAATCACCTCCTCTGTATAGGGCCAAACCTGTCTAAAAGCACCACCTTCGATTTACCTCATTGTCCTTTCCTAGTCCTGTAGGGTGCCGTCCATGTAGGCTGTAGTTTCGTCGATAAATCCTCCTTCTTTTGTTGCAAGTTGTGAAGCGACACCAATTGCCCTTCGTGTAAACCTTGGCATTTTCCTTTATGGCATATCGAGCTTTCATCCAGTCGCCCGACACTCACACTCCACTTCGCACAACGCGGCCCTTCTTATCCAATGTCTGCTTAACCTGGTGTTCATTGGTTTCCTCAACAATTGTTTCAGATTTCGATGGCAGCTCCTCGCAATGGTAGATTGTTACTCGCCTTACTGTCGCATCCATACCGTTAAATTTAAGTTAAAGCTCGATGTTATCGCTGCTCAATGTTCCTCGTCCAAAATCCAACACAAAGTCATTCATCCTCATGAAGTCCGTTCCCAAAATGACCTCGTCCACAATGTCTGCGACCAGAACTTCGTGTGGGACAAGAGTTTCGCCGATCCTTATGTTAACGATCTTTCTCCCTTTTATCATTGCACTCTCCCCATTTGCCATTCTTAATTTCAACCCATCAGCTAGCTGCACAGCTCCTGCGATCAAGTCTTTCCGGACAATTGTGTGAGTTGCTCCGGTATCCAGCGTAATGATACACTTCCTTCCATCAACATTGCCCTTAATTGTTACGTTACTTCCACCTCGTGCTTCACTCGTAACAGGGATGGATGTTATGGTGCAACCAGATGGCGAAGCCAGTGCTCTTTCAACAGAAGTTGGTGATCCGTGACATTTTCCTCTTGCTTCCAAACAATCACGCGAGATGTGCCCAATCTGGTTACATACCCAACATCTTCGTTCGCTGCTTCTAGACCTTTGTCTCGACCGTTCGGCGTTTGCCCGCATAAAAGGTGGCGATCTTCTCTCTCCCTGTATTACACTACGACAGTCCATTGAGATGTGACCCAACTTGTCACATTTCCAACACCTAAGCCTATATTCATTTGGCGCCTAAATAATGACGGTCTGGTGAAGTTCTTTAGGTGAAAACATCACCGCCTTGCGTGTCTCAGCATCTCGAATGCCGTCAAAGAACGCGTCAATTTTTAGCCTTTCCATATAATCGGCCGACGTACTGGTATGTGCTAGATGTACTAACCGCTCGATTGCCGATGAAATTCCTGTAGCGATTCTCCTCCCTTTCGATAGCGGCTTTTGGTGTTTAGTTGTTGAAAATTGGTGCTTTCACGTTTTTAGTTGTTGGAAATTGGTGCTAGTTTTAAGTATAAATGCCCAGATAATTCTATATGCCCATAAAAAAATTATTTTCTTCTGTTTAGTGCATTAGAAAAACGTGGTATTTTAAAAAGTTTTTTTTAATAATATTATTTTACTCTTTTTAGTTGTACGAATTTTGAATCTTGTTAGGTTAAACAGTAGTAAATATTAAATAAACGGTAGTACGCAGCGAACCGATGATTTTGAAGAATCAGTCGTTACAGAATTTACATGGTGGGAAATGAATGTATATTGCACCTCCTGCAACGCGAAACATTTTTCACTAACTCATTTTACTAACAGTTTTTGCACTAACACATACAAATTTTCTTAGATTTTTGTTTCGAATGTTTGAAAATATGAGATTGTCAGGTGAAACAACCAAGTGAACAAAATTTCAGCGCAATCGAAAGATGAGAAGTGCTTCAAATTTCGACCTCAAATTTTGACCCACACAGACAGACAGATAGACAATAAAGCAAGTTAAGAAAAACGTAGTAATAAACGTAGTAATAAAAAAAATGGCTTTTGACATAGGAAATATCAGAAACTTTTCAGTAATTGTTAATGCCGCCGATTGATCTTTGGTAATACTACTATGATTAAAAAGTAGTAAAACGTTTCCATTTACATCACTCAGGCTTATCCAAGCGAGTAGTTTTTTACCCTAACACAGATCTGTGTCAAATTTCGGGTCAAACCTTTAGTAAATAATGAGATACGCTTGTTTATTTTACTTTCATCTAAAAAAGTGGATTTTTCGATTATTTAAATGAGTTCAGCAAATAAGTTGCATCAAATTTCGCTTCAAAGGCATGGAAAAGGCTTTTGGTGCACTGTCCAGAGCGAGTATTTTTGATTGATGTAAGTTGTTCAAAGAAGGCAGAGAACGCGTTGAATACTACGAACACCTACGCCGTCCTCAAGGAAGTCAAGAATTTGGTGCCCAAAAATCGTCGATTATTATTTGGGTCGGAATTTTGGGCAGACAACTGCTGGTTTTTGCATCTCGATAATGCGCCGTCTCATACAGTACGGGTTGTATGTGACTATTTCGCCAATAATTCGACCCATATCGTTCCGCAACCGGAATTTAATGCCGAAACTTAAAAAACCGCTTTGGAGAAGGTTTTGAGATGCCATTTCGGAAATCGGTTTTAACAACTATTTCGAAGACTGAAAAAAACGTTGCCATGAAATAATTATGAAAGAATAATAAGCCGTTTGTATTTTATTTAAAAAGTCTTACTACCTTTTGATCATAGTGTTACAGTGTATATTTAAACGTCCTACCTTACGCAGTAACCAAATCGCAAAGTACGAAAGGTTCAATAGAATTTTTCATCGCCATCACCGACCAAAATGATGAAGATGAAAAATTCCTTTTGCATCTCTACCCTATTGGAATTCGAACACGGTACATCTCGACCAAGCGCTGCAGGTTTATTCACTGTGCGGTTTGATCTGTAATACAATGTCTTTACAAGGAGATCTGAACAGTAAGTTACAAGTATATTAACTTTTAATCTCGTCGTATTTAAGCAAATTTTCCGTGGACATTATGAAGCTGATGCCAAACTCCTCGAAAATGCATTTCCCATAGTTCTGTAGTCAAAATTTACCCAGCCGTAACACCTAAACATTGTTTTTTTTAAACAACTATAAACTTTGCATATTTTTGTAAACAAACAACGTAAAATAAAAAATATTTTTAAAATTTAAACCAAACAAAAAATGGTGGCACAAGTATTCAATATTATTGTTTGTTGTAATGTTAAAGCACGAGTTCACTCGTATTTATTATTCTTAAATTACATCGACCTGATTAAAAAAAAATATAATTTTTTATTCTAGTAAACATAGCACACTATTATATAAATATACTAACTAAATCGCCGATGTCACACTACTATATAATATAAAGTAGTAAACTAGGAATTGAAAAACCATGAACTGCTGTATATCACTATTAATAAATTATCTTATCGCTGTTTTTCTATTTTGAACTGTATATAATAACGTAGCCTACTTACTCGCTTGACTATAAGCAATATTCATCGGTAAGGTATATTGTATACTCAACTAAATAATGCAGCCAGACCAAGCAACCATGTATAATCCATATGAGATAAAATGGCGTAATTAATTGTCGATTTAAAACAAGCGACTATAGAGTTACAAATTTACGATTGTTTTTAGCTGTTGTTTTTGTTATGTCAGAATTATAATCACTTATTGAATATAATTATATAAATTGTACCAGATATTTATCTTTCGATAAATAAATTTAAAATATCACAGCCTAATAATATGTCTTTGTGTGTCTAATTTACAAACAATAATCGTATTTAAGAAGTGACGAAATTGTCTACTTAAAATAAATTCTGCTGATGACAGTAAAAACTATTGTTAAGTACATAAAATAAATGTACATACATGGTATATTTTACATATACTTCTTATATTCAAAGGTGAAATTTAAGATCATTCTACCAATTCACTTAGTTACATGATCTAGGTTTTGTATTAGTTTTTCTTGAAAAATGAGAAAATTTTTGAAAACAGCAACAGAACAAAAATTAACACACTTAGATCAGATAATATTGGTGGAGTTGTGTGTCTATTTAAACTTACACAACCATATATTAACAAAATATTATAATATTTGGAAGATAAGAGATAAGAAATTTCTTTATTTATATGTATAGTTAGAAGGTTAGCAAGTAATAAAGATAGATCGTACCACTCATGCGTGTATAAATAATATTAGAAATCAACAAAAGTTATATTCTTTAACAAAAACGATCACGTCAACTTAAAGTTAAATGAAATGTCCAAACAAACACGTGACCAATCATTTTGGGTAAATCAACCGCTTGTTTTTAAATTTGTCTCTATTGTATTGATCCGATCATCAATCGATCCGATTCTATAATTAAAATGATTCATTACGATTACTAGGTAAACCAATACAGACACAACCATCATTTATAAACAATTTATTCGTATATATCGTCGATGCACAAGAAGAGTGACACAACTCAAAAATCATCATTTTACTTTTATGGGAGAGAACGACAGAAAAAAATCTCCAAAAATAATCGCTAGAGCGTGATTGGTTGTGATTGAGATCCTATGTTATTGTTGTTGCGTGGAATAAAATAATTTAAAGCTTCTCTCCAGAAAAATTAACTTTTTTGAGTAGTGTCACTCTTCCTGTACAAAGACGATATGCAAATACATATAATGGTATTTATTATGCGCATACATATGTACATCGTTACTCGCATTTGAATACTATTGAAAATTGGGAAACACAAGAAAATCTATTATTATATGCAATGCACAATATTTTAGTTTTTTTTATTTATTATAAACTACAAAAAAATATAATTGCATTGATCGTTTATACTCTGTAAAACATTCAAGGTTAAATAGTTAGTTAATTCTCATTACTTAAAAGATATATAATGCGCGTGTTACAATGGCGTTAATGTGTGTGGTACAGTGATACATCAGTCTTGCGTAACTGGCATGCATCTAATTGTTTACGGTCATAATTCATTGCCGTGTTTACCGACTGGGTAAACGCCAAATGATAAACAAACTGCTATACCGTAAGCAAATGTTTAAGTCTTTCGCAATAGATTTAAAATATTTTATTTAATGTTTTCCAGGAAGCGGTACCCAAGAAAATGTGTATTTCGAACAAAATCTTTTGTACTAACATACTCCAAGCGACATCTCCAAAATGTAAAAAAGTTTAGATATATATTTACTTCAAAAGTGAGAGGTACGGGGTGGATACAAAATGTTAAATTAAATAAATAGATAAACAAATCGATAAGACTCGCTTAAGTGTTGTGCGGATTGTTAGAGTACAATATAATACACCTCTCCCCTTTTAAATATGGTAAATAGCTTTATGATAAAAAGACTTAACGTGGTAAGATCGATCGTTGAATCAAATTCAACTATTACCGCGCATGTCAGCCTTCAGTGAGAGTAAAATATTTTTTTATATGAAAATTTAAGTAGATTGATCTACCAGCTCCGTAACCTTCTAGGATGCGCATCACGTGAGCTGTTCTGGTCTAGTATTAGGCAGCTGCGTGAAGGGTACAATTGTGTAAGGGGTAACCTGGTCACAATTCGCAAGTGTATGTGCTGCCTCCTCGTGGCAACCACTGGTAACTAATGGCCTGTCTCCACTCGTCACGACGAAGAAAAATTGGCACGAGCTTGTGCCAATTATTGTTTATTGGGTAAAATTGGTATGAATACATAAACAATGCTGATTGTGCTCCTGCGCATTACTCGTGACGAAGAAAACCAAAACATCACAATAACCATCTTTTTTGAAATTTTGCCACGACGAAGTGAGAGCAATTTGTATTTTACTCTCAATTATTTGTGCCATGCCAAAAAAATTTTTGTTTCTTCAAAATCATTAGACAATTAATAATAATTGTAACAATAAACATAATTTATTGATAATGAAATTTTACTTTTGAATTATTTTAATTTAATAATGATTTTTGTAAGAACGCTTGACTTGTATATAATTTTTAATTGTAATTTCAGTTGGAGAATTTTATTTGATTGCTATCGGTGGCAAAACGAGCGACATTCATATTATTAAAGGCTTAATATATTTCTTTCAGATTAACATATTTGTCAGCAGTTTGAATTTAATTTATTTATACAAATAAAATAAAAAATCCTAAAGTAAAAACCACAAATATAAACGGGAGGACAAGTCTATATTTGATTTGAATAAATATTTTATTAATCCAAAGTGACACATGTAAATAGATTTCCATTTTATAAACAAAAACAGAGAAAATATAATTATTTGTTATGTTAGTAGTTGTAAGTATAATATACCAATTTTGTCATGACGTCATGCCATTTTTTGTTCGTCGCGAAGAATGGAGACTGGCCATCAGGCCGTTTGGCACATTTTGGTCGTTTGGCACAGGCTAAAGTATGACGCTAAAGGGGAAATCCTTCACCAAAAACCTTAATCTAAGGTGGAACAGCATATGGCGATGTATGAATGGCTAATAGGTGGATCAGTCCAAAGTATGCGGACTCTGAATACCAGGCACCCTCCAGTTTTATTTAGCATAGCTGTACTAAAGCTGCGTCACCTACAGGCGAATTTCCATTCCCAGCAACTCGTACAGAGTAAAATCAAAACAGAAGACGGGGTACGGGTAGGAATAAACGGGAGTGGGACTGCCCTCTCGAAGTGCTTGGGTGACACTGCTACCGTCTTTCTAGCAGAAGCATATGTTATAGTAAACATATAGGAGGGAGAGCGATAAGCCCAGATATTATGTATCACGTCCCGACCGGCAGTAATCAGGTTCATTAAAAGCCTGAATATTGACTGGACGGATAATTAGTACAATTAGCACAAAAGATATTTTAGGTCGCAATGCAAGGTGGCTGAACGCCCACATGGCCCTTCAACAATAATAATAAAAATTAATTATCGGTTTAATTCCAAATATGCTTTAATTTAAAAGTTATTTCAAATCAAGAGCCAACCAGTGAAAAATTATAAACTTAAAAACAATTAAGAATTTTAACAAATCCAAGTTTTTTGAAGTTTTTTTGACATTTTAACCATAGCGAAATAAAATGTTCTTTAAACAGCTATTTTTTTATTGTATATTTAGAGCATTCACAATGTAAAAACATTTGATGTAAAAACATGTTTAATGGCAGGAGTAAGTAAAAACTTGTATAGAAATTATATTACGGAAACACATGTACCGAACAAATAATACTGAATGTATGTGTGAATATTGACCAGAAAAAAAAATTAAATTAAACCTAAAATCAACACAAAATTTACGCATACACATGCAATTAGTGATTGCGATCGGGAATTCCTCTCTCGAGAATTCTCCGGAATTCTAAAATATTTTATTTCTCGTTTCTCGAGAAATTTACTTTAATCCTTTTTCGGTTTCTCGAGAAATAGCGTATGTGTCTCGAGATTTTAAAAGACAATAACTTATATTATAAAATAAAACCAATATTACAAAATAAATAAAGTATAGTAATAAATACGCAATCTAGTACATTTTTACCACAACTTTTTAAAGAACTGGCAACAATGCATAAATCTGACATTTAACTTTAAGCGTTTATTACACAAGAAATAAAGTTTCTTATCGAATTCGATTTTGTGAGCGTTTAAAAATCGTGAACATTGTTAAGGTAATTTATTCTTTGATAATTATTTGTGGTTTAAATTATTAGTTCTTTTTTTAAGCCGCAAAAATTAACACGCACAACAATAAACAATATCAAAGTGTGTGGGACTAATTTTCACATAGTGATGACAAAAATACTGCAATACGTAAAATATGTACATACGAAAAAAATAAACTGCAAAAGTTCCTCAACTAAAGGATTACATCGGCATTTACAGGGTTAACATAGAATGAAAAAGATAGCTATCGGAACAACAACTGAAAATTTAGTGTCAAATGAGAAACGAATAACGTTATCCAGTGTTTATAGATTTTTTCTAATACTGAGAAACTTTCCCGAGAATTATCGAGAGACTTCCGAACTCTCGAGAAATGAAAATAGGGCAAAAAAAAATTGTCGATTTCTCGAGATAGGTAATCATGCAATGCAGTATACAACATAGAGCACAAATTATGCATGTGTAGTGTAAGTGACTCAAAAAAATGAAATGGAAATAGCGAGCTGGAAAAATGGAACATATCCATTGATTCATAATAAAATAATAATTTTAAAATTATTTAATCGGTATGCTTTATTATTAGTATTGCTCATGATGATGTTGCTGAGTTTGGTTATGGGAGGTTTCGCTCTACCGTCTTTCCAATAGCTATGATTTTAGGCAGAGTTTAAAATGGAATTTCATTTTGCTCTTCGTTCTTCATTTTTGTTCAAGAGCAATAATAAAAACTATTAAAAAGCTCTTTATAAAGAGCGATATGGTAAAAAAAAAATATAGCTCTGAAGAACTGGAGCATTATTTTTATTATAAGGCTCTTGCTCTTCCACTATTGCGTTTGTGTTATCCTATTTTCGCTCTTTCTTATTGCGCTATATTGAGAAAATAAATACGCTCTGCTCTGATGAATAAAAACGTTATTATTATATTGCTCTTACTCTTGTTATTACGGCAAACGGTTACATTCAAAACCTTCTAAATTTCTTTAGAAAGCCAGATTGTTTTATTAGCGAACAGATGCACGCGCGATGTAAATGGGATTCTAAATTGATTTTTAGGTGAAGTTCTGAGATATGGCCAATTAGGATGGAACTTGGCTATTTCTTAACCGATTGTGATGCAATTCGACATGTGTGTTGGAAATAGGATTCTAAAATGATTTTTAGATGCATATTTCTGGGATATGGCCAATTATGGGAGAAGTTCTGGAATATGGCTAACTAGGATGGAACTTGGCTATTCCTTAACCGATTTTAGTGAAATTAGAAACGCACGATGGAAATGGGATTCTACAATGATTTTTAGGTGTAGTTCTGGAATATTGCCAATTAGGATGGAACTTGGCCATTCCTTAACCGATTTTAGTGAAATTTGAAATGCGCAATGGGCGTGGGATTCTAAAATGATTATTGGATGAAGTTCTGGAATATGGCCAATTATGGTGGAACTTGGCTATTTCTCAACCGATTTGAGTGAAATTTGACATGTGCGTTGGAAATGGGATTCTAAAATGATTATTAGATGAAGTTCGCGAATATGGCCAACTAGGACGCAACTTGGCTATTCTTTAACCGATTTGAGTGAAATTTGACATGTGCGTTGGAAATGGGATTCTAAATTGATTTTTAGTTGAAGTTCTGGAATATGGCCAATTGGGATGGAACTTGGCTATTCCTTAACCGATTTGAGTGAAATTTGACATGTCCGTTGGAAAATGGATTCTAAAATGAATTATGGATAAAGTTCTGGAATATGGCCAATTTGGATGGAACTTGGCTATTCCTTAACCGATTTGGGTGAAATTTGACATGTGCGTCGGAAATAGGATTCTAAAACGATTTTTGGATAAAGTTCTGGAATATGACCAATTGGGATGGAACTTGGCTATTGCCTAACTGATTTTAGTGAAATTAGAAATGCGCGATGGAAATGGGATTCTACAATGATTTTTAGGTGAAGTTCTGGAATATGGCCAACTAGGATGGAACTTGCCTGTTCTTTAACCGATTTGAGTGAAGTTTGACTCGCGTGATGGAAATCTGATTTTTAATTGAGTTTTAGGAGAAGTTCTGGAATATGGCCAATTAGGATGGAACTTGGCTATTCCTTAACTGATTTTAGTGAAATTTTAAATGCGCAATGGACATGGGATTCTAAAATGATTTTTTGATGAAGTTCTGGGATATGGCCAATTATAGTGAAACTGGGCTATTTCTTAACCGATTTGAGAGAAATTTGGCATGTGCTTTGGAAATGGGATTCTAAAATGATTTATGGATGAATTTCTGGAATATGGCCAACTAGGATGAAACTTAGCTGTTCTTCAGCCGATTTGAGTTAAATTTGACATGTGCGTTAGAAATTGGATTCTAAAATAATTTTTAGACGAAGTTCTGGAATGTGACCAATTATAGTGGAAATTGGCTATTTCTTAGCAGATTTGAGTGAAATTTAACATGTGCGTTTGAAATGGGATTCTAAATTGATTTATGGATAAGTTCTGGAATATAGCCAACTAGGATGGAACTTGGCTTTTCTTTAACCGATCTGAGTGAAATTGGACGTGTGCGTTGGAAATGGAAATTCTAAAATGATTTTTAGATGAAGTTCTTGAATAAGGTCAATTTGGATGGAACTTGGCTATTCCTTAACCGATTTCAGAGAAATTTGACATGTGCGTTGAAAATTGGATTCTAAAATGATTTATGGATAAAGTTCTGGAATATGGCCAACTAGGATTGAACTTGGCTATTCTTTAACCGGTTTGAGTGAAATTTGACATGTGGGATTCAACAAAATGGGATTCTAAAATGATTTTAAGATGAGTTTCTGAAATATGAAAAATTTAGATGGAACTTAGCTGTTCCTAAACCGGTTGTGATGCAATTCAATATATGCGTCGGAAGTGGGATTCTAAAATAGTTTTTAGATAAAGTTATGGAATATGACCAATACCGTAACCTAAAATAATAATAAATATTATACATCCGCCGTAACCTGTTTAGATTACTCATATTGATATTTTTATTATACATCTGCAGGGAAATTTAGTCGCAATCAAAGGAAAATAAGAAAAATGGGTGACTTCACGCTAATGTTAGTGTAGGATCCCGGAATCAGGAAAATCCATCCTAATTGTCCATATAGGCCATATTACAGAACTTCATCTAAAAATCATTGTAGAATCCCGAATTCATGACGCATGTCAAATTTCACAAGAACCTGTTAAGGAAAAGCCAAGTTCAATTACAATTGGCCATATTCCAGAACTTTATCTAAAAATCATTTTAGAATCCCATTTCCAACGCAAATGTCAAATTTCTCTAAAATCGGTTAAGGAATAGCCAAGTTCCATCACAATTGGCCATTCCAGAACTTCACCCAAAAATCATTTTAAAATCCCATTTTCAACGCACATGTTAAATTTCACTAAAATCAGTTAAGGAATAGCGAAGTTCCATCCTAGTTAGCCATATTCCAGAACTTCATCTAAAAATCAATTTAACATCCCACTTCTATCGCGCATGGTGAATTTCTCTAAAATCAGTTAAGGAATAGCCAACTTCCATCCTAGCTGGCCATATTCCAGAAATTCATCTAATAATCATTGTAGAATCCCACCTCCAACGCGCATGTCAAATTTCACTAAAATCGGTTAAGGAATAGCCAAGTTCCATCACAATTGGCCATATTCCAGAACTTTATCCAAAAATCATTTTAGGTTCCCATTTTCAAAGCACATGTCAAATTTCACTATAATCGATTAAGGAAAAGCCAAGTTCCATCCTAGTTGGCCATATTCCAGAACTTCATCTAAAAATCATTGTCGAATCCCGTTTTCATCACGCATGTCAAATTTCACTCAAATCTGTTAAGGAATATCCAAGTTCCATCCCCATTGGCCATATTCCAGAACTTCATTTAATAATCACTGTTAAATTCCATTTCCAACCCGCATTTTAAATTCCTCTCAATTCGGTTAAGGAATAGCCAAGTTCCATCACAATTGGCCATATTCCAGAACTTTAACCAAAAATTCATTTTAGAATCCCATTTTCCAAGAAGAAGCGTAAAAGCAAACTGAAAAAAAATTTTATTGGGAGCAAGAGCGAAAATTTTTACAAAGAGCTATAAAAGAGCGATAAATTTAAACTCTGATTTTAGGGTCAACATATCGCCCTAAAAATACCGCTCTATTTAATTTATTTCAAACTGATCAGTGAAAAGGTAATGCGATTTTGCTTTGTTCGGCGAATTTTCTGTGACCATTCACTTCTATGGAATCTTGAACAAGATTGTCGTCTATGAGTAATGGTATATTTTAAAGCGTACATTCAGGTTTAGGTTATTAACTTAATAGAACTCTACTTTGCTTATGCTCATTTAATTTTAGTAAGGTTCGTCCTCGAAATCCAAAGTAGAATAACTTATTGACTTTTTGAACCAAAAATGTAATGTAATTTAGATACAACAAGCCGTCTATATGTAAATACGAAATGGCTTGAAATGATTCAATAGATAGTTATACTGTACATAAATCTCTACCCATAAGTCATAACATCTTATGTCGATTTTTCTAATTGTTCAGAGGATAGCAAAAAAAGTGGAAAAATTAACATTTGAAAAATATGATGCGATTCAACCTATAAATTATATATATACATACACAAAAGTGCGCAATTGCTCTACTTAGTTGTAATTCAGTATAATTCAAACAGGTCTATCTATAACCGTTTTTTATTTAAGGGACTTTTTTAATAAAATTGCGTTAATACTTAAAATAATTCTTAACTCACTTAAGATGATTTTATTATATTTTTTGACTACCAATTTTTTGTTTGTGTAGTTTTAAGATTTTTTCGAAATGCGTTTTGATTTTGAAATAGGTTAGATTAGGTTTAGGTGGCGGTCCTCTGAGACCAGGCATAGACACAAAATGGTCCGTGGCCATATCACGATTTAATTATTTATCCTCCAACTAAGTCGAGCCAGTTTATCGGCTTTAATATTCCCTGTACTAATGAAATGTCCTGTCACCCATATGATATGGATGTTGAACTGATCTGTCATCTCGTGAAGAGATTAGAGACAGTTCTGGACTACTTTCGACGTGAGGAGGTGTGATTGAAGCGCTTTAATGGCAGCCTGACTGTCCGTATATATGTGCGAATATCACAAGTCGATATTACATTATACCTCAACCAGTCCACGACTTTCTTCATCGTAGTTAGTTTAGCTTGATAAATGCTACAGTAGTCGGCGAGACAGAAGGAGAGGTTTAACATAAGTTCCTCGCAGAACACGCCAGACCCGGCTTTTCCATCCCGTTTTGATCCATCAGTGAAGAAGTTTATAGCTCCTGGTTCCAAAACTGCATCCATCATCCAGTCCTCTCAGGATGGGACTCTAGTCCGGAACTTTATGTCGTCTTTAGTGGCGGGACAGTATAGTCGGTGGTCTCGGGAATTTGTTTGTTACATAATATAGATGAGTGTCCTGTATTGTTGCAGGTCCACATTGACATGGATTTTATTCGTATGCAGTAAAAGCTACCATTGTTTCCCCAAGATATCTAGAGGAGTCAAAAATAGCAGAGTATCCAGTGCCTGAATGGATGTGCTCCTCAGTGGACCACTGATCGACAAAGAGATTGTTCTCTAAACTTTTGTCAACAACTTTTGGTTGACAGTTTGGTCCAGAGCAGGCCACCAGATTGTTACCCCATACAAAAGTGTGGGTCGGACTACTGCGGTATAAAGCGAATGAATGATGCGAAGCTCCAGCCTTCATCTTTTCCCATTGGCATTTTTGCAAGAGTATAGGGCTACCGTAGCTTTTTTGAATATTAGATTTCCAATTTAATTTGCTATCCAAAACGAAACCCAGATCGACGAGACCCAGTCTTTGGGATTGCAGTGTAAGCGTTTTCCCGCCTTAGGTATAAATACAACCTTCACTTCCGTCCATTTGCTAGGAATATGAAATAGTTATAGGCTGCCTTTGAAAATTACCTCTAACCAGGAAATGGTTAGATCCGTAATTTGTTGAATGTCCGCAGGGATAATACCATCGAGTCAGGCGACTTATATGGTTTCAAACTACTTTGTGCTAATAATTTGGCCTACAAGGCTACTATCCCTATTACCTACGGATGTGGCAGGTACAGATTCGGAACAACGGGGAAAATGAGTGTCCATCAGAAGTTCCGGTAATTCCGCACTATTAGTGGTCCATATTCCTTCCCGCCGTTGAAGATAACTTGGGATGGAAGGACCAGTTGATAGTAATTTGCATAGCCTAGACATCCCCGAAGACTCTTGAATTTTGCCACAGTTTTGTCTCCAAAATCTGTTCTTGGCACTTATATCAACTGATATTTGTAAATTTTGAGAACTTTCCTTGCTGTTTTGAATAGTCTTTTGAATTTTTGATGTGTTTGTTGAATCTCTTTGGATCACCATGGTGGCCGAGATTTACCCGTAGACCTGCTAAGACGAATAGAGTCCCCCCTAATGGGAAGTGCTCCGAGAGCGTTTTTAAAGACTCCGTGGACGTTGACATCTCTTAGTCCGCGGAGAGTTTCTGCTTGGCGGTCCGCTACTTCCGCGCGCACAGATAAGCTATCAAGCACAGCGGTAGTGTCTGAAGCTGACTTCGAAGCCTTCGCGTCTTCCGCGTCCTTCTTGTACACATTGAGTGTGACTGCATTAAAACCATAGTTAGTTAAACCGTTGGTTTTTTCCACTGCAGTCAGTGACTACCTGTTTAAAAGAATGACAGCTGACCTATAGTCAGCCTTTGTCTCTTCGAGCTTGGCAACTTTCCCGTTGTGCGTTGGCAAACCCGGGTTGCGAACCTGCAACAACTGGCACATCACCTTTGGATCACTAGGCTTCGGAGGGGTGTACACCCTAGCTCTTAATCTACAGAGGTTCTCCTTCCTATCAATAACAGCAAGGCTGGCTCTGACCCATACCAAGCCAAGTCCCTCCAATGCCTTCTTGTAAAGCAGCAGGGTCCTCTGATCTGCACAGACAGTCAGTTTCACCTGATTCCTGTGCCAGCCCCAGGACTTTCAGGTAGGTGGTGACTACGGCCCCTTCCACCTTCCTCGAATTGCCGGGCGTGATACTGCCATCCTCTTAGGATTGGTCAATGACTACCACGACCAGCTGATCCTTAAGTACGAGTATGTCACTAAAAGGCCTCTTACCGGTAGCGTGGAGCTTCGTCGACGAAGAAGATCTTCTTGGCGATCTTAGGACTTTCTTCCTGCGATCTTACTCTTTTTAGCTGTGGGCCAGCTGAAGGTTCTTCCGACTTTTGTTCAGTGACTTTCTCGGCCCATGCAAGCGTGGTTATGTTTTTCTCAGTCCTGTCTTCCGACGAAAAATTATTTATTTTTACTAGGGTCCTCCAGCCCTTTCCCCTAGTATTATACGTTGGTCTTGAGGAACCAGCTTCCTTCGTGCTTTGGTTCCGCTTTGTTAGCCCAGATTTGGTGACCCGAGCGAAGGGACCAGCCTTGCTAGCTGAGCCGGACTCTTTTGTATATTGTTTTTGTTGTTTTAAATCTTCCGTCTTAGGTCCCACGAGCAGCGGAGAAAAGAGTGTCCATCTGTGCAGAGACCCGCAATACACAGCTAAGGCTACTTAATCCGGAGGGCACCAGGTATCCGGATCCACCGTTAGCGATTGAGCTAGTTTTTAGATTGGGCCTCCCGCCCAGTCTGATCGATTATCGGCACGGTACGAATAACACCTTAACCCAGCCCAGTGATTGTTTAAAACATGTATTTCAGTTACAAAAATTAAAATTCAACAAAATAATAAATTAGCTTCACCTTCAGTTCAGGTATTTAAGTTGCCTTATCAAATTAATTTAAATTATCCTCGTCATATTCGTCCATTAGGTTTGGATGATAATCCGGTTAGTCTTCAGTGAGGTTTGAGCAAATCATTTTCATTTTAGCCCGAGCAAGAGTCGCTATACATACATAATTAAATCTTTGCAACTGTTTGGAAGCAATTTCAAATATTGGAGCAAGCAGGAAGCAATCTCATTCCCTCCGCGTTGAGCATCTAGTGGACTATTAAGTTGTATGTTCATGGGAGCCGTTTATAAAAAGAAACTGATGTTTCTTAAAACGGTGTCAGTAAACACTTCTTGTAGGCATTATCACCTTCTTTATGATGCTCTTCCTGTTGAACCTTATAGCTCGCCAAGTCTTGTTGATCGCTGGCTACCGAAATTATTAAATTGAGAGTATTTCGAATTTTATTCCCATAGTGTGGAAAATTTCCGAATATTTAGTGTAAGAAACTGGTTTGGATGGGATTCGAGATATAGTTTATGCATTTTATGCCAAGTAAGATCTGATGCCAAGTAATTTTAAGCCGACGTTTCTCGCGTATAGTGGCCTTCGTAGATCGGAAAGCTGTTGATATGATCTCGAATTTCTTGTATCTTCTCAATTGGAAGCTTATGGCCTGGAGAATGCCGTTCGCGTTGGTCAAGTACAATAGATCCTGAAGCTGACTCCAATTTTTTTTTTTTTTTTTGGCTACAGTCTTTATAATTTGCTCAGTCTCACATATAATACTTATAAAACATTTTTGGCAAACAAGGATTTTTGAATCTTAAAATAAAAGTAATTTGAATGGGCTTCACATTCAATGTGCTTGTGAAACTTTCTCGAGTCTTTCATTTTTCTTTGGCTTTACGTCAATGATTACAGGTAAAAACTGAAGTCTACAACTTACATTTTTTACGACAAGTTGCTAGTTCCTTAAACGCCCTTTGTTTAATTAACTTAATTCTCATTTAGTTCCCATAATTTCGTTTCAACTTCCTCGATTTTGCAGTTTCTTTGCCATCTGTATTGCGCCACCATTCAAGCTTGATCTGTCTGTGCTTCTACCCGCTTTATTAGCGTATTTGTTTATTCAATGGCTTCTCCTTCACTTATTATTGACATGTCATTAGAAGACGATGGATTGTAATTCGGGTCCTTGTCTGAATCGTCGAACTCAAGCTACTTTAGTCTACTTCATAATCAAGTAATTTTACTTCGTCTGTATTATCAGCTGCATCAGATTGTGTTGATGCTAACGTTGTTATTGAATGTAGCCCTGAATCAATAGAAATAGTTTTTACTGTTTTCAAATTTACAGCTATAAAATCTTACAAATTTAATTTTTAACTATTAAATAATTTTTAATTAAATTTTTTATAAAACATACGTATACGCATATATACGCATAATATCACAATGTATACGCATTGAAATGAAGAGAATTTTGGTTTTCCTCCATGATATATTCGAAATAGTAATACACAACGACTTTGGGATTAAAACCAATAAAGAATTCCATTCGAAATATTACTCAAAACTAGAAGCACATCCCAACGGATTGGCCAGGGATATACTAAAACAACCTGTAAATTTATTAAATGTTTAGGTTATACTTATAAGTATAATCCAAATTAATTAAATTGTGAACACTAATAAGAGGTATTAACATTGGTTAATATTAAAAATTGTAATAACTTTAGGTTAAGATTTGAATACTTCTTATTAGTTTTTTTTTAAAAAAAAACTTTATTGTTTGTACTTTGGACATTCCAGATGAAAGTACTTAATGCGTTTTTATTCCCATTCGACTAACCATTATTTAACATTATTATAGAGATAGGTTACAGTTAGACGAGTTAAAACAGTAAATTGTAAATTTCGTCTTACAACCTGAAAGACTCTAGACCATATCGCTTACCAAAGATAAAATTTCTTCACATGTATAGAAGCGTCCTATTTGTTATGGTTAACACTATAATCAAAATTTGATGGTTTTTTTACTGGTTACTGGTTCATTTTTTGTGTTTTTAGCAAAAAAGCAAGAATCTGCCACTTTTTGGAAATTAAAAATATCCTTCTGCTCTATTTCATGATCCACTAACTTTTGCGTTTCGTATGAGGCTATAATATTGCCCTGGAGTAAAAATTGTTTTGTGTTTGCGACACTTCTCTATTCTTGAATGCACAGAATCTCCTTCATTTTGAGTGTGTCCCTTTTCCAGATATTTATGATGAATGTCGACATTTAGTTTTCTTGATACCCAAGAGTAAAACGAATAAAGTATTTTATTTTTATTTTGCCCGGGACAATTATCCGACCAAAATATAATTTTTTTTACATTATTTTTGCTATTTTCCTCTAAAATGAATTGGTAAAGGCAACTGGCCACCTCAGACGCGCCTTGTCCGGCAATGGTTTCATCCCATAAATAACAAAAACCCTCACGATTACCCAAATTGTATATGGTAAAATTATGAAGGTTTAATTTTCTTTTATAGAAGAAAATACTCGTCTCATCGTCTCATCGAAAGGGCACTGTAAAATTTTTTGAAAGTCGAAACATGCAGTTACTATATGTTCATTTACAGTAGCTGCAGCTTTGTCAATATCTTTAATTCGTCGAGCTTCGTTTTTCAGTTCTTTACGTTTTCCAAAGTTTCGTTTATTTTTTTCTTTATCTGAAGGGAATTGATTGGAGTAACTTGTGCAATCATTGCATTGATCTTTTTTGGGTTTAAAGAAACCTAAATTAAAATTATAGTTAAAGATATCCCTTTACTGTCGTTCTGTAACAATGCGGAACTTGATCTGTTTCTCTTCTATCCATTTCACATACAAACGAGACATTTTGGATAACGAAAGATCACTGTCAAGGAAACGTTTCTCTGTATGAGCTCGCGAGTAGTGTGACTCGACTACGGGAAAATCAGTTATATGCTCTAACACAAAATTTTTTGAAGTTTGCTTTACTTCATTCACCGGCCGCACGTATTTACCTATTAAAATATTGAAATTTAATAAATTTGGATCGGTTCCATTACAATTAATAATATCTTACCGCGTCTATCAATTCCACCACTTGCAGATTTTGAAAGGGTGTCGAGGAACATTTTTAAACATACTTGTGTCGTTTCATCTTTACCGTTTAAACGATAGTTCAAGTGATATATCCTAGACGATTTTCTTCGGCTATCTCCTGAAGCAATTTTCGTGACTTTTTTATCAACCACCTTAACTACTTGGGCTATAAAATCCCACTGTCGTTCTTTAACAGCAAGTTTGTAATAAAAGCTGAAAATCGTAAGCTTGATATTATGAGGCAATCGATCTTGACATTTTAGGCGGCATTTTGATGAACAACCAGTTTTCATTTCTTTTGGAGGAATTAACTGACCGGCTCCCGGTATTTTTTTGGAGTTTCGACTCCACTCTTTGCCAGTTATTAGTCTTCTCCTTTTTCTGGTTTTCATTTTATTTTGTGGCGAAGATACCGGTTTAAAAGAACCAGAAGGGCTTAAATCTGATGGTTCGTACTTAGAATCCATGTCGTAGCACGCAAATGGAGCTGGGAGTGCAAACTAAATTGTATTACCTTTTGTCATATTATAAATTCAAGTAATTGGGTTTGTCAGTATATGAGTAAATGAATTTTATTTTCCTTGCGTTTCTATCATATAACTAATTTAAAAGCACTTACCTGAGTCATTTGCTTCTAAATCAATTTCGTCAATGTCGGTGGAAATGTTATTTTTAATATAAAAGTTTAATTTATGTAATTATAATTTTTTTAATATAGATTTAATTGTATTTTTTAAGAGATTTCAAATTAAAGTTTTTTGTGAAAAAACAATAGCTGTCTTTCAAAAAAACAAGAAAACTATAGCCAAACTTACGATACCTGGTTGCAAATATTTTCCAATAAAACAGTATTGTACGTAGTACTTATAGTTATCGATACGTATAAAATTATTTGTCACAGCAACAGCGATAACTTAAACTTACAGTAACAGTTAAAAATTATTTACCTCCTAAGAAAACGATAACTGGAAATACGATATTGAGAATACAATTTGTTTCAATCAAGAAAACTATAAGTCAAGTTATAGTATTTATAACTGGAACAAAAAAACAAAAATGACTTATCGTATTATTGTAAAGTTATACAGCATCGCTCGGGAGGACCCGTTTTAAAAAATGATTAAAACTAGAATATAATGCTCTCTATGAACTATATGAAAATGCAATCATGCAATAACACGATAACTAGTACTTATCGTTATCTTGCACGAAGTGAGCGAATATAAAATCCAACAAGGGGAACCATATGGTAAATTCACCCAACTTTAACAATATGGTTTCCCTGACACAAGCAGTATTTCAGTAGAAGGAGGACTCATCTCCATATAAACCGCATCTGCGCCGTTGCGTTGGAGAAAGTTTCCTAGGAGTATGTATCCGAAATTCCGAAGCGATACAAGTATATGGTTGACAGTTTTTGTTTTTTGTATAATCTTGAATTTAATGTTATTTGCATTGAATTTTATTATAAAAAAACACACAACCCGTAAAAACAAAGTTTTTGACTATATATCCTTTATATATAAGACTCGGTCGATATTTATTTAAATTTTTGTTTTAACTATCTTATCCTATCACAGCATTCACTTGATTTACATATCTTCACATTGAAAAGAACAAAATTAAATTATAAATGTAAGGAACACCATTTGTTTCTTCACAGTCTTTTAGTCTTGATTTTGTAGATACAATTTTCACCACTATTCTTTCCTATTCTTACTCTCATCGCTTCATTCAATGAGTAAGAGCAGAGCCTTCTAGAGTATAGAGCCATAATCTTAATGACGTATTTTTTATAATCTTTTTTAGTGGTATAACTTTTCACTGAGTTCCATAGGAATCCATAGTAAAAATGGTGTTTTTTAGCTTCAAGTTTTTCAATGAAAAAAGCAAAAATGTTATAAAATGTTTATATAAAAGTTTTCTACATATCTTTAAGAACAATATACAAGAAGGCCATATTGGTATTAAGTAAATATTAATTGCAGAAATATTAAAATTAAATTATTTCTAAAATATGTTTTTCGAACTTTCATTTTGAAAAATATATCAAAGTTGGCTCAGACAAATTAAAATAATACTTGCTAAATTTATCTTTAGTTTTACTAGTGTACATAAGATGTCTAAAATGGTCACAGAAAATACGAAAAAAAATTATTTAATCGCAAAATTATCACACGTTCCTATATTTTGTGAATTTGTTTTGCTTTTCCTACAATTTTTGAACTTGAAATTTCCCCAGGTGGTAAGTTTTGGTACGATTTTTCCAAATTTTTACGACCATCACTGCCATCTATGTAATGTATATTGACTTAATAACCAAACGAATCGTAGTTAGCTTTTATTTTAATTTGACCAGAATGCTGTTGTTATGAATTTTTTTTTATATTTTGGTTTAAATAAATCAATTATTACAAGAAAATGAAAACGATTTACTTAAACGATATTCATGTATGTTGAAATTCAAACATTTATGAAAGTATTTCAGAAATAATAATTAAGAATTTGTAACGTTTTCATTTAAAAATTTGACTTAGGAAAAAAAGTGGTTTCCCATATGTTTTGTGTGTTTTACTATGAAAAGTTCCGTTTTTTCCTCGTTTCTAATTCCCTTATAAAAGCTCAGATTTTTTGATTATGGCTCTATATAATACAGGGTGCTCTGGTAAGAATCATTCAAAAAACAAATTTGAATTTTAAACTTACTTGAAGAAACATTTGGAACACTACTAGATTGAATTTTTTAAATTGAAAATTAAAGAAAAACCTTAGTTATAGTATGTTGATCGAACTGAAATTTTGCCAAAAAGTATTGTTAGGTGACAAAAGTCGATGTGCAAAATTTCAGCGCGAGAGGATCACGGGAAGTGGGTCAATTTTGAACTTGAAGATCGTAAGGACACTCAAGCAAGCAATCAAGCAGGTGAGGTTAACATAAAGGATATAAAAAAAAAAATATTTTGCATCGAGCCTTCTTTAGGATTTAGTTCAGTTATTTTGATAATATCTTGCGCTTAATGTCTTTACTAGTGTATTCATTATCATCGACTCTTTTTTAATCTCAACCGTATTAATTTTTTGCCAGGACCGTTTAATATTAAAGACGATATGTAAAATGTTTATCTGTCGTATCCATTAAATATTTACGTAGATTGTTGTAATCCAACTGATTATAAAGTAATTTTTAGCCCAATGCTGCATAATTTAATCATAAATTTATTAATGGTTAGTTCTTTGAGATTATCCCGCATTATAAGTGTTTTTAACTCGCGGTAATTAGTTTTATTATATGCATTTATTTATTAATTTGTAATTAACTTGTAAGTTAATTGTGAAAAACAGTTAGATTAGTTTTTAAGAATTAATGAACATTGCTTCGAAGTATAAACTTCAATTTATTCACTTTAAGATACGAGTATTTACTATAGACTTTACCTCTATGAAAATTGGTAGTAAACTGATCATAGGAATATTATTTAGTTAGAAAAATGGGCAAAAACAAGTGCTGTACACCAGCATTAAGGAAGTTGTTAGAATGGAATTATTGCCAACAAAATGCAACGAAGGGAGCAATTGCAACAGATTTGAGGTGAACAAATATGATGGTTTATCGTACCTTTAAAACATATAATGATACTGAGGATTTCGAAAACAGATCCAGAAAAGAATGCCTTCGAAAAACAATGGAAAGGAAAGATAAAGCCAGGCAAATAAATAACGCTGACTCACTTCAAATTAACCAAAGTTGGTCGGACAAAACTATTGGATTGCCAATTATTTCCAAAACAACTTAAAATGAAAGATAAATTTTGGAAATAACAAACTTGCACAAATCAATAGCGTTTTGGGAAAAGTCCCCTAGGACAGGACAGACGGCAACATTTATGGAGGTGGAAGCGTTATGATTTGGGGAGCATTTCCCTAGCTCGGCTTTCGACCAGTATTTACCATAGAATTAATCAGAGATTGAACCAACACGTGTACAAATATCTACATCTTGAAAAATATGATGGACCCGTATTCCTTCGAAACAAGCTGGTTTAACTCACTACAAGGTGAGATATGCAAATCTTCACCAGCTTTAGTTTACGTATCAAAAATTAGATGTTTGGATAGGCCACGGCAGAGCCCTGATCAGGATATTTACCCAAACTTATGAGCAGAAATTAAGCGATAATTAAAAAAGGAAAGTTTCTGAAGGAAATCAGTAGCCAGTCTGAAACACTGAGCGGTGGCTCTGAAAAAACAATGTTTTACCAAACATCATTAGGGAAAGAAAGAAGAATCAGTTGCACTGCAGATACATTCATGCAACCTGCAGGAAATGTGGTAAAATTAAAAACAAAAAAGATTAATTTTGTAGAGGATGCCGAAAAGCAACAGAACTGCCAATAAATAATGAAGGAAGCAGCAAAACGAAATCCAAAGTATTTTTAGAATTAATGCATTAAATAATCAAAATTCTTACCTTGTAGACTTAGTAGTTAATGGGGAAAATTTTAAATTTTTATTTGACAATGGAGCAAGTGTGTCTTTAATTCCATATGATTTGTACGTGGAAAAATTGCAAAAGACTGTGCGATTGTGTGTGGGGTTACCATCCGTTCTCTTTTTAGAAGTCATGTCCTCTATTTTACGGTTGCACTTTTGTCCTCTTTTCTATTTTACTTAAAAAATTATTTTGTCTTTTTTTTCGCACCGTCCTCTTTTTGTCCTCTTTCCTCTTTTTCTTTCGATGAGTTTTTAAATTTCCATAAATGTAATTTTTTCCTACATATTTTAAAATAAAATTAAAAATTCTCCATATTAATGAAATCTGGCAAGTCTCAATTAAAAAGAATATTGGATAACCCTGCACCAAATTACAGAAGAAAAACAATTATGTACTCGTACATATAAAAATTGAGGTTATTGTGTTGTGGTACGTATTGTACATCATTTAAATCTTTATAGTTAGTTTAATTTCAATTGTTTCAATTTTAAAATTATTATAATAAATAAAATATTTAATATAAGTACGGTTACTTAAGCAATATAACTGTTATAAAACGCGAAATGGCTTGCTCTTTGTCGAAAAAGAAAATGTATTTTTAATCAAACACTAGAAAAGGAACTCCCTATGTTCAAGAAAACCGAGAATGAAAAAATATCTATGGGCATCAAAGGACGATTAGATTTATTACAGCATATCCAATCTGAAAAGCATAAAAAAAATATTGGTTCGGCTGAAATGTCTAAACCATTCTGGCCGAGGCTACTCTAGCTTACCATGTAGTCCATCATCAACAGAGCTGTCTATCAACTGATATCAGATTGCTTGCTAATCTTTTCGCAGATTCAAAAATCGCTGTTCGTCTTGCCTCTGCACGGACAAAAACAATGTTTTAGCTTCACTGTCTCTAAGATCTTTCATAAGCGACATTAAACATAATAAAATTCGGTTTATAGGAATAAGTACAGATGGAAGTAATCATGGGGCTATTAAAATATTCCCTATTTGTAATACCCACTTTATTAGTAATACAATGGATATTATGTTTATTCTAATTTAATTAAACACGCGTTTTTATTCTTATTATTTTAATTTATTTCTCCACGACTCAACCTCACTCAATCACATCTCCCACACCAATCCCTTTCTTTCCCTCCTCTTTACCCTACCCATCAATTTGGAATTCTCTTTCATACTCCCAATAAGCAGTATTTTGTGATACTACATTTACCTTTTTTTTTTTTTTTTTTTTTTTTTTAATTCAATTCAATTATGTAAATTCGTCTAGTACTTGTAGTATCCCCTAATCCATTATATAGCTTTTGAAATAGCCAGGACTTTTCCTTTCCCTAGCTGACCTTCTAATTTCGCTGGTTACTCCCGATAGACTTCCCGTCGTCTCACTCCCATCTGCTCGATGCTCTATTGGCTCTATGCGTCTTGTCGTGTCCGTTCCTGCATCTTTCTCCTCCACCACTGGCATATTATTTTGGTTCACTGATGTCTGTTCCTCTGCTGACTGTACTTCTTCATCTTTTTCTCCGACATTGAATTTCTTGACTTGATCGCTTCGTTTCGTTTGGACCTTACCACTGTCATCTCTAATCTTTACCATTTTGTCATTCCTGTCTATCACCTGGTACTTTACGTCATCAAAATTTGGAGTTAACTTGTTCTTCATTTGCTCATTTTGTTTTAACACTATGTCTCCAATTCCTACATTTGATTCTACTGCTCTCCGCTTTGTATCGGCATAAATTTTTCTTTTCAGCTTTGCTTCTCTATCGTTGTATCTGATATCCTCATCGAAGACTTCTGGTATTTCTCGAATATTTGGAATTTTCTCTTTGAAGTTCCTTCCAAACATTATTACTGCTGGTGAATATCCTGATGATGGATGTATTGAATTGTTATATAAATATAGCCAATCATTTAGTTCTTCTTTCCAGTCTGACTTTTCGATTTGTGCTATTTTCAGTTTTTTCAGTATCGATCTGTTCTGTCTTTCGACTAGCCCATTTGAAGAAGGTGAATATGGTATCGTGTGCTTGAAATTTATATTGAAAGTTTGACAAAACTCCTCCATCTCCTTACTTTTAAATTGTGGTCCGTTGTCTGTGATGATGATTTCCGGAATACCAAACCGCGTAAAAATATTTTTGAAATTCTTGATAACTTTTTCGCTTGTTATCTTTCGCATAATTTCGACAAGCACATATTTGGAATATTCGTCAATTATTACTAATAAATTTTCGCCTGATGGTAAAGGTCCTAGAAAATCTGCTCTAATTTGACTCCATGACATCTCTGGTAATTGAAAAATGTATAAAGGTGCCGGCCTTACATTCGCTGAGACAACTTGACATCCTTCGCAACACTTTACAAAATTTTCTGCATCCTTATCCATGCTGCACCACCATACTTTCACACGTAACCGACGTTTCATTAAACTTTCTCCTGGATGACCCTCATGAGCTAAGTGCAATATTCTATCTTGAAGTAGATGCGGGATTACTATCCTGTTATGTCTAAGGATTAACCCATCAACTTCACTTAGTTCGTGCTCAAACCGAGCGTATTTCTTGACATCTCCTCCCCATTTCCCCGACTGTAACACTTGTTTCAAAAGTATTAGCTCTTCATCCGATTCCGTTGCTTGCTTTATTTGCTCCAGGCTAATTGCTTTCAATTTGTTTATTTGCAATATCTCCCTAATATATATTTCACCCTTCTCATCATGAGTTTTATTTTCCTGCTCTACTAATCTTGATAATGGGTCGGCTATGCTTTGCTTCCCTGGTTTGAAAATTACCTTCATGTCGAAACTTTGTAATCTTAACACCCATCGTTCTATTCTGGCACATGGTTTTGAAGTAGGCTTAAACAAGGTCTCCAAAGATTTGTGGTCTGTGATAAGATCAAATCTTTTTCCAGTGACGTACATCCTGAATCTTTCGACACCCCATACTATTCCTAACGCTTCCTTTTCTGTTTGCGAGTATTTCCTCTCTGTTTCCGTTAAACTTTTTGATGCGAACGCAATTATTCTGTGTTTCTTGTTGTTCTCTTGTACTAATACCGCGCCAAGTGCTACTGGACTAGCATCTGTTATTATTATGCATTTATCGTCTACATCAAAATACCCCAATTGAGCTTCATTTGCTACCAAGTTTTTCAAATTTTGAAAAGCCTCCTCTTGTTCCCGAGCCCACCGAAATGTTTCATTGTTTCTTATCAGTACTTTTAGTGGCTCCGTAATCGTTGCTAAATTTGGTATAAATCGCCCTACAAAATTTACAAGTCCCAAGAAGCTACGTACCTCTTCTTTGCTGACTGGCGCTCTAAATGATTGCACATCCTTTACTCTGCTTTCTGTTGGTTTTATGCCATCTTTTGTAATCAAATGTCCCATAAATACTATTTCTGCTTTTCTAAATGTGCATTTCTTCTCGTTCAATATTAAACCGTTGTCTTTCAAAAGTTTCAAAACATCGTTTAGTCTTTTATCATGCTGTTGTAGGTCTTTACCACATATTATTATGTCATCTATATACACATGTACTCCCTTTTTCCCCATAAGTAAATTATCCATTAATTTTTGAAATATTTCACTGGCACAGTTCAGTCCGAACATAAGTCTTTTAAAACGGTATAGCCCTTCGTGTGTTATAAAAGTTGTAATCTCTCTCGAAGACGGCGCTAAGACTACTTGATGAAATGCGTTTTTGATATCCAACTTGGAAAATATCGCACTCTTGGACAAATCAGGTAGAACGCAATCGAATGTTGGTAATGGATGAATTTCTCATTCAATAGCTTGATTCGCTCGTCTCATGTCCACACATAACCTCACATCTCTTCCTTGATCCTTCGGAACAATTACTAGTGGCGAAATCCACTTGGATGACCCTTTAGCTTTTTCTATTATATCCTCTGCCAACAGTTCCCTCAATTTTTCAGACACCTTTTCTTTTAACGGTAATGGCACCCGTCTATACTGTTGAATGACTGGGTTAACGCCGCTATTAATCTGGAGTTGAACTTCCACACCCTTCAACTTTCCTGTGCTACCCTTTTCCTTGCTCTTTATCGACTCTTCAATTTTAATTGAATTTATGTTGAACTGCATTATCTTTAATTTTACGGCTGTATCACACCCCAGTAACGATACTCCGTCACCTTCGACTATGTACACTTCACAGATTACTTCCACATCAGCATACTGCATCGTCGTTTTTATGACCTTTATGACTTCAATCTGCGACCCGTTGTAACTACTTAAATATTTTTCATGTCCTTGGACTTCATTTAATACTTTTATATTTCGTTTCTCAGCTTTTTTCCACGTTGCATAGCTGATAAGATTCACCGCTGCTCCACTATCGATTGTCATTTTGATCTTCAATCCGCCCATTAGACATATGGCTTTCATGCCCTCATTGTCTCTTTGCACTTTTAATATTGTTAAGACATCGCTCTTTTCACTACTTTCTGGTTGATCTCGTTCAATAAACTTGACTCTCTCATTTGTTGCCTTGCGACACACCAACGCAAAATGTCCAAATTTTTGACACTTGGCACATTTCTTATTTCGTGCTGGGCATCTAAAATCTCGTGCATAATGACCATGACGTCCACAATTGAAACAACTATTTGTCCCTTTATTATCACTGTATCTGTTTTCTGCATTTTCTTTAGACCTGGAATGATCTCGGCTTCGGTTGCTGCTGAATGACACACTGCTTCGTTCTTGACTTCTTGAATTTTTAAAATTGTTTCCGCCGTTGTATGTTAGCCTTCTGTTTATATCTACTTTATTTATCACCTCATCTGTTTCTTCTGTGTTACCTATTTCCATTGCCTGCACCATCTTTATCAACTCGTTTAAATTTACAGCACCTTTCTCAATCACTTTCCTCTCCAAATTCTTATGTCTACTGCCAATCAAAATTTGTTCTCTAATTCGCTCATCGTTATCTTTAAATTCACACTTGGCTGCTTGCATCTTTAATCGCAATACAAAATCATTGATGTTTTCTTTATTTTGCTTTAAACATCTAAACTTATTTTTCTCTACATCCGAGCTGGACTTTGGATTGAAGTGATTATCCAGTATCTTGATCGCTTCTTCATACGTTTTTTCTTCTTCTCCGGCTAACGTATAATAAATATCTTGTAGATCCATACCGCCAAAATGTAACAAATAATTTTTTTTGTCTTTGTCTTCAATTATTTTCTTCGTGTTGAAATAAATATTTAACGCACGTTTCCATTTCTCCCAATTCACTGATACGTTTCCGTTCATAACATCTAAAACCGCCATGTTGTCGACATTCATCTTGAATAATTATTTATTGCCTCTTCTTTGAACCATCTACCGATCCGAAAAATGATGTAATCACTTCCATCTTTTTTTTTTTTTTTTTTTGTATATTCACAGACTGATATGCGCCTCCACGTGAATTCCAAATTCTAACCTTATTTTTTTCTTTTTTTTTCTTTTTGAATCCTCGTCGCCATATGTAATACCCACTTTATTAGTAATACAATGGATATTATGTTTATTCTAATTTAATTAAACGCGCGTTTTTATTCTTATTATTTTAATTTATTTCTCCACGACTCAACCTCACTCAATCACATCTCCCACACCAATCCCTTTCTTTCCCTCCTCTTTACCCTATCTCCCATCAATTTGGAATTCTCTTTCATACTCCCAATAAGCAGTATTTTGTGATACTACACTATTGTTATAACCTATTTTTCTAGCAGCTCAGGTTTGGTAAAAAAAACTCATCGAGAATAAATCTATCCCCGACGAGACCGCACAAATAGTAACTAACATTTTGATTGAAACTTTGGAGAAGTTCGAGATAACGAATAAATGTGTGGCATTTGATGGAGACAACTGTAACACGAATTATGGAGGCATACCACGAGCTGGCGAAAAAAATGTGTTTGCGTTATTAAAATCAAATTTAAATTTATCAAATTTAATCCAGCTATAGAACGAACCCTGTAGTATTAAGAATCTTCTCTGAGAACCCGTTAAGTGAGGCTTACTTGTTCTTCCTCCTTTCCTTAACACATACATATGTATCTTTCATCGAAAAGTTGAGCAGATGGAGAAAGAAGAAAAACTCTTTATTAGAAATCATGCGTATTTTAAAAAACGTTGAGCAACGAATGTATTGTATTCAAATCTAGGGCTTTACAGATTTTTGAAGATTGCCTCTGTTATCTGCAAAAATGGACGAAAAATTTTGAACCGTTTAAGATTTTTGAGTGGATGAATCTTTGCGAAAAATCGACTTGGGAGCAAATAACCAATTCTCTTCAATTTTTATTCCGAATTGGCATAGAAATTGATGATACTCTATTGATTTCGCAATTCACGAATCTATTGAATTTTTATGACACGGTGGCTACTAATGATGAATTTAATGCTTTATTGGCTCATGACAAATGGAAATTGTTTTTTACAAGAATTCAAAATTTGGAACAAATTATCGAGTTTTTGAAAACATGTGGATTTTTCTTTTGTATTCCTGCACATAATGCTACAGTGGAGCGGATATTCAGCATAATGGAGCAACAGTGGACTAATAATAGAAACCGTTTAACTGTCAGCGCTATTAATAGTACATATATTATTCAACGAGCATATAATGATAGCTGTTATTCACGAAGATGAAGTTTACCGACACGAGCCGATAGGCGAGTGTCGTAAATCATCTGAGTGAATAACAGCCATTATATATGCGAGTAGAATACGATACTTTGTACACGACCGATAAAAAATTGTGTTTTATTATCAAATCCTTTAAATAAACCTAAAATAACTTCCGTCTACATTTTGACGTCTCAGTTTAATAATAATGAAAATGGCAAGAGACTACTAGATAAAATTTCCAAAAATGAAATTTTTGTTTGGCAGTAGTGAATAATAGAATAACGGACAACTAGATAAACTAGCAGTGAATAATGGATATCATTATAATTGAAGAAACAAACGTATAATGAGTATTATGCGTTAGTCGTGGACAAAAATATATATGTATTAGTAAAATTTTATTTAAAATTAGAGTGTGCTGACTTCTATAATTCTATTAAAGAAAACAAAGAAGCACTTAACGCGAACTCGTTCGTCCTTAAAATACAAAGACATGTGTGATGTTTAACTAAATAATAAATGCAGAATTGAATATTTAGCTATATACATTTTTTTATTTAATTTAACTATTAGTTACATTAAAATTGAAATTTGAATTTTGTACGTTGAGTAATTAAAAGGTTTTCTATTGATTTTTATGTGAAATAAAATATAAAATTAATTATAAGTGTTTTTAATTTCTACTTCTTAAGAAAGATTACTTTATTTTTTAATCTAGAAAAATATCCTCTTTTTTTGAAATTACTCATTTGAAAGTCCTCTTGTTTGAATTTCAATGTCCTATATTTAATCTGTTAGCTTATGGTAACCCCAATTGTGTGCGAACTATAAAGTCACAATACATAAATGTTTAACGGATTATAAGCATCCGTTACCATGTATAGATGAACTGTTTACTACTTTTCAGGGTGTGAATCTTGTAAATTAGTTAGTTGGATTACTCATAAGGGCGCGTTTTTAGTAAATCGAATACCATTTGGTATCAAACCAGCGACAGGCATATTTCAGCACGAGATTGAAAAATTATTACAGGATATTCCATGCGTTGTAAATTTCCTGGATGACATTGTGGTCACCGGGAAGAATACAAGCGATCATTTGAAAAATTTAGATGAATTTTTGAGTCGATTACACAAGAAATCCGATTAAAATTGCGAAAAGGGAAATGTACTTTTTTTAAAGATACATAGCATTGATTATTTGGGATACACGGTAACCAAGGACGGATTGTCAAAAGCAAGGGAGGGAATTAAAGCGGTAATATAGTCGCCGGAACCTTCAAATATTACTGAAGTACATGCATTTTCAGCACTCATAAATTATTACGCTAAGTTTTTGCCCAATTTGGCAACAAAAATGTATCCGATTTATAGAATTTTACAAAAAGAGGTAAAATTCGGTTGAAATTCAAATTGTCGTACAAGTTTTAAGAATATTAAAAGCGACATAGTCCAAAGAGGTAGTTTTATCACATTTCAATCCACCCTTACCTATAATTCTTACCACTGACGCATAGAGTTACGGTATAGCGACTGAACAAAATTATAGTGTTATAGAGAAAGAAGGTCTAGCTATTATTTTTTTCAATTTTAAAATTCTATCATTACCTTGTAGGATACGAGTTTGTTATCAGAACTGATCACAAAATGAAGCTGATGTTTTTTCGCGACTGCCTATTAATGATGTTTCTAACTCTGAAATTGGAAGAGACGAAGAGAAATACATAAATTTCATTAGATAAGAACACGATGATTTAAGTTATTGTCTAGTCGCGAAAGAAACAACCACCGACGATGTTTTGTCAGAGGTATACATTGCAATTCTCAAAGGGGATTTTTCAAAATTAGTTGGAGATAAATTTCTACCATTTATTAGATGAAAAAATGAACTATTCATTGAAGCCGGAATTGTAATGTGGGGGCTATCGAGTTATTATACCAAGGAGCTTAAGGGAACGAATGTTAGACAGCATTCTAAAATCTAAATAGATTGCTAGATCTTATTTATGGTGGCCAGGAATGAATGCCGAATTGGAAACTTTAATTAAAAGTTGTCCTCGCACAACCTTTCAAAAATTCTTCCATCCATGTTTGTAACAAATTTTTCCAAAATATAGGGTTCCAGTTGGTTCTTAAATTCACAATTTGATGCCAGTCTTTTTAGCTTGGCCATGAATTCCCTGAGTGTTTCACCGTCTTCTTTCCTTGTGTTCAGGAAATTTCTCCGCTCTTTATATATATTTATTGGGCCTTGTTCTTCGAATTTTTTTTTTTGTTTTTGGTTCTATCGGTGTAGAAAAATCTCGTACTAATTTAAATGTTTCTGATCCCATGTAGTTTAACAACAATATCTTTTTTTTCTTCTTCTTCTATTTTCTGATATCATTTGCATCGAGAAGTATTTCTAATCGATATTGATATAACGGCCACTCATCATTTCCACAGTTAAATTCAGGAAAATGCATCGATTTCGCCATCATGGAAAATTTATGGGGCTATTATGAAAGTTTTTCAATCTCAGAAAATTCGAAATCGAAGAATCCGATGTCTAATGTCGAATTTGTTTTGTTATGGACTATATAAAAGATTTATATTATTTATTGACGTTATTTATTTATTAATTCTTAAATATGGAGTAGGAATATCGAGCGTCACGCTTGTTCTGTCGTATCTCCCGCCCTCTTCAATCAGAGTCGACATCACACTGGTGTTGTACAGTGTGTACTCAGTGGTATCTACCACAACATCTTCCTTGTCTTTTAAAAGAAACATACTTAAGATATTTTAAAATTATACAATTCAAAGCAATTAATTCAAAAGCACAACTTAACTCCAAAAAGACAAATCGGACCCATCTATCTATCCTTCCATACAATAATCTTTGAAATTTTCGGGCATCCTACTAATTCTTCTCGGACGAGTATGCTGCTGTGTAGAAATTGAAGTCATTTCAGTAGTAGTTGGTAAAAATGCGTCAGGGGCATGAGACGATACTGGAATCTGTGATGCAACATTCTGTCTTAAAACATTATCGGTGTTTAGATCGATGGTACCGCTAGTTTCTTCATCGTAGATATCCTCTGTCGTCTTTATAGTAATTGCATCATCAGAAAGACGAGGCTTTATATGAATCAAATCTCGTCGATAAGATGAATCATCAACATTGACCGCATATGATCTATCCGTGATTCTATTTTCTATGGTCCCTTTTGTCCATAGTTTATTATTATCGGGATTTAATTGAACAAATACTGGTTGTCCAATAGTCAATGGTGGAAGAGATTTCGTTTTCTGGTCATAATAGTATTTGGCCCGATGTCGATTCTCTTCCACTTTCTCCGGAACATTTTTAATTATTTCGGGTTTAAAATTCGATGTTATTGAAGGTATTCCTGTTCGCGTTCTTCTTGACAGCATTCTCTAAGCTGGGCTCGAATTTGTTTTGTTAGGAATATTCCGCCAATGTAACAAAGAATACCAGATACCTTCGCCACTTTCTTCACTTTTTTGTGTTAGGCGTTTGGCTATTTTTACAGCTGATTCACCTTTACCTTTATATTTAAATTGCTTTGATGATAATGTGGTGAAGAAACAACATGGGTAAATTTCCACTGCGAAGCAAAATATGCGAACTCTTTACTAACAAAGTTTATTCCATTATCTGTTAAGACTCTTTGAGGTATTCCATAGCGGCTGAAATGGCGTTTGCATACGTTAACAACTGAATTGGAAGTCATATCATTTAATATATCCAGCTCAATATAATCCGAGTAGTGGCATACAGTTACTAAAAATTTTGTTTGTTTTCCTTTATAATGAGTGAAAAATACATCCATCGATATGAATTGAAATGGGTAAGTTGCGATATCGTGAGACAGCATCGGTGGTTTTGCAAGAGAACTTGCATATTTTGCACAAATATCACATTTTTTTACCATTTCCCGGATCTCAGAACTCATACCTGGCCAGAAAACATTCTCCCTTGCGAGCCGAAGAGTTGACTCAACACCATTATGACTCACATGTACGTTTGTACGTATCAATTTTCTTAATTCGCATGGAATTAAAATTCTATTCTCCATAAATATCAATCCGTTTTGTGTTGAAAGGTCATTTTTAAATTTATAATAAAGTTGAACTTCCTCAGGAACGTTTCTAATATTATTCGGCCATCCGTATGTGATTAGTTGAATAAGTTTTTGTAAAGATCTGTCATTTTGAGTTACCTGTCTAATATTCTCTATTCTTTCGTCGGTTATATTTAACCCTTGTACTGGATTAACATTCTCAATTAGATGTATAAATTTTTTTTCACGAGGTATTATATCATTATCATCATTTTCTACTGGCATTCTTGATAGTATATCTGCAACAATATTGTTTTTTCCTTCTATAAACTCCAATTTTAAAGAATAACGTTGCAGGATCATTAACATTAACTGAAGTCGCTTCAGTGCTTTAAGCAAGAGCTTTTGAAAAATATTGATCAAAGGCTTCTGATCAGTTTTTACGGTACACATATGACCAACGATCATCTGGTCGAACCTGATGCACGCAAACACAATCGCGAGCAACTCTTTCTCTATCTGAGCATAATTACGCTCTGTAGCCGTCAATGTTCTGGAAGCATATGCGATAATATCGTCTTGTTGAAATAATGCAGCTCCCAAGCCAGAGCTACTCGAATCACACTCTATTGTAATTGGCTTAGTACAGTCAAAATATTTCAAGGTTTTAACATTCCCAACTAGGAACTTTAATTTTTTGAACTCATCCTCCTGAGTTTTTGTCCAAATCCAAGGAGTATCTTCCAACAACAGTTTTCGTAATGGAGTACAATGTGTGCTTAAATCTTGTATGTATCTCGCTAGATAATTGATCATGCCCATAAATCGTTGAAGATCGTTTTTATTTTCTGGAGATTTCATATTTTGAATAGCACTGATTTTTGATGTATCTGCTTTAAGGCCTTCATTTGATAGAATATGACCAAAGAATTTTACAGATGACTGGCATAACTTCAATTTTGATTTATTTAATTTACAATTATCCTGTCGAAGTCGAATCATTAAACTTTCTAAATTTTTATTATGGTCAATAAGCGCCTCCTCTTTGTTATAACCGCTTCTGTAAATCAAAAGATCATCTGCTAACACCTCTACACCTTTAAGATCATGTGTCATTTCGTACATCTTCATCTGGAAATTTTCAGGCGCTGAACAAATGCCAAAAGGTAAGCGTTTCCAGGCGTAGCGTCCAAATGGCGTCCAAAAGCATGTCAATTCACTGCTGGATTTTGTTCATTTTCACGAGATCGAATAGTCTATCTCTACGAGATCGAATAGTAGTGGGTATCTTTGATACCCACTACTATTCAATCTCGTAGCAGTTCATTCGAAATATCATCTTGGTTTGACTGATTTTGTTGTTCCATCTGGTGTTTTATTTCTTGGTTTGACTGCACTGCTTGTTTCTCCATCATCTACTTCTCTTCATAGCAACGATTAACTGCGACAAATCGAAACTTCCAGATGGTAGTTGTGTTGTTTCGACCGACGGCTGTTTATCTCCTGTCTTCTCTACAGTTTCCGCATCCGTTATTTCCATGCCAAAATCATGATGGTCAACGTTTAACCCTTCTTTTTCCAATTCGTCACGTAGTCGCGCTTGTAAAGCCCCTTTACTGTCATCAGTGGACAAACTCCGTTTCTCAAGTTCTCTCTTTGATTCTGGAACTTTTAATTCGTAGAGAATCATTTTCTTTGTTTTATTATTCACAATCCCACCGCTGCCACCAATTGTTTACGTTTTTGCTTTGTTAATCAAGGTTCGTATTACTGGATTGTGAATAAAATAAAATCAATTCAATTTATCAGCAACGAATTTATTTGTTTCACACAAAAATTATTACAACAAAATTTACTAAAGATAATTCACAAAATCACTTTATTTTAATATTTACACAATTTTACTGGTCACTTTTACTTTCTATATTTCACTAAAACACTTTTTAAATTACTTTTTAATTCCTTTTTAATCTTCACACTATCACTTATCAAATACAAATTCGACTTCGTTCGTCTTTTTATACACGCAAACCAAACTTCTAGAAATGTCATGACTTTTAGAGTAAGAATAGTCTAGAAACATTTAGAACAGAAAATTCGATTTTAGTACAGTAAAATATTGAGCTATTACACCCTAGTTGTCACCGTAACACTACCCCTCACCTAAGCCTGTTCATCCCGAACAGAACCCAAATCACCTCTTCTGTATAGGGCCTAACCTGTCTAAAAGCACCACCTTCGGTTTACCTCCTTGTTGTGTAGGGTGCCGTCAATGGAGGCTGCACTTTTGACGACGAATCCTTCTTCCATTGTGGAACGCGGTTCAGTTTCAGCCACCTTTCATCAAATCTTCCGCCGTTGGCTTGTTTGCCATAACGAGCCCTCATCCAGTCACCCGACACTCGCACTTCTATTCGCACAACCAAGCACTTTTCATCCAGTAACAGTTTCACCTGATGTTTATTGGTTTCCTGCACAATTGTTTCGGACTTCAATGGCAGCTCTTGTTGATGGATGACTGTTACTCGCCTTACCGTAGCATCCATACCGTTGAATTTAAGTGGCAGCTCGATATTCTCGCTACTCAATACACATCGTCCAAAATCTAACACGAAGCCATTCACCCTCATGAATTTCATCCCCAAAATGATTTCGTCCACAATATCTGCAACCCTTCTCCACTTCGCCGCATATGTTAGTAGACAATTCTAGAATTTTCTCGCCCATTTCCTTCTGGCCTTCGGCAATTTCACGATTTGACTGCTTAATCTCGCCCAACTGTTGTTTAATTTCGTGTTTAATTTCTTGGTTTGACTACTCTCCCTGTTGCGCCATTTGATTTTTAATTTCTTGTTTCATTACTCCCATCTGTCCCATCATTTGGTTCATAGCAGCCATTAACTGCGACAAATCGAAACTTCCAGTAGGTACTTGTGTTGTTTCAACCAATGTTTGTGTATTATCTTCTGTCTTCTCTACCGTTGCTGCATCCGTTACTTCCACGCCAAATTTATGATGATCAGCAGTTTTACTACCATCAGTGGCCAAACCCAGTTTCTCAAGTTCCTTTTTAAATTCTGGAACTCTTAATTCGGAGGGAATCATTTTCTTTGTTTTATTATTCAAAATCCCACCGCTTTCATCAATTGTTATGTGTTTTCCTTGTCAATCAAGGTTCGAATCACTGGATTGTGAATAAAAACAAAACAATTCAATTTATTACCAACGAATTTATTAATTTCACACAAAAATTATTACAACACAATTTATCAACGATAATTCACAAAATCACTTCATTTTCATATTTGCACAATTTTACTGATCACTTTTACTTTTTATACAGTCGAAACTCGATTTTCCGGGATCCGATTATCCGTGATTTCTTTTTACACAGTCGATTTTTTTGAGTCACTTGTTTATCCAGATTTTCAAATTGATTAACAGGGATTTTTCATTTTTATTTTTTTCGTTAAATTTTGGTAACAGTGTTGTTTCTGTGTTAAGCATATATCTACATATGTACATTGTGTATTTCTTTATAAAAACTGAAAAATTCGATCAACCGGGATATTTTATTATCCGGGAAACATTCGGTCCCGAGCATCACGGATAATCGAGTTTCGACTGTATTTCATAAAACACTTTTATACCCCTATTCCCTTGGTCGTGCCACTTCATTCGACGTGACAATTGTCGTGTCACTTCAACTTTAAATTGGTATTCTCTTAGTCGATCGAAGTGATAATATAAGAGAATGCGACGTAAAACTATCACCCCTATTCCCTTAGTCGTGTCACTTGTCACTTGTACCGACAATCAAATTTTGATATTCTCTTAGTCGATCGATGCGACAATTGTCGTTTGAAGTGACAGATATAGTTTTACGTCGCATTCTCTTATATTATCACTTCGATCGACTAAGAGAATACCAATTTAAAGTTGAAGTGATACGACAATTGTCACGTCGAATGAAGTGACACGACCAAGGGAATAGGGGTATATATCTGTCACTTCAAACGACAATTGTCGCATCGATCGACTAAGAGAATATCAAAATTTGATTGTCGGTACAAGTGACAAGTGACACGACTAAGGGAATAGGGGTGTTAATCTTACACTATCGCTTACCAAATACTAATATCCCTATTCCCTTGGTCGTGTCACTTCATTCGACGTGACAATTGTCGTATCACTTCAACTTTAAATTGGTATTCTCTTAGTCGATCGAAGTGATAATTAAAGAGAATGCGACGTAAAAGGAAGTTTGTCACTTCAAACGACGATTGTCGCATCGATCGACTAAGAAAATAGCAAATTTTGATTGTCGGTATAAGTGACAAGTGACACGACTAATGGAATAGGGGTGTAATACCCCAAACAGATAAGCGGCCCTCTCAGATAAGCGACTTCGCTTCTCTTCGTCTTTATGATTTTTTGCAACCACATAGACGCCGCTAATTTGCCATTTATTTATATTAAAAATATTGTTAGGGTTTTTACAACAAAACATTTTCTTAAAAAACTATTTCTTTAATGGCTTGTTACTTACAAACAAATTTAAATTCAAATTTAGATTTTTTTACAATTGTCTTTCTCAAATGCCCATTTGGATGTAAAATTCAGCTAAAATTAGAGGTTTCCAAGCATTTACATTAAAAACAACAATAAATATAAATGTCATTCATCCCCTCAAAAAATACAAACTTTGCTAGTTTGACGCCGCTCTATGTGTTCGCTCTTATGGAAATATATGTATTCTAATTTAGTGCCGCTGTTCGCTCCGTCAATGTGTTTGCAATATAATAATTTCATGACTTTTCCAGTAAGAATAGTCTAGAAACATTTAGAACAGTTTTATCATGGAAAATTCCATTTTAATACCTACAGTAAAACATTGAGCTATTAATTTAACTTATTCTATTAAACCCTAGGTGTCACCGTAACACTACCCTTCTCCTAAGCATGTTCGGCCCGAACAGGACCCAAATCACCTTCTATAGAGACAGCCTCTCTAAATGCACCACCTTTAATTTATCTCCTTGTCCTTTTCTTGTCTTGTAGGGTGCCGTCCACGTTGACGTTTGCTTATTTAAACTATTACTAAAGATACATGTTAAACCGAAAGTGGTCTGACTGAAAAGGTCCGAGATAAATTCAACATGTAAACGGCGGCTTGACTGAAAGCAAAGATTATTAACCAGAAGATCTTCTTGTTAATAATCTTTGCTTTCAGTCAAGCCGCCCTGTACATGTTGAATTTATCTCGGACGTTTTCAGTCAGACCACTTTCGGTTTAACATGTATCTTTAGTATATATTTGTTTAACTCTATGGCTTATACCCATTCGGAAATATCCGCCTTAGTACCAAAAAAATTCCTTATAGCGAAGTAGTACCGAAAAAATTCCATAGTTTTTATGAATTTTGACAGATGTCCGCATATGGAAAATGTGTGGGTTAATAAAATGGAGTTGTCGATGAAATTCGATTCTATTATTGACGGTATAGGAAAAACAAAAAATAGTTTTCCTTTTTCCTCCTGTATCTTTCTAATACAAAGCGAAAGCCGATTAAATTCAACCGATTTATTAAAGTATGTTTACATATACTGTACGTCAATAAGATGAATCTTAACTGAATAACATTGTAGATCCGACGACAGACCTTTCAATTGTTTGCCCTAATCAAAACATTGTATTTGCAAGTATTAGTCCCATTAGATAAGTTGTGGTTTTCTGTGCTTATCTACTTTTGGAATACCGAGTTTTAGTTTAGTTTGGAATTCCCAATAAATTTTAAAATATTCAACCCAATCATAATGCACTATTCAAAATTTCGTATAAAATACAGCTTCTGCCCTCTAGATATTTACTAAGCGAACCTTGAAACGCTGCCAACAATTATTTTACGATCAGAGTAATTTAGAATCAACACCTACATTTTAATTTAGTTTTTTCATTTGCTTATTTTTTATAGGTATTTCCTTATAAATTAAGAATATTGCCTTAAAATGGACAATATTAGTAAATATAACCATTTTTTAGTTTATTTGTTTTTTTATAATTTATTATTTTATTTAATTCATATTTTTTTCAAATATATTAAAACCTGCTTAATAATTATAATAATCTTAATTTTGTTATCAAAAAAATATAAATATTTTCCCCAACTTAAAGTATGAGGGGATCATTTCAAAAGAAATACCAGAATTGCAAACAAATCATTGTTAATTTAAATTACCTATGCCTAAGTAAAGTTTTTTGTGTATTACAAATTAATTATAAATCAAACAAATAATAAATTGTGTGGAAATGAATTAACTAATTAAATTATTTAAACTAAAACCGTACATATAGAAAATTCGCGTTTTGTGATTTTTAATTTAGGTAATATTAGTTTTTGCTAATTTGTTGGGATTTTATGAGTGTTTCAGTTTACCTGCAATACTACCTATATTTCTATAGCAATTTACAAAGACATCGATTTTGTATGGTCGGATCGTTTCGCAACTAAATTTTTAAAATCATGAAATAAATTTAAAAGGATTTAGGTAAACAGAAAAATAATCAATGGCAGATACTATTTCTTTTTCTTCTAAATCTTATTACGACTCTCTCAGAAATCTAAACAAAACAAAATTTGACAATCTCTAACAAAATAAAATAAAAGATAAATAAAAATATAAATTTTATAATTCCATTAAAATGTGTCATTAGCAAAACTAAAAATTTTGGAAAAAACAGAAAAATGTTTACTAATTTTCTTGTTTAAATATATATTTATTAATTTTATATATATGTAATTAGTTTTTCGCTCTAGCTTTTTACTGCGAATAACAATAATTAACGTTAAGCGCAATAATATACAAGAATTTACTGCGTTTGACAATGTATTGTACGTGCTTGACCATCCTCTTCATCACTATCATAAGCCTCACCAAACCGACCGTCTGATTCACCTCCCAAATTAATATTATGTAAAGCACATTCTTCGACATTTTCTCCTACAGGCATTACAAACGTGGGCCGTGGAGGTAAATATTTTTCCAAATTTTGAATCATTTCAGATGTGAGCGAATGTGAATCAGGGAATATAATATCAAAATCAACATAAAGATGACCCTTTTCGAAGGGATTGCGATATACAGGCATGCCCTCTCCTTTCACACCTAGCGTATCATTATACTTGGTAACAATTCCAGGTGTTGATTTTAATACAATATCCCGTCCATCAAGATGCTTGACCACAATATTAAAACCACAAAGGGCTTCGGTTAAAGTTATTTTATGTGTCATAAAAAGATCGTCACCATTCCGCCGAAACAGGGCGTGCGGTTCTTGTTGCAACTGGACCACTATATCACCTTTTTCACCATCTGGTGTTTGATTACCCTCATTTCGGAATAATATTGTTTGCATATGCTTCATGCCCTTATCTATATGTACATCGAACTTCTTTCTATCCTCCACGGTACGATTTCCTTTGCATTCTTTGCAACGATCTTTATCACTGTATACGGATCCTAAACCATTACAATCTGTGCACTTCTGTTGTAGAGCAATACTGAAACCCATTTGTTGGATCATAATCCTAGCACCGCTCCCATTACAGAACTTACATTTTTGTGATCCGCCTGCTTTACCTCCACGACCTTCGCATTTGGGACAACATATAATCCGCGATACTTCTAATGGAATGGTTCGATTCCCGTTATAGAGATCCTCGAGCGTTACTGATACACTTGCCTTACAATTATTATGCCCCCGTCCTCGCATACCGCCCATTCCACCCATTCCCATGCCACCGAACATCTCACCGAATATATTATGGATAACATCTTCATTATCCTCACCGCCCTGTAAACCTTTAATCCCATAGCGATCGTAAGTTGCTCGCTTATCCGGATCTGATAGTATATCGTAAGCAAATGAAATTTCTTTGAATTTTTCACCTGCTTCCGGATTTTTATCGGGATGAAATTCTTTTGCTAGTTTCCTATAGTTCTGCAAATGATAAAATAGAAATGAGAAAAATGATTATCAGTATTTTTGCCAATCATGCTTTTATGGAATTATGATGGCAGCGCCATTATTATATTATTTTACAGTTACATACTGGAAAAAAAACTTTCAGCATTTAAAAAGGAAATCAGTGAACGAATGACGCCGCAAAAATCAATTACAGAAATAAAAATCAGTGAGATATGTGTTTCGTGTTTTATCAATATCTAATTAAATCCTTTATGTTATGTGCAAGCCATGCAAATTTTACAAAGAAAAGTATTTTTAAAAATAAAAACTAAAAGGAGGTTTTTGTTTCGATTTACAGCTTCGAAAACTTAAACAAAAACGACTATTTTCGTCGTGTTTCATAAAATTTCACAAATAATTTATGAAAATCTATTCAAATTATTGCAAGCTATAATAGAATCAATGTGAAATTGAAACAAAACTACATCAAAAAAATTTTATTCGAAAAACCTCATTTTGGAAAACGAAAACCTTGGATTTATGAAACACAAAAACCCCAAATATAAAAAAAAAGAATTTTACATACCTTTTTTATTTCAGCATCGGTGGCATTTTTATTTACACCTAATACTTCATAAAGTTTTGTATCTGCCATTTTATATTAATAATTATTTTTTATTTAAATCCTTTACACGATATTTCTTTAATTAAAAAATATAACCAAAAAAAAATTCTCACAAAAAATGATGAAAATTTTTTTTGTTCTAAAATAAAATAAAAGCCAATATCGAAACTGTCATGTGTAAATCGAATGATTTTTTCGAGAAAAGTGTGGTGCTTTCTGTAGTAGATTTCGAATATACAAATACCGAACGCATGCGTTCGAAAAAAGTGGATTGCTACAAAAATGATTGTAGTCTTTTAACCCAAACACATAAGCGGCGCTCTACGCCTGTCTTCGCTTCTCTTCGACTTTATACCACAAACACATTGACGGAGCGAACAGCGACGCTAAATTAGAATACATGTATCATGTATGTACTTCCATAAGAGTGAACACATATACCGATTTTCCATCGTCATAGTATAATAGTATAATAGTATTATACTATTATACTACGGCGATGGAAAACCGAAGTTGATAGTATAATAGTATAATTATAATATTTTGTTATACTAGCTATCAAAAATATAATAGGTAGCAAATTGTGTTTTTAACATTGTAAATTTATCTGACAGTGTATTATTTTGACAATTCACTAAATTCATTCGATTTTTTTGTGTTTTTTTTTGTGGTATCTGCATAGTGCATACGTAATTTTTTAAAAATACAACTAATGCGTATGCTTGGTTATTGTTAATTGTTTTTTTATTATGAATACACGTTAAACTTTTCAAAATAAGAATTATACCTACGTTCACATAAAAAAAAATATAATTGGTGCTAACTTCGTCGCATGCGATGGAAAACCGACAAGGAATAATTGTATAATAGTATTATACTATTATGCTATTATACTATTGACGATGGAAAATCGGTAATAGAGCGGCGTCAAACTAGCAAAGTTTGTATTTTTTGAGGCGATGAATGACATTTATATTTATTGTTGTTGTTTCTAAAGTAAATGCTTGGAAACCTCTAATTTTAGCTGAATATAACATCCAAATGGTCGTTCGAGAAAGACAATTGTAAAAAAATTCTCGAATGCCCTTTCCGAAAGTTATACTTATTTATTTAGACATACTTATTTGCCGCCATCTTAAATAAGTATGTAAAATCATCCGAATTGATTTCACATACTTATTTTTTATTTTGACTATTTTGTAACTATAAAATAATTTTTTTAATTAAATTTTTTATAAAACTTAATTACTACCTAATATCACAATATGTATGCAATGAAATTAACAATTTTGGTTTTCGTTTAAATTTTTTTTTTTTGTATGAACTTACTTATATTAAGTTACCTCGCCAACATACTTATTTAAATAAGTAGGTTTAAATAAATAAGTATAACTTTCGGAAAGGGCCATCAAAATTTTGTTTATGTTTGTGATACAACGCGCAATTGTTAAATCGTAAAAATATTTTAATTATTTTGTTGTTTAATGTTTTATTACTTATTATTATTAATAGATCAACGTATTTTTTATTAAAATCTAGCAGTTTTATTTAAATTGAGGTTATGTTTTACTACTGTCACAAAAATTTGCGTTCCATTGAACATCTACTCACAAGTACTTGGCAGTAGCAAATTGTTTCCAATGGAACACAGTGAATGTTAAAACTTCTAGTTTTGGAAGACAAATTAAGCCAGTTAAGCGTGATTTACACGTTCCAACAATGTTTCCCAACAAAAAATGAAGAGATTGATATATCGCGAATTTCATTTGAAAGACAAGAACAAATATATAAACAAACAAAATTTTGTTGGACTTTTTTTTCTTTTTTTTTTAACTTTGTTTCCATAAAAAAAATTTTTGACTATAAAATATACTCGACCCGAGTATATTTTATGGAAACAAACAACAACAAACACTTAAAAAATGGCGATTTGTAAAATTTTTATAGCGCTTTATTTTTATTTTTTTAAATTTTTATTTAAAAATTAAAATTTACGTTCGAACAGTTTTCATTTTAGCCAAGAAACGTCGTAATTTTGATAAATAAAGTGGTATCGCAGCGGCATTCGTCAAAAATTACATTGTCGATTTTATACCGCCAAAAAATTATAGCATGCCCGACATTTTTGTTTTATTTTTTTATAAATTTTTGTTTAAAAATGGAAGTTTACTTTCGAAAAGCTTTATTTTAGCCAGAAAAGTTGTAATTTTGAAATATAAAGTTGCATTATCGCCCTATTCGACATCATAGATTTTATACCGCCAAAAATTTATAGCATGACCGACATTTTCGTTTTATACTTTTCTCTTTTTATCGTATGTAAATATTTTCTATTGCGTGTAGCTCTAAGTCTCAACAAAAAAAAAGTTGGAAAAACATTGTTGGAACGTGTAAATCACGCATTAATAAACTTTGTATGTGTGTTATTCACTACACAACTATTTTTATTTTATTTTTATATACACATGGTAAAAAGATTACCACTGGTGAGGTCTTTTTACTATTGGAGAACAAACAATTTGTTTTAGTTTTAAATGTATTCTGCCTTTAAATTTTATTTACTTGTCTTTTTATACAAAATTTCATTCATTCATATTACACTATTTTACAATAAAAAGAAACAATAAAAAATTAACGTTTAGTTAACATATTAAAACAGAATTGCTTTGGCCGGAAAAAAGGTGTTGTGTGACATGATACAAATATTATAAAGAAAACAAATTATTACGTAAATTTGTCATATGATTCTGTTGTACGGTTATTCCATGTTACCTAATGAATTAGTAACATATTCCCCGGGCCCACTTGCGGATTATGAGGTCAACTGCTACGGCTTATTTAGTGGGGCTGGAGGTTCAGCTGCAGCTGTACGTTGTTTGATCTTTCTGCACATGCACCACGTAACTGTAACCAAAACTGCTGGAATGAGTAAATACATTGCCAGGTATTGGTGATTTCGAGGTGGTCTAGCTCTGCCCAATAGGATGTGAGATTGTAGTAGCATCAGATTCCCTTGACCAATTTTATCAAAATAAATACCAGGATGCGAAGTGAACCGTGTTATGTTGATTTTCGCTGTTGTTAGTGCGGTTGTATGTCCCATCATGCAGATTATTGCGATCGAGCACAGTAACAATGTTAATTTGCTATTTGCTCTCGTCGTTCGTCCGTGTTGTATCGATTGTCTTTGTTTCGAAGTGTTTACTTCGCAACCGTCTGTAGACGGTGATGCCTGCCTAACTTCCGTGTTAGGTTTTGGCAGGCCCATTTCTTCCATCTCGTCACTGTTCTCAATTGGAAGACGGCTGAGGTTGGTGATAGGCCTTTTAAACAATCCTCCTTTGCTGCTTTTTATGGTTACGACTCTAACTAAGCCATCGTTTCCACTAAGGATCTCTTGAACTCTTCCTAAAGGCCATTTTCCTGGAGGTAGGTTATTATCCTTAACGAGGACCAGCTCCCCTTTTGATATATTATCTTGTTTTTTGATCCATCTGCTTCGTTTTTGTAGCAGTAACATATATTCGGTTACCCAAATTTTCCAATACTCCTGAGTTATTTTTTGCAGGAGCTTCCAACGTGTTAAATGGTTGATATTTTTGTTCAGAATGCTTGGTTCGGGCATCGTTATCGTAGGTTCGCCTATGAGAAAATGTCCTGGTGTTAATGTCGTAAAATCGTTAGGGTCAGATGTTATCGGAAATAGTGGTCGAGAATTCAAGCATGCTTCTATTTGGCAAACTAACGTAGTCATTTCTTCAAATGTTAAATGTTGTTGTCCAACTATCCTATGCAAATGGTGTTTGATAGACTTAACAGCTGATTCCCAAAGTCCGCCCATATGTGGTGCTCCTGGTGGTATATAATGCCATTGAGTACCCTCTTTTAAAAGCTTTTCTGACCATTTTCCCGATAGTTGTTTTAGTGTGGGTTCGTTCCGCATAAGTTTTGAAGCTCCTATGAAATTGGAACCGCAGTCACTGTGCAGGCCCGAACAAAACCCTCGGCGTGCTGTGAAACGTTTAAGTGCTGCTATGAAACCTCCTGATGACAAATCGCTTACTACTTCTATGTGAATAGCTTTTACTGCGAAGCAAATGAATACGGCTAGGTAACCTTTATAGCTTTTGCGACCTCGACCTGGTGAACACCGTAGTTGGAAAGGCCCAGCATAATCGACTCCAGTATGAATAAAAGGCCTTGTCGGAGTTACACTCGCTATTGGAAGATCTCCCATCATTTGATTTAAGGTTTGCGCGAGTTACATTCTATACCAAGAATGCAAACACAAACCAACAAACCTACAACAACAACAACAACAAGTAATCATATCTAATACCGAGAATGCAAATACAGAAAACAATAATGCACATAACGTTATTTTATTTTAAAAACATAATTATACACTTACCAATCTAACTTACCATATGTATTTCCAAGAACTAAATATGTTCGATTAAATTATACTAAATATATTTCTAAGAAATCAAATATTGTATAGTATAAAATAAGAAATTATAATAAAATAAATTCAGTAATTATATTGTTATTCTATGTCATTCCTAAAGAATGAGTTACAAATAAATTACAGTACAAAATAAATCTTTTATTTTAAAAATAACAAGAGACATTTTTCGCGCGTTGTTATGGCAGATTATGCAATTATTGACGTAAGTTTTTACTGCTAATGGACCTTTAATAATCCAGTACCTTTGCCGAATAAAAGCCAGTGTAAGCGTCTTTCCTCCGTGTAAGGTCATCTTATGTGCATAATCTATTAGGAGCCAAGTTAAGTGAAGATAAGGCAGTATTATTGGATGTTGAGAATTGAAAGCAATCCTGGCGTTAGACAGTGTGCCGCCTACTCGCAGTAACCCATTCTCATCTATTTTTGGATCAAGTGATCGAAGTTGAGATTCCATTTGAGGTTCTAGTTGGTTCTTTTCTATTTTAAATGCTAACTGTTGCGTTAGCTTCATTGCTAACATTTGGCTATCATTAAGTTCCTTAGTTGTCAGGTATCTCGGTAAAGACGTAGTTGTTCTTTTTGCAAATCTAAGGACATAAGCGATGATCCTTACTGCCTTAGTGAGTGATGAACAGCGCTCTATAGCACATAAACATAATATACCATTTTCTTCGTTGATCGTGGCAATTAGTATAGATATTTTGATCTTTTCTTCTGTGGCTTCTGCAATCTGTGGTTGTGGCGAGGTGTCCTGTGTGGATGCTTAAGCCAGATTGGGCCACTCCACCACAATTGGTGGTTTAGTAACTTTGAAGCATTTAGGGCCCTTACTGTGCAATCTGCCGGGTTACCCTCTGATTTTACATAATTCCATTTTTCCAGACTGAATTTCGACAATCCTGTTCGCAACAAACCTTTTAAACTTATTTGGTTTTCCTCTGACCCAACCCAAAGTTATCATAGAGTCTGTCCACGCAAATGTTTTGATATCAGGCAGTTGTAACGCTCTTTTGTTTTTCTTAGCAGTTTTGCTAAAAGCACTGCGGCGCTCAACTCCAATCTGGGAATTGTTAATTTTGCCTTTAATGGTGCAACTTTGGATTTTGCAATCACTATGGTCACCTTGCTATCATCGGCCTTACCAGATTTGTAATAAATTACAGCTGCATATGCATCTTCCGATGCGTCACAGAAACCATGCAGTTCACCTAGCTCATCTTTGTCATGCCTGATCCATCTTTGTAGCCTAATTTCCTCTAGCATTTGTAATTGGTTGACATATGAAATCCACATTTCATTCGATTTCATTTGGTAATTGTGTATCCCAGTCTAAACCTAATGTCCATAGTTGTTGCATGGTAATTTTTGCCTTTACGATAACGGGGGCTAACCATCCCATTGGATCAAACAATTTGGATGTTTCGGATAACATTTTCCTCTTGGTAACAGGTGCTTTTAGTATCCAATGATTTGACTTTAAATTGGAATATGTCCTCTATAGGATTCCAGATGATACCTAAAGTTTTAATTGTTTCGCCAATTTCTATCATATGGCTTCATGCGTCCATATGTTTCTTTTGTATGGTTTTGAGTATTTCTTGGTTGTTGCTAGTCCATTTTCTTAGATTAAAACCGCCTTGCTTTAATAGCATTGTTAATTGTTGTTGCATTAATACTGCTTGTTCTAGCGTGTTCGCACCTGATAATATGTCATCCACGTAAAAATCTTCAGTGAGCGCCTTTTTGCTGCTGGGTATTGTTCACCGTCATCTTGTGCTAACTGATGAAGTACTCTAGTGTTCAAATATGTGGCTGCTGCTGATCCGTACGTCACCGTTTTCATCTTATAAGTGCTGATCTTGCCTTGTTGATTTCTCCATAGTATTAATTGGTAGATTTGATCTCTGGGGCGCATTCTCACCTGTCTAAACATCTTCTCGATGTCGGCTTTAAACATGAATTTGTGTTTTCTCCATCTCAGTAAGATCTCTACTAGCTCTTGTTGTTTTGTTGAACCAGTATACATTATATCGTTGAGTGAGACCCCATTTGAAGTTTTTGCAGAAGCGTCAAAAACTACTCTTAACTTGGTTGTTGGACTGTCTTGTTTCGTGACTGCATGGTGTGGCAAAAAATAACCTTTGTCCACATCATCCTGGTTGTTTATTACTTCCATATGGCCTAGCAGAATGTATTCTTGAATGAAACTGGTATATTCATTCTTCATTGTCGAATTTTTGTTTAACTTCCTTTCCACTTGAAATAGTCGTACTGCCGCTTTCTTCTTTGATTCGCCTAATATGAAGTTATCTTCCTTGAATGGTAATGCAACTTGGTACGTTCCATCTACCTGCCTCTCGCATGTATTATGAAAATGCTGCTCACATTTTTCTTCATCAATAGTAAATTCGCGCTCTAGTCCAACTTCTTCAATTTCTCAAAACTTTTTTAATTGGTTTTCTAGGTCGACATAAGATACCATTGATTGTATTCTGTGTCTCTGTGTGATGTAGTTCTTGCACTTTCCGAAAATAATCCATCCTAATTCGGTCTTCTGTGCCATTGGTTGATCTGGGCCCCTTTTATAATATTGTTCATTTTTGGGTAATAATCGGCACCAAGTAGAATACGAGTACCTATTGAACCTGGTTTATTATAATTAGGATCTGCATAGGCAATGTTGCTGAGATGTTGCCAGTTTCCCGTTTCCACCTCTTGATCTGGTAGTAGTTTTGTCAGCTTTTGGAATACCAAGGCGTCGAGGCGTATCTCAAATTTGGAAGCTATGATTGGTTGAATTCTCCAAACGAAGAAATTGATTCAATTCACTTTGCTTTCGTTTCGTTCTTCCGGTAATTCACTATCGGTTCTGTTTTTTACACACCCCTAAAATTTCGAATGTCAAAACGAACTTCCCAACGCCGTACACGTCGATATTTGCTTTTTGTTATTTTTTTATTAGTAATATACTAATAAATAAAAGTCGGTTATTATTTTTTTTCAAAACTTATTTTATTGGAATATTATTATAATTTGTTACAAAACGATATGTACGTTACGTTACGTAAGCGTAGTAACATAATAATATTATAAAGGATACATGTAAACGTATTGTAATTACATGTATCATAGATATAGCTCATGTAAAAACATCGTGAATAAACTATACACTCGTATACTTGACGTCTGATAAAAAACACGTGTTTCCATCATATATCCTAACCACATAATATAATTGAACGAAAGAAAATTCTTGAAATAAAACATAACCAAATTGCAAAACGTCAGAAAACGAATTCGTCTATATAACCATTACCATGTTTCCATGTACCGAGTTTAAACAGGTTTAGGTTTCGTTGAGTTGAAAATATGCACTAACCCGTACCGTTTCCATGAACAGTGCTGGGATGTTCTAACATCACTATTTTCGATATTCGATACGCTTTATGTCTCTTTTTTCGTGAACAAAGTTGCCCATTATTTAGCTTCCTCAATTACGCTCATCTATTGCGATCTCAGCCTATTGACGATTGGAGCATCACAGATTCCACCTAGAGGAAAATTTTTAAACTGAGGTAGCTGCTAATTTGACGTTCGAAATTGTTGTAAACAATTCCAATTTTGAACTGTAAACACAATTTTTACCTACCAGATTGATAATAATTGTAAATAATTTCAATTTTGGATTATAAAAAACATTTTTAATTACCGGATTACAAAAATTTCTTTCGTCGCATTTATCAGAAATGTCATTTTGGCTGTTGCCTCATTTTAACTTTTTTCCTCGAGAGGCGCTTTCTCTACTTTTACAATCGTCAATTAGAATAAATTTCTTTACTATCCTTTTTCAACATAATCGACAAAGTATCACAAAAAAATTTTGTAGTGATAAAGTGATGAAGAAATAGCAGGCTGAATCGAAAATACTTAGACAATAATAGGAAAAACGTCATTAAATAAGTGAAAGATAATGCGATTTTGTTCTTGAAAAAAGAGACATAAAGCGTATCGAATATCGAAAATAGTGATGTTAGAACATCACAGCACAGAGTTAGGATTTAGAGTTGAAGAAAAATATTTCGATATATGTAATAAAAAAATAAAATTGCGTATTGAACAAAAACCAAACTTTTATTTCGCTTTGATATATCGTCATAATGTTGATAACGACATTTTTGTAGCAACCCACTTTATTCTGATCCATTGAATAAAATTAATTCTAAATACAGCCGTTATATATTTTAGTCGTTCTCTTTTTCGCCCAGAATTTTTGATGCTTGACGTTTGCTTATTTCAAGTCTATTGTATAATGTCTTTGGCTTAAAACCACAATAATATTTTGACATCGGAAACGTCATAATCAGCTGTTTGAATAGTTATTGATCAAAAGTTTTTTATTTAGGTACTTCTCGGTTAAATTAATTACATAGATTACTATATTTATTTATAAATAAGAAAAACAATTTTAAAATGACCGACACAGTTTTTCATCCCATTATTTCATCAATTCAAAAAATACATTTGTATGAAACTAAAGAAGTAAGTAAAATATTAAAATTGACTAAGCACAGTTAAGTTACGCCCTTAAAATATTTCCTGTTCTAGAAATTGATTCTGGTCGGCAGCAATGATAGGGAAACACGTTTCAAAATATTGGAAATTGATCGAACCGTGCCCAATGAATTAAAATTTTATGAAGATTTAGAGGAACGTAATGCGAAATGGATACGAAATTATGTGCGATCACTGAATTTCACTAAAGGAATATCGGCGTATGGAATTCTTGGTTTTATTCGTTTTCTCGAAGGATACTATTTAATTCTAGTCACTAAACGTACCCGGCGGGCTGTTGTTGGAATGCACATGATATACACTATAAAAGACACTGTTATGATTAAAGTGCATGAATCTTCGCTATCAAAACTACATTCGCTGGAACAACGTTATCTCAAAATGTTTTCGAACATCGATTTGAGTAGCAACTTCTATTTTAGCTACAGCTACGATATGTCACGATCGTTACAGTATAATATGTCACCGCCAGCATATTTGGGAACTACAATGGATGATGCTCAAATTAATTGGGACGACAAGTCTCAAAGCGGCGGCCGCAAAGAAAAACGGGAATTTGCGTTTCGTGGTAATTCTCGAAAGCGGTTTGTATGGAATTCATTTCTATTGCAGCCGTTAGAATCGGTCATGCTTAAAGATTGGATGTTGGAAATCATACATGGCTTTGTTGGCCAATCAAATATCAGTATTTTTGGCCGACCTGTTTATGTTTGTCTAATGGCACGAAGAAGTACAAGATTTGCCGGAACCCGATTTTTAAAACGTGGTGCTAATTTTTCTGGCGACGTAGCCAACGAAGTTGAAACCGAACAAATTGTTGTAGATGGAAATCGAATGTGTAGTTTTGTTCAAATGCGAGGATCAATTCCGTCACATTGGTCTCAAGATATAAGTAAAATGGTGCCGAAACCTCCAATTTCGCTCGATTTGGCCGATCCCTTTTCCGAAACTTCAGGTAAACATTTTCAGCGGGTTATATTCCATCATGGGGCACCTTTAATCATACTGAATTTAGTGAAAGAACGTGAGAAACGGAAACACGAGAGCATTTTAACGGAAGAAATGCTTAAAGACGTGCGACATTTGAATCAGTTTTTGCCGCCGCAATTTCGAATCAAGTATTATCACTTTGATATGGCCCGAAAAAGTCGGGGTGGTGGTAATGTAATGCAAGGCCTCGCGACGAAAGCTGAGAATATTCTACAAATGACCAATTTCTTCTTCTACGATGGTAATGATCAAATGTCGAAATCCTATCAGAATGGTATTGTTCGGGTCAACTGCGTTGATTGTTTAGATCGTACTAATACAGCGCAATTTGCGATCGGGAAATGTGCATTAAGCCATCAATTATGTAAACTCGGATTTATAAGGCCCGCCAAATTAGAATTTGATTCCGATTGTGTAACAATGTTGGAGAGTTTATATGAAGACCACGGTGACACTTTAGCTTTGCAGTATGGGGGTTCTCAGTTGGTTCATCGAATTAAAACATACCGAAAAACTGCAGCCTGGACCTCCCAGGGTAATGATATTATGCAGACGTTGAGCCGTTATTACAGTAATACCTTTAGTGACACAGAAAAGCAGCACAGTATTAATCTCTTTCTAGGTTATTACATTCCACACGAAAATATTCTGAAGAGTAATGGAGCGATTTGGGAACTTCCAACCGACTATTATATGCACAACACACAGTCAATTGTACAAATTGATAACGTTCCAATAACGCAGTGGATTAGCCCTAAGATCTTGAAACATTTACCATATTCGACTAGCTGCCAAAATAAAATTGTAAGGGAATTGATCGAAATCAAATCGAAAGATTACGAAATGACGGATTCTTATTCGAATTACTACTTGCCATATCGGCTTACCTTATTTGAAGATAATATTGCTTATCAAATAAGTCTGTTGGCAAGGAATTATATGCCTACATTTCGAACTAATTTTAGCCCTTTTGAACCGGGTCGTAGACGGGAGGAACGTGGCAACAACAAAAATCCGTCCCTTACAGGACAAAGTTCTACCAGTTCGACAGCAAGTTCGACCAGCAGTTCTAGTGTCAGTGAGGCTTCTTCTTCAGATGAAGAACAGCTCGAAAATGAGAAAAGTGACCAAATAAACGTTTCGCTTAACGAAAATAAATCATCCGTTTCCTTTGAAGAGTTACTCCCTTCCATGTACGCGATTTATGGCCAGTCAATTGTTAAGCCAAATGAAGATAATATTGAAAAGTATCGACAATATTCGGAAATCGATCGGAACTCAAAAGTTGTGTACAAGTTGAATCTAAAAAATTTTCTTGTACACGAAAAATATCGTGGGAATGTTAAGCCGCTCGGAGATTACAATGAAAATTTTCATCGAATTAACGAAATCAACGAGGAATCGGTGAAAATTTATGGAAACTATTGTAATTCGGTAGAAAAAATCTTTAATCCAAACCTAACAAATACGAAAACTAAAGATTGTATTTTAAATTATTTTAAATTAAACTAAGTTTTCTGCTTCTAATCTAGCTTTTTCTTTCTCCCTTCGTAATTCAAGGGCCCGCAAACGATTTTCGTGAATTTTAGCCAGCTGATCAGTAGTTAGCGTGTTAACGGTCGATGGACCCGGTTGTGATGCAGTTCCGAAACTCGTATTTAATGGTTCAGCCAGTATTGCTGCTGATGAGGTTGACGGTCCTGGAATTGAATGGTCCAATAGGCTGTTGAATTCTAAATCTCGTGATGTATTCGACTGGATGGTTGTATTATGAGTTCGATCTACTTTAGAAATTTGTATTTGTTTATCAATTAGCTCGTCAATCTCATCAAAATATTGCAGTGGTTGTTCTGTATCCGAATCGCTCTTTTCATCGTCCGCAATTAAGTCATTTTGCTCAAGCATGTTACGGCGGTATTTTATCAGGTGCGCCTGAAGAATCTTCTTCTTCCCCAGTTTCTCGATCGATGCGATATTATCATCAAAACAATACTTAGGGTACAGACGATATGACCAATGTTCCAGACGTTTCATAATGTTATTCAGGTCATCCCGCTCGTGTCCTCGGCCCTGATATTTAATATCTTTAAAGTAATTTTCGATTGTATGGACACCTCGTTTACCCATAAGCATATCAATATTAAGATTTACGTTTAAATTGCGCCGTACTGAACGCTTTTTCAATTCGACCTTTTTCGGAGCTTCATCATCTTTGGCCTCGCCATCGTTATCACTATTAGGTTGTGCCTCAAGATCACTAAGATTCCCGTTAATATCATTTCCCTCGGTTTCACGAATATTTTCATTAAGTAGGTCTGTTTGATAAATTTCCAAATCATCTAATATCGACATTTTTTGTGTTGATTTTTCAGAAGCACTGTTCAGGTCAGTTCACAACTTGTCAAAATACAATTTTGCCGCTGAGATCTACTACAGTTAAACTTCGATAAGCCATTCGAAATTTCTTATGCTGACATCTACCAGGTATTAAACAAACCAATTATACTGCGACATAATTTTATTCTTCGTTATGTTGCCAGCAATGAATACTAGCTTCGTGTTAAACTAATGTCAAATTGTTGTATTTTGTGTCACAAAAAGAACGCTTTTGATTGTTTATAAAAATCGGGAAAATTTCTCGTAAATTTATTGTGCTTGATAAAAACTTGTTACCTAAATAAAAACTAGCGCAATATAAAATTAATTCATGGGTAATACGTAATATATTAGATTTGTATTTAAACACATCGTAAATATGTTAAAACCGTGCTAATAAAAAAAGGGATAAATCTTCCGACTTCTTGGCTTTGCTTTGGTTTTTGAGTGTTTTGATGGTGGAATGAATGAAGAAATCAAACCAAACCAAAAATTAGTCAATCCTGTCTAATAAGAACGCAGTTTATTTGAAAATACGAGAATAGAGATTATAAATTTTTGATTTTTATAAAAATATTGTTACTTTTTATTTTACTATTCGTGATTTGTGTTTTGAAATGAATCAGATGAATGGAACAACAAATGATCGAATTAAAATAAACCTGGATCACTTATATTGCCACCCCATCGACAACACCAACAATTATATAACACAACAAGTCACAAATAGTAATTTATCAAATAATACGTCGAATGCTAGTAATGGGAATAACAACGGAAATCATAATACAGATTTGTACAAGGTGTTCAATGAAAACAAACAATTAAAATCAATGTTATTATTACATTTAGATCTTATACAAGAGCAAAGTGATCAGTTAATTAATAAGGAGAAGAACATAGCGGTATTAAAGCATGAGAATGAATTGCTAAAAACTAAAATCGAACGAATGACTCAAAAAATCCGGCAACAGAAGCAACTGTCATTGAATCAACAGAATCAAACACCAATTTTACAACCGCAACAAGCCCAGGCAGCACAAATCACCCAGCAGCAGAATTTAGTCATAAAAAAAGAAAAAACTGACGAAATCGAGAAATCAGAAAATAACTATGCCATAACAACCCAATCAGCTTTGCTCAACAATAGCAGTGATATTAAACCAAACAGTGGACACTTGATTAAAGTTTCGAATGATCCAAATAGTAGTGTTATTGGTGAAAATAATGGACAATTTATTAATAAAATAGTTTTACAAAGAAAAATATTAAAACATATATCCAGCACCCAACAATCGCAAAATATATCAGCCCCTGTGAGTTTGGTTGAAATCCAGAAAATAAAGCCAGAAACTCATAAAACAGCCTCGATTAAAATTACTGATGATAAAAATGAGTGCACCATTATTACAAGTATTGAACAAACTAATAAAAGAAATGTACCCACCGCATTAGAGGATGATGATAATTCGTTAATTTCAACAATTGTGATTGAAAATAACGATATAAAAATTGAAGAAGATAGTAAGAGCCCTTGTGATATAAATACAATAATCGAGATCGATGATAATGATGAGAGTCTTGATGAACAAGAAATAATTGAAGTTAAAAAACGGAAGCGTATGCTATCAGAGCCGACTTCAACGACCTCATCAACTTCGCAGAGTCAATACTACTATCGGGGTATATCTATGATAACCGATAAGGATTATATAACAAGAGATTGGCAGACGGACGAGATAGAAAATGAATTGAAGCAAATAAACGAAAATTTATTACTCGAAGTTCCCTCATGGACCGTTAAAGAATGCGCCGGTTGTTATTCGATCGAAGGTACCGAAGATCTGAGCGAGGAAACTTTCTTAAAAAGGCATTTAAAATACGAGATAGATGAGCGACGACGCAAAAAATGGGATGTCCAACGGATCCGCGAGCAACGAACTATTGAACGTCTAAAACGTCGCCACTATAAAAGAGAACTAATGGAAGAAAACGAAGAAAATAAGAAAAAGGAAAATTCTTTCACTTCATTTTATCCACCGATCGATAATATAAAGTACATTGAAGTGACACAAGAGCTGCCGGTTCAAGCGTTTGGTGAGAATATACCCAAAATCCCAATCCAAACAGAATTCTCCCTCCCATGGATTTCGTATTTAAGCACCAACACCTCCCACAATAGTAAATCCAGTAGTAGTAATAATAACACAAACATTAAATTGGCCGATAATTCGGGCATGGAACTTATTAAATCACGTACGAATAATTCAATAATTAATCCCATAGTAAATAAGAGAAAAGCTTTATCCTTCAATTCATTTCAAAAGGGAGGTTAAGAATTTAAAGTACAGTAAGCATCACAACGTGTTTAATTAATATATTTATATTTTTTCTTTGTATATATAAAATATAGAAAATTAAGTAAAACTGTCATTATACATCTTTTTTCTGTTCCAAAATATGATATATTAAAATAAAATTATCTTTATTTATTTAAAAAAAGATTATCTACTTCTATTTTTGATTTTACTAGAAAAAATTCAAAATTATTGCCGTTTACCTAGGATTTACATGATTGTTTTTTTGTTTGTGTTGTTTTCAGTAGTTGTTGTTTTTTTTTTACCACAGAAACACACCAACTCCATACAGAATTATCAACATTAGTCAAGTTTTCTACCAATGCAAAGTATGTTAAATGTTGCAGCACAGAAGAAAGATTAACCAGAATAGTCATAACGCTGTTTTTGTATGGAAAAATTTGGGCTCATTTTTTTGACCTTGATTTGCCGAAGGTAAGAGAAAGTTGGGTTATGTATTCTTTGGTTTACTGGTTTTTATTTGAAATAATAAAAATTGAGAATCCTTAACAGTATAGTTAGTGAAATTATTTGACAAGTTTTGTTTTTACAGCATAATTTGTATTAAATATTCAAAAAATTCATAATATTCGAAAATAATTATACTTCAATGTCCAAAAAAGAAGGTAAGATGAAAAAAATTTGATCCACGCAATGTCTATTCTGGATAGGAACCAAGCGCAAATTTTAGCGAAAAAAAACCTCGATATAAATTTATTGTAGTTGGCTAGAAAAAAGTACGTTCAATTCTATTTTTTTTTTACAGCAGACGGCTGTGCATTTTTTATTCATTTTGCTTTGTTTACAAAATACTTTGACGTTTTGAAAAAATTGTTGTGGCATATTTTCAGTTTGCGCGATTTTAATTTTTTCCAATTAAAAATATATTGATTAAATTTTAGGTATCTAATATGAGAGTTGAAAAAATCTTTTCGCCAATGTGCAGCAAATATTATTAGCACTTCTGCGGATATACTGGCATATGCCATCAAACAAAAATGCTGCTACATATCGTTTAAATAAAATTATTCTATAAAATGGAACTTTCCAATAAAACAACAGAAATTGCAGCTAAAATTTTATCTTTAAGTCCTAGTCCCAGCAAAACATCGTTTGACTTTAATTTTGACTCATTTAAAGTATCATACTGTTTTAAATTCTTGAATTTTAAATGAAAAATTAGCGTTTGTCTCAGCAGATCCACCATTTTTATTTATCCGCGAAAGTTTAAGGGTAAAACGGAATTCAAATTTTAACTTATTATTATGAAATTACAAAATAAAAGTGAGGCATTTGTTTACCTTGAATAAAGAGAAAATGCTCCTCAAGCAATTGACTAAATTAATGTAGAAAACTTTAGCAAAGGTAGCATTTTAAAAAATCAAATAATCCAGTGGTATTCTTAAATTATGTACTTATATGTATCGTCATAGTAGCAGGATTAGAAATATGAATGGAAATTTTGCTCGCATAACTTACATAATTTGTTAAAAAGTATAACGAATAATTTATTTTGATTTAAAAATATATAAAGGACATTTTAAAATTTTATAAGTACCCTCAATACGTACTACTAATGTGGAGTTCTATGGAAGAAAAAAAATTGCTATAAATCAAGAAAAAATGATTTACAGCAATTTTGTGCGTACTATGGGAAAATATTATTGATGTTTTTTTGATGTAAATCAATTTTGAGAAATCGAGATATTTTGATAAATTTACCCCCACCTTTCTTCCAGCAAAATTATAAATGTCAATTAAGATAATAATAACAACAACAAACGAGACTTCGGATTTGTAATTTGCTATTCATCAATACAAAATTCTTTATATTTTTTACGACTACGTAGCCACAAAATTTTATAGTTTCCATTTTAAGTATTCTTTTTTAATAATACAAACAAAATTTCTCCTGACAGCTAATCTCACATCTAAAAAACCTGTTGTTTTGTTTCCATCACAAAATAAATTTGCTTGTTCGTTCTATGGGACCCGTTTAAAATTGCTATATTTCAAAAATTCCATAGAACTTGACATAAGATTTTCTCTAATATATCGAGTTTTTTTAATTTGGTTTCATGCACGAAATTATTTTACAGCAGTTTTGGTTGCATTCAATTTTTTGTTCTTTAGGACGTGTCCGATTTCTGTGCGAAATAATTTTTTTGTGATAAATTAATGTTAAACTGTACGCAGCCATATTATCACAGCAGAGGTGTGTTATAATTTTGACATGTCCGTAATAATTCTTGTTTCTGTGCCGGTGAAGTAAACAAAATAAGTTTTATATCATTTAATTTAATTTTATTTAAATAATATAATAAGTTCCAGCATTTTCTAGTGTCCAGCATTTTGTGAACAATATCACAAACTGTGAATGTTGACATGTTCATTGCTGCACCTACAATTCTATAACAAGTCCCACTTGCCAGCCACAGCAAAAATATCATTAGTTGCATTTCCGGTCCCCAACCATGGTTTTTATTGGGCAAGAATTTGCTAATGGCGATGAAAGTGTTAGACGATATCCTTAAATGCATTCTCGTCACAGAATCATTATAACTAAGTATTGAATTAACAATACTGTTTGTTAAGGGAATTGTGTACATTATTTATCGCTGCAAAAAATGAGCAATACCTAACATACATACCTGTAAGTTTAAATGTATCATACCTGGGAGTTTAGGAGATCCATTATTAAAGGTCGCGCAAAGTTCCGAGTTCTTCTCATTAAACACATGTAACCCAAAATTAATAGAAATAATACAATTTGTCATTTGTTGTATTTCCAAATGTCAATTTTATTATTTCAAAATTATTTCAGTATTCGGACAGCAAATGAACTTATTTCAAATATGGAAGAGAAAATTATTTCACTAATGTCAAATTTATCACAAAAAAATTATTTCGCACAGAAATCGGACACGTCCTTAAATAAATTTCTATATCGAGGTTTTGTTTCGCTAAAATTTGCGCTTGGTTCCTATCCAGGATAGGAACCAAGCGCAAATTTTAGCGAAAAAAAACCTGGATATAGAAATTTATTTAAAAAACAAAAAATTGAATGCAACCAAAACTGCTGTAAAATAATTTCGTGCATGAAACCAAATTAAAAAAACTCGATATATTAGAGAAAATCTTAAGCCGGTATTCCATTACGAAAAATTTACTGACTGCTGGAAAAAATGAAAGAAGACAAAAAAAAATGTTACATTAGAGTGACAAAGAAAAAACAATTTTTTTATTTTTTATTTTATAGCAAAATTGTATGGATATATTTTGACAGGAAACAAAAACATAACCAACAAATATGAACAAAACTATGCGTTATTCTTAATTCGTATATTTTCACCTCACAAAATTATCTAAAAAATTAAATATTATTTTCACACATATCAGAATTATTTTTTTTTCATTTATTTTCCGTCACAGAATAAAAAATAAAAAATATCTTTACCATAAAAATGACGTACTATGAAAATTAATATTGTGTGCGAGAAATATGTTATCATCCGTACACAAAATTTATGTGGTTGTGTTAGAGGGTTGCAATAAAAAGTACTCCATTTGATACATTTTGTCAATAATTATGGCATCACACTAACACAGCCACAACTTTTTTGTAATAAAAATGTTTACTGACGAAGTCGGGTGTCTCATTCACACAACCACCGATTTTCTATTTTTATCTCAATATATTTTTGCTGATAAACATTTTTTCACAATGGAATACCGGCTTTAGTAGTACGTATTGAGGGTACTTATAAAATTTTAAAATGTCCTTTATATATTTTTAAATCAAAATAAATTATTCGTTATACTTTTTAACAAATTATGTAAGTTATGCGAGCAAAATTTCCATTCATATTTCTAATCCTGCTACTATGACGATACATATAAGTACATAATTTAAGAATACCACTGGATTATTTGATTTTTTAAAATGCTACCTTTGCTAAAGTTTTCTACATTAATTTAGTTAATTGCTTGAGGAGCATTTTCTGTTTATTCAAGGTAAACAAACGCCTCACTTTTTTTTTTGTAATTTCATAATAATAAGTTAAAATTTGAATTCCGTTTTACCCTTAAACTTTCGCGGATAAACAAAAATGTTGGTGGATCTGCTGAGACAAACGCTAATTTTTCATATAAAATTCAAGAATTTAAAACAGTATGATACTTTAAATGAGTCAAAATTAAAGTCAAACGATGTTTTGCTGGGACTAGGACTTAAAGATAAAATTTTAGCTGCAATTTCTGTTGTTTTATTGGAAAGTTCCATTTTATAGAATAATTTTATTTAAACGATATGTAGCAGCATTTTTGTTTGATGGCATATGCCAGTATATCCGCAGAAGTGCTAATAATATTTGCTGCACATTGGCCAAAAGATTTTTTCAACTCTCATATTAGATACCTAAAATTTAATCAATATATTTTTAATTGGAAAAAATTAAAATTGCGCAAACTGAAAATATCTGCATCTGATCTTTATGCCACAACAATTTTTTCAAAACGTCAAAGTATTTTGTAAACATAGCAAAATGAATAAAAAATGCACAGCCGTCTGCTGTAAAAAAAAAAAAAATAGAATTGAACGTACGTTTTTCTAGCCAACTACAATAAATTTATATCGAGGTTTTTTTTCGCTAAAATTTGCGCTTGGTTCAGTACAATTGATAATTTGGTTGCAATAGGAATTATTCAAATTTAGTATATTTAAAATCGAACAAATTTTTGAATTAAATAATTAAAATCTAAACGTTCTCTGCATTTAACAAAAAAATTATACTCATAAATTCCGAAACTTGTTATGTGCAATGTGCTCAAACAGTCTGCTCTAGACACAAATATTAAAACCTGCCTCTTTTCGCGATTTAATTCCAAAAGTATTGCAGTATATAACTAAAATAAAAATTGAAATGTTTAATTTTAACATAAAGTCGAAAAACAATTAATGGCAAGAATAAAAAAAATTCATTTATTTAAAAAATTAATAAAAATATCACGAAACTCCATATAAATATCAGCATTTTTGTCTACACGTGACGTCAAATTGCGAAAAAAAGATAGCAACAGCATGCGCAATATTATACCTTTATTTTCTGTATGCCTGTAAGTGCGAGGTTACGACCATTTTCTGATGAAAAATTTTCAACAGGCAACCAATCGACGTAGTCTATTTCGTAAGCAAATTTCCCCTTCCGAACATAAACATAATTGTTTTGTTTTACGTATAAAATACGATCGGTGATGAAGATGAACACATCTATGACCCCCTGTTGAGAGTCAGAATCCATGGGCTGACCGACCTTTCATGTCAGCACTACAGGTTGGCATGAAGCAAAGCAATGTGCAGGTGGTTTTTCAAAGGCGAATCTGTAGCCGCCCGTCCTCGATTTGGCTACTCCAGGCGTAAAGTAGGATGGTAAAAAATAAATCAAAATAAACAAACAAACAAAGAAACATATAAAATATGTATATTGAATCTGCTGAAAATTTTTCATCAGAAAATGATCGTAAACTCGCACAAATCACATTTTTTGCACAAATATTTCATACTTACCAAAAAATCTAGCTCATATGTACGTTACAAATTTAGAATATCTCAATTCTTGCTATAATTCACGTGTAAAATAGACCTAAATAAAATATTTGATAGCAACCGAATGTGCAAAGCCAACGCTACCGGTATGAAAGGGTCTCAGCTTCGCATTTGTGGTAACTAAATATTTCGAGGCGAGGCACCTGGGGGCCTATTCTTGAATTTCACATCCATTTTCCACATGTGGACATCTGTCAAAGTTGTCAAAAATTGGTTCGAAAATTGTAATTCGTATATAAAACACATGCGGCATTGACATTTTTCTATATAGGGAATTTTTCCACATGCCTATACCCATTCGGAAATATTCCCTTAGTACCGAAAAAATTCAATTTTTATGAGTTTTGACAGATGTCCACATGTGGAAAATGGATGTGGAATTCGAGAATAGGCCCCCTGGGGCCCTATTCTCGAACTCCACATCCATTTTCCACATGTGGACATCTGTCAAAATTCATAAAAATTGAATTTTTTCGGTACTAAGGGAATATTTCCGAATGGGTATAAGCATGTGGAAAAATTCCCCATATAGGAAAATGTCAATGCCGCATGTGTTTTATACACGAATTACAATTTTCGAACGTTTTTTTGTGAACTTTGACAGATGTCCACATGTGGAAAATGAATGTGAAATTCGAGAATAGGCCCCCTGGTATGAAAAATTGAAAAGTACTGAAGAGAACCGAAGCCTGGCGTACAGCGCCGCTTATGTGTTTCGGGTATTATGTGTTCAAACTCTGCTGAGTACCGATAAAAAATTTAATTCGTTTTCGTACTTATTTTTGACATTTATTACTGTCAAACCAAAGCGAGGTTATTGAATCCAAATACAGAAGAAAAATGTTAAAATTACTACAAAATAACTTAAAAAACTTTAGATTCTTCTCAACGACAATATTAGAAAGCCCGACCCGTGTGAATATACAAAAATCAGTTACTGAAATAATAAAACCACGATACATTGAGCCCAGACAAGTTTGGGTTGAAAATTTCGACACATTGGAAGAGAAAAAATTGAAAATTATTGAATTACACCCCGATATTTTCGCCACAACTCCTCGCATTGATATTATTCATCAAAATGTTGAATGGCAACGAAAATACCGATACGTGAGTTTTGCACATACCAAAGTTCGGATGGAAGTTCGAGGTGGCGGTAGAAAGCCATGGCCTCAGAAAGGATTAGGACGTGCTCGACATGGTTCAATTAGGTCACCATTGTGGAGGGGAGGTGGCGTTATTCATGGACCTCGTTCTCCTACAACGCATTTTTATATGTTGCCCTTCTTCAACCGAGTGTTGGGCTTAACCTCCACTCTATCTGTGAAATTGGCACAAGACGATCTGCACATCGTGAAAGATTTTGAGATCCCTTCAGATGATCCGCAATTCATTAAACAACTAATACATGAACGTAATTGGGGACCTTCGGTGCTTCTAGTTGACACGTAAGATTATTTATTTAAAAAAATACAAAGGTTGATTCAAGCATTTCATTTTAGAACGGATATAATGCCGCGGAACCTTACTCTGGCGCTTGATGAATTAAAACATGTAAATATGATGCCTTTATACGGCCTTAACGTGTATTCAATGTTGAAATATGACACCCTAATATTGTCCGAAGCAGCCGTTGAGGTACTCCATGAAAAGCTTCTTACCCATTTGAACTGCCAGAATGGATTAAATAAAATGCAGAAGTATCGAGCCGATCAATAGATTTTAGTTCAACAATTTATATTACAAATGGTTCTAGAAATAAAAAGGAATTAACAAAATGCTATCCCATGGTTTTCTTCCGAATATTCCATCGAAGATCCTGGTGCTTATTATTGATAGGGATTTGCTTCTTAAAACGATTCCATTCATTTTGATAAGATTGATACAATGAAACTGGATCACATTTTTTAACACGAGTTCCAGATTTTGTTCGTATCCACATTACATCTTTAGCTTCTACATCTTTGGATACTCTCTTTCGCCTCCTTGGTACATGATTGGTGTGATCATCATTTTCCCGACATGCCGCATTACCATTTGTATCCGAATTTCCTGTTTTGTCTAAAGCTGATGTACTTTTACTGTATCCTGAAACAGCGGAATTTGTTCGAAAATCTCGATCTTCCGGAGAGTAAGACACAATATTTGGTTGGGCGCTTGTAGATTTTGACCGTTTCGCCCTTGAACTTACTGTTTCGTTCATATACTCAAAATATTTGTCAACATTTTCCTTATGGTGTTGACCTTTATCATATTTGATCAATTTTTTCAAATCTAGGTCAAGGATAAAATGTGGTGAAAAAATCGCATGCCTCACATGATTCATGTTATTGCTTACCTCGTACGAATTCCTTCAGTTGTTCGGCTGATATATTACGGTATCCTAAATCATTTAGATATTTTAATACAAATATTGGATCAATTTCAATGGAAGACATCTCTAATTGAATTTTTGCTAGACTTTCAATTTATAAAATAAATGAATTTCGATAAAAATGTCGCGATCCGGGACCGCCGATAGAACAAAATCAAGTTCAACAAAAAAGCAGTTATTTTTTCCAATTTTGACATTTTGTTTTGCCCGATAGGCCTGCTTTCGACCAGTTACATAATGTGCTGAATACGGGTAGTCAGCACGATGAAAACGCAGCCATAAATTGCATCCAGAAAACTTGTCATTCTCGTATATTTATCAGCTGTGTTGGGAGTTGGCAAAATAAAAAGTTTTCATATTTTTCGTGATTAAAAATAGTTAAATTTTCTTTATGTTTAGCAAAAATTTAAATTTTCCGTGTGTTTTAAAGCAATTGTAGTGCATAAATGTACAGTACGAAACAATAGGGGCGTTAATGTTATTTTTGGAAATAATACGACGAGGAGATCAACATCAAAATCAATCAAAATAATTTGTTTAGGCAAAAAAATAGGATTTAGTGCATTACGAAATGCGGATAGTTAGCATACGGAGCCCCTTTATGGGGCTTCTCGTATGTCTAGCAAATATGTTACATTTAGTTTTAAGTGATAATGTTCCTGTACATAATATGTCGAATAAAGAACGGAATGAGCTCAAGTAAGTTTGTGTTGACATGTCGATTGTTGTAGGAGGTTTGGTGGTCTTTTCTAAACGCATCGATGGGTTTTTACTTTTTCTCTTTTAGAGATGAAGCTCGGGAAATGTTTTATCATGCGTATAGAGCATATATGGAAAATGCTTATCCCGCCGATGAGCTAATGCCACTTAGCTGTTCAGGACGATATCGAGGAGTAACACCGTCCCGTGGTGATATGGATGATGTATTAGGAAAGTGAGTATTCTTTAATATGCCATTCTAATACGTATTTATTTTTTATCTTATCAAGGCAATTATACATTTAATCAGTTTAATTACTATTATCATTGTTTTCGTATTATAATTTCGCTGATTTTCTATAAAAATTGGTACATTCCAGTTGCATATACTTACATTGCGTCACCTTGATAATTTAGCTCCAATTTTACCACAATTGCCACATATTTAATTATTAATTTGCGACCTTGGTTTATTTGGTTATATGCACTTGGTTATGTCAAAATCAAATAGCTCCCGTAAATTTTAACTCCAGAATTATGCTAGAATCAAACAAGACCAATTGTGCAAACACCGCATTAAATGAAATAAATTTTTATTTTCGTTTTAGTTTTTCAATGACGCTCGTTGATACATTAGACACACTTGTACTCTTGGGCGACCTGGAAGAGTTTGAATATGCTGTTAAGCTAGTAATCAAAGATGTACAATTTGATAGCGATATAATTGTGTCCGTATTCGAGACGAATATTCGAATGATTGGAGGACTTTTATCCGCGCATATCCTCGCCGAATATGTACAAAAGCAAGCAAATTTTATGACTTGGTATCGTGGCGAACTTCTTGAGATGGCAAAAGATTTAGGATATAGACTGCTACCTGCATTTAATACTTCGACAGGTATACCGCATGCTCGAGTTAATCTTAAACACGGAATGAAAAGCGAAGAACTGCGGAATTCGCGGGAAACGTGTACAGCGTGCGCGGGAACAATTTTACTAGAGTTTGCTGCATTATCACGTTTAAGTGGCGAACCAATATTTGAGGCTAAGGCTCACGCTGCTATGGATTCACTATGGAAAATGCGGCATCGAGGATCTGATCTAATGGGGACCGTGTTGAATATACATTCTGGTGACTGGGTTCGAAGAGATTCTGGAGTTGGTGCTGGAATTGACTCTTACTACGAATATTTGCTCAAATCTTATATTCTATTAGGGGACGAACGATATTTGGCTCGATTCAATCGGCATTACAATGCGGTAATGAAATACATAAGCCAAGGGCCAATGCTGCTTGATGTGCATATGCATCGTCCTCATGCTAAATCGCGAAATTTTATGGATTCCTTACTAGCGTTTTGGCCTGGTCTACAGGTATTGTCGGGTGATCTTAAACCAGCTGTTCAAACACATGAAATGCTCTATCAAGTTATGCAAATGCATACATTTATTCCGGAGGCATTTACATTCGATTTCCAAATTCATTGGGGTCAACATCATTTACGACCCGAATTTATCGAATCAACATATTTTTTATATAAAGCAACAGGCGATCACTATTATCTTCAGGTGGGGAAAAAAGCTTTAAAAACATTACAATCTCATGCTCGAGTTCAGTGTGGTTATGCTGCAGTTAATGATGTACGAACCGGAAAACACGAAGATCGAATGGATTCGTACGTGTTGTCGGAAACATTCAAATATCTGTATTTACTATTTGCGGATCCATCCGAGCTAATATTAGATCTCGACGATTTTATATTTACAACGGAGGCTCATTTACTTCCGCTGTCGCTGGGACAACTAGGCAATATTACTTATGAATTTAAAGATTTAGATGACCATCACGCACTCGATTTTATGCGTTCGTGTCCAAGTCCAAATAAATTATTTCCTGAAAAGGTTAGACGACCATTACGGGATTTGGTTACAGGTGTATGCCCGCGAATATCAAGTGCCAAAAGACTTAGGGCGCATGACTTTCAAGCAAGTAATGCAGATCATTTGCGGACAGTTTATGACATGGGTATTACAATGGTTGCATTAGATGAGGGTAAAGTACAGCTGCTGCATAGTTTTTACAATGCCAAATCACCGGAAGATGCTGAAAAGGGATTATTATTTATGCAAGAAATGGTTGAGTTATCGAAAAATCAAGTAACCACATCGCTGGCATTGATGCAAGCAGTTTACTTTGAAAATAACTTCGATGGCAGCACAAAAATATTAAAAGCTGGGCCGAGCCATTTTAGCCCTGAATTAACGGGCGACAAATTTATACTCAATACTGCCGTTTATGCGATACCGTCCAAATTATGTTCATGTAAGTATTTCCTGTAAACGTAACCTCTTAAATGTGTTTTTAGGTCATTAATTTTGTTTGATTTATTTTTCATGTGGTAGCATTATCAAATAAGAGTGAAATAAAAGGCAAAATAGCAATAGTGGAACGTGGCGATTGTACATTTGTTGATAAAGCACGTAAAGCGCAATTAGCTGGCGCGATTGCAGTTATTGTAACTGATAATGTTCCAGGGTCAACGAGTGAGGATCAACCAATGTTTGCAATGTCAGGCGATGGTAAAAATGATGTAACAATTCCTGTGGTATTTTTATTCGAGATAGAATCCGATATACTTAGTAAAAAATTAGCAAAAACGCCAGATCTACAGGTAAAACCACATCCGTTTAGTATTTTAATAAGTTGGATAAATGTACATTTTTCCCTTCATTTCAGATTGGTATAATGCAATTGATTTCATTGCAAGAAAAACTTCAGAAAATATCAAAAACAATTATAAAAGACGATGAAACAAGTACTAAAAATAGCAACAAGGATAATTTAATAAGAAATTAGCTAAAAATTGTTGTTTTTTTTAAATTTAATTCTGTTGTTTTTTTTATAAATATAAATCCTAGATCGTACGTAAGTTGATGAATATTTATGTGATTATTGGATGGATGAATGAATGAATGTGACCCTCCGCGAGAACATTAAAACTTTAATATAAATGGGTTTATAATTATAGAAAATATATTAGGTTTAAAATTTATTTGTTAGGAAATTACCTAATTTTATTTGTTTCGTATGATGATAAATTTAAAAAAAATAAAAAATTACTTTTTAAACAGAAATCAACACATACACACCATGTTTAGTTTTATACATAAACATATCATCATCTTTTGTGGAATATCGTTGTACCCATTACATGCGACATGTGATTCCAGTACTAAATAGCGTTCTTACATTCTAAACATTCACAACAAACCGTCAAATCTCTAATTACTAAACCATTGTTGACCATAGGCTAATTACGAACATCTTTTTGTAAATAGGTTTTTTTTAAAGATCTTAAATGTCTTGACTAATTGTAAATAAATAAATTTTAAATTTAATTAATGTAGATAAATATTTTATGTATAAATTAAATTAATAAAGAGAGCATTTTATATAAATATTAAAAATTTTGATCATTTTTATTTACAAAACTATGGTATAAAATCTTCATCATCCTCATCCTCCTCTTGGCCACCTTCATAATCAAATCCTTCAAAATCTTCGTCTTCCTCGTAGCTGCGATTTTTCTTCGGAGATTTTTTTTTCTTCTCTTCTTTTGCGATATTTGCTTCGACTATTGCATTATTTGAACGGTGATGGAATACAAAACTAACTGCCTGAGTCAGTTCCCATGATTGGCTAAGGATTATATCCGGAATACCACAATTATTCGAACAATGATACCATTGCGATAGATCTGACGTACAATCGCTGATGTCTGGTGGATTTGTAACTTGGACATTATTCACACAACGTTTGCATTTAAATCTGAAGTTAAAATAGAGATTTAGGATTATATTTAAAGTGACTTGACTTGCGAACTAAATTTAGAGACTACTTACATATCATGAGTATCTGAAATAGTTTTCTCTTCATATTTAAAAAGATCCCGCAAATCATCTGACGAAAAGTGACGTTCAGCATTTTCTTCATTATCAACCACCGTATTCGAAAGGGCTTTCTTATGAGTTTGTCTCTGAAATATTTTCTCTTCTATAGTGCCGGTCGCCAGCATTCGATAAATGTAGCATGGTTTAGATTGTCCATCACGCCATACACGCGCCATCGCCTGTTCGTCATTTGCGGGATTCCAGTCAGGATCGAACATAACCAACCGATTAGCACCAATCAAATTCAGTCCACAACCACCCGCTTTTGAACTGAGCATGAATAAAAATTTTTCCGAATCTGGTTTATTAAATTCCTCAACAATTTTGCCACGCTTTTTAATGGTCATTGTGCCGTCCAGGCGAACATATTGGTATCCACGTTTCCGTGACAGTCGCTCGAATAAATCTAATGTTTGTGTGTAGTTTGACACTAGAACCACTTTGTCCGTCGTATTCTGCTTTATACTGGCCAACATGCAATCTAACACCATTAATTTACTTCCATATTCAGGTCGTAAATCGCGTACACTGTAATTGGCTGGGAGTAAAGAAGCGGCTTTCTCAAATCCATCGGCTTTTTCTAATATTTTTTCGTATACCAAATCGGGATGATTGCACAATTTTTTAAGTGAAGTGATATTCGTTAACGCCGAAAGACTTTTTTTGACCTCATCCTTAGCCAACACAGTGTGCTTTATTGCTTCAGACGTGATGAAACTCTTGTAGATATTTTCTTGAATCGGAGACAAACGAACACATACGACCATTTCAAACTTAACAGGAAGATATTTTGTTAACAAGCTACTTGTACGACGAATCATACACTGATTCACGATATTTGTAAGCTCCTGCAGGCGTTCACCTGCTTTAAGCCTTTCCTCATCCGTAGATAGTGCATCTTGACCTTTCGTGATCGAATGTTCATAACGCCGACGAAATTCACTAGTCGTGCCTAACATACCGGGATTAACGAAATGAATTAGGCTATAGTATTCGGTAAGGTCATTTTGAATAGGGGTTCCTGAAAGCAAAACTCGTCGTTTAGTTTGTAGTCCCATTAGTGCTTGATACGTTAGATTTTCACAATTTTTGAGTCGATGACCTTCATCACACAGTACCATACCAACTTCCGACCCATTTAATATACCTGCATATAATCGAAATGTTTCATAGCTAATTATTAAAACAGGGCACCCACTTCGCTGGCTGGTTGTTGCCATAAACGTTTCGAGGGCCTTTGTTGTATCGTCTTTTGCACCACCATCCATGGCCAGAGCTTTTACTCGTCCGTCTAACCATTTGCCAAATTCTTTAAACCAGTTTTTTACCAGTGAGCTAGGGCACACTATGATTGCTTTATTTATAGTTGGTTTACAGTCAGGACTTTGTCGCAACAGAGTCCACAGTAATGTGATGCATTGCAGTGTTTTGCCCAAGCTGTAAAAAACATGAAAATTTAGTAAATATTTAGAATATCAGATAAGCTAAGGCGGTTTACCCCATTTCATCAGCCATAATACAACCTTGAAAGTCGCCCTTAGCGCCCGTTACACAATCGTACATGAACTTTACTCCTTCTCGCTGATGAGGTCTCAGTATATTTCCAAGAATTGGATCGACCACAACATGAACTAAAATCTTTGTCTGATCTGATGAACCACTAGTTGTATCTTCTAGTGGAGGTGTATACAATACTAAAGCGTTACATCCTAGGGGATCATGAAGTGCCCTCCGGATTACAGTGCGTTTTAGTCCTAAACACCGATTTGTGTACGCATCTGGAACATAATCTGGTATCGGCACAAGGAATGGTTTAGATAATATTTTTTTAATTAATTCTTCATACTCTATCCCGGTAAGTATTACTGGAGTAACATTGTTTCTGTTTTGGTTGTTCTCCCTTTCTCTGCGACACTTGCGCTTCTCTTGCAAGAATATGGAATCGCTGGTACGTTTTAGAAGTTGGCTAGGAGCTAAACTTTTACGCTGAAATTTTAATAAAATATTTTACTGTGTGAACTAATTTCAAATTACACAGATTACATACCATTTTAATAAACAGTTTCCACTTTTCAGATTCGAAACTTCAAGAGTTGTTTACCGAAATGTCAAGCAATTACCAATTTCAAATTTGACATTCCGCCTAAAGATAGTAGTTTGCTAGAATTCTAGAAGTGGTTCGTTACCTTGGTTACGCATGGACGCATGGTTTCCACGATGGCGAGGAAAAAATTAGTCAAATTAAAAAGAGGAAGGAATAAAAAAAGAACATATAAGAGTGAGTGAAACAACAACAAGTCGTTACTCCGAATTTTTATTTATTTATTTAGTGGCGCCGTAGAATGGCAATGGGATAAAATTTAATATTTTAATTTTGCATTTAATATCTTGAAAATAGAGTATTCAAAAGAAATATACGACCATTTTTTTTGTAATTCTATGTTTTTTAATGATTATAATAAAAAATGGCGGTTTCCCAAACTGATACTTATTTGTGGAACCTAACTTATTCATGTCGAATTCTTTTCGTTTTTTCATGTCGAATTCTTTTCGTTTTCTCAAATCAATGTAATGTGGTTTTCCTGTTGCAACAAAAAACAGATTCGGAGTCGAATCCGAGTTGAAAAATGACAGTTTTTTGACGTTTTAACTGGAACAGCCAAAAATCCGGATTCTGCGATTTTTTGTTTTTTATATGGTTGTGTGAATATACGTATTAAAGTACTTTTCATACCAGGCGCCTCGCCTCGAAATATTTAGTTACCACAAATGCGAAGCTGAGACCCTTTCATACCGGTGGCGTTGGCTTTGAACATTCGGTTGCTATCAAATATTTTATTTAGGTCTATTTTACACGTGAATTGTAGCAAGAACTGAGATATTCTAAATTTGTAAGGTACATATGAGCTTGATTTTTTGTTAAGTATAAAATATTTCTGCAAACAAATTGATTTTTAGGTTATGTTGAGAAAGCACTTGGCTTTGTAGGTACTTACTTTTAAATCTCGCAGTCGAGTGTGGAACGCATTGCCTTGGCTTTGTAGATAACTTCATTGTAATATATTTTGTTTTTTTTAAATTATCACTTAAAAATAAATTATTTTTCAACAAATTGAATTTATTACTATAAAATTAAACGGTATCAATCAAATGAAACTAATTTACATAGTTAAAAGACGAAATAAAAATGTTTTATTAACGAAGCTCAAAGCCGAGACGCCTGGTATGAAAAGTACTTAATTGTCAAATTCTATTTTTATAATTAGATTGTTAATACTGATGAATTTTGCCGTAAATTAATAAATAATTTATTGTAATCATGTTATTTGTTGTATTATTTGTTAATTATTTTACTGTTTTTTAAATATATTTTTCCGCAAATTTATTTTGATGTTTAAATGACATTTCGATGACATTTAAATGTAATTGTGTTAGTAATCGCTCCGAAAAATTTTACCGAGCGACGAATGACAGCTGCTGTCACTTGGGTTTCGCTCCGAATCTGTTTTTTGTTGCAACAGGAAAACGACATAAATTTTGTGGTGCGAAAAGTACATGAAACAAATTGATGTGGTTTTTTTGACGTTACTAACAACAACAAAAATAGAAACTTCAATTTTTATTTGTCAAAGTTGTGAACATCATTTTCATTCATTCTTTCTCGAAACTTTATTGTGTGAGCGTCCTTTTTTAGTGAAGTGTTTATAAATTAAAATTTTTCATTTAATTTAATTAATTGTTTTTGAATTTAAATAATATCTTAATAATTTTATTCTGTTTTGTTTGTTTATTCTCGGGTAAGTCTTTTCATAGTTGTTTTTCCATCCACAAAATAGTAAATCCATCCAATACAAGCAAGGAGGGGCAAAGTACGCAGTACTTTGCACCTCTGCCAATTTCCGGTGATTTCTCCGACTCTGATTCTGAAAATGTAATAAATAAAAATAAAAAATCCAAAATCGTCATTAATAATAACATAATAGAAAACAGTGAATATAATAATATGCGTAATAAGGACTTGAAAAGAAAACAAATTAATAAGCAGGTCGCAAATGCGTCATATAATGAAATAACTCCCACTTTGCCTCCTTCAGATATTTCTATGGATCAATCTAATATTTCAAACATGACGCTTAACACTGAAACCAAAATCAATTTATATAACAAATTAGACATCGGCCCATTTGCCGTTTTCGTGAGTAAAGAGAATTTAAATTTAGTTTTATTAGGTAAAGCAATCAAATTTAACAAGTTCAATGACGTCAAAAATATCTCAATGGTTAGTAAAAATGTGGCCAAAGTTATTTTCAACAAATTTGAAGACGCAAATAACTGTGTCAAATCTGAAGCTTTCCATAAATTTGATAATTATACAACATATATACCAAAAAATTTCACTTCTTCAATCGGTATTGTTAGGAATATTCCTATTGTACTCTCTATTGATGAAATTAAAGAAAATATTAAATCTAAATATAATATCTCAAAAATAGAAAGGATGACTAAATGGAATAATACCACCAAAACAGCCGAAGATATCGAATCAGTGAAAATCACTTTCGATTCAGGAATTATTCCACACAATGTCTCCCTTTATGACAACATTTTATTAAAAGTTGATTATTTTATTCCTACCCCGTTATTCTGCAAAAAATGCTTGAATTACGGACACACAGCCACTAGATGCAGATCAAAAATTAATAGATGTATTACATGTGCTAAAACTATAGAGGCCGACCATGATTGTGACAAGATAGTGTCTTGTAAATATTGTGGAACGGGCCATGCTACTAATTTTTTCCAATGTAACGAAAGATTCAGACAGAAACAAATTAGAGAGCACATGATAATAAACAAGTCAAGTTATAGAGAATCTAAAAGCCACCTTTATGGTAGACAACAAAATATTCCAAAACCGATAGATTTCAAAAACGACATAAGTAATAATAATCAAACTTGGCCCAATAATAATTTAATGAATTTTGAAGCTAGAAAAATTAATATCTTAAATGAATTAGTAAAAGAGTTAAGAAGTCAACTAAGTGAAAGAGATTCAATCTTTAATGACGTCAAATTACTCTTAGATAATTCCGATGACTTTAAGAAAAATCCGGCTAACATAGACTCTCTAAAAATTAAACTAAATACACTTATTAAAAAATAAATTTTTCTTGCCATTTTCGTTTTCTTTTCATTTATCCATTCATTATGCAGTCTTTAAAAATTTTACAAATTAATATTCGTAGTTTAAATAGTAACAAAGATTTACTATACCATTATATTCAATCCAATCACATTGATATCGTTATTTTATCCGAAACATGGACAAGTCCAAATAGTAATTTAATTTTTAATAATTACAATCTCATTACTGATGACAGACCAGATGGTTTTGGCGGAGTAGGTTTTTTAATACATAAAAAACTTTCTTGGAAGTCTATTAATTTAAATTTTCATTACACCCGTTTTCAAGCTTTCAAAATTAACATCAAATTTAAAAATATTGATTTTAATATCTTATCTTTTTATAATAACTCGGTTATTAGGCCGCAGGAAATCATTAATGAATTTGAACACCTCATCACTCAAAATCTAGATAACTGTTTAATAGCGGGAGACATAAATATTCATAATAGTCTTTGGGATAGTTCATTAACCCCTACTCACGACAGAGTCGGCGATAAAATTGCAGATATAATCACTGCTAATAACGTCTTTTTATTGAATGATGGATCTCACACTAGACTAGATCTTTACAGAAATAATTCTTCAGCATTAGACATCACTTTGTGCTCAACCAGTTTAATCAGAAAACTCTCATGGAAAATTGATCCCATCAATTTAGGAAGTGACCATCTCCCAATACTTATTGACTATAAACTAAACTATTATCAAAAAAAACAAATCACAAACTGGTCAAAAGTATTGAGAGATTTTGATCTAAATAATATTGATGATAAATGCAATGTTGAAGAATATCTAGAAAAATTAATTTCTGAAAACACTTCTATCATCACAAGTAAAAATACATTCAAACCTAAACCCTGGTGGAACGACCTTATCCAGAGACTATGGACCATCAAAAAACACAAACAAATAATTTACAATCAAAACAAAAATATTTTTACCGCTATCGAACTAAAAAAATCGGTACAAAAACTTAAATTAACAATCAGAAGAGAAAAGAAAAAATCTTGGAACATTTTTTTGATGAGTATAAATCATAAAACTAACAATTCCGATCTCTGGAACAATATCAATAAAATTAAAAATAAAAAACAATCCAATTATAGAATTCTAGAAGACCCTATACTAGCAAATAAATTTTTAAATTATAATTTTCCTGTCTCCTTTGAATCTCATTTTAATCTCTCTAATAATTTCAATCCTATTAATTCTGCGGAATTTAATAACTCTGAAATTCTTGACATTATTAAAAACTCCAATAACACTGCTCCAGGATATGATAAAATCTCATATAAAATCATTAAACAGTTAATTTCCACTAATCCTGACTTAATCAACATTATTACAAACCATTTTAATAACATCTGGCATAATCAAACTTACCCAACTAAATGGAAAACTTCTAATATTATTGCCATTTTGAAAAAGGGGAAAGATGATCGAAACATTATTAATTACCGTCCTATTTGCCTGTTACCAATTTTCTCAAAAATCTTCAATAAACTCATTTTAAAACGAATTAATGACCATTTAATCTCCCATAATACTCTCAACTATTTTAATTTTGGTTTTAGAAAAAATAAAAGTATCACTGATTATTTTGTAGAAATGTTTAATTTCATCAACTCCCTTAAACAAAAACAAAAAAAAATTGTTTTAATTAACATTGATATTTCCAAAGCTTTTGATAATGTAGATAAAAATATTTTATTAAACACCTTTAAAAACTTCAATTTCCCTAATAACATTACACATTGGATTTCTCAATTTCTCACAAATAGAATTATTTCTATTCAAAATATCAATCAAGCTTCCATTCATTACACTAATAAAGGCATTCCTCAGGGTAGCTGTTTGAGTCCTACCCTTTTTAATATATATACCACTTCTTTACACGACATCAATAACCCCTATTCACAAATTTTTCAATATGCCGATGATATTTGCATAGTAATTTCTGCTGATAACCATGATAACTTACAATTAATAGCAAATTCTACTTTACTCTCATTAACTGATAAATTACAATCTTTAAAACTACAAATTAACACTGATAAATCTCATTTTTTAAGACTATTCACTAACAAAAATAATTCCAAATCTCTAAATTTAAAAATTAATAATATCAATATAGAAGAAAGATTAACTACTAAGATACTGGGTACAACTTTAACAAATAGACTTTCATTATCAAATCATTACACAAACTTAAAAGCAAATATTTCCAATTCCATTAATTTACTTAAAACTCTCACCCATTTTAATGGAGGTGTAAATTCCGAAACAATGATCAATATTTTTAAAGCAATAGTTAAATCAAAACTTGAATACACTTATGTTTTCACAGACACTAAATATAAAAAAGATATTAATATCTGTCAATCTATTAAAAATGCTTGTCTGAGAGCTTGTTTAGGCTTCTTAAGAACCACTCCGATTCCGGCTATTTTATCCGAATCCCTAGAAACAACCTCAGATCTAGATTTTACTAAAAAATCACTAATTTATATTACAAAAAATCTGTATAATAATTCCAAAATCGGTAACGACATTAAAAACAATAGTTCTCTTCCTAAACTTAATGACTTATATTCTAACTATTCTTTTCTTTCCAAAATTAAACCTTTTCATATTAAAAAAACTTCTCCTTCTAATTTTAGCATTATAACAAATATTGATGGAATTACAAACAAAAATTTCATAAACCATTCGGAATAATATGCCTTATCCATGGCTGAAATTAATAAATATTATAATTTCGCAAAAATTTACACAGATGGCTCCATAATTAACAATAAACCAGGAATTGGAATTTTTGTTGAGGACAAAAATTGGAATTTTGCCATCCAACTAAATAACCCTACTTATATTAAAAATATCGAAACCATTGCTATTAAAATTGGAATTACCATATCTCTAATCATCAAAAACAAAAATATCATCATTATTACTGACTCTCAAAGTTCTTGTATCTCATTAAAAACAGCTCTATTACACTATACAAATAGACACTATGAAAACCAAATTATTGATACTATCGGCCTTAACCAAATTAAAAATTTTGTCATTCATTGGTTCCCGGGTCACTGTGGCTTAAAAGGAAATACTATAGCAGATAGTTTAGCAAAAAAAGCAGTTTTTTCACCTACTCACTTTCTTAATAATGAACCTACCCTCACAGACCTATTTAACGATATCTCCAGGTCCATAAATAATAAGTGGAAGGAAAACTACACATTAATGTGTAATTCATCCGGCCACTTTTATAAACAAATTTGTCCTTCTCCAAGATCATATTTCCTATTCAAAGACTCCAACTTTACATCTCGTCAAACCAGGTTAATTTACAGATTAATCTCTGGTCATACAGTTAACAAGAAATTTAAATTCCTTTTGGGACTTGAATCTACATCTAATTGTGAGATTTGCAACACCGTAGAAGATAACGAACATATTATTAACGATTGTGTTATATATAACAATATAAGAAATAACTACCCTCTTTTATACAGAAAATCCTTATTAGACATCTTAAAGGATCAAAGAATGGAAGAGTATAAAATATTGTGTGATTTTGTGGATGGAATAAATTATAAACTATGAATTAAGACTACACTTATTTTTATTGACTTTTTTCACACAATGATCTTTCTTTTAGAATCATTTCATTTTATTTCATTTTATTATAATATTAAGATTTATGAACTTTGTTTAATTAAATATAAACACTTTTTCTTAAAAAAAAAAAAAAAAAAAAAAATTAAAATCAAAATCAAAAAAAAAAAAAAAAAAATTAATTAAAAAAATTAAATTAAAATTAAAAAAAAAAAAAAAAATTATGAATTATAAACTTATTTTTAATTTCAATTCTTTTATTTTATGTATCCTTTATCTTCTCTCTAATATTTTTATTTAATAACTTTAACTTAATCTAATTTAATTATTAAACTTTGTTTTATATAATTATGCTTTATCTTATTTAATTTATAAATCTAATTAATTTATGTACACTTCATTCAACCCTCCAGAACCTCCCCTGAGTGGTCTCTGGAAATTTTGGGCTGTTCTCAACTCACTGGTCTTATGGATTGAAAGATCTGACCTGAGCAAATTTAAAAGACAAACAAACAAACAAAGTTGTGAACATACAAGTTTTTTGTGTCTTGATTTTAAATCATTTTAATTGTTGTTTAATTATTTTAATCGTTTAAATAAAGTTTTCAATATAAACAGTTTTTTCCGTCTCGATTTTTATAATTCTTTTATTTGTTTGTTGTGTTTAATTATTTTAATTTTGATGATGAAGATGCCACCAATTCCGCAATTATCTCTTCCATAATTGTCCTATAAATTATATATTTATTTTATTCAAATTTCAAAACAAAACACTGAATACACTCGGACACAAAACACTATAAAAATCGATTCGAAATCGAGACGGCCAAAACTGTTTATATTAACAACTTTATTTAATTCAATTAAAATAATTAAGCACAACAAATAAAAGGATAAAAAATCGGGACGGAAAAAACTGTTGTAAATATTGAAAACTTTATTTAATACGATTAAAATAGTTTAAAATGATTAAAAATCAAGATACAAAAACTCTAATTGATAACTTTGACAACTAAAAATTGACGTTTCTAATTTCTTGTTGTAGTTGATTTATGAAAAAATATACATTTCGTAAAATTGATGTACATCGAAAAAACATTGATGTTTTTTGACGAAAAGAACATGATTTTCGATGTACATCAATTTTTTTTTGATGTTTTTTGGCGAAAAGAATTTGGCATCTGTTGTGATCCTGGAGATGGTTCTATTCGGATAAATGATACACCAAGGATTACTGACAGTATATACTTTATTTTTAGTTTGTGTGTAGCTTGTCGTGATGAAAATCCTTTTGCTGTTTTTTCCATATGACATCTGCCAGGCGAGGTATATCCCGGCTTGCTAGGATAAGGTCGTTCAGACTGTCGTAACACTTCTCCCCGTTTTAAGATGCTGTTTATAAACAGTTGAAATTCTTATTTTAATGATTGCGATATGAATGATTATAATGATTACAATTGTTTCGGATGTGAATGAAAATAAATGGAAATGGGAAAATGCCTTGATTAGCACACGTAGTCTCCGAGATAGGCGGGTGAAACTCCAGCTGTAGCTCGTTGAGTTCTTCGTGGAACTTGCTCCTGGAGCGCTGGCAAGCCTTCTTGTTGATCGTCCAGTGAGTCCTGCAATGAGTCATCTTCTTGTACTTCCTCTTTCTCCTCCTCGGGTTCTGGGATGATTTCGGGCTCAATCTCTTGCTTTCCTGAGACCTGGATATCAAAACTGTCCAGAAGAACGTTGTGGCCATCGTCGAGATACGTGTAGCGTTTTTTTAGCTGATTTGCATGAGCAACGATCTCTCGTATATCGGTTTGCACCTTGTAATTGACCGTTCCCATTTTATACACGACTTCTCCTGAAACCCAGCGCCACTGGTTGTTGCTTAAGTGGGTTTTAACGAAAACTTTGTCGCCGATCTCAAACGTCTTTTCCTTAGCACCGTGGTGAGTGTTGAACTGCTGTTCCATCTTGTGGTTTCGTTCTACTATAGCAAGTAGTCTGCAGCCTCAACGTCAGGAATTTGCTCTCGTTTGCGTGGCCAACCCTTCTCAATGCAACTTGTCATTACCTTCAACGTCTCGTCTCGACTTGTTTCGTACTGAATAGCTTCGAAGGTTACTGGCAGCTTCTTGGCGGTGTCGATAGCGAAGCAACCTAGTGAGTCTTCTGCAATGATCTTTCCAATGACGACGTGTTCGTCAGGCTTCTCGTGTTGACTAATGAGTCGAGAGATGAAATCTACGCATGCGAAGCTGTTCGTGTCGACGTATTTGATTTTGAAGTCGTATGCGAGCAATATCAACGCGTAGCGTTGAAAGATGCTTGCCGTGTGTACCGGAATTCCCTTCTTATTCCCGAATATTGCGAGCAAGGGTTTATGATCAGTCTGGGGCTCGAATTTTCGACTATAAATGTAGCGGTGAAACTTCTGAAGGGCGAATGTGAGCGCCAGAGCTTCTCGTTGGATTTGCGGGTAGCTTTTTTCTGCTGCTGTGAATGAGCGTGCGGCATGCATTACTGGGCGCAACGACTCACCGGGCATCTCATGCATTAGACTTGCTCCCATTCCATAGCTTGAAGCGTCAGCGGCAACGATCAACTTCTTAGTTGGGTCGTAGTGAGTAAGTCTGAGGTCAGATGCCAGAATCGTCTTGAGCTCGTCGAAAGATTCTTGATGTTTTGTTTCCCATGCAAACGTGATATCATCTTGAAGAAGCTCGTCTGAAGTTGCTTGACGTTTGTTGGAGGCGGAATGTTCTGAAGCGTTTTGATCTTTTCTGGGCTCGGTTTAATGCCGTTAATGTCGAGTATGTGGCCAAGAAATTCGAGTTCTTTCTGACGGAACCAACACTTGTCGATTTTGAGCTGGAAGCCGTTCTCCTGAATGCGGCTTAAAACTTCGTACAGATTCTTGTCGTGGTTGTTTTGATCTGTTCCTCCCACAATGAAGTCGTCGATGAACGGAAAGGCGCCCTTTGCTCCGCTCATCATGCTGCTCACAAGTCTTTGGAAGATTCCCGGTGCTGGCTTGACTCCTGGCTGCAACCGATTGACTTTGAAAAGTCCGCAGTGAGTGTTGATGGTCATCAGCTTCTTTGAGTCGTCGTCGAGCTCGACTTGAAGGAACGCGTCTGAGAGGTCGATTTTGCTAAAGAGTTTGAATGGCGATAGCTGAGCAAAAATCTCGTCAGGCGTTGGCAGTGGAAATTGTTCCGGTTCAAGCGAATCATTTAAACCAGTTGAGCAGTCGGCGCAGATTCTAACCCGTCCATCCTTCTTCTTGACAGCGACGATTGGTGCGGCGTATGCTGAGTATCGCACGGGGCTAATCACATTTAAGAGCTGCAACCGTTTGATTTCGTTCTCGATAGGCTCCATAGCGGCAAACGGAACTGGATGGCTGTTGCGGAAAATTGGTTTTGCACTTGGTTTGAGCGTCAGCGATGCCTTTTGGGTACAAAGGCCGAGCGAATCGCTGAAAAGGGCTGGAAATTTCATCCTCAACTCGCTTGAAAACTGCTGTGAAGCGTCGAGTCGGACGTTGTTGCAAACGCTGGCGATGGGAATATTCCATAGGTCGAGAGCTTCCATCCAGTCGCTGCTGAGGACGTTCAAGCTTGAATTTGCGACGTAGCATGGGCCGATTTCTTCTCGTCCGTGGCGCTTCAATCGTGCTGTGAATTTTCCCAGCATCGACACCTGATCGCCTGAAGCGCCGAATGCTTGCTCTTCGCATGGCGTCAACGGCGGTTCACCAATCTTTTTCCAATTTTTCTCGGATATAATTGTCCAGTCGGAGCCAGAATCCAGTTGCAGGCGAAGCTTGTGATCATCGATGGCTGGTTCAACAAACTTGCGGGTAGAGATCGATGCTGTTGTGACTGCCAGACTTTGACGACGTTCTGATCTGTGGCTAGGTCTGCTTGGTCTTGATCGGAATCTGCGTAGGAATTCGGTCGCCGAGGTACAATGGCCAGCTTTGTGACCCTTTACCTTGCAAGTATCGCAGATTTTGTTCTTGTACGGGCAATCCTTATGCCAGTGGCAGTCACCGCAGAAGTAGTAGTTGTTAGGAGGCGTGTCCAATTTTTCTGTTGATTTGTGTGTGGATTTCTGCCGACCTTGCTGTTGCTGTCCTTCTTTCTTTCTGAACATCTGCATCACTTCGCTTCTCAGTGCTGAGTTGGAGTGTTGGACCATCAATTTCTCGTCTTTGAGACAAGACAACCGCTTTGCTAGCTCGCAGACATCGTTCAGCTTCAATCTGGTCACTGTGTCTGGATTGGCTGCTGCTGCACGGGTTATTTCGACTTCCTCGAGCTTAATGAGAAGTTTTTCGAGAACGAGTGAGTCTTCAGCTCCCGTGAGCGCTGTGACGAACATGAGAACCTTAAAATCGTCGGCTGTGCACGTGGCAATCTCGGATTTTTCGCACTTCCTGTTGACTTGGCTTGCGAAATCGTCCCAATTTTCTCCTAAACCTTTAGCGATGCTCAAAAACTTGTAGCGGAGTGTGAAGACCGATTCTTTCCGTCCGAAAATATTTTTCAGCTCCTCGACTGCTCTCTCGAAAGTTATGGTTTGTATGGTCTCTGGCAGGATGCGGTCAGCGAAACGTCGGTACTCCGAGGTTGACAACTTCTCAGTGAGCAAACTCACTCGCTGGCGGACCGTCAATGTCTGTGCTTCCTCTGTGAAGATGTGCTCGTATCGAGCGTACCAGCGGTCGAACGTTTCACCGTCCTCCGGGCAGTAGCCGAATTTTTCCATTCGATCGGACAGGTGCTTGTGTATTTGTGTCGCTGCTGGTCGGTGAACTGCATCCGCTGAATTTGCTGGCGGCGCGTTTCGCTGCTGAACCATTTGTTCCATGATTGCTGCCATTTGTCGTTGGTTTTCAGTCTGAGCTTCCGTTAACCGTTTGATGAGTTCTTCCATGATGCCGAGGTTATGCTCACTTGTCAAAAAAAAATTCAAATTTTCACTTTTTCCCGAAAGTAATATGCGTAAAATTCGCTTTATTCTCGTCGCCACTGTTGTGATCCTGGAGATGGTTCTATTCGGATAAACGATACACAAAGGATTACTGACAGTATATACTTTATTTTTAGTTTGTGTGTAGCTTGTCGTGGTGAAAATCCTTCTGCTGTTTTTTCCATATGACATCTGCCAGGCGGGGTATATCCCGGCTTGCTAGGATAAGGTCGTTCAGACTGTCATCGTAACAACATCAAATAAGTAAGCTGGCGACTGGTGAGTTAACTTATTTTCTGTGCTTTTCTAGTAAGAAAATCTAAATTGAATATGTCAACATTGTCAAACTTTTTATTTCTGTTTATTTTAAAGTTGTGAATAACACTTTAATAAAAATAAAAACTATTGTAATTATTTAAAAATAATAAAAAGGAACTAGTATTTTTTATTAAACTAATGTCTGAATACATATTTTTAAATAAATAATTGTTTTAACACCAAAATATTTTGTTAATTTCTGTTGTTTTGACGTCACTGTCAAAATAAGTAACTCAAATCAATTGGAACGGTTTTGCTTATTTAAGATGGCCGCAAATAAGTCAATAAGTACGAAATAAGTATCGGTTTGGGAAACAGCCTTAAAGTACTTTTCATACCAAGCGCCTCGGCTTTGAGCTTCGTAAATAAAAATTTTTTATTTCGTTTTTTAATTATGTAAATTAGTTTTATACGATTGATACTGTTTAATTGTATAGTAATAAATTCAATTTGTTGAAAAATAATTTATTTTTAAGTGTTAATTTAAAAAAAAACAAAATATATTACAATGAAGTTATCTACAAAGCCAAGGCAATGCGTTCCACACTCGACTGCGTCATTTTAAAGTAGTACAAAGCCAAGTGCTTTCTCAACATAAGCTACAAGTCACATTTTTTGCAGAAATATTTCATATTTACCAAAAAATCTAGCTCATATGTACGTTACAAATTTAGAATATCTCAGTTCTTGCTATAATTCACGTGTAAATTAGACCTAAATAAAATATTTGATAGCAACCGAATGTTCAAAGCCAACGCCACCGGTATGAAAGGGTCACAGTTCGCATTTGTGGTAACTAAATATTTAGAGGCGAGGCGCCTGGTATGAAAAGTACTTAAATGTATACATATTAGGCGTGTTGTATTTGGTCATTTACGACAACAATGCCATGAGTCAAATACCATTTTGGTATTCGTGAATACCCGCTTGAGTATGTGCTTTTCAAAATCCAATAATATTTTTTAGTTATTGTGTAGCGGGGGCGCGATTTCGAAATGAATACCAATTTGAATTTGGTCAAATAAAATGCGCCTAAAGTATTATTCGTCGTTGCAAATTTGCAATATAAATCGAGTTCCTTATCCTTATATATTAATTGTTTTTACACAACACAATCCAAATTAACGGTTCTATTTCGAAATTGGTTTTATTCCGAAAATTTTCTTTAAATTGACACATGAATTCCGAAAACCAGCGGCTTATTCCGAAAAAATATGATCCATGGGTAATGGCTGTATGATACTCACTTTTTTTCAAGTGCAATAAAGTGCTGCAAAACTAGTAAAGCGAAACAGAGAAGGGTAGTGTAGACAATACTATATGCAAATATTTTGAAGTTTCGGATAAACAAAATATGTAATGGCTGTATGATACTCACTTTTTTTCAAGTACAATAAAGTGCTGCAAAACTAGTAAAGCGAAACAGAGAAGGGTAGTGTAGACAATACTATAGGCAAATATTTTGAAGTTTCGGATAAACAAAATTTGTAAATAGAATCAAAATTTTTTTTGTGTTGGACCATATTATTGAATTAATTTGCATTAGCTGCCGCAATTAATTGAAACGAAATAATTTATATGTTAAGTTAATTTTTATATTTACAAAAAAATGCACGTTTCAAATATTTTGGCAAACAATTAACAATGCAAACCCAAAATTGTATTTCAGTATCAAAAGAAAAATCTAAAAAAGGGGGAACAAATCATAACAATAATGGCGAACAAAAATGGAAAAATTGTTTACTAAATGTATTTTAAAAATAAACAAATAAATTCTCTTTGGTATACAAAATACAAATATTTTCTCTAATATTTCGGAAATGTCAGAAAAAAGTATGTAATGTCAAAAAAAAAGAATCAAATCCAATTCTTTTTTTGCTATAATTGCTCGATTAACTGCTAGAAAAGTTGAGCTACCACTTTTTTTTGACGTTTCTATATTTTTTCCAAATCTATGGTGTATACACTCACTCTCACAAATATTTTGTATTGTTACGATTTTGCCTTGTCAAATAAGGTTCGTATCACTGGATTGTGAATAAAACCAATTCAATTTAATTTATCTCCAACGAATTTATTTATTTCACACAAAAATTATTACAACACAGTTTATCAATCAAAATTCACAAAATCACTTTATATAAATTATTCTCAAATTTTACTAATCACTTTTACTTTTTATTTCCACAAAAACACTTTTTAAATCACTTTTTAATTCCTTTTTAATCTTTATACTATCGCTTTCCAAATATTACTTATTCTTACAACTTTACACTATCGCGTTCCAAATACTAATAATCCAATTCGATCTTGTTCGCCTTTTTATATACACAAACCAAGCTTCTCGAAAGTTCACGACTTTTCCAGTTGGAATAGCGTAGAAACATTACGTAACAATTTTTATCATGGAAAATTCCATTTAGTACAGTAAAACATTGAGCTATTAGTTTTACTTATTCTATTACACACTAGGTGTCACCGTCACACTACCCCCCACCTAAGCCTGTTCGTCCCGAACAGGACCCAAATCACCTCCTCTGTATAAGGCCAGCCTCTCCAAATGCACCACCTTTGGTTTACCTCGATGTCCCTTCCGTATCCGATAAACCACGTCGTTCATCCTTGTGATGACAGTATAAGGTCCTTCCCATGCTGGTTGCAGCTTCGGTGATAATCCCTTTTTCCGTTGCGGGTTGTGAAGCCATACTAATTGCCCTTCCTGGAAGCCCTGGTTATTTGCTCGTATGTCATATCGAGCCTTCATCCGGTCACTTGACATCCGTATTTTCTCCCGAACAAATTGATGAATTTCATTAAGTTCCTCTTTCATTCGGTCTACGTAATCTTGTCCACATAAAGCCGATGATGGTACAGCCCCAAACTTTAGATCTCCAGGTAACCGTAGATTATCTCCAAATAACGTTTTAGCTGGTGTCATTCCGGTTGTGTCATGTATAGCTGATCGATAGGCCATCAGAAACATCGGTATATGTCGATCCCAGTTGCGTTGGTTTTTCTCAACGACCTTTGCTAGATATTCCTCCAATGTACCATTGAATCTTTCCACCATACCGTCAGACTGTGGATGCAAAGGCGTTGTTCTCGTTTTATTTATACCGAGCATCTGGCATATTTCTTGAAACACCACCGATTCAAAATTCCGTCCTTGATCGGTATGAATCTCCATCGGCACTCCAAATCTGCTAATCCAATTGTTTACCACGGCATCAGCTATTGTTGTCGTCTCCTGATTGGGAATGGGGTACACCTCCGGCCATTTGCTGAAATAATCCATGATTACTAGCACATATTTGTTGCCGCTCTCAGTGGTGGGAAATGGGCCCGCTACATCGATTGCAATTCTTTCGAATGGTGCTCCAACGTTATATTGCTTCATGGTTCCACGACTTTTCCGTGCGGGTCCCTTCACCGCCACACATTGGTCACATTTTTGGCACCATTCTATCACAGACTGCCTACATCCTGCCCAGTAGAATCGTTGACGTATCTTTGCTAGAGTTTTATTAATTCCAAGGTGGCCCCCACTTGCTCCTCCATGATACTCATTCAGAATTTCTACAATCCGGCACTTTGGTATCACCAGCAACAATTGCTTCACTTTGCCATCCGTGCTTTCCCACAATCGTTTTAAACAGCCATTCTCAAGACGGAGGCTATCCCATTGAGCCCAATAAGCCTTGACAATGGGAGTTTTGTCCGCGATCTCGCTCCAAGTTGGCCGGTGTTCCTTTTCCTTCCAATCCATTATAACTGATAAATCCGTATCATCCAATTGCTCTTTCCTGATCATTTCGTCGGTCCACTCCTCATCAGGCAGCACTTGCGTAAGCCTAACGTCGATGATGCCTTCCTTTGCTTCAACATGGCCACAATGTTTACATTCTACTGGACACGGCCGTCTTGATAATGCGTCGGCATTTCTGTGTGCACTTCCCTTCCGATGTTCAATTTGGAAATCGTAGCTTTGAAGACGTTCGATCCAGCGTGCTACTTGTCCCTCTGGATTCTTGAATTGTAACAGCCACCGTAAAGCGCCGTGATCTGTCCGTAAATGGAATTTTTGGCCATAAAGATACTTATGGAAATGCTTGACACACTCCACTATAGCCAACAATTCTTTCCGTGTCACGCAGTAATTACGCTCCGGTTTTGATAATGTTTTGGAGAAATACGCAATAACTCTTTCTTGACCATTAATTTCCTGTGATAACACACCTCCTATACCGTCATTACTTGCATCGGTGTCCAAAATAAATTTCACGTTGGGTATAGGGTACGCGAGGATTGGCGCGACACACAACCGTCTCCTTAGTTCCACGAATGCTTCTTCCTGGTCATTCTTCCATTCGAATGCCTTGTTCTTCCTGGTCAACTCGTGTAAACTCTTGGCGATGTTGGCGAATCCTGGCACGAAGCGTCTATAATAGGTGCACAATCCGAGAAAGCTTCGTAATTCGTGTAAATTTTTAGGTCTTGGCCAGTTCTTTACCGCTGCGATCTTTTCTTCGTCGGTGTGAATTCCATTAATCGTTACGAGATGACCCAAATATTTGACTTCAGTTCTGAACAGCTTACACTTCTTTGGACTTAACTTCAATCCGGCAGCCTGTATCCGATCCAAAACTTCCGCCAAGTTCTTTAGATGCTCGTCAAAATCCTTCCCCATAACGATGATGTCGTCCAGATATATTAGGCAAGTCTTCCAATGTAATCCCTTTAACACGCGCTCCATTAATCGTTCAAAAGTCGCAGGGGCATTACATAATCCGAACGGCATAACATTAAATTGCCAAAGTCCGTTACCCACACTGAACGCTGTTTTCTCGCGATCTTCCTCATGGACTTCCACCTGCCAATAGCCACTTTGTAGATCTAATGTCGAAAATATTTGAGCACCCGATAATGTGTCTAACGTGTCATCGATCCTTGGCAGTGGGTAGCTATCTTTTTTCGTCACAGCATTGAGTTTTCGGTAATCAACGCAAAATCTCATGCTACCGTCCTTCTTCTCGACCAATACTACCGGTGAACTCCATGGGCTATTAGATGGTTCAATTACTCCTGCTGCCTGCATATCTGTTACCATTCGATTGACTTCTTGTTGTTTTGCCAAAGGTAGTCTCCTGGGTGGTTGACGAATTGGCATCTCTGCTCCCGTATCAATGCGGTGCTTTACCATTGAGGTCCTTCCGTTATTATCCGATGTACTGCAGAATATGGACGTGTACCGTTTGAGTAGTTGATGTGCAGAATTTTTCTGTGCCTCGGTAAGATCTTCGGTCCATTTCTGCATAAGTTGTTCTACCATTTCTTTCTGCCCTTGCATGTCGGCTTTTTCAACCGGACTTCTCTGTTCACACTTTACTATAGTTGAAACCTCGTTACATTTTCCGATGACTGTCCCTTTCTTGATGGTTTTCGTCTTATCCGAGAGATTTAGAGTCCTAATTGGTACTCTATAGTCGTTGTCTGGTTTAACTAGGGCTTTCCCGATTATAATTTCCTTGGCTCCGTTCTCCTCTTCGTTAGCTTCCACAACCCACAACCTGGGTGACCCAGAACCTCCCTCCAATTTTCCCCATAGGATCGTCTCCGAATTCGGTGGCAGCTTCTCCCGATGATCAATAATAATTCGCCTGATAGTTGCTCCGGCACTGCTAGATTGAAGTGGCAACTCGATGTTATCGTAACTTAAAACTCCTCGTCCAACATCCACCACGAAGCCATTTGCCCTCATGAAGTCCATCCCCATTATGACTTCATCCACAATATCTGCAATCAGCACTTCGTGTTGGAAAAGAGTTCTCCCGATTTTTATTTTCACGATCTTTTTGCCTTTTATTATTGAACTATCTCCAGTTGCTGTTTGTAACTTCAATCCATTAGCTGGTTGTACACCTCCATCGATCAGATCTTTACGGACAATCGTGCGATTTGCTCCCGTATCCAGAGTGATGATGCAATCCGTGCCATCAATGTCGCCTTTGATTGTTAAGCTGTCACCGCCTCTTGCTACTTTCGAAACGCGGATGGAGGTTATGGGGCAATCGGTTGTGGGAGTCAGCTTCTGCCCCTTTAAGCTGACTCGTTGTAGTTTAACGGCTCCGCGGTCATTTGGCCTTCTTGCCTAGCCAACGCCTGCTCTCCGCTTGGTCGTCGCTGCATAGGAGATGGTGATCTTCCCCTTTTTCTTCTTAATTCCCAGCAGTCGCGAGAGATGTGACCGACCTTATCACATGCCCAACATCTGATTTTGCCGCTTCCATCTCGGTATCTTGGTGTTGCCCGCTCGTTGTTTATGCTTGTATCGATTTCTACTCGGCGTATTTTCATTGACGGTTTGGTGATGGCTTGTGCAGTTTCATTTGTTAACGCACAAGCGATGGTTTCCGCAAAGGTTGCTTTAGGTGACAACATCACCGCCCTGCGTGTCTCTGGATCTCGAATGCCGTCAATGAATGCGTCAATTTTTAGTCTTTCCATATAATCAGCCGATGTACTGGTATGTGCTAGATGTACTAGCCGCTCGATTGCCGATGAAAATTCCTGAAGTGATTCTCCTCCCTTTTGGTAGCGGCTTTTCAATTCCATTCGATAAATTTCTCGCTTGTGATCACTGCCGTACTTCCGATCCAGCGCCTTCATAATTTCGAGATAACTGTTGCGATCTTTTTCCGGAATTGTTTGTAAGGCCTCCGCAGCTTCACCTTTAAGGGCCACTATTAACGCTGCGACAAGATGTTCATCATTCCAACGGTTTTGATTAGCTGCCGTTTCAAATTGAAATTTGAAAATGCCGAAAGATGTTGTACCGTCGAAGTTTGGTGGTTTTAACTTAACTGATTGAATGGTTTGTACCACTTGTGTTGTTGTTCCACTTGCCTTGATATCAGTTAGCTCTTTCCCGAGACGTTGAACCTCTGCTTGTAATTTTTCTTCGACCTGCTGAACCTTCGTTTCAAATTTTTCGTCAACCTTTTGAATCTCCATTTGCAGCTTCTCCACTTTGCCGTGAATGTTAGTAGATAATTCGAGAAGTTTCTCGTCCATTCTCTTTTGACCATCTATAATTTGGTCTTTAATTTCCTCTCCTTGTTGTTTCATTTCTTGGTTAGACTGATTTTGTTGTTCCAACTGTCGTTTTATTTCTTCGTTTGACTGGTCAATTTTCACCATTTGTCGTTCGTTTTGTTGTTTCATGAGACACATCTGTCCTGTCATTTGGTTCATAGCAGCTATTAACTGCGACAAATCGAAACTTCCAGAATGTTCTTGTGTCTTTTCGACCAACGGTTGTTTATCTTCTGCTTTCTGCTCTATGGTTGCTGCATCCGTTACTTTCTCTCCAAAATCATAATGTTCCGTGTCCAGCCCTTCGTTCTGCATGGCCTCACGTAGTCGCGCTTGTAAAGCTGCTTTAGTACCATCAGTAGCCAAACCCCGTTTCTCTAGTTCTCTTTTTAATTCTGGAACTTTTAATTCGTTGAGAATCATTTTCTTTATCTTTTTATTCACAATCCCACCGCTGTCACCAAATGTTACGATTTTGCCTTGTCAAATAAGGTTCGTATCACTGGATTGTGAATAAAACCAATTCAATTTAATTTATCTCCAACGAATTTATTTATTTCACACAAAAATTATTACAACACAGTTTATCAATCAAAATTCACAAAATCACTTTATATAAATTATTCTCAAATTTTACTAATCACTTTTACTTTTTATTTCCACAAAAACACTTTTTAAATCACTTTTTAATTCCTTTTTAATCTTTATACTATCGCTTTCCAAATATTACTTATTCTTACAACTTTACACTATCGCGTTCCAAATACTAATAATCCAATTCGATCTTGTTCGCCTTTTTATATACACAAACCAAGCTTCTCGAAAGTTCACGACTTTTCCAGTTGGAATAGCGTAGAAACATTACGTAACAATTTTTATCATGGAAAATTCCATTTAGTACAGTAAAACATTGAGCTATTAGTTTTACTTATTCTATTACACACTAGGTGTCACCGTCACAGTATATATATTTTTTATCTCACTCCGTTTGTCTTAACTAGTCACTGAAAAAGTGGGAAAAAAAGTGAGTATCATACAGCCATAAGATGTTGTAACCATCACGTTTTTCGCTTCGATGCATTTTCGATACAATAACGGTACTGCTTTGTTAAAAATATAAAATTTTAAAACAATTTAGTTCTAAAATACCGTTATTCTATCGGAAATGCATCGAAGCGAAAAACGTGATGTTTACAACATCTCACCCCATCTAATCTTTTTTTCGGACTAGGCGTCTTATTTCGGAGTGCTGAATCAAAATATTAAAAACTAGACCCCTCCCGGCGCAAAAATGTATACAGCAAAAATGTACAGCGTACGAACAGTTTACGAACGCTTTTTTTTATAATACACTGCTACATTTACATTCTCTATACACAGTGCTGTCAATTATATATTGCGGCTTTGTTTTAGTTTCAATTTTTTTTTGTACAAATTAAATTAAAGTCGTATTGTGAAAATATAAAAACTTCTGATAATTATTGTTAGTTTTTCGTGGTATTCAAGAGCAGCACTATATCCATAATATATAAAAATCATTATAATGAATATTTTGAAAGGTATTTAAATAATACTCGAAGTACTTCATCTATGATTGAAACATTTTATTTTATTTCAGAAAAAGATTAATTAACAAATTTGGCACGTTGTGTCTTGTGTTGCGGCTTATTTGAAGAAAAATACAAATAAAAGATAAGATTGATTTAAAAAAATTGTTTTATTCTAATTAAATGGGGCAATTCGCACTAAACCGTTCGTCAATGTTACGCTTAAGCAGTTCGTAAACATTACGTTTAAGCGTATACATTATGAACACTTTTATACATGCTAATACATACACAAGTCTTCGCAAATTTGTTTCACTTCTCATGTGACAAAAGTACACATTACGTACTATATTCGTACTGTTTTAGTGTAACGTTTACGAACACCTTAGTATACCAAAGTCTTCGTAAACCGTACGTTTATGATACACCTGGTCTGGACGTACGTCCCAATTTTTCTGTCAAAAGGCTATTTTCTCTCTATCGAACTATTAAGGCATTGCCACATAGAAAACGAACGAACGATTTTTTAAACCGAAATTTCCAATTTTTAACAAATTTTGTATTTCTACAATGAAAAGATTTTTTACAAATTATACAAATTTATGAAAGCCATAATAGTAATAAAAAAAATAATTATATTACAAGATTGGGGTGGGAAAGGGGGCTTAAGTATTGGTCTACAAATAGTCCAAATGTCATCCTCACCTGCACGTGGTGCACCCTGCTATATAACTAACGAGGCTCTGGCGACCGAGACACGGCGGTATAACTGACTATCGAGAATTTAGTAAATGATCTTCTCAAACCAGACCCACTACCAACTCGTACTGGTCAGAGTGGTAGATGCTTTATGACCAGTAAAATAAACAATGAGTACAACGGATTCAGGAAATTGTACCCCAGGTGGTAACCCAGCTAATCAGCTGGCAAATCCACCCTCTAACGAGGCTGGCTCAAAGGATTCTGGGGTGAGCCAATCATTGTTTAACAGCCCTTTCGGGCAACCCAACCCATTTAAACAACAATCCAGGGTGGGTAGATCACCACCACCAATAGCGAACACCTTAGAAAGGGATAACGCAGAACTGCGCAGTAATGTCTGAGAAAGAAACCACTAAGATAAACAACACCAATGATCATATAGAGGTTATGTATGAAACAGACGAGGAAGAACTCAATAGAGAAACGGGATGGATTCTGAACCGTAACAAAAAAAATAAGAAACGTAAGATGAGTAAATCACCACAGATTTCACCCGACTCGAAACAATCAGTTGAGCAGCTTCCAACCGGAAGTAGGCACGTGCAACAGGAGGATAAAGCTCAGGTTCCGTCGGAACAGAAACGATCAAGTAATGAACTCCCAACCGGAAGTAAGAATGTACAACTAGAGAAAAAAGTGCCACGGCCACCTCCAGTAATAATATCTAATTGCAATAATTATCAGAGTATTAGAAACATCATGGACAACAATCATATAAAGTTTGAAGCTACAGCGTTAAATAGTGGTGATATCAAAATAAATGTCACAGACAGTGATAGCTATAGAAAGTTAACAGGAGCTCTTAACGAAGAAAAGACAGCGTGGTATTCCTACGAAGATAAGCAGACAAGGCAAACCAAAGTCATTGCTAGGAAGCTACACGCTTCATGCAAACCAGAAGAGATAAAAGAGTATCTTTTGGAGAAAAAATACAAAATTAAAGAAGTTACACAGCTGCTAAAAAGAGGTGACAAAACACCTCTTCCATTATATATGTTGTCTTTTGAAAGAACAGAAGACATTAAAAATATTTATGCAATCAGCGAAATACTCCATATGAAAGTGCAAATAGAAGCAGTTAAAAAATCTAAGCTGATCCCCCAGTGCAAAAAGTGCCAAGTCTACGGACACACGCAAAACTTTTGTAATAAGGAGCCCAGATGCGTGAAATGTGTAGGAAAACACCGTACGGCTGAATGTACGAAACTAAAAGACACCCCACCAAAATGTGTTAACTGTGGAGAGACACACCCAGCCAACTACAGAGGTTGCATTGTTATAAAAGAGCTGCAAAAAATTCGCAACAAAACAAGAGAAACTTCAATAATTACCAGGCCAGAAATTAACTCAGCCTCAACAAGAATACCTACAAATTTAAGGCCACACCAAACATTAATCCAGCCATCAAGAACTAATCCAAATGTAACATTTGCTGATGTACTATCTACTGGCAGTTCGAGAAGACAACATAGTTCTCTTTTATTAAATGATTCAAATAATAACCAAACTAATAAAATACTACAAGATATTCTTGATAGACTTAGTTCACAAGAAGAAAAGCAAGAAAAAGCCCTTATATCAATTCTACAAAGGCTCACTCTGTTCGAAAAACATGGCAAATAATTTAAAAATTCTTGCATGGAACTGCAATGGTATATTGCAACGACAAAATGAAATACAACTATTTCTTGATTTAGAAAAAATAGATATATGTTTATTATCTGAAACACACCTTACTACTCAAAGTCATATAAAAATCCGCGGCTACGAAGTTCACTCAGCAGTTCATCCTAATAATAATGCACGAGGGGGCAGTGCCGTGATTATAAAAAAAGATATTAAATACCATCTGCAACAAAAACTTGAAAGTGATAAAATACAAGCAATTAGCGTTAGCATTAATACCCGCAACCACAAGTTAGTGGTATCTGTAATATATTGCCCACCTAGATATAACATCAAAGAGAATGCTTATACTCAGTTCTTCAAGCAGCTCGGTGAAAAATTTGTAATCGGGGTGACTTCAACGCTAAACATACTGACTGGGGATCAAGACTAACCACAACTAAAGGGAAAGAGCTTCATCAAGCAATAATTAAATACAACTGCAACTGGCATTCTACTGGAAAACCAACTTATTGGCCCAGTGATCAAAATAAAACACCAGACCTAATTGACTTCTTTATAACAAACAAGAAAAATCCCGGTTGATTATATACAAGTGCAGGAAGGATTGGACTCCACATCTGACCACTCCTCTATTTTAATGATAATAAGTGATACAATAATTACTAATGATAAACAGCCACTGTTAACAAATAAATATACTGATTGGAAAAAGTTCAGGAATGAACTAAACAATAGCATCATTTTAAACACACAACTTTCATCAGAAGAAACATTAGAACAGGAGGTGGAGAAGCTCGTCAAGGACATACAGGTAGCGGCGTGGAAAAGTACTAACACAACAAACAAAAAAATAGCTGGCAAATGCTATCCAATGGAAATTAAATCACTAGTTATAGAGAAGAGAAGTACCCGTAGGGAGTGGCAACGTACACGAAACCCAACCGTCAAAAATAGATTAAATAATTTAACACAACGAATACGTAGAGAAATACGGGAATTTAAAAATAAATCAATAAATTCATACCTACAATCTCTCACCTATGATAAAAGTAGTGATTATTCATTGTGGAAAGCAACCAAATATTTGAAAAGGCCAGTTATGCATATACCACCAATAAGAACAAATAATGGTCACCTGGCTAAAAGCAAAGAAGAAAAAGCAGAAAAATTCGCGGATCATCTCGAGCGTACCTTTCAGCCAAATTTAACAACACTTAACCAACAGGATTATCCTGAGACAGGAAATTCCATTAACTAATGCTAAAGAAGTAAAACAAGTAATAAAGAACCATGTAGTACTTAAAAAATCACCAGGATATGACCTGATAACTGGAGAGATTCTAAAACAACTACCTAATAAAGCTATTAAAAAAATATCGGACATAATTAATGCTTCCTTCAGACTCCGTTATGTCCCTCTATCTTGGAAATTTGCGGAAGTGATAATGATACCTAAGCCAGGTAAGCCACCAAGTGAACTGGCCTCGTACAGGCCAATATCACTTCTTCCAACTATGTCAAAACTATTTGAGAGATTGTTATTAAAACGAATTAAACCAGAAGTTGTAAAATCAGGAGCTGTTCCGTCCCATCAGTTTGGATTTAGAGAGGAACACTCCACAATCGACCAAGTCCATAGAATAACAGATATAATAGAAAAATCCTTAGAGGGAAAAAAGATTTGTTCAGCCATATTTCTTGACATAGCGCAGGCATTTGACAAAGTCTGGCTAGATGGTTTAATATTTAAATTGGAGAAAACTCTGCCATTTGAGTATTGCGAACTGCTAAAGTCATACCTGAAAAGGAGATATTTTAGAGTTAAACAGGAAGGAGTTTACTCCAGTATTAAAGAAGCTAAAGCAGGAGTCCCGCAGGGGAGTGTCTTAGGGCCTTTCCTTTTCGTGCTGTTTATTAGCGACATACCGCAGACGAGCAATACAACTATCGCCACGTTTGCAGATGACACTGCAATTCTAGCTGTTGGTGACACAATCGGTGAAGTCATATTCAAACTACAAATAGCCGTAAATAATATACAAGATTGGCTAGCTAAGTGGAGAATTAAAGTGAATGAATCGAAGTTTACTCACATTAACTTCACTAATAGATCAATAGAACCACTACCTGTGACTCTCAATAATATCTCTGTACCACATGCCAATCAAGCAAAATACCTTGGTATGAACCTTGATGCAAAGTTAAAGTGGAAAGTACACGTGAAAAAGAAAGCAGAAGAGCTTCAGTTAAAATATAGAAAAATGTACTGGTTAATTGGAAGAAACTCTCAGTTATCCATTCATAATAAACTTATGCTTTATAAACAAGTACTCAAGCCGGTCTGGACATATGGTATTCAACTATGGGGATGCACCAAAATCAGCAATCAACAGATAGTTCAACGATTTCAAAATAAAGTCCTCAGAGGAATTGTAAATGCCCCTTGGTACACTCGTAATAGTGACCTTCATAGAGATCTCGGAATAGACACAGTCGCAAGTGAAATAAAGAAATGTGCTCAAAAACACCAGGAGAGGCTCCATCATCACCCTAACATCGAAGCTGCAAGACTACTTCATCAAGAGGGTATAATAAGAAGACTCAAAAGACTAAAACTTTTTGAGTTGCCTGAATAGTCCGCACAATGCAACATCAACCAAAACAACACTTTATGTAAAGAACACAAATGAGTGCTTTATTATTATATTGTCAGAGTCAAACGCTGTTAGTCAAAAATGACTAGTTACTTTGTAAAAAATTTTATTGTTATCATAAATAAAATTATTAAAAAAAAAAAAAAAAAATATTACAAGATTTTCATTAAAGCAACTTCATTTTCATCTTTTGACGGACGACGAGTAGAATTTCGTCCGACAAAAGATTAAAATGCGTTTTCTTTAATGAAAATTTTGGAATTTTAACAATTTTTTTTGTTGTTATGATAGCTTTTATAAATTTGAAACATTTTTTAATAATTTTGGCATTGTACAAATAACAGCTTTGTCAAAAAATAAAATTGTCGGTTTAAAAAATCTTTCGTTCGTTTTCTATGTGGCAATACCTTTAGTGAATTTTTGCTTTCTCTTTTTAGTTTGACTAATTTATTCGCCTCGCCATCGTGGATGCCATGCTTAACAATAGTGGTTTTCCAATCGACCACCGCAAGTACTTACAGAGATTATAGGAATATAATATATTCCCATAATTTTTGGTACTTATAAGTGCGAAAAATATGTCTCGGCTAAGGTACTTTTCACAACAGGCGCGGAGGCGCCTCGGCTTTGAGCTTCGTTAATAAAAATGTTTGAGCGATTTTCGGTGCATAAATTAAATTAAATTTACTTTTTTAAGATATTTATATGGTATTTACAAAGTCACCTATTTATATAAATATAAATAATAATTTATATTTCGATTTTTTATCTGAGAACACAAACACAACGAAACTCAAACTAAAATTATTTGTGTCTCCAATATTTGAATAAAAACCAAATAGTTTCAATATCAAAATAATTTATAAATAAAACTATTAAAAAATATAAACATTTAATTAAAAATCTGACGACAAAACGAGATATTGAATTTTACAAAGCGATTTAAAACAAAATATATTAATATGTTTCGCTGTTTTTAAACTGTGAATTAATCCGAAATAGTTACACAGATTACTATTTACAAGTTGTGTTGATACCTAAAAATTAAAAAAGGAAATTATAACAGCACATATAAAATTTTAAATCACGTAAACTAATATAAATTACTTTAAAAATCATTTAAACTTACTTTAATTTCTTGTAATTAATTAATTAATTGTGTTTCAACTTCACGATTTTTGAGTTTTGATCATAACCTCCTGAATTTTAGCAGGTTATGGTTTTGATTTTGACATTTCGTAAAATTGAGTTTTGTGTAGCAGATCAGAAGAGCAAAAAACAGAGAGTAAAATGCTCAATTGTTAGTTGATATTAATACCGATTTTCCATCGTCATAGTATAATAGTATAATAGTATTGACGATGGAAAACCGAAGTTGATAGTATAATAGTATAATTATAATATTTTGTTATACTAGCTATCAAAAATATAATAGGTAGCAAATTGCGTTTTTAACATTGTAAATTTATCTGACAGTGTATTATTTTGACAATTCACGTCAATTCACGACAATTTACGACATTCCCTCCCGGCGCAAAAATGTGTACATCAAAAGTATTTCGTTTACGAACAGTTTACGAAAGGTTCTTATTACAACACACTACTACATTTACATTCTCTATACACAGTGCTGTCAATTATATCTTGCGGCTTGTATTTAAAATTTTTTTGTACAAATTAAATTAAAGTTGTCGTATTGTGAAAATATAAAAACTTCTGATAATTATTGTTAGTTTTTCGTGGCATTCAAGAGCAGCCTATATCCATAATATCATATAAAAATCATTATAATGAATATTTTGAAAGGTATTTAAGTAAGTAATACTCGAAGTACTTCATCTATGATTGAAACATTTTATTTCATTTCAGAAAAAGATTAATTAACAAATTTGGCACGTTGTGTCTTGTGTTGCGGCTTATTTGAAGAAAAGATTGATTTAAAAAAATTGTTTTATTCTAATTAAATGGGGCAATTCGCACTAAACCGTTCGTCAATGTTACGCTTAAGCAGTTCGTAAACATTACGTTTAAGCGTACACGTTATGAACACTTTTATACATACTAATACCACAGAAGAAAGATTAACCAGAACAGTCATAACGCTGTTTTTGTATGGAAAAATTTGGACTCGAATGGAAACCCTCCAGACCAGGTGTATCATAAACGTACGGTTTACGAAGACTTTGCTATACTAAGGTGTTCGTAAACGTTACACTAAAACAGTACGAATATAGTACATAATCCTAGTGTTCAATCGGGCAAAAATGATAAAAAATATCATGATATTTTTTATCACGTTTGGCATTAAACGCACTCATTTATCACACAAAAAAACCAACTTTTTTCTTGGTTTTTTGGGTTCCTGCTGTCAATTTTTAATTTATTTCTTTATGATATTTTCGGTATTTAAATTAAATTGAATTTGATTTTTTAAGATATTCATATGGTATTTACACAGTCACCTATTTATTTAAACATAAATAATAATTTATATTTCGAAGTTTTGTCTGAGAACACGAATCACATCAAAACTCAAACTAAAATTATTTGTGTCTTCAATATTTGGATAAAAACCAAATAGTTTCAATATCAAAATAATTTATAAACAAAAAATAATTAAAAAATATACACATTTAATTGAAAACCTGACGACAAAATGAGTTTATTGAATTTTACAAAGCAATTTAAAACAAAATGTAACATTTAAAATCAATTTATCATTTTTTATCAATTTTGGTTGTTCAATCGGGTTTGACGTACAGTATTACGAAATGAAGTTAGGGTGGGATAAAATATCATGATATTTTTTATCATTTTTGCCCGATTGAACACGTCCATTTCGGTAAAGTATGTATCAAAAAAGTATTAGTATATTACGTTGTAATGTGAACCCTAACTAATAACTATATGTTAATGTCATTCGTATATTTGTTGTCAAAACCAAAATTGATTACGTTTTTTTGTTTCTAACTGCAATTTCGGGTGTTAATCAAATAATTTGCCGACAAATCTAATAGAGTTTAAGAAGAAATTCAAAAACACATAAACTGAATTGAATATAGAAGCCTATCTGTCAAAACAACAAACTTTTATAGTATGCGTTCACACTACAAATCGCAACACTGCCGTGCTAAACATGTTTTACTGATCTGCAAAAATCGCATTTCGAGAAAATTGATGTTAAAGTTTTTCGAAATATTTGGGGAATAACTTGCTTAAAAGCGGATTTAATTTACTTTCAAAGCCTTCAAATTATGCATTAGATCATAAATAATATGTTTCTCAAGAAAATATCAATAATTTATACATAATTAATTAATAATTTGCAGAATTAGTCTTTTACTTTAAATAGGCTTTATAAATAATCGATTGGTACTAAACAAAAATAACTTAAGTGCAATTAAGTCATTTATATCACAAAAGAAAAACTAAAATCCTGTGTTAATAAGAAGAATATATACCTTATCTGCCATTTAAGGTATTTATGTTTAGTTTATCGTTACATTTATTTTCAAAATAAACTGTAGAATACAACCTTAAATGCTATCAAAGTCGTGTTTACTACAAAGAGAAGTTGAAATCGTTTATTATATATAAAAAATATATACTTTATCTAAACTTTATGATGTAAGACCTTAAACACCCTAGTTTCTCGGATTTTATGAAATACGATTTGCAAATAGGATTTGGTAAAACTTTTGTAACAAAAGACTAGTTTAATTGCTATGTTATATTTATTTATAACAAAATAAAAAACAACAACTATTGAAATCATAAAATTATTTATAAGATCGTTTTTTAAATAGCTTAAAAATCTAGTATGTAGTTTAAATTAATTCATAACATTTCTTTTTTATAAAAATAAATTCAAAACATGTCAGTCAACTGAAAAATTACAAAAATTCAATCAAATTGAATTAAAAATTAATATTTTTTATCACAAGAATAAAATTCAAGACTTATAATAATTGAAGATCCATTAAAACAATTCAATCTATACCGATTGCCGGAGGATCCGAAATTGGTAAATTCATTAAGTGGTTCATTTGTAGTACAGAATAACATTACATGAAGATAAGTTAAAAGTCCTTGTTTATAAGTTATTATTGATTCAATTCACGTATAGAAAATTTCAAATAAGTCAATTTTGCTATTGAAAATGAAAATTCTTAAATTGCCTTAAATGCAATTTCAATTATGAAAATAAGAAAAAGTAACTTAACTTACATATTTGAAAGAAAATGACCTTATTTGTGCCATAGATAAGGCGTTCATGTTTAATATCAAGTAGTTAAGTCGGTGTTACTTCAAATTTGCTACTTTTTTCGATTAGAACAAAATTTATTTTGTTTAATAATGCATTTATTAAAGTAGATTTAATTATATTTATGTATATAAAATATAAAGGATATTAATACCTTTTAATTGGCATCAATAACTCAATTTCGCCAAAAATGTAGATCAGTAAAACTTGTTTAGCACGGCAGAACACTACTTAGTGTGAACTGCAGCGGAAAAATAATTAAATAGCAAAAAAGTACATACTTATTAGGTACGCATAATGTAAACGAGGTATTAGGCCGTGCCCGAATACCATGTTAAATATTCACACGTAATAATTTTTGCCATAAAACACACTCATTCGAATTATTACAATCGTTCCCTATGATACATTTTGACATATCCATGTGAAATATTTTAGTAGGGCGAATGTGATTAGATATAGCAACCAACAAAATAAATTTGAAGGAAACAACATGAGTCCCATCGTAAGCTCCGACCACATTTTTCAATACAGGTGTAGCTCTTCGGCTACTTAATAACTTGGAACATAATTGATTCTGTAACTGTTTGGCTATGCATTTCTATTACTGCTCCCACCATTCTACGGTTTGTCTCACTGGCAAGCCGCAATAAAATAAAGTCAAGAGTTCTAACTCAAGTTACCATCCATGCATTTTGCGTGATAAAAAATCTGTAATTTTGTGAAACACCCCAGAAATCCTTAAATGTTTTTTCATGTGGGATCGCGGTGTATAATGTAATCGCTTGATAATACTCGTATTAATTTAAAATAGTATTAACTCCCGAAGCATTTTTACATTACAACAATAATGTATAATAATTTTGCTTACTTTGGAATTTTGATCTATTTGATTTGGTTTAAAAAAATTGGCGGGGAAATTATCATGCAAAAATTATTATTGAATTCGGGCAGTAAAAATAAAAAATATTTGCGAAGGGGAAAATTTCTCAAGTAAATGTCATAAATTATTATTAATCACGGTATTATCACAGTATTCGGGCACGGCCCAAATGTAAAAAAAGAAAAATTTCAGTGAAAATGCCCATACCCGGAAACTGACGGGACCGCGAAATTTTCCGGCTTTCAAGATTTTTCGTCTTTAAGGACTATTTTTTTTTTAATTGTGGGAAAATGCTTTATTTTTGTAAGTATGGATAAAATAGATTAATTTAAGCAGTACTATACGCTCCAACGTGTAATAATACTATTTTCTGGAAAACTATTTAAATAAAAATTTGTAAATATTACACGTGTACATCGAATTTTCTTGTAAATTTAGATTATTAATTTTATTGTTTAGTACTGATTTTATCTAGGTAGATAACGTAAAATAATACATAAAATAAATGGACCAAAATGATAAAAAAAGCAGTATAAATCCCCTCTATAGAAGTGTAATGGCGAAAATACAATTTTTGGAGTAATTAATAATAATATTAAGAGCTATTGCACACACATTGAAGGAAGAAAGAAAATTTTGACATTTACTTTTGTTTATTTTTCGCGTCCGAGGATTCCAAAATTATAAATTAGTACCGAGCGACGAAATTTCGTTCGCGTCTCAGGAGTTTTCGCGTTTAGTGCCGAGTTTACGACCATTTTCTGAAGAAAAATTTTCAACAGGCAACCAACCGACGTAGTCTATATTGTAAACAAATTTCCCCTTCCGTACATAATTCTTTTGTTTTCCATTTAAAACATATTGAATCTGCTGAAAATTTTTCTTCAGAAAATGGTCGTAAACTCACAGTAAAGTTAACTTTTCTTGGTAATTAGCTTAACTTATTGGGGATATTTTGTTCGCCTCTCACAAGTTTTCGCGATAAAGAGAGAACCAGCCAACATTTAAGAAATTTAACGTAACAGTGCGGTATATGGAGTTTACATGTTACTGTCCAGCGAACCTTTAAGAAATGTTCGTTCAGTGCGTGTTTACGACCATTTTCTGAAGAAAAATTTTCAGCAGATTCAATACATTTTAAATGGAAAACAAAAGAATTATGTACGGAAGGGGAAATTTGTTTACAAAATAGACTACGTTGATTGGTTGCCTGTTGAAAATTTTTCTTCAGAAAATGGTCGTAAACTCGCACTCAGTCTCGTTAAATTGAAGTGTCAACTTAACAGAGCGAAAATTATCGCGCAAACCTGAAGGAAATGTCAAAAATCCAAATTGCCCTTTGTGCAAATCTTCTTGTGGGAGCTCATTGTACATTTTAAGCATAAATTCAAAATTATTTATTTATGTTCATGTAGGTAAATTGAAAACCGAATTATTAAAGACTTTATAAATTGTAACATCAAATTATTTATTTTCAAATTTATTTATTTTCGTTTTTTTTTCTTACGCCACAAGATCTGTGTCTTTTATTATTTATGTTTATGTCCTTCAAGAATTTAAGGCTTTTTAATAATTGAAATAACTTTCGGAGTTCCTCCAATTCCATCGCCACTTCAAAATTCTACACAAATTTTTAAAAATATTAATACGAGCTACCGTCACCATCAAAGCAATTGACAAGTTGTGTTAAGAAAGAACCAGCCAACATTTAAGAAATTTAACGTAACAGTGCGGTTTATGAAGTTTACATGATACTGTCCAGCGAGCCTTTAAGAAATGTTCGTTCAGTTTCGTTAAATTGAAGTGTCAACTTAACAGAGCGAAAATTATCGCGTAACCCTCCAGACCAGGTGTATCATAAACGTACGGTTTACGAAGACTTTGCTATACTAAGGTGTTCGTAAACGTTACACTAAAACAGTACGAATATAGTACGTAATGTGTACTTTTGTCACATGAGAAGTGAAACAAATTTGCGAAGACTTGTGTATGTATTAGCATGTATAAAAGTGTTCATAATGTGTACGCTTAAACGTAATGTTTACGAACTGCTTAAGCGTAACATTGACGAACGGTTTAGTGCGAATTGCCCCATTTAATTAGAATAAAACAATTTTTTTAAATCAATCTTATCTTTTATTTGTATTTTTCTTCAAATAAGCCGCAACACAAGACACAACGTGCCAAATTTGTTAATTAATCTTTTTCTGAAATGAAATAAAATGTTTCAATCATAGATGAAGTACTTCGAGTATTATTTAAATACCTTTCAAAATATTCATTATAATGATTTTTATATATTATGGATATAGTGCTGCTCTTGAATACCACGAAAAACTAACAATAATTATCAGAAGTTTTTATATTTTCACAATACGACTTTAATTTAATTTGTACAAAAAAAAATTGAAACTAAAACCAAGCCGCAATATATAATTGACAGCACTGTAAGAATGTAAATGTAGCAGTGTATTATAAAAAAAAGCGTTCGTAAACTGTTCGTACGCTGTACATTTTTGCTGTATACATTTTTGCGCCGGAGGGAAAACTGAAGGAAATGTCAAAAATCCAAATTGCCCTTTTGCCCTTTGTGCAAATCTTCTTGTGGGAGCTCATTGTACATTTTAAGCTTAAATTCAAAATATATTTATTTATGTTCATGTGTAGGTAAATTGAAAACCGAATTATTAAGACTTTATAAATTGTAACATCAAATTATTTATTCTCAAATTTATTTATTTTCGTTTTTTTTTCTCACGCCACAAGATATGTGTCTGTTATTGAGTACGTTTATGCTCAGAGGCGAGTCATCTTTTATACCACGTTTCCATCGTCAATAGTATAATAGCAAAATAGTATAATACTATTATACTATTTTTCCCTATCGTGTTTCCATCATTTGGTGTGAAGTTAAAATCGTTTATTTTTTGTATGGGAACTTGAACGCAATTCATTATTTTGATAGCGAAAAATTATTAAACCCCATATTTTATGCATATTTATAATTACATGATAAATATTACTTGAAGTAATATACAAAATATAAAAAACACACTACAACCGCTGCCTAAAAAAAATTAATTAAAAAAAAATTCAAACAAGCCTATACACTGCCATGTTTGCACTGTTAAAATTACAATTTGCTACCTATTATATTTTTGATAGCTAATATAATGAAATATTATACTACCAACTTCGGGTTTCCATCGTCATTGTATAATAGTATAATACTATTATGCTATTATACTATGACGATGGAAACCCAGTATTAGTTAACTTTGGATCATCTTGTAGTTATCTTTTTTAGCGTTTATACTGCAGAGTCAAATCGTAGTCGATTCGAAACTAGGTTGAAACCGAGTCAGAAACGTCAAAAAAAAATCATAATTTTTATTTTCAACAAAAATTATGATTATTAAAATTATGATTAAAGCAATCTATTTTACAAGTTTGCAGTATACAAAATTACAGAAACACAAAAATCGGATATGCGCACACGAATTAAGAAATCAAAATGGTGTCTTTTTATTATTATTTTTTGTTGTTTTTATTTTTCGACTCGACTCCGTTTATAGTGGATGATTTTAGAGTTGACTCGACCCTAGAAATTTTTTAGGTCGAGTCGAGTTAACTACAAGATGACTCGACTCCGTTTATAGTAAAAGATAACCTAGGTTCAAACCAGGTTGAGCCCTAAGCATAAACGTACTCATTACTTATGTTTATGTCCTTTAAGAATTTAAGGCTTTTTAATAATTGAAATAATTTTCGAAGTTCCTCCAATTCCATCGCCAGTTCAAAATTCTACACAAATTTTTAAAAACAATAATACGAGCTACCATCACCATCAAGGCAATTGACAAGTTGTGTTACAGTTTCGCTAGCCAACCTGTCAAATTTTCCGTAAGAAAAACTTTCGTTAAATTCTGTTAAATTTCTTAAATGTTCGCTGGTTGGCTCTTACAGTTTCGCTAGCTAATCTATCAAATTTTCCGTAAGAAAAAACTTTCGTTAAACTCTGTTAAATGTCTTAAATGTTCGCTGGTTGGCTCTTAAGTGATTTTCGGCTATCAGGAGTTTCACTTAAATGTGGTAACTACATATGTACTTCTAAATTTTCAAATTAGAAATTTAAAGTGATGACCAGTACAGCAAAGAGCAATGAAAATTTTGTGAGGCATTTTCTAAAAAGCTCCAAACAAAAGCAGTTCAACCCTAATATAAAAATAAATTGCAGCGATTGTCAAAATCGAAAATCAAGTGTCAACAAAAAATATTTTCTTATTTTTATGGAAATTTAATGTTTTAAATTAGAAATAAAATTATCTATATTTCCAAATGATACCAAAATGCTTTTCAAATCCTATTACATTTATGCGATAACATTTTGTAAATAGGGTGTAGCGAACTTCATTAAAATACTATTTGTGTATAATAAATAACATTTTTAGGTTAAGTGTTAGTTGTTTTTGCTTCGAATTTCGTATTTTGGTATAGATTTTAGAGTTATTAGTATTATACATAATAGGAAAATAATGTCGATGAGAGATTGGCGGATTGTACGTATTCTTGCTGGAATTGCTTTAAAAATATGGGCCGCATCCGGTGCGGCACTCTTGATTTCATTCATATTGTATTGTTTTTATGGAGGGTTGTTTGCTTTTTTATTACTAATGATAGCCGCATCAGGTAACATTTTTTTGTTATTTATTTATGAATTCTGAAATAATTGAATATTTAATTTTAGGAATTTTATATCATGCTCAAGATCATCTATTGTACCATCCAGAAATGCCAGCTCACTCGCGAGTTTTTATTCCAGTGCCATCTATGCACGGTCTACCGTACGAGAGTGTAAACATACGGACGACGGACAACATGGTACTACATGCATTTTGGATCCGCCATCCTGGGGATAAAGGCCGTCATGTACCAACAATTGTGTATTTCCATGGAAATGCTGGAAACATGGGACACCGGCTACAAAATTCAGCACAAATATATAATTACTTGCAGTGTAATCTGCTAATGGTAGAGTATCGTGGTTACGGCTTATCGACTGGGGCGGCGAATGAACGAGGATTTTATTCTGATGCTCGAGTTGCTGTTGATTATCTGTTAAGTCGCCATGACTTAGATCATAGTCAAATATTACTGTTTGGGCGATCACTTGGTGGTGCTATTGTTATCGATGTTGCTGCCGATGCCGTATATGGAAACAAAATTTTAGGTATTATAGTCGAAAATACATTTACAAGTATACCTGAAATGGCTGTCGAGCTAATACATCCTTCAGTTAAATATTTACCTCTATTATTCTTCAAAAACAAATATTTGTCCAATCACAAAATCCAATTTGTGTCATCACCTTCACTGTTCGTATCTGGGTTAGCCGATACTCTTGTGCCTCCACGCATGATGTCCATGTTGCATACAAGATGCGGTAGTATTAGAAAACAGTTATTACAAATAGCCGGTGGCTCACATAACGATACTTGGGCTGTGTCCGGCTACTACAATGGCTTGGCACAATTTATAAACGAATGCCGTCAATCGAAAATGCCCCTACAGACCGCACCGGTTAGTAGTAATAATAATTTATGGCCACAAATACAAAATGTATAAAATAATTTCTAGCTTATTTTTAATTATTCAATTTAGTAAATATGTGTTTTGTTTTAATTAAATTAACAAAAAAAAATTTTATTTCGTTTCCGATTTTGATTTGAAGATCAGAAAGGTTGTGATAATAATGAATTCAAGAACCTCCTTCCAGATTGTTTGATTGATTAATTTATGATAAATCGATGACTTATAACCACCAAACCAATACAAAAATAGCACAAATTTTAATTACATATATATAATTTAATTATATAAATCAATCCAATACCAAGTATTTATAACACAACACGATTGTGTTACAGTATTCTTTAATTTGCAATTAATTAAATAACCTAAATTAAATTACACAGAATCAATAAAGCCAAAAACATTAACTAAAACAGCAAAATTATAAAATATTTTATGTGATATTCATTCTAAAGAAATAAATTAAATACGTTAATTAAAAAATTTAAATTAAAACAATAAAAATGTAAATAAATAGGTTTTGTGAATATTAGTTATAAATTATTACGGCAAAACAATTTTAGTGCATTTAAAAAAATAATAAAATAAATTTAGAATTGCAAATTTCATGACTGTATTTTTATTTTTGGACTTCTTAGGGCGGGCTGAAATCGTTTATCAATTTGCATAATTCGAGGCGATTAGTAAATATAGGAGTTCCGTTTTGAGGTTGGATAACATTTGTAAATCATCAACAAGAAATTGGTTAGAAAATATGCGAATCGCAGAAGCAGAAAACAATCAGTCAATCAAATATTTCTTTGTAATATAAAGCTCGAAGATATGGAACAACAACAACAACTAATTTGCGAGCGTAAATACCGTGCTTCCTGTAAATGGCTTCTTCATTAATCAGGAGCTTTAGCTTATTGAGAAGCAAGTTACGGTCAACCATAACAAACGCTGGTTTTATGTTAACGAAAACAGCTCCAGCCTCAAGCTTGAATTGAAGATTACGATCATTTAGAAATTCAACCAAGGCAGACTCAATACTTCTACCAGACTTAAATCCGTACTGATTGTTACTCAAAAAATTATGTTTAGCTAGGTTATTTATCTATTCTCGGTTTCACGGCCTTTTCAGTTATTTTAAAGATATGTAATTGGTTGAAGAGCAATAGAACGAAAGTTTTCTTTGAGCAAGCGATTACTTTTTTTTAAGCGTTGGAATATTAGTTCAAAGTCAAGGTTAGATAGCTCAGATTAAGCTTAATGTAGACCACCTTTTCAAATTTGCAAAACGGTATATTTCTAAGAAATTTTTAAGAAAAGGCGGTCGTCTAATTTTTAGAGAAAGAAGAAATTGTTTCTGTTGCTAATAAATATTTTCTTAAGACATGCCCAATAATTTCTTCATCGGTCGCTGAAGGTGTAGTCCGAGTTTACGGGTGTTTTTTTTATTCATTCCGAATATTCCGAACGATCCGAAAGTGACATAAAACATTTTTTTATTCATTCCATTTATACTATATATGCTGCGAGTCGAGTCGAGTTTAATCGGAGTTTAACTCTCACTATATACGGAGTCGAGTTAAACTCTACTCTAAAAAATGCACTATATACGCATAGAGTAGAGTTAAAAAAACAACAACAAAATTAAAGAAAAAATCGTGCACCAATATTAAAAAATATTCGTTTTAATTTTTTCAATTAAATTTATTATTTTATTTTAAATATCTTGTTTATTAAGATTTTAATTAATTAATTTTAATAATAAATTTTTGTTTTGGTATTTAGTTTTTTATTTTTTCGAAAAAATTACTCCAACATTTCGGTGGTCTATCCCGTAATTTTCATGGAGTTTGATTGAAAATTACAAATTTTTAGACATAATATCGCTGGAAAAATGACAATAACATATATGGCGATCAACAAAAAGAATAATCAATCTTATGATCATCTGAAATGATATTTTGTTACATTTTTTTTTAACTCGGTTTCAATCCTATTTGAACTCTGCAGTATATACACCTAGAGTTGGTTAGAAAAAAACTCGACTCCGTATATAGTGAGAGTTAAACTAGGATTAAACTCGACTCGACTCGCAGCATATACAATATGTATAATTCATTCTATTCTGTCTTTTCCTTATTTTTTTATTTTTCCGGAATATTCCAAATGCATTCTATTTATACTAGACAAAAAGATAGAATGAAAAAAATATTTTGTATTAAACCTCCGTGTCAAAAAATATTTTGAACTGAACATTTTTCAAATAAAAAATAAAATAATGAATTCGGACGAATTTGATTTGATTGAAGGTAAGGATATTGTTAATTATTTAGAAAAATAAAAATTATTTATTTATTATGTAAAAATTTAAAAATTTTATTAGATTTTTCATGATCATGTTTTTTATTTTCAGAACAGAATAAATTCAAATTCCGGGCGATATTCACTATTTAATAAATTTATATATTGAAAACATAGCATCATTTGACCGATACTCAAGAAAAATAGTCTGGAATGACATTGCCGATAAATTTTGTCCGCAAACTTGAACATTCAAAATTTTAATTCTTTTTCAATTTTATTTTTAGAAACGTTATCAAGTATAGGTAAAACTAAAAAAAATTACGTGTGGTCAGTGTGATGGGAAATGGAAGGGGCTCAAAATGATACATAAAAATGTCAAGAACCACAATAGTAAAAGTGGAAATTCCCACAAAAAGTGGGAATACTTTGAATTAATGAATGATGTCCTGAACAAAAGACCGGAAGTGAACCCTCCAGCAACATGCTCCAGCGATCAACCATACAGATACAGATAAACCATCCAGTAAACACCGCTGATGCACGGGGTGGCAGTGAGTTTGATTTCGTTGACATAATTGAGGAGACATCCGCGACATCCATACGTCCGTCTTCGCTTCAAAGAAAACGAATAGCTGCAGAGAATGGACGGGAATGGACGGGATAACAAACCAATTGATCAAACCAATTGATTAAAGCCTGATTTCCATTATGAAAGTATTTTGATCAGTAAAAATAAAGCGAGATAAAAATATAGATTTACTTGAGGTGTGAGTGGGAAATTTTTTTTTCAGTACTGAAAAAAATTGTTTTTACTGTACTATTTAACCATAATTTATTGGTGTATAACCATAATTTACTGAAGAAAAATATGAATCGAAGTATATTTTTTCAGTATTTTACAATACATCTACATGCAGATTGTGTAAGGATAGAAAATTTTCCTCGCACACTGAAGCAAATACTATAAAAAAAAATGAAGTTAACCCCAATTCGATATTTTTATGGTATAAAGTGACCTTTGGCTTAAAACACTCCAAATAAATTTAATATATTTACAGAAAGTTTTGTGACATACATATTGTACAATATATACATGTTAAGTAAATTATTAGTTATTAAATATTAAATTATTATTTATATTAAATACCTACTTAGCTATATTGTAATTGAAGAAAATTTTACAAAATTTATTGGTTATGTTAAAAAAATCTGTCAAAGTATAACCATAACATTTTGCTATAAAAAAATTACTATCTTTGTCACTCTAATGGAATTTTCGATTGTCTTAACTCCTCTGTGTTTTTCAGTAAAATATACAAGTCAGTAAGATTTTCTCATGGAAATCAAGCTATACCTATATAACGCGTGTCTTAGGACAAACTATTTTCCAGTAAAATGGAAACAAGCTGCATTTGTTCCAATACCCAAACACCTAAAATATAAACGTAAACTGGAAAATTACCGACAAATTAGCCTCCTTAACGGTTTCAGTAAAATATTTGAAAAAAATATATTAAACCGCATAATTAAATTTAGCGAAAATAATTTGATTATACCTAATGAGGAATTTGGGTTTCGCTAAGGACACTCTACAAACCATCAATTGATAAGGATATGCAACTTCGTGAAATATCAACTAAACATGCAAAAATCAATCGCCCTTGTTTTGTTTGATATAGAAAAGGCTTTCGATAAGATGTGGCGTGAGGACTAATATATAAAATGACCCAATATAATTTTCCATTTTATCTTATTAGAATAATACAAAATTTTCTTAGGATAGATTCTTCGATGTATCAATCAATAACAATCTCTTATGGTGTCCGCAAGGAGCCGTATTGTGTCCTTTCTTGCATAATTTATACACATCGGATATTAAACTAGAAATTTCTAATGATGTTCATTTTGCCCGCAGTATGCAGATGACACTGCTATTTATTCCGTTTCCTCCGACGCAAATATTTTAATGAACAATATTCAAATGACTATTGATAAACTATATACATTTACTATTCCAGGTGGGGAATAAAAATAAATCCACTAAAGCACACGGTATATTTTTCAGTCGTAAAAGAGTCACGCGCAATCTCCCCAGTGCTCATTCTCTACAGATTGATGGTACATCTGTAAAATGGTCAAATAATAATAGGAAATATCTGGGCATGATTCTAGACAAAAGATTAACTTACAAAGATCACATAAACTATTCCATAGATAAATGCAATAAAATTACTAGACTATTGTATAGTCTTCTACATCGAAAATTCAAACTGTCTGCTGTAAACACACGTATTATATATGTATTTACTTATTCTAAGTAGTATTCTGCTACATGCCTCACCCGTATGGTTTGATAGTTCAAAAACTTATACAAATAAAATTCAAATAGCACAAAACAAATGACTTAAGATGATATACAACAAACCAAAGCTCTTCTCAACTAAAAGATGGCATAAAATATCAAAGGTTCTAGTAGTAATGGAACAAATAACCACAAGTAGAAATAACTTTAAAAATAATTGGTCTTTATTATGTTAAGTCTTTGAGTTAATGTTAGTGTTAATAAGTCTTAGAGTTAATTTCAGTACATAAGTTAGTTTTAATAAAATAATACATCATTTAAATATTAAAAATTTTACAAGTGGTTTTTTAAATTCTTAACCTTTCCACAAAATTATAGAATTTTTAAATTTATTAAATAGTAGATAATAGAAAGAGAATAGAAAAGTTGACAAAGGGCGAATGCCCGAAACTATAATAGTACTTATTTGTTAAAATAAAATAAAATATCACAAAAAGAAAACTTTTCGCCTTTATTTTAACATTTTTAGTTTTATTTAAAAATTAAAATTATAATTTAATAACAAAGTGATATTTATACAAATAAAATTCAAAACACAAAAATGGAAATAATCCAAGATAATAAATTATAGAAGCTGAACCTTTAAAAATTGTAAACCGTTTTATAAAAATATTAATTACAATAAAGGATTTGAATTGCAAAAAAAAAAAATAAATAATCTCTAATTTTATTTTTATTATTCCAAAAATTATGAGGAGAACAACCAAATTAATAGAGACTGGCCAAATCATTTAACATTGCGGAACATTAATTTGATTTCAATTATAACAGACAGCTATAACAAAAACTTGAAGATTTCCTTTTTAAATTTTTAAAATTTTTAATTCAAAATATGATAACTTCAAATAAAATTTAATGAGCTATGTAGCTACTTAATGATACAATTTTATAAAATTTTATTATTTCCAATTCCTTGCCAGGACGTTCCATAGATCTCAACGAATTTTTAGCAGTCATATTTTTACTACTACTATTGAATATTTCATAGTATTCATTTTCATTAAAGAAATTTGGCCAAAATAAATAAATTTAGATAAATCATTTTTCTGTCTTTACTCACGTTGTTCGGTCTTTACTTCTGTCTTCAAAATTTCAATATTTTTTGAAAAAATCTGAGAAATTAAAATTCTAATACAATATTTACCGAAAAACCCATATTGCGAAGCAATTAGATTTAAACAAAGGTAGTTAATAGATGATTTGCTTAGAGATCTCAAATTGGTATGCCCTTCTACCGCCTATTACCTTGCAAAAATAATAGGCGGCGGAGAGACATATGCCGCCTTTACCATGTAATATGTCATATAATTTGGTATGTAAAAGGGCTAGATCACTAGATAACACGGCTCCGTGAAATAAGGTCACGAATTAACTCGCATAATTTGTAAGGAGTTTTCGACTTTAGTTCATAGAACAAGTAGAATTAAAGTTGGACTTATTCCCATTTAATTGTGAAAAATTGTGCACTAAAGAAGCGTTTAATTTTTACTGGTCTGGAAAACAGTTCTGCTAACAAGCCACTTATACTTATAAAAATAAATAGTTTAGAAAAAATTCACTATTTGGTGGGGAAACCCTTTTGCTTGCAAGACTACACTTCATTTCCTGCCTATTTGTAAGAGAGGCATTTTGGGCTTGCGTAGTATTCTTCCAAACCTCCTGAATTTGGGCCCACAAATATTCTCTGTTTATCCGTTTCCTTAGTGGGACTTCTCATTTAACATTTCCACATAGATTCTCGGTTCTTTGTTGCCATTCTAAATATGCCGTTCCATACTTTTAGATTATATTTGGGGTGCTGAAACCGAAACCGTAGCGGACGGTCATATGATTCGATTTATTTAAGGACATCCATAATTCCATCGATTTCGACGATAGGCCAACTCCCGGAGAAGTGAAGCATCCCCAAACCATTACTGATGCACTGCTATGATTCCTTGTTTTTTTTTGGCATATAGAGGATTAAGCTCTTGATTTGGCCTCCCATTACCTCCAACCACGTTGGGTTTACTCTTATTCCTCCAAATTATTAAATTACAAAGCTAAATGCGGTTTATTATGTGGCATTAAAATACAACGAGGAACTGTTTTTTAATTTAATTTTATTAATTGTAACATAAATTCGATCCATTGATTACGAAGTTGCGGTGTTATTTAATCATTCCAGTCGATATTGTGAAGAGTCCATATTGTTTCCATTAAGATTTTAGCGATTAAAATCATCAAGGAACAAAAGCCCAAAAGATCAAACAATTTTTCCGACAAAACATTTCTTTTGGTAACAAAAACTTGAAAAAATTCCTTACAAATGTATCTTGTAATGTATCGCAAGACAGACCAAGTACTAAGGAGATATTCGACGAATACTTAAAATGTGAGACAATTTCATGGACATTTGAAGAGAACATTCTTAACGGAAATTTGTCCTTTAATAATAGTTTAAGTAAGCCAGATTTAATTTTTAATGCATTTTCAATCGTATCATATGCCCTGCTAGGACGTCATCAAAATAGAAATCTTGCATTAAAAACGAAACGAGATGATAGGTTACTGTCCATAATTTGAACATTTGAAGCATTTTAGCTCTGTAAATCTTATTGAGATTCATCGATTATAATTTGTCTATACATACACTTTGGCAATATCGGCTGTGCTTGCAACGATGTGTTTCCTGAATCATAAATTATAGACAATAAACAGATCCTGTTGCACCGTAGAACCTTTGTATAGGTAATCATTAAAGGATAATTGATGAAGGTTTAGCTTACCCATTAAACACTACTCTTAACTGAGTGGTGGTACTAGTACCTTCAAGAACAAAATGGTTTGGGAAATAATATACTTTATTATTAGAATTAGTGATGATACTTGCGACTATGAACTAATATCATATGTATTATTAACGAAATCCATGATTCCGGTGTTTGTGGATATTTCACTTTAAATCAATAAAACACAATCAATACAATTTTAAAATATTTATTCAACTCAAATATTTATTTTATTATTATATTTTTTGTCTGAGAATAAGTGCTCCTTATTGTGAAATAGTTTCTTATTTTGCTGCAAGATTGATTTCAATGCTATAGCATCATCGTCACTTGACTTACTTATTGAATTATTTCGTATTTTTCAATCCTTTTTATACTAAACTTTTTTGGAATTTTAATGGTTGCGCCGCACAATTTTTTGATTCAGGAACGATTTTCTGGTTACGTTGATTGCATGTTGATTATTAAATCGTATAGTTTATTTGTTGCAGTAGTTAGTAACAATAAAGAATTTAAATCAAAAACATAAATTCCAAATTTTCAGAAAGCCTACACAAACGTGCCAAACGATTCATCAAAAGTCGCATCACCCGTATCAACAAAAGATAGCAGCATACCGCCATATAACCCATAGGCTAAACAGTATTCCAATGTCTGATGAAAACTACAATGTAGAGCTGGGGAACATTAAATACATCGCTCACCAAAATGTGTACCAAGCAGCAGATATAGAGAGGACGAATTATGGATGCAAGAGGAAAATGGAATATCGGGGGTGTACCATAGTCTAAATTGTGATGTTATATGGATTGGAGTCATACAAGTATAAAAATTCAAAAAGTCTTTAAGCATTTTGGTTATACTCTGGCGCACAAAACCAATTATAAATTAGAAAAATTAATCAAGAACAGGAGTAACGAAACTTTCGATACGGGGGTGTACAAATTAACATGTTCAAATTGTCAGGCATTTTATTTAGGACAAACGGGCCGATCCTTTAAAGAAAGATTTAGGGAGCATGTAAAATCAATCGGAAAAATCAACCCTGAATCAAAATTCGCTCAGCATATTAATTCTACACAGCATAATTACACAAGTTATGACGCAAATTTACAAGTATTACATAGAATGAAGAAAGGGGATGTGCTAAGTCGAACCGAAGAATTCGAAATATATAAAAATAAAGATAACCGATGTATGTTGAACAACAGAATAAACACTGCAACAAATAAACTATACGATTTAATAAACCAGAAAATCGTTCCTGAATCAAAAAATTGTGCGGCGCAACCATTAAAATTCCAAAAAAGTTTAGTATACAAAGGATTGAAAAATACGAAATAATTCAATAAGAGGACGAATAACTGACGATGATGCTATAGCATCGAAATCGATCTTGCAGCAAAATAAAAAAACTATTTCACAATAAGGAGCACTTATTCTCAGACAAAAAATATAATATTAAAATAAATATTTGAGTTGAATAAATATTTTAAAATTGTATTGATTGTATTTTATTGAATATCATATGATTTGAAAAGAGATACTCTTTCATGAAGTCTCGGTATAATTTATAAGTATCTGGTTTACGTATTAATCTTGATATTTATAATTTGACCTAACTGATTAATATTGGCATTTTCAGGTAGAGAAGCTGAATAACGACCTGAACTGCAACGCTTGTGAGCTTTCAGATAATGCTCTTCATGTAACGAATTATGGGTTTTAACAGAAACTGCTTCTTTCTCCCAAAATCATTTTATTTCGTTATTTAGAGTTTCAATATTACATAATGCAAGGGGTTTACATTCTTGAACAATGTAAGATGACAATACTCTACTGCTTACAACAAAACCTAAAACGCTGGGACAAAACTGTGGAAGATTTTTCAAAACTGTTACAGATGCATTATCAGTGAATAATTGATTATAAATTTCTGCGCCAAGTAAACTGTCAATTCTATCTGGTATCTGAAAATATGGGTCTGCTAATTCAATATCTTATGGCATTAGTTTTAGATTTACATTAACTAGATTTGCTAATAAATAATTTACAATTTTTGGAATTACAAAAAATTCCAAAGTTGCTGAAAAATTTGATACTCTAGAAAATATAATCAGAGACACCTTTTTTAATTGAAATTTCTTTTTCGCCAATACCAGATATTATTTTATTTGTTGGCTCTCTTCTTAGTTTTAATAAATTTACGAAACTTTCTGTCACGAAATTTAAATCTGAACCGCTGTGCAACAACACAAACACTGATTATTGGATTTAGAAGTTGCATTGACAAAAGCGGTTCCAATTAAAATTTGTTCTATTTCCTTTGAAGACGAAGATTGCCCTATTTTTAAATGTTTCAAATTGCACGGTAAAACTACAGTAGTTTGGACAATATTTTATTTTGACTGATTATTTTGAACTAGTTAATAAATGCTTGGCTTATTTAAAGAGAGGAATTGTTCGAATTATACTTTGAACCTTTGAAGTTTGAATTTGTTTCAAAATGAAGAAGAGTGTTATGCTCGCTGAGCATAAACTACAAGGTGCTTTGTATTGAAATTTAAACAATTAGTACATAATTGATTGCTCCGAATAAACTGGAAACGCATGTCTGGAGTGATTTTAGTGTCACCAAATCCTGAATAATAAATGTGCTCTAACGAAGTGGATTTGCCTTTAGAATAATTAAATCTTTTGGTATCCGCTGTTGATCAGATCTGGAACACGATTTTTGAGAAGAACAATTAATTTATCAAAGTTTATTAACTTGTTCCCTTCTGATTTTTTTATAATATGAATTTTTGATGAACTGTCAAGGCTCTCGGTCTAATGGTGAATTAAGAAAAGCTTCAAAGCTTCAAATTCAAGCTTCGACTTGTACGGTTTAGTCAATGAAATGTTGAAGTGAATTTGAAAAATTTTTAACTGGCGATTTTAACCTATACATTTGGTGGTTTGGCGTCTATTGGAGCGAAGGACCAAAGTTGAGTAGATTAATCTACCAGCTCCGTAACCTTCCAGTGGGGTGCGCATCACGTGAGCTGTTCTGGTCTTGTCATTAGGCAGCTGCGTGATGTGTACAATTGTATAAGGAGTAACCTGTTCACAATTCGCAAGTGTACGTACTGCCTCCTCGCGGCAACCACTGGTAACTAAGGCCACTTGGCACCTTTTTAGCCATTTGGCACAGGCTAAAGTACGGCGCTAAAGGAGAAAACCTTGACAAAAAACCCTAATCTAAGGTGGAACAGCATATGCCGGAAGATGAATGGCTGATAGGTTAATCAGCCCAAAATATGCGGACTCTGGATACCAGGCACCCTCCAGTTTTATTTAGCCTTCCTGTAGTAAAGCTGGGTGACCTACAGGTGATTTGCAATTCCCAGCAACTCGTAAGAGTAAAAGCAAACGGAATACGGGGCAGGAGTAGGAATATACGGGAGTGGGACAACCCTCTCGAGGTCCTTGGGCTCCAATGCTACCGTCTTTCTAGCGGAACTACATGCTGTAGTAAACATCTAGGAGGGAGAGCAATAAGCCCAGATAGTATGTATCACGTACCGGGAGGCAGTATTGTCAGGTTGACTAAGAACCTGAATATTGACTGGACGGATAATTAAGCAGGGTCCAGCACAATAGATCTTTTAGGTCGTAGTGCGAAGTGGCTGATCGCCCGCATGGCCCTCCAATAATAATAATAACCTACACATTTATTTCATATGCGCCTTTTGGATAAGGATCGCGTTGTCTTACTGATCGCATAAAGTTTTCCAGACTGTCTCATAATTAGCCGAAGTTACAGGAAGATGTTCAATTAGGCCAAATGGTTTACCACAACGAATGTGGGTTTTCAAATAAACAAATTTAACATTCGGGTCTATGTCATTTTCCCTATGGATAAAGTCTAAAAATACATCCCTGAACGCTAACCATTCATTTTCAGCCCCATTGAAGGTCAGTGCTCTAAGCTCAGGAAGCTTTTGACACATAGAAGGAATGCTTTGTTCTATCTGTGTACTGTCATCTGACGATTCAAAATTAATGGATTCCTTAAGCATATTTTGGAGTTTCTTTATTTCATGAAGCTTCTCCAATAATGTGCTTTCTACAAACTCATAATCTTCTTCGAATAAAATCAGGGATGCGATTATGTGTCTCTCATATCACGAGTTACGAGTTTCGAGAACTCGAAATACATTACCAAATTTTCTTTAAAAATAATTTTTTTAATCATTACGAGTTGTCTGTCCTACCTAAAAAGTTGTACGAGTAAAACAATAACAACAAGTCGCAATTACGAGAACTCGTAATATCCACGCATAATCTCGATTTGTCGCAATTTAACATAACTTGAAACGTATAACGATGACGTATTCTTTAGAAACTTTTTTAGTGGTATAACTTTTCATTGTTCGCCATAGGAATCTATACTAAAACTAATTTTTCGAACTTTCATTTTGAAAAATTCATCAAATTTGGCTCTGACGAATTAAAATAGTACTTGCTAAATTTACCTTTAGTTTTACTAGTCTACGTCAGATGTCTAAGATGTTTACAGAAAAATACGAAAAAAAATTTAAATTATCCAAAAATTGTCACACGTTCTTAATATTTTGTGAATTTATTTTGCTTTTCCTACAATTTTTAAACTTGAAATTTCCCCAGGTGGTAATTTTTGGTACGATTTTACCAAATTTTTTATGCTATCACTGCCATCTATATAATGTATATTGACTTAATGACCAAACGAATTGTAGTAAACTTTTATTTCAATTTGACCAGAATGCTGTTGTTAAGATTTTTTTTTTATATTTTGGTTTAAATAAATCAATTATTACAAGAAAATGAAAACGATTTATATGGTCATATATGTTGAAATTCAAACATTTACGAAAGTATTTCAGAACTAAGAATTTGTAACGTTTTCATTTAAGAATTTCTCTTAGGAAAAAAGCATTTCCCATATGCTTTATGTATTTTACGATGAAAAGTTTGGTTTTTCCTCGTTTCTAATTCCCTTATAAAAGCTTCGTTTTTAGACTATGGCTTTGTATAATCAGAACCATCTTGATGTAAATAGAGTCGGCATGTGAAAAATGAACTTAAAATTAGGGACATAGAAACACTAAAAAAAAATTTATTTCCATAGAGTTTGTATGAAAAAACGCGATTTCGATTGACGATAAAACATGAATAAAAAGTTAAACCTAGTTAAAAAAATTTGTCTGAAATCGCTAAAAAGTAACTCAATGTATTACTCATTTAAAACACTGGTTCTCAAATTTTCCTATTTTCCAGTAATAATCAAAAGAAAATAAGGAAAATTAAATTAAAAAACATTCTACTACACTAACAATACTATATATATTAAAAAGAGAAAATTCAAGTTAATGACGTTATGAATTGCCCACATGATAAGAGAAAAGCCAAAACCAATGATAAGAAAAAAGACAACACGTCTCTGCGCAACAATCGAAATTAAAATAAATCAAAAAATATAGGTGTGGCCAACACACGACTTTTTTTTACGAACAGCGAATTTTGAATTTTTTTTTTTTTTTTTTAACTTTTGTTTTAATTTTTAAATTTTTAAATATTTTTTTTAATTTTTAATTTTTTATTATTTTTTTTTTTTTTTTTGAAAACATTTTGTATTAAGTAATTTTAATCTAAAATAAATTTTCTGGGCCAAGGGAGTGGCCGTTAGCCGATTTGAAGTTTCAGTTCGATTAGTTAAACCATCTGGGCTGTAGAGAGGATACAGACTGACAGACAGACAGACATACACAATTTCGAAACCCACTTTTTCGGACTCAAGGGACTACAAAACAGATAAATCTCAAGGTCCAAAATTTTCATGATTACTTAAGTAAAAGAAGGTGGTTTGGCGTCTATTGGACGGGCGGATCAAAGTTGAGTAGATTAATCTACCAGCTCCGTAACCTTCCAGTAGGGTGCGCATCACGTAAGCTGTTCTGGTCTTGTCATTAGGCAGCTGCGTGATGGGTACAATTGTGTAAGGGGCAACCTGTTCACAATTCGCAAGTGTACGTACTGCCTCCTCGTGGCAACCACTGGTAACTAAGGCCACTTGGCACATTTTTGGCCATTTGGCACAGGCTAAAGTACGGCGCTAAAGGAGAAAACCTTGACAAAAAACCCTAATCTAAGGTGGAACAGCATATGCCGAAAGATGAATGGCTGATAGGTTAATCAGCCCAAAATATGCGGACTCTGGATACCAGGCACCCTCCAGTTTTATTTAGCCTTCCTGTAGTAAAGCTGGGTGACATACAGGTGATTTGCAATTCCGAGCAACTCGTAAGAGTAAAATCAAACGGAATACGGGACAGGAGTAGGAATATACGAGAGTGGGACAACCCTCTCGAGGTCCTTGAGCTCCAATGCTACCGTCTTTCTAGCGGAACTACATGCTGTAGTAAACATCTAGGAGGGAGAGCAATAAGCCCGGATAGTATGTATCACGTACCGGGAGGCAGTATCGTTAGGTTCATTAAGAACCTGAATATTGACTGGACGGATAATTAAGCAGGGGTCAGCACAATAGATCTTTTAGGTCGCAGTGCGAAGTGGCTGATCGCCCGCATGGCCTCCTCAATAATAATAATAATAAGTAAAAGAAAGTAAAAGAGCCAAACATAAAAATGTGAATCAATACAATGAGCTTGAAGAATACAAAAAATCAAAACAATCTAGCATGCTTCGCAAATTCAAAATAACAATGGAAGGATATTCGAATTCAAATTTGAATGGAGGCAATGAAAGAGATGATTATTGTATTGTATATAAATTTCGAGTTATGCGTTTATGACGTACATATAGTATATTACAAAAGCAACGATATTTTAAAGTTCAAAAATACCTTATTTTTGAAAACGATTTTCACTAAGAAATAAAAATTTTCATGACTCGATTTTTCAACCTAATAAAATTACATATTCCATGAACATTTTCCTATAAAAACAAAACAAAAGCTCATAATTCTAATAAACTAAAATTGTAAATGAAAATAATCGTTTTCCCATAAAGTTTCATAGTAAAGGAAAAATTGTATGTACCTTATTTTAAGCTTAGTAAAAAATACAGTCGATACTGGAGGCTCTTATTTATATAGTAGGCTCTGGTATAATCAAGGTTGCTTTGGTTTTACTACGAAGCGTTTGGTTTTTTCCTGTTCCTTCATTCCCTTATAAAAGCTTCGTTTTTTAGACTATGGCTTTGTATAATCTAGGTTGCTTTGCCGGAACCCGTATTTTACATATAATTTTGCCGCAACCTTAAATATTGTGCCGTTTCGTCGGTGAACCTATTCTAAAGAGAAGGGTCTTTAACAATACAAAATTTTAGGTCTAAATATTTTAAATAATTCAGTGGCAAAATTCACTATCAAAAAACCGTTATAAGCCCTACTCATTAAAAAAAATTGAAAAATTCCGATGAACCTATTCTTCTAATGAATGAATGTGGATCATAAAACTGAACTTAAAGACTTTTTACCGCATCATTTTAGAAAACTAACATTTTGGGAATATCAGTTGTGGAATTTGACGCTTTCGTATACTAAATTATTTTAAAAGTAGCGTTCACAACTAAATAATAGATATTAAAATCTCAAGGCATGAAAAGTATGTACATATTACCATTACTGTACTAACAACGAAAAAAAAGGTGGTAATTAATTTTTTTTAAAATTAAAACAAGAAAATGAGAAAAATGAATTTTCGTTTTGTTGTTTTAATTTTAAAAATATGTAAATGGCGATGATGATGATATGCATACATTAGAAGGATATTACATAAAAGGCTAATCTTGATATTACACACAAAAAAAAAATCCTTTTATATTTTCGTCCTCAATATCACCTTTTCTATAATATAGAAAAGTAGAGCAACTATAAAAATACATAAAGGCAAAAGATAAACACAACAAAATATTGAGAATTTAAACTTCGATTTTCCCTCAGTGAATTTTTCTCCCGGGACGTGTGTTTTATTTTTTGGTACATATTATATTTATATATATATATATATATATATATATATATATAATCTCCATTAAAGAGAAAAGAGATGAAGGATGAAATTATCAAGTGTCAAAACGATAGGGCATACAAAAAACAAATACACCGAAACAGAAGGGTTAATTAAAAAACTTACGCAGATGATGTTGAAAATTGGTTTTCTATTCATAGTGGCATTGTTGAAAATTACAATAAAAAATCTACATTGCTCATTTCGGTACCAGTTTTTATACACAAAAGGACAAAAAACTCCCTCCGCATCCTTCTGCGTTTTTATGTTATTTAAGGTAGTGGGTGGTATGGTCGTGGAGGCACGACAAGAAACATTTATTTTTGTTAATTTCAATAAAACATCGTACAGTGCTGTTCCTTGTTTGCATATCCTTTGTAAATCGGAATTTTTTTCTTTTTTTTGTGCTCACATTATTATCATCATCATCATCATCATCATCATCGTACTCGTACACTGAGGTATTAATACAACTTTATATGAAAGCGAAAGACCCAATATATGTTGTAAAGGTGTTCGCTTGGGATTAGAAATATGTACGTTAAAAAAAGGATATACTGTTATAAATATTTTACAAGTGTCTATTAATATTGTTGGCGTATCTCCGAACAGAAGAATAAGGATGCATTTTATCTGAGTAGAAAGAAAAATGAAATTACGATGTGTGAAAATTGAATTTTCACTCCTTTGTATATATGTTTGTGTTGCAAACGTATTTTATTGAAAGGGATTTGCATAATTTAGATAAATTTAATGTTTATGCAATAATGGAACTTTAGTATTGACACGTGTTTATGTCATAATCCAATTATGGTTAAAAATCAAGTGTATCGAGGGGTTGTCATTTTAAATTTTAATTTTTACCTATAAATTTATTACATACGAGTATGTATAAGAAATTTTCAAAATATTCCAAAGAATATCATTTAATATTGATTAAATTGTAATAAATGTAATTGAAAATAGTTGTAACAAAATCTATGAGAATAACCCTAATGTCGAGAGGTACACATCCATATGGATGGAAATATATATGCTCTTAGATGTACACAATAATCTAAATGATATGTTTAAGGGATGGAGTATTATATTTTTACTTTTTATGATCCCAAAATGAAAATATATCAAAACAAAATTTTGGGTTTGCATTATAGAGAGAAGAAAACGTGAACAGCAAACTGAAGAGTAGTACCCCGAATACATTTAAAAAACTCACTCATCCCATTTATAATTTATTTTTATTTAAACAAATATAATTCTGTGGTAATATTTCAGTTTGTGGTTGCTCATAAAACAGTTAATATTACATTCAAATAGAGTGTATATAAGTAGTAGTATTTTGTACTTAAGTGACCAGACGTATGTACATGAAGTATGTGTTTAGAACATTAAGCTCAGATAATATAGAAAATACTTAAAAAAAAATTATGGTAACACCAAGTTAATAAATTCACCGCTTTCTCAATTGTCGTATTCATCGCCAAAACCCAATTTAAAGTTGTAAAACCAAACAGTATGTAAACCCATACAAATCCAACAATACACACTTTGTACATACTCGTTTAAGAAATTGGCAAAGTCACAGCGCTATTTAGGATCAGTCTGGATATTAATTAAATTGATTAAAATAAGATTATTTCAATACCATCTTTATCTGGTGCACATGTCAAATATTCCAATTTGATATTACATTCGACTATAACCTGTTCGCAATTCAACCGTTTTTTTGGTGTACAGAAAAAACTAACATGTTAAAATACAATACCACTTACATATATCTGAAACAGCTGTGGGACTGTGAATGTGTGGAAGAAACATTTTGTAGATTTAGGCGGTCGATATTTCCGAAGACAATATTTCAAAATATATCTGGTTTGGCAAGATTTCAACACTAGATATCTGGGTTTGGATAGGGTTGAGTTGCATGGTATCTAACATATTCGAAATTATCAACATTAGTCAACATTTTTGAGACTACGAATTAATATTTTTCAAGAGTATTTTAGAACGCTAAGATTATTCGAACTTTTCGTCTATTGGGTTTTCTAGCTTTTACTCGAAATTTGACAGATATGAGTTGCGTAAAGTTACACTATAATAATCTATAGATATTTTCTAAATTTTCTTTGATATTCCGAGCTTTTTAAATTTATTATTCGACATTTTAAAATTCCAGATTTATGTAGCATTGGATAGCTGTAGGTTAACATCGAAGTTAATGGAAAAACTGCAGAGTATTTTTGAGATTACTCGAGATTGCTTGGTTTTTTAAGATTATTCTATTGTTTCATGTTTATTATGCTGCCCATACACAGTGCAACTTGGTTGTACAACTGGTCTGCAGACTAGTCAAGTTGTATCGTTTGTAGGGCAGTTGTACAACCATTTTGAAGGTTTGAAGCTAGGTTGCAAGAAAATCAAAAAATTTTGATTTTTATAGGCGGAGCCAGTGGTTGTACGACCAAGTTGCAATGTGTGTGGACAAGTTGTACAACTTAAATGACATTTTATGTTTATTGGGAATTTTAATACCGTTATTGACCAAGATTATAACTAAACCACATAAAACGAGCTAAATATTTTATTAAAAAAGAATAAGTTTCTTTAATTGCAATGGCTGTAGTTAATAATCAGTTGTGGAGAGACTTTTTCGAAGAATTCGAACAATGTCCAGAATTATGGAAAGTTAAAAGTTCTGTGTACAAAAATAAAGATAAAAAGCAAAAAGCATGGGAGAAATTGTTAACCATATATAAAAACTTAGATAGTGAGGCTACAATTTCAAGTTTAAAGAATAAAATAAACAACATAAGAAGCTGCTATTTCGCGAACTTAATAAGGTTATAAAAAGTGAGAAGTCTGGAGTTGGTGAGGATGATGTATACGTCCCATCATTGAGGTATTCTGAAATTTTATATTTCCTAAGGGACAATGAAATCCCAACTGCTGGAATTTCTAGTGTGGATACCGATGATGATGTAGAGGAAATTGAAGTAAGTTATACATTTTAAAGATATTTCACATTACTGTTAAATTTCTATTTTAGCTTGAAACAACCCTCCCAGTTTCCAAAAAAATATGTCGAAATAAAAATATTCGGGACGAATTTTTGCAAACAGCTGTCGATCATTTAGTTCGACTTAAAACTAAAAAAGATGAGTCAGAAATATTTGCTGAAGGATGGGCAACATCTTTTAAAAAACTGAATGATAGACAGAAACTTTATGCCAAAAAAGCCATAGATGAAATTTTAATAATGGGACAATTAAACGAGCTGACACTTAACACAGTTTCTTCATTGCCCAGTTCCAGTAGTTCATCACGCGCTGATTCTAGATGTTCAACACCGTATACATCAAATCAATTGCCTAGTACCAGTAGTTTTTCGCATGCTGATCCTAGATGCTCAACAATTTATGCATCAAACCCACTACCAAGTACCAGTAATTCTTCACGAGCTGATGACTCTAGATGTGTAAAACCTTATACATCAAATCACATCGTTGTTGAGGAAATTGTTCCTGTTAATTTTAATTTTTCTAGGTCATCACAAAATCCAAATCATAGAACTTTTAATGATCTTTTTAATGACAACCAATACTCATAAAAAATTTTAATAAAAATATTATTGCTTTTTCTATGTTTAAAACTGTTTATTTTTATGAATATAAAAAAAGTACAAATAATTACAAAGATTTATTCGGTGCTATGCAAACGATTGACAACTTCGCAGAAATCGTTTCTCACGAGCTTAGCTTGTGATGATGAGTTTCTTGATGCTGCTGGTTGCATTTGCAATAATGTTTCTGATAGCCGAAACGTTCCTCCCGATTCATTTCTAGAGTATAAAACGCCTCTACTCTTTTTTAAAAAATTATGTAAATAGTAACAAGCTATCACAATCTTCGTAACTTTTTCAGGAGAAAGAGCAATAGTTGTTAAAAGAACTCTAAATCTAACAGCCAAAATGCCAAATGCATTCTCTACTTTTACTCTCGCAGAACTCAATTTTTTGTTAAAAAGTTCCTGTTCTTTTATCAGATGATTACCACTGAATGGTTTCAGTAAGTTCTCTCCCAGGGCAAAGGCATCATCGCCTATTAGAACGTAAGGTAACTTCCGGCCCGTAGAATCCACAGTTTCAGGTTCAGGAATATTTAATTCTTGGTTTAGTAATTTTTGGTAAAATTTTGTATTATTAAATACACCACCGTCTGATATCCTACCATTGCTCCTACATCAATCATTATCAATTCGCTATCGGCATTGACAACAGCCATAAGAACAATACTAAACTGTTTTTTATAATTAAAATAGTAGGAACCAGATTTCGCTGGTTTTCTAATATTTATATGCTTGCCATCAATGGCACCTATACAATGAGGAAAACCAGATTTTCTTTCAAATTTGTTGGGTATTTTTTTCCAATCATCAGAGGTAGCTGGAATCTGTATTTTAAGAAAATTATGTTAGTAAAATATTATGCAACTAATTATTTTGGTAAAACTCACCTTAATATAATCCTTTAAAACTTTTCGAATTGCTTCACATGTTTCGATAACAATTTTTCCAATGGATTGCGCTGATACTGCATTCGAAAACTTTAAATCTTCAAAAGAATTACCGGTAGCCAAAAACCTTAAAGTTATGGATAATCGCGTTTCTTCATTAATGGCATCAAGCATAAAAGTATCCTGCTTTACTATCAATGGCTTTACTTTATCCAGAAGATATAGAAATGTTTCTTCATCCATACGCATGAAGTTTTTAAAGTCATCTGGTTGACTAACTTTTAATTCTTTCAAAAGTCTTTGGTTAGAAAACGTATCTTTATGTTTTAACCAGCTTTTCATCCAAATTTTTCTTTTTCTGCGTTTCTCTTGTTCTTTGTCTTGAAATAAAACTTCCGCAATAACAATTAAAGCAGTAATGTCATCACTTTCACTCATATTTATAATTTCGTTTTTTAATTTTACTTAAATAATTTTGACTTGGAATAATTTTACTTGATAGGTATTTACTTATATTTGGAAAAACAAAAATTGTATACGCTCACTATAAAAAATAAAATATTTTGACTGTTTCTACTTTCTATGTTTTCAAACTTGTTGTACAACAAGTTGCAAAGTGTGTGGTGTAGTCTGCAGACTAGTCTACATACCAGTTGTACAACCAAGTTGCACCGTGTATGGGCAGCTTTACAGTTTTTCCAGAATATTCGAAGTTTAATGTGAATAAATATCAATATTGTTCCAGAGTTATAGGGTTATTCGAGCTTTTCGAGATTACTCGTTTTTCTCAATATTTCTTGGAATTTGCCAGGGGCTTCGTTTTATCTTTAAGAATTAGTGGTTTATCGCGAATTTCGTTTTTAAGCCTTCCAAGATTTGCATAGCGTTTTCTTACATATACAGGGCATTTTTTTTAATTCATTCCGAATATTCTGAATGTTACATGAAACGTTTTTTGATTCATTCTTTAGATTCTATTCCTTCTGTTTTATATTTTTGTTATTAATTCAGTATATTATGAATACCTTCTTTTTGTACTAGACTGAAAGGTAGGATAAAAAGAATATTCTGTCAAATATCAAGATCAAGATAGCTAGCTATCCATGTATTTAAATTTTTTTGTTGAATTCATTACAATGCTGTCAAAAATGTATTCTGTTTTGTAACGAAATCCGAATATTTCGTTATCAGAGGTCTGCTGCGGTCTAGTAGTTGGCTAGAGCTCTCGGTGTGTCGTGGGGGTTGTCAGACATGATCCCATTCTTGAATAACCGCATGAGGAAAAATAATTACTAAAAAAACAAAAGAAAGAGAAACGAAACATTGTTTGCTACACACGAGCCCGCTTAATCCCCGACCAGTGACCCCCTTATCGTCGGCCTGTCTACTGGAGCGCCTCCAAGATATGGAAGGATGCCTTCCCTACAGACCACTCGGCAACCTCACGGTGCTGAAACCATCATATCTAAGAAACGACAAGCACATATGTCATGCTGCTCCCTCCGACAGCCTGTCGAAGTGAGCAACACAACCGAAGAAAGATGGAAAACCGACCCTCCGCTAGGACCCTACCCCACAACACATTCGATCACTACTCCTTCATCATGTGAAGGAGCATGATCTCAATATAAGAAAGTAGGACAGCCAAAAATACAGAAATGGAAACCCGCTCAATTAGTAAGCAACCCGAAATAATAATAAAATTGTAAACATACACTTGTAAAATGGATAACGGAACTATGTCGTATGATTTATGAAGAAAAAGAAAGAAAATTAAAATTCAATATACTATGGCAAAATTGCAATTAACCAAGTGAGAATCAATAACTCTAGATGATAAAAGAACCTGTGAATTAAAGAAAAAATTTGGATATAACGGAAAGAATTATAACTATAGTCTCAGTTAAAACTATAGATCAAGATAGGATGTGTGCATGAATATGCCAAATGCGAAAGCTGAAATAGAACTTTATATGATAAAATAAATATAAATAATAATGTAATAGACGAAAACACGGAAACGCGACAGTCAATTGGCTTACAAAAAATATTAATCTATTATAAGTAAAAAAAAAAACAAAAAAATTAATTAAAAAAAAAAGAAATAATAACGGAACCTCAAAATGAGGAACACCAAAGAAAATTGCAGATTCAAACAAATTTTACGGTACTAAAAGAAGATAATAAATTCTATAAAATGACACCAAAGAAAATTCGACCTGTCCAGTCTGCTCCGCTCACCCGCCACCCGACGCAGGTTCCCCTTTCGTACCGAAAACACCCCGTTGGATTGACAGGGTAGCCGCACACCAAACACTTTTCCACTTTTTATTTAAAAACCCGCTAATCACCGTGACTTAATAAATGCCACGTTCTTTGACAAATTAACGGTTTTATTCCACCGACGAACAGCACACCGGAAAATTAAACCGGATAAACTCACACACGAGAAAAACCCCAAAAGGAAGAGTAAAACAAATAAAACAGCAAAAAATAAATATGGCTACACGGCACAACTTAATAACATATATATGTTTACATAAATATGTTTTTTTCTTATCAAAACAATTTTAATTTCCACTTTTTTTTTTTTTTTTTTTGTTTTTTTTTGTTAAATGTTAATTAATTCTTGTAATTTCTAAATATGCTACCGGTCTTACGACACTTTTAAATGTGTTTTTTATTAACACGTAGAAACATTTTAGTATTTACGAACGGTAATTCAACGAAAACCGGCTAATAGACAGAATTCTATTTATTTAATTTTTAATTTAATATGTTCCGAAGATTGTAAGAGAATTCAATCCAGTTTCGAACTGATGAGCTTATGATTATGAAAAAATCAATCCTCTCATCAGGCCGCGGCGACTGGACTGACTATACCACAATTTACATTCTATATATACAGAATGTCCTGTGCTTTATGTACTAGCGAATCGTACTAATACAGATAAATTCAATTACAATTTTTTTCTTCTTCACGACAATCACATAAGCTGTGAACGCTAATTTTACTTTTTTTTTTTTTTAATTTTTGTTGAATGTTAATTAATTAAAATAATAATTAAAAAAAAAAAAGTAAAATTAGCGTTCACAGCTTATGTGATTGTCGTGAAGAAGAAAAAAATTGTAATTGAATTTATCTGTATTAGTACGATTCGCTAGTACATAAAGCACAGGACATTCTGTATATATAGAATGTAAATTGTGGTATAGTCAGTCCAGTCGCCGCGGCCTGATGAGAGGATTGATTTTTTCATAATCATAAGCTCATCAGTTCGAAACTGGATTGAATTCTCTTACAATCTTCGGAACATATTAAATTTAATTTCCAATTAATCGCACTCACAACTTGAAAAAAAAAAACTTTCCTACTCTTTTTAATTTTAAATTATATATTATTAATAATTAATTTATTTTTATTTTAGTCTCAATTTATTTTATTTTAATTATTAATTTCAAATTATATATCAAAAAACCAAAACTTGACTGACCTCTTTTTCTATTTTTTTTCTATTTGTTTTTTCATTCCAAAAAAAACAAAAAACTACGACTAGTGATGCGTATAAAATAAATCAGAAAGTATATATACACAAAACAAATAAGTATAGGTGATAGATTCATAATAAATATAGTGTACATTTTTTTGATAGGATCTGTGTGTAAGGAGCGAACGAGACGGCTTGTATAAACATTTTTGTTGGTTTTGACTAGCGTCACGTAATCACACACACACATACACACCAATCAGGATTGGGATTTTGCACAAAAAGCGAGAAGGGAGTTTTGTGTCTCTTTTATTTAAACTGAATATGAACACTATTTCGCTTAGTAGAAATATATTTTATTAATAACTAGCCAGAATAAAATGATATTCTATTTCAACTATCATTCGTCTGTGTCTCTCACCAATGAAGGTACGTGGTCGAAGCGGAGAAAAGGATATAGCTCTTATACATAATATAATTGACTGAGATGGCAATAGAAAATGCGACAAAGACCGAATGAAATGGAGTAAAAACTTATTCTTTTAAAAAAAGAGATAAACTCTCTTCTTGCTGTTTGTGCAAAATCCCACTCCATTGGCACTATTCTGGTTTTCCCGGGGGATTGGGAGTTACAATTTGATTATTGTGATTTTTTTAGTGTAGTTTTTGGTATTATTTTTTCCAAACCATATTGTGGCGATTGGTATTTTTTCAAATTTTGGGAAAAAATAATTCCATTTCATAGCAATTTTATTGTTTATTTTTCCCTAAAAATTTTGTTGGAAATTGTTTAGTAGGCAGTAATATTAAAATGGAATTATTTTTCCCAAAATTTGAAAAAATACCAATCGCCACATTATGCTTTGGAAAAAATAATACCAATCTACACTAAAAAAAGTCACAATAATCAAATTCTATGTAATTCCCAATTCGCCGGGAAAACCACAATAGTCACAATAGTCTCACCTACGTACTTTTCCAGAATTCAGCATGGCAATAGTACATTAATTTCTCATCTCTTCTTTCACACCACACTAAAATCAAAAATAAGCGATTGCACGGTGCGCGTGACATTAATAAACAATATTTCCCCTATATCATTTTTTTGTTTTTTTTTTTTTTTCGTCCCTGCCCAAAAGCGGCTAGCACTACGACCTAAAAGATCTTTTGTGCTGTTGGGTACTGTTACTCCAGGAGCTTCTCCACCTCTCTAATAAAGGCGAGAATGCTATTTATAGAGGCCAATTTACATTTCTCCGGGGTCAGATACCTCTCTTCAAAATGAATCCACCTCCGTGTGCACAGAGCAACACACTCACATAGTATGTGTTCTGCGGTTTCTGTCTCTTCCAAACAGAGTCGGCACTCCGTCTCTGTGGACAGGTTCATTTTGTTCAAATGATATCTCAGGTTACAGTGACCTGAGAGAAAACTCACAAGTTTCCTAATATTTCCTTTGCTGAAATTGATCGCCAAATTTTTGTGGTGAAATGGTCTAATCAAAGATTTGGCTTGTCTAAGGCCGGGAATACAGTTCCAATAAGTCAAGCACTGTATTTTTTCCCATTTACTGATTGTGTAGGTTGCAGAAGCCCACGGGATACCACAAAAAGGCTCAGGGCCAATGAGTGTAGTCGACGAGCCTGCCCGTGCAAGTTCGTCGGCTATCTCATTTCCAGTGATGCCCATGTGACCAGGCACCCACCACAACCTTACTTTGTTTTGACAAGAGAGAGATTGTAGCAGTTTATAACAACTTTGAACCGACTTGGAAACCAAGCAGTTAGAAGCCAATGCTTTCAGTGCTGCTTGGCTGTCAGACAAAATGTGGATGGATGCGCCTTTAAGACCTTTGGTCATAATAATAGAGGCGCAGATTTCGATGGCGTGAATTTCGGCTAGAAAAACACTGGGGTAAGTACCCAGTGATTTCGATATTTTGTGATTGGGTCCAAAGACACCAATGCCGACTCCACTATCCATTTTTGATCCATCAGTGTACCAGACTAGGCTGTTAGGTTCCATCTGCGGTAACCCAGTATCCCAGTCTGTTCTATCGGGGATTGTTACCACGAAATTCCTGCCAAAGCAGAGTTCTTTCGGCATAACGTCCGGGACACTAAAGAACATATTCAGGTCTGGAAGTTCATTCAAAATGTCCAGGTGACCCATATGGTCATCATGACTGTATTGATTCACGAGCTTCAATCTAGCTGCACAGGTAGCAGCTGATTTTTTGACGTGGATATGAAGTGGAGTGAGCCCGATGAGAGCTTCCATTGCCGCCGTAGGGCAGGTGCGCATAGCACCTGTAATTCCGAGACATGCTAGTCTCTGTAATGAGGTCAGCTTGTTCATAATAACTTTTTGCTGTACCTTAGGCCACCAAACTATTGCCCCATATGTTACAATTGGCCTCACTATCATGATGTACATCCAGTAAATCATTTTTGAGTTCAGGCCCCAGGTCCTGCCGAACATACGCCGGCAGGCCCACATGGCCCTGGCCGCGCGTTCGGTAGTTGAAGTAATATGAGAGTTCCAAGTTAGTTTCTTATCTAGGACAACACCCAGATATTTGACTTCATTGGAGTATCCGATATTTATATTATTAAGACTAATTGAACCAAGGTTCAAATTACGTCTTTTGGTGAAGGGCACCAGGACTGTTTTGCTAGGGTTAATCGAAAGGCCCTCCCCAGTGCACCAATTCGAAATAACAAGCAAAGCCTGTTGCATGCTGGCGGACATCGTACGTTCATGCCCTCCAGAGACTATGATAACCAAATCGTCCGCATAACCAATGGCATCGTACCCAAGTAGATGTAAATTATCAAGCAACTCGTCGATCACGAGTGACCACAGCAAAGGGGACAGGACACCGCCCTGCGGACACCCTCTTGCTGCCGTAATCGTGACTGACTCATTACCTAATTTAGATGTAATCTTCCTACTAACCAACATGGAACTAATCCAGTGGTTAGTCGGATCGTCAATACCTCTACGCTTGATTGCCCTAGCAATTGAGTCGTATCCAGTATTGTCAAAAGCTCCCTCAATATCCAGAAATGCACACAGAGCAATTTCTTTCGAGCGATAGGCTGCTTCAATCTTGGTGACAAGTAGATGCAGCGCACCCTCTGTGGATTTGCCTTTCCTATAGGCGAATTGATTTGGATTTAGAGGTCTGGTTGCCGTTAACCAGTCTCTGATATGAAGATCTATAAGTCGTTCCATGGTTTTAAGAATAAACGATGTAAGACTGATAGGTCGAAAGGACTTAGGAAGTTCACATGGCCGATTGCCAGGCTTTGGGATAAAAACCACGTTTACTTGACTCCAAGCCTGTGGTATGTGACCCCAATTGAAGCTAGTTCTAAACAAGGCCACCAGAGCAGGGGTAATCAAGTCCAGGCCCCTTTGAAGGAGGGCTGGGAAGATTCCATCCCCTCCTGGAGCCTTGAAAGGCTGAAAAGAGTTAATGGCCCATTTGACTTTATCCGGAGTAAAAAGCTTACCGGATAAACTGTTAACCCAACCCATATTTACACCCATTTGTGTACCAGATATGGAGTTAGTGATTGTATTTGTGTCGCAAACAGTGCAGCCCGGAAAGTGCACTTGAAGCAGGGTTTCGAGCGACTCTTTGCGACCTGATGTAAAACTACCATCGGATTTCAGAAGAAGCCCAATCCCGTTGGACTGATCTTTAGCTAGAACTTTATGGAGTCGAGCAGCTGTAGGTATATCCTCGATATTTCCACAGTTTTTCCTCCACGTGAGGCGTTTGGAACGCCTTAGTTCTGTGTTGTAACTGGTTAGGGCTTGCCTATATTCATTCCACTCATTGGAATGCTTTGCCCTATTAAATAATTTCCTAACCTTCTTACGAAGTTTAGCCAGCTGTTCGTTCCACCATGGAACTTTGCGATTAACCACAACGTTACGCACCACACAGCTGCTTTCGTAGGAAGATAGGAGCACGTCATTAAGCAGACCAGCTGCGGTTTCTAGGTCACTAATTGAACTCAAAGATGTTGGCAGCATGTCTGCTTTGATAAATAAAATATCCCTATATGTTTTCCAATTTGTAAAACAAGGGATACGACGCTCTGTTGCCTGTATGATCACTCCCGGTATATCGAACCTGATGTGCATGTGGTCCGACAGAGAAGCTTCGCTTGAAACATGCCAGTTTGCAACAGAGTTGGAAATAAACTGACTTGACAAAGTGAGGTCCAACACCTCTCGCCGAGTCGAGTTTATGAAAGTGGGGTTCGAACCTTTATTTAAAATGTCTATGTGACTACTCATAAGATAATTTAAAAGGGACTCACCTCTGCCATTTGTATCACTGCTGCCCCAAATGATATGGTGTGCATTAGCATCGCAGCCTATGATGAAATGCTTGTTTTTTAGGTTGCAGTAATCCACCAGATCCTGTACAACTACAGGTGGAGCACTAACCGACTCACCAGGGAAGTACGCAGAGGCACATATTGTCTCCTGCATTCCCCTGCTAGTCGGAACCTCCAGGATTACTGCAACCAAATCCTTAGTGGTGAACTCTGGAATTGGAAGAACGTTAATATTAGATGAAACAAATATTGCTGCTCGGGGAACTTCCTCCCTTCGATCGTAAATCAACTTACATGACTTGAGGTGGAGGCCTCTGATTTTTCCTCCATTAACCCAAGGTTCCTGGATAAGGCCAAGGGTTAAGTGTTGTTTCGCGAACCTGTTGCAAAAGGTATCCGAAGCTCCTTTTGCGTGATGCAGATTCGCTTGTAGTACCCTAATAGTACCAGCCATACTGGATGATTAGGGTAAAGGAGCTCTACGCTCCTGGCTGCTTGCCAGCCGTCTGCTTTGCGGGATTTGGCCTGTTTCTGCCACTTTTCCCAGTAACACCCCGAGCGCCCATATGCTTAATTTTCGGGGTGAGTGCTGATTTACTCGATCCCACAGTAGGAGTTGCGGAGAGATCCGTTGATCGTGCTCCCGACGAAGAGGCAGCAGGAACAGAATGCTCAATAGCGCTGCTGTTCCTGGATGCCTCCTCGTCTGTGATTGTGCCTACTACTGGGGCTGGTAAAGTACCCTCCTTACTGGAGCTGACTCCAGTGGTTGGGTTGGTAGAGGGGGAATCCTTCTTGAGAAGGAGTTTTATCCTACCAAAGCGGTATGCGATGTTCCCGTTGGATTCGCGTAGTTTCTTCATGGAAGACTCGCCTATGGCCATAACCAAATGGACGAGTACGCCAGTTGTCGTCCGTTGCAGTATCTTCCATGAGTTGGCCGCGAGACCATCGTTCTGCGCGGCCATGGTAGCGAGAATCTTCTCGCTAGTTAAGCTAAGGCTCTGTGGAAAGAACCCCCTAACGATGTTTGGCCGAGGAAAATCATCCTCTTCCACCAAAGTTATGTTCAGACCAATTTTTTCCCTTAGGCTTACAAAACTGTTCCTCATCCATTCCGCTGTGGAATGATCGGAACATATAAAAAATAGCCAACCTGTTCTCCGGAAACAGCCAAGGAATTGCGGCTTGTGGTTTGAGCCTTGCATCCCAATAATGAGGTCAATGACACACTCCTGTATGTTTGCCATTTGCTCCATACTAAGAGGATTGCCACTGAGATCACCTGGTACGATGCCCAGCTTAACACTGCCTGCTACCTGGCTGAAAGAGGGCTTTACCGGAGAAGGCCCTTCTTTTGCTTTTTTGGCAGGTGGTTTATTTGGTTCCGGAGCAACCTCAAAAGACCTCTCACGCTTACCACCAGACCTCTTGTCTAGGGTAGGAGCAACAGGCCCCGAGGATGCTTTCAGAGGGGTCGCGGACTTAGCAGCAGCTAGAGCCTCTTCTCTAGTTTTGCCTTCCTTGAGCCCCTTTTTAAAACGCCTTCTTTCGAAGGAGTTGAGCTTAACCCATTCCCCGGCGTTGAGGGACATGTTCCCAATATCAACACCAATGGTTGAGGTGCCCGATAACTGTGAGATTACACTTATGTTGTCGTCACAGAAGGTGTCCGTAGTAGAAGAGGTGGACTGTTCCACCTTTTCCTTGGTCCGGACGTTAAGATAATCAAGAGTGGTGGCCCTTGTGGCATCTACCATTCCATCATAGCTTAGGAGACCCAACTCAATAGCTGGTGAAGTTGATGCTTTTAAAGAGGCATCACCCTCTATGTTTTTTTTAAATTCGGTTTCCATTTGAATCCCACGAGTATCCGAGAAATGAAGGTCACCCACAGCAGAGATCGGTATACTGTGGGAAGGCTACTTTAAACCGGGGGTCGCCTGGTACCCGGAGTTCACATACTAAAGACTAAGCTCCCCCTTAGCCACGCAGCTCTCAGCGTATGTTGTCCCACCAAAGCTTGGGGCAATGGATTTACCGCCATTGCACGGTCGTGTAAGTTACTTGGCTACATTCTAGGATGCATTGCCCGGTTGTCGCCACGAGGAGGCGTAACTACACTAGGAAGAAGTCTTATGAGAATCGCATATCCTAGAAAGCTTTGACTCCTAAAACTACTCCCCCAACAACCTTCCCCTATATCATACTCACAATACAAAGACGAAAAATAAACGACAGTCTGTTTTGGTATTGACGATTGGAGAAAACAATTTTTAACTACCGGATTAAAAAATTTTCTTTCGTCGCATTTGTGAGAAGTATCATTTTGTCAGTAGCCTCATTTTAGCTTTACCCTCGAGAGACGTTTTCTCTACTTTTACGATCGTCAATAAAAGAAAATTATAAACAAGAATAACAATAAGCGTATTGCTTTCAACCAAAATGAGTAGGGTATTTGTTTGGTTAATGGCTGGTCAAAGCAACAGCGAAAATTAACCAAATTTTGGTCTAATTTTTTTCGCGTATTTTCTTGTCAATTCGACTCTTGTGGCGGGTATTAAAACTAAAAATTTGGTTAATATTTGTTTAACCAATCATTTTTTTTTGGGTTAGCTAAACTGTTTTTTGGTCTATCTAGTAAGATTGTTGTTGTAATTTTTGATTTTTTGGTGAAAGTAATACAACTATTATTACGTAAAGGGTAGGCACCAGTATACCTTTTAAACAGAAAACGAATGCGTGGATGGTTACGCAACCAAGGTACTGATTCTCTAAAAAATAAAATAATAGGTAAACGTGTAAACTCTAAAGTAAGAGCTTATTCTAATGCGTTTTTTATTTATTTCGTTCGGAACATCGGAATTCACGTAACGATTATTCTATTCCTTCTATTCTTTCTGGAGAATGAATTTAAAAAAAAACACCCACAGATATAGTTAACGTTTATTTGTAGGATTTCAAGTTACATGGATGATATTTTTTTAGGATATTTTAGGTTTCCCGATATCTTTGAAATAATTTTGAATATTTTTTTTTTAATCATTTTATTCAACAATACAACAATATCTGACATCATATAATACATATAAGCATTATGTTGAATATAGGTAGGTTAAACTAAGACAAAAAATGTCTATACTGAACCACTTTCAAATTAAAAATTTTTATCAATAAGAACATGAAGAGGAAAGAAACAATAAAAAAAGCTTTACCTATTACAAAAGTTAATTTATGTAACGCTCATCCCTGTACGTCGAATAATTTCTCTTTTGTCTAGATTTCTCAACTTACATAGCTAATTGTGTGATACACAATAACAAACACAATAACAACTTGAAACAAACTTTCAATATCATCCTGATGAAATAAGCGTTCCTTCAACAATCCTTCATCCTGATTAGCTAGTTATAATTTGTTAAAAAGAGTTGGAGCATTTGAAATATAAAAATGCCTGAAGTACTCTTTGCGAATGAACGGCATAAAACAAGAACTTCTAAACCTTAAACTGTACAGGTAAGGTTTCCCACTTTATGCCCTTTTAAATCTTTATAAACATATAAATACCGAAGGGGTGACACTTGACTCTTCTGGAATAATGTAAAACAATGAGCAGTACGCTTACGGTAGAAAACCAAACATGCTATACTACTAAGTCTGCATCCATTTTGCATTCCAGTTCATCTATACTATCTGCTACAACTTTACCATAAAAATTAAAAAAAAAGAAGAATTCACATAGATTTAAAATAGTAAAAGACCAAAGACAGAACCCTAAGGGACACATGAAAGAATTTCATTGAAATCATTAGCACAATCAACTATTGTAACTCTCTGAAACCTTTTTTGAATCCAAAATCCTCTAGATCCAATAAGCCACTGTTGGTTTAATAATATTACATGGTTAACAGAATCGAAAGCCTTAGATATATCAAGAAAAAGCACACCGACTACTTTTCGATTATTTAAAGAATCGTATATCAAGTTAAAAAATGCTAAAAGCACCACTTCTGTGCTTAGACCCTTTCTAAAACCATACTGAGAGTCACTTAAAAATTTAAATTTATCCAAATAAGAAACCATACTACTTTTCATCGATTTTTCAAAAACTTTTGATTTTTTTGATGTCTATCATTTTTCTTAAACAGTGAGATAAGAACGAACTCTCGTTCGTAAATACTAATATGCTTCTACGTGTTAATAAAAGCACATTTAAAATGGTCTAATCACCGGTAGCATATTAGAAATTACATGAATTAATTAACATTCAACAAAATATTAAAACTAGTAAAATTAGCTTGCACAGAAATAGAGCTGTGTGAATATCGTGAAGAAGAAAAATTGTAAGAGAATTCATCTGTATTAGTATGACTCGCTAGTAATTGAACGCACAGTACATTCTGTATATATAGAATGTAAATTGTGGTATAATCAGTCCAGTCGCCGCGGCCTGATGAGAAGATTGATTTTTTCATAATCATAAGCTCATCAGTTCGAAACTGGATTGAATTCTCTTACAATCTTTGGAATATATAAAATTGTCAGTGGGATAACATTTGCTCATTTTAAAATATTGGGGAATACACCAGGTATTACACTGCAATTAAAAATGTGAGCAAGTAAATAGCAACTATTTAAAGCTGTTTGTTTAAGAACTTTAGAATTAATTCCATCGAAACTACTGGAGTTTTTATTGTTTAGAGATGCGACAGCATAAAGTAGTTCTTCAGGTGTAAGTGCCTGGAATATGAACGTTTCTTTTTGCCACTTAAAATAACACATAGTGCAAACTTCTCAATGAACTAGTAAAATGACGGTTAAATAGATTACAGGCATCCAAACAATTCGTAATTAAGTTACTATGTACGTCAAGTATAGAAGATATTATTTCAGATCTACTAGAATCCTCACCAACTAATGTATTAATTATTTTCCATTGTTTTTTTTTTGCTATCGTGAGAGCGTTTACTGCTACCCTTTACTCTTCATTAACACGCTTAAAACGATTCGCTAGCCTAGCATTCAAGGGATGTTTCCTAAGTTTATTGGACAATTTATTTTTAAAATTCATCAGTAAATATAGTTTAAAAGAGATCTAAGGTAATATTTTTAATATCTTGGCATTATATTGCTTTTCAAACTTATTACACTCAAAGCAAACTTTAAATACTATATGTCAAAGAACTTATTCATTGAATCATTCGTACAATTTGGCAAGAACACATCATACTACACTTGGCACTGCAAAAGATCATTAAAAATGTCATAATTAATTATAGGTACGTTTCGACTGATGTTATTCGATTCTGGTCTAAAAAGCCTTTAATGGAGAGTGTCAATAGGATCGGTAAATGATCTGACATCTGAACGTTTACTGTAACTGCAATAAAATTAATAATTGTTTGGCCTCGAACCGAAAAAATGCATGATCAATACATGTCAAGTTATTGGGCCCGATTCTGAGTTCAAAAATTGTATGTTATGTTATGTTATTTTTGTTTTTTCAATACATATTCATATAGGATGCCAGGAAATAAAATAACATAACACGAATTTTATTGTTTCAGAATCGGGCGCATTATTTTCTATAGGAGTATGTGTATTAACTAAAGAGCATACATAAAGAGAAGCATAAAGAGCACCAATATAAAGAAAATTTTTTGATTTGCGAAATTTATTTATTAGTATCGGAATAATTGGCCCGATTCTGGAACGATAAAATGTATGTTATGTTATTTTATTTCCCCGCTTCCTATAAGAATTTGAATTGAAAAAATAACATAACATAACATACAATTTTTGGCAGGAAGAATCGGGCTTAATATCGTGTAGCGATTCATTTAAACCTTGATTCATTCATTGAATCACCACAATTATTAATAACTAAATAAATTCAAATTCAAATGTCCCTACATTATCGGCCTCCTACCTTACGGATCTATTTCAGTTCAGTGCTTCATCCGCGCAGTTTTTTTGTACACTCTCTTTTTCAATAACTGTCATTATTAGCTTTACTACGGTTGGTACAACAAGTGATACGCGCGAAGTGTTTTCCACTTTTACTAAATTAAAACTTATTTTATAGTTTCGCAGTGGTGAAAATAGTAATAATAAATTTAAATTCAGTAATGTAAATTCAGTGTTAAAAAGTTTGTGAACTAGCTAATTATAAAATTATAAATATATATATATATATATATATATATATATATATATATATATATATATATATATATATATATATATATATATATATATATATATATATATATATATATATATATATATATATATATATATATATATATATATATATATATATATATATATATATATATATATATATATATATATATATATATATATATATATATATATATATATATATATATATATATATATATATATATATATATATATATATATATATATATATATATATATATATATATATATATATATATATATATATATATATATATATATATATATATATATATATATATATATATATATATATATATATATATATATATATATATATATATATATATATATATATATATATATATATATATATATATATATATATATATATATATATATATATATATATATATATATATATATATATATATATATATACCCGACAAACAATTGTGAACCGCAACAAGATTTGCGGTTTCCAAACCGTAAAAAGTCGGTTGAAAAATTAAAGCAAAACAGAAAATATCTACACGAAGGCTATCCGATTTAAAAAAAAACGGAGAAAACAATTATTAAGCGAACACAACTAGATTATTTAAGAAAAATTACTTTTCGCCAGCAACCGATTCAAACACGAAAATAAAACGGAACCTAGTCTGTCAAAAAACCTAGAATATTATTGTCTTAGGTCGGTTATAAATCAATACTAAAATGTTTATTTAATAGGTACCGCAGACAGTTTTAAGTCCGGTAAAATTACTTACATTCTACGGTCAAGTGGGCTGTGAAATATCCCGACAAACAGCTGACAGCTTCATGGGTTTGGGACTGTAAAAAGCCAGTTGAAAAATTGAAGCTCAACAAATTTTGAGGTTTTTTTTGCAGGTTTCGATTCATGATCGTCTTTTTGTTCTATTTATGGTACACAATTACACAATTATTCATAATATAAATCGGCAGAATAGACCTTTTAGTAATTTTTCTTAGAGAATAAACTTATGCGAAATAAAAAATCAACCCATTTACATTCGACTCATGTCTTCTTTTTCACGATCTAAAATGTCGTGATGGCAAAAATGTATACGTTTAGAGGCGAATCTGAAACAATAGAATTCATGTTACGTTAGTTTATATCCCTGCTTCTTATTTAGATTGCATTTATATTGAATAATAAAAAATTTTAAATACCGAAATACGGTCTATGTATTATATTACTAGGTATACGTTTTTGTATTTTTAAGATTCAGCTGTTCATGCGACAAATAATAAAAAATTAAGTAGACTACGTCAAGATAATAAACAAATTGTTTTCTGTGTGTTGATAAACCAACTTTTGTTTATGAAGAAAAATTGTTCATCCGGCGAAATTTTGTAAAATTTGGTTATGCGGGCCTAGAAAATGGTGAATTATTTTTGGAAATCGGTTATGTATCTTAATTTTTGTCATAATTTAGTTATGATTTTCACCAGGTTAAAATAATTGTAGGATACTTTAGAAATTACATACATTTTTAATTACATATGTAACTACATTTAACCGAACCGAATATTTCCAAATACTAGCACACGTTACGCTCATTTATTTTAAATTGAGTATTTCCTTATAGCTATCTTTTTCTTTCATCTAAAATATTACAAATAAAATTTTTCTAATTCTCATTATTCGTTTGTGTGTTGTTACTTTATTATACCTATTTACAGTAAGCATCATCAAAATCAATCCTTCAACATATTTTTTTAGTCAACGAAAACGGTGGTACTACAATTTAATCGGATTACTACTGTATAGTCAAGAGCGTAAGAACAAAATAAAATAAATGAAATATCTAAAACACATAATTTCGTAGTTTCGTATATGTTCTCTTTTCTCTTTTCTTGTTTGCCTTTGTTTGGGAAACGAGAACATAATGAAATGCAACAATAATTTATTTATTTCATTTCAGTTGGAGTTTAGAGTTTTGTGTGGTCGTTCGATTAGTGTTTAGTTTACAGTAAAATTGTGTTGTGTGTGTATAATAAAAGTGAAACCATTTAATACGGTAAATATTTAATTAATTTTTATATTAATAATTCATATATAGTGTAATATATATTTGTTTGAATTTTAATATATATTTGTTTGAATAAAATTTGTCAATTATTTGAATGTGGCAGCTTTAGGATCGGTTTTCATGTACGTTTTTATATTTGTTACGATGTACTAAATCGAAACCGCATGGTTAGCCGCCATTTTCTTTATATATATATATATATATATATATATATATATATATATATATATATATATATATATATATATATATATATATATATATATATATATATATATATATATATATATATATATATATATATATATATATATATATATATATATACATGAATATATAAAATAAGCGTACAGAAAAATGGCACATGGGCAATATGTATTTGTTGTATTTGTTTAATTAAAATCGCGTTTATTTTTTTTGCATGCATTCATTTTTGTGCGAATTTTCCAATATGGCCGCGATTTAAACATTTTTTGCAGTTTTTATTAGGAAATGTGTGTTTGTTAAAAAAAGTGTTAGTGACATTATATTCGGAATTGTTTACTAAATATTTTTTAAGTAGATAATATTTATTTTACGACGTAATTTATGAGAAATCCGTGAATCATTTTTACTCGTACCTTTACCGCTCTGGTTTTGGAAATCTTTTTAAGCTGTTTTATAGAAAATACATTAAATTATCGATTAATTCCAAATATTTTTAATTATGGCCTATTCACATGAATCGCGATTTTACTCATACAAGCAAAAATTGTTCACGGATTTCTCCTAAATTACATCGTAAAATTCATACTAGTCACTTAAAAAATAGGTAATAAATAATTCTGAATGTATTGCTAAGGAAAATTTTCTTTGTAAACGCACTTTTGCGCGGTGTTTACTCGTGCGAATTTTCCAATATGGCCGCGATTTAAACATTTTTTGCAGTTTTTATTAGGAAATGTGTGTTTGTTAAAAAAAGTGTTAGTGACATTATATTCGGAATTGTTTACTAAATATTTTTTAAGTAGATAATATTTATTTTACGACGTAATTTATGAGAAATCCGTGAATCATTTTTACTCGTACGAATAAAATCGCGTTTTATGTGAATAGGCCATTAAAACCATTCAATTATTTAAAAATATATTTTTTATTAACAGAATTTTGTATGTATACATATTTAAAAAAATTTAAATATTAAATTGTTTAGCGCGTAAATTAAATTGAACACACTTAGGGACAAATCACATTGAGTGCGAATGCAAACTGAGAATATGTAAATTAAATATTGTTATTTTTGATGAAAAACTGGAAAAATATATTGTTACTACGACCATAATATATTTAATACATTTATTCTTAGATAAATATAAATACATTGACAAAATAAACATCATTTATTTCGAAAAATTTATAATGAAATTCAATTCGCAGCTCAACCTACCAATTAAATTTCATTTTTGTATTTGTTTAATTAAAATCGCGTTCATTTTTTTGCATGCATTCATTTTTATCGACCGTTATCGCACCGCTACCTTTACCGCTCTGGTTTGGGAAATCTTTTTAAGCTGTTTTATAGAAAATACATTAAATTATCGATTAATTCCAAATATTTTTAATTATGGCCTATTCACATGAATCGCGATTTTACTCATACAAGCAAAAATTGTTCACGGATTTCTCCTAAATTACATCGTAAAATTCATACTAGTCACTTAAAAAATAGGTAATAAATAATTCTGAATGTATTGCTAAGGAAAATTTTCTTTGTAAACGCACTTTTGCGCGGTGTTTACTCGTGCGAATTTTCCAATATGGCCGCGATTTAAACATTTTTTGCAGTTTTTATTAGGAAATGTGTGTTTGTTAAAAAAAGTGTTAGTGACATTATATTCGGAATTGTTTACTAAATATTTTTTAAGTAGATAATATTTATTTTACGACGTAATTTATGAGAAATCCGTGAATCATTTTTACTCGTACGAATAAAATCGCGTTTTATGTGAATAGGCCATTAAAACCATTCAATTATTTAAAAATATATTTTTTATTAACAGAATTTTGTATGTATACATATTTAAAAAAATTTAAATATTAAATTGTTTAGCGCGTAAATTAAATTGAACACACTTAGGGACAAATCACATTGAGTGCGAATGCAAACTGAGAATATGTAAATTAAATATTGTTATTTTTGATGAAAAACTGGAAAAATATATTGTTACTACGACCATAATATATTTAATACATTTATTCTTAGATAAATATAAATACATTGACAAAATAAACATCATTTATTTCGAAAAATTTATAATGAAATTCAATTCGCAGCTCAACCTACCAATTAAATTTCATTTTTGTATTTATTTAATTAAAATCGCGTTCATTTTTTTTGCATGCATTCATTTTTATCGACCGTTATCGCACCGCTACCTTTACCGCTCTGGTTTGGGAAATCTTTTTAAGCTGTTTTATAGAAAATACATTAAATTATCGATTAATTCCAAATATTTTTAATTATGGCCTATTCACATGAATCGCGATTTTACTCATACAAGCAAAAATTGTTCACGGATTTCTCCTAAATTACATCGTAAAATTCATACTAGTCACTTAAAAAATAGGTAATAAATAATTCTGAATGTATTGCTAAGGAAAATTTTCTTTGTAAACGCACTTTTGTGCGGTGTTTACTCGTGCGAATTTTCCAATATGGCCGCGATTTAAACATTTTTTGCAGTTTTTATTAGGAAATGTGTGTTTGTTAAAAAAAGTGTTAGTGACATTATATTCGGAATTGTTTACTAAATATTTTTTAAGTAGCTAATATTTATTTTACGACGTAATTTATGAGAAATCCGTGAATCATTTTTACTCGTACCTTTACCGCTCTGGTTTTGGAAATCTTTTTAAGCTGTTTTATAGAAAATACATTAAATTATCGATTAATTCCAAATATTTTTAATTATGGCCTATTCACATGAATCGCGATTTATATATGTATATATATATATATATACAGTGAAACCTCCCAATGTGACCACCCCTTCATTCTGACCACCTCCTTAAATAGGCCACTTTTCTACAGTCCCAACAAATTAACCATACAAATTTGTTCTAAAAATTCTCTTTAACCGGACCACCTCCCTATTCTGTTTAGCGACCAGTGTATTTGGGGTTATGCGAATTAAACCAACTCCTTTAATATGACCAAAAAAAAATTGTTTTTAAAATCTAAACAGAGAAATATTCTTCTTTTTTTTACTCTTTAGTCTATTCTCTCCACATGTTATTCAAAGCGTCATTGAATACGCTTATCCTGGCTTACATATTTTTTCTCTACACGGATACTAATACTACCACATATCCACCTTCATAATGTAGCTTGATTTCTTTCTCATATTACATATTATTACGTTTCATTCTTGTTTCATCTATTCATTATTTAGTTTTAGTATTGACGATTGTAAAAGTAGAGAAAGCGCCTCTCGAGGAAAAAAGTTCAAATGAGGCAACTGCTAAAATGACATTTCTCATAAATGCGACGAAAGGAAATTTTGCAATCCGGTAGTTAAAAATTGTTTTTATAATCCAAAATATGAATTATTTACAATTATTAGCAATCTGGTAAGTAAAAATTGTGTTTACAGTTCAAAATTGGAATTCTTTACAACAATTTCGAACGTCAAATTAGCAGCTACCTCAGTTTAAAAATTTTCCACTAGGTGGAATCTGTGATGCTCCAATCGTCAATACGATGCTGAAAGTAATAAGAGTAAAATAGCAAGCAATTTTATGGATATTAATTATTATTGACGTTGCCCCGACTGTAAATTTTGATTGTATGTGTGTGTGTGTATATGTATTTTTATAAAATAGTAATTCACCGTTAAGCCCCAATTCCACTGTGAAAAATTGACTGAGCTGACTTGAAGTTGGAAGAAGACAAAAAAAAAAATAATCCATCAGAGAGACAAAGATAAAGCATTTTGTTATTGTTTTTTTTATAGCAAATTTTGTGGATACATCTTGACAGCAAAAAAAACATAACCAAGAATTATTAAAAAAAATTATGAATTAGTGTTAATTCGAGTATTTTTACGATTCAAAATAATCTAAAAAAATAATTATTATTAATACTCATATCAGAATTATTTTATTCAAATTATTTCCGCCATAAAATACAAAATTAAAAAAAATCTTTCCCATAAAAATGCCAAACAATTAAAACTATCAGTGTGTGCGAGAAATATTTTTCATCGGTACACAATATTTATGTACATGGATTAGTTGGACTGCCATAAAATGTTCTCGATTTGATAGTTTTTTTTAATTTCGACCTCAGTGCACTAACACAGATACATATTTTTTGTTAGTAAAAACTTGACTGACTCCGTTGTGTGTCTCGTTCAGACAACCACCGATTTTATATTTTTATCTCAAGTTATTTTTCCCGACAAACTTTGATTCACAGTGGAATTGAGGCGTTATGATTATGTTTTATTGTTTTGTTTATAACATAATCGTACATGCATTTTATTTTAAACGATTACAAAGTATCATTTGTCAAAACTTCTATAAAAAGACCAAACTCCAGAAATATAATTTTGGTCACTATTCAGAGAAGTTTCTTCATACCGTAAGTGGTCACTTTCGGGAGGTTTCACTGTATATATATATACATTATATATATATATATATATATATATATATATATATATATATATATATATATATATATATATATATATATATATATATATATATATATATATATATATATATGTATATATATATATATATATATATATATATATATATATATATATATATATATATATATATATATATATATATATATATATATATATAATTACGTTCCAACGAAGTGCATAGTAGCATTTCTCATGTGTCTCATGTAAAAGACGAACATAAAGAAAATGCTTAATTGCATTTCCCACACTTGGAGAATGCAATTATAGAAAACATCATAAGATACGCGAAACCCGAGCCAGCGGATAAGCATAAGACGCACACGTAGCATTTTTAATAATTTTAGATTAGAATTAAGAAAATATAATTCATAATTAAGACAGTTGTAATTTTAACTCCGTAAAAGTGACATGTAGTTTAAATAAATGTTAAAAGTTGAATAAATAAATGTTTTTTTTTATTAAGTCTTACATGCCACGCACGTAATTGGCGCATCAGTGAAATTCAGTGAAATTATTAACAGTGCAAAGAATTTGAACTTAAAAACAAATTCAGAAGTGAATCCGTGACAGTTTAATTTCGTGAAAAAAAAATTATTAGTGTTACATCGCCAACTGAAGGTTAATAAACCGTTGGTTGACTTGAGGTTCCGCCGGATTTCATTGAAGATACCACTGTAACCCACTCTCTCAGAACGATTGCTCAGATGATTGGTAAGATTTTTTTGTTTTATTAATCTTTTGCGAAAAAAGGCAATTAGCATCAGTGGATAGCAATGCTGTGATTTTTAAAGTGAAGCGATAAAATATTATTAAAATCTTTACCTCGGTACGACCGCGCACTACCAGATAGACGCAACGGTACCATACTGTTCACGATTAGCATCAGTGGATCGCATAGTGACAGTAAACAAAAAAATATAATAATATTAAATCCATTAGCGTCTAACATATGAGTAAAAGGTTAAAAATCTATGATCAGAATAGAAACATTGACAAAGAAACCAACTCAATAGTATAAATGGAAGAATTAGCTACACAACTAAACGTGATCGTAGAACAATAAAAAAAATTGAACGATGCACAAGTGGAGCAAGATGGAAAATTAAATTTTCTTTTCGATAAAGTAGATCAATCACAGGCTCAACTCGAGACCCCTGTTAAAGTTAAAGAACAAATGTCAACAGTTGACTTGTTCAGGATCCGTGATCCCATTAAATCGATTCCACATTACGATGGGAATCGTAAACAATTATCAGCTTGGCTGAAAACAGCAGAAAGTACACTGCTAGTATTTCAACCACTGGTATCAGAACAACAGTTCGCACTATACATTCAATCGGCATTGAATAAAATAGAAGGAAAGGCAAAATATATAATATGTCTTGCCGGAAATCCCCAATCATTTTTGGAAATAAAAGATGTTTTAATGGAAGCCTTAGGCGATCGCCAGGAACTTTCATTCTATAAATCTCAATTATGGTCCACAAAGATGACCGAAAACATGACAGTGCACAGTTATTTTACGAAAATAAAAGAAAATGTGCAAAATATCAAATCGCTGTCTAGACAAAATACATTATATAGCGAATCATGGCCTGCAATCAGCGCTTTTATTGCAGAAGACGCACTAGCAGCTTTCATTTCGGGTTTACGAAAACCTTATTTTGGCTATGCCCAAGCGGCAAAACCAAAATGCATAGAGGAGGCATATGCCTTCCTCTGTAAATTCAATAGTAACGAGTTAATATCAAGTAACTCGAAAAAACCCAACAATCGCAATAATTCTCAAAAACCAAAAGCAATTGATTATTACCAACCAAAAAATAAAGATCCGTTACAACCAAATTTTAATAATAAAAAACAAACCTATTCAGTTCGAGGATCAATGTCTCCCATGGACGTCGATCAATCCATGAGAACTCGAAACTCATTTAAGAAAATGATTCACAATCATGAAACTAAAAATGAAATTCCAGACGACCTAGCGTCAGATTCGAACGAAGAAAATTCCGACGAGATCCAAGATGGGGACTCAGGAAATTTTCAAGGGACCATCGAGTCAGATACGGAAGATTAAATTATCTTCCGTACCTCAAGTGTTATAATGAGTACTTAAAAGGCCATGTAACACTTCTAATAGATACTGGCGCGAACAAAAATGTCATTACGCCAGAAATCAATAACTTATTAAATCTCAAAAATTTCGTTAATATAAATAGAACCACAATTAAAAACATTTTAGGCAACCATAAAGTTGAAAAAAAAGTGAAATTAAATTTATTAGGAGATAATCAACCGGAACAAACATACTATCAACTAGATTTCCATACATTTTTCGATGGAATTCTAGGAGCCGAAACAATGGCGAAAATGAATGCCAAGATAGATTTTAAATCTAACAGTATTACACTGAACAACCGTGTATATAAATTCAACAGATATTATCCACAGGACAATTTCTATAACCATACAGTCACGCTTAATACATCGGAAAACGGAGAATGGTTAGTTACTGGCTTCGAAAAATTAAACGAAGACATAACAGTACAACCAGGACTGTATAAAGCTGAAAACTTCAAGACAACCGTCAAAATTCTTACGGGAAACCCCGAACCTCCTAAACGGATTCCTAAACTAAAGCTCAAAGTGAATAACTTTGAAACACTCAACCCAATACCACTTTCGGAGAATAAAACTCTAGATAAAAAATGTATCCAGAAATTGATTAGAATGAATCATTTGAGTGAAAAGGAAAAATACGTCTTAACAGAAACCATTTTCAATAATCAATCAATTCTGTTAAAACAAAAGGAAAAGTTATCAGCGACTACGATCACAAAACACAAGATTATAACAACTGACGATAGTCCGGTCTACACAAAAACGTACAGATATCCTCACCATTACAAAAAGGATGTAGAGGAACAAGTCAGAGAGCTACTAGATAGTGGTATCATAAAGAATTCGATCAGCCCATACACATCACCCATCTGGGTTGTCCCAAAAAAGAATGATGCATCAGGCATAAAAAAAGTAAGGGTAGTGATAGACTACCGAAAGCTAAACGAGAAAACCAAAGATGACAAGTTTCCAATGCCACAAATTGAGGAAATTCTCGATAATTTAGGGAAATCTGTTTATTTTTCAACATTGGATCTAAAATCTGGGTTTCACCAGATTCCTATGGATGACAAATCTCAAGAGAAAACAGCTTTCTCGACAGATAAGGGCCACTTTGAGTTTACTCGAATGCCCTTTGGCCTTAAGAACGGTCCCGCCACATTCCAACGGGCGATGAACAACGTTCTCAATGGTTTGATAGGAAAAATTTGTCACGTTTACCTCGACGACATTATCATCGTGGGTAAAAATTTAGAACACCACATAAATAATCTGGACACTGTGTTTAAACGGCTTTCCCATTTTAATTTAAAAATTCAGCTCGACAAGTGCGAGTTTCTGAAACGGGAAACCGAGTTCCTGGGGCATATAATCACTCAGGACGGGGTAAAACCAAACCCCGAGAAAATAGATAAAATCTTAAACTGGCCAATACCTAAGACAGCTAAAGAAATAAAACAGTTCTTAGGACTATCAGGGTATTACCGAAGGTTCATCAGAGACTATTCAAAATTAACCAAGCACATGACAAAATATCTGAAGAAAGATGCTTTGATTAATATTGCGGATCCAGATTACAAAGAATCTTTTGAAAGCCTTAAAAGGATCATCTCAACGGATCAAATCCTAGTATATCCCGATTTTTCACGAAATTTCATACTGACTACGGATGCATCAGATTTTGCTCTTGGTGCAGTCCTATCGCAGGTGCAAGATGGAGTCGAAAGACCCATTGCATTCGTATCAAGAACTCTTAACGAGACCGAATCCAAATACGCCACGAATGAAAAAGAGCCACTGGCTATAATATGGGCCACAAAAAAATACCAGTGTTACCTTTACGGAAACAAATTCACCTTGGTCACAGACCACAAGCCTCTCACGTTTATTAAAACGTCAGAAAAGAATTCGAAAATACTAAGATGGCGATTGGAGCTCGAAAATTACGACTACGACGTCGTATATAGAGAAGGAAAACCCAACGTGGTAGCAGACGCTTTAAGTCGGATACCTACAAATGAAATAAATTTCAATGAAAAAAGTTATAACACTCCACGTGAACTCGAAGTCAATGAGGTAAATGCACCAGAAACTGATAGTGAAATAGAGACTGTTCACTCAGCAAACACCTCAGACCATTATTTCATTCACTTCTCAGAGCGACCCATAAACTATTATAGAAACCAAATTATATTTAAGGTTTCCAAGATAGAGACAATAATTTCGTAACAAATTTTTCAAAATTTTAAAAGAATAATTATCACTCAAAAAGTATTTGAGAAAAACGATATAGTAAATTACATGAAAAACTTCCACAATGGTAAGCAGTCGGCAATTCTAGCGCCAGAAATACTGTACCAAAGCATCCAAGAAGCTTTCAGAGAGAATTTGTCAAGAGACGGCCATTTCGTTTTCGTTACGAAAATGGTTGAAGACGTGACGAACGAGGATCGTCAAAATGCCATTATTTCAAAAGAACATGAACGAGCCCACAGAGGTATTCGGGAAGTAGAGAACCAAATCAGACGCTCATATTTTTTTCCAAATATGGCGAAGAAAATCAAAAGTCACATTAATGTTTGCAAGACCTGCCAAACTCATAAATACGACAGGAAACCGTATAATATCAAAATATCGCGTAGACCTATCACTCACAGGCCACTAGATAGACTTCATATTGACATATTTAGTATAAATAAGTCAAGTTTCATATCCATAATTGACGCATTTTCGAAACATCTGCAGATGATTCCCATAAAAACCAAAAATTTGTTAGACACAACTAGTGCTCTAACTAGATACTTCACTCAATTCGGAATTCCTCATACAATTATATCGGACCACGAAACAACATTCCATTCCATACAATTTAAGGAATATCTTAATAAACTTAACGTTCAGCTAGAATACGCATCTTCGTCCGAATCGAATGGACAAATTGAAAAAGACCATTCAACGATAATTGAGATTTTCAATACGAACAAAACCAAGTTTCCTAATTCCAGTGTCCCAGTCGCAATCGAATTATCTGTAGCCTTATACAACGGCTCAGTGCATTCCTCCACAGGCTTCACGCCAAACGAGATTGTTTTCAATCAAATTAATCAAATAAACCCTGGCGAAATTCAACGACAAGCCAACGACATATTTAAGCAGGTGAACTTAAGTATAGAAGGGGCAATAAAAAAAATGGAAAAACAAAATATCCATAGAGAAAATCCGCCAAATCTGCTTGAAAATCAATCGGTATTTCTCAAACCGAACATTAGAACAAAGACACGCAAGAGGGATTGAAGCTCAAGCAAAAAATATAAATTTTAAAACATTCAATATCAATAGAAATATTAAACGAAACAAAAATAAAATTAAGAGATTAAAACAGTGTAACTAAACTAAATATTTTTTATCATTTCAGAACTTTTCATTTAAATTTCGTAAAAATTATAGCTAGCTAATTATAAATTGAAAAAAAAAAATAAAATTGAGAATAAAAATTATTATATTGAAAACAAAATTATAAAATTGAATTGAAAATTATAAATTGAAAAAAATAAAATTGAAAATAAAAATTATTATATTATTGAAAACAAAATTATAAAATTGAATTGAAAATTATAAATTGAAAAAAATAAAATTGAAAATAAAAATTATTATATTATTGAAAACAAAATTATAAAATTGAATTGAAAATTATAAATTGAAAAAAAAAAATAAAATTGAAAATAAAAATTATTATATTATTGAAAACAAAATTATAAAATTGAATTGAAAATTATCAAAATTGAAAATTATATCATAATGTACCCACAAATTTGTATCTTTTTAATTGTATTCATTAAACCCTTGATTACTCAAAAATTAGAAATTAAAAGTTTATACGAAGACCCGATATTGTTAATAAAAACAGGGCATTGCAAAATTCAAGTGGGAAATATTAAGGTAATACATCCAATTAACCTCACTAATATAGAAATAACGGTAGGAACAATTGACAAACTAATCAACAATAAAATGTACGATAAATTAGAATTACATAACATAGTAAAACAAAAAATTAAAAAGCTACACGACAACCTACGTCAAATAAAACCACTTCAAAGCACCAGACATAAACGATGGGATGCTTTGGGCTCAGGATGGAAATGGCTTGCGGGGAATCCCGACGCTGAAGACCTGCGTATAATCAACAACACCATGAATCAATTAATAGACGCCAATAACCAACAATTTCATATAAATCAACAAATAGATCGAAGAATCCAAATGATAACTGCAACAGTGAACAGGGCAATAATGAACAGCACCATCAGTAATAAAGTAATACTAACAGAAATAGACATGTTGGCAACTATAGTAACCATTGACACTATAAATACAATATTGGAAGAAATTCAAGAAGCAATAGTTAGGACAAAAGTAAATTTACCAAGCAGTAAAATTCTGACATTGACCGAAATCATCAAGATTAAAGATTTATTGGTCAACCAGGGTATCAAAATCTCATTTCCCGACGAGGCATTACAGTTTGTAACACCGAAAGTCGCTATAAGCGGTGAAACATTATTATACATCCTCCAGGTACCAAAATTGGAAAAGGAAACCTCAAGCACATTGATGATCGTACCATTAGTCATTAACAACACAGTCATACGGGACCATCCACTGTACCTCATCAGAAACAACCAGAAGTTATATACAACATTGGATCACAAGCAGTTTGTACAAAGTCATTCAGAGATACAAGAATTTGACGACAATTGCATCAAACCGCTAATAATGGGCACATCAAGCCACTGCAACGTGACATCCCAGATGGAAACAGAAATGCAGTTTATTTCCGAAAACAAATTAATTATAAATAACACAAACAACGAAACATTACACTCAGATTGCGGACCTAGCGATAGGAAATTAACGGGAAACTTTTTACTAACGTTCTGGAACTGCAGCATAACAATTAAAAACAGAAAATTCCAATCGTACGAGTTAACTAGTGACCTACAGGAAATCCAAGGTGCGCTATATAACATAAACGCAACAAGGCAACTAATAAAAGCGTTAGACATCAACATAATAAAGGAGGAGAATACTCAAAACAGAAATGAAATCAAGAACGTGTATCTAGCACAGATCAAACATCAAAACTGGATGTGGACGTTATCAGGAACAGTAACGATATCATCAATCGGGATAATAAGTCTCATCATTTATATTGTCCTCCGTGGTATACAACCCGCTACGGTAAAAATAAGCAGCTCAACTCCAAAATCATCAGAGAGGGAAAAAGTCAACCAGTTGTCAAACATATTGAAAGAAGCGACCGACAAGCTAAAGGACGGGGACACCCTTTTTTCACCCCCCGGAGGAATTACGTTCCAACGAAGTGCATAGTAGAATTTCTCATGCGTCTCATGTAAAAGACGAACATAAAGAAAATGCTTAATTGCATTTCCCACACTTGGAGAATGCAATAAAAGAAAACATCACAAGATACGCGAAACCCGAGCCAGCGGATAAGCATAAGACGCACACGTAGCATTTTTAATAATTTTAGATTAGAATTAAGAAAATATAATTCATAATTAAGACAGTTGTAAATTTAACTCCGTAAAAGTGACATGTAGTTTAAATAAATGTTAAAAGTTGAATAAATAAATGTTTTTTTTTATTAAGTCTTCCATGCCACGCACGTAATTATATATTATGTGCATAGGTCGAATACATTAAAACTATAATCGTTTAAATAGTTATCAACAGAGCACCAACGATAACGATAACCACATAGGCTACTAATTAAAAATCCCCAAATTAGCAATTGAGCTCCATATATACAGTCAGCAGCTTTTAAATTGTAATTAAAGTAATTAAACCGTAATATTATTTTTTACAAACGCAGCTACACCACCCGCACGATTTATATCATTAGAACAACTAAAAAAATTGTAGCCAGGAACCTTGTAAAAATTAACTTCATTCTTATTGGTCCAAATTTCCGTTAAAAAAATTATAACCGCGGCTTAGTGAAATAACTAGACAGATTATCTAGAAGCGAAGAAAAATTAGCGCGTAAACTTCTTAAATAAAATGCATTGATTGATTGATTGATTGCGATGTACGATCAAGCATTAAGCAAGTCTCCCGTATTATAAATGCGAATACCACACCACTATACCCATGTTACACAACATGACACCATTCTTCATGAAGCCAAACATAGAACAATATTCACCCCGTAAAGAAAGGCGCCACATCGATAACCACATAAGTCTAATAGTTGTGATATCCTCCCATGGCCAGGCCGCCGTCGTACACCTTTTTACATATAACAAGATCGAGGGATGGGAAAGGAATGTTAGCAACAAAGACTCAAAACCCGGTTCCAGACACCTAAGTAGTTTGATAGTTAAGTTAAATTTAAATTTGTTAGTTTTTTTTTTTTTTTTTTTTTAGTAATTTCACAAGACAATAACAATTTTTTAAAGTTCATCTACTGCTCCAACCTGTAAGAAGACACAATGATAACATAAATTTCCTGGTGCCGCAAACTCTTTTTTCTGAAATGATGTTAACAACTTATTCCCTCCACCATTTTTTCCAGCGGCAGTTGTGATGTGAGGGGGCGAGATTTCGTTCCATCATCATGTTCCCATGCGGTCACCCAAATTTGTACTAACTGTAGGTAGTGTTGCTTGACGTTGTTGTTGAAATCGTTGCGTCTCTGCTGTCCCTGCTACTCGCCCCCCACTTCTTATATTAAAATGCATGATATAAAATTTGAAAAATATTACACTGTCATTAACTATCATCAAGATTGAATCACGAATGTGTTGATCTTTAAACTTGACGCTTATCTTCGTGCCAACACGAATCTCGAAAGCGTTTTCGTGTGGCGTTTATTATTTACTTCCATATTTTTGTTGCGATATTTTTTTTTTCTCGAAAATGAGGTAGGGTCCCTTTTATTGGTGTTGACTTGTTGAGTTACTGCTTTAAGTTCAGTTGCATGCTGATCTGTAACAAGATCATTGTGCAGTATTTATTGTTTTTGTAGGTACTGTATACTATGTAAAATGTCCCGCATTTTTTCCCTGGGCTAATATTGTCTTAGCTAATTTTGAATTTAGCTAGCTCTCTGCGACAAACTTTTAAAACTGTGCTCATCAGGTGTCAAGTTGCAAACTCTAGAATTAAAGAAAGATCCGATTTCAAAATAAACAAAGCTGTGTTGTAAAAAAATTAAAAAGAAAATGGGTGTTCAACTGTTAGTTTGACAAAAGTTCTCTTTATATTGCTTCTTTTTTCCAATTTCTGATTGAATAGACACAAACTCTTTCAAACAGTTTAAGTTATTTTATTTTTCCGCTTCCTATTTGAATTTATATTGAAAAACTTACTAACATGATATCAAAATTTATCAAGACAGACTCTCAGCCCAAAAATAAAACTATCATGGTAAAGGAAACATACTCGTATAAGGAGAACTTTTAAAATTTTCGCAATTCAACTGGGCATTGATGATTTTTTGTTAGACGTATCGATTGTCAGTACTCTAGATTTTTTTGAGGATTTTACCATGGGGATGGCATAGTCAAATATGGGTGCAAAAATCGCGAATCGTATTTAATTTGATTTTCCTAGTTCAACTGAGTAATTTTATAATGATTTTTTGTTAGACCTATCATTTGCCAGTATTCTGAAATTTTTTCAGAATTTTGTCATCGGGAAACGTGGCCATAAAGAACATGAATCTTATTTTATTTGATTTCCGCAAAGAGCATTTCCTCAAGTCGTGTATTGTCGGCACTATAACCTCCCGATGTACTCTGGACATTTTTGGAGAATTTTATAATGGGGCTCGCATGGACAAATATGGCCGTAAAGAACGTGAATCGTATTTAATTTGATTTTCGCAATTCAACTGAGTATCAATTGCGAGTATTTTGAAATTTCCTCAGAATTTAGTAATGGGGATGGCATCCTTGCAAATCATTGTGAGTTTTGTTTAATTTAGTTTCCTCAGTTTCTTTACGAAGATTTTCGTCATATTTGACCATGCGATCCTCATGATAATATTCCGAAAAATTTCAGAATACTGGTGCCAACAATGCAGGACTTGAGAAAATAATCAATTGAATTGCGAAAATTTAAAAAGTTCTCCTTATAGGAGTATGTTTCCTTTCCCATGATAATTTTATTTTTGTGCTGAGAGTTTGTCGTGATAAATTTTGCTATCATTATAGTATTTTTTGGGCTGACATTATAAATACTATTATGAAGGAAATAATTTTTTGGGGCTGACGTAAAAAATTGTATCTCATGATATACCTGTTTTTTGGGCTAACACTTAAATAAGAAGAAAATTTTTGTTTTAGTGTTACCACATACATAGAGTTCTCGGCAAACGTAAGCGTTTTTTATAATACAAATTAAATCTCCTGTGACTTTTTTTGACCTTATAAGCTAAATCAATATTCTCGTCATTTTGCGTAAATGTTTAGCCAAATTTGGCAAATCTTGACATTTTCTATATAACTTCATATTTCATTAACACAAAATATCGTATTTAGTGCATACAAATAATTACTGTCGATCAATATATCATGAATATTGATTCAAACATATTTGCGTTATAATTTTTGCAGTCGTTTTGTGTTACTATTTGTTGCTTCGTTTATTACCTTTACCTGATCCAGATAGCCGATATTTTTGCCGCAGAAACGAACCGATTTTGCCCTTTGCAGTTTGTGTTTGCAACAATATTATAATGAATTACAACTAAAACACGTATAGCGGCAATTAACGTTATGTTCCTTTTACGTCCTCTAGAAACAACCACCTCATAAGCACTCGTTCCTATATGTGACTTAGTAGGGGCCCGCCTGGTATGCAAAAGTCCTAGATATTGTAAAGTTACGCTCTGTTGAAAGTGTTTTTCTAATCTAACCATTTTTTGTACATACGATATACTAATTGCCTGAATACTTGTACAATACATACAAATACTTCTTTACAGGTGAAATAAACTGCTCACTGATAAAATATCGGCCATCTGGATGTGGTAGACATAATATGGTTTTGTTTTATTTTGAAAATTTTGTGATAAACATCACAGTAAGAAAGTGACAAAGCCAAAATAATTGTGTTTTATTATATATAATTATTTAATAATATTTATTATTTTAGGAGTAAAAGGTTCAAATGGAAGTGTAAAAGGCACAATTTGAAGTGTAAAAGGTTCTAAATATTTGAATGGTAAAACCTGTATCCTGTATCCAAATTGTGACATCTGTAAATTATAAAAATATATCGCACAATGCATGATTATGGTCAAACTTGAAAACACACCTCAATCAATTTATATTCATAAACCATGAGCATGGGTGACCTTGCACCGCATGCTGTTTTTCTAAATAAAATTCACTTAAATATTTCCTGAAAATTAAAATGCCAATAATCCTCGTTTTAGGGAATACATATACCATTACTTTCATAATCCACGTGTCGCATTTCAAAGTTAATACATAAATACGTCTGCCATTAATCACAAATATTTCGGGAAAAATTTTGTTTGGGCCGTTAAAAAAGTAAAAAAAAAAATAATGTTATAAATTTTCTTCCCTTATAATACGCCCTTAGGGGGTAGGGAGTTTTACTTTTATTTTTTATTTCTACAATTAGTTTCAATTATTATAATTGTAGATATTTTTTTTTTTTTTTGCTATATAAAATGAATAAAAATGGAAAATTCACTTAAACTTCTCTAATTTAATTTTTATATTCTTATAAGAAGGAAATTTACTTTCTCTAATTTTTAAGTAAGATCAATAATCATAATTGAAATAAATTAATCTAATTTTTATTTATTTGTGAATTCCATTAAAATGTAAACATTAGATTGTATATTAAAGTTTTGTTAAGCTTAGCCGTAGACTGTGACATGTCTTACGTTTTATAACTTCGTTTAATAAATACGGTGTTTTTTCGAGGAAGGAAATTAGAAGAAAAACCCATTAAAATTCATTTTATTCCAATATTTTTCTTTTTGACAACTCATAATTATCTTACATTGTTTTAAGTACCTATAGTACATAGTCTATATATCCATAAAGATAATGGAATCGGAATTGAGACACGAAAGATAACTAAAGGCGATTTGATTTTTTGTAAGACACTCTGTGACGGCTCCCGTCCCATTTTTACTCCACAATGCTCACAAAAAACATCTTTTTATAATGAATTACGGTATAATGACAAAGGAAATTCGTTAGTTTCTAACGTACAATTTTCAATGAGGGGGTGCGATACTTTAGGTAATGTAAATTGATGATGTTTTTTTAATAGACTAAAGGAAGATTAATTTATTTATTTTTTATTCGACATGGACATTCCTCCCTCCCAATTACATGGTAGACGTTTATTTGATAGGCATATCGGTTAAAATAATGACTTACACAATAATTCACTTCTCCTATCTGTAGCCAAACTGTTGTGTAATGTTTGTATGTATGTATATGCCCTTAAAAACAAAATTATTTTGGTTTGTTGAAATATACAAATTTCATATGTGTGGTACTGAATTACTGATACTGACGTGCTTAAGCATACATTGGAATGTATAAACAGAACACAGAAAAAAAAAACAGAAAAACCTTATCTCTCGTGTCATACCTGTGTTAATATAGGAGTAATCCTATTTTAAAATTTTATTTTTGTTTTTCACTAATAAACAAAAATATGGTACACATTTATGTCCTTCAATGTAGGGGTTTTACTTTTAATATTGTTACGTTTTTTCCTTGTCAATCAAGGTTCGAATCACTGAATTGTGAATAAAACAAATCACTTCAATTTGATAGAAACGAATTTATTTATTGAACACAAAAATCAATATAACACAATTTATTAACAAAAATTCCAAATTCATTTTTTATAATATTTGCACAAATTTTACTGAATACTTATAAATTTTAAATCGCACTACAACATTTTCTAATCACTTTTTAATTCCTTTTTAATCTTCACAATATCGCTTACCAAATACTAGAGAATCCAATTCGATCTCATTCGCCTTTTTATATACTCAAATTAAACTTCTAGAAATTTCATGACTTTTCTAGTGAGAATAGTCTAGAAACATTTAGAACAGTTAATCATGGAAAATTCCATTATATGTACGAGTAGTACAGTAAAACTTTGAGCTATTAATCTAACTTATTCTATTACACCCTAGGATAAACACCTAGGATAGAATAGAATAAGTTTAATTAAAGTTTTACTGTACTAAAATGGAATTTTCCGTGATAAAACTGTTCTAAATGTTTCTATACTAATCCTACTGGAAAAGTCATGAATTTTCTAGAAGTTTTGTGTTGAGTATGTAAGGAGCGAACGAGATCGAATTGGATTCATTAGTATTTGGTAATCGACAATTCGACAGTATAAGGAAAAAAAGTGAATTAAATGTGATTTAGAAAGTGAATTAGTAAAATATAAAAAGTAAAAATGATCAGTAAAATTTGTGCAAATATTATAAAAAAATGAAAAGTGAATTATTATTAATAAATTGTGTTGAATTAATTTTTGATGTTAAATAAATAAATTCGCTTGTGTTAAACTGAAGTGTTTTGTTTTATTGTTTTATTCACAATTCAGTGATACGAACCTTGATTGTCAATGCGAAAACGTAACAATTGGTGATAGCAGTGGAATTGTGAATATTAAAACATAGAAAATGATTATCTGCGAATTAAAAGTTCCAGAATTAAAGAAGGAACTTGAGAAACGGAGGTAGTAAAGCTACTTTACAAGCTCTACTATGTGAGGCTATGGTAACAAAGGTTTAGACTCGGAACATTTTGAGTTTGAAAGGAAGTAACGGATGCGGCGGGAGTTGTTGGGGGAGTAGTTTTAGGAGTCAAAGCTTTCTAGGATATGCGATTCTCATAAGACTTCTTCCTAGTGTAGTTACGCCTCCTCGTGGCGACAACCGGGCAATGCATCCTAGAATGTAGCCAAGTAACTTACACGACCGTGCAATGGCGGTAAATCCATTGCCCCAAGCTTTGGTGGGACAACATACGCTGAGAGCTGCGTGGCTAAGGGGGAGCTTAGTCTTTAGTATGTGAACTCCGGGTACCAGGCGACCCCCGGTTTAAAGTAGCCTTCCCACAGTATACCGATCTCTGCTGTGGGTGACCTTCATTTCTCGGATACTCGTGGGATTCAAATGGAAACCGAATTTAAAAAAAACATAGAGGGTGATGCCTCTTTAAAAGCATCAACTTCACCAGCTATTGAGTTGGGTCTCCTAAGCTATGATGGAATGGTAGATGCCACAAGGGCCACCACTCTTGATTATCTTAACGTCCGGACCAAGGAAAAGGTGGAACAGTCCACCTCTTCTACTACGGACACCTTCTGTGACGACAACATAAGTGTAATCTCTCAGTTATCGGGCACCTCAACCATTGGTGTTGATATTGGGAACATGTCCCTCAACGCCGGGGAATGGGTTAAGCTCAACTCCTTCGAAAGAAGGCGTTTTAAAAAGGGGCTCAAGGAAGGCAAAACTAGAGAAGAGGCTCTAGCTGCTGCTAAGTCCGCGACCCCTCTGAAAGCATCCTCGGGGCCTGTTGCTCCTACCCTAGACAAGAGGTCTGGTGGTAAGCATGAGAGGTCTTTCGAGGTTGCTCCGGAACCAAATAAACCACCTGCCAAAAAAGCAAAAGAAGGGCCTTCTCCGGTAAAGCCCTCTTTCAGCCAGGTAGCAGGCAGTGTTAAGCTGGGCATCGTACCAGGTGATCTCAGTGGCAATCCTCTTAGTATGGAGCAAATGGCAAACATACAGGAGTGTGTCATTGACCTCATTATTGGGATGCAAGGCTCAAACCACAAGCCGCAATTCCTTGGCTGTTTCCGGAGAACAGGTTGGCTATTTTTTATATGTTCCGATCATTCCACAGCGGAATGGATGAGGAACAGTTTTGTAAGCCTAAGGGAAAAAATTGGTCTGAACATAACTTTGGTGGAAGAGGATGATTTTCCTCGGCCAAACATCGTTAGGGGGTTCTTTCCACAGAGCCTTAGCTTAACTAGCGAGAAGATTCTCGCTACCATGGCCGCGCAGAACGATGGTCTCGCGGCCAACTCATGGAAGATACTGCAACGGACGACAACTGGCGTACTCGTCCATTTGGTTATGGCCATAGGCGAGTCTTCCATGAAGAAACTACGCGAATCCAACGGGAACATCGCATACCGCTTTGGTAGGATAAAACTCCTTCTCAAGAAGGATTCCCCCTCTACCAACCCAACCACTGGAGTCAGCTCCAGTAAGGAGGGTACTTTACCAGCCCCAGTAGTAGGCACAATCACAGACGAGGAGGCATCCAGGAACAGCAGCGCTATTGAGCATTCTGTTCCTGCTGCCTCTTCGTCGGGAGCACGATCAACGGATCTCTCCGCAACTCCTACTGTGGGATCGAGTAAATCAGCACTCACCCCGAAAATTAAGCATATGGGCGCTCGGGGTGTTACTGGGAAAAGTGGCAGAAACAGGCCAAATCCCGCAAAGCAGACGGCTGGCAAGCAGCCAGGAGCGTAGAGCTCCTTTACCCTAATCATCCAGTATGGCTGGTACTATTAGGGTACTACAAGCGAATCTGCATCACGCGAAAGGAGCTTCGGATACCTTTTGCAACAGGTTCGCGAAACAACACTTAACCCTTGGCCTTATCCAGGAACCTTGGGTTAATGGAGGAAAAATCAGAGGCCTCCACCTCAAGTCATGTAAGTTGATTTACGATCGAAGGGAGGAAGTTCCCCGAGCAGCAATATTTGTTTCATCTAATATTAACGTTCTTCCAATTCCAGAGTTCACCACTAAGGATTTGGTTGCAGTAATACTGGAGGTTCCGACTAGCAGGGGAATGCAGGAGACAATATGTGCCTCTGCGTACTTCCCTGGTGAGTCGGTTAGTGCTCCACCTGTAGTTGTACAGGATCTGGTGGATTACTGCAACCTAAAAAACAAGCATTTCATCATAGGCTGCGATGCTAATGCACACCATATCATTTGGGGCAGCAGTGATACAAATGGCAGAGGTGAGTCCCTTTTAAATTATCTTATGAGTAGTCACATAGACATTTTAAATAAAGGTTCGAACCCCACTTTCATAAACTCGACTCGGCGAGAGGTGTTGGACCTCACTTTGTCAAGTCAGTTTATTTCCAACTCTGTTGCAAACTGGCATGTTTCAAGCGAAGCTTCTCTGTCGGACCACATGCACATCAGGTTCGATATACCGGGAGTGATCATACAGGCAACAGAGCGTCGTATCCCTTGTTTTACAAATTGGAAAACATATAGGGATATTTTATTTATCAAAGCAGACATGCTGCCAACATCTTTGAGTTCAATTAGTGACCTAGAAACCGCAGCTGGTCTGTATACATCAGGTAGTTATACATCAGGTCGCAAAGAGTCGCTCGAAACCCTGCTTCAAGTGCACTTTCCGGGCTGCACTGTTTGCGACACAAATACAATCACTAACTCCATATCTGGTACACACATGGGTGTAAATATGGGTTGGGTTAATAGTTTATCCGGTAAGCTTTTTACTCCGGATAAAGTCAAATGGGCCATTAACTCTTTTCAGCCTTTCAAGGCTCCAGGAGGGGATGGAATCTTCCCAGCCCTCCTTCAAAGGGGCCTGGACTTGATTACCCCTGCTCTGGTGGCCTTGTTTAGAACTAGCTTCAATTGGGGTCACATACCACAGGCTTGGAGTCAAGTAAACGTGGTTTTTATCCCAAAGCCTGGCAATCGGCCATGTGAACTTCCTAAGTCCTTTCGACCTATCAGTCTTACATCGTTTATTCTTAAAACCATGGAACGACTTATAGATCTTCATATCAGAGACTGGTTAACTGCAACCAGACCTCTAAATCCAAATCAATTCGCCTATAGGAAAGGCAAATCCACAGAGGGTGCGCTGCATCTACTTGTCACCAAGATTGAAGCAGCCTATCGCTCGAAAGAAATTGCTCTGTGTGCATTTCTGGATATTGAGGGAGCTTTTGACAATACTGGATACGACTCAATTGCTAGGGCAATCAAGCGTAGAGGTATTGACGATCCGACTAACCACTGGATTAGTTCCATGTTGGTTAGTAGGAAGATTACATCTAAATTAGGTAATGAGTCAGTCACGATTACGGCAGCAAGAGGGTGTCCGCAGGGCGGTGTCCTGTCCCCTTTGCTGTGGTCACTCGTGATCGACGAGTTGCTTGATAATTTACATCTACTTGGGTACGATGCCATTGGTTATGCGGACGATTTGGTTATCATAGTCTCTGGAGGGCATGAACGTACGATGTCTGCCAGCATGCAACAGGCTTTGCTTGTTATTTCGAATTGGTGCACTGGGGAGGGCCTTTCGATTAACCCTAGCAAAACAGTCCTGGTGCCCTTCACCAAAAGACGTAATTTGAACCTTGGTTCAATTAGTCTTAATAATATAAATATCGGATACTCCAATGAAGTCAAATATCTGGGTGTTGTCCTAGATAAGAAACTAACTTGGAACTCTCATATTACTTCAACTACCGAACGCGCGGCCAGGGCCATGTGGGCCTGCCGGCGTATGTTCGGCAGGACCTGGGGCCTGAACTCAAAAATGATTTACTGGATGTACATCATGATAGTGAGGCCAATTGTAACATATGGGGCAATAGTTTGGTGGCCTAAGGTACAGCAAAAAGTTATTATGAACAAGCTGACCTCATTACAGAGACTAGCATGTCTCGGAATTACAGGTGCTATGCGCACCTGCCCTACGGCGGCAATGGAAGCTCTCATCGGGCTCACTCCACTTCATATCCACGTCAAAAAATCAGCTGCTACCTGTGCAGCTAGATTGAAGCTCGTGAATCAATACAGTCATGATGACCATATGGGTCACCTGGACATTTTGAATGAACTTCCAGACCTGAATATGTTCTTTAGTGTCCCGGACGTTATGCCGAAAGAACTCTGCTTTGGCAGGAATTTCGTGGTAACAATCCCCGATAGAACAGACTGGGATACTGGGTTACCGCAGATGGAACCTAACAGCCTAGTCTGGTACACTGATGGATCAAAAATGGATAGTGGAGTCGGCATTGGTGTCTTTGGACCCAATCACAAAATATCGAAATCACTGGGTACTTACCCCAGTGTTTTTCTAGCCGAAATTCACGCCATCGAAATCTGCGCCTCTATTATTATGACCAAAGGTCTTAAAGGCGCATCCATCCACATTTTGTCTGACAGCCAAGCAGCACTGAAAGCATTGGCTTCTAACTGCTTGGTTTCCAAGTCGGTTCAAAGTTGTTATAAACTGCTACAATCTCTCTCTTGTCAAAACAAAGTAAGGTTGTGGTGGGTGCCTGGTCACATGGGCATCACTGGAAATGAGATAGCCGACGAACTTGCACGAGCAGACTCGTCGACTACACTCATTGGCCCTGAGCCTTTTTGTGGTATCCCGTGGGCTTCTGCAACCTACACAATCAGTGGATGGGAGGAGATACAGTGCTTGACTTATTGGAACTGTATTCCCGGCCTTAGACAAGCCAAATCTTTGATCAGACCATTTCACCACAAAAATTTGGCGATCAATTTCAGCAAAGGAAATATTAGGAAACTTGTAAGTTTTCTCTCAGGTCACTGTGACCTGAGATATCATTTGAACAAAATGAGCCTGTCCGCAGAGACGGAGTGCCGACTCTGTTTGGAAGAGACAGAAACCGCAGAACACATACTATGTGAGTGTGTTGCTCTGTGCACACGGAGGTGGATTCATTTTGAAGAGAGGTATCTGACCCCGGAGAAATGTAAATTGGCCTCTATAAACAGCATTCTCGCCTTTATTAGAGAGGTGGAGAAGCTCCTGGAGTAACAGTACCCAACAGCACAAAAGATCTTTTAGGTCGTAGTGCTAGCCGCTTTTGGGCAGGGACGAAAAAAAGAAAAAAAAAAAAAAAAAAAAAAAACGGATGCGGCAACCGTAGAGAAGACAGAAGCTGAAACACAAGGATTGCTCGAAATAACACAAGCACGTTCTGGAAGTTTCAATTTGTCGCAGTTAATCGCTGCTACGAACCAAATGATGGAACAACAAAACAAGCGACAAATGGAGAAAATTGAGCAGTCAAACCAAACGATGGCACAACAAAATGAGCGACAGTTGGGGACAATAAACCAATCAAACCAAGAACTTAAACACAAGATGGAGAAACACGGAGAGGAAATTAAAGACCAAATTACAGATGGTTATAAAAGAATCGACGATAAACTTCTCGAATTATCAACTAACATTCAACAGGTGAAACATAAATTACAAGCTAAATTTCAAAGATTTTTACCGGCTCTGGAAAGAGTTAACGGACGTCAAGGCAAGCGGAACAACGATGTAAGTATTGAAAAGTCGCTACCAAAAGAGAGGAGAATCGCTAGTGCATTTGGCACATACAAGTACGTCAGCCGATTATATGGAAAGGCTTAAAATTGACGCATTCATAGACGGTATTCGAGATCCACAGATACGCAAGGCGGTGATGTTGTTACCTAAAGCTACTTTCGCAGAAACCATCGCTTGTGTATTGACGAATGACACAAGGCATCAGCAAACCATCAATTAAAATACGTCGAAGGGAAATCGATACCAGCATAAACACCGAGTGGTCGATACCAAGATAACGAGACGGAAAAGTAAGGTAGAAGGTATTGTGGTCTTTTTCATTCAAATCAATATACGACGTGACGTTGTTCATCCATGATGAGTCCGCAGTAAGCTATGACAATGTCATTTTCTCACAGTTTTTATTACCAAATGTGATATAGCACCACAAAATGACTACCCAGTTAAACATTTGTGTTGTAGATTTGTGTATCTTTGTGTTGATTTTATTTTCTTCGCTTTCAGGTATACCCGAGGCTTCTGGAGATCCCGAACATTTCGACGGCCATGAATCAACTGATTAATTAACGGATCTTTACCAAGACACATGTTAGTAACTCGTCTTTTCATCCAGAGATTTTGTTGCGGTTGCTGCCACTTTGAACGTGTTTGTAAATTTACGAGATACTCTCCTTGCCAATGATGCTAAAAGTTTAAAGTGATTTTGCGAACCATATCCCATCGATCATTTGGTGATAAATCCTTCTCCTCTATTATATCAGGTACTTGTTGTGCTGGATAGTGCAAAATAAAATGAGAATGTTTGGTGAGTACCAATTCGGTCGGTGATTTTGATGAACACAGAGGAGGAGTATTCAACGAGTTCGATTTCAACAAGTAATGAGGTAAATTTTTCGATTGTAAGAATTTGTTCTTCAAGAAGTCGAACAGCTGATTCCTATAATTCCCTTATATGAGAAGTACCAGGTGGGTTGAATTTGAATTGAATTCTGTCGTCCATCAACTTATTGGTGATTGTCATGTGATTCATCTCAAAAAATGTTTAGAACATTATAGAAAATTTGCAGTGCCAATGAAGTTGCTTTTATTATTGCAAAATATGGTGTTACATAATCCACGTCGGCCAACAAAGCGTTTCATTGCCGCTAGAAAAGATTTGGGGGTTAGTTGCAGACATAGTTCCAAGTGAATGGCTCGAGTTGACATACAAACTAAAACACACAAATATGGTTTTTTCTCTGGACTGGCTCCTCTTTTTCGAATTGAACTTTGAAAGACCTTAGATCTATGGCCGTGTGTGTGGGTGGTTACACGCCATAATAATTTTATGCTTCACTTATACAAAGAATTAAATATTCAACATTTATTTTATAATGCTTTTATTTATGTTTCGGAATTCTTTCTTTTTATTTTGCATAATTTTATTTCTTTTTAAAGATTTACAATTTATTTTGTATAAATCTTTATTTAGCTTTATTCACTTACTGGCCTCATATATAACGGCTCAGTAAAAGCTAGTAGTTAATATTTTTAATTTTAATATCAATTATATACACGACACAATGATGTGCGTCGTGACTCAGTTAAATGATTATTGTTTTTTATTGCATAGGAAATTTCCTTTTATATGAATTCTCCCTTTGTTTTTGCAGCTCATACTACGATAGCGTAAATTTAGTGAACTCGTATTTTTAGCATTTTGATTTATAGTTCAGAATGCTCATAACTAGAGGTCACGCGGAATAATTTAGGAGAATAAAATGCTTGTTATAATTTAGTACATTTTAATTTGTTTATTTTTGAACTGTCATTTTCTGTCAGTGCAATTAGTGAAATTAGTGAACGCCACATCACCCCTTACCAGCGAATTGGCGATGACGTGAAACGTGCTGGTAGTTTCGTGGTCCTTCCTGCTCTCGTCGTTGTTGCTCCGGATGTTTGTTCGTTAAAATTGAAACGAACTTTTACTGTGCGTGGTCGCTCACCCGTTGTTTGTGATGCTGATTTACCCTCCGCTGTTGGATTGGCGTCCTGTATCGCGGCGGTGTCTCGAGGTGTTACTGCGGCATCTGGCAGTCCCTTATCCTGATCGGCTTCAGTGAAGCATGGTTTCAGCCTGTCCATGAGATGTTGCATTTTCGTCCTTTTACCTCTACGACAAATGCTTTTTCTCCGCGACTGATAACCAGGAATGGACCTTCATATGGTGCTTGTAGGGATTTCCTCACAGCGTCTGTACGTAAGAAAACATGCGTGCAACTATGGAGTTCCTGAGACATAAAAATTTTGTTGCAATGTCGAGATGGTGGAGTTGGCCGGATCGTTTCGAAATGTTTACGTAGTTCTTCTGCGAATTCAGATTGATTAATTTGGGCTTTGGTTTCGACCAGTAGCTGACTGGGAACCCTGATTTTCTCGCCAAAAACCAATTCTGCCGATGTTGTTTTGAAATCATCTCGATACGTGGTGCGTAGTCCCAATAGTATTGTTGGGAGTATCCTGGTCCAGTCGCTCTTCCCGTGGCACATAATGGCTGCTTTCAATGTCCTGTGGAATCGTTCTATTAATCCGTTGCACTTGGGGTTGTATGCTGTCGTTCTCTTGTGGTTGAATCCTAATAATTTTGAAAATTCGTGGAATAGTTCTGATTCAAATTGTACCCCTTGGTCGGTAACTATTGCAGATGGCACTCCATAGCGGGCTATCCACTGGCTATATACTGCGACTGCGACTGTTTCGGCTTTAATATCTGGTGTCGGGATCACTTCCGTCCACCTAGTAAATCTGTCTATAATCGTCACGCAGAAACGCTGCCCCTCTGAGATTGGTAATGGACCTACCAGATCGAGATGAATCTCGTCAAATCGTCTCGTTACTGGCGCATAATGTCCCAATGGACTTTTCGTGTGTCTGTTTACTTTGGCTCGTTGACATGCCAAACAGCATTGTACCATCCTTCTCACATCCTTCTTTATTCCCTTCCATATAAATTGCTGCGTCATGGCTTTTATCGATGGTAGCACGCCTGGGTGTGATAAATTATGTACCGCTTCGAACACTCTTTTTCTAAATTCGGCTGGAATGTACGGGCGTGTGTTACCCGTGGACACATCGCAAAGTAGCGACTTGTTTGATCCGAACGCAACTGGGATTTCCGTTAATTGTAGTTCCGTGTCTACTTCTCTTAGCTCCCTCGCTTCGTCGTCCCCCTGCTGAGCATCGGCAATTAGAGCATAGTCGATTGATTCGCTGATTTCCAAATTTTTGATTCGAGATAGGGTGTCAGCCACCACATTGTCACGACCTGAAATGTGTTGAATGTTCGTGGTGAACTGGGCGATGAAATCGAGGTAGCGGAATTGTCGTGGTGATGCTTTTGCGGGGTTTTGCATTAACGCATATATTAGAGGCTTGTGGTCGGTAAAAAGTATAAAATCGCGACCCTCTAACATGTGTCAGAATCGCTTGACCGCCGAGTAAGCGGCCAAGAGTTCTCGATCGTATGCGCTGTACTTCCTTTGCGTTTCTGTTAGTTTCGCCGAGTGGAATTGTAATGGTTCCCAGACCGTTTTGTGCGTATTGCTCTCGTTCTCGTTTTTCTGCTGCAATACAGCACCTATTGCCGTATCTGATGCATCTACCATTAATGCGAGTTTTGCCTCTTGATTTGGGTGTCGCAGCATTGTTGCTTCGCAAAGTTGTGTTTTTACAAGTTGATATGCGGATTTGCTTTCGACTGACCAATCTATTATGCGTGCGTCGTTTTTCTTGCTACCTTTCAGGTAGTCATTAAGAATAGCTTGACTGTCCGCTGCGTTGGGCATGAACGACCTATAAAAATTCAACATTCCCAAAAACCGACGCAGTTGTTTCACCGTCGTGGGTAGCTCGAATTTCGCTATACATTCAACTCGTTCTGCTAAGGGTCGAATACCTTCTCCAGATACCTCGTGCCCTAAAAATTGAACCTGTGTTTTGGCGAATTGGCATTTATCCGTGTTAATGATCAACCCTGCGTCGTTTAACTTCGAGAAAATAATTTCTAAATGTTCTAAATGTTCGGCAATTGTTCGGGATGCCACCAGTATATCGTCCAAGTAAATGAAGCAAACATTTAGTCCCTGTAAAACCGAATGCATAAAACGTTGAAATGAATTTCCTGCGTTCCTCAACCCAAACGTCATTCTTGTGAACTCGAATAGTCCGAATGGTGTTGATATTGCTGTCTTTGCTATATCGGATTCTTCAATTGGGATCTGGTGGTATGCCCTGACCAGGTCGATAGTTGTGAAGTAATTGGTTCCTTGTAGTTGTTGTGTGAAATCGTGGATGTATGGTATAGGATATCTGTCTGGTAACGTGACATTATTCAACGCTCGGTAGTCTCCGCAAGGTCGCCAATCACCGTTCTTTTTGGGAACTAAGTGTAACGGGCTCGCCCACGGGCTTTCCGAGCGTCTACAAATGCCCTGTTCCAGCATGTATTCGAATTCCTTCTTCGCGATCTTGAGCTTATCTGCGCTTAATCTTCGTGGTTTTGCGTATACGGGTGGACCACGTGTTATGATGTGGTGTGTCACCTGATGTTTTACTGATTTTAATTGCTGCGAATCGCATGTAATTTCCTTAAATTTTGTCAGTAGTGGCATCACTCGCTCATCCACACTATTCGTGTTGATTACTTTAATTGTTGGTACTGTGTTGTACGTTTTTCTAGCTACTGCGCAAATCGATGTAAGCGGATCGAGCAATCGATTTCTCTGTATGTCTACCAGCAGCCCTGACTGGTTCAGGAAATCCGCGCCTATTATTGGCGTGGTGACGTCTGCAATTATGAATGTCCAGCTAAATTTCCTTCGTAGTCCTAGATCCACATTCAGCAGCCGCCTTCCATACGTTTTGACTACCGTCCCGTTTGCCGCATGTAGATTAACTTCGGGGTTGTGATTCCTCCGGTCGCTAATGTTTGGCGGTATAACCGAAATGTCGGCGCCCGTGTCGATGAGATATGTCTGGTTCATTAATATGTAAATTTGCGGTGTCCCGGTCGCAAGTCGCCATCTGCGCCGGTTTATCTAGTTTTTTGTCTTAAACTCGCTCCATTTCGGGCAAGAAGGTTTACAACATCGTGCAGCTTCTTTAAACCTAAAATGGTAAAAGCATATTCGCGGTGATTCATTCTCGTCTTCCTCTGTGCTTTGTTTGGCTGGAGTTACGCTTCTTCTTGGCCGTCGATTTGTGCGCGAATTGCTCGGTGAGCGGTTTCTTTGCACGTTTCGGTCCATTATGTCTAATCGACGCAGAATCTCGTTTATTTGTGAGGACATGCTGTTTTCATTTGTTGCGTGTGGCTGTGCTGTTGGTGGTGCTAAGGCCATCACACTTGCTTGCGCCATCGTCTCTAGCACTCGGTCGGCGAGCTCTGCTAGTTTGGTTGCCGATAATGCTTCGGCCGTCGGTGCCAACACTTCTTGAGCGCGTAGTGGTAACCTTTTCAGCCACAACGTCTTTATGAAATCGTCTGTGACGTCGGTTCCTCCACTACTTTTCAACTTCCTTAGTAATTGGGACGGTTTGCTGTCTCCCAACTCGATACCTTGCAGCAATCGATGAATCTGCGTCTGTTTGGACTCGCAAAGCCGATCCAATATTGCCTGCTTTAAATCTGTGTATGGCGTTGCCGTGCGTGGGCCGGTGATAACGTCGCTTATGTCGTTCATTCAGTGAGCTCAATACATGATGGTACTTGGTGGTTTCCTGTGTGATTTTGCCTAGTGAAAATTGCGCTTCAATCACGTGGAACCAAAGTCGCGGGTTTTGGGTGGTTAACGACGTTAACCGTACAGCAAGGGGAGCTACTGTGGCATGTGTTGGCTGTGGAGTAGAGGGAGACGGGTTTGCTGCCCTTTCTGTGGGTACACCCTGTAATGCCCTCCGGATCCCTTCCTGGATTTGCTCCTCTATATATGCTGCTTGCCTGGTATTCTCCTCGTCATCGTTTTGGTGAATAATTGGCTCACTTGCTTCCCTGCTCCCGCTCTCTATGTCTGACATTCTGAATGTTTTGATGTTTGCTGCTTTAATGGCTCATCGGTCGGTCTTGATGTCACTTCACTAACGTGTTTCCCTTTTTTTTACGGGTACGTTTTTTTTAAAATATTTACATCAATTGCCGTGTTTGCACGGTTGACAAATCCAAAAATAAATATAACAAAGCAAAACGAAAAATATACAACAAAGTGAAGAACACCAAAAAAAAATGAACAACTATTAGCATTGGCTGATGTGGCGTACACTGATTACACTTCCAGGATATATATGTACACCCTGAAATTGCAACAATTGTTACCACAATTTAACAAGTCAAATACTATGTACGAAATTGAATTTATTAACGGAATTTAGATATAAATCAAAATGCGAAAAATACGGTTATTGCGGATCGAACGTTTATTTATTTTTTTACAATTAGGAGAATCGTATAAAATCCTCTTAATCTATGCAATTTACAGTAACAATAATCACTTACGTTTTTTTTTTTTTTTGAGAAATAATGCCGTGTTATTTCTGCCTGTGGCTGCCGCTGCTCCGAATTGACCAACGTCTACTGTCGTTGTGGCTGGAGTTATGTGGTGGCTTCCTCGTCCGGACTTCCGTGTGTCAGCTCGCTTTTTCTGTGAGCGCTTGCTGTCCACCGTTTCGCCTTTTCTATTGGGCGCCTGGTGGTTATTTGCGCTCGATATAAATTTTTTGTGTGACTCGTATTTCGTTACCCTGAGCTTGCCTCTGATGGGGGCTATTACCAGGGTAATCGACACTTACGAATCACGTCGGGGTCACCAATTTATGGCCGTGTGTGTGGGTTACACGGGGTTACACGCCATAATCATTTTATGCTTCACTTATACAAAGAATTAAATATTCAACATTTATTTTATAATGCTTTTATTTATGTTTCGGAATTCTTTCTTTTTATTTTGCACAATTTTATTTCTTTTTAAAGATTTACAATTTATTTTGTATAAATCTTTATTTAGCTTTATTCACTTACTGGCCTCATATATAACGGCTCAGTAAAAGCTAGTAGTTAATATTTTTAATTTTAATATCAATTATATACACGACACAATGATGTGCGTCGTGACTCAGTTAAATGATTATTGTTTTTTATTGCATAGGAAAATTCCTTTTATATGAATTTTCCCTTTGTTTTTGCAGCTCATACTACGATAGCGTAAATTTAGTGAACTCGTATTTTTAGCATTTTGATTTATAGTTCAGAATGCTCATAACTAGAGGTCACGCGGAATAATTTAGGAGAATAAAATGCTTGTTATAATTTAGTACATTTTAATTTGTTTATTTTTGAACTGTCATTTTCTGTCAGTGCAATTAGTGAAATTAGTGAACGCCACAGATCAATGATGCAATACCGTAGGTCTAGGTTGACAATAATCATTTGGGATTTGATGTACGATACGTTGACTTATTCTCCATTTTGAGAACAATATTTTTGAAGAAGAATTTTCTTGTAACTTGAAAATTTTGTGAAGATATAGGTCAGTATCCTATTATCTCAGCCATAATTTCCTTTCTCCCTTTTTGCCCTGAGTTGATATGTTGCTGGCAATCTTACCCGATTTCTCTTCGATATGTTCGAAGTGTAGGAAGCTTGGTCCAGCCCGCCATAATTGGTGATTAGTTAATTCGTTTAATGATATACCACGACTTGCGCAATTCGCTGGGTTGAATTGCACCAGAGACTTCTATGAAATCGGCTTATAATTTTGCCAACTCTATTGGCGAAAAACGTTGCCCATGTACATGACTAGCAAGAAGTTCAGCACACAGAAGTTCCAGCGGAAATGGTTTTGAAATTATTATGCCTCATGTAATTTGGTTGGCTGTTACAACACGCGGGAAAACTACTGCTGAGTAGGCTATCATGCTCGCATCGCTGAAGCCGTATAGTTCAAGTTCCTCATCTCCGCCAAGTGTACTGCCCAACCATCCATTCAGCTGAATGGAATTTGAATTCTCGATTTCTTGTAGCAACTTGAGCCATTCATTGCGTAAATCATCCGGTAGATTGTCATCCTAATCTACTATGCCACAAATTTTGTAAAATGATTATTAAAAATGGAAGACGGGGCAGAGCCCGGGACCCCACTACCGTCTTTCAAGTACATGCTATTAAACTTTGAGCTAGAATAGGCATAAGAAAAAGCCTAAACGGTGCAAATGGAATGGGACTGTCTGAAGGTAATTAAACATCTACCAAGCTCAAATAAGGTAATACTTATGTGGGTGCTAGGTCACACTAGAATCGAGTGAAATGAGGCTTCTGGTGGTCTTGCCCACGAGGGTTCTGCATCTCCACTCATTGGACCAGAGCCATCTACGGCGTCACTAAGGGGTACCTTAGGGTAGAGATAAAATGCTGGCGCAGAATTCTAGGTATAAGACAGGCGAAGAGATTGATATCACCTTCATTAGTAAGGGGGAGTTTCTTGAACTTAGTTAAACTGAGTAGGAACATCTAGGAGGAAGAACAATGAGCCCATATATTAAGTATCACGCACTGGCCGGTAGTATTATCAGGTTCATTAAAAGCCTGAATATCGGATGGTTGGTTAATTAAGCAGGATACAAGCACAAAAGATCTTTTAGGTCTCAGTGCGAGGTGTCTTGAATGCCCACGTGGCCCTACAGTAATATTAATAATAATAATTTAAATATACATATTTACATATGTAGAAATTTATATAAAACTAATCAACATACTTTCTTGGCTGAATAAAATATCTTAAGAAATACATACTGTCAAAGTATGGCCAACCGTCATATTTGACCTCTGGGCTGCCCGTTCTTTGATTTCGTTTTTTATATTCCTTATTAAGTTTCTTTTGTGTAGTTACCACAATAAAAAGTTAAAATTTGTATAAAGAGTTTCTGTATGGTGAATTTTTTTCTGAGTTGGTAACTATCAATCTTGTTGAATAATTATACTTTACAAGATTGTAAAACTGATTAAACGATCAAGCATAGTTCGATCCCACCAGTTAATGCCAACAACACTAACCTTTATTGTTACAAGTTTTATTGGTCGGTTGTTTCGTACGTGTGGTCAGTCGCCATTTTTGATCTTCGACCTTTAACAATTAGATCCAGATGTACATCTCTAGTATACTGTTGAAAACCCTTTAGAGAACATCCACAATGTTCAAAATTTCTTTTCTCAAAAGTTGTACTATTTGTTCAGATCACAAAATTATGTGAGCAACGTGAGAATTGCCTGAAAAATTCTTGACTCGGTAGTGCTTCAGTCTGGACTGAGCCTCGCTGTGGACCATTCGAAAATGCAAAACAAAAATTAAACAATTCACAAATAATCTGTCGGTCAACATGTCGTTCAAATTTTAATTAATTCAATAAAATGTCAATAAAACGTCACGGAACACAGAAGTGATTTAAATTTCAAAGCTTACTAGATATATTTTATTTTTAAATGACGACGATAATATTTGCCACTAACAAAGTATTTTAGGTTAATTTAGAAATTTAAATTCCATATTATGCGATTCTCTATTCATTTTATCTAGTAGACACCTGTGGAACAATTGTTGAAATGTGGAAGATGTATTAACCGGAAAACAGTCCAATAAGTTTTTTTTACAATTTTTTGTTAAAATGACCTCCACGCAATGTTTCAATCGACTTCAAATTTTGAAACAGGTATATGATAGATTTTCAAATTTATTATCAACACAACAAAATAATATAGGGGGTCTTTCTAGACTCGACTAGATCTAAAAGTTAACATAAGCTGCTTATTACTAAAATCTATTTTAATACAAATTTTTTTTTTGTGAGAATGGGAGGCAAAACAAAAAGAATAGAAATGTATGACTGGAAGGACGGACGGACGGACACGACATTTTTCTAATCAATGTTTTGGAGTCCTGGTAACCTAATTCGTCGAGAAAAATGAAAATCTGGAACAACATTTTGCCGCGATTACAATACTGACAAAATATAAATAATAACGTCGTTATAGTGGGAAAAGTAAAAATTAATGGTTGCTTGCAATCAAGTAAACCAAAAATTTTATAAAGTTTGATTTTGCTTCTGCTTGCAATAACAGATTATTGTTTGCTTTTGCTCGAAATTGTTTACCTGTTGCCATCCTCTGTTATTGTCTCAGCTTCTATGGAAGCAACAATGAAATCTCGGGAATGAATTAAAATCGAATTTCTAAAATAAATAACAAGGCCATGCCCTGTTAAGTAAAAAAGCGGATTCGCGTTTCATTTAGTTTGGATGAGGCTCTATACATTACAATACCACAACCGGAACAAAGATACCATTGATATCTAGAGCGGATTGCGCCACCAAATTTACCATATGACGCATTATTTATCATATCCATGGGGAAGGAGGAGGGGGCTCTCATGAAATTTCCGATAAGGGCTAATTCGTCGGTAAAATCGAGTTTTTCGGTAATATAGTGTTTTTCACCCAATTATAAAACGAAAAGATACACATAACTTTGGACCTTATCGTATTGTTCGTTTCAAAAAACGTGGTATCGACTACGAAAAAAAACATTAACTTAGATAAATATATACTCTCAGCGCATGTCATACCGAAAAACAAAGTCCATATTCAAATTTTTAAAGCTAAAGAAAGGTAGACATTCTCTTGGGTGGCTACGTCTCGTAAAGATAAATTAAAAGACCAGGTCACTAACCCAAAGTTTCAAGAAGCGACCGATACAACTGATTAATAAATCAGGGTTTTTGTTTATAAATATAAACAACTTCTGACATCAGCCGCTAAATAATTATTTCTATTATTATTTTCTTGCCAAAGTTCGATAACTAGAAAGCTCAGTAAACAAAATGTGATATCATTTTCAAATCTGCTATAGACCTTCGAATGTTAAATTATGCTTTACATATTTGTTTCATTTTATTTTATTAGCAAGTCTACACTTTTCAAATATGTACATAAGTAATTCTCTAAAATGTTAAACGTGCAAATAAAGATTAAAAATTATGCTACTAACTATGCGGAATAGTTTAAGCCTTATAATCGCATCGTGTATAAATAATACAAATTATTCTATTTCAGCACAAAGCTACCTTCTAACCCTTAGATTATAACCTTATATAAAAGTCATGCATTCATTCAAAATTAATTTATTAAAAATTTATCGGTTGGAAATGCTAATTACCATTATTTGTAAAACATCTTCTGTGCACATCATTTTCACCATTTTCATAATAAATTAATTTTTAAAGTCTTGCTTTCTCGGCTTTACCTTCTCTTGTTGTTAAATAGTAGACAAGGGTGTCATGTGTCATCAGTAAAATCCCGCTTATGTAAAATATACATGTTACAATTTAGTTTTAAATTTATGTATTTGGAAATAATAAAAAAAAAAAAATTCTTCTTAAAAATGGAAATGAGATGAAAATTTTTTAAGAAAACTTTTTTAAGCTTGTCTCTGTTTCATACAAAGTAAAAATTGAAATAAATATTAAATCTGATTAAAAATATAAAATAGGGGAGGAAATACGAGTGATATCGAAAGTGATACAGTTGAAAATATGTTTTGTAAATATTGTTATAAATAATAAATTCTCAGACTGGTGTACTCGTACTACTGAACGCAATACAGAGTACAGACCATCGAAAATATTTTTAATTATTCAGTATTGTGTACATTCTTCGGCCCGGCATTTATACAATGTTCAATTTTTAGAAGAAAGTTATTTTATGTGTGGATTATACACATAAAAAATACATAGCCCAATTATTTTGTTGTTGTTAAATTTTAAAAATAGTTTTATTTATAGTAAACAAAAAAAAAAAAAAAAAATATTCGCTCATTTTAAATATTTTTCCACCCACGCCCCAAACAATTTCCAAAAAAGAAAGAAAAATGGAAAATAAAATTGATTAACATTTTAACCACAATAACCACATTTTTTGGATTAAAAAAAAAAAATAAATAAATAAACTTTTAAAATAAAACAAATAAATTGGGGAACAAATAGAAATTTTTTCGTTTTTCCATTTTAAACCCTTTTTTTTGTTTTGTTTTGTAACACAACAAACAAATAATCGAAATTGAACTCAACGCTACTCGACAAGTGTATAAATTATTGATGAAATTTGCTTTTATCGCACATTGCAAATCTATCCAAAAAAAAAAAATCTAATTGACATCGAGTCTGCGGTACTGATTGTGTTATTAACGATATTTAAAAGAAAATTTATTGTACTGGGGGGCTTTTAGGGTTAATAAAACTATAATAAAATTAACTAATTTCCATCTAATTTTATTTAGTTTTTTGCAAATCTTTAAGAATCGTATATACATATGTATATAAGAGAAACTAATAAATTCCTAATAGTAGAGAAAGTTTTCCCTATTCTTGTGCTTTTCTATATAAAATACAAAAAAAACCGACCGGTTTGGCAGTTTTATGTAAACTACACTCGTATGTGTTATCTTTATTCGGTAAGCCCCTTATACTGGCTTTAAGCTGCTATTATATTGGTTGTTCGTCTGTTTGTTTTTTTGTTAAACTTGACACTTTATAAAACTTGGAAAACGGGACACCATACAGTTTTATTCAACATTTTTTTTTCTTCAAAATTTGCTAAATGTTGGATGTACTTCTTTAGTCCTTTACTAGTTTAAGGTTTGAAAACAACTCAGAAAATGTACCCACTGTAATCGAACGAATACTGAGGATAGCGTGAAGCAACTTTTTGTCTCATTAAATGGTGGGATCACATTTCTCTTTAGACACAGCGACTTCTCCTATAAGTAAAACGAGGAACTGTCTCCCAGTTGCTTTTTCACTATTAGGAATCCTTGTAGAAAGAAAGAATCAATAACTTCTCGGTTGCTTGAAGATGGTGAATGCCCAAGTAATTACAAGTGATCTGAATTCGCTAAACTCGCTGAATAAAAAAACTTTCGACTTCAAAAAGTAATAATTTTAGTGTACACTTTTGGTAACAATTCAGTGTTTGTATAAATGATATCTAGGGAATTTCAACTTCAGCTAAAAACGTTGCAGTTTCATATTTCATATAATATTTCATAGAACGAGTTCATATAAGCCAGTGGTAGCTACTGATTTAAATTTTGTTGCATACTAAAACAGTTTTCGGTTTATATGGAACCGAAACTGTTAACATAAATTTCTATCAAGGGATTTTAGGGGGCTAAAACCTTGACAGACCTTGCTAGACTACATGATTGATAAGGGAAAGCAACGATCAACTTACCCTAATAATTTAAGGCGGGACTTCCAATCCCAATCTCACTCTTTGTTCATTTTGGATTTTTTTTCACGATACTTGGTTAATTTATCAAGTGAAAGAAGCTTCTTTATAGCGGAGGGCTATATATGTTTGGTTTATAATTTGGTGGGTCAAACAACTGTATTTTGTCTACTCATACCTATTGAATTTTATAAAATCTCACAATTAATACATCTTGCTGCGATTGTATTCGTTAACATTTAGTTAAGTGTTCTAAAACATCTCATCAATTTTGGTTATTATTTGATTTTTGCACTGTTTGCCCCAATTAATCGGGGTTAAAGAACAAGAAAATGGGTGCCGACTATTTATATCCGGACGAGTTCGTGGTAGAGTGTGAAGCTAGACATCTCAAGGGAGATCCCATTAGTAGACTACAATTGCTCAGAGCACCTTTTGTAAATCAAAATTACAACCCGGTATTGAAAACTTTTCGTTCTCATTCATCTGCTTCTAAAATTCCTATACGAGAAATTCACAAATGTACTAATAAACTGCAACAACACCGTGAGTGAATCGTGAACATTGATGACGCAAATAGGCCTTTGGCGCAAGAATTTCAGAAAGTGAAAGTAAGGGTATTTCATTTGATCGACCGCTTAAAACGCTTAGCAAATAGTAGTCAAACTTATAAAGTTCAATAGTCGGACTTATGCTGTGTGCCTCAGAAGACTTTTCAAACTAAACTTTTGTAAGACCCAGTAATTCATGCAATATTTAAATAGATGTTGTGCCTTACAGCCAACTAAACTTTTCAATGTCTCGTTTAAATAAATGACGTCTAATAAAAAATAAACCGAGTCGTTTATTAAAAGTATGTAATTCAAAATAAGATTTATGTATACATATACGAGGGCGAATCAAAATGTCTTGCAATATCATATGAAAAAAAAGAGTGAGTGAGACAGCAATATTTTTATTTTTCGACATAATCTTCTTTAAGGTTTATACATTTGTTACATCGATCAATTAACTTGTCTAAGCCCTCTAAAAAAAAAGTTTTCTTTTGCTCCATAAAATATTCATTTACAACAGACTGTACTTCAGAATCACTGGAAAATTTCCGGCCCCTTAATTTTTTTTTCAAATTAGGAAACAGAAAGTAGTCACTGGGTGCCAAGTCCGGACTGTATGGTGAATGCGAAATTTCTATGAAACCGCAGTCCTTTAATGCAGCTTGAGCAACTTTAGCCTTGTGCACTGGTGCATTGTCGGGAAGAAGTAAGGTTTTTTTTCTAACTTTCTTTGGCCGTTTTTCCCGGATCGTTTTTTTCAATTTTCGCAAAACCTTTGCGTAATAGATGCCTGTGATTGTGGTTTTCGGTGGCATATAATCAATCAACAATATCCCTTCAGCATCCCAAAAAATTATTGCCAAAACCTTACCAGCAGACGGTTGAGTTTTGAATTTCTTTGGTGGTGGTTCACCACGTTTAATCCATTGCATCGATTCTTGTTTGGATTCCGGATCCCAATGATGAATTCATGTTTCATCGCCTGTTATTATATTATCCAAGAAGTTTTCTGGATCTTCTGCATACATTTCTAAAATCGCCTTTGAAGTTTGAACACGAATTTTCTTTTGTTGTGCAGTCAACAAACGGGGAACCCATCGCGCACTTACTTTTGACATGTGAAGGTGGTCATGTAATATGGTATAAGTGGTACCATATGAAAGGGAAAGTCTCCACGCTAACCGCAAAACAGAAATACGGCGGTCCTCTAATACAATTGATTCTGCCAAAAGTATGTTTTCATGGCTAATAGCATCTGCGGGACGACCCGGGCGGTTGTCGTCTTCTAATGACTCCCGACCACTTTTGAACAATTTTACCCACTTTGTTACTGTGGAATATGATGGTGCAAATTCGCCGTAAACGTTTGACATATAATTGAATATATAAATTGCATTGCGTCCATCTTTACAGAAAAATTTAATAACGGCACGATATTCAATTTCGTTCATTTTGAATTTTTTTCAAAACACGGGCTACTAAATTGAAGAAAACAAACGAACTGTAAAATTTACATCGAATTTTGTTTCTATAAGTTTCACCACGACAAAATTTTTTTTAAAAAATATATAGTTGTCTCACTCACTCTTTTTTTTTCATATGATATTGCAAGACATTTTGATTCACCCTCGTATATGAAGGATTTAAGGTATCCGAATTTGTTCTACTCAATTAGGATGCAGCCTGTATCGTATTTTATGTTATATTTAAATTGTATAATTGCTTTATATATTATTCCTGTTATGTAAAATGATTATTAATCATATGATCAGATTAAAGCAATCGATGTTGGTGTTTCGAGTAGTAAACAACTCGTGCTTTTTTCTTAAAAACTAATTAAGCTCTACACTTTGGGGCTCAACCGGAATCTATCAGCGGGTAGTTTTGAGCAACATGTATTAAGGAAATTCCTTAACCTATTGAGTTTTCTTGAAGCAAATGTGTAGTTTTGTACGTTTAGGTTTAGTTTTGGTGCGTTTAAGACGTTGTGTTCCAAAAAGGGAAAACCGACCGATTAAACATTTAGGTTTGTGGTGATTAACGTGTATAAAACTTTATCGTGAAGTTAATATAGTTGGCGAATTTTTATATCCGTGAGGGATTTTCGATGTACCAAGATTTGTGGTGATATAAAATGCCGTTGAATAACACCGAATTCGTGAGTCGAGAAATATAAAGTACCGTATTGTGTACCAAGGACGTTTGCGTGAAATTTAAAAATAAGTGTTGTTGGATAGAGTTTTAATTTAGTGAAGATAAAAGATAAAACTAGAACGGTTCTTATAATTTATTGTGTTTATATATGAAGTAAAGTTGTTTTAATGAATAACAAATTATTAAGAAATTTTAACTGAGATAGGCCGAAAAAAAAAATCTTCATAATTCACTTGAAATTGAGGACGCTTTTATGCGTAAGATGATGGAAATGTTTAGAAGAGTTGCGAATGATGAGTCGGTGAATTCAAATAATACAGTGCTATTGTAGCAACCAAAAAGCAGCATTATGTTGGAGGGTGGGGACAGCGAAGATATGACAAATAGAAGTAGGAAGGCTAATGCTAGCGAACTTAACGGCAACCAACAGGAAGATAATATCCAGTTAGAAGAGTTAAAGAGTTAAGATAAAAGCACCAATCGAAAGCGTAACAACAAAGCCAATTGAGAACAAAAAGTCAAATAGATTCCGAAGAACGCCAAGATGTTACAACTGTGGTGGAACCGGGCATCTAGGAAAAGATTGCGCGAAAAAATCTGATAGTTAAACGTTCTAAATCTTGTGCAGCCATAGAGAATCAGCATGATTGTTCATCTAAAGCTGTCAAAAATGTAATGTTCAATGGAAAGGAACTTTGTGCACTAGTTGTTACCTGAAGCGACATTAGTTAATGTCACATAAAAAATTCATTGGAACGAGCATTTGCGAATTTAGCGAGGAGTGCACAATATTCCATGGTGCGGCGTCCAGAGATGTATCAACCGTAGGTAGGTTTAATGGAAAGCTAAAAATAGAGGATAAAGTATGTGAGACCACAATTCACATAGTTCCTGATGGAATATTGCCAGTTGAATTTTTATTGGGTGCAGATTTGGATAGAGATCAGAAAATTCATTCCGGGAAACGTTTCAATTGATTGAGCATGGAGAACTTCCGCTGAACATAAACTATATTAATGATCGTGAAGTGGCGGATAGAATTCGATTATTAGTAGTAAACTAAAATCCAGAGAAGAGAACGCCTTGTCCAAACATAAAAAATGCATATTGAGCTAACCGATGAGAAACCGATTGCTTATAAACTGAATTATGTAAGAAAATTCTTAAAATTCTTAAAACTGTATGATTTTAATTAACAATAGTTAAAATATCGTGCATTTACTAAAAAGAAAATTTTAAATTTTAACAGTTTTAATACAAAATTTCATTTTATCGTTTTAATTTACGATCATAAATTGAAATTTTAAAACTGTTAAAATTTTAAATTTTATTTTTAATAAATGCACGATATTTTAACTATCGTTCAATAAAATCATGCAGTTTTAACTGTTTTAATAATTAAAAAAGGTAAAAAAGGAATATCGTTCTCGTTACTCGTTCTCAACGTGTACTACCGGGCTTTACTGACTACGTATTTTAAACTGTATGTCATACAAATTGAAAAGTCATCGAAAAGTAACCTCGTAAACTGCCTTTTCACCAAGCATCTATGAGGAAATAGCGAAAGCTTCAAAATTTGAAAAGTTTAATTTGAAAAGTCTTCTGAGGCACACAGCATTATAAGTCAACAAGTAAAGCAGTCGGAACAATTTGAAACAAATGAATTGTCCTCATTGGATGAGAAAGACTATTTTAACAAGTTTGAAATGCGAAACCCAACTGAGACTAGCATCTCTGGACCGAAAATTGCTAGCCCAGTACCAAAGTCATCAACGCACTGCACTATAAACCAAACCAGCCAGAAAATGCGGAGAGAATTGAAACTCGTTCTGTACTAAACCGTTAATAATCGAAGTGCTAACAGTACAGGATCCGCAAATAATAAAGGTACCTTTAAAAAATGCTGTTCATCCTAACACTAACTTGAGCCAATGTAAGATTTTCTTTGACGAAGCTTCTGATGGTTTACAGGTTGAGCGTTTCTCATTTCGACACTTTGAAATCAGCATTAATATTTGCTTTGCAAGACATTCCGAAATTAGGATATCTATTAAAAACCGTAAACAAAAGAAGTCAGAATCTTTCAGAGATTTTTATAATGACATCATGTCAACTCGACATCATGTTTCGTGTCCCTATTGCAGAGGCCGAAATTTTACACATCTTACAAAGCAATATGCGACCTGGTCTGTACGCAGCTGTAGCCGGAAAATCTATCGATTCAATAAACTCATTAGTCCAACGTTGTCTGACATTAGAAGACGCTTGGCATCGTACTAAATATGACCATGAGTTGTTATGCCACCAGCGGAATTTTCAAGAAACTAGCATGGAAAATTTAGATCAATTTGGTTTTGACCCCGAAGTATAACGATACTCGAATGCAATACAGGCTAGAGGTCTGTACTGTTAACAGATTTTCACAACCGGCTGAAAAACCAGAGTATCAAAAAAATCAAACGCAAGGAGCTTACTCACAGCAGCAACAACATATGAATAATTCCAATATTAATTATTAACCAAGATATTCGGCATATTTTTATAAATTGTTCTGAGCCTGTTAAAGGTATTTTCTGTTTTGGTTGTGTGCAGGTCTTGAATTCTAGAACCAAACTGCTTTAGATGCTCGGGAAAAGTCTCATCGTGGACCTAACCGTCTGGGAGAACGATGCCTCGATTACTGACACGCCCCAACATTGCCACAGTCGCTTTATGCCAATTTTCAAACACCTATTGCAACCATAATACCTATAGTAATTCATCAAAGAATTACAAATTCGAAGAAAATTCAAATAAGTCTCGATTTAAGCGTTACCGACCATAGGCAAATACTCTGTGAAACCATTTTCGAAGCAATTTTCTTAGATGCATCAGGAGGACGCCCAAATTCCCAAGTGACCATACACGCGATACGCTACCAGTAGGATAATTGAATGGCCGAAAGGAACGAGTGTTGGGGCACATTTACGCTCGGGTACATTTTGATGGAATTGAAAAGGTTATGAGAATTCATATACATTCTACGCAAATATTATATCTAGGGATCGACTTTTGGAAAGGGTTTAACATAATTCCAATAGTAATTTCAGAACTTACTGAAGGAGGTATCAAAGCATGGGTTGACACCGGAAGAATCGGAGCGGCTAAAAAGAGCAATAGACAAATTTCCGTCTTTTGCCGAGGAATCGGAGAGTTCGTGCAGTTCCCTTATAACGTTCGTGCGGAAGTTCAACGATAAAGTTCGACTGTGCTTGCATGCGTGTAAACAGAATGAATGCCTTCCCATTACCCATCATCGACGGGCTCCGGAGCCGGTTGAGCCGGTAGTCTGATGGCTTTACAGTGGCAGGTCGTCCTTTATATCAGTTTACGGTCATACCGTTTGGGCTCTGCAACACTACACAAATAATGTGGTGTCTGATGGATTGGGTTATACTGCATCAGCACCACGAACAAGTATTTGTGTAAGTCAGGTAGTTTTAATGAGCATATCGAATTATTGAAGAAACTCGCGTCACTATTGGAAAAGTCTGGATGGCCATAAATCTTGAAAAGAGCAAGTTCCTTCTGAAAGAAATTCGCTAACTTGGCTACATCGTTCGGGATGGTTGCTTGAGAGTTGACCAATAAAAAGTTAAAGCCATAGTAAATTTTCCGACAACCAACACAATAAAAAAATTACGCCGCCTTCTGGGAATTTCAGGGTGGTATAGGCGATTTGTATTATCGTACGCTTCACTTGTATCTCCGCTGATCGACTTGTTGAAGGAAAAATATAAGTTTCTATGGAATAATGCAGCTGAACAAGCCTTTATACAATTAATACAAGTACCGTCATCCGCGCTAGTTTTGGTGCACCCAAACTTTACACAACATTTCTATATACAGTGCGATGCGAGTTCGACCGAGGTGGGCGGAGTACTTTTTCAGAGAGATGTGAATGGTGGCGCACACCCCATCGCTTACATGTCCCAAAAACTTAATGCAGCGCAACGCAACTACACGATCATTGAGCTCGAGTACTTAGCTGCTGTGTTAAGTGTGAAAAAGTTTCGGGCATATATCGGGGGGGGGGGGCGCCTTCATTACCGACCACGCTTATCTTAAATGGCTAATGGGCCTATCAGGAAGGCTCGCCAGATGAAGTTTAAAACTTCAAAGCTTCCATTTTAAAATTGAGCACCGCAAAGGAGCGCAAAACGTAGTGCCTGATGCTTTATCACGATCGTACATGGAAGAGTTAGTCAACGACATTCGCAATAACGATATTTTGCATATTGATTTAGATTCTTCGGAATGTGAACATTATTTAAATTTGTACGATAGAATTCACAATTTACCATCCAACTATCTAAACATGCGAGCAGCGACTGGTAAAATTTACATTAGCTCCTTTAAAATTCAACCTAGTTTTATTGATCTGCCTACATAGAAATTATACGCTCCTACCAACTTATCCAATGGCCTTCGCATCATACTGTCCAAGTAACCTTGTTGAAGTACTTTACAGTTTCATTCTTTACATTGTTTATGGTCAATCAATAGATTCGTAAAGGTAGCATTTCCTTTTCAACGTTGGCTCAATTATTGTTTCACGATTCGTTTAGATCTTTTGTTACAGACAACATCCTTTACTCTAGTACAATATTTCCGCTCGCAAACGCAACTCATATTGCTTCTTTTATTAATTTAAACGGCGATCATAAGTTTGCATGTGGTAGGATAACGAATGAAAATGCACACGACAAATGCGTGTTGCCTAAAAGATGTTGGCAGATAAGAATAATGGTTATGTTTCGCTCAATGCGATGTTAGGGAAATACAAAAACACATTTTTGCTTTGGATGTTTATTTTGTATGGTAAAATCTGAATTTCTTGATGAGCCAGCTGCCTCTGTTTATTGTATTGTTAATATCTAATTATGAGAATCGTAGTCAGTGAATTAAAAATTTGTTGATCTGGTCGAGTTTTGTAAAATTGTTCGTTCGCCTATAAATATAGTCCATGTTCTCTGGTTGTATTAAGAAGCTGTGCTGTTCCATTGAAAAAATGTCTAAATTTCCCCTCCAAAATTTTTTACAATTTTTTATTCAAAGTTTTTTCATTTTGTGTAATTTCTTAATTAATTCTAGAAATCAGGAAATTTTAACCATTGCGAAACTGAAAATGATTATAACGTTTTGTTTTACTGTTTTTTGTTTTTCAAAATGGCTCAAATATAATTAATTGACCAGGGCCGCTATTCTTGAATTTCGACCAAAAAAAGTCGCCCATTATCCGTTTTAATTTTTTTTCACTGCACAAAACAAAACAGGCATGTCGTATTGCGATTCTGGTTCGATGATAATGAAATCTGATGTTTTGCGATTTCAAGTAAGTGATGAATGATAAATTAATCACGAATTTGAATTAAATTCAATAAATTTATAGTTAGGCCCCTGGATAATTCTACAAATTTAATAATCGTTCTATTTTATAATATCGTAATAGAAAAATGAGGCAGGTCTTGTATTCTTATTGTTATACAAACAAATGAAATTATTGCCAATATCTATAGGCTATAAGAGCTCCACAAGAAGGATATTAATGAGTTCTAAGATAACCGTAAGGTGTCTCGAAGAAACCACACTTGTTTAAAGGGTAATTTCATGTAGTGAACAAAACATCGCGCAATTGAGCATCGGGAATCTCTTTAACCTGTACGTCTACTATGTATGCCGATCTGAAAGGAACTTTTCGTGAAGATTTCAAATCTTCTTTCGCTTATGCAGAAATTTACGAATCGCTCTTCAAATCCGTTTTTTATCTTAATAGTGTATCATTATAATTTTTATTATTGAAAAAAAAAACTGCAATTAATTTTTATGTGACGGTCGGAAGCCAATTTTTTAAACAATCGCCCTTCATCACACTCCAAACTTGACTGAGTTTATATGTTTTTTTTGTATGTATTATTTTTACATCGCAAAAACAAAAACTCCGATTCGCCTCACGCACACAGCAATCCAGATATTAAAACATAACAAATATGCTCATAAAATAATATTCCAGAAAACCACATGACAATAGTACAACAATCACTTTCTCTTCTTCCACACTATAGGTCACGTCAAACTGTCAAGACAATACTACTTTCGCGAACGGTGCCATCCGTTAGAAAACATGACCTTCTAGATGATGCCACTAGTTGTCACTACTAATATAATAGAAAAAGCTAGATGTCACTACTACTGATAACTTTTCTGATAAAGAAAACTATTGCTGTCAAACTATTTTATAAAGGCGTTTTTGGCTAACAATTAAAAAGATCTCCCTAAAATTGAAAATGCTGACGTATTGTTGGGTACCTCAGTGTAGAAGTACATTTTACGCTCATCACGTAAAAGTCCATTTTTTCCACAAAATAATTAAATTAGGAAGCAGTGGATTAAAACAAACAAGAATACATAGAAAAAACAATTTAGGATCTAAACTAATCTGTTATTTATAAATATAATCCGCTCGTTCTCAGTAGCGGTTTGAGGAATGTTTTCTGTATTGTAATTCGTAAAGTCGTCAAATCTTCTATCTGGCACGTTTGCTCAAGATTATTTTGGGCGATGCCAAGTTTGAATTTTGGACGGTGGAGATATGAAATTTAAATAAACGCCTAAGAATTACTTTCTGTTATTAATCGATCTATACCTATACAACAAAAATAACAGCAACCAACCTGTTTGTGAATAATGTTCTACTACCACAAGAGAAGCCGCTACATGTTTGCAAAATGCAATGGACTCTCCACCAGCAATGCAGTCACAAGTAGCTTTGCAAATTATGTAGTTTTTAATGTCAATTTGGAAATTATAAATGACGGATTTTTCATTTCCGATTTACATTTGGATTTTAAAAATATAATTCGGAAATTGATTTTTTAACGCAAACGACATATCCGTTAATGCCCATAGTTCGCCCTCCTTTGAAGCTGCTTCATAAATATTACACAGAACCAATCGATGACACTCTAACTTGACAGCGTTCTGTTTTTTTTCTGATAATTATGCAATTCTAGAAAACCTTCGTTGCCAGTTAAAGAAAGATTATCAGGAGCTGGTAAGTTTGGTTCATGATACAATTTTCGGATTAAACTTCTTGTTTCCTATTGCTTCAGCCTAAAAATATTTGAATATATCTATCTATATTATTAAACGAGCAATAATTGCGGGTATGTATATATGTCCGCACGAAAAACTACTTCGAGACCGATTTCGTTGACGTAAAATGGCTATATGATGTCTTTTTGCATGAAAATGCGATTGAGTCTGGTCTCAAGTCTGGGAAAACTCTGTAAAGCCTTCAAATCTGGAAAAATTATCCAAATTTTACAGCGCCATCTCTAAAATGGTCAATTGTATATCGCTCATTTGCTACCACAATGGCATAACTCAAAATCGGTCGTTTTTGACTTATTTATAGAGAAATATCGGCTTTTTAATATAGTTAAAACTGATATAACGACACACCTAAAGCTATAAAGCTCACTACAAGACAAACGGAAATGTCTCTCAAATTATAACATTTGTTATTTTTAAATTGTGTCATTGTTGCAGCAAATGAGCGATATGTATTGTGTATTTTTTTTATAGAAAAGAATGTTTGATGATTTTTTTAAATAGTACAGCAGTACAGCTGCTGAGCTGCGTACTTGCGTAGTTAGCAGCATACGGAGTTGGGATGTATTTAATTTTTTTTTTATGATTTTTTTTTCATGGATGTCCATTTTTCAAAAATCACGACAAAAAAAAAAAAAATTTAAATTAATGTTGGATGATCAGCATATTTTTTTTAGTCTTTTCCCGACGAATTTTCCGAGTGGAAATTCGCGATTTTCTCGCATTTTCCGTGATTTTTCCGATATGATGTATGTTTGGTGAGTTCTTCACAAACGGCACGAAATCAAAACACCACAATTAATTTATATATTTTATAACACCACAATTAATTTATATATTAAATACATTTATTGAAACTTCGAATCAGCTGTCACAGTAGAGTAAATTCTAAAATAAATTTAAAGACATTAAAATTTTTATCTATATGTATTAGATTGATTATACTTAACTTATGATAATTTATTACCTAATCTGGGTTACCTTGAATTGTATAAAAATTATGATTATTTTATTAATTAATTTAGTTTTCTTGTTATGTAAACACTTACTTGCTGTCAAATCGAATTGTAGAGATTGGACGATTTGCACTTTTTAGTGATCAGAGTGGCATCTGTTAACTAACACTGTTAACTAACCATAATTGTGCGCAAGCATACTATTCTATTCAGTGTATTTTTTTTCTCTGTTGTTCAAAATGTTAGTACATTGGTCATGCATTAATCATTAAGAAACGAGCGGTCAAGCTAACAACATTGTACCTACTTAAAAATAATAATCATAAAATAAAAAAAAACTTTTTTGTCAAAATCATTAAACCTTTTTTTCTTAAATTAATTCTGCTATCGTGCATCGGTTTACAATACAACCGCATCACAAAATCATATGGTCCTTCGAGCCGGATCGGTTTCATAGCTAAACATCAATCGTATCACAGCAATACCCAGCTTTCGAATATCAACCATCAACGATACTTCAATTCATAAGGGATTCAAAGAAACGATTTAAGTAAGTGAAACCATCAACTATTATACAATAAATTAATTCGAATCAAATTCGGGCAATAACTGAAGTGAACAAACTGTAAATAGTGAAAGTGATTTTAACCCTATTATATGGGAAAATTAATATAGAAGCACGTGAATTAGTGGAAACTGAACTAAAAACAGTGGTTATAACCTCATTTGTTAATCGAGTTGCGAGTGTTAATTCGTTTCGAGTTTACGTAATTCGTGTTTTACAACATTAATCAAACACGAGAATTTGAGAAAATTTATTATAACCTCACTTTTAATCGAACCATATCCAATCACGTGTTTTTCATTTCGCAATATTACATAACTCGGTTTTTAGAGCATTTCGATTTAAAACATATTGTTTACAACACATTAAAACAAAAATTAATCGTGCAATTTATAATAAATTAATAATATAAAAATTAACACATCGCAAAGACCCGAAACAAAATGTCTGCTCCAGCATTAATCCAACAACGTGGTCGAATTTTTACAACATTGACTAAGGCAGTAAATTATGCTGACACCTTGCATGAGGATGTTCCAATCTACGACATTCAAGTGAGGCATGATAGAATTGAAAAATTATGGGACGAATTTTATGCAGTTGAGGACGCATTAATGCTTTTTGAAAATCAAACTTCAAAAGCAGACGAGTTCGAGTCAAAATATTTTAAAGTCAAAGCAATATTCATGCAAGCGATAGCACAAAGAACTATCCCGGATCCTCAAGATGCTGATAATGTCACCGAACGTCTCAATGCCACATTAGGCTCATTTGTTAATCAACAAAAATTACAACAAGACACATCAAAAACGGGCCTTAAATTGCCAAAAATAAACGTGGAGTGCTTTTCTGGAGAATATGCAGACTGGCCTTCATTTCGAGACCTATATGTCGCCTCCATTCATAATAACCACAATCTTTCTAACGTCCACAAATTTCAACTCTTAAAAGGTTTGTTGCGGGGTAACGCGGCTCTCCTGCTAAAACACGTTGCATTAACCGAAGCCAACTATAAGGAAGCCTGGGATAAACTCAACTCTCGTTACAACAAAACAAAATCGATTATTAATTCATATATAAAAAATTTTTATGAATTGCCGGCTGTGCATCAATCAAACGCTACGTCGCTCAGAACACTCGCAGAATCCGCCGACGAAATTTTACGAGGTTTAAAAGCACTCGGCGAATCAGCAGAAAGTCGTGACCATTGGATCATATATACCATCATGAGTAAGTTGGACAACGACTCGAAGCAGAGATGGGCTGTAGAATCTGTAGAAAATGATAACCCTACGATCGCAGATTTTCTCAAATTCCTAAATCTTCGATGTGATGCTTTAGAAGGATGCACAATTAATAAGCGACCAGGTAATCGATTTGAATCATCAAAGGGCAGAACAGCATTACATGTAACCACAACGCAGCCAGCTTGCGCGTGTTGTAGCAAACCACATGCTTTATTTAAATGTTTACGTTTTAAACAATTTGATCTGCCGACACGCGTGGATTTAATCACAAAACAAGGGTTATGTTCCAATTGTTTACGAGCGAATCATACTACGGCTACCTGTTTTTCGAAGAGTTTCTGTTTTATTTGCCAACAAAGGCATCATACACTTCTTCACGGTCTAAAATCAGTCGAAGAAGTAACTACTATCCAACATGCAATAGTGCCCACGCCAAGTACGAATGAGGTCCCACAACATACTACAGAGATATTAAACAGCCATTTATTATCAAATAAAATCGAAGCACTAGATAACCAAAGTCAGTTAAATACGGCAATACAAACAGTATTGCCAACAGCATTGATCAAAGTTCATAGTGCAGATGGAAGGATACATTTAGTTAGAGCGATGTTAGATTCCGGATCGCAAGCCAGCTTCGTTACCGAGCGCCTAATTCAATATCTTGGTTTACCACGAGAAACTTTGAATATTTCGATTAAAGGCTTATCTGGTTGTGATGCCGGCAAAACCAAAGGAGCTTCAAATATATTATTGATATCGAGATATGACAACAACAAAGCTACGTCAGTCAAAGCTTTCATCCTGACGAATCTGTCATCAAAATTACCAGCAATCGATCTGTATCTCGATGAAATGTGCAAACAACAGCTTCAAGGTTTAAGTCTAGCCGATCCCGAATTCACTAAATCAAGTAAAATAGATATACTTTTAGGGATGGATGTTTTCTATAAAATACTAGACCGAGAAATCCGAGTAGTAAACGATCGACTAACAGCATTTAATACCATATTTGGATGGGTAATTGGTGGTAAGTTGCCTGAAACTTCAAACAATGTCATCTCGTGCAATATTTCATGGCCAGAAAATGACATCAATCACACGCTTGAAAGATTTTGGCAATTGGAGAATGTTCCTGAAAATAACCAACCATCAAAAGATGACATTATATGTGAGGAGTATTTTAAATCCAACTTCGCAGTAATTGACGGTCATTACAACGTGAAGCTTCCATTTCGAGATGAGTTAATGCCACTCGGCGATTCACTTCCTACTGCCACATCTAGAATGCTGAATATGGAAAGAAGGTTTGCTAAGAATTCTAAGCTTAAAGACGAGTACGCTAAATTTATGCATGATTACGAGAGCCTTGGACATATGCGACGTTTGAGCTCAAATGCAGAAACCACGGGCATCGGTATTTTTTACCTCCCGCATCATGCTGTAATGAAGCAAACGAGTTCGACGACAAAACTTCGGGTAGTATTTGATGGGTCAGCGAAATCGTCGAAAAATTTAAGCTTAAACGATAATCTATTGGTTGGACCATCAATACAGAAGGACATATTTACGATACTACTAAGATTTAGAAGACATGTAATAGCATTTTCATCGGACATAGAAAAATGTATCGTCAGATTATGGTAGCAAGACCACACCAAAATTATCAGCACATTGTATGGCGTGATGAACCAACCGAGGAAATGAAACATTATTGCTTAAATACAGTCACATACGGTCTTTCTTGTTCTGCGTTTTTAGCGATCCGATCGCTTCATCAAGCTGCATTCGAACATTCAACAGATTACCCACAAGCTGCCAACATAATTACATCAGATTTTTATGTTGATGATTTGTTATCGGGCTCTGACACAATCCAAGGCGCAATCAAGTTGAAAAAAGACTTGTGTAAAATTCTGGGAAATAGTGGCTTTCATCTAAGGAAGTGGAGTTCGAATAACGTCGATTTCATAACATCTCTACCAAAGGAAATTCAAGGAGAAACTGTAGTATCGATAGAAGATCAATCAAATTCACTCAAAACACTTGGCATGAAGTGGATTACGTCACAAGATATATTCTCATTCAGTTATCCTGAATTTAACAACGATGAAATTACGAAACGTACATTACTGGCAAATACTTCAAAGTTATTTGATCCGATAGGATGGCTGACCCCAGTTACGATCCGTCTAAAAGTGTTGTTCCAATCGCTTTGGCTACTCAATCTTGATTGGGATGAAAGATTACCAGATAATATTACCCAGAAGTGGATCACATTCAGAAAAGATCTTAAACATTTAAACAAAATTGCAATACCTCGTAGATTTTCAATTAATAAAGACGTAAAGCTATAGAGTATCATGGTTTCTGCGATGCTTCCGAAATTGCTTATGCCGCGGTAATTTATGCAAGAACATTTGATGAAGAGGGCAACATATATACGAACTTGGTAACCTCAAAAACTAAAGTAGCACCGCTGAAGCAAATATCATTACCACGTCTGGAATTATGTGGTGCCTTGCTGCTTGCAAAATTGTTTAGAGTACTTTGTGATGCACTGGAAATAAAGAATACCAACATATTTGCTTGGTCTGACTCTAACATTGTGCTAAGCTGGTTAACCGAAGTCCCCAGAAAATGGAACTGCTTCATTGCAAACAGGACATCCACAATACTTGACATATTACCAGCTGAAAAATGGAGACACGTTCCATCGAAAAGTAATCCAGCTGATCTTCCATCAAGAGGTACTTCGACTGCAAATCTTTTATCAGAATATTTATGGTGGAATGGCCCTCCATGGCTGGCTAAATCAGAACATCATTGGCCGAACCAGGCAAAATTGATACCAACCAATTTAGAGCAAAGGAGTACATGTCTGCATTCAAATTTAGAAGAAGATGATAATCAAACATTGAATCATTTGTTTGAAAAAAATTCAAATTTTAAGAAGATAATACGAATTTTAGCACAATGTTACCGATTTGCCGAGAAATGTCATGGCATCGACACTACCTATCCTACTACGATTCAATACAAGAAAGCCAAGGAATTATGTTTAAGATGGGCACAAACTTCGGAATTTAAAGAAGATATAATACGGATCCAACAGAACAATAATTTGAGTAAAACTAGCAAATTAATCAGCTTGAATCCATCGCTTGACAGTTCCGGTCTAGTTCGTGTCGGAGGGCGATTATCCAATTCATCGCTACCCCAACATAACAAGTTTCCTATAATACTACCCCAAAGGAATCCTGTAACCAAATCACTCCTCTTATCCTTACATCAACAATATCTCCATCCGAATCCCTCAACATTATTATATCTTTGCAGATTAGAATATTGGGTGATTGGCGCCAGACGAATCATAAAGCAAATAACACTATCCTGTCCAAAATGCTATAGGTTGAAGCTTGCAACAGCGCAACAATTAATGGGTCAACTACCTGCCGCAAGAGTCCTGCCGAGCAAACCATTTTTAAACGTGGGGATCGACTATGCAGGTCCAATTTATACCAGCTCAAGAAAGGGGAGAGGCGCAAGGAAGATCAAGTCATACATTTGCCTTTTTGTATGCATGTCAACGAAGGCTATCCACTTAGAACTCGTGAGCGAGATGACTACCACGGCTTTCCTCGCTACTTTTAACAGATTTACAAGTCGGAGAGGACTTCCAAAGAATGTATACAGCGACAACGGCTCCAATTTCATTGGAGCTAAACATAAAATAGAAGAGCTACAATCCATTATTCAGAAAAATCTACGGGATGAGCAGATTCTTCATACATTTAACGATTTAGAGATCAACTGGCATATGATACCTCCATCAGCTCCACATTTTGGGGGGTTATGGGAGGCGGGTGTCAAATCCACAAAAAATCACATAAAAAAAGTCATTGGCGACACCGCATTAACCTTTGAGGAAATGTCTACACTTTTATGCCAAATAGAGGCAATCCTTAACTCCAGACCTCTTATTCCTTTAAATGATGACCCCAATGATATCGAAATACTCACGCCAGGTCATTTCTTGGTCGGATCAGCAATAACATCTTTACCTGCGAACGATCCTGATGATAGCAAATCCACATATAGAAACCGTTGGCAGCTTGTCCAGAATATGGTCAGAGGATTTTGGAAGAAATGGCAAGTCGAGTATCTTACCACCTTACAGCAACGTCCAAAATGGCAAAACACATCAAACAATTTTAAAGTCGATGATTTGGTACTAATCAAGGATACAAACACACCAGCTTTGCAATGGCCAAGAGGACGAATTATTGCAGTACATCCTGGAAGCGATGCGAAAGTAAGAGTCGTTACCGTAAAAACAACAAAAGGTATTATCAAACGGCCGGTTACCAAATTATGCCGACTTGTTGGAGATCAACTGAGTTAATCCATCATGTATTCACGGCCCGGGAGTATGTTTGGTGAGTTCTTCACAAACGGCACAAAATCAAAACACCACAATTAATTTATATATTTTATAACACCACAATTAATTTATATATTAAATACATTTATTGAAACTTCGAATCAGCTGTCACAGTAGAGTAAATTCTAAAATAAATTTAAAGACATTAAAATTTTTATCTATATGTATTAGATTGATTATACTTAACTTATGATAATTTATTACCTAATCTGGGTTACCTTGAATTGTATAAAAATTATGATTATTTTATTAATTAATTTAGTTTTCTTGTTATGTAAACACTTACTTGCTGTCAAATCGAATTGTAGAGATTGGACGATTTGCACTTTTTAGTGATCAGAGTGGCATCTGTTAACTAACACAGTTAACTAACCATAATTGTGCGCAAGCATACTATTCTATTCAGTGTATTTTTTTTCTCTGTTGTTCAAAATGTTAGTACATTGGTCATGCATTAATCATTAAGAAACGAGCGGTCAAGCTAACAACATTGTACCTACTTAAAAATAATAATCATAAAATAAAAAAAAACTTTTTTGTCAAAATCATTAAACCTTTTTTTTTTAAATTAATTCTGCTATCGTGCATCGGTTTACAATACAACCGCATCACAAAATCAATGTAAAAGGAAATTATTCTTAGAATATTTTTCTTCAGTATACCAAATTACAGAAAGATCTGACAAATTTTATCTTTCTCTATGTTGATACGTCACATTGTGTAAATCTATATTATATAATTTAGTAGAATGCTCAAAACTTTTTATAAAACCAAGTAATTTTTCGGCAAATTCCCATGCCGCAGTAGTCTAGGTGTTAGCGTTGTGGATTTTAAAATTTTAGATCATAGTTCGAACCTCGAAAATTACATTCTTGAGATAAATTTTTTTTTGGTTTTTTTTTTTCAAATTTATATGGCATGTATGATTGAATAATAATAAAAGATGAATGTAAAAGTTGTAAGCTACATTTAGGCTATTATAGTAAATTATTTGTGTTGCAAAGGCACAATTATGACATTTACGTTCACAAAAATCAAGAATTAACTACAAAAACTACATTTACATTTAAGTTACGGTAAATGTATGTATATCAGTAAACGTAGGTATAATTTGGGAAACTACATATATATATGTATTTAGGTGAAGGATCATTAATTCGAGCGAGAATCTTGAAAATTTATATGAAATCGATATTGAAATAATTTTCTGGAAATATTGGATTCAATTTTCAATTGTAGGATTTAATTATTCCAGTGATTTTCTTGACCAAAAAATCACGAAAATGAGTGGAAATTAAATCCTAATGATGTAAATTGAGGCTGGGATTTTTTTTTTTTTTTTTTTTTTCAAATTAGATTTAGAAGAAATTTTCAAGATTTTCGCTCGAATTAAGTTTGTAAAGTTTTCTCAAGTTATGTCTATACATTTACCGAAATAAGTACAATACATACATTTACAGTACCATATTATATATATTATTTTTGCAACAATAGATGCAAAGATTGATAATTTAAACGGTATTGTTTTTACCTTCAAAATATTCGGCATCATCGCTAATCGGAATATATTAGAATTGATTTTTACTGAATCCAGATAATTATCTTAATCGGGGATCAAATGATTCTTATACTGAGTTATTCATATACGACACTTATATTGCAGTAAATATTTCGACCGCTTTTACCAATGGTTAGCTAGCCAATCACAATATTACACAGATATCATTAATTTTCACTCGCGTCCTTAATCAATGTATACGTATATCGGTATAATTTGGGTGAACTACATACATATACGCATTTGGGTGAAGGATCATTAACTCGAGCGAAAATTTTGATAATTTGTTACATTGTGGTGGCAAAATTTTTCAGCAATATTTAGTATAGGGACATGGTCGTAAGCAGGCAAACTGACTAAATTTGAGTCGATCAAATCAAAAAGACTTACGCGTCGAAACAAGCGCCTTATAGATCATTTGATTAATATTGGTCGTAACAATAACACACACGTTGGCAAGGTTTGTAATCAAAATTATATCAACACTAGAGTTGCTGTAGATTCCGGCACCTAGTTTATTTATATTTATATTATTAAACGAGCAATAATTGTATGTATATATGTCTCCACGAAAAACTACTTCGAGAGCGATTTCGTTGGCGAAAAATGGCTATATGACGTGTTTTTGCATGAAAATGCGATTGAGACTGGTCTAATGTCTGGGAAAACTTTGTAAAGCATTCAAATCTGGAAAAATTATCCAAATGCCGCAACGCCACCACTAAAACCGTCAAGTCCATTGTCTATAGTATGGAAATAATGATGTTGCGGATTTAAATTTTATTAATTAAAATTTCAATAATTAGTACATACGTAGTCAACTAAAGTTATAAATTAAAGTGTAATTTTTTAATATTTTGATGAGTTTGTCCAATTTTATTGTTCAAAACACTAAGAAACGTTGCTTAAAAATTAGAGAATTTGAATATCATGTAGTGTAAATGTGTCCATAAAAATTGGCCAGAAAAATTGATTTTGTTAAAAATTGGTAAGGGGTTTTCGGGTGCTAGAAAGCGATTGCGCTGGGTGTTGATTTCGGGAAAATTTGTCTAGGGGGTTCTCCAGTGGGCCCGGGTGCTTTTTTGTTAATTTTGGCGAATTTGCTAAAAAATTAGTGAGCGGGGGTTTTCGGGTGCCAGGAAGCGATTGCGACGGGTCTTGATAATTTAGAAGGTGTTCTCCATTTGTGCCCAGGCCTTTTTTTAATTTTTACGATTTTGGTAAAAATTGGTAAGCTGGGGTTTTCGTGTGCCAAGAATCAATTGTGACCGGTCTTGATTTCGAAAAAAATAGTTTAGGGGGTTCTTCAGTGGAACTCGGGCTCCTTTGTAATTTTCACGATGTTGGTAAATATTGGTAAGAAGTGTTTTTAAGTGGTATAAGGTGATCCCCATTGGTCTTGATTTCAGGAAAATTCAGACTCCATTTTTATAGTTTTAATGATTTTGTTGAAAATTGGTAAGTATGTTTACCAGTCCAGAGTGTCATCCATTGGAACTTGGGTTTTTTAAATTTTAACTATTTTGTTAAAAGTTGGTAAAGAGGGTTTTCGAGTACCACGAAGCGATTGTGATGGGTATAAATTTTTGGAAAATTCGTTTAGGGGGTTCTCCAGTTGAGCCCGGGCTTCTTTTTTTTAATTTTTACATTTTTGGTAAAAATTTGTGAGCGGGTGGGTGCCAGACAGAGATTGCAATGGGTCTTGGTTTAAAAAAATTAGCTTAGGGTCTTTCAGTGGTATCCGGGTTCCTTTTTTCATTTTAACAATTTTGGTAAACATTTGGTAATGAGAGATATTCGAGCGGCAGGAAGCGATCGCCATGGGTATTGATTGAAGTCAAATAGGGTTTTGAAAGGTCTGCAATGGGTGTTGATTTCGGGAAATATATGTTTAGAGGGTCCTCCGGATGGTCGAGGTCCATTTTTTAAGTTCAACGATTTTTGTAATAATTGGTGAGCAGGGATTTTCTAGTGTTAGGAAACATTTGCAGTGGACTTTGATTTCGGGAAATGTCGTTTAGTGGGTCCTCTAATAGGCCTGGGGTTCGTTTTTTTGAATATTTTTTTATTGATCATAATTGGTGAAAGAGAGTTTTCGAGTGCCAAAACGCGATAACACCGGGTATTGATTCTTAAAAAAAACTTTAAGGAAGTTCTCGTCCGGTGAGCCCCTGTTTGCTTGGTTTTATCTTACTTTTTAACTTACTACCGGTTTCTGAAACGGTTATTTGATTTTTATTAATGTTGGTTGGGGTGGTTTTATTTCAGTAAAATTCGTTTAAGAGGATCCTCCTATGGGAATTCATATTTTTATTATTTTCTTTTGTTAATAGTAATTGGTTAGATGGAAATTTTCTAGTGAAAGGGAGCAATTGTAATGGGTTTTGATTTCTTGGAAAAATATTTTAGTAGGCTTTCTGGAGAGGTTCGGGTTTCATTTTTATTTTATTTTCTAACAAAGGAAATCTAATTGTTGTTATTGCTATTGATATTGCATTGTGTTTTGTTTTTTTTATTTGTTCAATTGTGATTTTTGAGAATTATATAGAGATCATAAATTAGTTCCAAATATGGATCGTATAGGTTCCAATGGACCAAAGCCAATTCTAATGGACCAAAGCCATTTCTCAACCGATTTCGATAGAACTCGGTATGTACCATGAAAATGGGACTGTAAAATGGGAATATGAATATTATTCTAGTTTCAATAGAATTAAACCATTTCCTTTCAATTGGGATGAATTGTATAGAATGGGATTTGTTTAGTATAGAATGGGATTCAAACATGAGTGTCGGAAATTTTTCTGGAAAATCGACAGTCTAAATGGAACTAACATATTGCTCAATTGAATGAGGTGAAACTCAGTGACATGAACGTGTAACAAACGCTAATGTAATTCGGAACGAGCATAGCTCGGTGCTCCTGGGACTATATATTATTCTTTAATTAAAATGGAATTATAAACAGAAGTGCCGTAACCGTAGTAAATGTTATGCTCGAGTTGTTTTCTCCCCTCTTGATTTTAATTCCTTTTTAATATTTTCTAAAATAATTGAATTGTTGTTTTAATATATATTATTATTAATAACTAGTTTATCTGTTTTGTTAATTTTTGTATTTGAAAATAATTTTACGTAACGTGATGATAAATGAGCGAAGAGTTTACCATTGGTGTCATTTAGTGCTGCCACCTTTTGGAAAACGTGAAGTACTTTCATCCTACTTTAGTAGTGACAACTAGCGGCAAATTTAGTTACCATTACACTACTTTCGCTCGATCTGCCCTCTTTCGGAAAACATGATCTAAACACCCAAAGCAAGCGATTGACGCACGTGACATACATAATTTTTTCCCTTATAACGTGCTCACAATACAATGACAAAAAATAAACGAACATTACGTTTTGGTATAGAAGAAAATTATACACAAGAATAACAATATTACGTAGAGGGGTAAGCACCAGTATACCATTCAAACACAAAACGAATGCGTTGATGGTTACGAAACAAGGGCGGCGTAACAAGGTACTTGCTCGGCGTAATTGATTTTTATTCTTTATTTGTGTGTGGTTTCAAGAAGCTCTTTGTAACTTCTTGATAAAATATTTGTTATACATATAGGATTTAATAATAATCCTAATATCCACAACACAGATAATAAAAAAAAGAAACAGTTTTCCGAAACGTTATAATAATACTTTATTTTTTTATAAACAGATTTGTTAATAAATATTGATTGAGTGATTTTGAGTGAACGACCAAGCATTAAGCAAAATCTCCCGGTTGACGTCGAGCCCAACGTATACCTTTTTTATATTTACTTGGAAGGATTGCATAGGATTGTTAGTACAGGATTGAGATCGACCCGGTTACTAACACGTTGACGGTCAATTGTTAGTAGTTACAATACATTTTTTCTTAAAATTACTTTACTACATTTTTTCTAAAAACTGCTTCCAGTCCTTGGCATCCTAAAGAAAATATTAATTAGTTATAAATTACCCCTTATATATTTCTTACCACCTTACTTCCTTCGGCCGTTTTAAATTGATTGATTGATTTTTAAGTAACTTATTAAGTAACAATTAAGTTTAAATTTAAGTTTAATTTAATTTCTATGAACCTGTAACCCCCTGAAATTTGTTGTTTCAGTATGATAAAGAGCTGCCTAAATCTAATTTTGTAGTTTATTAGACTAGCACCTATGCATTCTGAAATAATGTTTATTATTTTGCTGGGTCAGATTTTTGTACACTTCTTAAATTGTAATCATTATTAATTTAAATTTCACTTAGAACTTATCAACAGTAGTTCGGAGACGATCTAGCATTATAAATATTATTAGTATCACATGCTTATCCAAATGATTTCCGCCATACTGAACAACTTGAACTACAGCTTAGCACAATTGCTATTATAAAAGAGGACCTGCCACTAAGATTATAGATGTTTCATCAAATTTGTTAATTAACACTAGGTACTACTTTAAAATAAACTAAAAATTACTAAACTCTGAAATCCTCATGGTTTAGTTTGTTTTAAATCATCTAGAAATGGATTATCGTAAATTTAGTTGTTCAGCTGAATTGAGTTGTTTTTGACAGTGCATCAGTGTTCCAATAATTTGGTATGGTAAAAGATTAAATTGAACTATCGTTATAAGCGAGAGTACAAATAAAACAAAAATAAAAAATGTAAGTTTTTGTCATTAGTGTTTAAACAAAATACGTCATTGGAATACGTGTAAGGTAAATTGTGTTTCTTTTGGAAGTAAACGTGATAACACCTTCAACAAACCACCTAAAGTCAATGCCCACGAACCGAACTTCGTTTACCACTAGTACCAATCAGCAAGATTCAAGAACTTCTTAAAGAAAAAAAAAAAAAAATTTAAATCATACCGACCTGGTTAACTTAGTTACTAGTACCGCACCAGCTCAAGTCTCTAGAAACATTCAAACAAATAATATTGGTTACCAATCAATTAGTCAGCCATTTTCGACAAATGTTGAGGCTTATTTATAAGGTTAGGTTCCTTATAATTTCACGCCTTATTCAAATCTGTCTAGCATACCGGTTAATAGTTATTTACCGTCACAGACCAGTATTCCGCAGAATGTTTATTATTTTTCACAGCAACCATATTATTTTCCTAATATGGGTGTATCCTATTATTATCCACCTAAAAGGCATGTTCTGAAGTGGAATTTAAAATTTACAGGCAAATAAGAAGATTAACAGAGGACGCCAGAAAATTGGTTGTGGGTATTTTCTAGGAAATATCCAACGGCAATGTACTTTCAAATAAAGAATACATTATTGATGTGATTCAGTAGCAGTGAATCTGAACGAGAACCTCGCCGGACTATTGAAACGCGGACACAAAAGCAGAATGATTCATTTAATGATTATCTTCTATGAATTGAATGATTGATGATGATCTTTATTTCTGATCTTTCTGTTACGGGTGTAAAAAATCAAATATGTTTTATAAAAACGCAATTTACTTATTGTCAGTAGAAATAATAGGGAAACTCGATGCTGGCCGTGCTTATCCCCTGAATGACGCGTCCAGTGAAGCTACTTCACCGCCCGACCTCATATTTAAATACATTGTCATGTAAACATATGTATGTGCACGGTGCTGTGTGAATTGTAAAACAAATCAAAAAGTTGCTGATATGTATGTTTGACACCAATACCAATGTAGTACAAATAAAGTTGATACAGTTTTATAAGGAACTTTGCACACATTATTATACAATATTATGAAAGGCGGAAAGAGACAATCCAAAATTCTGAAATTTTATATGGTCGAACCGTTGTATATATAGTATGTATGTATATTAATTTCCTCTTCGAATTCTTCAATTTTTATTTATTACGCAACCAATCATACACTGATTGTAACTGCCGTTGCCTTCGGGTACACAGTAATTAATATAAATATAATTTTTATGATTAAGTGCCAATATAGTAAGCACTCAATTAAAAAAAAAAATTAATAGTAAATATTAGATATTTGTCTTAATTCTGGGATCAGCGGTCCATAAGTTATAGGGTGATAACATTATTTAGTATAAATAAATAGATATATAATTTGAATAAATAAATAAATATAATATAAATATAAATAAAAAAATAAATAAATAAATATTTAATAATAATAGTGGTCTAACCAAGTAAAAAAAAACTTATCTTCATTTGTGATGCGATGGTGATGATGGCGAAATGGCGGCTAAATTACGTTTGCACCATGATGACTTTGATTTTTGCGGGTTGTTAATTGGTAAAAATCTTAATGGAGGTTCTTCGTTTTGTTTATATTTCACCCAGGTAACACAAACTTTAATGTACTGATGGTGTATGCACAAATGTGGTTAAATCCATTTTGAGAAACCAAATTTTAAAAGAAAATGTCGCGAAAATCTCTTTTTTTTCGTTTCCTGCCAGTTATGTAGCCTATTTAAGCCCGCTTCTACACTTGCGTTTTACTGTGGCTATACTCAAACTATAACAAGAAAGGAAACAAATGTCCATACAAAAAATCGAGCTCACATACTATAGCACAAGTACAATAAAATATAAAGAAGAAAATTAATAAAATACCTTAGTTTTTCTTTCAATTTCTGCGACGATAATAACATATACACTAAACAAGAGTATTGTAATTACACGTTTTCACACGAGTTATACACGCTATTTCTTCTACGATACAATAGTCCTGTAATATTTATAATTTATAAATAATTAGCAACATAAAAATAACAAACTTGGACGGATCAACAAAACTTATAAAATAAACGATCACAATATCATTAAAACATTTGGGGTTTCATCAGAAATCTTGCTGTAATTGAGAAATCGTTGTGTAATGAAAATTGCAACACGATTTGTGCAATGCATCCTTTTCTTTATAATTTAAATTCAAAAATCATCATCGAAAGCATAGGTTACTGCACTCTCGTAGAAAAACAAAATTACTGAAATCAAATTATTTTTTCTTTAAATTTGTTTGTTTGTTTTATTGTCACTAACTAGCTAGCACACAAAAAAAAAATCCCCTATGGCACGGCGGCTGTCTATTTACTCACGTATGATTTTTTTAGTAATGGCACACTTTGCTGGTTCACTGTATATCACCATCTATTGCTTGTGTGAAAAATGAAATAACCGATTGCATTTTGAAGTTTTATTTTATTTTCTTCTTGTTGTGAGAGGGGAAAGAAGCAATAACAAAACGACACGATCGTCATCACCATCTATAAATATTACAAGTAAATTAATTCAATTATATCAATAATTATTAATTACGTTCACTGGCGGTGTCAGTTATGGCAAAAATAAAAAAAAAACAATGCAACATTTATGAATCCGAATTGTGCACAATAAGATGTCATCAACTATACAAAATAAGGAACATGAAAATTTAACCATATGTGTACTGTTACAGCCCAACAGGAACATCTCAAATACCTCTGGTGGAGCGAAGGAGGATTGGCCGAAGCCGAGAGTCAGCGGTACCAATGCTGCTCAGAGGAATAGGAAAGGGACGAGGGATATTCCTCCGGCGAAGCGGCGAACAATGGACAATAAACAAATTTGAATAATACCATAAATATAATTATTAAATATAATTTTATAATTTTTCCGTACTGGGGGTCAATTCTCGTTCTATGAAAAAACCTAATGAAAAAAAAGTTTTCATTTTGATTCCATCAAGTCTTTTTCATTTATAACATTTCACACAACGACAATAAGCGATTCTCGATGTCCAAATGAAAAAGAATCGTGAGAAAAACGCTGAATAAGTTATTTCCATAGTAAGCTACACTGTAAACACATATTTTTTCGAGTTTCATGTATATTTCCGCTAGCTGATATAACAATTGGTTTAAATATTAGCTAAATAAATGATAAAGTAGATTTAGTTAATCAGTTTTTGTCATTGGCTGTCAAAATATAAAGTAAATTATAAAATTGACCAAATTATTTTTAAAACTTAACTAAATTAATTATTTGGAGGCTTTTCTTAAATATACGGAATAGTTTTTAATAGATTTACTTATTAGTTAAGTTTAAAGTGAATCATATTATAGTTTCAATGCACATTTAATGGTAAAAATACAAATTTAGTTTTTATAGAATTTTATTTCCATATTTATGATGTTCTCACCGCCAAAATGGTCGGTGAGAAAGTTTTATTCATATGAAAAGATTTTGACGTCATTTTTCTCCTTCTCATGGAACATGAATCGGAAATGTGTATTTCTCACTGAAAAAACTTTTCATTGTACTTTTCATAGAACGAGAATTGACCCCCTGGCCATAGAATCAAGGTGATCAATAAGATACGTCATCAGAGGGTGATGTTCTTTCGGTATTAAATGAAGAAAACCTTCTTGTTTTTCACATTTCCTTTCAGCCAGTATGCTTTAAATGCAATTACGTCTGCAGGCATAACATAGCTCACGTAATTTTGTGATATCTTTCTAATAATTCCTGCATCTTCCTACTACCGATGTGACCAGCTATGTATACTGATTTTATTAATTCCGCTTGCATTCATTTTGGGACATATCACATCTTCCCTCATCATTTTCTTTGAAAAGTATCCCGTTCTCCATTAGGAATATTTCGTGTGTGGGCCATGTAGCAATAGTTTGCAAATCAGCTGAACACCTTCATCCCTACTTTATCTTTGATTCGTTCTATTACAATATTTTCCACCTCAGCTGAATCAGATTGCGACTTAGAGCATCTAAATGTGCCATTTTAGTGCCATGTCAATGTTCCAAACTGTAATCAAACCCATCTGACAACAATGCCAATCGTATGATACTATAGGACAAATATCTCTTTTCTTCATGGTCATTTTAAACACTGTGCAATCCGTTACTATTTGGAAAAGAATTCCTAGTAAGTAAGCTGTTCGTTTTTTTAATGCTGAGATTATTGCTAGAACTTCCTGTTCGTAGCTTGCATAGTTTTCTCGAGCGGTGGTAGTTTTTTTACTAAAACAAGGATAGGCTGAAATTTTAGGTCCTCGCTGTTTTTCTGAAGAAGAATTGCACCAAAACCCATTTTCGACGCATCGGTGTGCAATTCTGTTTCAGCTTCAAGATTGTAAATTCTCAGTACTTCATTTTTGCAAAGACTGGGTTTCAATTTTTCGAACGCCGTAACTTGCAGATTATCAAATTCAAATTTGACTCCTTTCCATAAGAAGTCTGTTAATGTCCTTGCAATAACTAATATATTATTGTTCGATAAATTATCGGAAGTACCCCGTTAAGCCCAAAAAAAGCTTGTATAGTCTTATCTGACATTGGTTTGGAGAAACTTTTCACTGCCACTATCTTTTCCGTTGATGGCCGAACGGAAGCTTGACTTATCTCAAATCCCAAAAAATTTATTTTTTCACAAAGAAATTTACACTTTTTCCATTTTATTTTTAACCCATATGAGCTACCTATTTCTAAATCTTCATGTAAATTCTGGATTCCCTGTTTGATAGTTTGAGATGGTATAATCAGATCATCCATATAAATCAACAAATATTTATTGAATATAAGGGGTCCAAATATTTGATTTATGCACCTTTGAACCTTTGTCCAAATCTAAGGTTGTAAAGTATTTGGCGTCGTGTAATTCGTCATATCCTGGATTAAAGGTATAGGAAATCGAATAATTTGTTCGTTTAATTTTCGAAAATCTACACAAATTCTATATGTACCATCTTTCTTTCTCAAATTCTGATTTACTTTCAACTATAATTTCTTTTTCGAGCCACTCTTCAGTTTGCCTGCTAACTTCGATTTTCTCGGATTGAGAAGTTCTTCTGTAAGGTTAATAAACATAAAAGATGGCTTTTTAAAATTTTGATTTTCTTGCCTCATTCACTGAGGAATCTTCTCTATGAATGTTTAATAAACATTAATTTTACTTCTCAGTTTTTCAAACGCCTGGTATGTCATCTACTCCTTCTATGAAATAATCGATGATAGCCCGACTATCAATTTCTTCAAATGAGGCAAATTCTCTTAAATAGAGCAGATATTCCTTAAATGTTTCCCCATTCTTTTGAATTCGTTCTCTCAGCCTTCTATTCTAGACTAAATAAATTTATCGCATTTTCAACATCCTCAATCCAGGTATCAACTTTGTTATTGTCAATTCCCGAAAAATTTGGAATTAATTTCTCTAGATATCTAATCGAAAATATTGGGAACCAAATTAATTTTTATCGCTTGCCACCATCTTGAAGCATTGATTGATTTTATACAGTTTTGAGAAATCGGGTTTGTAAACTTCTTCACGATGTACTCTACATACATATGTACGTACCAACGACTGAATATAAAAAATTAAAATATCTTTCTAGTTTGGTTAAGAAGATATCTGAAAAGCATAAAATTGTTTTAAAGAACCAAAAACTATATAAACACGAAATTCCAAAATAATTCTGAAAAAATGCGGATACAATAATTTTTCAGTTTTCGTTTTTGTTTTGTTATTTTCTTCTCTAAAACAGAAAAGTTTTCCAATTCCAACATAAATCATACAACAATTGGAAAAATGTTACGTTTATATATACATATGTATGTATATTGTAAATAAGATAAATATACATATTTAGGAAATTCCAAATCCTCCTTTTCTAGTCCTTAATATGTAATGTAAATATAGAACGTTAAAATGAGGGGGTCATCACTGACATAAATTAGAAAATATTTGTTTTCTTATTCTTTCGTAGCTATGCAGAGAAAAAAAGAAGAAATGTAGACATATCCATATACAATATAAATATTAGGTATGTACATAAATACTTTACTATGCAAGATTGGTTTAATGATGAAATATTTTTGGCAAAATTTAATATACCAAAGGATATATGTACCGAGTTTTATGTGAAAGGTATTTCTTTTTGATTTTAATGTAGAAAATATACACATAGTAAATGAAATTAAAGTGGTAAAAAAATTCGGAAATTCCATATTTATATGCTTTATGTGTGTTATTTATGAGTGACCTCTGAAAACTACATAAACACAATAAATTTATAAGGATATATGTATGGTTATTAAAAGAGTGACGTTTACGTTTTATTCTAAAAAAATTTTGTTTTGTGGAAGGCGAAAATGATTGAACTTGCTGTAAGTACCTGTAAGTATAATCATTAAATAATGTTATGCAGAGTAGAAGTTTGGTTAGGGTGCGATTTTTTTTCAAGAACCACAATTTTATTTTATATAGAAGACATATTGGTCTGTCCCAATTTTAAATCAACTATGGGCATCGGTTTTTTTAGGAATTGAGAAGTAGTTTTAAAGAAAGTGTAATCCCATTTTAGAAAACAAAAGTTTTATATGCAGTGCTGTATAGAAAAAATTGGTCAAATACATTTAATTACAAATTGGGATCTTGGTGGCTTAAATTACAAAATATTTGAAACCAATTGGATTATTGCTTCATTTTAAATACAAGTATGTCATCATGATGTATTTTTTAGAAGCTTTTTTAGTGGTAAAACTTTTCATTGTGCGCTATAGGAATCTATAGTAAACTGTTGTTTTTTAGCTTTAAGTTTTTCAATGAAAAAAGTAAAAATATTATAAAACGGATATTTAAAAGATTTCTACATATCTTTAGCAACAAAGTACCAGAAGATTATATTGGTATTAAGTAAATATTAATTACAGAAATATTAAAATTAAATTATTTCTAAAAAATATTTTTCGAACTTTCATTTTGAAAAAAAAAACTTGCTAAATATGGTATACAGGGTGTCCGGGTTTGGGATGCTGATCCGTCATGGGGTGATTCCTTGGTTCATTCTGAGAAACAAATCGAATGTGGAGGGGGGATCCATTTTTGATATCCTTTGAGATACAGGGTGTTTAAAAAATTTGGTTCAGAAAAAAAGTACACCCAAATATTAAACTGTAACTTCCAAAATTTTTATCGGAGAGCAACCAACTTTGACGTTTCACAAAACTTGCATTGTCCAAATTCCTTTCCATCAACAAATTACAAAACTCCAATCTTGTAGTGCGGTCTATCGGTAATAGTTGTTGAACGGGTGTTGTATGGTATGGATGAAGATTTCCCTTGTACAATACTTGATGAATTCGATAGCGAGAGACGTTTAATTGTAAAGCGAGCCTCCTTATGCTAATAGAAGGATTTGCTGTTACATTACGGATTATACCTTCATCGACATCCAAATGGTTTGGTGAGACTGAACGGGGCTCCGCCCGGGTATTCGATCTTGTTACGATATTTGGCAGTCTCCTAGAATATTTATAAATACACTTGCGTCAGGAATGCGACGTGTTGGAAATCTGAGTTGATATTCATTGCGAGCTCGTGCTGCATTACCATCGCAAAATCCGTAAACAAAATGGATATCAATGTACTCCTCACCTGAGAACTGTGCCATTATAATATTAATTTTATTAAATTAATTAAAATTTTGATTCACAACACTGATACAACACTAGATATTATCTCGAAACTAATGACTGAATCTGAAAATATTTAGTTTTTGTTTTTTCAACATTTAAACAAATGAGTTGATAATCATCGTCTACTGTTTTACAGATCAAAATAAAATTGGTAAAATATTAACACTATAACATCTCTTAATTAGATTGAGAATAAACGGAATACGAAGAAAACTATGGCACGTGGGTACAAGTAATGTATTGGGGGATTGTAGAGGAGATCATGACAAATTAAAATTAAATAAACAAAAGAAAAAATTATAACGGTTTTTTTTTGAGAAAAACTCGATTTTATAAAAAACAAATATTTTTTTTTTACTTTAAATCATCATAGCTCTCAAACGGATGCAGATACAAGATAACCACTTAAACCTTAATAATAGCCTATTCGATTACCAACCAAATAAGACTAAGTTGGTTGCTCTCCGATAAATATTTTGGAAGCTACAGTTTAATATTTGGGTGTACTTTTTTTCTGAACCAAATTTTTTAAACACCCTGTATCTCAAAGGATATCAAAAATGGATCCCCTCTCCACTAACGATTTGTTTCTCAGAATGAACCAAGGAATCACCCCATGACAGATCAGCATCCCAAACCCGGACACCCTGTATCTTTAGTTTTACTAGTGTGTAATAGTATATTATTCAACGAGCATATAATGATAGCTGTTATTCACGAAGATGAAGTTTACCGACACGAGCCGATAGGCGAGTGTCGTAAATCATCTGAGTGAATAACAGCCATTATATGCGAGTAGAATACGATACTTTGTCCACGACTGATAAAAAATTGTGTTTTATCATCAAATTCTTTAAATAAACCTGAAATAACTTCCGTTGACAATTTGACGTCTCAGTTTATTAATAATGAAAATGGCAAGAGACTACTAGATAAAATTTCCAAAAATGAAATTTTTTTTGGTATTAGTGAATAATAGAAGAAGGGACTACTAGATGAACTAGCAGTGAATAATGGATATCATTATAATTGAAGAAACACACGTATAATGAGTATATTATACGTTAGTCGTGGGCAAACTATTAAATTCTCATTTCTTGTCGCGTTTACCAGCCAACATTTTACTGTATGCATATAATTAATTTATTTAAAACTAATCTATAATTTTTCGTTCAACTTTTTAACTAAAAATCTATAAAAAAATATTTAGCTCCAAAATGTTGATGTAATATGTCAAATTCAAATGCCATATCGACGTGAAAGGTTTTTTGTATAATAAATCTGTATTTAAATAGATATGTACGTATTTCAAATTTATTTGTGTATAATATTTATTGTGATGAAATCGGATCGTCTTCATTTTCTTCCACAGCTTCTATTAATTACTGAAACAAAATATGATTCATTAAATATTTTCTATTTGTGTACATGAGCCTACACATACTTGAATGAATGCATATATAAATTATCGTAGCTTAATCGAATATTTAAAAGATTAACAAAAAAATGTATGGTTTTTTTTATTAATTAAGGGAATCAAGAACTAAATTTTTCGACGAAATTACGTAAATAACTAAGGGGATCTTAAAATAAATTATTTTGTGTCGTATATTCCTAATTTTTGATTTTTTACGCCAGGGGCCCTATTTTCGCGTTCCACAACTATTTTACACATGTAAACACAAATTTAAATTCCTATATTCTTGAATTCACTATGGAATTTTTTCGGTACTAAGGGAATATTTCCGAATGGTTAAAAGCAGGTGAAAAGAATTCCTCATATACGAAAACGTCAATAATTACATAGATTTTGACAGATGTCCACATGTGGAAAATGATTGTGGAATTCGAGAATAGGGCCCCTGGACATGGACATAAATAATTTTGTGTAGGACAAAAACACAAACAAATTTGTTTTGATTTTGTTGATTGTTCTGAAGGCGACATAAAAACAATAAATACTACTTAGTGATGTTCGAACTGATTAATTAATACCGTAAACATTTATTTGAACATCCAAAATTATTCCAAGTCGAAATTCATATCAGAATTAAATTTTTTTCGAATAATTATCGTGTTAAGTTAGGAAACATTTTAGTTTTTTGTTTACTAACGACACATGGGTATAATAGCAAAACTTTCAATAGAAGATCCGGAGCTATTAAGAAAACGCAGTATATACCATATTCCCTTTATGTATATTATAATATTATTATCTATCAGTTTACCAATTATTGTATATAACGCGCATAGACGTTTCTAGATAAGTTATTATATTTGCATTTTTTCTTTTCTTGTATTGTATATCATTATTATTATTCTATGTATTGATTCCCATACATTTAGAAATTACCTATTATTTACCTACCTATTGCATTATATATATTAAAATTATGTATATATATTTCCCCTTACCATTTTTTATTCCATTATGTATCGCTTATATATGTACAATACTTTTCTCTAATTTAATAAGAATTCGCTTATAGCGAACACTCAAGGGACATCATTTTTTGTTCACTAAAGCCGGCTGTTCGTTTTAATCAAATATTCGGTTATAATTAATCATGTTCATTATAAGAAATATTAACCAAAAACAAAACAAAAACGGTTTATTCAAAAATAAAATTAAAACATTTATTAATTATAAAAAACTTATACTTGTACATAAGCCTTAACAATTCATTCCAACTAAAACTGTGATCCGCTCCTTGCATAATTTCCCCCCAGCGCAATCATTATTTCTAAACTCTATGGTTTTATTAGGAAGTATCCTATAGAAAAGGCCCGTTTCATCTAAATTGAATACATCGCTTTTGTTATATCCATCCAGAAGCAGAGGTAATTTTTCATTGACCTATTCTTTAACAACTTTCGAAGATACGGCTGCCTTTTCTCCCACAATATTTTGGAATACAATGTTGTTTCGCTTCTTAAAGCGGTCGAGCCAACCGTTGCTTGGTTTAAACTCAATATTCAATTTCTCTGCAAATTGCCCTGCCTTTTCTTTTACAAAGAATTCCACTTAGTGGAACTTTTGTTACTCGCATTTGTTTTATCCAAATAATTAATGTAGCCTCCATTGTTGGAAATTTTCCATCGCGAATTTTTTGACGTTTTAAAATTTACACTCAACTCCTCATACTTTTCCCGTTTTTTTACTATTTCAGTGAAAGTACTCTTCGCGCAGTTAAATTTGCTTGCAATTTGTTACTAGGTAAATTGCTTTTTGTCGACCGTTTTCAAAATTTTCAATTTTGTTTCCACCGATATAGAATATCGTTTTCGATACATAACCTAAAATTTGTTAATTAATTATAACAAAAACTATTAATTAGAAAATTATAATAATTTTTAACACCAAATTTACCAAATTTGTGTTAATTTACTTCAACTGACGAAAATAATGGGGAATCCCTTAAAAACTAAGGAAAATGTTTAAAGGCATAATACAAATTTATGTATATGTGTGTACATATAAACCTGTAGTAGTTTTATGTGTAAACCCAAGTATTTTTATTTCCGAAAATTTTTGCATTTTCCCGACATTTTGCGGATTTCATCACCGACTTTTGTCAGGAATAATGTCCGACTTATTATAAGATTTCCTATGAAAGTTGGCCAAAAAACTCGGAAAATGATGACAAAAAAGTTAGGTTATGGTACGACAAATTTGTGGGCGGGGCTTATAATATAAATTTTGGCGCTAAAATTTCACTTTTGAATTTAAATCTAGCTTTAATTAAAAATATATTTTTTTTAAATTTTTTTTTTCAGAATACTATTACATGTATAAATTACAATATTACATTTATTATAATATATAAATGTTAACTCCACCTGAGTAAATACATTTTTCTATCTTCATTTACTGCGTGCATCGCATGTTCAACTTCCTGAGGTGTTTCACGTTGGAGAGCTGCAGTAATTTTAAACTTAGTCCTTTTATTTGAATAGTCAATAATTTCGGTTGAATCTTTTAATTTCTGTAAAGAAAAAAAGCGTTACAATATTATATTGCATTCAAGGTACAAGACCTAATAAAACAAAAAAACCAACCTCTGTCCCACACAGCACAATTTTGATTCAATTAAACTTTGAATATGTTTTTGTAACGTTTCATTATTTGAAAGTAGCGTTTCTTAACAACAATAGGATAGCCATTTGAAAAGTTTGCATCGTAATGATATAAGGTTTCTTGAGGTATGAGACTTTGAGTTCACCATGACAAAAATGGTGTAGCCATGTAAGTTTTCGACCACTAAAATTTATATGATAAAATTTCTCAAACATTCCAATGGATTTTTCCAATTCCTGAGGTATCGCAAATGTAATTGGTACCATTGTCGAACCAAGTAGTGGCCAGGCACCTGCTTGTAACATTTTTATTGATAAATTTATTCCTATTTCATAAGTATTTAAGTAATTATTAAATTTATTATTTAAATCAGCCGATACCGAAATATCGGTACACTCAACACACTCACCTTTTCGCTAACATTTTACTGTAAAATTTTCAGCCGATTTCGTTTGTTAATAAACAATCATTTTCGTTGTTAATAAACAATCACAGTATTTTGCCACAAGCGATATTCTATTTACGTATAATGCAATCGTAATGGCGTCTACAGAAAACAAACAAAAATACGATTCTACTCCAACGCTACATGTGTCGAAATTTGGAAACTAAAATTCATCATTTTCCGAGATATTCGTCTGAAAACCGGACAAAAATTGATAACCGGTTCAAGTTTTCAGTTTTGTTATACTTGGGAAGGGAAACATTCAAAAAAGTGGTATAACCGAATCGACATTCGGTATAACCGTAGGGTTTTGTATGAAATTAAACTCTTTCGGAAATTTTTCGTGTTCGCTATACGCTTATAAACGTAGTTCGTTATTTGTAGTGTATAAGAAAAAAAAGTGTTCATGCAAATTCAAGGGACAAAAATATATGATCATTATAAGCGTTTGTTCGTTATATACATGGTTTGGTATAAACGGATTCTACTGTATTTAAAAAAATAAAAATAGTCAGTTCACATCCAATTTACCAACCAAACATCATTTTAAGTATCCCTTTATAATTATTATAAATTATAAATAATAATCTTGTAAAACAAATAGTTGTTTTGTAGTTCGGATTTTTTTTTGCTTTTTTTCGCCCATTAGCAGAGCACCCTGTATTATATAGCCATAATCTAAAAATCTGAGGAAAGGACTTAGAAACGATGAAAAAATCAAACTTTCCATAGTAAAACACATAAAACATATGGGAAATCACTTTTTTTCAATGAACGATTTTTAAATGAAAGTTCACAAACTCTTTATTACGGACTATGAAATAATTAGCAGAAATGTTTGAGATTCAACATATATTAATATAAATTAAGAAACTGACTTTCATTTTCTTTTAATAATTGATTTATTTAAAGAAACATTTTTAATTAACAAATTTAATAAAAGCTTGTTTACAAGTTAAAAAATAAATTTAACTATGTACTTCAATACTCGCCAATACATGAGAGTTAGGTATTTTATTTGGTTAACGACCGGTCAAAGCAACAGCAAAAATTAACCAAATTTTGGTCTAATTTTTTTATGCCTATTTTCTTGTCAATTCGACTCATGTGGCACGTATTGAAATTAAAAAAAATATAAAGGGCTGAAATCTCATAAGGTGATCAGAACTTCGGTCTTCATTAATTCAATTCAAAAATCATTTTAAAATCCAATTTCTAACCCACATGTCAAATTTCATCATATTCGGTTGAGGGGGCTAAGGGGCGCCGGTTTAGATGGTCTTAATATAATAGCCCAAATGCCAACCTCACCTGCACATGGTACTTCCTGCTAATTAACTAACGAGGCTCTGGCGACCGAGATACGGCGGAATAACCGACTACCGAGAACATAGCAAATGATGTTCTCTTCAATGACCCACTACCAGTTTGTACTGGTTAGGCTGGTAGTTGATACATAACCAGTTTTAAAGCAATGAATACAACGCAAAAAGGAAACAATACCCCATGTGGTAAACCAACTACCCAGTTGGCTAATCCACCCTCTTGCGAGGCTGGCTCAATGGATTCTGGGGTGAGCCTATCATTGCTAAACCCATTCGAAAGAAGTTCAATGTTGTTAAGATCACCAAACAATCATACTAACTCTGCAAATCAGCAGAAAAACGAAAACGCTGAACTCTGTCGAAAACTCAGTGAAGTAGATGTACTTTTAACCCAACTAAGAAGCGAAATTGAAAAACTAAAAAAAGAAAATGAAGAATTAAAGAAGCCCAAACCAATGGAGATTTCTGAAAACTCGCTAACTTGTTATAATGAAACAAATACTCACACCAGTTATAACAATGAGTTCCATACTGATGAAGAGGATCTCATGAGAGAAACATATTGGGTACTGAAAAGGAAGAAAAGACCTACCAAAAAACGAAAAGCAGAATTCTCGCCTGAAGTAGGAGATCATTCGAAAGCTAATGTATTAGTAACTGGTGATACTAATACCAAACGAGCTCACCAGCAACAGCAACAAAATCGGAAACAAAAGGTTGTACCGAAAGAAAAGGCTCCTCCGCCAATTAATGTAATGGGCATAATATAATTTGCTAGTATACAATCTATAATGAAATCAGTGACAGCTAAGGAATATAGAGTAGTGTCACTAAACAATAACGTGTGGAAATCCGATACATATAGAGCTCTAGCAACAAAGCTCTATGCGGAAGGTAAAGAATGGTTCACATACGAAGATAAAAACGAACGCGCAAAGGACCTAAAGGCAAGAGATCTGCAAATAGAAGATGCAGTAAACATCCTAAAACGAGAGAGAGGTGAGAACAATCAAGTCAAAAAAAGGGGGCTTCCACTCTTCATGCTTACGTTTAACAAAAAGGAGAAAGTTGAAAACATCTTCAACATCAAAGCAATTCTCAACATGAGGGTTAAAATAGAACCGCTTAAGAAAAACACGAGGCTAATACCTCAATGCAAAAAATGCCAAGGTTTCAATCACACGCAAAAATATTGCAGACGGGAGCCAAGATGCGTAAAATGTGCTGGAAAACACAACGCGAAAGAGTGTACAGAAAGTAGAAACACCCCTGCAAAATGTATAAACTGTAAAGGGCATCATCCTGCAAATTATAGAGGCTGTGAAGTAGCCAAAGAACTTCAAAGACTAAGAAACAAAACGCATCAGTTTCCTCAAAACCCTAGGGTTACCAGAGAAGAGAAACCAACTAAAACCCAAGCGGAGCCAAAACCACCAGGTATTGGTACAGAGCGAAAAAGTTATTCACAAATTGTACAGCAATCATCTAATGCTACGAATGATAACCCCCTTGAAAGGATTTGTTGAAGCATAGAAGCCATAAATATAAGGCTAGCAAAGCAAGAACGTGGTCTAGAAGCTTTATATAAGCGTCTAGATATGCATCAAACCTTGAACGAGGCAACAGCCCTCATATACTAAAATGAGCAGATCATTAAGAATTGTCACCTGGAACGCGAACGGACTAGCGCAACATGTTCCAGAGCTAGAAATTTCTCTAAATTTAGAAAAAATAGATATCTGCCTTATATCGGAGAGCCATTTGACAAAAACATTATTTATTAAAATACGTGATTATGAATGTTACCAAGCTGTCCACCCAGGAGGAAAACCCAGAGGAGGATCAACAGTAATAGTGAAAAAGAATCTCAAACACTATGAAGAACCTAGTATAGAAGAGGAAAGTATGCAAGTTAAAACCATAAAAGTTGAAACTAACAATAATAATGAATACAGTATTTCCTCTATCTACTGCCCTCCACGCTATAATCTAAACAAAGAAGATTATAATAGACTCTTTAGATCACTAGGATCCAATTTTATTATTGGTGGTGACTTTAATGCAAAAAACACCTATTGGGGATCAAGACTTACAACCCATAAAGGAAAAGAGCTATTCGAAACCGGACGAATAAATAACTGCGAGTTCCACTCTGGAGGTAAACCAACATACTGGCCTGCTGATATAAATAAAATACCAGATCTCATTGATTTTTATGTAACGAAAGGGATCTTCGAGGATTACATGTGCATCGAAAACAGCGAAGGGATATATTCCGATCATACACCTGTTATCATGACACTCAGCACAATGATAATTAGTAAGGATAACCTGCCTAAATTAACAAATAATAGAACTAATTGGGACCTATTCCAAGAACTAATTGAAATGCAAATAAATCTACGAGTGCCGATCAAAACACCGGTACAGTTGGAAGACGAACTAGACGTATTTAACAGTACTATTCAACAAGCAGCATGGGAAAGTTCTCCTGCTAGTCACACTGAATCCCGTAGGAATCAAAATTATCCTATTGAGGTCAGGGAGTTAGTTAGAGAGAAACGGAAGGCAAGAAAGACCTGGCAAAGGACACGCGCCCCGGAAAACAAAAAAATCCTCAATTTTCTATGCAATAAACTAAAACAACTTATAAAAGAAATTAAGAATGAGACTATTAACAAGTACTTAAATGGTCTCACCGAACATAAAGATACTGATTACTCTCTTTGGAAAGCAACAAAAAGATTAAAAACAACCAAAACGCATGTGCCGCCTATTAAAAATGGGGAAGGAACCTGGGCCAAAAGCGACAAGCAAAAAGCTATTTTATTTGCAGCTCACTTGGAAGACACCTTTCAACCGTTACCTAGGCAAACAGCAGATGAAAACATAATAACAGTTAGCAAAATTGATGAATATAATATTCGATGTGTAACATTACAGGAATTAAAAAATGAGATCAAGTGTAATTTGAACGCAAAAAAAGCTCCAGGATATGATTTAATTACTGGACAAGTCGTAAAAGCCATTCCCGAGAAGGGACTACGAAAATTGGTTCAAATTATCAATGCTGCCTTCAGACTAAAATATGTCCCACGGCAATGGAAGGTTGTAGAAGTAATTATGATCCCCAAACCAGTCAAACCAGCGAACGATAAAAAGTCGTACAGACCGATTTCACTACTTCCTGTAATTTCAAAATTATTTGAAAAATTACTGCTCAAGAGACTAAAGCCAATAATAGAAGAGAGAAATTTGATTCCACCACACCAATTTGGATTTAGAGAAAATCACTCTATGATAGAACAAGTTCACAGAATAACGGATATAATCGAAGACTCACTTGAGAATAAGAAGATATGCTCCAGCATCTTTTTAGATGTAGCACAAGCTTTCGACAAAATTTGGCACCAATGACTTGAATTTAAATTGCATCGAGATCTACCTAAGCAATTCTATCAAATTCTTAAATCTTATATCGCAGACCGACATTTTCGTGTAAAATATAACCGAGAGTACTCTGAACTAAAGAGAATATCAGCAGGCATACCACAGTGTAGCTTACTGGGTCCTATATTGTACATCCTGTACACCAGAGATATGCCAAATACAGAAGGTGCCACCATAGCAACATTTGCAGACGATACAGCTATTCTGGCGACTGGAAAGTGTATATCAGAAGCAACGACCAAACTTCAAAAAGCAACAGACACAGTGAGTAGTTGGACAAAGAAATGGCGCATTAGCCTAAACGAAGCAAAGTCGGTTCACGTAAACTTCACAAACCAGAAAGTTAACTGGATTCCAGTGAAACTTAATTCAAGGCCGGTTCCAAATGCAAATACAGCTAAATACCTCGGCATGACTCTCGATTGCAAGCTTAGATGGAAAGAGCATGTTAAAAAGAAAAAAGAAGAATTGAACATTAAATATAGGAAAATGTATTGGCTGTTAGGTAGAAACTCTGAGCTTACAATACATAACAAATTGCTATTATATCAGCAAATAAATAAATAAATACTTAAACCAATATGGACCTACGGTATTCAACTTTGGGGTTGTACCAAGAAGACAAATGTACAAATGATTCAATGTTTTCAAAACAAAGTGCTGCGTGGCATTGTAAACGCACCATGGTACATTAGAAATGGTAACCTCCATAGGGACTTAAACATGGAATATGTAAGTGAAGAAATACAAAATCATGCGAAGAAACACATTCGGCACCAAAATGCAGACATACGAAGTTTGTTGGATACCACCAATGCAGTAAGAAGGCTTCAAAGGCAGAAACCTTTGGAATTGGGAAGTTGTATTTAATTAGGATAGCGAAAAATAATTACTATGTAAATTCAAACGGGAGTAACCATTGGGCTACTGCCCGTCAAATGTGAATCTTCATTTAAGAAAGATAAATTACTAAATGATTTGTAAATCAGTTGTAATATTAAATAAAGGAAAAAAAAATAAAAATTAAAATATTCGGTTGAGCAATAAGCTGGTTCCATCTTACCTAGCCATATTCCAGAACTTTATCCAAAAATATTTTTAAAATCCCATTTCCAATGCACAAGCCAATTTTCATCATTATTTGTTGAGAAATAGACAAGCTCCATTGTACTTGGCCATATTCCAGAACTTCTTCCAAAAATCATTTTAGAATCACATTTTCAATGCACAAGCCAAATTTCCAAAAAATTTTTTAGAATCCCATTTCCAATGCACAGTTGGTTGAGAAATTACTTAATCTAAAAATCACAGACATGTGTTGTACATACATACAAACTCTCACTTATATAGATTGCTCAAATGCTCACTAAATACTAATCCAACCCCAACTCAACCCCAATTCAACCCACAAACGGCATCTAACTCAACCCTCTACCCAAACGCCAACTCTCTTTCAATTCAATCCTCAAACCAGCATATTTAAAAATTAGCCAACTGCTCACTATATCTTAATCCAACCCCAACTTATTATTCTTATTATTATTGAAGGGTCATGTGGGCGATAAGCCACCTCGCACTGCGACCTAAAATATCTATTGTGCTGGACCGTTCTTAATTATCTGTCCAGTCAATATTCAGGTTCTTTATGAACTTGATAACCGTTGTACCCGGTACGAGAGATATACTATCTGGGCTTATTGCTCCTCTTCTAGATGTTTACTACAGCATGTAGTTCCACTAGAAAGTCGGTAGCATTGGTACCCAAGGATTCCGAGAAGGCTGTCCCACTCCGGTATATTCCTACCCCTGCCCCGTCTTCCGTTTGATTTTACTCTTCCGAGTTGCTGGGAATTGCAAATCGCCTGTAGGTCACCCAGCTTTACTACAGGTAGGCTAAATAAAACTGGAGGGTGCCTGGTATCCAGAGTCCACATACTTTGCACTGATTAACTTATCAACCATTCATCCATTGGCATATGCTCTTCCACCTTAGATTAGGGTATTTTGTCCTTTAGCGCCGTACTTTAGCCTGTGCCAAATGGCCAAAAATGTGCGAAATGGCATTAGTTACCAGTGGTTGCCATGAGGAGGCAACACGTACACTTGCGAATTGTGAAGAGGTTACCCCTTATACAATTGTACCCATTACGCAGCTGCCTAATACATGACCAGGGTAGCGATTTTGGTCGCAATTTGAGGATTGAGTTGAGAACTACCGGAAGCAATAGTATTGGTAGAAAAACAGAGAATAAACATTTGAAAATAAAAAAAAACAATTCAGTGTTATCTCATGCGTACGAAAGGAATGTTGTACATATTTTTAGCTCCAGTAATTTTCTGTAAAATTTAAAACTAATAAAATTGTAAATTGAATAATGATTTAAAGATAAACAAAAATTAACTAAAAATGGAAAATAAGTCAGAAAAATATTTATAAACTATAATTTTATTAATAATTTTAAATGATGAAAAGACACACGACGTACATCCTGCTTGCCCAACCCAAAATAAGTAATTTACTTATATTTTTCATTATCCCTCTTATTCGATGTTGAACAAAAGACAAAGAAAATGATGGGCGTTTTTTTTCGTTTTTTGTTTAAAATGAACATGATGCAAATAAGAGAGATAAAATGATACGAAAAAGAGGGATATAAAATATAATGTGGAAAATATAAGAAGTAAATTAGTTATTTTGACTTCGCGTTAATTCAAACGCAGGAGAGGAAGAATGTAGGTCGTGTGTCTTTTCATCATTTAAAATTATTAATAAAATTATAGTTTATAAATATTTTTCTGACTTATTTTCCATTTTTAGCTAATTTTTGTTTATCTTTAAATCATTATTTAATTTACCATTTTATTAGTTTTAAATTTTACAGAAAATTACTGGAAATAAAAATATGTGCAACATTCCTTTCGTACGCATGAGATAACACTGAATTGTTTTTTTTATTTTTCAAATGTTTATTCTCACATAACTCAAAAAAAACAAAAAAGTAAAATATTATGAATGTGGCCGACGAAGAATGCATAAATTAAAAACCATTTATTTATACTTCTTTTTGTGTTTTATATTGAAGATCACGAGCAATTTTTTTGATTGCGTATATTGTTTTGGATTTTTGTTAACGAAGTAAAGTGAATGTCTCGGTTACAACAACAATAGATAGAAAAACATGAATTTCTCATGTTAAAAGATAGGGGAAAATAACTCAAAGCGAGCGGAAGCAACAAAAAGTTGAACCGATTTCACCCGCTTAGCTTATTTTTGATATTTACCATCATGAGAAAACACACTAATACAGTAAAAATATTTGACGGCACACAATAGCAAAATGTATATTATACGCCGTGTACATATTCAAATTTTTCAATCCTCAATCCTCATTTTGCGACCAAAATCGATACCCAGCACTACTGGAAGGTTACAGAGCTGGCAGATTAATCTACTTAACTTTGCCCTCCTTTCCAATAGACGCCAAACCACCTTAACTCCCCCAACTTAAGTCCAACTCAACTTCAGCTCATCCCGCAAATGGACCTCTGACTTAACCTTCAACACAACCCCAAACTCAATGCCAACTCAATATTCAAACCAGCAGATATAAAAAATTGGTAAATATTTATAACCAAGTATTTTTGGTCAATTCTTATGGCAGGTACCCGACTCTCTTGACACACAGATTCCTAAAGCTTTTCAAATCTCGGCCTTGACCATAGAAACAGATTGGAAAAAAAAATTCTAAATCGAACAAGCCGTTCTCGAGATACGATGAGTACAGACAGACCAACAGACTTCCAGACATTTTTTTTTTTTGCTTTTTTAGACTCAGGGACTTTCAAAACGTCAAGAAAAGTAGTTTTGGACCAACCAATTTTTTGATAATTTTTCACAGAATTTCAATACTTTGGCCTTTTTAGACCGAAGTAATTTGATTAATATTAGTTTAACCACTAATTTTTTTTGGGTTAGGTAAACTATTCTTAGGTCTATCGCACTACGATTGTTGTTGTATTTTTTTTATTTTTGGTGAAGCAATACAACTAATATCGGTAAGAAATACATAGTAGCTATATAAATAAAACAAAAATAACCCATTTGTTTTCCTTATTACAATAGTTGTATTGCTTTCGCTAAAAATAAAATAATTACAACACCATCGTACTAGATAGACCAAAAAATAATTAGTGATTAAGCAAATCTTAACCAAATTTTTAGTTTCAATACCTGCCACATGAGTCGAATTGACCAGAAAATATAAGAAAAAAACTTAGACCAAAATTTAGTTAATTTTTGCTGTTGCTTTGACCAGCCGTTAACCAAATAAAATACCTAACTCATTTTGGTTGAAAGCAATACACTTAATGCCGATTTCATTTCCAGGGCAACAAATACAAGTACCACCGAATTCGCAATAATTTGCACAATTGCCAAGTGCTACAAATTTTGTGGGGGTAACGTTTGAGAATAAAGTGATAATGGGTATTTATTTACCTTGTCAAAATTGTATTTTACTTTTAAAAACAAAAATAGTAGTAAAATAAAGTTAGTATGAATAAAATATGTCCAAGTGAAAATTAAACGCGGTCAATCTGGCCGATATGATAAACATAAAGAAATATGGCCGTGATACTACCCGAAATATAATGCTGGCTGATGTTGCACAACGGCTATCCGCAAGTATGTTTGAGAACTGATCGGATTTAAACTTGTAAATCGTATTATTTATTTTTCAGCGTTTGCTGGAATAACAAACTGGTATTATTGTTATTATTATTGGAGGCCCATGTGGCAATCAGCCACCTCGCACTGCAACTTAAAGGATTCTATTGTACTGGATCCTGCTTAATTATCCGTCCAGTCAATATTCAGGTTCTTTTCCGGGACGCCGGCAGACCCCGTCTCTCCTATCACTACCATGGAGACATATTCTGCACTCGTCAGTGAATAAAACGAACATCCGCATTGCAGCGGCATGCAGTCAATTTTGGGCCTCTAGTGGGCCGTCTTGGAGTGAGATTGGCTTTCTTCAAGAGTCTTCTTACTGTCCATGGACTAACAGCTACATCTCGAACTTATCTTAACTCCTGCTGCACATCGATCCCCGTGAGATGGCGATTTCGCAGTGAAGTTAGGACACCGATACCGGGAGGTATGTGGTCTCCGATTGAAGGTACCAGTTTCCTAAAACATTCTGGATACTCTTGAGACAGCAGATTGGCTGATGTTTAGCTGACGAGCGACTTCTCTTTGATTGCGTCCTTCTTGTAATAAAGCAACAACTTGTGCGGCTTTTTCTGGAGAAGTATCCATGATTTTGAGGTAGCAACGAATGAAACTGGTAGAGATTTGTTCAGGTCAACGTCTGATAAGTGAATGATGGCTAATATTGGTCAACGTGGTGTTATACAGAAGATTGCAGCACTTAATACAGCTTTAATTTGAAAGGTACTGTATAGATTTTAATGATAAAGGTGTCCTTGTCAAGATAAAATACTAAGTTGTCAAATAAAAGTTATTTTACGAAAATTGGTTAAGCCATTTTAAAAAAAATATGGCTTTTTGTACGCGCGGAGGTTTGAGTCGATTTAGTTTCTCTGGAGTGTATATATGAGATGCCATAAAACTTTGTTGCCCTAAACACCCTGATCCCCTATTTTTTACAAAACTGGAATATTTTTCAGACTGCTTAGGTCTAGTGGCATTTTTGTGTACAGGTCATTTTGATGCTCGTTGTCTATAATTTTCTCAAGGAAATTCCACGTTGTTCACATTCGTTTAATCTAAATTTTGCACACATAAATGAATACGTCATTATGTGTTGCAAACCAAATCTTAACTCAACTCAAATCAACATTTCCAAGTTAGCATTTTATTTATATAGTTAGTTGATTTATAATTTTATAATATTAATTAAATTAATTTAAAATCAATTTGATGCAGTTTGTAATACCCTGCAAAACAAATTATTAATCATACCTAAATAAACTATTTTAAATGAATTGTATAAGGCGGCTTCTAATCCGACTCAAACTTATTCGATTATACAAAGTATAAAAATCCTGTTTGAGTCGAATACTCAAGATTTCATTGTGCTTGTATAGTTCATGATTTATCAAGAACACCATAGTTGTTTCATGAATACAAAAAACACAGAGTGAAAAACAACACCAGCATACAAATAACATAATCTTATATACAAAACCACCAGCACACATTAAATGTAAATATTTTCTACCATCTTTCATGTGCGTAGCAGTAGATTTATCATGTTTTTATAATATTACAGATACCCTTATAGCGCACATACAAACATACCTGATCTATGTATCAAGATGCAGGAAAATATTTGTGACGACTATACCAAAACCAACAAAAAAACTTTTTGTTTTGATGTTATTCGTGCGAGAAGTACAAGACAAAAACCCACAATATATGGTACATTTCCGTGATAGAATCTGTGTAAAGAGCGAATGAGACGGCTGTATAAACATATGGTTGGTCTTGTTATGTATCATGTTTTAAGCATATATTTGTGTCGATTGTACATAAAATAAAAACACAAGAACACATACAAGTGTGCGTAAAAATAAAATCTAATATAAAATTAACTACGACGTATGACTATTTAAGTTAAAATCTATTTTAATACTATCCAATTATTAAATCTTAGTAATTAAAATTGAAATTGAATTTCATGTACAATCACACAAAAGTCAAAATCATGCACTTAAACAAGAACTCAATAATTTTGATTTCTTTATCCATGAATATATAACATTGCCTGATAAATGCATCCCGGTGGATAATTATAATTATTTAGGTGAGTTAATATGCAAAATAGATGAACTTACATATTTTGTTGAATCCGAAAATGTTTTGCCTATTTCGGGTAATCTTTACAAAAAAGCGTGTTGTCATCTGGACCATTCGATGTCGACATTTTGAATTTTTTAAAAAGCTTATTTTAAAAGTCACAATTATATTTATAAATTTTACCTAAAGAGCAAGGGAAATCTCGGGATTGTGTAAAACATGATACCGATTCCCAGAATTAGAAAAACATCTGGGAACAGCACCCACTAGTTTTCATCAGTTTCTGGAAGCTGTACGTGATTTTTCAACATTTGTTATATTCTCCAATAAAGTTTTGTTTTAAAATATTTATGTAATAGAGTTTTATTTCGTGTATGTGATAGATGTATGTATATCTATTTGGAACAGTAAGTATAACTAAGAAATAGGGATCTGTCTTAAGGCCTGATAAAACACCTTAACTGAGCCAACTAATAAATTATTTTACCAGGTAGTTAAGTCTCTGTGAAGAGTATTTAGTTAAAATAATGTCATTTCATTATATGTCAGTATTTTATAGAATAAGCGTCTAATTTCATTGTCAATTTATTTTGCTAAATCGTATTAACGGATTTCCACCGATTAAATATAAAAATAAATAAACTCTTAAAATCACACCAGCCAATTATCGAATTAAATTCGAACCACTTTTTTATGTAACGCATAACAAAAACGATTTTATTTTTATTTTTTCTTGAAGAAAACGACGGCGGCAAAAATAACTTGTTAATTCAATAGACTTCTAACCAAAAATGAAATAAAAAAAAACAAAATTGTTTATAACGAAAAAATCTAATAAATATTCTAATTTTCATTTTCTCCCCATTCTGATTTTCCTTCATATCAATTTTCCCTTTTATTATGATTATTATTAGTATTTTTTGTATTTTGAATTATTACCACCTTCCCTTAACAGCTAACTGAAAAACCTCGTATATAGAATAGAATACAATGCACACACACATGTGTAAGTGTATATAAGAAAGAAAAACTGAAAATACATTTAATTTAATGTATTCGAGAAATATTTGAGGAGGCATAAAAGGTGACAAATTTTCTTTTCATACCTTACAATAATTATGAATTAAGTGACTTCCCGACGATGGCATTTCCCCCCATGTTCCTTATGACAATTTATTTTCAATATTAAATACACTTGAAGTAGGTATCAAGTACGTGTTTGTGTATATGTGTGCTTCTTGAGTTTCTTTTAACATATGGTTAAATCTTACACAATTCATGGTTATCCCTTAAAATCTAATGCAACTCGTTCAATTTCAATGACTTACGCGTATTTACGTGACATTGATCTGTTCTTTAAGTTTTTATTAATGTTCATGCATGTGTAGTCCCCATCCAATCCTTTTATATTGTATTTTTTGGGGCTTTCTATTAAATTATTAACTCGCAGTATTATATGCGTTGATACAATTTTCCTGTTTTTCCTCATTTTACTGTTATAAACGAAACAGAAAGATTTCATTTTGGGATCATAAACAACATAAAAAATTGAAAAGCATTAATGTTGAGCGTGGTTTAAATTTCATAATTTTGCAAGTTAATTTCTTTTTCTTTTTGGGTTTACTCGTAAGTATGGGGGGATGGGTTGTTGCCAACGAAAAAATTATGTTTTCTTTTCGGGGATCATATACTATATGTACATACCTCGCACGTCCGTATCAAAAATTCTGAAATCGGAGATTTCTCGTTATTATATTTAATTTTTAATGTTCATGGAATATAATAATTAATTTGTGTTAAGTTTTTGGGACGATTAACTAAATACGAAAAAGGTAGGTGAATTTGGTATGGACACCGAGAGGGGGAACAAGATTATATTGTATGGTACAAGCTGGGTATTTATAAACTAATTCTTCAAAAGCATATATATATATATATATATATATATATATATATATATATATATATATATATATATATATATATATATATATATATATATATATATATATATATATATATATATACATATATTCAAGATAAGTTTGGTTAGACTACCCAGGTGTAACAAAAAAAAAATTATAACATTGCTGCATTTGAATAAAATTAAATGAATTTTGTATTTTTCTTTATTTTTACAGTAGAAAAGTTCTGACCTAAATGAAAACAATATTCCGACTTCTTCTCAACTGGTTTTTCATATTGTTGATAGTTGTTTTTAATAATAATATAAAACGAACAAAAAATTATTATTACAACCCAACATGAAAATTAAAATTAAAAAAATTACAAAAAATATTTACCTACACAGCGAGTAAAAATGGTTCAGACTTTCAACCAAACTATATAATGTACAAATTCGAAAACACGAACAAAAAAAAAAAAATCGTGGTCTCTGTTAATCAAGCACTTTTTATCAACTTCCATAAAAATGATTCCTGTGGGGACAAACTATGTATACTTATACCTGTAGTATACACAATAACACAAAAATAACGAGACAATTTGTAGAGTCGACTATTGTTGCTATAGTTTCTTTACCCACTATGGTATACACATACACCTGATGTAATGCCAATACATATTAGATGACGTTTGTCGAGAGATAAAAAAAAAATAAACAACATAAACTTTGTTTTTCTCCCATATGTAAAAGGAAATTGGGAAACTAGGGTTGAATTAACAACTAGTTGTAATATTGTTTCGTCATTGTGGGGGTGTACCTATAAACCAGGTAATATTTGGTAAAAGTTAATTGGCTTGATTGACTTTGGGTTCGTTTTTTGTTAGATATACTCTTACATACAAGTAAATAATAGTACATCTGATTCAATCTAAAATGATATATTTTGTCCTACACCATACCTTTTCGAGGGATAATTTCTGCGTATTCATCTTAATGCTTAATTAATTAATGTACATATTAAAATTATTTGGAATTTTATTGACATTACAAAGATTATTAGCTTCGTTTAGATTAGGTGGAATTCTAGGGTTATTTTCCATTTGTCATTTCATGAAATAATACAAAATAAAACTGGTGAGCATTTAAAAATGTTCTCCATCTATAAAGCTTTATGAGTGGGGGCACGCACAATTAGTACATTCTAACGGTTTTATATTATAGTTTAATCAGTGTATTTGTTCTTGTATATTTTTTATTGCTTGAATATAACTAAAACATCCTAGATTATACCAGAACCATCTTGTTATGAATAGAGCCGGCATGTAAAAAATGAACTTAAAATAAAGGACATAGAAACACTAAAAAATAATTTATTTTCATAGAGTTTGTATGAAAAAACGCGATTTCGATTGACGAGAAAATATGAATTAAAAATTAAACCAAGATAAATAATTTTTTCTGAAATCACTAATAAACAACCAATGACTAACTCATTTAAAGCACAGATTCTCAAGCTTCCCCATTTTCCAGATATAATCAAAAGAAAATAAGGGAATTAAATTAAAAAATGTTCTAGAACAACAACAATATGTATTAAAAAGGGAATATTCTATTTAATGACGTCATCACTTATTCACAACTAAAATCAATGGTAAAAAAAAGACAATACGTTGAACAGCCAAAATTAAAATAAATCAAAGAGAGTGAAAGAGAAAAAATTATAATATGCATTGAGCGAGAAGAAATCAAAAATATCAAATCCACCCAGATTGTTATGCATCACAAATAAATGACATAATCAACAAACATTAACTGTAATATAAATGCTTTATTTATTTCTTAAGTATTAGAAATATTATTTAAATTAAGTCACAGCTGAAAATAAATACAACATGATTAATAATTGGCATCGATTATTAATCCCAAAAATTAATGACCCATTCAAAATAAGTTTGTTTGTTTGTTTGTTTTTTTGTTTTTTTAAATTTGCTCAGGTCAGATCTTTCAATCCATAAGACCAGTGAGTTGAGAACAGCCCAAAAATTTCCAGAGACCACTCAGGGGAGGTTCTGGAGGGTTGAATAAAGTGTACATAATCAAATTAGATTAATAAATTAAATAATAAAACAAAGCATAATTATATAAAACAAAGTTTGATAATTAAATTAGATTAAATGAAAGTTAATAAATAAAGAATATTAGAAAGAAGATGAAGGATACATATAAAAATAACAGTTTTGAAATTAAAATATAAATTTATAATTCATTAATTCATAATTTTTTTTTTTTTTTAATTTTTTTTTTTTGTTTTTTTTATTTTTTTTTATTTTTTTTTTTATATTTAGAATTAAATTATATAATATTCATAAATCTTAATATTATAATAAAATAAAATAAAATGAAATGATTCCAAAAGAAAAATCATTGTGTGAAAAAAGTCAATAAAAATTAAATGTAGTCTTAATTCATAGTGTATAATTTATTCTATCCACAAAATCACACAATATTTTATATTCTTCCATTTTTTGGTCCTTTAAGATATCTAATAAGGATTTTCTGTATAAAAGTGGGAAATTATTTCTTATATTATTATATATGACACAATCGTTAATAATATGTTCGTTATCTTCAACGGTGTTGCAAATCTCACAATTAGATGTAGATTCAAGTCCCAAAAGGAATTTAAATTTCTTGTTAACTGCATGACCAGAGATTAATCTGTAAATTAACCTGGTTTGGCAGGATGTAAAATTAGAGTCTTTAAATAGGAAAGATGATTTTGGAGAAGGGCAAATTTGTTTATGAAAGTGGCCGGATGAATTACACATTAAAGTGTAGTTTTCCTTCCACTTATTATTTAAAGATTTGGAGATATCGTTAAATAGGTCTGTGAGAGTAGGTTCATTATCAAGAAAGTGAGTAGGAGAAAAAACTGCTTTTTTTGCTAAACTATCTGCTATAGTATTTCCTTTTAAGCCACAATGACCCGGGAACCAATGAATGACAAAATTTTTAATTTGGTTATGGCCGATAGTATCAATAATTTGATTTTCATAGTGTCTATTTGTAAAGTGTAATAGAGCCGTTTTTAATGAAATACAAGAACTTTGAGAGTCAGTAATAATGATAATATTATTGTTTTTGATGATAAGAGATATAGTAATTCCAATTTTAATAGCAATAGTTTCAATATTTTTAATAGGGTTTTTTAGTTGGATGGCAAATTTCCAATTTTTATCCTCAACAAAAATTCCAATTCCTTGTTTATTGTTAATTATAGAGCCATCTGTGTACATTTTTGCGAAATTATTATATTTATTAATTTCAGCCATAGATAACGCATATTGTTCAGAATGGTTTATAAGATTTTTGTTTGTGATTCCTTAAAATTTGTTATGATGCTAAAATTAGTGGGAGAAGTTTTTTTTATATGAAAAGGTTTAATTTTGGAAAGAAAAGTATAATTAGAATATAAGTCATTAAGTTTATGAAGAGATCTATTGTTTTTAATGTCGTTACCGATTTTGGAATTATTATATAGATTTTTTGAAATATAAATTAGTGATTTTTTAATAAAATCTAGATCTGAAGATTTTTCTAGGGATTCAGATAAAATAGCCGGAATTGGAGTAGTTCTTAAGAAGCCTAGACAAGCTCTCAGACAAGCATTTTTAATAGATTGACAGATATAAACAAATGTGTATTCATGTGTAAAAACATATGTGTATTCAAGTTTTGATTTAACTATTGCTTTAAAAATATTGATCATTGTTTCAGGATTTACACCTCCATTAAAATGGGTGAGAGTTTTAATAAGTACATTAATGGAGTTGGAAATATTTGCTTTTAAGTTTGTGTAATAATTTGATAATGAAAGTCTATTTGTTAAAGTTGTACCCAGTATCTTAGTAGTTAATCTTTCTTTTATGTAGATATTATTAATTTTTAAATTTAGAGATTTGGAATTATTTTTATTAGTGAATAGTCTTAAAAAATGAGATTTATCAGTGTTAATTTGTAGTTTTAAAGATTGTAATTTATTAGTTAATGAGAGTAAAGTAGAATCTGTTATTAATTGTAAGTTATCATGATTATCGGCAGAAATTACAATGCAAATATCATCGGCATATTGGAAAATTTTTGTATCGGGGTTATTGATGTCGTGTAAAGAAGTGGTTTAGATATTAAAAAGGGTAGGACTCAAACAGCTACCCTGAGGAATGCCTTTATTAGTGTAATGAATGGAAGTTTGATTGATATTTTGAATAGATATAATTCTGTTTGTAAGAAATTGGGAAATCCATGTGTAATGTTATTAGAGAAATTGAAGTTTTTAAAGGTGTTTAATAAAATATTTTTATCTACATTATCAAAAGCTTTGGAAATGTCAATATTAACTAAAACAATTTTTTTTTGTTGTTGTTTGAGGGAGATGATGAAATTAAACATTTCTACAAAATAGTCAGTAATACTTTTATTTTTTCTAAAACCAAAATTGTAATAATTAAGAATATTATGGGAGATTAGATGATCATTAATTCGTTTTAAAATGAGTTTATTGAAGATTTTTGAAAAAATAGGTAACAGACAAATGGTAGTTAATAATATTTCTATCATCTCTCCCCTTTTTCAAAATGGCGATTGTGTATGACGTTTTCCATTTTATAGGGTAAATTTGATTTTGCCAGATGTTGTTGAAGTAATTTGTAATAGTATTGATTAGGTAAGGATTAGAGGATACTAATTGTTTGATGATTTTATATGAGACTTTATCATATCCTGGAGCAGTATTATTGGAATTTTTAATAATATCAAGAATTTCAATGTTATTAAATTCCGCAGGATTAATAGTAGGATTGAGGTTATTAGAGAGATTATGAGGGGATTCAAAGGAGAAAGGAAAATTGTAATTTAGAAAATTAGTAGCTAGTGTGGGATCTTCTAGGATTCTGTAGTTGGACTGTTTTTTATTTTTAATTTTATTGATATTGTTCCAGAGATCAGAATTATTAGTTTTGTGATTGATGCTTATTAAAAAAATATTCCAAGATTTTTTTCTTTTCCCTTCTGATTGTTAATTTAAGTTTTTGTATAGATTTTTTTAGTTCAATAGCGGTAAAAATGTTTTTGTTTAAATTATAAATTAGTTGTTTGTGTTTTTTTATGTTCCATAGTCTTTGTATAAGATCGTTCCACCAAGGTTTAGGTTTAAAAGTATTTTTACTTGTGATAATAGAAGTATTTTCAGAAATTAATTTTTCTAGGTGTTCTTCAATATTGCATTTATCATTAATAGAATTTAGATCAAAGTCTTTCAATACTTTTGACCAGTTTGTGATTTGTTTTTTTTTGATAATAATTTAGTTTAAAGTCAATAAGTATTGGGAGATGGTCACTTCCTGAATTAATGGGATCTACTTTCCATGATAGTTTTTCAATTAGATTGATTGAACATAAAGTAATGTCTAGTGCTGCAGAATTATTTCTGAAAAAATCTTGCCTTGTGTGAGATCCGTCATTTAATAAAAAGATATAATTAGTAGTGATTATATCTGCAATCTTGTCACCCACCCTGTCGTAAGTAGGGGTCAATGAACTATCCCAAAGACTATTATGAATATTTATGTCTCCAGCTATTAAACAGTTATCTAGATTCGGAGTTATAAGATGTTCAAATTCATTAATGATTTCCTGAGGTCTAATAACAGAATTATTATAAAAAGATAAGATATTAAAATTAATGTTTTTAAATTTGAGGTTAATTTTGAAAGCTTGAAAACGGATGTAATGAAAATTTAAATCAATAATTCTCCAAGAAATTTTTTTATGTATTAAAAAGCCTACACCACCAAAACCATCTGGTCTATCATCAGTAACAAGATTATAATTGTTAAAAGTCAAATTACTATTTGGATTTGTCCAGGTTTCAGATAGAAAAACGATATCAATATGATTGGATTGTATATAATGATATAATAGATCTTTATTACTGTTTAAACTACGAATGTTAATTTGTAAAATTTTTAAAGGTAACATAATGGAAGAATAAAATGAAAATAAAAACTGGATAAAGAAAAGTTTATGTTTTAATAAATTTATTTAATTTAATTTTAAGTGAGTCTAAATTAGCTGGATTTTTATTAAAGTCATCGGAATTATTTAAAGGTGATTTGACATCATTAAAAATAGAATCTCTTTCATTTAATTGATTTTTTAATTCGTTTACTAATTTATTTAGGATTTGAATTTTTCTAGCATCAGAATTCATTAAGTTGTTATTTTTCCAGGCTTGATTTTCAACACAGATATCATTAGCGAAATCTATTTGTTTAGGGACTTTTTGTTGGCTACCATAAAGGTGGCTTTTGGATTCTCTGAAACTAGTTTTATTTAAAATCATATGTTCCCTAATTTGTTTCTGCCTATATCGTTCATTACATCTGAAAAAATTAGTAACATGACCCATACCACAAAATTTATAAGAAACTTTCATGTCACAATCGTGTTCTTGTTCGTCCTCGATAGTTCTAGCACACATTAGGCATCTATTAGTTTTAGATTTACATTTAGAAATTGTATGTCCGTAATTTAGACATTTTTTACAAAATAATGGATTAGGTATAAAATACTCTACCTTTAATAAGAGATTATCATATAAAATGACATTGAAAGGAATAGTTCCAGACTCGAAAGTAAGTTTAACCAATTCAAGTTCCTCAGCTGTTTTAGTGTCATTATTCCATTTAGTCATTCTTTCTACTTTTGAGATAGGGTATTTAGATCTAATATTTTCTTGAATTTCTTTATTAGAAAGCCCGATAGGAATGTTCCTGATTATGCCAATAGAAGATGTGAAATGTTTAGGAATGTATGTCGTATAATTATCAAATTTTTTAAAGATATCTGATTTGACACAATTATTTGCGTCTTCAAAATTATTAAAGAAAACCTTAGCAACATTTTTGCTAACGCTAGAGATATCTTTGACATTTTTGAAATTATTTATTTTAAGGGCTTTGGCTAAACAAACAATATTTAAATTCTCTTTACTGATAAATACTGTAAATGGGCCATTATCTGATCGGTTATATAGATTAATTTTTTCTGCAGTAACTGACGGCATATTTGAGTTATTCGATGAATCAACAGATAAAGTTGAAGATGATGTTGGAGCTATTACTGTATTTTTCGAATCTGAGACGTGAATTTTATTATTATTATTATTAATTTTCCTTTTATTTAACATATTGGGACTTTTATCAAATTCACCGTTTACTATTATTTCATTATTAAAAACAATTTTTGATTTTTTAGTATTTATTTCATCTTGGAAATCAGAGAAATCAGTAGAAGTAAATGGTGGAGGTACAAAGTACTGCGTACTTTGTCCCTCCTTGCTTGTGTTATGTGGATTTATTATTTTGTGGATAGAAAAGACTATGATAAGACTTACCCGACTGATAAAGAACAAACAAATCAAAATAAACTAGGTATTAAGATATAATTAAATGAAATACAAATTAATTAAAATTAAAAGAAAATTGTAAAATTTATAACACTTCACTAAAAAGAGACGCTCACACAATAAAGTTTCGAGAAAGAATGAAAAATAAGTTATTGTTTAAAATATTTGAATTGTCATAACATTTGAGAGCGGTGTATAAAATAAATAGCTCTTACTTATTATTACCATTCCTAGATGTCACTTAACACACAAATAAAAACAACAGGGATTCGGGCTGAGTAAACGATTTGAAAGAAAACTTTTTACGTAAAATTAACATAATTTCTTTCATAGCAATGGTTTAATTTTAGTAAATTTATCAAAAAAAATTATATTAAATTAATTATTATTACAATTTAGTTATTACTATAGAGGGAAGCCACCAAAAATATGTTTAACCGAATCAAAAATCAGACCGATTTTAGAATCCAACCGGTTCGATCACCTATTTGATTTTTTTTATATGTTTTTAATTGTAGGCGACATCTATGGTTTAAACAAAAGTCGTTAATAAAGCATTGCCACATGATATGAATCTGTATTCGCGTCGATTTTTGTCATGTGGCAATGCTTTTAGAAGGAGATTAAAAAGAGATGGTTATAATTGTTTATAAATTTTATGTTATGACGTATTTTACAACAACAACATTCCATAAAAATTTAGCAATAGTTTATATTCCAAGAAGATTTTCACTAAGAAATAAACATTTTCATGATTCGATTTTTCAATTACATGTTTTATGAACATTACATGTTTTATGAACATTTTCGTATAAAAATAATGTAAAAGCTCGTAATTCTTATAGACTAAAAATGTAAATGAAAACAATCGTTTTCCCATATAGTTTCATAGTAAAGAAAAAATTTTATGTACTTGAGGAAAAAACCAAACATTTCATAGTAAAACGAGAGCCTACTCTATAAATAAGAGCCTCCACATTGACTGTATTTTTTAACTAACCTTAAAAATAAGGTACATACAATTTTTTCTTTACTATGAAAATATATATGGGAAAACGATTGTTTTCATTTAAATTTTTAGTCGATAAGAATTATGAGCTTATATATTATTTTTATACGAAAATATCTTAAAACATTTAATTTTATTTGTGTTGTTGTTTTTGTAATATACATACGTCATAAACTAATAACTCAAAATTTACAAACAATCATCGTTCTGTTATTTTGAATTTGCGAAGCATGCTAGATTGTTTCGATTTTTTGTTTTCTTCACGCTCATTGTATTGATTTAAGTTTTTCTGTTTGGCTCTTTTTGATTTATTTTAATTTCGATTGTTGCCATTGGTTTAAGATGTCGACAAATCGTGACGTCATTAAATTGATTTTTTTTAATACATATTGTTATTGTTGTAAATAGAATGTTTTTTAATTTAAATTCCCTTATTTTCTTTTGATTATTGCTGGAAAATCAGGAAATTTAAGAACCTGTGTTTTAAATGAGTAAGACATTGAGTTATTATACAGGGTGTCCGGGTTTGGGATGCTGATCCGTCATGGGGTGATTCCTTGGTTCATTCTGAGAAACAAATCGTATGTGGAGGGGGGATCCATTTTTGAAATCCTTTGAGATACAGGGTGTTTAAAAAATTTGGTTCAGAAAAAAAGTACACCCAAATATTAAACTGTAACTTCCAAAATATTTATCGGAGAGCAACCAACTTAGTCTTATTTGGTTGGTAATCGTATAGGCTATTATTCAGGTTTAAATGGTTATCTTGTATCTGCATCCGTTTGAGAGCTATGGTGATTTAAAGTAAAAAAAAAAAATATTTGTTTTTGATAAAATCGAGTTTTTCTCAAAAAAACCGTTATAATTTTTTCTTTTGTTTATTTAATTTTAATTTGTCATGATCTCCTCCTGAAATGTAAATTGTGGTATAATCAGTTCAGTCGCCACGGCCTGATGAGAAGATTGATTTTTTCATAATCATAAGCTCATCAGTTCGAAACTGGATTGGATTCTCTTACAATCTTCGAAACATATTAAACTCATTTAATTAAATAAATAGAATTATGTCTATTAGTCGGTTTCGTTGAATTACTGTTCGTAAATACTAATATACTTCTTGTGTTAATCGAAACACAATTAAAATGGTCTAACCACCGGTAGCATATTAGAAATTACATGAATTAATTAACATTCAACAAAAACATTGATAAAAAAGTAAAAAAGTTACACAACTCTTAACCTAACATTACATGTAAAAACAAGAAAATTATTATAACGTTATTAAAACAAAAGGGTTTTAATTAATAAAAAACAAACAAATAAATTTATTTTGTTGTATGTGAGCTATCGAAAGATTATTATTTAATCCAACATAATTTGGTCCATCGAAGCGGATTTTTACATCAGATTTTAGCGTGTATAGTATTAGACAAAAGGTGAATCTTTCAATCAACCGTAGCTAATTCCACGTGCCGGGAAACATAACCTATATTCATACAAAATTAAACAATCAATTTTACACAGCGGAAAAGCGATCGAACGTATTATCCTGTAGATTCCAGTGTTAAATAGCGAGGGAAAACGACCCAGTCATTTCGATTTACACAAGGAGGAAAACATTAATCACGATTATCGAAGGCGAACGTGTTATAATACATACATCAAACCAGCGTGGATCAGTACACCAAGTTTTGGCAATTTATTTAAATCAGCAAACATTTTTGTTGATTTTGGTTTTGGTATGATACATTATTATGTTTGTACATAATTTGCTTGCCTTATATCTTTCTCGTTCTTTCTAGCATAATACAAGTATACAAATATCTCAAATTTAAGGTTTGTGTACTATTCAGATGGATGTAGGCGGTTATTATGTTAAATAACTTAAATGTTAATGTACTATAAAGAGCAATCCTAGTTAAAAATCATACAAGCGTACAGCCACTACATGCGGCAGAAATGGGCTTTTAAAAATTTTAATCTATATAGTTTTTAAAGGATGTTGCAATGAGAGTTGGCAAATTAAGATTAAATTTAATAGTTTTAAACTAAATAGAAAATTTAGTTCTTATTTTCTGGCAATTCAAAAATGAAATATTGAATTGGTTTATGGTAGCTAGAAAATGAAATATGGTAATTAAACTCTGCAAATAACTCTGTTTGCCAAGATCATGTAGTGGCAGATTGAGAAAATAACTAGATAATGTAGAATGTGTGATTATCTAATTTGTCTGCTTTGTCCTTGAATGGTATAACGCTATAAGGATAAATTGAATTTTCCTTGAAATCTTGTTGCGGTTCAAATAAGCTGCACATTTTACTGTATGTTACTGTATTGGACGATACATGATAATAACTACAAATTTACAGTTTAAAAAGTTTCACTGCTGTCGCACATAGAGGCTACACACATTGTTTTTTTTCTTAAATTAATCGGAATACAAAATCTAAAGACAAAAAAATACACCGAATTATGTTACTTCCTTTACAAACTAGTGTCTCAAAATGCCACGTATTCAGTACACGTCACAGGAATACGCAAATATGCATTTTATTTCCGATGAGTGCAGAGGGAATGCAAATAGAGCTGCATCCCTTTACAGGGAAAGATACCCTAACGTGTGTCACCCGGATTACCGCGTATTAGTGATGCTAAATCGTTGCTATTTTCTTAAAAACGTTAGAGAAACTAAGGAAAACAGAACAAAAAACCGATTTAGCACATCACTACCGTGTATTCATCAGAGTCCACGGGTGTTCCTCGGAAGGAACAATACCTGGCAGCGGTGTACTGCCGTCCTAGAACCAAAAGCGGTATCTACTGGTGGCATGAAATTGAGATATTACGCTTTAAAGTTTTGGTAATAGCCCTTTGTAAATTGGAATGTTTACTGTCTAATAAAGGTGATTCCTAGTCAAAGTAACAGTAAATGCAGTATACTAAATACTAAAAACAAATGCGGTTTGTACATATTTGCACAATCAGTTACTGCGTTTTTAGCTAGTAGTATGTAGATACCCCATTCGTGCTTAGAAAAGGTATACATTTTAGAAAGATACGATAAAATGATGCGTGTTTTTGGAAGAAATAATGTAGATACTGAGTTTTCCGTCGGTAAATAGGTAGAATAACATGCCAGGTTACTAAGAAAACCATAAACTCAATTTCCATTTTTTGTAGATACCGCGTTTGATTCTAGGACGGCAGTGTAGGTGGTAGTACTGGAAGCCCCACTATTACTGACACTGGAGGCACGGTGGTTGAGGAAATTGAGCGAGATCCGTCTATTTTTTATTTTATTTATTTATTGAAAAATAAATTTTGGCACACAATATTCGTCATAAGCTATACATAATTGACCAAAAAAAAAACGTACAAAATGGAGTATTAATTAGCACTGCCCTAAATACTCACGTTTCCCTCAGATGGTAAAAGATCCTATGTCCAAGTCTTAAACAAATTGGACGGATTGCTTTTAGTCCAAATCAACACAACCGCTACAATTCGGCCTTGATTTATCCGTCCAACTCAGATAATACTGTTGAGTACAACATTTCGGATGAAAATGTTGATGTAAACATTTTGGCATTCCAGATTATTTGTATTAATTACAATAACACAACAAAAAAATTTAAAATAATTATAACTGTCTGACTCTAAAGTCAAAGCCTACATTATTACATTATACTATATAGCTCTATAAGAGCAATAGCATGACGCACTGGGATCGCAAAATCAACCGTACACCGTATATTGAAAAACAATAAGTTCCACCCCTACCATATCACAAGCGTGCAAACTCTGCAACCGAGAGACTACCACAAAAGTTTGTTTTTCTACCGACAGGTGCTTGCGAAAATACAACAATACTGCAAATGGAATACTAAATAATATTTAATATATAAGTTAATCATTACCTAGTTTATCCCAACTTCTGATCCTTTATGTTTTCTAATTTTAAACTTAACCTATATATTTTATGATTTTCTTTAAATTTCCTTCTTTGTTACTGTAAACTAGCTGACCCAGATGGCGAACTATTTAAGATGCTCTCCGAAAACCGCTCAATAATTGATTTAAATAAATCTAATCAATAATTTAAATAAATCTAAATTTGTTTCTATAATGAAACCATTTCTATCGGCGAATGTGAACCAATTTTTGGAAAATTACGTACAAAAGTCATTTGAGGAAATTGTGGAAATATTTACTAATACTACTTTCCAGAACAGTGCTCAATGGTTAACTGAAAGGCGGCTTAGAATTACTGGCAATATTTCTTATTCGCTGTATACTTACCATTCTAACAAAAATCCTTATTGGGGGAAAAAAATAAAATCTGTATATAGTAGTAATTTGAAAGGAAACTGTGCTGCAAAAGCATATTTTAGAAAAGCACTATTTATTGTTTTAATGCGGCCTTATTATCTGGCCTGATTTTTCTTTCATTGCTATAAGCTCTGACGCTATTGCATATGATGGTGATCAATGGAAATTAATAGAAAATAAATCACCCGTAAATGGAGCAATATCAGTGTAGCTTACTTAATTCAAAATGTAGATTACATAAAAAATATTGGAGGGACTTATAAATTAAAATGACAGCGTGGTTACTACGACCAAATTCAATTGGAGTTGTCAATAAACAATTTATAGTTTGTATGATAAAACCTACGAGGTAATACAAGTTTTGTGGTAGGTGTCGTGTTTGTGTTTTTATTTTATTTACACAAAAACAAACTTTATTTATTTTTGGTATTAACAAATTAATTTATTTTTCACAAAAACCATTTTTACAATAAGTTTTTAAATTAACTATTTAATACCACTTTTTTATATATTCGACCAGCTTGGCCGACGGTAACACGTGAACTGTTTTAGTTGTTCGTGTATGTATAAAGGAGAAAAAGAAACAAATATTAAAAGGTAGACAGGGATGACAATAATGATATTCGTGTAAAAAACTCGAATAAAAAATCATAAGGTTTCGTAAACACTGTACTTACGAAACGTATTTTGAAAAGTACCTGAAATTACTTTTATGTTGCTTAAGACTTTAATTTAAATTAAACATCGTCGATACATGGTGTCATGGCAATAACCACTTTTTATCCGATAATACCTTAAATATTTTAATTCGTGCTATTCGTCGATCTACAAGAACACGTGCTGAAGCGATTTCTGTGTTTCTATCAACTTGCCCTTTCGTGAATTTATTAAATAAAAAATGTGGTCGCACCATTGCTATCCTCGCTTTCGCCAATTCATTGCCGATTATAAACCCCATATCAACCATTACGGCCTCCCCTTCCTCAAGATTGTTGAATAGATCAGATATATTGAAAAGGGCTTTTTCCGATGATTTTTCAGTAGCCACTTTCCTTATATAATTATCAGTCCTGATGGTGCTACTCCGAGAAGCAATTTTAATGTACATATACTCTCCCTTGTAATGCGAATATGTGCAAGTGCGGTACGTTAGGCAACAGAATGTAACAGTTTTAATTTTTGTGCAGTTGAGCACAGTCCGCACGTTTGGAAATTTTTCGAACCATTTGAGACAACTTCGCTCGTTTTGTTCCCGTGTCGGCCAATACACTAGCGAAATACAATTTTGCCGTTTTGTTGCAAAATTTAAACCAGATTGCAAGATGAGCAAAAGGAACCGTCATTTTGCCTAGCCTCTTGACCAAATTTTGTTAGGAGGTCTAAAATCACCAATTTTTGTAAGCCAGTAATGGTATTATGTTCGGATTCCTCAACTTCTGTCGCACTCACGGATTCAGATCCACCTATCTGAATCTCAGGATTTATTTCTAAGCGAACCTCTTTCTGTATATCAACACTAAAATAAATTAGCATTCTTAGGTTATTTTATATGTAAGTATTATGTAATTTTGGGATTTACTTTACCTTTTTCTATTTAAGCCGTTTGATAACCGATTTCCTCGATCATTTTGACCCCTTACTGTGGTGATTGAAGATTTCGACAGTTTAATAGTCGGGAAAGCACTTTTCACTAATCGAAGACGTTTCTGTGGACCACGCATAGGTACTAAAATGTCGGTTGCCTTAAAATGCTCACTGAAAATGACGAAGCCACTTATAACAAATGGCGAAGCGGCTTCAACAAGATTTGTGATTCACACACTCTTTTTGGTAACCGGAACATTTTGTCCGACTTATAATTATGACATTGCGGTACACCACAATGCTCAGGATATTTTTTTACATAATTTGGTTCACTCGAATCCGTTAAATATAATTGTTTATCGACAACAGATAATCCTACTGCTTTGAAGTATCCAAAACAAAATTGTTTGTAGTCGAAAAGTTTAACTATATCAAGTTTAATGCGAAGACCTTTTTATTGGCATATAAAATAAACAGAAAATATCAAATCAATGTGGGTACGATAGTTTATTTTTTTCCGCTAGAGCACACGGTTCAATCGTCAATAGACAACAAATTTTTGCTGTTTTTCGTTATTTTATTCTCTCTCTACAGTGGCTCCGTAATATTTTAAGAAAATAGCTTCTCTACAAATTTTTGCATGCCAAAACAGCACCAACAACTGAATATCATCAAACAAAAAAAAAAAAAACATCCATTCACATAAAAGTATTATTATTATATTTTGTGGGCCTAATATTTGTATGTATCTGCGTATGAAAGTTATGCTCGAGCTTATATACATTTGTATTGGTTTTTGATCATTGTCATACCAATAGCAAACAACCAAAAATTATACGCTCTACTACGAATACTGTGTGTGATAATAAGTTACTCTACAGTTAAACGTAGCATGAGTAGTTTATGATTTTTTTGGTGTAATCAATTTTTGTAGTTTTGTAACTATTTTGTATTACAAATGTACAAAATTAGGAAATTTAAAGCAGATTTTCAGATTAATGGATAGGTTTCTAGTTTGGCTTTCACTTGTGTCTGCGGGTTGGTAAAAAGATTTTCCATAAAAACAGGGGTTTCATTCAGAAGGCTAAGATTATACAGGTGGCTTTGATAATTCACTCAATATTGCAAAATAAACAATATCATGTTGATGACGAGTTGATACTTTGAATCTTTTGTGTTGCATCAGGTACTAAATTAGTTTTACTAATAATTGTGCCTAAGACAAGTTTGAATATATCGAAATCTTGCTTGAATTTATGGCAATGATCAAGAAAAATGACTCATTATTACAAGATCTTTAGGTAAAGCTTTAAAAGCAGGAAGTAGCTGCATTTTAGACAGTTAAGTTTGGATTATTGAGAAGTTCACAACAAATAATTAGTAATAAATAAAGTTTCTGGCGAAAAAGTATCTAAACAAAATTATAAATTTTTTACAAAAAAGACATTTATCATAAGGTACGTACTCGTACATACATGGAAACATTTCGGGTGATTTACACTGCAATGTAAGCTTAGTAATATTATTCGTTGAACCAATTTTACTTTTGTATGTATTTAAAGTTTTATTTTCCCAAATTTTCGATGTTATACGTCATTTTCAAGGCATCATTTTCGTCACAAAAAATTATTTACATACATATAACAAACAATCAACAAAGCTATATACAAAATATAAATGCAATTACAAAATTATTTTTATTTTTTATGACACTAATTTATTTTCTGCTTTACAAAAAAATCATTCGAAAATTTTTTCCAAATGACAATAAAAGAACAAAATTTATTTTTCAAACATCTTTGACCTGTTTACTAAGAGTGTTTTCTTTTATTCATTCTGCATATTCCGAACGTTCTGAAAATGACATTATCCATTTTTTTATTCATTCCAGGTATTCTATTCTTTATTTTGTCTATTCTTTTATTCATTCGGAATGTCCAGAATGCATTCTGTGTGATCTACATCAATAGGTAGAACAAAAAGAATATTATTTTTCAATATTGTGGTTGTGACAGAAAAAAATATTTCAAAGCCATTTAACAGATAAAACAATTTTTTCTCCCAACGTCTTAAAAGCCTCTTGTTTTAATACTGTTTTTTGGTATTAAAGTTGGCCTTTTTCTTACTATTTTATAAAATGTGTGTGTTGCTAAGCTACACTTTTAATCCTTGGTGTAAAAGTAGGTATTTTTAATACTATAGGAGAAAAATATTATAGTGAAGACACAATAATATGTATAATGTATATATTACAAGTAAGTACAAATTATGTAATTAAAATTTCAAAATTGAAAGTAATTTTGTTGAAATATTTTGTGAAACTAAGGAGATCATGACTTTTGTTTGGTTTGACTATTGTAAGTGTCAAACTGCCAAGCTATAATTATAATATTTTTCTTGCGAACAAAATGTTTGAATCAGAAGATTTATCAAATTTACCTCCGGATGTGGTTCAAACAGCAAAGGAAATTGTATTAAACCTATTGCCATCAAAATCACGTAAGATTTACGAGTGCGCATATAACCGATTTTTGAAGTGGTGTAATGAAAAAAATGTGCAATCTGGATTATATTCAGAAAGCGTTCTATTGGCATACTTTGCCAATTTGTCTACGAAGATGAAAAGTTCGACTCTTTGGGCGCAATATTCTATGGTTAAGGCCACATTAAATTATAAAAATTGCGTAAACATCGAAAAATATTCCAAATTGCGAGCATTTTTAAAAAAACAGAATGTTGGTTACACAGCAAAAAAATCGAGGGTTCTCGATAAAGCACAAATCGACTTGTTTTTAAATTTTGCTCCCAAAGAGTCGAACTTTTCATCTTCGTAGACAAATTGGCAAAGTATGCCAATAGAACGCTTTCTGAATATAATCCAGATTGCACATTTTTTTCAGTACACCACTTCAAAAATCGGTTATATGCGCACTCGTAAATCTTACGTGATTTTGATGGCAATAGGTTTAATACAATTTCCTTTGCTGTTTGAACCACATCCGGAGGTAAATTTGATAAATCTTCTGATTCAAACATTTTGTTCGCAAGAAAAATATTATAATTATAGCTTGGCAGTTTGACACTTACAATAGTCAAACCAAACAAAAGTCATGATCTCCTTAGTTTCACAAAATATTTCAACAAAATTACTTTCAATTTTGAAATTTTAATTACATAATTTGTACTTACTTGTATAATTAGTTTATAATAAGCATTTCTTCGTTGAAGAAAAAATAGTATGTGTTATTCGGATTAAAAGTGACTTTGTTTGACTCGCAAATATTTGCTTTTGCTCGGCTACGCTGCGCTTCGCCTCGCATGCAAATATAATTGCTCGTCAAACAAAGTATCACTTTTAATCCTAATGACACAATGTACTATTGTAAATTTTAAATTTTTCTTTAAAACAAATTTTAAATTTTTTACCGAAAAATGGAAAATATTCATACAGGTACAACAATTTTATTTTATTTGAATTAGTTTTATTCATAGTTTAAATCAAATTGTTGTTTTTATATATTTAAGATAATTTCAAATGGAGCGCTGGAGATATTAGGTGCTTAGTAAACCTTTATACGGAAAATTTGACACAGTTCGACCGGCAACCCAAAAAGAAAGTGTGGAATGTAATGGCCGGTATTTTTTTTTCTAAATATATGTGCAAATTATAAATTTTAATTTTTGTGCAATTTTTTTAGAGAAACTATCTGTCACCGGCAATAAGAAAATTACAGGAGAACAATGCGACGGAAAATTCAAAGGGCTGAAACGAATGTATTAAAGCGTAAAAGACCACAATAATACTAGTGGCAACTTCTACAAAAAGTGGGAGTATTATGATGTGATGGACGAGGTTTTGTATAAGCGACCAGAAATCAATCCCCCTGCAACCTGCTCCAGCGATGTTCCTAATATTATTATCAATTATGCAGTTGAGTCGTCTAGACCAAGTTCCAGTGGGGATTTCGATTTCGATGACCTTATTATCGACGAGAGTAACATAAGTCCCCCTTTGCCATCCGCTTTGTCACGAAAGCGCAAGAGAGTAGACGAGGAAAGGAACAAGCGACACGAGGAGAAAATGGAGAGGCAAGATCGGTTTTTAAATTTATTTGAAAAATTGATTGAAAAATTATAAATGCGATAGTTTATATTTACATACCTCTTACATATGTATATAAATGAAATAAAATGAAATAAATATTTAATTGGAAAAACTATTTTAATTATTCAAAATTCTAAGGATTTGATTCCGTTTAATGCTGCCGGGTCTATCAGTGTAGCCGGGGGCCGGATCGCTACTTCCATCATCGGGATAAACGATGAAATCAATTAATAATTCATCGCCGTTCTCTAAACATATGTTGTGCAACATGCAAGCAGCCATTATTAATAATGGGATTATGTCGGACCGCCTTGTACTTAAACCGGTTAATCGCCTAAATCGTCCTTTGAGTAATCCAAAAGCTCTTTCTATGGTCAATCTGGCTGCAGAATGGGCTTTATTGTAAATAAATTGTTCACTGGTAAGATTGCCAGTGTTTTTGTAGAGTGTAAGTAGATAATTTTTAAGACCGTATCCCAGATCTCCCAACAAATGGTGCTGATCAGGTATGGTTAGAGATCCTATAATTAAAAAGAAATATTACATTTAAATTAATTAGGTGAGAACATTTTTCATGAGTAAAATTTGCTTACCGTTATTAATTTTGGCATATAAAGGTGACCGCCTGAAAAGACACGAATCATGTATAGATCCTGCTTCCCCTGTGTAGCAATCTATAAATTTTAAATTTTCGTCGCAAACTGCTTGCAATAATACCGAATGGTATTTTTTTCTATTTACATATGAGCTGGCGTATTCCTTAGGTGCTGGAATAGCAATGTGAGAACCGTCGATACAGCCGATGATTCCTAATGATATTGGAGGTTTATTTTTACCTTATTGTTTAAATCTTTTCTCTATTACATATTTACCTGGGAATTTCGTTTTATTTTTAAAGAAATTCGATGTTTCTAAGGCTTTTTCTGTAGACGGCCAGGTGATAATTTTTTTTTGGAAATTAAGCTTTAATATTTGCTTTGAAATATCAAACAGTACATTCCAACAAGCGTTTATGGAGATGCCGAATCTGTCGGATACAGACCTACTAAAAAAAAGCATTATTAAAAATATATTTAATATAAATAGTTAAGCAATTCACCTAAAACATTCGGTATTAGCCAAATACCAAACCGTCAGTAACACCTGTTTTTCTAACGGAATCTTTGGATGACCACGCACGACGTCCACATATTTGCTATCCAAATACGCAATTTGCTGTTATAAATTTTCAAATGTGTTGGGTACCATACGAAAATGAACTTTAAATTGTTGGTTGTTTAACAAGCAAATAGTATTTTCAAAATATCCCATATTTCTGGGATTACTATGTTGCACCTCATCTTCCGCATCACTGGAGTCGCTTTCGAAAAACAAGTTCCAGCCTATTTTGCTGCCTAGAGCAGCTGCAATTAATTTTTTATTGCTCATTTCGATTAGAATTAATAAAAAAAATATTTTTATGAAAACAACGTTGATTGGTTTTTCACCAATCAGACAATTGCAATGAATTGTCAAATACAAATAAAACAAAATCTGTCAAAAAAGTATTCTGTTTATTCTGTTTGTGTTCTTTTATTACAATTCATTCCAAATATTCTGTGGTCACGTGATCAATATTCTATTCTTTCTATTCTTTCTGTAGAATGAATAAAAGAAAACACTCATAATCTATTATTTTCTTTATACATCTGATTATAGTAATTATAGTAAACAAACCGTCACAACAGCGAAAACTAAGTAGATTTTTTTAATTAATGAAAATTAAAATGGAATCAAATGAATTACAAACCTACATACCAAATCATACGTAATTTTGAATATTATTTTTATATTGTAATTTGCTTTTAACCTGATTATATCTACTTTATAATTTACTGGATTTTTTGATGTCCATATATGGCAAGCTTCTTTGAACCATCTTTTATTTTAATTTTTTTCATAATCCAATGATCCAACCGAATTATGAAAATCGAAATCAAGTTTCTTCTCAAAAATATATTTAACAAAAGCTATTCTGTAATGTGAATGTGTTCTGTCCGGGTATTTTTTTATGTTGATTTCAATACTGGTCTTATTTACTTGTTTTTCCAACGTAATATGAGTCGTAATTTTTACATTGCATTTTGATAATTAGTCCGTCTTTTTTGTTCACTTGGAATTTTATCTTTTAATTTGGTGTAATCGTCACATGATTTATTTATGATTTTGTTTGCCAAAACTAGTTGTTTCAAATTCCGTTTTAATGTTTTTGTAATTTTTTCCGTTCACTGAGGTATAAATGTAATTGATCCCAATTTAATTTGTTCATTGGTAGGTTTTCTGTTTTGGTACGTTTTTAATGCTTTTGTAATCAATTTATTAATTAAATGTATGGGATAATTATTAGTTATTAAAGTCTTTTTTGTTTTTTTCCAAATTATTATGTCTAAATTTGATGTGCGTCAGGTAAACTACCCTTTTTATAAACAAATGTGCCACATTTACATATTTTCATTTTATACGGATAAACCGAAATAAAATTTATTAATGAATTTGACGCTATTTGATTTTGTCTATATAATTTTACGTCTCATATAAAAATGACACAAGGGAAAACGAAAATAAAAATTTCACCTCTGAATTTCACTTTGTGATACGCTATTACATATATGTATTTTTTATATTACATATATTCACTGATTTTTGTTAAAGTCAAAATATAACAACAAAATTTTGACGAATTGTAAGTTGGAAAATTTATGGTCGAAACTATTGATCGTAAAGGAATACATACTATATTATGTTTTTGTATTTTTGGGAATCAAAAATTCTGGGTCATTATAAGATTATCGATAATTTTGAAACATTGTTTGTTAATTTTTTTAGTCGGGTTATTGTCTAAAATTTCATAAGTGTCTACGTCATTCAAAAGTTCAGTCATTTTATTTTTGTAAACTTGTAACGACTGGCTTTCGATGTATTAATCGGCACGTTCGCATACCTGAATTCGGATAGTTCCTCGCGGTTTGGGGGTTCCTAACAAAAGACAGATTCGCCATCGTACAAAAATGCTCGTACTTCGAATGAAACGAAAACGTGGAAGACGTCTGCCTTGGAATTCATCTTTGCGGAAGAGCACAATCTCAAAATTTTAATTTGGAACATTATAAATTTAATTTAACCATTTCCACAATAAACTTTTATTCACAAAAAAAAAATTGATTTCTTAAATTATCGTAAAACTAAATATTACAAAAAAAAACTATAATTATCACTATAATTAACAATTCTAAACCTATAGGTACCTTTAGTTCTTTGAACTGTAGAATAAAAACGTATAATCCGTTAGGTTGGACTTCCGATTTGTCGTTTAACTAATTTGTTCTGGTCTCTGGAACACGGGGAAAAAAAATACCACTCCGGAATGCCGAAACTATTTTTTCTGATGCATGATTATTATTTCTTTTTATTATGACTCCTCACTCTCAAAAAAAAATTATCGGTCGTTTCGAGTTTACTGTTTTTCCTTTTTTCCAACCACGCTTCTGTTTTAAAAACGTGTTGGAATTCTTATTTTATTTTATTTTTTTGTATTTACACTCGTATGTTATATTACAATATTATAGGCCTTTTACGTTAGATCGGTAGATTATTTTAATAATTATTCTTCCGTGTTATCACAATATTATCGTCTATATATTTTAAAACACTTTTCTTGATCATCGATCCAAACTTTTCTGTCCTCGTTTTTTTTCCTTCCAACAAATTGGAAGCCAAAAATATTTAATTTTTTTGTTATGTACTACATTTTTTGTTATGTACATCACAGCGTCATTATTTTTTCCCAAAAACAACCTTATATACTAAAGGCTTAATTATACAAGTATATAATCTCGTTGTTCTTTATATAAATTTTAAAATATTTATTATCATTACCATACAGATAGGTACAACAAAAACAATATAATACCAAGATTCTATATACTATAGTATCGATCATCATCTATACATTTAGTATCCCTATAGAGATATTTACGGTGCGCGAGATTTTCATGTACAAACTGTTAAGTACATTAAAACTGTCTTGTTGCCTTTGTCAGATTGTTTTGTTCCATTTTGGGCATTGATTAAAACGTTATTTGTTTTCGAAATTGCTGGCTTTTTCTTTGAAGCTTGGGTTATTTCATTTGTAATTTTTGCTCTTTTTAGTCAATAAGATTTTTATCATCTACAAGTGATAAAATATTTTCTGTATCAGCCAACATAAAAATAATTGGAATTTTATTATATCTAATTGGAAAACTAAAATTTGGTCCAAAGCTGCAAACCATATAACAATCTTCTGGTATATTATTGTTGGTTAAATTTATTACGTTTGATTTATACACAAATTCTATTCTCTTTTGTTTTAGTTCTAAATTTTTAAATTTCTGAACCAAAACATATTTTTTATTTTTACAAATAGTTTCCCATTGTTGGGTTTTCCGAAATCTCGAGTGTTTTCCGAAATGTCTTAATATTGAAAATAAAATGCTTACCGCATCTTTCAATTTTTGTAAAGAGAAATTACAAACTTTAATCTCTTATAATAATCTAGGACAGTCCGTCCTAGGACGGATACAATTTTGTGTATAACTTTAGTTATGTAACGTTTTGCTAAAGATATTACACCTGATGGTGATGGCCAGCGGTCGCTTCAACCATCAGCATTTGACCATTTGATATGTTTTTAGCCGCCATTTTTTAGTCGATTAGAAGTAGCTCTAAATTAAAGGCTTTTAAGCATGATTGTAACTTAAATAGAGCTTAAACGAAAGAGTAAGGGCTTTTAAGAATGATTTTACTTGTCTTGGGCATCATACAAAAACTTTACAGACCGACAAACAGGCAGAGTCTGGGTTTTTATAAAAAAAAATTTATTGAAAAAAACAGTTACAGCACAAGAACAGAAGAATTTACGGTACTATGCATTTTTGTCGTACAATTTTATGTGAAAATTTAGTTCTATTGCACTAAAGCAGCTAAAGCACCAAAGCTGGATTTGAACTATTTACGAGATATTTATTTCTACAAAACACATGATGAAAATTTGGCGATGGCTGTACTAAATAAAATGTGTAGTCATTTGTGGTATTTGTCCGACGAAAGCATCGCATTCTCTTTTTTCGATGAAAACGTCTCTAGTGCAGAGAAAAGAAGAATGGTGAAACAGTTGAATATGATAAGAGATGTAGAGGCCGAGTCTAGTAAGCGTGTCGAGTTGAAAATTGATGATGTGAAAACATTCATTACGAAACAACTGGCAGATTTTGTTACACCAAACACTGGCGATTTTTTTAAACGGTTCAAGATTTCCACAGATTTCTTAAACAAAAATCCGGATATGTGGCCTCAGGATAATAATTTCAAGAACGGAATAAATATTATTAGTCAAATAAAAGTCGTAAATGATATTGCAGAACGTGGTGTTAAGTTAATACAAGATTATAATAAGAAATTAAAAAAAAATGAAGATGAAATGCAGTATTTACTACAAGTCGTAAAGGACTACACACAGAAGTTTCCAACCCATACCAAAACATCCTTAATGGGTAGAAGATCATCCTAGATTAAATATTCACATTATAAAAATTAAATCATAATATCATTGTATAGAAGAAACTTTATACGTTTATAATTAACTAGTAATAATTTGTTTGGTTTTTGTATTTTGAAATTTGACCATAAAGTCGCTATTTGTGAACCGATTTTTGATATCTTTGATGTTTTGGAAAGGTAATTATCTCCTCTATTCACCACAATTTTGATTTAGGCTGAGAAAGTTTTTAAAATAATTTTTATGTTCGTTTGAAATTGAAAAATTTAAAAAAATACCGTTTTTATCGAACTTCGCGCTCAAGTCGCGACCTCTAAACCATCTTTGATTGACCCAATAATTTTTCTGTTTAAGTTTTTAGCATAACCTAACATATCTAGGGGTGTCCCGTTAGATATTGGAACTTTCGAAAATAAGGGCCACCCTAATATACATATAATATATATATGTATATATATATATATATATATATATATATATATATATATATATATATACAGTGAAACTTGTCGAAGCTGGAACTTGGATATGCCGGAAACTTGTTTAAGGCGGAAAATTTATTCCCAACATTAATTTTTACACTGAATTAAACTTGGTCTTGCCGGAAACTTGTTAAACCTAGAAGGCGGATCGATTTTTCGATCCGAACAACATGAAATAGTATAAATACAACTTGAGAAACCCGGAATTAAATTTCAAAGAATTACTTATTAAGATACCTTACGATATATACATATGTAGTAACAAAAGTTTCACTATTTTACATTTAAAGATTTAGTGTTTGCAATGACATCTATAATAAAGTATGTACATATATATTTGAACCTTTTAAATTTTCATAAGGGAACACTAAAAAAGTAAACTGAATACGAAAACACTAAAAGAAAACAACAACAAAAAACATAACAAATAAACAAAAACTGTCAAACCATATTTTATTCTTCAAAAGTAACAAAGGTTTTTTAAATACGGGGGAAGCACAAATTATAAAATTATATGTATGAGTATGTAATAAAACGTAAATTCATACAGTCAATCATTTGTTAGTTGAAAATTTAGTTTAACTGTCCAGTATTTTTTAATTTATGACATTGGTGATTTAAGCAAACGTAATTAATCTTTAAGCAAACGTAATTAGAAAATCAAAATATGTATGTAATGAAATTGCTTTATATGAAGTGAAACCATTTTTTAATTGTGTTTTTATTGACTATTGCAGTTTCAAAATGAAAAAAGTCTCAGTAAATAATTTATCACTCGAGCAAAAATATAAGGCAATCCAAATGAAAGAATCCGGTTCGACCGTTGCAGATGTTGCTGCTTATTTCAAATGTGGAAAATCACAGATTTATAGTGCAATTAAAAACAAAACGAACCTTCAACAACGTTATTTAAATTCACGTGAATCTGAAAAATTATTTAAAAAGAAACAGGTGATAAAATATGATAAAATTGGGGAACATGTGTATGAATGGTTTTGTGCCGCAAGAAACAAAAATTTCCCTATTTCGGGGCCTATTTTAAAAGAAAAGGCAATTCAAATCGCACAAAAATCTATTCCACCATTACCCGAATTTAAGGCGTCCACAGGATGGCTGGACAGTTTCAAACATCGGTACAACATTACTTTTCAACAAATTTCAGGTGAAGCTAAGGACGTTGATCCTGAAAGCGTCAGTTCATGGCACACTAAACTAAAAGAGATAATAAATGATTACGATGTGTCAAATATTGCAAATATCGATGAAACTGCTTTATTTTATCGAGCACTTCCAGACAAAACCTTATCACTTAAAGGGGAGAAATGCTTTGGAGGCAAAAAAGCCAAGGACAGGCTTACTGTCGCTTTGGTTGTTTTTATGGATGGGACAATTAAAAAACCAATCATTATAGGAAATGCCACCAAACCAAGAGCTTTCAAAAACATTGACTTAAAAACATTTCCGATAAAATATTATGCTAATAGGAAAGCATGGATGACATCCAGCATTTTTGAAGAAATTGTACGTGATCTTAATAATGAAATGACTAAAGCTGATAGGCAGATCCTCTTATTTTTAGACAATGCTACATGCCACCCAAAGAATAATTATTCTAACGTAAAGCTAATATTCTTTCCACCAAATACCACTGCATCGTTGCAACCTCTTGATGCAGGGATTATCGCCAACTTTAAGTTTCATTATCGGAAGCTTTTGCTTCAAAAACTACTGGCTGTTATGGATACCGCAACAAAGGCGTCTGAACTATCTAAACGATTAAATATATTGGATGCGATATATTTTATCAAAGATTCCGTAGAGAATATCAAGTCGGATACCATAACGAAATGTTTTCGAAAGTGCGGCTTTTCATGGGCAAACGCTATCTATATTTCAGACACAAATGATGAAGACACAGTTCATACAACGGAGCTGCAAAATATGATAGGGGCGATTTATGGGGATCATTTAAATAGTGCACTGGACTATTTAGCTATCGACCAAGAAGCACTATCTGAAAATGATCAAATTTTAACCGAAATATTGTCAAATGTTGCTTCAACATCAAACCAAACAGAGGCAAATAACAGTGATAGCGACTCAGATTCAATCAATGAGATAAGCACTGCTATACCAACTAGGTATGTTGTTATACAGCACCTCGAAGAGATTCAACAATACGCTCTGAATGAAAATGACCCAAAATTATTAAACTTAGCATTAGAGGCCAAATTGCAAGTCATTTCAAAATCTTCAATATCAAAGCTTAAACAATCTACGTTAAATGATTTTTTTAATAAAAATTAACCTTTGTAAGTTTATTCATTTTTTTTTCTAATTTATCGTTAATTACTTATTTCTAATTTATGTTGAAGAAATACATATTTATTTAATTTTGTGATTGAACTTCGTCTAAGTACATATGTATATGTAAATAAACAAATGTAAATTATAAACATACATACATATCATTTATTATATGTAAATAAAGTGAAATATTTTAAATAAAATAATTGTTTGTCTAAACGAGAGTTGGTAATCAATTTATATACGTTAAAATTTAATTTATTTAAGAAGTTCAAGTAAAATTAACGATGGACTTGTAAATGTGACTATAGCGCAAACGTTTTAACACTGGAACTTGTAAGAGCTGGAAAACTTCTCAGAGCTGGAAATTTCGCTTGGTCCCATGCGATTCCAGCTTCGACAAGTTTCACTGTATATATATATATATATATATATATATATATATATATATATATATATATATATATATATATATATATATGTATATATATATATATATATATATATATATATATATATATATATATATATATATATTACCTTGATCAACAAGTTCCCGGAAAAACCACCGTGTAGTGCTCCCATCGCTCCGAATTGAGTTCTGTTTTTTTTGTTAAGTTTGTTAAGTTGGTACATCTGTTGTTGATATTCCATCTAAATCTTAGCGTCATAGCTTGACATTTGCAAAAGTTACGTAGTCAAGAGTACATCTACTCTGTGTGTGTTGGTCATTTTTCCATTATTTCCTCTCGGCTGCTGAAACGCGTTCCCCGTAATGGTTTTTTAACTCGATTGAACAGAAAGAAGTCACAGGGAGCCAAATCAGGTGAATTCGGTGGCTGTTGGATGGTATTTGTTGCATTTTTCGTCAAAAAATTACGAATAATGATGGCACTGTGCGACGGTGCGTTATCATGGTGCAAAATCCACGAGTTTTCTGCCCACAATTCTGGTCTCTTTCGGCGAATTGCTTCACGCAAACGTCTCATAACGCCCAAATAATACTCTTTGTTTACGGTCTGGCCTTCTGGCAAAAATTTATGATGCACTACACCGTTGTAATCCATGAAAACCATGAGCATTGCCTTCTTTTTTGACTGAAAACGACGTGATTTTTTTGGTGAACGCCATTCACTTGCCTGATGTCTGAATTGCATGTCGTACTCATAAACCCACGTCTCGTCTCCAGTAATGATCCTTTTGATGAATGTGGGATCGGATTCAGCCTCGCAAATCATGTCTAAAATTGTAAATAATTTCTAAAATTGTAAATAATCGCCAACACACACAGAGATAGATGTACTCTTGACTAGGTAACTTTTGCAAATGTCAAGCTATGACGCTAAGATTTAGAGGGAATATCAACAACAGATGTACCAACTTAACAAAAAAAACAGAACTCAAATCGGAACGATGGGAGCGCCACACGGTGGTTATTCCGAGAACTTGTTGATCAAGGTAGTATGTACATATATACTTTACATACATAGGTATATACAGATTAATGTTAAATTTTAAATTAAATTGTAATTAAATTAATTTTAGTGTAATAATAATCCAAGTGTAGTGAAAATAATTAAAGTGTAATTTTGTAAAATGCAATTCACCGGGATGCATTTGTCAGGCAATGTTTTTTTATTTTTGTAGATAGAAAAATTAAAAGTGCATGATTTAATATTTTGTGGATTGTACATAAAATCAAAGTTCAATTATTAATTACTATAGTCTAATATTTAGATAGTATTGAAATAAATTTTAACTTATATAAAATAAGTCGCAGTAATTTGGTATTAGATTTTATTTTTACACACATTTATTTGTATTCTTATGTGTGATTTTGTGTACATTTTACAATTGACACTAATACATACTTATAATTTGGTATATAAAAGGGCAAAACCAATAAAAATGTTTCTACAAGCCGTCTCGTTCGCAGATCCTATCAAAAAAAAAATGTACACTAAATTTATTTATGTATTGGTATTTATATATCGTAAATTCATGAAATACTTTAGTTTCGATGAATCTATCATCTATACTTATTTGTTTTGTGTATATACAAAACCAACATTAATGTACTACAAGCCTGATTGTCACCAATATTCTACATTTATTTTGCGCTTATACATGAAAGTATTGGTGATCGACAGATTATATAAATGAGTGAGAAAAACATACAAATTGTAGATAAAACAAAACAAACGAATTGTGGAGGGAGTATTGGGTATGTTAATAATGAAAAAAACTAATTGTCATTGGTTAGATGAGAGTATTTTTATTCTATTTTCGCACTAACACTTTCAACTATAAGGTATTAAATGTAAGAGGGTATCTGCGTGCTTCATCACTGAATCAGGCTTGTAGTATTACATTAGTGTTGGTTTTGGTATATATCAGAACCAACCCTATTGTAATACTACAAGTGTGATTCAGTGATGAAGCACACAGATATCCTCTTACATTTAATACCTTATACTTGAAAGCGTTGGTGCGAAAATAGAATAAAAATGCTCTCAACTAACCAATCCCAATTAGTTTTTTTCAATATTAACATACCCAATACTCCCTCCACAATTCGTTTGTTTTGTTTTATCTACAATTTGTATGTTTTCTCACTCATTTATTTAATCTGTCGATCACCAATACTTTCATGTATAAGAGCAAAATAAATTTATTATATTGGTGACAATCAGTCTTGTAGTACATTATTAAGCGTGTTCCATTGCAGTTAGCAAACTACTCACAAGTACTTGTATCTACTCGCAACTACTCATGCTCAAGTGATGGTGTAGTTGTCAGAAGTAGTTACGCATATAATTAACGAAAGAGGGATTTTAGTTTAAAAAATTCTAATAGATGGCTCTATACCAATTTTGGTTGTGTGAAACGTCATTTTTTAACCCTAATCCAACCAAGGTGTGCCTTTTTGGCTCGTTTGATAAACGCATCGAATTTAAAATAATGTTAATTTAGTTATAAACTTGTACGTATTTTATTTTGAAACATTTCCATACAACGTACTTGACATCTACTCATTCTCTGAAAAAATTTTCGCGAATTATTTGATTTGAATTTGAATTTACTGATATAACTAAAATATGTTAGTTCGATTAGGGTTAAAAACAAAAAAATTTTGTTTATGTTTGTGATACGCCGCGCAATTGTTAAATCTTAAAAATATTTTAATTATTTTGTTGTTTAATGTTTTATTACTTATTATTATTAATAGAGCAAGATATTTTTTATTAAAATCTAGCAGTTTAATTTAAATTGAGGTTATGTTTTACTGCTGTCACAAAAATTTGTGTTCCATTGAAAATCTACTCACAAGTACTTGGCAGTAGCAAATTGTTTCCAATGGAACACAGTGAATGTTGGTTTTGGTATATATATGTACTTTCTGTTTGTGTAGCTGTCTCGTTTACTCTTTGCACGGTTTCTGTGAAGGAAGTATGCGTGGTATTGTTGGTTTTTGTATTATTAAGTACAAACAACAACGAGAAAGACAATCTTTGCGTTGGTTTTGATACAGCTGTCACAAGTATTTTACTATTGTGTAAAATGGGCACTAATACATGCATACAGCTTGATTTATATATGGCAGGATCATCAATATGGTTGTACAGCTATCTTGTTCGCTCTTTACACGGATTCTGTTAAGGAAATGTCGTACCGAATGAAATTTGTGATTTGTAAATGAAGAATTAAAAATAAACGGCAATAGATAATCATTATTATTCTTTTATTGTTTTGTTGTACATATTGTATACTTTTTAAGCCATTCGGACTGTTTGTTCATTTTACGGCAAAAATTCACTTTTCCCGAATGGAAGCCGTTAGCTTCTGGATGATATCTTCAGTGACTCTGGCAGATGCCCGTTTCTATCTGTAAATTTTTCAACAGCCATGGTAGTAATTGATTCATCCAGTTCTTCATCTTTCTTTCTGATGTGGTATTGGGGACTTGGAAGTGTCGAGAAATGCATATTGACGTAGGTCTCGTCGTCCATTACGATACAAGAATATTTCCGTTCGTTCAACCATTTGTTAAGATTCTTTGCTCGATCCATCCCTCTATTAAATTATTCAACATTCTCTTTGGGATTTTGACTTCTTATGTGTTCGTAGATTATTTCTGGGTTGAGCTTGTTCCACCATCGATTTGGTTTTTTTGGTTTTTCTGGCCAAATCCCGCACAGATATCGAAGGATGTTTGGTAATGACGCTTACAATTTTCTTGTCCAACATTTTATTTCGAGAAGCTTTCTTTGCTCCGGATCCGGGCTTAGGTGATATAGAAAGATTGAAATGAAATTTATTTTTTACATTTGTTACAGTATTATTGGAAACACCGGCAAATTTAAAAGATTTTTTACTAGTTTACTCCGGATGATCATTGGCAGAATCTAATTATTAAGTCACGTTTTTCTTCTTCTGATTCATCCATTTCGAAATAAATAAAAAAATGCACAATTTGACGTTTATTCGTTTTTTTTCAATTGTTTTTCTACAAAATAACGGTATTATTTTTTTCCTTTGCGCAGTAACCCATGAGATAATATAAATTTGGGAATCACAAATTTCATTCGGTACACATAATAGGATTAATAAATTTTTTTACAGAGTATTACCCAAATTGTTTTCTAATTAATTTAATTAATATTATAAATTATAAATTGTCTAAATAAATAAATAAATAGATAAATAAAATACGAATTTAGAAATGTTGGTTTAAGTTAAGTTAAGATTTGATTTTTAACACAAAATGATGAGTTCATTTATGTGAACAAAGTGGAAATATGTTAAATCATTTTGGAAGGCTAAATGTTTTTGAGTTTAATGGTTGTCTTAATGGATTTATTGAAATTTAGATGGGAGGATGTACACACAATCGTCATAATTACGTATATGGCGGATATTACATTATCACATTTATATAATTATATTTTTTAAAAAAGAATATACTGTTATATTTAGCTTCTTGAATGACACATCGATACATTTTTGAGAAAGTAAGGATTCATTTTCATTGCATTTATTTATTGTTTTATTTAATTTGTATGCTTGATTTGGCAGGGAATGAGGTCCGTGAACTGAGTTAAAATTTTGTATATACATATTTGTATTTATTTATTAATAAAGAGATCAAATTTCTGATTTATTGATTAGGTGCAGGTTTTTGGTGGCGGACATCTCTTCAATTGGTGAGTGATGCTAATTGAATTTTTATTTAGGTAATCTAATATTTTATAAGTTTTATTTTTGAGTTGCGAAAATGACTAAGTTGAAGCAAATCATTTGAATATGTACACTATCAGACATAAATATTTGGACGACGTCCGGGATTAATCACTGGAGCTGATTTTGGGGTAGCTGATTTTGCTACTCGTGCAAATTACCGCTCAGTCGGCTTAGTTAAAGTCATGGGCGTCTACAACGATGCTTAAACAATACGAGTATATCAACAAAAGTTGATCCGGTTTCAATAAGTTTCTTTTTATGAAACTGATGCTACCGTTTGATATTACATTTTGTAGGGATTTATTTTGATAAGTTTTTTGTCGTTGCAATGCTTTTATTATACATTTTTTAACGCTTTCATCTATTTCTTTGGAGAGGCTCATTTTCAATCCCTAAATTAAATTTTTGAATACATATTTAAAATTTTTGTTCTAAAATATCAAAAATATCTTCTGCTCTCATTTTGAATCAATCACTTTATTGGTATTAAATTGTAATTTATATTAATGTTGCTTTTTCGTTTAAATATTTATTTATATATATATATAGATTGAAATATTATACTAATTAAATAAATAGCATCGTACGTTATCTAGGATAAGGGAAATTCCCTTTTATATGATATTGAAAACTACATTGCATTGCAAAAATATTTGAGGTATGGATGAAATGTTTCAACAGTTTTTGTCAGTTTAATTTAATTTAATTATATCAAAGTGTCATAGTTTGTTCGGGTATTTTTGTCTGATGGTATAGTTGATATAAAGTATATTTAATTATTTATAATTATTAGATCGTCTCCAAGCTAAAGAAAGTCTGGTGAATTCTCGCTCAACATCCAGAAACTCCAAGCATCCAGCAGTTAAGTAGCGTAGAAAATGTATTGTTCTTGTGATATCTATTTTATTTTATTTATCACTAACTTATATAAGTAAATTTCTATTAAGTAGTAAAGCAATTTAGTTTTCAGTGATTCCTGGAAACTCTATTTGTGTTTTATTAGTAAATATCATACTAACTAAATTATTGATATTCTAGAGTTTTTTGCGTAATATTATATACTGTTATAAATAAATAATAAATTTCAACATTATTAATTTCCTTTTTTCTAGATCTGTAGGAAATTGCCGATTAGTTTAAATTTATTAGTATGGTTAAATATAAATTTTCAACTTTTTATTTTTAAATCTAGTTGCAGTAGGTAAACAATTAATTAACTATCTACAGGAGAACGGTAACTAATGGAACAAGTGCTGTAAATTTAAATTATAACTTAAAAATTTAAAATTTTTAAACATTCTTTTAGAATTTTAGCTTAGAAGTGGGAGAGTTTACATAAGCAATTTCATAAAATGTTAATTTTTGTAATACTTGTATGTAATATATAGTATTGTGTTTTGCTCATTAATAGATATTAATTAATTTAGTTTAAAAATATTTAAAGGTTTCTCTTCCTTAATTTGCTAATAAATGATTCAATTTTCAGAATATAACATAGTTCCAGAATTAATCATAATTATAGGATTAAAATTAATCCTGAATTTCAGAATTAGATTTTACTTTGATATTATGGTGATTTATTAATAAAAATTAGTTTTCAGAGTGCCTGGGAAATTATATATTGATTTTATTGGTTGATTCTTGATATACTTATAGTCAGTACCTAACTGAATTATTGATAATTTTAGGCTGTTGTGGTGCTGTAACATTATCATTTTTAAATTATTTATTCTCTTTTTCTTGATCGGTAGGAAATTTCTGATTAGTTTTAAGTAAAATTTTATGTTTAAAATGGTTTTTAACATTTATTTTAATTCATGTTGCAGTACCCAGTACGTAATAATTAATTAATTAGATATAGAAGGACCATGAAAAATGAAATAAGCGCTGTTTTTGTAATCTTAGCTTAGTAATTTTAATTTTTCTTAAATATTTTTCTTAAATATTTTATCAGGTAAATTAATGAAAGGCGGATAGAGGGAAATTACAACATCAATAATTTTTTAAGTCCTGATTTAAATTTAGGGAGTCTTGAGTGTCCGGCCCTGGATTCCAGAGAAATGATCATCTAATAATGTAGTTAGATTGTGCTGTCTTATGCTAACCTATTTATTATATATTGTACTAATAATTTACTAACTATCGATCACATTGGTGTCCGTAACCGGGCGAGTCTGACCCAACTAATAATTCTATCCTATCCTTCGGTTTTGTTATATGCATATGGGTGTACTGTGTGTGCCCGGGAGGCCGGGAGATCCTGCTGTAATGCTCGGCCGTACAATCTCAATCTATCAATAAAATGTTAATTTTTGTAATATGTAATATATTCTGTTTTGTCCAATAATATATTTTAATTAATTTAGTTTTAACATACTTAAAGGGATCTCTTTTTTAATTTACTAATAAATAATCCAATTTTCAGAATAAACATAGTTCTAGAATTAATCATTATTATAGGGATCAAAATTAATCCCGAATTTTAAATTTAAATTTTAGTTTGAATCAACCCTCCATGATCAACAAGTAGTGAATAAGCTGTAGTTTAGAAATTGTGTTGTCCTGTGCTAACTATTTTTACTATATAATTACTAACAATTTACTCTTATCCTTCGGCTGGGGATTGATAAATGGGTGTACGATGTGTGCTCGGGAATACTGAAGATCCTGTTATAATAATTATTCATTTAAGTAATAAAATTTGTTATTATGATGTTTATTAATTAAATTTAGTTTTCGTAGTTGTCTGGGAATTTGTATGTTAATTTTATTTATTGATTCTTAATATACTTATAGTACCTAATTGAATTATTAATAAATCTAGGTGTTGTGGTGCTGTAATATTATCATTTAAATCATTTTATATAAATTTCATAAAATAATTGAATTCATAATTATTTATTTTCTTTTCTGGATCGGTAGGAAATTGAGGATTAGTTTTAAGTTTATGTTTAAACGGTTTAATGTTTATGTTAATTCTTGTTGCAGTAAGTAATAATTTTTAATTGGATATAAAACGACCATTAATAAGGAAATAAGCGCTGTTATTTTAAATTTTTATTAATTATTTTATCAGGTAAATTAATAAAAGACGGACAAGGGTGAAATTACAACATTAATAATTTTTTAAGCCCTGTTTTAGATTTAGGATTTAGGGAGTCCTGTGTATCCGGCCCTGGATTCCAGAGAAATGATCATCTAATAATGTAGTTAGATTGTGCTGTCTTTTGCTAACCTATTTATTATATATTGTACTAATAATTTACTAACTATCGATCGTATTGGTGTCTGTAACCGGGTCGAGTCTGTCCCAACTAATAATCCTATCCAATCCTTCGGTTTTGTTATATGTGTACGGGTGTACGGCATGGGCCCGGAAGTCCGGGAGATCCTGCTATAATGCTTGGTCGTACACTCATAATCAATCATTCAATTAATCAATTTGTGTGTGATAAAAAAGACAAACGTTTTTGTCATAAATTGGTCGGACCGCATGGTGATCACATATTTTGGTTACTCGGGCGGTTTCTTTAAAATTATACGAATGGATGAGTTTTGTACAACTAGCAGCGGTTGAATAGATGATGAATAAACACCAACCCAAATAATTATTGCATATTATAGGTTGGACTGAATTAGGCTGTAGTAAAATTATAGAACCGACACACAATATACACTTTTCTCCTCCTAAATATTTAAAGTTTTTGATAATTTCAATATTGCTACATTCATTAGAGCAACTGGATAATTCAGCTGAGACATTGTTAGTTTTATAGTTCGTACATTTAGTAGAATGGTAAATAATTTCAAAATGTATCTCTATAGGACCATATAATTTAAAAAACATTAATTACTTTTCGTTTTGTACTTAGAACCATAAAATGCAAATCCAACCATTTTCTGAAAATTAAAAGGTCGTAATTGATTAGATAGGCAATTAACTGGTTTGATGCTCCTCTATAAGTTAGTGCAATGTCATCAGCAAAACCAATCATATATCCTTTCAAGGCTAAAAAAAATAAGGAATTTATATACACTAAAAATAATATGGGGCCAAGAACTGAACCCCCCCCCCCATATTTTCCGCAAATATTTACAGTTTGCATTTTGTTCAGAAGATAAGACCGGAACCAATTATTAGCTCTGCCTCGAATTCCAGCACAATTTAACTTGTATAAAAAGCTCATGATCAACCGTGTCGAAAGCTTTTGTCAAATCAATGAAGTTAGCCGCCGAACTAAGGTTATCATTTAGTGAATCAATTGTAGTACTCAGAAAATCATTTAAGGCAGTTTCAGTGCTACGTCCTACTCTAAATCCATATTGTTTATTTGAGAAAAATGATCTCTCGTTTAGAAAAGTTAGAGTCTAAGGTAGTTTTGTTTTAATACATTTTTCAAATATTTTTGAATAAACTGAGAGTAACGATATGGGCTATAATTAGTTAACTCTGATTTATTACCACTTTTGAACAACGGTACTACTGAAGAAATTTTTAAGCAAGCTGGAAAAATGCTACGTTTAAGGCTGAGATTGAAGATATGGGTTAACATTCACTCCGTCTCACTTGTTTAAGAACACTTACTTTTTTTTTAAAATTCAGATTGTTTCTCCAATACTATGTATAACGGAACAAATTCTAATTGTTATATCAGAAAATATCCCATACAGTAATTTGCAGGAACTTTAGAGAACCGCTACTTTTTTAAATAAAACGGAGTGCACCTTTAAAAATTGGATATTTGTTTGTCTCACTTGTTTAAGAACAGCTGTAAAATCAATTAGAATTAACAGTTTTCGTATCTTTGTTTTTTGTATTTGTAAATTTTGTTAAATTTCAATTATTATTTAATCATTTAGTAATGAGTATTTCCACCCTGATGTTCAATAACTTCAAGAAGTCTATTGTGTATTGAGCTGTAAAGTGACCCCAAATAGCCTAGGGAAATTTCGGCCCAGGCTGATTTTATGGCTTCAATTAATTCGTCCTTATTCTCAAACTGCCTTCCTCCTTCGTAGACTTTCCGTGATAGCCATCCCAAAACGTTTTCCATTATGCTTAAGTCGCGTGAATAAGGCGGCCAAGGCAATAGTTCTACATTTTGCTCCGGAATCCACGCTTTGATTATCCTGGCAGTATGAATCAGGGCATTATCCTGCTGGAAAATCCAACGCTGTCCATTAAAATATTCGGTAAATTTTAGGAAAGCTCGTTCCAAAACGGTTTTATAGGTATTTACTGTCATTTTTACTGTCTGAAAATCTAAATCAATTATTCCAAAAAAAGACACTGATCCCCACACCATTACACCACCCCCTTTACTGTGCCTTTTGCTAAAAATAATTTCCTTTTTTCTTAGGTCATGAAAATAATAATTGTATCCATCTGGCCCGTCCAAATTAAATTTTTGTTACCTTGCAAAGCAAAGAAGTTGGTTCCAGCGTGCTTCATTTAACGGCGGCTTTTTCTTAATTTTTTGAAATGTTAAATGTGGGGAATGCTGTATTATACGATGGACGGTTGCTCTGCTGACCGTAATACCGGTTTTAGCCCTTATTTTGCTAATCGACAGTGTAGAATTTGAATCTTCTCTAAGAATGACCCGTCGATCTTGGATTGTTGTAGCCATGCTCACACGTCCTTTACTGTTTTTTCCATAGCTTTGGATGTTACTTCGGTAATTATGCACAACGGTTGAACTTTTTCCAATTTTAACAGGAATTTCCCTGATACTATGGCCGTCCTCCTTGGCGCACACGTCAAGGTTTAATCACGAACTGATACTACTCTTTTATTTTTTAGCCTACTACTCTTTTATTTTTTAGCCTTAGAAACGAGATGCAATTTTTAAAGGTGCACTCCATTTTATTTAAAAAAAGTAGCGGTTCTCTAAAGTACCTGCAAATTACTGTATGGGATATTTTCTTAATAGAGCCCTCTTCCGATATAACAACTAGAATTTGTTTAATTATACATAGTATTGGATAAACAATCTGATGTTGATAAAAAAATAAGTGTTCTTAAACAAGTTAGACGGAGTTTATAAGCAATAGATGGTGCAATTTGATTGAATAGACATAATTAGATATAATATTCCTATCTTTAAAAAGCATTTTGACAGAGTAAGATGACTCTTCAATTTTAGCAGTGATATTATTTGATGATGATTTATTTGTGATCGTCTAGCAACATTAATAAATCTTGGTCCTACACTAATAAGGAATTTAATTTAATATAATTAATATTTTTAATTGTACGCGTCCGTGGTACAAAATACCGAGGGCACAAAATCCCGAGGATACAAAATCGCGAGGATACTAAATTCCGAAGATACAAAATTCGCAGAGTACAAGTCTATGAAAATTCCAAAATCTAGTTGTTGCACAATTGGTGCAATTTTCCCTTGATTTAAAGATGTATACACACAAAAATCGAACATCGAAAATAGTGATGGTTACAACGGAATCGGAACGGTGATATCCCATATTTTAAAATCCCGCTTAATTAAAATCGCGACCAAAAAAAATTCCGCTTTTTAAATTCCATTTTTTCATAATCCTGCTTTAAAAATCCCGGTTCCGCAAACATAAAAATCCCGGTTTTTATTTTACTTTAAATTAAAATTTTCCTTCACCAGAATCGGCGGTCCTCGGGATTTCCTCGGGATTACGAGATTTTGTACCCTCGGGATTTTGCACCCTCGGGATTATGTATCCTCGGGATTGTGTACCCGCGGGATTTTGTATCCACGAGTTTTTGTACCTTGGGGATTTTATGCCTCGGGATTTTGTCCCTCAGGAATATATCACCAACTCATTTAGTTTTCATTATGTTTTGTCCTATTCTTTCCTATCTACTACTACGATTTAAATAAAGAAATTTTTTTTTTGGGCTTTATGTAAATCATGCGGCGCTTTATATCCAATGCAATTGTGGATCTGTGTCATAATCCAAAAAATAAAATCCAAAAGCCAAACTCCTAAAATCCAAATGAACAAAATCCAAATGGACAAAATCCAAATGGACAAAATCCAAAAAAAATCCAAACTTTATCAAAAGATTTTCCGCGCGGAAAATCTTTTGATAAAGTTTGGATTTTTTTTGGATTTTGTCAAAACCAACACTAACGTATTATAAGCCTGACTGTTACAAATATTATATATTTATTTTGCGCTTATAGAATAGAACTATTGGTGATCGATTCACTATACAAATGAATGAGAATAAACATAAAAATTGTAGATAAAACAAAACAAACAAATTGTAAAGACTTTTGGTTTTATTTTCGCACTAACGATTAAATGTAAGAGGGTATTGGTTCACTCAGTCACTCAGTCAGGCTTGTAGTACATTAGTGTTGGTTTTGATTTCGTTTAATTTAGAACAAATGTGATATTATCAGGTTGTGTGTGTATTTTGTGTGTGTTGTATATGTGTTTGTGTGTGGATGTGTGTGTGGGTGTGGCTGGGTGTGTGTGTTAAATTAAATCAAAGCCAAATTTAATACGATGTATATATGTACATTATATAATTAGCAACCAATAAAACAATATACATAATATTTATATTCCAGCAAATAAAGGATTTCAGATTTACATTAAAAATACAAAATAATTAAAAACAATCAATGAAAGAAATATAATGTTAACATAATGAAATGTTATAGGCAATTAATTTTAAATATTCCCTCAAGTCCATATTTTTCCTCTGTTTAATAATTTTGCATTAAGCGTTTCATTTTTTGCATGGTAATCTTTTTTCTCGGAGTTGGAGTTTCACCGGATTTTATTTTCTCGACATTATTGAAAACCACTAGCATTTCATCCCGCAGGTGTTTTATAATTTCATATAACCACACCGCCAATTTCTGCCAATCGGGATCTTGAATATGAGGTTTTAAATTATTGTAGTAAAGAGTTACTTCTGTCGATGGTACAAATGCCAGACTTTTAAGCATGCGAACTTGTAAATTAAAATCTTCCACGTTTCCATATTTTTTAGCTAAACCTCGTTTTTGAACTTGGCGCCATAATATCTGGCCAAAGTGAAAAATACACCCCTTGTATTCAGCCGAAGGAAAAACTGATTTCGCTGCCGAAGAAATTGCTATTTCGAAATCTTATATGATTCGATCTGGGTTTAACGAAATGCCACTTTCACATGCCAACCGACAAAGTTCGTAAAATAATTCCTCATACGCCACTTTAGATTTGCTGCTCATCAAGCAAAACACAAGTGGTACACTTTGACCTCCAATGGAGCCGTGAATGCTAAATAATTGCCTCATTATGGATGGTGCAACGTAAAATGTCCCATCCATTATCCAACATTTACATTCACCTAGCAATTTGATTGATTTCTTGGTGCCCAACATATTTCATTACCCCGTCAAAATGTTTATCACTAAGTACGAAAAGTTCAGCTTATAAAAACCTCAAACTGTCCGGTATGTTGATTTCGTTTAAATTGGTTGGTTCTTTTACGAAGCTTTCTCGAGCTGGACAACGAATTATTTTCTTTCTTTGTGCCTCATTTGATGGTAGGTATCGCCGGCAATTAGCATCAGTTTCAACAACAGAATTTATTATAATTTTTGATGGACATTGCGTTGAATTTTTCGCTATGTTTTTAATTCTGGCATTGGTTTTTGCAAATCGTTTTTTATGCGCTTGCGGATCATGAGAATGCTGAATGGCATTTCTTTGAATTGTGTGTAACCCTTCTATGATAATGGTGTCTACACGACATTTGCAGCCCTTCGATTTACGTTGTGAGCAACTCCATCTAAATATATTGTTTGATTTCTTATCGAGGTAGTAATCCTACCCGTCGATAAATAGTTTATCGTTCCCTTTATTCGATTTAACTAATGAAACGGCACTCATTTTATAAAATTGAATATTCACTTAGATATTTCATTTGAATGTACATAAACGTTTATCGACTAATTTTATAACATGAAATGTGCAACAAAACAAAAGATTTATAGTACAAGAAAAACAATTGCTTTTATTTGAAATAACAATATACTTATTTAGATAATCACGTGAGTAAATGTAAGTACAGTAATCAGACAGAGACGATTATTCGCATTTTTAAGAAATTGTTTATTTTTTTCAAAAAACCTACTGAGATCCAAATATACATAGATTTGTAGGTTTTTTGAAATAAAATAATTTCTTAAAAAAATTAATAAAAATAATTTTGAAATTCAACCCAGTTGGCTTTTCGATATTTGGATTTTGTCACATTTGGTTTCTCGCTTTTGGATTCTCAAAATAATTTGGATTTTGTACCTTTTGGATTTTATTTTTTGGTTTTAGGGGCAGATCCGCAATTGTTGCTGTAACTTTTGCAACAAAACCGCAACGATCAAAACCGGTTTTTACAACAACAATAATGACCGCTTGAAAAATATTATTTGTTTTGAAATTTCGAATGTCATTTTGGATTTATCGAAAATACCTTTCTTACATTATGCTCTGTGCTACTACTATATACTACAAAGCAGAATAAATCCGGGAAAAAACAAATCAAACGGCTTGTTAATTTTTATAATGGGGGAACCAGCGAGTAAGTAACAACTTTAAGTAAGAACGCGATATACAGAAAGTGCATGTTACTGACCAGCGAATCTTTAAGAACTTTTCGTTCAGTTCAGCCGTCACTTAAGAGAGCGAAAATTAACGCGCAAACTGAAGGATATGTCATAATACATCAAAATTTTCAAAGCATAGGTACTTTTCTTAAAAATAATAAATTTTGCTATTTACATTAGAATTTTAATACTGTATTTGTCAGATTTTACGGATTCGGTGGCCGATATGTCAAATATTCTGTAAGGAAATAATTTCGTCAAATTCTTTAAGGATTCTTACTGATTCGCTGGTTAGCCCTTTACTCATTCGTACAGAAATAGTACCCGAAATATGTAATTTGTGTGGTAAACTACAGATGTCACTAATTATTCCAACGATTTAAATAAATGTCTTGTTGGGAAACTATTAAATTATTATTTTGAAAATATTATCTCTGAATATTTCTCTGATAAATGATGACTTAAATAATATCGCCAGTTGTTCGGTTTCTAATGTTAACTCAGTTTATCTCGGTGTTCGATTGAAGTAACACATTCGTGTTCATTGTCGCTGTAACTAGTTTTAAATCTTAAGGCTGTTTATCATCGAGTGATCCAGAAGTTAATTAGTCGAGAATTAACCATACTCCGCCAAACTAATCTTCATCGGGCATTCTCAGGAGATTGGAAGAGGTTTTCCCCCACTGTGTCATCTGTGAAAACATTTTCAGCCTATTACCAGTCAGTATTACCGTTGGTGAATTGTCCCCGAGGATTAGCTAGAACACAAGATATATAAAGGCTTATTCGGATTACCTTCAAAATACTTCGGTGCATTATAAGGGATTGGACAGCTTTGAATATTGAATTGAATGCCTCGAACGACCCGCAATAAGGCCTACTAAGGAATTGCTTCTATTAAAAGCCAATTGTCGTTAGTCAACAGTCGTTGCAGGCTTTCATGGTGGCAGCGAACGAAATTAGAAGATATGTTCTCAAGGCATTACACTACTAGACCAGAGAAATGATTGAAAAACGCCATTTTTAGCGCCATTTTTAACATACCAAGTTCAACAGTGACCGAAAGAAAGAGCAATTATAGGATCTCTGACTGCGACGTGGCCTTCAACTTGGGTCAGTCGAAACTGAACCAGTTAGTCACCAAGCAAGAAATACAAGAAAGTTCACTCTGCTGTAAGGCTTTTTAGTGAAGATTAGCGATCGAATTAAAACACGATACGATCTGCGATCAAATAGTAAAAGATATGCAGGGAAAGGTTTGGGTTGGCTTTACGATTTCAAAATAATAAAAAGGCAAATCTCCGAAGTTACAAAAGAGTTGTGTTCTGTATACAATTTTACTAAGCTGCAGGAATAAATTTTAGACGGTTCATATCGACAGGTTAACACATTATCACGGTGGTGGCACAAATGGATCTGTTCGGGCGAACAGAATAAGTCGCGTAAAATGTGACTACCTGAGAAGGCGCTTGACGAAGGTCTAATAACCACATACGGATTTTATTATTATTATTATGATTACAGCAACAAAACTCTGAAGTTAAACAACAAATAATTTTGACCAACTAACCTCCGCTGAAGCATTCAATAGTTGATAAAAGTCGATCGATTTTTCTCGTGATGGCAATATAAAAACCATATCAATCGGAAGTAACCGACTCCAGCAATTGTATTTTGTCCAGGAATCGAGCAAAATGATGAGTTATCTAGAATGAAGTAACAGATGCTATCTACAGATGCTGAAAGAGAGGCTAAGGAAGAGAAAAATATTGGACGATCAGCTCAAATATAACTATCTAATGAAGGTCCGAATCTCAGACGAGAAGATTTACGATGGCTATTTTTTCGATATGCGATCCAGGCATATCGAAAAAATAGCCTGGAAAGATGGTGAAGAAAATAATTTAACTCATCTCCTGAGTCGAGAATAGGAAAACTAAGTTCTCGAGTTAAGAAGGTTTCTAGAGTGAAGGGCCGAAGTCGTAATTTTTGGCAGGCTTTTTTAGTGATTGTACTTACTTTTTTTTCTCAAACAGACTTTTAAATGAAAACATTTCAAATTCTTAATTATTATCTCGGAGATACTTTCATAAATGTTTAAATTTTAACCTACATGGACAAAATTGAGATAAAAGCTTACTACAAATCTTGCGGTCACTAAATGACACCAGATGACTGAAAAAATGTCATGTTCACAAATATACTTGTACCATAGATAAAAGCACCAACGGTTCAGTGACATGGATAAAACAGATTTAGTTCAACCTTGTACCGATACCAGAAATGCAACTCCAATCCGATAAGCACCGTGACGGTCACCACCAGCTAAGCAATAAGAGACCTAAGAAATGGTTGAGAACTGGACTTAGATTAAGAAATATCATAACAAACGTAATTTGACACCACCTTCTGATTTTTTTATGTTGGCTTTCGAGTTAGCTTTACATAAATATTCTTCCTAAACTACCGTACTGAATTAATAAACAGGGTTTATTACCCGAAAGATAAAACAACAGAAAGGACGAAATGAATTTTAAAATTATTTTTTTAGCGGGAATCATACACACCTTATTATCGATTCCTATTTACACGTGTGTTGTACATATAATAATGTCATGTGATTTAACAACATTGTTTGTCCTGTCTAACCTTTTAGTTTTTCGATAATATGGAACAACAACATTCACACATATATACACAGAATACCATAAATTCACCCGACAAATGACATCTCATATTCTCATCTCCGTATTTAATGCTGCCAGCATTCACAGGCAACAACAGAGATAGTCGCATACGCTATACAGACAATTTATATTATGTAAATTTCCATATTTAAGCTTAATTTTTATTACATATCCATTTAAAATTTTAATTTACAAATGAAAATGGATTTGAATTGGATGAATTTTTGTTGTCGTATTCCCAGGGACAATTTATCTCTAGGTAACATATGTACTCGCACAACGAAGAGTTATAACTTCTGTTGTTCTGTGGACAAATTAAATATTTAATACAATTAAATCTTATTTTTGGAAGAAACTACTAAAATTTGTCATTTCAATTTAATATGATCTTAAATATTATGATATAAGCTGAATACTGGGTGAATAATTGCCTTTGTGATAACAATTTTTCGATCAGCCGTTATATTTCCATACAATATGATACTACTGATACATGTGACAAACAATATTGTACATACAATGAGGGGCATTCTTTTTACTAGCATACAAATTGGGATTTTCCTTTTTGTGTACTTCATTTAGATACATGATGCTGAAAAAAACTGAGATGAAAATGCGAATGAAGGAACGAAGGAAAAACAAAAATTAAATATTTTATTTTATTTAATGTTTTTTAAGTAATTTAAGCCTCCTTTTGTTGATGTTGTTGTTGCTTATGCTACATTACATACATATATCTATACATATTACATAACATATATTCATATACATATACTATATGTATATATATATATATTCAGATTATAATTATGCTTGAAATTTAAGAGTAATATGTGTGTACTGTGTAATACGTACGGCTTTTCTTTCGATATTCGCTATCATATATGTTGGTATAGATGCGGAGGAAAATTTAACTAACGTTTGAAGAAAATTTGCTTTGTTTTGATTGTTAAATATTTTAGTAGACATGTTCGTTGTTGTTCATAATGTATACATTACAAACGTACAAGTGGAAGGGATTGCAAGAAGAGGTGAGTTAAATAATTACATTTTGTGATGGAGATAAATGTGTTGTGATGATGATTTTTAAATTATGTTTTGCGTGTAATGTAACCTACGCATTTGTACGCTGTTTGTGGATGATTTTACACATGACTGTTAATCTAATTAGTTGAAACATTTATGTAACAAGATAGCTATAAAAAATAATAGAATGTGTTCACAAGTACAAAGTTCAAGCAGGATATACAAAATAAGTTTAAACTCGATGCACTTTATGTTATAATTTCGGTGGTCAGGTGTGGGTCACAAAACGTGAGCAATCAAAAATGCAGCCGAACCAAAGGGGTGGAGGGCTCTAGCAAAAGTTAATAATATTTTGCCGGAAGACAAGATGGAAAAGGATAGAGAGTGAGTTCCTTCAGAAGCTTTTTGAAATGCTGTCGGATAAGGCATGCAGAAGCTCAACTGAGCGTCCTGAGGACGCGGACAGCCAAGAATGCTACGATTTCTTAACATCAATCTCTATCACTGTGAGGCAGCACCAGTCGTTCTCCTGCTCAAAATTTTGAAAGAAGTGACAGATGTTGTCTTGTTCCAAGAACAGTCACTGGAGACCGGTGACCTGGGCTCAAGACTCCCAAGTTTAGATTAATGCTCGTGAAAAAAATAAGGTTAGATTTGGAAGTGCATTATTTTTAAAAATAATCTATGCTGTTTTCTGCTTTCAAATTACAACAATGGAGATGTAGCAGCGGTTAGCATTGAGATCGACAAACATAACCTTAGCTTACCCGGTATATGAAGGTTAAAATTCCATCGTCAATCTAATTATAAAAGCGATGTAAATTCTCATCAAATAATCTGGGGAAGTAAGAATTTAAATGAGCGAGGTGAGTTACTTCTTGATTACATTTTATGTAATAACCTTCATATAAGCAACATAAGCAATGAACTATCTTTTATAACTAAGAACGAACTCGAGGTATTATATAGTACCCTTGTTTCAAACTTTACGATGAATAGTCTATTATAAACGAAGGTTCCGGAAGACCTTCCTTCTTATCGTTATTATCTTTAATTTGAAATGGACATGAAATCTCCTAAAACTCGATTAGGACACCTTAAGAACTATTCCGGATAATTCACTTCCAGTTCCGGTGTCAAAATTTCCAGAAACTGTCCAACGCTTCTATTAAAGCGATGATAGGCCCTATTCCTCTTAGTCGTCTACTAAGCGTATGAGTCAATCTCGGCCACCTTGGTGACGTTAGAAGATTCAACAAACCAATGAAAAATAAAAGAGCCTCTTTAAAAAAGCAAGGAAAGCAAGAGGTCTGAGACTACTATAAGAAGTCCTCAAAACATACAAATATGAATTAGGAAGTGTCAAGAACTGATCTTGTAGACTATACAAGGTAATAGGGCAAGAAGCCTCGTATGTCAAATTATTAATAGAAAGAAAATTCTGTTGGCGATAAATAGTTTAAACCAAATTTGATAAGTTACCCGGACTTGATGGTATTATCCTTGCGGATATCCAACAGTCTATATCATAACAGACTTATTGACTTAACCATTTCTTGGTTAGAAGTGATTTCCAAAAGTAGCCTAAAACTATCTCACATTCCTAACAAAGACAGGAAACGTTCACAATGCAGTCCCAAAGACCTTAGACTTATTAGCTGATGTTCCTTCCTCTTAAAAACAATGGAAAGACACATAGAAGCTCTTATTAGATGCGCAATTGAAAACTGAGACAGCTGTTATTTTCGTTTACATTTTCATTGAAAAATATATATTTGTAACTATTTGTAATATATAGAAACCTAATGGGAAAGGATGGAGGCTGGAGTACTATTTCGTACTGGCTCTAAACCGCAGTAGTCAGACCCATTCTTTTGTATGGGGTAAAAGTGTGCTCTGGACAAAACTGCCAACAAAAGTTGTTGATGAAGGGCAGCCATCTATTCTGTGTACTAAGATTACCAACTAAACTCACCCGTCATGATCGTTTCATGAACTTATGCATAACATAACCGAGAAAATAGCGCAGGGAAGATGATTCAATTTCAAAATTCTCATCTACGAAATTTTCAACATACTATATGCAATTTCTTCAAAATCTTGTTCTGGAAATTGTTCTGTTTCGCTCGAATCTTCAACTTTACTTTCTGACTGCACTTCTCGTGCCTTATTTTCTGCCAATTGAATTGCTTCTGGTTCTAAAATAAATGAACAGTTGTCGGTTTCATAGTTTAGAGACGCAGAATGAAAAATTATTTTACTCAACATAATTTTAGCAATAATAAAATTAAAGTCATTAACTGATGGGTTAAAATTGGTACCACCCCGTAAGCGAATATGCGAACACAGCTTTTCTAATGCATCATTTTGTAATTCAGATGTTAAAACATACGAAATATCCAAATTTTCAAAAAGATTTTGGTTAGTTGTAGAATACCTGCAATAGTTTGAATTAAGCCTTTTACGCAATAAATTTGGCTTTTACTCAAAATCTTTATGTCTTTTAAATATTGTGTCAGTTGTACTAAAATTTCATATGACTCATTACCTTGCTCTATTGTGAGAGCAGAATTGGCTTTGTTGGGACAAAAACGATTTTTACTATTTAACGCATCAAACTGATTATTTAATTTTTGAATAGAAATACCTGTGGCAGAAGCGTTCTCTGCTTTAGTGTTAAATTTGTTTAAATGTTGAAATGTTTTTATACCGTTGGCACAACTCTGACTTAATACCTGCGTTGCCAAGTTAACTCTCATTCGTTGAAACGTATTAGGATACACATGCTTTGTGGTCAGTTTCGGACAAACTCTTGTGATTGATTGACAATCCAATCGGTAAAACTCTTTTATGACATCCCAAGTAGCTAAACCATTAGGTGTCATATAGTAATGTCGTTGTTTAGCAAAGTATTCCTAATAGATAAATGGGGAGTATCATAGAGTGCGAAAATTTCTTTATTTTCAACCAAAAAGAAAGGATTATCTAAAGTTACTTCGAATTCTTTGAACGCGTTGTGATTGTTCGAGCCTTGGTCACACACAACTCCCCAAATCGTAATTCCGAGTTCTTGTACTTTAGCTATATTTCTTAGGATTAAAGATTTTAATTTATTACCACTTATTGTCCCCTTTGTTGTCACATAGCTAATTACAAACTTATCGGAATTGAACAGGCCTCGAGACATAAAAACGCATATATGAGTTGCCGCAAGTAGTTCTCTGTTTCCATCACCAAAGTCTATAAAGCCCACTATTTCATCCAGAACACCGTTATATTTCAAGTCTGTTCTTATTTTAATTTCATCAAACAATAAAATATGGTTCTTTTCGATGTCGGGCATATGTTCAGTTACCTTCAATTTAATTTGATGTAATAATTTTAAATTGAAGCTAGGTTTTAAGTGATTAAGACTATTCCAATTACTAATAGATCGGACACAATGTAATTGCAACTTCAAGGTGTTCCTCAAAAATTGATATGTAGTATGCAATCGAAATTCTATTGTTTGGGCTAAGATTCTTTGATTTATAGAATATGTTTTATTTTTACTTCGCTTTTCTAGAAGCATTTTACAGAACTCTTTTGTGTGATTGTTAACGTTATCTAAGTAGTTTATGTGTTCCGATATAGTTTTTCGTTTTAATTTACTATATTTACCAGCGATTTTATTTCTCATTTTATTTTTTAAATTTAAAAGGCGAACTTTATTTTTCTACTGAATGGTTTTTGTTTCTAAAGTCTTGCATTTTTCTTTTAATTTTGTGTTTAGTCTTCTATAGCATTGAGTAATTTTTTCGTTGTTAAGACAGTTCTTACAATCTGTATCTTTCGGATCATCGAATATTATTCTATTTGAATTTCCAGAAAATTCATCGGTGAAAATGTTTTGAAGAGCAAGCCGTTTTCCTTTAGCTGCAGGATAAGTTTTTACATTGCTTGGGCGTTTACTAACGTCAACCGTTGTTGTGAAATAATCACATTAATCAGTCAAGAAAATAGAAATTAGGATAGATCAAAATCCAATAAATTTAAACTAATATATTTCCATATTAACTTCACCCTTGAATATGTAATAAAATTAAGATAAGAGAGATTACCGTCGAAGGGCGATCTTAGAAAATAAGATAAAAATAATAAAAGCACTACGCAAAGACAATATCATATTTCGATAATACAATAGAAACCAAAACGATGCACAAACGACAAACGTGGTAGACACAAAAATTAGGAAATCAAAGAAAACAAATTAACATGTGTGCATAAAATATGTAACAAGCCGCTTATTATGTAAAAATAAAATCAATAAATTTAAATTGTAATAAAATATGATAATTAAGTAGCGCATAAAATTGACCCAAAATCGGTAAATCGAGTGTAATAAGACACAAAATCGGCAAAGTATTTTGAAATCAAAACTAGGCCGATATTGCAATTGATGACAAGCGAAAAATATGTAACAATTAATTCTAGGGAAAAACAACATTCAGCAGGTCTATCAATGTAAATTGTTAGTGTAAAATTATTGATAACTAACCCAAATTTTAGTATATAAGAACATAAAATTTAGTTGTAAGATCATTATTGTAAAAGTTCTGTAATAGTCAACGTTATTATTGTATCAGTCGTGTAAACATAATCATTGTAAAATTTGTATTAAAGTCATTATCGTAGTTATAATCGAAAACTATACTATATCAAATTAAAAAACATTACATAAACTATATCGAAATCAATTTGTGAAATAAAACTAAAGAAATAAAGTTATTTAGTAACCGAAAGAAGCGAAGAATTTCTGTACATATTCGGGAAACTGGAAGATCATTAAAAATCAGGTAAATATATAAAAACCAACATCCTACTAACTAACCGGGTACCACGTGATATACTAAGTTACGGGCTAACTCTTCAAGAGAGTTGGGTTAAAGGGGCATCACTGCTCTAAGAATCCGACTAACCACGCCTTAGTATACACGCTTTTTCTCCAAATAACAAACAAAATTCTCTAAACTTCTATATGTATCACTTGGGTCATAGCCCCCACCAGAGGCAAGCGCCAAGTGATCATAAGAAATTAACCCCTAAACAAAATAAAGAATAACGCATAGCCACAATAAATCATAGCCGCAATAAACAATAAAACATTACATTATACAACAAACAATAAAACCTATACATATATACAATAAATGAAACAAATCAAATATATACAAATATATACAATACCGTAGACGAGTTTGAAGTAGGGAAATAAGAAGAAGCAATCGTTTCAGGAAACACATTTATTTTTGAGTTTGAAATGGTCGGTGTATTTTTATTTGGCCCCGAGTAGACTTTTAAAATGTTGCTAACATTATTATAATATCAACGTAATAGGTTCATAATATAAACTTTCCTCGACAGTAAATTTGTATTTCTAAACTTATTTTGAAAAGTGCATTTATTTACGTATGCCCGTATTTTATTCGGGTATACGTAAATAAATGCATTTATCCTTTATTATCACAAGAAACTATATTTTGTATAATAAATACATCAAAGAATGTTCACCACCAATTTGTTTGTTTTGGGCCGTCGCCGTATTATTATTAGTATTGAAACCTCCACCACCGTGCGTTATATTCAAGTCTTGTACAGCATGTTTTCGTAATCCTTGCACAAAATGGCATTTTCTATTGCAGATTTTTCATGGTGAAATGAACCAGTGATAATCCAGTCTTACCATCTTCAACCTGCGTATATTGATTCGTTTGGCAAACTGGTTGTGATGTAATTTGTTCCTCCTCATTACTGTTAGTGAGCTGCCAATCTGGATTCCCATGTTCTCGCACATCCATTTCGCAAACGAACTTACATCAAACGAAAAAAATCAACAATCTCCAAAGCCAGTGACCGGAAAGAGAAGTACATGACAAATGGCGTAACTAGCGGACTATAATTCTTTAACAAGATGAATCTGGAATAAACATGAATTTAATACAAAATTAATGAAACTCAAAGATACTAGTAGTTACCACTTTCAGTTGCAACAATTGTCCGAATTGATCAGGTACTCTTGATGTACATATGTGATAATTCACGATACGATACTGGGAGATAATGAACATGCGCCGAATGGCTGTCATCAATTGTTCAGGACACCAAATTGAATTCTCATCAGGAATAAAGTTTTGAGATATAACAACAACCGCCGTTAATAGTGTCATTTTAGTGAGGACATTTTCGACCTGGATAACATCCTCATCATAAACGGTTAATATGACAAAAACGCTTAAAATACCACTATAAAAACTAATTCACTCGTTAAATGTCGTAGATATAGTTGGCCATATCATGATCAGCATCTCATTAAAGTTCCAGGTTCTCGTTTAATCAACTCACCATAATTAAAACAAATACATCAACTGCCACAAAAGTATTAACGGACAGAGTATTAAATTTTCTACAACAAAACACATTATTGTCGTGACAACTTTGTGACAATTTTGTTCGTTGATTACGGGAAAAACGGGACCATAACTTTGGCCGGAACTAAACTCTTATTCATGATAGCTACAATATAATTTTTGAACCGCACAATATGATGATAAATATCGAACTCCAGTAGCTTGTTATACATACACATTTGCGATTCAGATTGTACTTCTCCGATTCGTTTTTGTACTCATGACACGTTAAATTATCGAGCTTCGACTGCAATAAAATGGTTATTAGACGTGAAATATTGAGACTATAAACAAATTACTTACGTCTTTAATCTTGAGCGCTCTGTTAAAATATATTTTTATACAACAATGGTCACGAAAACAAGACGTCATATGTTTATCGTACATATTTTTTGACATAAGGAAAAAGATGTACAAATACCTATCTTTATTACACTCTAGACCAAAAATGGCACATTTCATTGTGTTAAAAAATACGAATAAGCGTACATATTTTAATGCTTTACTTACATGTTAAATATTAAAATATTAAGATACAATTCGATTTTTAATATTAAGACACCTTTTAAATTTAAATTATTTATCTTAATAATTTTTTTATTAAATTCAAAAATGAATTCAATTATGTACAATATTTTTGTCAAGAGTGTACAAATAAAAAGTAAATATGTGTTTGTATGAAAATAAATGTAAAGTAATATGCGATGTTGCCGTCATCATTGAGTCACCAATAGTACCTTCAGTAGCAATTATCAGCCAATAACAAACAATAGTTCGTCTTGGAATTATAGATGTTTTTGGTGTTACCCGTCGCCATATCAAACATATCGATTGATTGCGCTATTTACCGCCAGTGTTTTTTTGCTACTGAATTTTATTTAAATTTAAATTATTTTTCGATAGATGGTGTTGTATGTATTTTGTATTGTGACGGTGACACCTAGTGTGTAATAGAATAAGTAAAACTAATAGCTCAATGTTTACTGTACTAAATGGAATTTTCCATGATAAAAATTGTTACGTAATGTTTCTACGCTATTCCAACTGGAAAAGTCGTGAACTTTCGAGAAGCTTGGTTTGTGTATATAAAAAGGCGAACAAGATCGAATTGGATTATTAGTATTTGGAACGCGATAGTGTAAAGTTGTAAGAATAAGTAATATTTGGAAAGCGATAGTATAAAGATTAAAAAGGAATTAAAAAGTGATTTAAAAAGTGTTTTTGTGGAAATAAAAAGTAAAAGTGATTAGTAAAATTTGAGAATAATTTATATAAAGTGATTTTGTGAATTTTGATTGATAAACTGTGTTGTAATAATTTTTGTGTGAAATAAATAAATTCGTTGGAGATAAATTAAATTGAATTGGTTTTATTCACAATCCAGTGATACGAACCTTATTTGACAAGGCAAAATCGTAACAAATTGGTGACAGCGGTGGGATTGTGAATAAAAAGATAAAGAAAATGATTCTCAGCGAATTAAAAGTTCCAGAATTAAAGAGCGAACTTGAGAAACGGGGTTTGGCCACTGATGGTACTAAAGCAGCTTTACAAGCGCGACTACGTGAGGCCATGCAGAACGAAGGGCTGGACGCGGAACATTATGATTTTGGAGAGAAAGTAACGGATGCAGCAACCATAGAGCAGAAAGCAGAAGATAAACAACCGTTGGTCGAAAAGACACAAGAACATTCTGGAAGTTTCGATTTGTCGCAGTTAATAGCTGCTATGAACCAAATGACAGGACAGATGTGTCTCATGAAACAACAAAACGAACGACAAATGGTGAAAATTGAGCAGTCAAACCAAGAAATTAAGAATGAAATGAAACAACAAATAGAGAAAATTGAACAACCAATCCAGGAAATTGCAGATGGGCAAAAGAGAATGGACGAGAAATTTATCGAGTTATCCACTTCGCTACGTGAAGAAGTAGAAAAATTGCAAACGGAATTGCAAACTGAAATTCAACACGCTAAAACGGAATTTAAAATGGAGATTCAAGATGTGGAACATAAATTACAAGCTGAATTACAAGCGGAGGTTCAACGTCTCGGGAATGAGCTAACTGATATCAAGGCAAGTGGAACAACAACACAAGTGGTACAAACCATTCAATCAGTTAAGTTAAAACCACCAAACTTCGACGGTACAACATCTTTCGGCATTTTCAAATTTCAATTTGAAACGGCAGCTAATCAAAACCGTTGGAATGATGAACATCTTGTCGCAGCGTTAATAGTGGCCCTTAAAGGTGAAGCAGCGGAGGCCTTACAAACAATTCCGGAAAAAGATCGCAACAGTTATCTCGAAATTATGAAGGCGCTGGATAGGAAGTACGGCAGTGACCACAAGCGTGAAATCTATCGAATGGAATTGAAAAGCCGCTACCAAAAGGGAGGAGAATCACTTCAGGAATTTTCATCGGCAATCGAGCGGCTAGTACATCTAGCACATACCAGTACATCGGCTGATTATATGGAAAGACTAAAAATTGACGCATTCATTGACGGCATTCGAGATCCAGAGACACGCAGGGCGGTGATGTTGTCACCTAAAGCAACCTTTGCGGAAACCATCGCTTGTGCGTTAACAAATGAAACTGCACAAGCCATCACCAAACCGTCAATGAAAATACGCCGAGTAGAAATCGATACAAGCATAAACAACGAGCGGGCAACACCAAGATACCGAGATGGAAGCGGCAAAATCAAATGTTGGGCATGTGATAAGGTCGGTCACATCTCTCGCGACTGCTGGGAATTAAGAAGAAAAAGGGGAAGATCACCATCTCCTATGCAGCGACGACCAAGCGGAGAGCAGGCGTTGGCTAGGCAAGAAGGCCAAATGACGGCGGAGCCGTTAAACTACAACGAGTCAGCTTAAAGGGGCAGAAGCTGACTCCCACAACCGATTGCCCCATAACCTCCATCCGCGTTTCGAAAGTAGCAAGAGGCGGTGACAGCTTAACAATCAAAGGCGACATTGATGGCACGGATTGCATCATCACTCTGGATACGGGAGCAAATCGCACGATTGTCCGTAAAGATCTGATCGATGGAGGTGTACAACCAGCTAATGGATTGAAGTTACAAACAGCAACTGGAGATAGTTCAATAATAAAAGGCAAAAAGATCGTGAAAATAAAAATCGGGAGAACTCTTTTCCAACACGAAGTGCTGATTGCAGATATTGTGGATGAAGTCATAATGGGGATGGACTTCATGCGGGCAAATGGCTTCGTGGTGGATGTTGGACGAGGAGTTTTAAGTTACGATAACATCGAGTTGCCACTTCAATCTAGCAGTGCCGGAGCAACTATCAGGCGAATTATTATTGATCATCGGGAGAAGCTGCCACCGAATTCGGAGACGATCCTATGGGGAAAATTGGAGGGAGGTTCTGGGTCACCCAGGTTGTGGGTTGTGGAAGCTAACGAAGAGGAGAACGGAGCCAAGGAAATTATAATCGGAAAAGCCCTAGTTAAACCAGACAACGACTATAGAGTACCAATTAGGACTCTAAATCTCTCGGATAAGACGAAAACCATCAAGAAAGGGACAGTCATCGGAAAATGTGACGAGGTTTCAACTATAGTAAAGTGTGAACAGAGAAGTCCGGTTGAAAAAGCCGACATGCAAGGGCAGAAAGAAATGGTAGAACAACTTATGCAGAAATGGACCGAAGATCTTACCGAGGCACAGAAAAATTCTGCACATCAACTACTCAAACGGTACACGTCCATATTCTGCAGTACATCGGATAATAACGGAAGGACCTCAATGGTAAAGCACCGCATTGATACGGGAGCAGAGATGCCAATTCGTCAACCACCCAGGAGACTACCTTTGGCAAAACAACAAGAAGTCAATCGAATGGTAACAGATATGCAGGCAGCAGGAGTAATTGAACCATCTAATAGCCCATGGAGTTCACCGGTAGTATTGGTCGAGAAGAAGGACGGTAGCATGAGATTTTGCGTTGATTACCGAAAACTCAATGCTGTGACGAAAAAAGATAGCTACCCACTGCCAAGGATCGATGACACGTTAGACACATTATCGGGTGCTCAAATATTTTCGACATTAGATCTACAAAGCGGCTATTGGCAGGTGGAAGTCCATGAGGAAGATTGCGAGAAAACAGCGTTCAGTGTGGGTAACGGACTTTGGCAATTTAATGTTATGCCGTTCGGATTATGTAATGCCCCTGCGACTTTTGAACGATTAATGGAGCGCGTGTTAAAGGGATTACATTGGAAGACTTGCCTAATATATCTGGACGACATCATCGTTATGGGGAAGGATTTTGACGAGCATCTAAAGAACTTGGCGGAAGTTTTGGATCGGATACAGGCTGCCGGATTGAAGTTAAGTCCAAAGAAGTGTAAGCTGTTCAGAACTGAAGTCAAATATTTGGGTCATCTCGTAACGATTAATGGAATTCACACCGACGAAGAAAAGATCGCAGCGGTTAAGAACTGGCCAAGACCTAAAAATTTACACGAATTACGAAGCTTTCTCGGATTGTGCACCTATTATAGACGCTTCGTGCCAGGATTCGCCAACATCGCCAAGAGTTTACACGAGTTGACCAGGAAGAACAAGGCATTCGAATGGAAGAATGACCAGGAAGAAGCATTCGTGGAACTAAGGAGACGGTTGTGTGCCGCGCCAATCCTCGCGTACCCTATACCCAACGTGAAATTTATTTTGGACACCGATGCAAGTAATGACGGTATAGGAGGTGTGTTATCACAGAAAATTAATGGTCAAGAAAGAGTTATTGCGTACTTCTCCAAAACATTATCAAAACCGGAGCGTAATTACTGCGTGACACGGAAAGAATTGTTGGCTATAGTGGAGTGTGTCAAGCATTTCCATAAGTATCTTTATGGCCAAAAATTCCATTTACGGACAGATCACGGCGCTTTACGGTGGCTGTTACAATTTAAGAATCCAGAGGGACAAGTAGCACGCTGGATCGAACGTCTTCAAAGCTACGATTTCCAAATTGAACATCGGAAGGGAAGTGCACACAGAAATGCCGACGCATTATCAAGACGGCCGTGTCCAGTAGAATGTAAACATTGTGGCCATGTTGAAGCAAAGGAAGGCATCATCGACGTTAGGCTTACGCAAATGCTGCCTGATGAGGAGTGGACCGACGAAATGATCAGGAAAGAGCAATTGGATGATACGGATTTATCAGTTATAATGGATTGGAAGGAAAAGGAACACCGGCCAACTTGGAGCGAGATCGCGGACAAAACTCCCATTGTCAAGGCTTATTGGGCTCAATGGGATAGCCTTCGTCTTGAGAATGGCTGTTTAAAACGATTGTGGGAAAGCACGGATGGCAAAGTGAAGCAATTGTTGCTGGTGATACCAAAGTGCCGGATTGTAGAAATTCTGAATGAGTATCATGGAGGAGCAAGTGGGGGCCACCTTGGAATTAATAAAACTCTAGCAAAGATACGTCAACGATTCTACTGGGCAGGATGTAGGCAGTCTGTGATAGAATGGTGCCAAAAATGTGACCAATGTGCGGCGGTGAAGGGACCCGCACGCAAAAGTCGTGGAACCATGAAGCAATATAACGTTGGAGCACCATTCGAAAGAATTGCAATGGATGTAGCGGGCCCATTTCCCACCACTGAGAGCGGCAACAAATATGTGCTAGTAATCATGGATTATTTCAGCAAATGGCCGGAGGTGTACCCCATTCCCAATCAGGAGACGACAACAATAGCTGATGCCGTGGTAAACAATTGGATTAGCAGATTTGGAGTGCCGATGGAGATTCATACCGATCAAGGACGGAATTTTGAATCGGTGGTGTTTCAAGAAATATGCCAGATGCTCGGTATAAATAAAACGAGAACAACGCCTTTGCATCCACAGTCTGACGGTATGGTGGAAAGATTCAATGGTACATTGGAGGAATATCTAGCAAAGGTCGTTGAGAAAAACCAACGCAACTGGGATCGACATATACCGATGTTTCTGATGGCCTATCGATCAGCTATACATGACACAACCGGAATGACACCAGCTAAAACGTTATTTGGAGATAATCTACGGTTACCTGGAGATCTAAAGTTTGGGGCTGTACCATCATCGGCTTTATGTGGACAAGATTACGTAGACCGAATGAAAGAGGAACTTAATGAGATTCATCAATTTGTTCGGGAGAAAATACGGATGTCAAGTGACCGGATGAAGGCTCGATATGACATACGAGCAAATAACCAGGGCTTCCAGGAAGGGCAATTAGTATGGCTTCACAACCCGCAACGGAAAAAGGGATTATCACCGAAGCTGCAACCAGCATGGGAAGGACCTTATACTGTCATCACAAGGATGAACGACGTGGTTTATCGGATACGGAAGGGACATCGAGGTAAACCAAAGGTGGTGCATTTGGAGAGGCTGGCCCTATACAGAGGAGGTGATTTGTGTAATAGATAAGTAAAACTAAAATAGTGTGTAATAGAATAAGTAAAACTAATAGCTCAATGTTTACTGTACTAAATGGAATTTTCCATGATAAAAATTGTTACGTAATGTTTCTACGCTATTCCAACTGGAAAAGTCGTGAACTTTCGAGAAGCTTGGTTTGTGTATATAAAAAGGCGAACAAGATCGAATTGGATTATTAGTATTTGGAACGCGATAGTGTAAAGTTGTAAGAATAAGTAATATTTGGAAAGCGATAGTATAAAGATTAAAAAGGAATTAAAAAGTGATTTAAAAAGTGTTTTTGTGGAAATAAAAAGTAAAAGTGATTAGTAAAATTTGAGAATAATTTATATAAAGTGATTTTGTGAATTTTGATTGATAAACTGTGTTGTAATAATTTTTGTGTGAAATAAATAAATTCGTTGGAGATAAATTAAATTGAATTGGTTTTATTCACAATCCAGTGATACGAACCTTATTTGACAAGGCAAAATCGTAACAGTATTGTTACGTTTTTGCCTTGTCAATCAAGGTTCGTATCACTGGATTGTGAATAATACAAACTCAATTCAATTTATCACCAACGAATTTATTTATTTCACAAAATTTATTACAACACAGTTTATCAATCAAAATTCACAAAATCACTTTATATAAATTATTCTCAAATTTTACTAATCACTTTTACTTTTTATTTCGCACAAAAACACTTTTTAAATCACTTTTTAATTCCTTTTTAATCTTTATACTATCGCTTTCCAAATATTCCTTATTCTTACAACTTTACACTATCGCGTTCCAAATACTAATAATCCAATTCGATCTTGTTCGCCTTTTTATATACACAAACCAAGCTTCTCGAAAGTTCACGACTTTTCCGGTTGGAATAGCGTAGAAACATTACATAACAATTTTTATCATGGAAAATTCCATTTAGTACAGTAAACATTGAGCTATTAGTTTTACTTATTCTATTACACACTAGGTGTCACCGTCACAGTATCTATTCTTGAAAATAACGATATAAGTATTTTATATTTTCGTTTGCTGATCTTCTTGTTAATAATCTTTGGTTGTGTACATGTATGTACACACAAATATACTGTTGCTGTCGTATACATTCTGTTATTTACTAATAAGATCGTTTTTATTATTACCTTTCGTTTAAATTTTTGGCTTGGTTTTTCCCTCATGCAAACAATTTCTCTCAAAAACGAGTGTTTCATTTATTTCAAAAATTATTCTAAAAATTCAGATTTTGGTAGGTTAAAACGCTCCATGCGAATTATTTTTTAACTTTTCAAAATATTGTTTGAATGTTTTTTCTAAAATTTTTACTATATAATTAGAACTATATAAACGACCAATGCGTTGAAATTATTAAATCAAAATCGGAATTTGAAAACATATTAAACCAGAACAATGCATGTTACGGTCATCATTATGCTATTTTAGATTTTATGATTTTAGTATTGTTAAGAAAACATTCTAAGTGGGTAGCAAAGCAAAACATTCCACAATCAAAATTGTTAATTTTAAAAGGTTAATGTTTCGACTAAAAAATATAGAAAATAATTTCTTATTGTATATTATTAATTTTGTATTACAATTGAATGTGGTCGACATACCATATTTCAAACAGGTAGAATTTAGATCTAAGCGGTGGTCGTTCAACCCTCTTAACACTGTTAAGCTTTATTGAAAAAGCCACTTTGGGTTTGTCTATTTCGTCGAAGTGAAACCGAATATAATAGAAATGCTCTCTGCTTATTGTATTTGCGGCTTAGTTCCACTTATATAAATAGATTCAGCTCGATTATAGAATGCACGGAAGCGATATAAGAGGTGTTTTAGTATTCATGTCTGCTCTAGATCGCGATGGCAATTATTTGAATTTAGTTAATTTGAAATGAAATATTGTCAAATTTTTTAGTTTTATAATGTAGATCTAAACGTGTTCTACATTTAACAAAAAAATTCTACTGAAAAAATTATTTAGTTTTTATGCAATATGCTAGTTCTGTATAATCTCTCCAATTGGAGAGTTTATCCAGAACAAGAGTAGAACAAGCAATCTAAAGGCTTTGCCACAGCTATTTTCGTGCGATGCGATTCGCGTCAAATTTTGCACTGGATGCCACACTTAACAGCGATGCGATTTTTTTCGTAACAACTGTCATAGTCATTGGTTGAAATTATTTTGTAGTTTTTTCCCGAAATTTTAATTATTTTTATTTATTTTATTTATTTAATAATTGTGTATTGCACATACATCAAAATATTTAATTATTGCGAATTTTTCGATCATTTCTATTGTACAGTTCCATGTCTTCTCAAAAAAGTGAGGTTAAAACATGCGATAAAAAAATTCGTATGTATGTGGAAAGTCTCCAAACGCGAAAAAAGTTTTTTCTCCAATTGCGAAATTTCAAACTTCGCACGATAAAATATAAAATGAATTATATATGAATAAAAATTATTATATTTCAAAAGACAAATGTATAGGATTTAAAGATTATAATGATATTTGATAGTTTTTTCATATATTTAGTATCAAATCTATTCTAATTGCAGTAGAATTTGAAAAGAAAAAACAAATCGCATCGCACGAAAAATAGCTGTGGCAAAGCCTTAACTATGATTTTATGTGGGTTGTTTTTGTTGAATGTAGCAATGATTTGGATCTACCTAATTTTAAATTGGAATAATTATTATCGCGATCCAGAGCAGACACGAATACTAAAACACGCATATAGAAAAATTAAAAATAATTGCGGTGTATCCTGGAACTATTGATTTCCTTTATAGCCTAAACAAATTCAATGCTCGGGGCCGGCATAAGCCTATTTAAATCCCAGAATAGGTCAAATGAGCCCGTTTACACAACGTTTAAATATAGAATGGTAACCTTGTATACTATTATAGCATATAGTGTCAATGATTTTACTTTTATTTAAATTATTTAGGCCTTTAAAAGGGTTTCGGCGCGTCCCACCGTTCGAGTTTATTTAGGCTATTCAATTTTATGAGTACCTGTGCAAAGATAATATTTTTTTCGCGTTTATTTATCAATTTTATTTTCGACAGATTGTAAGAACCTCTTAATGTGGGCCCAGACGTATGCAATACAGAAAAAAGTTTTTGCATTATAGGATAAAAGCGCATGCATAATACGGAATAAAATCGCTTTCAATCATTATTATAGAAAGTGGCAAGAGCAAGTGCAAAGTTGAAGAGAAAAAGGCATCGTCTAGAGAGACGCATCTTAAGAATTTCTATGACAGTGATTTTTAATGATTCTTTTCGTTTTTGTGGGGTTTTCGAATTGTATTCATAACCACTCTTGCGAATTCTATAATCGAGCTGACTAATAATAAACGGTTTTACTAGCCCTTGACGATTCATTCCTTATAGAGGCGCATATAAGGGTCAGAAATATCTCAATAAAGGTCAAAAATATCTCAATATCTCAATTTCTGCAAAGCTAAAGGAGGTATTTTCTACCAATACCTCTCTCTCAGGTAGGCACTGGTAACTGTTTCAACAATCTGGTGCTTTTGATTTTGATCGCGAATCTGCTATTTGTATTGTCACCAATAACGGAAGATACAAGATTTTGCTGTTCGTCAAGGAGTCATCATCATAAATAAGGATCTCGATACCTACCAAGATTGGCTCATCTCTCAGAAACCGCTGGACACAATTCGTTTCGGATTAGAAAGCAAAACGTGTATGGGCCTCTCGGTTGTTGGTCTCGTTGTACTTGTGGTTTTTGTATTTGGTAAATGTAAAAAACCCACAATTTTTGTTGACCTCTCATTAAAACATATCTGACTCCAAATTTGATATGTGCTTCTTTGTGTGTTGCCTCTGTGTGTAGAACCAGGGTACCCTTATCTTGCCTTACAAGGCCACTCGGTGCGGAGTACTTGTGGCGATGTTGGCCCCACGTGTCGTTGATACCTTTAGTTTTGATTAATCCTCTTGATTAACAACAAAATTTCTATTTCTGTTTGTTATTTTTTTTTAAGCACATGTATTGTTTTATTATAAACGGGTTTGTAATTGTAGATAAGTGGATATAATTTTTTTTCTTTTTTATATATCTATATTTTTTTTCTATTGCAAACAAAAAATACTTAATAACTGACATTTTTATTTTTCCAAAAGTGCGTGATTACATTTTTAAATTTTGTTACCGCTTTTTACCCAATGAGCAATTTCTACGGATTACGACGTGTGTGTGTGTGTGTCATTGAGTAAATCGCCACAATATTCCCCCCCCCCCCCAGTGAAGGCACAGCCTAAACGAAATAGCTACTCTCTGAAGCGCAAAGGCGTTTTAATCTTACGCCCACTACCGGACTGTGGAAACGGTGGTTCTAAATTGGGCGGACATGCGAATGTGACACATTTTCTGTTTGCCGTATGTTTACTGTGCGTACTTTCTTGTGATGATTTTGGTGCTAAGTTTGAATCGCGCGAGGCTTCATGTTGTTCGTCTATGTTAGCTGGCGCAAAATACGGTTTCAATCGATCTAGGAGCATGTTCCCAATTCTTTACTGACGAATGTTTTTTGGGTGCAGTGTCGCGATGCTGGTATCGGCCTTAGTTCCGTGAAATGGCTTTTCAATTGTTTGACGAACTCGCTCTGTCAGACTATGTTTGTATTTTCTAAAAATTGACCAGGTATTCGAATAGCCGCGCCGTATACCAACTAAGCACAAGACGCTTGCAATTCTTCGCTGAAAGATGACCGTAACCCTAACATGATTGTTGGACGGATTTCATGCCAGTCGGTGCGTTCGTGGCACATTATAGCAGCCTTTAATGTACGGTGCCATCTTTCTACCATGACATTGCATTTCGGGTTATAAGCCGTGGTCCGCACACGCTGGCAACCAAGAAACTTTGTCAACTCTCCGAACAATTCAGATTCAAACTGAGTGCCTTGGTCGGAAAGGATGGACACTGGAACGTTAAAACGGGATATCCATCTTGAAAACACTGCGAACGCGACAGTGGCAGCAGTGATGTCGAGAACCGGAATCGCCTCAGGCCAACGTGTGTAATGATCGATGAGCGTGACACAATAACGGTGATTACCAGAAAGCGGTAAAGGAACAATGATGTCGAGGTGGATTTCTGCAAAACGTTGCGAAGCTAGAGTGAAACTTGCGAGAGGTAATTTAGTATGCCTTGAAACTTTAGACTTTTGGCATTGTACACATTGTTTAGTAAGTTTTTTCGAATCCTTCTTGAGAGAGGGCCAAATAACGTTTTTCGTTAAAATGTTTGTAGTAGCTTGAATTCCAGGGTGTGAAATGATTCGAAAACCTGTTTCCGGAAGTTCAACGGTATAAACGGTCTGGGTGTACCAGTCGAAATGTCACAGTAAATTTATTTATCGGAATTAAACCTTGACAAGTTGTCATCATTCAAAAGTTCTCATAGTTCTGCATCATTGGTTTGTTCATCCGCGATTTATGCATAGTTAATGTTTTCAGTAAGTGAAATTTGATCTATACGTGAAAGGGTATCTGCAACGACGTTGTCAACGCCGGAGACGTGTTTAATGTCGGTTGTGAATTGACCGATCAAATCGAGATGTCGAAATTGACGCGGTGATGCTTTATCTGGGTTCTGGTGAAACGCGTAGACTAAGGGTTTGTGGTCGGTGAACAGTGTGAACTTACGACCTTCCAGGAAATGTCGAAAATGTTTGATTCCGTGGTATGCCGCGAACATCTCTCTGTCGTAAGCGCTGTAGCGCTGTTGCGTCTTGTTTAAACGCTTTGAGAAAAACCCTAGTGGCTGCCAGGTATCCGAGAAAAACAGCTGCACCATTGCTCCGATAGCATGGTCGGATGCGTCCACCATGATTGCCAATCGAGCCGCGGGAATTGGGTGTGCAAGTAGCATCGCGTTACATAGCTTCTCCTTGCAATTATTGAAGGTGTATGTAGATGCCGAAGTCCAGTGAATTGGTGTTTTGCTTTTCTTTTTGTAGCCTTTCAGGAAGTCATTTAACAAAGCTTGAGCCGCGACAACGCCACCAAAATTAGAAGTCAACCTAAAAGAAATATTAGATTAATGCAAAGAGAACGTCTGTTGGAGCGATTGATCCGACTGAAATAGGATACTTACCTAACCAACAAATCTCAGCCTGAAACATCAAGAATACCTAAAATCAAACAAATAAAAACTATGTAAATTATCATTCACTGAATTAATTAATACTTACCATTTGCTATTATATAAGTGTTGATCACCCTAAAAAATATGTAATTAATTATTAATTTTTATATAATTCAAATGTAAATAATATTGTAATTATCTTAATATTTTCAAAACAACTCAATGACAACTTGAAATGTCAAATAGTGGACGAATTCCAATGCATTATTTTCTGTTCAGTGCAATAATGATAACGAAGATTATGATCGACGCGACACATGAATTTGAACTTTTATACTAAATATCGAACATAATCTTCGAATTCATCTGCACTTATTGACGTATTGGAATTACGTATAAATTTGTGTTCATTACAAAATTTTGTCATTCTGTTTTCAAGTTTCGCTCAAAATAGTTTGCAGTTTTTTTTTCTAAGATTATTCAATAAAATACTAAAAATAAATTGTAAAAACAAAGTAAAACTGGTGAATCTGGTTTCTTGTAATTTGGTCAAATTGGAAGAAAATAACAACAGGGAAGTGAAGAGGTTACCAATTCGTGAGAAATATAAGGGGACCACCATTTTGAAGAAGCAGAATCAAGATAAAACAACGTGGGAAATAAGCAATTTCAATCGCCCCATATTAGTACATTTTTAACGCTTTAGGAGTTGCCCCATCAACGTCATTAATATCTTGAAGATTTGAATGTACGTACTTACCATAGATTCACTTGAAATTACTTGATAAATGAAATCAGCTGACCGGCAATGGCATTAATGAAGTTCCAGTTTGCCATCGCTAAAATAGAATAAGAAATATAACTAGTTTAATAATTTGTTTTGTAGCTGTTGAGCTCACTTATCTGTCCAGAATATCCATACATAAATTGTGTTACAGCTTTAATATACGATTATTATTGATATCGACGATAACGATTTCTGAAATAAATACATATGATTAATATGTGGGATACGAAGGACATTAAATTGAATACTTATCTTCAAATACACTATTTGGTGGTATATATCCATGAATGATTTTGTGTTGTCTTCAAATAATTTATCTTATCATATTTATTAACTTCAGTAACCTAGATTCATTATTCAAACTCGTAATTAAAACAATAACAAATTAAATGAAAGCAGTCATGACAGATGAATTGGAACAAAGTTGGCAACAATTGAAAAACTGCAATATTTGATAAATTCACAATCACACAAATTATTGCAATACTTCTGCCGTGACGTTGCTATAAATAGTAAACCATTTTTATTAAAATGAGTATTTATCAATAAGTCATCAAATAGGGCTGTACAAGATAAAATCTAAAAAGAAAAATTGTTATTATATAAAAACCGTGTACGTAAAATCAATATAAAATTTAATATAATTATTATAAAAAATCTTGTACACTGTAACGAATGCCTGTTGACATTCGTTACATTTACGTTTTTCATCAAAAAAATTCAAAATTTCAAAAAAATTATTTCTATTCTTATACTGTATACAGTATTGATACAATTTGTAATTAGACCCCTCACATTACTTCTTTTTTTGCAATTGATCGTTTTTTTTAGACACAGGAATATTTTTTATAAATGTATTTTTTGTGTACTTGAATACGATTAAATTTCACGTAAATAAATAACAAACTACTACCTTAGGTAGACAACCGTTAGTCCAAAATGCAAATTATATATACATATCAGGGTGTCCGGGTTTGGGATGCTGATCCGTTATGGGGTGATTCCTTGGTTCATTCTGAGAAACAAATCGTATGTGGAGGGGGGATCCATTTTTGATATCCTTTGAGATACAGAGTGTTTAAAAAATTTGGTTCAGAAAAACAGTACACCCAAATATTAAACTGTAACTTCCAAAATATTTATCGGAGAGCAACCAACTTAGTCTTATTTGGTTGGTAATCGTATAGGCTATTATTCAGGTTTAATTGGTTATCTTGTATCTGCATCCGTTTGAGAGCTATGGTGATTTAAAGTAAAAAAAAAATATTTGTTTTTTATAAAATCGAGTTTTTCTCAAAAAAAACCGTTATAATTTTTTCTTTTGTTTATTTAATTTTAATTTGTCATGATCTCCTCTACAATCCCTCAATACAAAGTTTGGGCCCAGGAGTTATAAAAGGTGCTCAAAATGGCCTCCTTGTGATTGAATACATGCTAATATTCGTTTAAGTATGCCTTTGGTTATTTCAATTCTTGGTAATTCTTCCCTTATCTGTTGTGCTGCTGTGTGTATTCGTTGTATAAGTTCTTCTTTTGTTTCAATTTCTTTGGAGTATACAAGCGCCTTCATCCTTCCCCATACATAAAGATCCAATACCGTAAGATCGGGGGATCATGTAGGCCAATGAATTGGACCATTTCTTCCAATCCAATTATTTAGATAATTTTCGTTAAAAAAATTCCTAACATTATTATGGTAGTGACAAGGTGCACCATCATGTTGGTATATATGCGAGAATCTACTTAAAATGGAAACATCATCAAAAAGGAGTGGCAAATCGTTTTGTAAAAATTGTAAATAACGTTCACCATTTAATCTAGGTGGTAATATGAATGGTCCAATTAATTTATCGCCAATTACACCAGCCCATACGTTTACACTGAATCGGTGCTGAAATGATATTTGTTTTTTCGAATGAGGATTTTCAGCAGCCCACGTGTGTAGATTGTGAAAGTTTGTTATGCCATCTCTTGTGAATTGAGATTCATCCGTCCATAGGATACGTTTCGCAAAACTTGCATTGTCCAAATTCCTTTCCATCAACAAATTACAAAACTCCAATCTTGTAGTGCGGTCCATCGGTAATAGTTGTTGAACGGGTGTTGTATGGTATGGATGAAGATTCTCCTTGTGCAATACTTGATAAATTCGATAGCGAGAGACGTTTAATTGTAAAGCGAGCCTCCTTATGCTAATAGAAGGATTTGCTGTTACATTACGGATTATACCTTCGTCGACATCAAAATGGTTTGGTGAGACTGAATGGGGCTCCGCTCGGGTATTCGATCTTGTTACGATATTTGGCAGTCCTATGAATATTTATAAATACTCTTGCGTCAGGAATGCGACGTGTTGGAAATCTGAGTTGATATTCATTGCGAGCATTACTATCGCAAAATCCGTAAACAAAATGGATATCAATGTACTCCTCACCTGAGAACTGTGCCATTATAATATTAATTTTATTAAATTAATTAAAATTTTGATTCACAACACTGATACAACACTAGATATTATCTTGAAACTAATGACTGAATCTGAAAATATTTAGTTTTTGTTTTTTCAACATTTAAACAAATGAGTTGATAATCATCGCCTACTGTTTTACAGATCAAAATAAAATTGGTATTATTTATTAACACTATAACATCTCTTAATTAGATTGAGAATAAACGGAATACGAAGAAAACTATGGCACGTGGGTACAAGTAATGTATTGGGAGATTGTAGAGGAGATCATGACAAATTAAAATTAAATAAACAAAATAAAAAATTCTAACGGTTTTTTTTGAGAAAAACTCGATTTTATAAAAAACAAATATTTTTTTGTACTTTAAATCACCATAGCTCTCAAACGAATGCAGATACAAGATAACCACTTAAACCTTAATAATAGCCTATACGATTACCAACCAAATAAGACTAAGTTGGTTGCTCTCCGAATATTTTGGAAGTTACAGTTTAATATTTGGATGTACTTTTTCTCTGAACCAAATTTTTTAAACACCCTGTATCTCAAAGGGTATCAAAAATGGATCCCCCCTCCACATACGATTTGTTTCTCAGAATGAACCAAGGAATCACCCCATGACGGATCAGCATCCCAAACCCGGACACCCTGTATATCAGCATAAAAATAAAAAATTTAAAATAAAACAACATACAATGCATGGTAAATGTAAACAAAAATAAAAAAACATTTTTTAAATTAAGCTGATTCGGAAAATTAGTCCAAAAAAACAAAAATAATAATTAAGTTTTTTTGGTGGGGGCAAATTTGATGATTTTTGGCTCGCTAAATATTGTATAAAAAATGGCCAAAAATCACCAAAATGGGAATTCAGTTCGGTGCATTCAAGTTGAATGCAGATTTTAGTTTTGATAATAAAATTTAAAGTTGTTTAAAAAAAAACAGAAAACTAACTGCGTTTTTTTTAATAAAACGAGTTGAACCAGTAAAGAAATAGAAAATAATCTATAGTGGTAAGTATGTCTGGTAACTAATTTGCAAAAGGGGCCTAATCGGTAGCGGGTCAATTAACAGCCTCATTAGAGTTGGGTGGAAGAGTGCTTTAATGGGCCGCCGCCTCTTCAGTTAATTACGTGCCACTGATTTAATTTAACTTACTAACCAATCCCTCATATAGGGAAATAAATCGTCAAGTGTGAGAATTAAGTTTCCTTTTTTTTTTATTAATAAAATTAAAACTAGCGCTTCCTTCCCCTACCGCATATTTAATGGTCCTTTGAACCAGATGCTGAATGAAGTATAAACCGAGAGAAATCTCACACACGCGTGATAGGGTGGGCCCACCGTTTTGGAGAAAGGAAAAACCTTAAGTACAATTTTAATTTAATTTTTTTTTTAATTTTTTATAAATAAATCGAATCATGTTAAACATTTGTTAATCATAAATAATTCAGATAATTTTTGTCGTATGGTCACTTGTTTTTGGTACATTCTCGAAATTTCTAATTCTACAATTTCGATAGTTCTTTTTTCTTAACTCGGTATACAGTCAAATTGAATACAGTTGTTAAACAGGCGTCTTGTGGACCGAATTTCCAACCGTTGAAACCAAATTATTTGAAACCCAGCCTGATGCGACGTCAGATGAATTTGATGAGAATTACTACCACGCGGTGGCTTTGTTGAATGCTGCACTGTGACAATATCATACAGTGGCACATTTAAATACCTCGGGACTGCACGATGAAACAATACGCCAAAGTCAAACATGGTCAAACGAAGCTAGGTTGCCTCGATTACAGATTCCAACTTTCCAAGGTAACCTTCAAGAATGGCAAAGTTTTTTCGATCTATTTAACAGTTCAGTGCATGAAAAAGTGTTGTTGGCTTCTGCACAAAAACTTCATTATCTAAATGGTCTACTCAAAGTTGAACGATTGGATCTCATTAAGCATTTGAGCATTACGGATGCCAATTACATAAGAGCGTATCAAATCCTGGTCAAGAGGTATGATAAGAAGAAGTTAACCATCAATAATTACATCGATACCTTCTGTAAACAATCTACAATTAGCCGATACCAGTGAAGAACCTAATAGGGGTCTTAAAGCAATAGGTCCACAGGGTGACTTACGCGACCCATGGTTGATTTACATTATCGTAAACAAATTGGACGATGACAGCAGACAATTTTGGCAGCATGAATCATCCAAGGTTGATCATCCCACGTTCCAAGATCTCATCGAATGTGTCCAAACCGCCCGGTAACGCATCTGATTTCAATCCATTGTGTCAAGTCGAGCATAAGTTATACCACTGCCCAAAATTTAGGGCTATGAAACTTAATGAAACACGATCATTTACTAACGAGAAAGGAAGATTTTGTAATTGCCTTAGTGACTCACACACCGTAAAGACATGCAAGGCAAATCGATCATGTCAGATTTGCCACAGACGTCACAACAGCTTTTTACATATTCCGAATTCGTCAAAACCACAATCCGCATCACACACACTATCATTGCCGGCCAAACGACACCAACACTTGTTACTTCAATCAATAAAACTACATCAACAATTTCACAATCAACAACCATGACGACCAGCATAACTTCACCCAACATTTACCATTCTGATGAAACCTTTCGAAATTTAACCATCAGTAATAAAGCAATAATACCCATCCAAACAAAGCTACCACGAAGTAATGTTAACTTCCAATCACTTTTACCAACCGCAGTTGTTCATATTACCGATGTCCAGGGGCAGATGCAACCGGGCCGTGTTCTGTTAGACTCCGGTTCACAGGCATCATTCGTGACTGAGGAGTGTATTTCCCGTTTGGCCTTATCTCGACATAAGGAAACCATTACTATCAAAAGAGTTAGCTCATCCTCAGCGGGGACCACTAGAGGATTAACAACACTACAGCTCACTTCCAGATTTCCGTCAAAAACAAAGTTAATGGTAAATGCACTCATTTTACCAAAGTTAACAGCACCGACGCCGTCAACAACCATCAGCCCAAAATGTTGGGATCATCTGAAAACCCTGCAACTAGCAGATCCAACATTTTTGCCAGCTAACCGAAGAAGAAGTCCAATGTGAAAACCATTTCCCCAAAACCCACCGACGAACCACAGAGGGCAGATGTTTACCTTTTTTTGAACCCCGAAAACCATTGGGAAGTACCAGGGATATGGCCATCAAGCGGTTGTGTGCGATGGAAACCAAGTTTACTAAACTTCCCCAGCTCAAACAAGATTACTCGACGTTTATGCAACAATATATTAAATTAGGTCGTATGCACCTCATAAAGAATTCTGTTTCCTTTTTTTTATTACTATAGCTAAAACCGGCGCTACCGTGCCATACCGCAAAACCTTTATCGCTTAGAATTCATCCTTCTATCGATTTCTGCAGTTAGTTTGAGTGTACTAATTTCCGCCCGCAGGGTAATAACACGCATCGGCATATATAAGTTTTGTTCCTTGAACCATTCTCTACTTACTGTCCAAATTTCACGTTAAGGTGAAAGTAAAGAGCTGCTTTATAATTTGAGGCACCCAAACTATAAAAATAACCCCTTAAAAAGGATTGTTTGGGGCGAAATAGGTGAAGCTTTTGGGATATCTCCTGAAGAGTGCATGAAGCGGTGGAAAAACATTAAGGCAAGGTATACACGGTTAATTAAACCAGCAAAAAGTGGGAGTGCTGGACAAAAAAAAGAAAACCACGAATCCTGGCTGGTAAAGGAGATGGACTTTTACAGGGAGCAAACAATAGACGAGTAAGTTGGATAATAAATAATTTTAATTATATCTAATAAAGTATTCATTCCTATTCTTAAAACGTAGAAAATATCTCGATCAATTTAAATAAACTCAACAGAAACGTTTACACTGTTACATGTAAAGTACGGAATTTAATTTTGCGTTCATTCCATATTATATTTGATTTATTTTTACAGTGCAAACTAATGTTATATGTTTATTTTAGGCCAACAGAAACAAGTTTTCAAATGAACCCACCATCCACAATAAATGTTGAAGTACAAAATTTTTTTAATCAAACTGCCGAAGATTTACTAAATAATGATGTGGAATGTGACAATTTTTTGTCTGCTGCAGTGTCGGTACCAGACCCAGACCCCAATAATAATGTGGAATTGTACAATTTTATGGTACCACAACCGATACCACAAACGGTGGTACTACCGATACTACAAACCGAAAAACTGCCAGAAGAAAATCAAAACAGTAACACGCAATCTCCAGGACCATCTGAGTTAGCATGCCGAAAGAAAAAAAGGCAGGACGACGTTGTAGTGGATGCCTTGCTAGAAGACGCACTACAAAATATAAAGGAAAACAGACAAGCTTTGACGTCCAATTTGAAAGAAGCAACTATATTTACAACATTTGCGGAATCAACCACACGTGATTTTAAAAATTGGCCGAAGTTATGCCAAACAAAATTCTTACATCAAGTGAGCATTTTGTATCACAAATGGCAGAATATAAGTAAAAAAAAAAACAAAATGTGATTATGTTATATGAGTTAATTTTATTTTTATTTAGTTTTAAGGTTTTCTAAAATACTTGTGATATTTAAATATTTAATTTTAAGGTTTTCTATTTTTTTTTTTAAATGAATTATTAACTTTTTAATTTAAATGAATTATTTTAAATGAATTATGAATTAATATAATGTGATTATGAATTAATATATAATGTGATTTTTTTAATTAAGATGTAATTTTATATTTTGTGATATTTATAATAAAATAAATGAATAAAATTATTAATTTTTTATTGAATTGAGTTAAACTGCCAAGGCAAAATATCAACATCGTTGAAATATGTTTTGAATTTATCCCTAATTTCGATTGCATTTCGGCTGGGGTTGTTTGAGCTGACTCGTTGAATTTGTCGAATTCCACTGTTATCTTCATTTTGGCTTCCTAGGCGATTTGTTCCAACAGCGTGGCTAACAACTAAATTAGTTCTGTCATATTCCCGTAAGTTATTTTCTCGAAGCCAATTATGCTTTTACTATTGCCACTACCGTCAATTTGCTAGCAATAATGGGTTTGCGATATATCCTCCACTTGCTTGCTAGGATACCAAAGGCATTTTCGAGGACCCTTCGAGCTCTTGATAGCGTGACAGGCAATACTGATGTATTTCGACCTGGATAAGGCCGCATGAGGTTCGAAAGGAGCGAAAATGCTTCATCCCCTACAAAAACGAACGGATATTCGTTGCCGTCATGTAAAGTTTCTGGTGGTGGGAGACTTAATTCATCATCGTCTCGAATTACAGCTTTCCAAACTCACTTCTCCTGAAGATTGAGCTGTCGCCTACATGACCCGGTGCCCCAATGTCTACCATTATAAATTTATGATTGGCATCGCATATGGCAAAAAGAACAATGCTGTGGCTGTGCTTATAATTAAAATTATTCGATCCGGAGTTTCCAAATGCCTGAAAACATCAATTAAATATTATTATAATATAAGATACACATATATATATATATATTTAAAATGGTAAACTTACTTGAATAATCACATGCTTGCCGTCCATTGCTCCTACACAATGTGGGAAATTCCATTGCTGCTCAAAATCACTTGCAATTTCTTTCCACATTGTGTTACTAGGAGTAGCGGAAACTAAATCCTTTAAAACTTCCCACAATTTTAGGCTAGTTTCCCTAATAATTTGTGATGTAGTACTTTGTCCTATACGGTACCCATATCTCCCAATAGACACCATGCTATCACCACTAGCTAGATAACTAAATCAAATTATGAGAAATTAGTTTATTTTATTAATATTAACATAAATGTATAATGCTACTTACCGAAGTGTCAAAGACAAGCGTTGACTTGCACTGATGGATCTTTCTCCAACATCAAGCCGTTGTATTGACGGGCCAACCAATGCTAATAATTCATCGAATGCTGTGGGTGACATTCGATGAAAATTAACGAACGTTTCGTTATTATCTAGCCTAATTTCGGCAACAAGATTATTGTGATAACCTTGACGCAGTCTACCTCTGTTCACTGGATTAACACCAAAACGACGAGCACTATGACGGCGTTTTTTAATTAAATACGCCAATAAAAGGGAACTAGCGATATTTATATCGCGATTTAAAATTTCACGAGCGGTTTGTCTTAAAAAGACATTTTTATCAAAATATAAAACAACAATTTAGAAATTAAACAACAACTAAACAAAACGCGAGCAAGTAAAGGAGTAACAAATGAATAATATACGAGTCAGAAAATTAAATTGAAAATAAAAAAATTATTGGAATTTAAACAAAATTTAACTAAAAATCAAAACTAAAAAAAATATACGTAAGATATTGTTACACGATATATTAAAAATCACGAGAAAATTATTTAAAAATTATTCCAGAACACACGTCACAACGCCAAGCACAAATTTAAAATAAAAAAAATGTAGTTGAAAATGACAATCAAAATAGACCAATCTTTGAGCAAAATTGATTATGCTGCTATCTTCATATTGAACCAAAAAAAATGCGACGCGCACGAGACGGACTCGTGCAGCCGCCTTAAAGCATATAATAATATTGGCATATTTTAAATTCGATTTTACATTAATTTTAAACATAATTTAAAGGTGAACCGTTAAGGTATTTTATCTCTCACACCATTCGATAAAAATTACGTTTTAATGAAAATACTTTGAAACGTTTTTTGGAAGTTGCTCTTTCGAATTGTACGTTTCTATTTTTTGGGTATAAGCTTGATAATTAAATGTAGGACTTTCAATCAACCACCTATGACTCTTGAAAAATAATTTTGTAATATTTTTTCCACCGAGCGTAACATGATTTCCTAGAATGGCATTGAAGGTTTGCAACAAGGTAGAAAACTAAAACCAAAAAAAAAAAAAATAACAACATAAAATAGAATTTAAATAAAATACAATATAAATCAAAACTATATATGTACGTATGTATGTACCTTTATAAATTCAACTTGTTAAAAGCACAGACATGAAAAAGCTCACAATTTTTATTGTTGCTATTTTCGTCGTTGTTTGTGTTCTGTTTATAGCAAAAGAAAAATTCCGAATTGAATGAAAAATGTAATGTTGTATGTTCCCGTTGTCTTCATTATTACGATTATGATTATTATGGGTTTGGTTGGTAAAATCAACGAGAAAAGGAAAGAATAATGAAAAACAAAAGGAAATATAAAGATTATTATTATGATGATGCTGATGGAAATGTTGACGTTGATCTGTATACAGACGGTTATATTACGTTTATATTCAAATACATATACGTATGTTACTATTTACAAATGTAGTCTAAGGATGAGTTTAAAAATTACTACTTTTGAAGTGTTAAAATTACAATAGAAAAATAATAATAGTACAACAATATGAAAATTGTGATGGAAAAATAAGGAAATTTGTTGTATATTTTTCAGACATGTACGTACATATATATTTAGTACGAAAACGAATATGTTAGATAGTTTTTTGTTTCTTGTTGCTCTCTCTCTCTCTCTCAATAAAGTTTCTATATGTATATACATATGTATGTACACACAAGTAATAAGACTTATGTGATAACGAACAATAGAAATGTAATGAAAAAAGTGGTAATAATCCTTTCACTTGAGATTAATATTAACCCTTTTGTTTACATCTTGTTCGTCGTTTGCATGGTAAGATTACCATTAGTGAGAATATTTCTATGCGGTGAAATATTGTTCGCGACTCAAGCAAAATATAATATTATTCCTGTTAAAATTCTCTGCCTCCTATGGAGCCCGCCGTTAAAAAAGAGCTGTCTGAAGAGGAATTTACAAATATTTTCTTGGTTTCAAATCAAATTTTTGTATCTTAAGCCTTCTTAAGGCTTAAGACACAAAAATTTTTCTCCTTTCTTCTAACAATTTTGTGGGCCGAAAATAATTCTTCAGGTGTTGAGTAGGCAGTAGTAGCAAGGACCATCTCTGATAAATACCCCAGTACCTCGTAATTGCTCAAATTCATCAAAATCGGATAAGAAATGGCCAAGTTCCTTCCTAATTGGACATATACCAGAACCTTATCGGGATCGTCGATTTATTTTTGGTTATACAATGTAATTTATTGAATGTATCGTTATAAACACGCGTTCAAACAAGACGCAAATACTTATACCTCTATTCCCTTGGTCGTGTCACTTCATTCGACGTGAAAATTGTCGTGTCACTTCAACTTTAAATTGGTATTTTCTTAGTCGATCGAAGTGATAATATAAGAGAATGCGACGTAAAACTATATCTGTCACTTCAAACGACAATTGTCACATCGATCGACTAAGAGAATATCAAAATTTGATTGTAGGTATAAGTGACAAGTGACACGACTAAGGGAATAGGGGTGTTAATTTATAATTTCACAAATTTAATCAATAAAACACTGATCACCACCGGATAGAAAATTAATCGTATATCCGTATACCAAAAAAAAAAAAAAATTCTTTTTAAAAATCAAAATTTAATTTTTCGTGAATACAAATAAGCAACGCAAAATGGCCGTTGATTTTATCTCGAGAAAAAAAAACAAAGTTTTGAGTGAATCGCAACAAAAAAAATTACATTTTTGTTTGAATTTTGTTATGTCATGTGTCGTCGCTCCGTAGGTATGCCTACCGCACCGATTGAATAGGTGCGTTCTTTTTGTTAGGAATGTGTTCGCTCGAGGATTGTTATTTTTGATTTGTTTATGTAAAACTGTGGCGGTGAGTAAATGTAAGAATGAATGGATTGAATGGTTGAGTGTAAGAAATGAACGAGCCCCTACAGGACTGGTCATCCAAAACGTTTAAGAAATAGGCAAGTTCCATCCTACTTGGAAATATTCCAGAACTTCAACTAAAAATCATTTGAAGAAACCATTTCCATTATACAACTCGAATTTCACCATAATCGGTTAAGAAATAGCCTAATTCCATCCTACCTGGCCATATTCTAGAACTTCATCTAAAAATCGTTTGAAGATCCCATTTCCATCAAAGAAGTCGAATTTCAATGAAATGTATTTAAAATGAAACAATAAGCCAATTGCTTTCAAAAGTTTTGTAATTTTAGCAAAAAAAAGACTCCAATTTGGTAATAAAATATGTTTGCCCAATTTTTTTTTCCCAGCACTGTATATACATATTCCCTTTATTCACCGGCCATAAATCAATTAATAGAAGTTTAGCTCTTGATACAACACTCAACTCTAGTATTAAAGGAGACCTATAAATTACAACAACACGTACAAAAACGAAAAATAAAAAAACCACAAAAATGTTTCATTCGCTTTTTCTCTATTTATTTATAAACACGTGGTGGAATTGTTTGACGTCACGAACGCGTGACTCGAAAGATCGAGCTAACCTTGTTTGAATCATGCTCACCGTTGTTCCAGCGCATACTAACTAGTTTAACACACGAAAATTTATCTGAATACGTATTATTGACCTCGCTCAAAACAAGCTCGCATTACTTGGAGAGTAAATTGACTCAAACAGAGAATTATGTTTTTGTGGTTTTAGGTATATTGCGTAGGGGCTCACTGTATTGTTCGAAATATTATTTCTACACCCAATTATGTATTTCCTGCACCCAACCAATTTGAATTTTTATTTATTCGACACGAGACGTCTCTATGAAATCTACTATAGTTTTTGGTTATACGGAAGAAAACATTTCATCGTATCGATTAATGGAAAAAACCATAACGTTTCAATCGATCGACTAAAACCAGCATATGGAATCCTCTGTTCGGCTGATCATACATCAAGCCCTCGAACATTCAAAACCGTCCGTATTGCTGCCGTATTCAATCATTTCGTATTTCTCCTAAAAAATAGTTTAGAATCCCATTTCCATCTTATATGCTGAATTTCATCATGATCGGTTATTCATTTTGTGTTGATTACGTGTTGTTAAGGTGTCGAATTTCATCATAATTGGTTAAGAAATAGCCAAGCTAGATCCTAATAAGCCGTATTCCAGAACTTCACCTAAAAATTATTTTAGGATCCCATTTCCATCGTACAACTCGAATTTCATCATAATCGGTTGAGAAACAGCCAAGTTCTATCCTAATTAGCCATATTCAATAGGTTCTTCTAAATTTTATTTAAGAATCCCATTTTCATCGTATTAGTCGAATTTTACCACAACCGGTTGAGAACTAACAGAGTTCCTTCCTAATAAGCCATATTCCAGAACTTCATCTAAATATCATTTTAGAATCCCATTTCCATACTACAACTCGAATTTCATTATGATCGGTTAAGAAATACCCAAGTTCCATCCTACTTTGCCATATTCTAGAACTTCAAGAAATAGCCAAGTTCCATTCTACTTGACCATATTGAAGAACTTCATCAAAAAATCATTTAAAGATCCCATTTCCGTCGTAGAATTAGAATTTCATCATAGTCGGTTGAGAAATAACCGAGTCCCTTCCTAATTGATCATATTCCAGAACTTCTTCTAAATATCATTTTTGAATCCCATTTCTATCACACGTGTCGCATTTCATCAAAATCGTTCAAAAAATAACCAAGTTCCATCCTACTTGGCCATATTCCAGACCTTCATCTAAAACTCATTTGAAGATCCCATTTCGATCATACATATCATAGTTGACCATATTCCCGAACTTCTTCTAAATATCATTTTAGAATCCCATTTCTATTGCACATGTAAAATTTCATCATAATCGGCTGAGAAATAACCGAGTTCCTTCCTAATTGACCATATTCCAGTACATGAATTTTGGTCGCAAAATTCCTCACTGCCTCATGAGAATACATGAGTGTATACTTACAAGGCGTATAAGATATATTTTGTTATTGTGTGCTGTCATACACGTTATTTGTAAGTACTAGTGTATCGTTTTGTGACGGTAAGTATCAAAAGTAAGCCAATTGGCCGAAATCGGTTCAAATTTTTTTGTGCTTATGCTCGCGTGTGAGAAGATCTCACTTGCTATGAAGCAGGAGAATTTACAATACAGCGTTGTTCATTGTTCAAACAATATGGTAAGTATTTTTTGAATATCCTACTTTTAGTAAAGTTCTATTATTGTATAATAAAAAATAGTATATGGTTTAACGAGCATATAATGGGTACCCAGACACTTACTCGGAAAAAATATTCTATAAAAACATTTACTCGAAAATTATGTGCTCGAAAAACATTTACTCGAAAAACACTTTCACTAAAATGAATAAAACCACATTTGCTCTAAGAACATTTACTCAAAAAACATTTTCTCGAAAAAAAACTTGAAATAAGTAGTCTATGTTTTCAACCAAAACAATTGAAATGTCATTCAACCAAAATATTTATTAGTTCAACAATAATGTTTACTATTTAAACATATAAAAATTAAACAATGTTGGTAAGGATAAATATACAAACTTTAAAATAGAATAAACTTAATAAAATAAAATAAAATTTCTAACCTTGTAGATGACCAGTATATGGATAATTTAAAAACAACAAAAAATAAGCCTTGCTTCCTAGTAGATGGTTATGTATTTATTAAAAATAAACAGCATAATGATGTTACGTACTGGGTTTGCACGAATAATCGGAAAAATCGATGTAAAGCACGAATTAATACCAAAGGTGATGTTATTATAAAGAAAGTTGGAGAGCATAATCATGCTGGCAATTCAGCAAATGTTGGTGTTAGAAAAACCCTTACTGAAATTAAAAAGAGAGCTACATCTACAAATAGTAATACACAACATATTATTGCTGAATCTACTGTTGCCATAAATAATCCAGTAAGAGTCCATATGCCGTCTATTCCATCCATGCAGCGCACAATTCACAGACAAAGACAAGGAAATGCTGTTATTCCAAAATCGTTAATTGATTTAATTATACAAGAAAAATGTAATGTTACTCTTCAGGGTGATCAATTTTTGCTGTATGATTCAGGGCCTACCGAAACTCGAATTTTGATATTCTCAACCCAACGAAATCTTCACTTTTTGGCGCAATCTGACATGTGGTTCGTTGATGGTACTTTTAAAACAGTACCGTTAATTTTTAATCAACTTTTTACCAGACATGGGATAAAAGAAAAGCAATCTTTACCATTAGTGTATGTCTTATTACCGAACAAATTAACTGAATCATACAAAAGGGCATTCGAACAGTTAAAATTGTTAAATGTTTATTTAAAACCATTGCATTTAATGTCAGATTTTGAACAAGCTATTATAAACGCAGTTTCCGTATCTTTTCCAGATGCTCAACAAAAATTTTGCTTCTTTCATTTAGGCCAGAGTTTATATCGCAAAATATGTCAGGTGGGCTTAAAAGCTCAATATGACCAGGATGCAGTGTTCGCTCTTAAAATTCGTATGATTTTATCAGTTGCATTTGTGCCGCCGGCCGATGTTATTAACGCTTTCCAATATTTAACTGAAATCAATGTTATCCCAGAAGAAGCTAATGAAATATTGGATTATTTTGAGGATAATTATATCGGTAGATTTGATGTGCGGTCTAAAAATGAAACTGGTAGGCGCAATCCCAGGTATTGTATTGAATCGTGGAATGTTTATACTGCAACACTAGAAGATTCTGCTCGAACAAATAACTGCGTTGAAGGTTGGCATAATGAATTTTCCCGGTTAGTTGGTTGTGAACATCCATCTGTTGATTTTTTTTTTGAAAAAATTCAACTAGAACAATCAAAAAATGAAATAGTTCTCGAGCAAATTTTTGCTGGAACTCCAATGCCTCCAAAACACAAAAAATGTCGGGATTTAGATAAAAGAATCAAAAATGTTGCTGAGAAATATTCAATTATGGAAATCACCGATTATTTAACTGCAATTGCATACAATACTGTATTATAAAAGTAACCAAAAAAATTTAAATATTTAATTAAAATTCTAACAAAAGTTAAAAACAAAATAGCATTTAATTAATATTCAATAATCATTTTCTGGTAAAATTAATAATCGAAAAATTCTTCAAAAAAATCGCGCGATTTTTTTGAAGAATTTTTCGATTATTAATTTTACCAGAAATGACGTTCGAGTAATTGTTGTTCGAGGAAATGTTTTCGGGCAAATGTTTTTCGAGAAAATGTTTTTCGAGGAAATGTTTTTCGAGCAAATGTCATGGAATCCATATAATGATAGCTGTTATTCACGAAGAAGAAGTTTACCGACATGAGCCGATAGGCGAGTGTCGTAAATCATCTGAGTGAATAACAGCCATTATATGCGAGTAGAATACGATACTTTGTCAACGACCGATAAAAAATTGTATTTTATTACCAAATCCTTTCAATAAACCTAAAATAATTTCCGTCGACATTTTGACGTTTTATTTCATGAATATTAATGAAAATGGCAAGAGACTACTAGATAAAATTTCAAAAATGAAATTTTTAATTTTTATTTGGTAGTAGTGAATAATGGAAGAAGGGACTACTAGATAAACTAGCAGTGAATAATGGATATCATTATAATTGAAGAAACAAACGCATAATGAGTATATGTTAGTCGTGGACAATAGTATATTATTCAACGAGCATATAATGATAGCTGTTATTCACGAAGATGAAGTTTACCGACACGAGCCGATAGAAAAAATTGTGTTTTATTATCAAATCCTTTAAATAAATCTAAAATAATTTCCGTCGTTATTTTGACGTCTCAGTTTAATAATAATGAAAATGGCAAGAGACTACTAGATACAATTTCCAAAAATGAAATTTTTATTTGGCAGTAGTGAATAATAGAAGAAGGGACTACTAGATAAACTAGCAGTGAATAATGGATATCATTATAATTGAAGAAACAAATGTATAATGAGTATATTATACGTTAGTCGTGGACAAATGTATTTTTCTCCGATCGTAGGAAAAAATATATCTTTCCGTTGTTTTTTCGAAACGAAAAGCTCATGATTCCAGTATGTTGTATTTGTTGCTAAGCAACAAGTAATAATAATACGAGAATATTTTTTCTGGCCTATGCCGGGAATATTAACTACGACAACTTTTGAAAAAAAAACAAAAAAACAAAATGTATTTATGTCTTATGATGTCGTGGCTAACTAAGCAATAATTTTATGTTATTTTCGATATTTTACTTTGTTTTGATTTCTTAATATGATAATTAATGAATAATACTAAAAATTATTTTGGGTTTATATTCGTTTTAAAGTCCGATCGGAGCAAAAATAGTATGTACAATTCGGAGGAAAAGTGCATTCCCGGACTCCCGTGGTTGCCGGACTCGGCTATCGCCTCGTCCGCCAATTTCCACTATCGTCCGGGAATGCAGTACTTTTCCTGCTAATTATACAATATACTATTCTTTAGTTTTAACTTTATACATACGTTTGTTTATAAATATTTTATTAATTTATAATAAATCGATTTTTATTATAAATTATTAAAAAATTAATCAATAAAAATATTAAGTTAAAACTAAAGAAATTAATTTTTTTATTTTGTGAATGTAACGTAAATTAAAGATAATTCGTACTTGTTAAATATATAATATAGTTAATTGACCAATGAGAAAGTGTATAAAGTGCATCCTTATGAAATAATGTTGACTAACTATCATAAATATAAATAATTTGAAATTAAATATATCGAATTGCAGGTTGTACACAATTTTAATTGAAATTAATAAAATTTTAATACACAATTTTGCATTTTAGTCAATTGATTTTTTTCTCAAACATCGTCATCTTCGTGTCCCTTTAAAAATTTCATTTCGGATACGAAACCCTAATCTCTACAAACAATATAAAATAACAAAACGAAAAACTAAAAAGAGCATGAAGAGCATGAATCATAAAAGAGCATTCGAACACACACCCATTAACTAATACCATCACGATCCGGTAATTCTCGCCTCACTGACTCATGAGGCGACCAAAATTCATGTCCAGAACTTCTTCTAAAAATCATTTTAGAATCCCATTTCTATCGCACGTATTAAATTTAATCAAAATCGATTAAGAAATAGACAAGTTCCATCATACTTGGCCATATTCCAGAACTTCATATAAAAATCAATTTAGAATGCTATATTTCGTTAGAATCATAATCTAAATATCAAATGTATACTCCTGGCTTGGCACAATAAATAATCCATAACGCAGTGTAAACCCATGTTAGTACCATAAATTCGCTTTATTTTCATATAAAACTTATGAATGCACTATCCAGCCGAAATATGTAATTTTTTATTCAGCCAGTAGAAGGTTAGATAAAGGTTAAAAAATCAAAAACCAATAACATAAACTTTTTAGGAAACTATAAATGATTGAACACACAATTTAAATTAACATAAAATTTGTTTTAATTTTGACGGTTTAATTTATTTATTTTATAAACTTAATTTGTTAATTATAAATTCTTAATTTATTTCAGTAAAATATTTATTTAATTTTATTATTTTGCACCACCATTTTTGGTACACACGAAATGAGTGGCTGGCATCTAACATAAAGAGCGACGTGTTGAAGCATTGATATCCGAGGCGAGACTGAAGAAAATAAATTTTATTTTGTTTTTGTGTTATCTCTTCATATGGAAGAGACAGTAGTTTTATGGTTACATGCGTGTGTTCCCAAGTGGTACAACGTAGAGCGGCGTGAAGACGTTGCACTAGTTGTTGGTTGAACTCAAACGCCAACGCATGTAGGTGGTGATGCATTGTGGCGGAGCATGCATGAGTGAGCCGCTACAGCTATGCGAGTAGCGTTTATTTTCTATATATCTAGCGTAATGTTTTTTATTTATTTGTTGCAAACAATCACACATTTTGTTTGTATGTATTCACATATAAAAATTGTAAACAAAAATAAAAGTAGTGAGAAATACGATGTTTTGTTCGATTTGTTTTTTGTATACTTTATACTCGTAGAGCAAACTCAATTCAAAGTCAAAACGCAAATCAAAAACAAATTTATGGTAGTAAATGACGATCAGTTCAGCTGGTGAGCACTTCAGATCTTCCTTTACTGTTGCTCGGATTCCAAGTAGTACGATTGGTATTTCCGAACTCCAATTAATTGTATTGCTTCTGGCCAATAGTGCGGCTTTCAGTAGCCGATTGAAGCGTTGGTCCATGCCATTGGCTTGTGGATGGTAAGCCGTTGCCCGTATCCGATGTGATCCGAGGAGTTTTGCTAACTCTGTGAACAGTTTAGACTCGAATTGCGTTCCTTGATCTGTTGTGATGTGAAGGGGCACGCCGAATCATGATACGTAATTGTTAACAAATGTTGTGGCAATGGTTACAGCTAACATATCGATCATGCAGTATGCTTCGGGCCAGCGAGGGACACAGGTGAGCAAGAATGTGTATCCATTAGACGGAGGAAGTAGACCTATGATGTCTAAATGTATATGTTCGAATCGACCAGGTGGAATTTTGAATTGTTCATGGAGTGATTTTGTGTGTCGTTGGACTTTAGCACGTTGGCAGGATAAACAAGACAGCCCAATTGCCTACGTCTTTGTTCACATTTGGCCAAAAGTAGCGAGCAGTAATCAACTTACGAGTTGCAAGTACACAAGGATGCGAAATGTTGTGTAATGTGTCGAAGGTGGTTCTACGATGTATGGGCGATTGTTCCCAGTCGCAGATGATTTCGAGGCCAGATAGTTTAAAAAGAAAATAAATTCTGAAGTTCTAGGCCAGCTTTTTGTGAGTTTACTATTTTGTGTAAGTCGATGTGTGTCTCGACTGCGGCCATTTCGTTGTCAGTGGTGCGGGATAGTGTGTCCGCGACAACGTTGTCATGTCCGTGAACATGCTGAATGTCCTTGGTAAATTGACTTATCTAAGTCTAGTAATATCTTTTAGGAGATATTTTGATGTTATAGGACTTTCTGTTTTACTTATGCGTATTGCAAATATGACAGCTGTTGCCAAAATGCTTGATCTTTCTGGCCATATTTGCCAGAATATGATTTCCTATCTCGGTAATACCTCTATGAGTTCTATCATGTTCTTTTTGTAGTATGGTCATTTGCTTATCTGGGTTTATAACGTCTTCGATCATTTTTGTCACGAAAACCAAATGATAGGTTTGCGAAAAATTTTCCCTTAAAGATCTTGAATTTTTTGATGTAGCGTTTCGGGTGATAGGACCGCTGATTGTTTACCATTACGGTAAAGTTTTATGTAGTTTGTTATCTCTTCTTTTCCAAATGAATCTTTAGAGATTATTATTCTTTTAAAATTTCTGATGTATCTGCGGAGTGCACTGTTTCACCGTTGCTTGACTCCGCGTCTGTAATTTGCTGTCCATTCTCTGGGATTTGGTTCATTTCTACACGTGAAGTGTTATTACTTGCTTCATTGAGATTTATTTCTTTTGCGTCTCTAGTTGTCGGAAATCTCCTTAATGTGTTTGTTATTACATTTGACTTACCTTCGCGATACATGACATCGTAGACATAATTTTCTAATTCCAATCGCCATCTTAGGATCTTGGAATTTCTTTCCGATGATTTAATGAAAGTTAACGGCTATGATCCGTTACAAGTGTAAATTTTGTACCTTAAAGCGAGGGTTGGTATTTTTTTATGGACCATATGATGGCTAATGCTTCCCTCTTAGTTAACTTCGGTTGTATTTAATTTTCGGGACGCAAAGGCTATTGGTCTTTCTACACCGTCCTGGACCTGTGATAAAATTGAACCTAGTGCGTGGTCCGATGCGCCTGTGGACAGTATGAAGGGTTTCGTGAAGTCAGGGTATGCTAATATTTGATCTGTTGCTAAAATATTTTGTCAGAGTCTCGAACGATTTTATATATTCGGTGTCTAATATGTTCAAAGTGTTCTCTTGTTTTAGGTATTTTGTCATTGGCTTTGTAATTTTGATGAAACGCCTATAATACCCTGACAGACCAAGGAATTGTTTTATTTTCTTCTGTGTTTTAGATATTGGTCATTCTAGGTGTTGTGATTCCGATGAATAATCCGAATGCAGCAAAACTTTCTCGTAAAAAACTTTAATAAAATGTTTGCACTCAAAAAAAATAAACAATAAACAATTGAAGTTTAATTAATTTTTCTTTTATTTTTTAGGTTTTTATTATTCTTGTTTTGAAAATTTTATCACAATAAATAAATTTCACAATACAATATTTTGTTGCTTGGTTGGAAAAGAACTGACCAATAAATTTTTTATTTCCCAATTTATATTAATTTTATTTATGACGAGTCATATAAATCGACGCGACATCTAATTGGTATTATATTATGGTTATGCGTTTGTTAATTATGGTATAATTTTTTACCATTACGACAAATTCACAATAAAATTTTTAACTATAAAACTGTTATACAATATTTAGTGAATCGGTTCGAATCTTAATAAACAAATACATAAACAATACTAAATTAATTGGTTTGAATCTTAATAAGAGGAATTAACTTAGCAGTGATTTAGGGGTAATTTTAATTAGCACAGAATAATAATATAACTTTTAAAAGTGGTTGATGAAAATAGACATTCTCCCGCCTCAGGAAGTGTTGGAATTATTCGTCTATTGGTAATAAAGACAGTTTGACAACAGGCCGTCTCAATATTCCGGATGATGTCTTCACGGTAACTACACGTACAATGCTGTCTTCTCCGGGGTGAACTGCAATGACTCGTCCAAGATTCCATTTATTTGGCGGTGAGTTATCATCACGTAATATGACAATATCATTGATTTTTATTACTGATGAATTTGTTTGCCACTTTGTCCGCTTTTGTAGCGATGTGAGGTAGGTTAGATGCCATTTTTTCCAGAATTCTTGACGTAGTCTCTGTAGATATTGCCATCTGGATAGGTGATTCAGTTTGATGTGGCTGGTATCTGGATCAGGCAGGTACGTGTACGGATGTCCAATTAAAAAGTGTGCCAGTGTTAGGGGATTCAGGTCATCATCTGTATTGACACAAAGCGGTCGTGAATTAAGGATTGCCTCAATCTGTGTCAAGAGAGTGGTCATCTCTTCGTAGGTGAGTAAAGCTCCCGTCAATGTTCTTCTCAAATGGTATTTTGTGGATTTCACGGCTACTTCATATATCCCACCAAAGTGAGAGCCAGTTGGTGGATTGAATTTCCAAATAATTTGATTCTGAGAAAGAAAATTTGAAATCTTAGTATCTTTAACAATATTGAAGAGTTCATTGAGGTTGGTTTTGGCCCCAATGAAATTTGATCCATTGTCGCTGATAATTTCACGGCATAGACCACGACGCGAAATAAAACGACGAAAGGCTGCGATAAATGTATCAGTGGATAGATCGCCAGCCAATTCCAGGTGAATTGCCTTGGTGCTTAGGCAAACAAACACAGCAATATAGGACTTATCCGGTTTTAGTCCTCTGCGTTTCGATGGTCTAACGTAGATAGGTCCAGCGTAGTCGACCCCTGTCGAAAAGAAAGGCCTGACCAATGTAACTCGGCTGGGTGGTAAGTTGGCCATAATCGGTTGGATATTCTTGGACGTGTATCTGAAGCATTTCATACACCTTTTGATAATGCGTCGAATTACTATCTTGCAATTGATAATCCAATAATGTTGCTTCAGAGTCGTGAACAATAGTGAATGATTTCCACAAAGTAATGCCTCGTGAGTTGTGCGAACCAGTGCTTCAGTGACGACATCATTGGTTGGTAGTAGTATTGGATGCTTCACATCAAATGGTATGGTTGCTCGTGCTATGCGCCCGCCTACTCTAAGTATACCATTCTTATCAAGGAAGGGATTAAGGTTAATTAAATTATGTGTTTTAGGTAATTGAACATTGCTTCTTAGTGCTTTTATTTCTGTATGGAAATGGTTTTCTTGGACATATTTTATTAAAAGTTCTTTAGATGCATTTAATTCGGTACAATTAAGAAATGTTGTTTGTCTTTCTTTAGCTTTTAACTTGCAATTTTTAACATATCGGTTACAATATGCTAACACACGAATAATTTTATTGTAGTTTGAAAATTTTGACACAATTAACTGGATCGGTGATGGATATGATGTTAGGTTACAGGTGACTGTTTCTGTTGGTTGAAATTTGACTGGCCATTCGCTTACTGGTTGTTTGAGCCATTCTGGTCCTGTCCACCAGAGTTTGTGATTTAATAAGTCAGATGGTAGTATACCCCTTGAGGCACAATCGGCTGGATTGTAGTTAGTGGTTATGTGATGCCAATAATTCCTCGGATAGTTGGTAATGATTTGCGATATGCGATTCCCCACAAAAACGTCTAGTGAGCGGGGCATTGTTTCTATCCATGATAACACAATTGTTGAATCGGTCCACATGTAAACATTTGTTTCACGATCAACTATTTCTTGAATGGTTTTCATTAAGTTCGAGAGCAGTACTGCAGCACATAGTTCAAGTTTTGGTATGGTGATCTGTTTTTGTATGGGTGCGACCTTAGTTTTTGCGGAAACAATCGTCACTTCTATTTCGCCTAATTCATTGGTGCAAGCAACATACACGACAGCAGCATAAGCATTCTGGGACGCATCTGAAAATCCATGTAATGTTATTGGGTTATTGGTAAATTTGAGCCATCTTGGTATGTTAATGGATTTAATAAATTTTAATTCACTCCGGAAATTGCTCCAATCATCTGAGATGTCCTTTGGTAATGGGTCATCCCAATCTAAACATTTTGCCCATGTTCTTTGGAAGATTATTTTGACGTATATTGTTATTGGAGCTAACCAACCTTGAGGGTCAAAAAGTTTAGATGCCTCTGATAACATGCCTCTTTTGGTTAGAGTTGGTGTCTCGTTTAGCGAAACTCGGTAAGTAAAATAATCAGAGGTTGTGTTCCAATACATTACCTAGCACCTTTGAGTATTGTGATTCTCTGTCACTTTCGATTAATTTTTTGTTGTCGATTGAGATTTCATCGTTAAGTGGACAATTGGATAGCCACTTACGAAGATTGAATCCTGATGCCTTCATTATTTGTGATATCTCCGTTTTGAGTGTGTTTAGTTGTTCCTTTGTATCTGCACCAGTCATAAGGTCGTCGACGTAAAAATCTCTGCCAATAATGGTTGATGATATTGGAAATGTTTTTTGGTTGTCATTGGCAATTTGTTTTAGTACACGGGTAGACAAAAAGGGTGCCGATGCAGTTCCATATGTGACGGTAAGTAAACGAAATTCTCGTATGGACTCCGTTGGTTCCTCTCTCCATAAAATTCTTTGGAATTCGGCATGTGATTTGGTAATTAAAATTTGCCTGAACATTTTCTCCAGATCGGCTGTCATCACGTATCGGTGGAAACGAAATCGTAATAAAATTTGTTGTAAGGTTTGTTGTATTGTTGGCCCGACGAGCAGATTGTCGTTGAGCGATCTGCCTGAATTGGTTTTGGCCGAGGCATCAAAAACGACACGCAACTTGGTTGTGGTGCTTGTTTCCTTATAGACTGAATGATGTGGTAGGTAATAGGACTGGTTCCATGGAATGTCTTTTTCGGAATTTGGTATAAGCTCCATGTGCCCCAAATGTTGGTATTCTCTCATAAAGTCTACATATTCCTTTTTTAGTTCTGAATTTCTTGCTAGTCTGCGTTCTACGGCTTGGAGTCTTCTCATGGCTTGTGACTTGGATTCTCCAAGCGGCGCAGCTTCAGCGTCAAACGGTAGGGCAACGACATATCGACCATCAGAGTTTCTTTGGTAACTTTTGACAAAATCATTCTCAACGTAAATTTCATGCTGAGTATGTGGTGTGGGTGTTTGGATGTCTTCAATTTCCCAGAATTTAGTGAGTGCCTTGTCGATATTGATTGATGTGCACAGAGTTGTAACCTTTGACTGTTCTCTGTCACTCAATGTTCCTGAAATTACCCATCCAAGAATGGTTTCTTGTGCAGTAAGGTTGTTTTTAACACTTCTAATTTGACCTGGTAAAATTAATGATAAATAATGGTCACATCCAATTAAAATGTCTATATTGCCAGACTCATGGAACATCGGGTCTGCAAGTGGTAGGGTTTTAAATTCTTCCCAATGGTGATTAGTGAGATTTATCGATGGTTGATTTGACGTGATTGATGACAGAACGAGAGCTTCGATATTAAATGAAGTCTCTGGTCGGGAGCGAGAAAACACTTCCATGTTAACCCTTCCTCTGGAAATTCCCACCCTGGTTGATGATAAACCTTCCACTATGGTTCTGCAATTCTTTCGAGGTAATCCCAACTTCTGAGCGCACGATTCGGTTATAAACGATACGAGACTTCCAGAGTCTAATAGAGCCCTGCAAGAATATAGAACATTATTTGCTCCTCGAACTTTTACTAACGCCGTTTGTAGTAGTCCCATGCTAAATGTAGATGGCTTCGATTGGTATGCTTGTATGGTAGATGAGGTTAACAGTGTTGACGTGGTTGAATCCCCTTTTGTTGCATTAATTTTATTATCTTTTATTTGTTCTGAAATAACAGTTTGGTTAAATGGTAAATGGAGTAGTGTGTTGTGACGTTTCTGATATTTCATGCATGAATTTTTTGATCTGCATCTCGATACTAAATGTGAATCACACAAACAATTATAACAACGACTGGCCCCCTGCATAAATTCGCGCCTTTCATTCACATTCATTGCCTTAAATTTCGAACATTCGTAAAGATTGTGGACTGTATCACATAATGGGTAATTTTTAATGGCTACGTTCAGACTGCGAATATTTGAAGAGCGTGGTTGTGGTTTTTTGGGTGTTGGTTGGCAACTTTCTAGTGAATCAGCACGTTTGGTTATAAAATCGAGGAATGATTGCCAACTGGGGTATTCAACATCTGTAGATTCATCCGACCATCGCTGCTGTGTGTCCTCATCTAGTTTATTTAACACCAAATAAATCAGCCAGGAATCGCGGCCTTCTGCCCCATTCCCTAGCGCTTTTATTCCACGAATTATTTCGTCCGAAGTGTCACATAATTGACGCAGTTGCTTGGCTGATATATTGGTGATGGTTGGTTGGTTAACAAAGGTCTTGATGAAGGAGCTTAGAATCAGCTTCTTTTTACTGTACCTTTTGACTAGCCTTTGGTATGCTTCGATGTAGTTGACTTCAGTTATAGCCAAATGTCGTAGAGATGCACTAGCCTCTCCTCTTAATGCGCCCTTGAGGTATTGTAATTTTTGTACACCGGTGAGAACGGGATTATCATGAACAGCTGACATGAACATATCATGGAATGACTGCCATTCTTGGTAATTACCATCAAAGGTTGGTAGCGTTAGCCGAGGTAATTTAGTGTCACTACGAGGATGATTGAAGGTTTCCGACGTATTGCCGTTGTTTATGGTCATCGAAATATTTTCAGTTTGTATGGTCTGCTGAATTTCACGAATACGCGTGTTAAGTTTTGTACTAGCTGAGTAATACAATTCGTCGCATTCTAGCGCCAACGACTCCGCTTCTGCATCCCTTGCGAATATTTCGTCCTCAACAGATGAAAATGATTTCATTAATGATTGGAGATTGTCCAACCGCGCCTTTACGCTTATAACGTCCGATGTTTCCGAAATCTTTTCGGCATAGTCAAGTATTTTTTTTATCTGTGCCAACGTGATTTCACGACGCTTAAGAAACGGTTCGACCTTCGGTGGCATATTTAAATATTGCCTTTATTTCAGTGGTAAACGCGGTACACTTTTTGGTTTAAGCACAATTGAAATCCCTTGATCACCTTAATTTTAAATTCACTTTATCACAATAGTTTAAATTCACTTTAGTTTGAAAAAACTTAATATAATTTTATTATATTAATATAATTTTAGGTATGTACTTCAATAATAAATGGGTCGATAATTAAATAATCACTGGGTCGCGAAAAGACAGCAACTTTCCAAGATAATATGTGAAATTAAGGTAAAGGTAGGTAAAACTATGTAATGGTAATTTATATGGTAATGGAAAATGGTATATTCAAAAGAAGAAAAATAAAAATGGTACTTATGGTTTGTGGCAATGTGGCGTCCAACATCAAATTTTCCACGAGGTATGGTGTAGATTATTCTCCAAAGTGGTGACCGGTCGATTTAATCCAAATCGAAATCCGGCTCGAAGGACCAATAAATGTTGTGATTCCGATGAATAATCCGAATGCAGCAAAACTTTCTCGTAAAAAACTTTAATAAAATGTTTGCACTCAAAAAAAATAAACAATAAACAATTGAAGTTTAATTAATTTTTCTTTTATTTTTTAGGTTTTTATTATTCTTGTTTTGAAAATTTTATCACAATAAATAAATTTCACAATACAATATTTTGTTGCTTGGTTGGAAAAGAACTGACCAATAAATTTTTTATTTCCCAATTTATATTAATTTTATTTATGACGAGTCATATAAATCGACGCGACATCTAATTGGTATTATATTATGGTTATGCGTTTGTTAATTATGGTATAATTTAGGTAAGAAATTAAATTTACCATTACGACAAATTCACAATAAAATTTTTAACTATAAAACTGTTATACAATATTTAGTGAATCGGTTCGAATCTTAATAAACAAATACATAAACAATACTAAATTAATTGGTTTGAATCTTAATAAGAGGAATTAACTTAGCAGTGATTTAGGGGTAATTTTAATTAGCACAGAATAATAATATAACTTTTAAAAGTGGTTGATGAAAATAGACACTAGGATCTTGTCATGATTATTACAAACACAAGTTGAAATAATTTAAATAAATTATTTCCGACGGATTCACTGTTATAATTGGTTTTTATTAACTTTAAGCACTGTTGCATTTCACTTAACTACACTTCACCGTCCGGCTGCGCCCGTTATACTTAGGTTTCACAATTTAACAAACATAAAAAAAGAATATTTATTTAAATTTTTATTAATTATTACTTTTCACAACAGATTTTCACTTAAAACTAAATCTTAATTTTATTTTATAAAACCAAATAAGCTGTTGATGTTGTTGTTGTGAGACTTGCAACGATGCGTTTTCCTTATAGTGCAACGTGATGGTGTGATCGCATTACCATTTATTTATTTATGTAATCTGTTGATCAGGATTATCATTTGACACTTTACTTGTGTCGAATGGAATGTCGTATGATGTTGTGCGGGAAAGTCTATTCAGCTACATATGGGAATATAACTATATACATATAAATATATATAAAAAAGTTCTCAATATTTTTTCAAATTTATTTTTTCATTGTAAAGAATAATCCTTCCGATTAATTATGGAATACTATTTCATTCACATGACTGCCTCGGCTGCCTTGACGTACCCCATACGGTCGGTTCAATTTTTGAGCACATTTTCGATGGTATGCGGCATTATGTCTTCAATGGCAATGCGAATATTGTTCTTGAGAGCGTCAATCGTTGCTGGTTTATCGGCGTAACACTTATCTTTGACGGCACCCCAAATATAATAGTCCAACGGCGTCAAATCACAGCTCCGAGGCGGCCAAATCACATTAGCATTTCGGCTGATAATTCGATCTTCGAAAACAGTGCGCAAAAGATCAATTGAAACGTGTGCTGTGTGGCACGGAGCGCTGTCTTGTTGAAACCAAATGTTGTCTATGTCCTCCTCTTCAAGTGCCGGGAACAGATAAATCATTTATCAAGACGCGGTAGCGCTCACCATTGACAGTAACGGCGGTTCCTTGCTCATTTTCAAAGAAAAATAGCCCAATGATGCCACCGGACCAAAATCAGCACCAAACAGTCACTCGTTGAGGATGCATCGGCTTCTCTACGTTCACATGCGAGTTCTCCGTGCCCCAAATGCGACAATTCTGCTTGTTTACATAGCCGCCAAGATGGAAATGCGCCTCATCCGAAAAAATTGATTTTTTTTCCAAGATTTTCGAAGTAATGTTTCAATATTTCCCAGTGTTGATCAAGCGAATACACAACCATTTTCGTTCAGCGGAAGGATAAAACTAACTTTCTGTCAAATCAAAAGTGACATAACCCTTACCATACTCAAAATAACCGCTAGTTCAAAAAAAAAAAAGTTAGATGACCCACCTTATATATATATATATATATATATATATATATATATATATATATATGGATATATATATGGATATATATATATATATATATATATATATATATATATATATATACATATATATATATATATATATATATATACATATATATATATATATATATATACATATATATATATATATATATATATATATATATATATATATATATATATATATATATATATATATATATATATATATATATATATATATATATATTACGTAAATATTAGGGTGGTCCTTGTTTGTATGGGGCAAAAAAAATGTAGAGATTTCTAACGGGACACCCCCTAGAAATGTGAGGTTATGCTAAAAACTTAAACAGAAAAAATATTGGGTCAATCGAAGATGGTTTAGAGGCCGCGACTTGAGCGCGAATTTCGATAAAAACAGTATTTTTTTCAATTTTTCACTTTTAAACGAACAGAAAAATGATTTAGAATTTTTTCTCAGCTTAAACCAAAATTGTGATGAATAGAAAATATAATTAACTTTCTAAAACATCAAAGATGTCGAAAGTCGGTTAACAAATGGCGACTTTATTGTCAATTTTCGAAACTAATAAAAACTCAAATAATAAACGGGTTTTTTTTAAATCTTGGATTTTATATTCAAAACTACAAAAAAATAAATAAATAAATAGCAATGAGGTGTATCGACTAAATAAAAGAATATTTTATGATGTCATAAAAATCGCATGAGTCATAGAGACTTAACATAGTTGTGTTTTTTTTGTCATTATGATTCATCTCGGTAGTTATTGTATTTAAATCCGCCTACCGCATTTATTATGACCTGCTACGGCCAATATGTTCATACAATCATGAAGAAATGCAAATTAATTTCAGTTTAAATTCAAATTTCGCGAATAAAGGATACAAATTTGTAATAACTAAATCTAGTCCATTTAAGAGTTTAATTAATATTTTTAAGAAAGTGTTAGTAAAATTGACAAAATGGCATCTAATTTACGGTTTACTACAGAAATGTATCTACTTGGTCCTGAGTACTATAAAATTATTGGTGCTAAGTTACCCTCAAATAAGCAAGTGATGTGTCTTTTTTATACAATCACCGTACTGTAAAATTAACAATTCGTGAAAGTGCGGTTATGACAATCCAGGAAGTGTCTATTTTTTGGTCAAAAGCACGAATCCCGTTGGAAAAGGAACAACATTCCATTGAAAAATTGGAAAAATTGCATGATGAGTGGAAAAATCTCCTAAAGAATAAAAATTAATCTTCAAAAGTTTACCGTGAAAGAGAAAATGCATTTAATAGTAAACTGGCTGATATTTTTGATGACCAGGGAAGACGACAAGCGATTCCTTTTGTCGCAGCGTGAGAAAGGGCGTCCCGGATATTTGACTGGAGCCAGACAATACGAAATTGAAAGAGAAAAGCGGAAATCGGAACGTATGGAGGCAGAAAAAAATCGTAAACGAAGATATCTTGAAGAAAAAAGTAAATCAATTCGTCATCGGAGAGTGACAGCGAAAGTATACCTGATAAAACGGCATGAGGTTCGAAAATATTGATTTGCCCGTGCTAAGCGCAAAAGGAGCCCCTAGAGGAAGCAAATGTTTTATTACTCCTAGAATATTGTCAGCTTTGGATAAGTGGAAGACTGGTGATCGTGCAGCAATGCATTAAATCAGTGCCGTTGCCGAAAGTTTTGGACATTCTATTGATGAACTCGTTTTGAATCGAACAACACTGAGGCGTCTTTGTGAAACAAATAGTGTAGAAATAGCAGCATCAGTTAAGTCGACTTTCAAGTTTACAACAGGCGTAGTACATTGGGATGGAAAATTACTCCCGGAGTTATCTGGAACGGAGACCGTGGATCGTTTGCCGGTGATTATTTATCATATAGATGGAGAACAATTATTGGGCGTTCCCAAAATATCAAGATCAACTGGTTGGGAAATGGCGGAGGCTGTTTTTCAAAGCTTAATCGATTGGAGAGTAGCTGATGATGTCGTGGCAGCTTGCTTCGATACCACATATTCAAATTCTGGAAGAATAAATGGAGCACCTATTATTTTAGAGCAGAAACTGGAGCGAAGTTTATTATATTTTCCACATATGTGAAATTACATTGCGTTCGGCAATTGTATCAAAAAATGGGCAATACATCAGGAGTAAATGTTCCGTTATTTGTGAGATTCAAGAATGACTGAAATTCCTTGAATAAAGATAATTTTAAAGCAGGCATAGATGATCCCAACGTTCATATACAATTAAATGATGTAAAAGCGGAATTAGCGGGTTTTGGTAAGAACGAATTGGCAAAGGAACATGCAACATTACGTCTGCCAGGGCCTATGCATCATGCTCGCTCGATGTCCAAAGCCATTTATGCGTTACAATTATTTATCTTTCGTGAAGAATTTAAGTTATCAGCACAAGAATAGAAGAATTTACGGTACATTTGCATTTTTGTCGTACGATTTTATGTGAAAATTTGGTTCCATTGCACTAAAGCCATTAAAGCACCAAAGCTGGATTTGAACTATTTACGAGATATTTATTTCTACAAAACACATGATGAAAAGTTGGCGATGGCTGTACTAAATAAAATGTGTGGACATTTACGGTATTTAGAAAGCATTGCAATCCCTTTTTTCGATGAAAACGTCTCTAGTACAGAGAGAAAAGAAGATTGATGAAACAGTTGAATATGATGAGGGATGTAGAGGCCGAGTCTAGTAAGCGCGTCGAGTTGAAAATTGATGATGTGAAAACATTCATTACGAAACAACTGGCAGATTTTGTTACACCAAACACTGGCGATTTTTTTAAACGGTTCAAGATTTCCACAGATTTCTTAAACAAAGATTATTTACTACAAGTCGTAAAGGACATACACACAGAAGTTTCCAACCCATACCAAAACATCCTTAATGAGTAGAAGATCATCCTAGATGATTATTTTCATTATAAAAATTAAATCATAACATCATTGTATAGAAGAAACATTATGCGTTGATAATTAACTAATAATTTGTTTGGTTTTTGTATTTTGAAATTTGGCCATAAAGTCGCTATCTGTGAACCTGTGATCTTTGATGTTTTGGAAAGGTAATTATCTCCTCACGACAGTTTTGATTTAGGCTGAGAAAATTTTTAAAATAATTTTTATGTTCGTTTGAAATTGAAAAATTAAAAAAAATACTGTTTTTATCGAACTTCGCGCTCAAGTCGGCACCTCTGAACCATCTTCGATTGGCCCAATATTTTTTCTGTTTAAGTTTTTAGCATAACCTCACATAGCTAGGGGGTGTCCCGTTAGATATTGGAACTTTCGCAAATAAAGGCCACCCTAATATATATATATGTACATATATATATACAGCGATTCCATACGATAACGATCAGCTGTTGGCCTAACCCCTTTTGATTTTGATGAAATTTGGTGAAAATGTTCGTCATATGAAATAACTCCACCCACATTGTTTTGTTTTCCTCTACGTCCCTCTGTTTTGATCCAGGGTGATTTGCCGTTTTCTACTTTTCGTTAAAATTAAAATTTGTGAAGAGCTCGTTCTCAAAAACCACTTTACCGATTTCAATATTTGTTAGTTCAATTGAAAGGTATTGAGTTCTGGTTTTATATAAATTTTTTGAAAATAATCCAAATTAAATTTTTGTTTATGAAAAAGAGCATTCTTTTGAATATTGTAATTTTTCGGTCTTTTGGGCCATAACGAGTTGCCTATTTTTTTAAAAGCTTATTTATTTTACCAACTAATAAAAAATAAAAAAAAATTGCGTTAGGAACAATTTTAAAGTTATGATTTTTTTAATACACCAGCCTCGAAATATTTTGTGTTTAAATTTTTAATTATTCTACCTGCGTTTTGCACCATTTACTGTATTTTAAAAGGTAATCCTATTTTATTTTATGTATTAGTGTTGTTTACTATTTTTATAGTTTTTTAAAAGCAATAAAACTATAAAAACTTTATTATAGGTTGTTCCAAAAATAAAGGAGTACAAGTTTTGAATAACTACAGCATTATCACTTTATAACGTTTTCTTTTGTTCAGGAAAACGGCTCTGCCACATTTCGACGTCATTTGGTATTTTAACAAAGAAATAAATTTTAACTTTTAACAATTTCATCAGGTATTCTTAAGGTAGGAGGCTAAAACTTAGCTTTCAAATAAAATATTTCCATATAAATACGATGGAACTGTTATATTTATGTCATTTGTCAACGTGAATTTGAAATAAAATTTAAACCCCGAAAAAATATTCAAGTTTCATTATGAAAATTAAGTGAGAAATGTGCCTTAAAAATAGATCGCGTATTCGTAAAATCTCTAATTATATAATTCAGATAGCTCATACAAAAGGTGTTTGCTTAATTAAAGGAGGGAACATTTGTACTTCATGCTACTTCGAAATATATAAAAGTAAACAAAATAATGTAATAAGTGAAGCTTCAGGATCTTTTGGTGTTCAACAAATTAATTTGGATCAAAACAGTTAACCACTTACATCATCATCATCATCGCAAGTTGCAGCAAACATTTCTGAGGAAATATTTCAACTTCCTTGTAGTTCTGGTGAAATTCAAAATAATACTGAACGCGATAATAATGAAATAATTCATCAATTACGAGAAAAGTGTGAAAGTTTCAATACGTTCAGTGAAAAATATATGGTATTAACATCGTTACTAAAAACCTGGTCTGCTCGAAAAATTCAACGAGAGTTTAGTATTTCTTATTATATGGCAAGGAGAGCAAAACAGATTCAAGATGAAAATGAAATAATGTCAACACCGAATATCAAATGTGGGTCAAAGGTCCTTAAACAAGAACTGGTAAAGTTTGTGCAGAATTTTTTTGAAGATGACGAAATAAGTAGGATATGTCCAGAAAAACGAGACTTCGAAACAATTTCATCGGAAGGAACTGTTATTACTAAACAACGTAGATTGGTACTTTGTAATTTGAAGGAAGCATATCAAATCATTAAAAAAACACACCCGAGTAGAATAATTGGATTTTCAAAATTTGCCTCACTTCGTCCAGGACACTGCGTTTTGGCAAATTTCAGCGGCACACATAGTATATGCGTTTGCATATATCATCAAAATATAAAACTTATGTTTAATGCCATACAAACAATGAAACTCCTTTCACATGAACAATAAAGTTATCGGAAACTAATTTTTCAGATTGTTTGCGAAAATTCAACAACATCTCGGCAATTAAACGAATGTGCAACCTGTACAGGAACGGAAAATATCCGTACGGATTTGTCTACAAAATTTCTACAAAATGATGTAGAAGAAATAACATTCAAGCAGTGGCAACAAGTAGATAGATGCACAATGGAAACAGTAACCATATCAACATTGACTTTTATGGATAAGTTTTGCGAACTACTACAAAACTTGGTACCTCATTCATTTATTGCAGAACAACGAGCAACTTGAGGATGCGGTTCAAGGATTTCATTGGTATAATGCACAGTGTACGATACATTCCTTTGCCGTTTACTGAAATATAAAAATAATGAAGAATCACATTCGATGGGCGATGTTAACCATAATAAATTGGAATTCACAAGCTTGGTGGCTATATCTGAATCAACAAAACACAATCATGTAGCAGTGAGATTATTCATTCAAGGCCCAGTCAATTTCATAAAGGAAAAATTACAACAAATAAAACAAATTGTTTTTTTTTTCGATGGATCAGGGGCCCAGTATAAAAATAAAATAAATTTTTACAATCTCTGCAATTTTAAAGAGGATTTCGACTTGGAAGGGCATTTTTTTGCAACATGCCACGAAAAAGGACCTTGTGATCCATTTCAAGGAGTTCTCAAGAGGAATGCTGCTCGAGCAAGTTTACAAAGACCGTTTGAAAATAAAATGACCACGCCACATGAACTATATTCATGGGCTGTGAAAAATGAATCAAAAGTCAACTATTCATGGTTTAGTTCTAACGATTATTTGAAAATTGAAAGAAAATTAAAAAACAGATATAACTTAGTTAGGCAAATACCAGGCACTCACCAATATAATAGTTTTTCTCCTATTAATAAGACATCTTTATATATTAAAAAAACTTCATTTTGTAACAACACAAAACTGTTTGATATAACAAAATAAAAATTATTTCAAAATTATTTATTACTGGTTTATTGTTTTCAAAAAACTATAAAAATAGTAAACAACACTAATACATAAAATAAAATAGGAGTACTTACCTTTTAAAATACAGTAAATGGTGCAAAACGCAGGTAGAATAATTAAAAATTTAAAAACAAAATATGTCGAGGTGTATTAAAAAAATCATAACTTTAAAATTGTTCCTAACGCAATTTTTTTTTATTTTTTATTAGTTGGTAAAATAAATAAGCTTTTAAAAAAACATAAAAAATAGGCAACTCATTGTGGCTCAAAAGACCGAAAAAGGACATTATTCAAAAGAATGCTCTTTTTCATAAACAAAAATTTAATTTCGATTTTTTTCAAAAAATTTATACAAAACAAGAACTCAATCCCTTTCAATTGAACTAACAAATATTAAAATCGGATAAGTGGTTTTTGAGAACGAGCTCTTCACAAATTTTAATTTTAACGAAAAGTAGAAAACGGCAAATCACCCTGTATCGAAACAGAATGACGTAAAGGAAAACAAAACAATGTGGGTGGAGTTATTTCATATGGAGAACATTTTCATCAACTATCATCAAAATCAAAAGGGGTCAGGCCAAAGTTTGCGATTTTTTGATCGTTTTCGTATGGAACCGCTGTATATATATATATATATATATATATATATATATATATATATATATATATTTAAATATTTATACATATGTATATACAGGGTGACTCTTAAATAAGTACAACAAATTCGGGAGTTGACGGAGGGCACTAATCTGAACAAAAAATTATATGACAGCACATATCTTATCAGTAAACGTTATAGAGATAATCAAGGTTCAAATTAGTCACTTTGAATTTCACTTATAACTTAAAAACTGTTAATCACTGATTTACTGTTTCTACTTAAAAACTGTTATTATAATATATTTCACATTAAAAAAGGTGTCAACATCTTTAATTTCTTTAAAAAATGCATCATTAACGTAATTTATTGATATTTTCACAATATTTGGAAAATTTCCCGTAATTTTGAGGTATTAGTCGTACTGATCAGTAATTATAACATCAAGCTTCAATAGTTTTATACTTAAAATGTAAGAAAAACAAGAAAAACTTTATTATTATTATTATTTATTAAATTTTTTTTTAAAGTTTCTTTAGAAAGTCTGTAAAGTTCGCAAACAAAATGAAGAAAAACCAAGCCAAATACTAAAGATGAAAATAGGTTCGCAATAAATTCGCTTGCTGCAAAAGAGACTAGTGTGTGCCTCAATAGCTTTTAATAACAAGTGCGACACATAAAAGTAACTAAATTATAGCTGTTATTTTATTTTGTACAATCCTCAAATACACGTTTTTCAACTCGAATCATTCGTTTATTTAATAAGGGGCTAGTCACGCTGAATCCAAACTTTAGTTCATCAAATTTTAAATCGGTCGAAAATCTGTAATTCACCAAAAGGTGTGCCATAAAAATTTTAATCGCGTGTTGTGCATACGTCTTAGCGATACAGTCGCGAATGCCGTAACTATATGGTAAAAAACTTAGTAGTGGTCGCTTTGCGCAATTCTCTGGTAGAAAATTGTCTGGATTGAATGTAGTTGGGCTGGCTCCCCAATATTCTTTACTGCGGTGAATTACGAAAATTGGAATAAGCGTATCCGTGCCAGCTGGTATTATTGTATTATCGTCTTCAACAGAAAATGAATAAACAAAATATTTATAAAAAAAAACAATTTAAATTATTTTGTACTCACCTAATTGAAAGTCCCTGTCACATTTTCTTACTATCACTGGTATAGTAGGAAGAAGTCTCATACTTTCATTGATTGTCCTTTTTAGTAAGCCTAATTTAGTCAAATCATTCGTGTTTATGTTTTCAAATTGGTCTCCAAGCAATTCTTTAATCTCGATTGCACATTTCTCCTGGGCATCTTCGTTCATTGCTAGACACAATATAATATTTAATAAAGTTGTAGACATGGTATCTGTACCAGCTAGTATCATAGTTTTAAGATGGTCTTGCATATCGTGATCTGTTAAATGTCCTCGTTCCACTAATGTTACCAGCTTAGGAATTAAAATATCGGGCTTAGTTCTAATATCCTTTTTTTGAGGGGTAATTTTTAAAATTTCAAAATACTGTTTTCTGGTATTCTCTATTAACGGTTCAATAGTCTTATAACTCTTATTCATTACAATGTCGGCTGGCAGATCGAATTTCCAGAATTTTCTAATAAGGAGAACACCAAAATATGCGTAAAAGTTTATTGCAGCATCACCAAATATTTTCAACACCCTAAAAATGTTATTATATTTTAGGTGATTTATAAATTAAGAATAATTTAAATTAAACGTACGTCTTATTATTTTCACTAATAATTTGGGTTTTCTCATTCCCAATATCTTCATTAAACATGGCTTTTATTTGAAGATCAGTTGTGCGGTAATTTACGATTGGATCTATCTCGAACGCATCCTTTCCAACCTTACATTGCAAATCTGTTACTAAACGTTGAGCGACTTCATTGAATTGTTGTATGTACGATTTTTGGAGCAACGTTATATGAAATGTTGAATTCAGCATTTTTCGATGAGGCCTCCATAGGGCGGCTATAAATTAATTTGAGGAATATTTTATAGAAATACAATTTTAAAAATTAAAATTTTACATACGTTCTGATGTAACTAATCCATTTTGAAATAATATATGTTCATACGGCGACCCCTTTTCTAGATAATTCGGTGATGAAAGTATTTTTTGAATATATTTAGGATCTTTAACCACGATAATTAACTTAGTAAATACGAAAGCTTTAATGACACCGAACGGTGATGACATCATCAAATTTTGCGCAATATTAAACATATCTAAAAAGATGTTTTGATTAACGTTACTATGTGTATAATAGAAACACAGCTGCGATACTAAGTACCTTCCGATAATCTGCCGAGTACTAAATAGCTTATTCCAAGTATTGGGTAGTGTTTCGCCAATGGCGGTATATCTTTGATTTTAAGTAACAGTTCGCTGCGTGACTTTTGATAATATATCCATGATATAAATAAACCACAAATTATCACAAAAATTGAGGTTAACATTTTGTTCGTCTGAATGGGTAAATAATTTGCGGATTACTAAAATTAAAATAATTAAATGGATATATAAAAAGACGAATAAGGTCTAATTGGACTATTATTAGTTGAAGTGTTATAACATTAAATAATTGCGATTAATTGTGTTGTGTATTAGTTTGTTTAAATAAAGTGGTTGTTTTATTCACAATCCAGCGGTTCGGGTCTCGATTGACAAGGCAGAAAAGTAACTTTTTTAAAAATGTTACGGTGATACATATAATAGGCTAGTTAATACTATCTGTACTAAAAGATTCGAAATTTAAGAATTACTACTATAGTGGATAAAGAATTATTGTGGAATTTTTACTGTATTAATATATTTGTTTTGTTTATAAGTTTTATTCACAATCCAGTGATCGAAGCATAAAGGACAAGTTAGAAACTTATAACAATAATGTGCAACACTCTATTCAAGACTTTTTTTTGTGATCGAGCCAGCGTACCATAAGATTATAGAAGGATTTTATGTTTGCCATATCGTTAAAGTAAAGTATTTTCTATTAACCTGGCTCAATTCTAAAACCTAATAATAATTAATTGTACACTTTAGACTAGTGTAAACTTAAATTAATTCGATAAAAACAAAAAAATATTAAAATATTTTTTCTTATTTATTTCATAACTAAAGTTGTGAAGAAAACTGGCGCAGTTCGTAGGATTATTATCCGAAGATAATCTGTGTACGGTAATACATAGAATTGAAAGTGAAAATATTACGGTGATGAAAGACAGAGTGGTATACAATAAACATAAAATGTAAAGCTTGTGAATAGATAAATCGCGAAAAACAAATTAAGTGACAAATAATCGATGGTAAAAGAAATAAAAACTGTAGTGAAATAAATATTTATCATTGAAGAAGCACTATAAAATCTGTGATTTATACAACGAGGACAACAGAAACAACTGATAGAACAAGTCAATGCTCTAAAATATTAACTGGAGAAGCAATGAAGAGCCGAAATCAAGTCATCAGAAATTCGTCAGATTGTAGATATTGCATCTGGTTACCTGCTATAACAGTTTAATTTGGTTTAGACTAATATTCGAACAAACACACATTTGTATAAACACAGACCAAACTATGGTGACCATGAACCAGTAAACATGATGTTCAAGAGTTTTAATAAAATTGACCATCTAACAAATATTGATTAAAGAATTTCCAAACATTAAATTTGTGAAATGTACGCATTTCACTTAGGGGGTAGAATCAGAAGAGTAATTAATCAAAAGTATATCTATCCAACACAAAGAGTTAAAACACCCTGGAATTATAGCTTTATATGAAGGCAATAATAATAATAATTTAAAACAAAGAAGTCCAGTACGAATCCAAATGTTAAAAGCCATTAGAACATATAATAACCAATACCAAAGCACAATCCAAAGATTACATAAATGTATGTCGATAAAACTCTAAGAGTGTACACACAACAGAAATGCACTTTATACTAATCTGGTATTAGCACAAGGTAAATGGTTAGAAAAATATAATACGAATATGGAAGACTATGAGGAGACTAAACAACAGGGATATATAAAAAAACTATGAATATCTTCGGCACAAAGGCCAATCGAAACTCCGAAAACACGATCTAATAAATGTACATCCCAAAAACATTAAAATACTTCTGAGGTGAGCGAATGTTCGTCAAAGAGGATAGACGTGTTTTTTCTATTCTCTTCAAAAATTTAATTTAATTTGATTTTTATTTTGTTTTATTTATGTAGTTTATGTAGTATATAAAGTTTAATTATAATTATAATTTTAATTCTATTTAATTCAGTTTTTAGTGAAATAATAATTAAAGTGGAAGTGAAATAATTTAAAGTGTAATTTTGGAAAATGCAATCCACCGGGATGAATTTATCAGGCAATGTTTTATATTTATAGATAAAGAAATGAAAATTATTGATTTCTATTGGGTGCATGTTTTTAACGTGTGTGTGATTGGATTGTACATGATTTTATTACTAAAACCTAATAATTGGATCGTATCAAAATAGTTTTTAACGTAAATTAACTTACATACGTCGTAGATAATTTCATATTCGATTTTATATTTACGCATAATTGAATGCGTTCTTGCAAGTCAAACAAAGGTGTTTATACATACATACGTATAAACATTTTTGTGGGTTTCGGTATGGTTTTGGTTCTTGGTTTTTATGTTATGTACAAAATATAATAGACTGAAATACATTCTTGAAAATTGATACATGACAAAGCCAACGAAATGTTTGTACGGGTCGCCTCGTTCGCTCTTTACGCGGATCCTATTAGGGAAATGTACTATTTATTATTGGTTTTTGCTATGTATTAGCTAAGCAACAACAACAAAAACAGAGACTTTTTGTGGTTGCTAGTATAGTTATTACCAATATTTTTCTATATCTTGATATATAGATCAGGATTGTTTTGTATGTGCGCTGTAATGGTATTAGCTGTATATAAAATAATGAAAACATGATAAGTCTTTTGCTACGCAAATGGAAGATTGTAGATATATTTGCTTTTAATGTGTGTTGGTGGTTTAGTATATAAGAATCGGTTATTTTTATTTTATTGTTATTTCCCCTCTTTTTGTTTTTGTATTCATGTTACAACTATAATGTTCTTAATAAAACATGAACTGTACAAACACAACGAAATTTTAGGGTATTCGACTCAAATAGGTTTTTTATATTTTTGTATAATCAAATAAGTTTTGAGTCGAATTGGAATCCGCCTTATATAATTCATATAGGATGGATTTATTTTAGATATGAGTTATTTTATTTTTTACAGGTTATTATAAAATCCATTTAAATTATTAAATTTATTTAATTAATGTGAAAAGGCTATAAATTAACTAAACCATATAAATAAAATGCTAACTTGGAAGTGTTGATTTGAGTTGAGTTGTGATTTTGGTTTGCATCACATAATGACGTATTCATTTATGCATGCCAAATTTCGATTAAAAGATGGTGAACGAGGTGGAATTATGTGAAAACATTTTCGAAAGGCTAAATGTATTTAACTTAATTATTAACTTAATAGAATATGATTGAAGTTTTAGGTTGCAGTTTTTCACACGTAAACGTTAATTTTGCTTGTATAGTACACCGATTAGTTTTGAAGGAGAATAATGTTTCAATTTTATTTCATGGATTTATTATTTTACTTACTTTGCAGGCTTTATTTTGCAGGGTAATATGTCCATAAACGGAGTATAAGTTTTATAATAAATTTCGTAGTTTTTGATTTTTTGTTTTATTTTAATTATGTCAACTAGATTAGTAAATTAAAACATCTATAATAATAATAATTTTTTGATGTCCTAATTTAGATTTATAAAATCCTGAGTTCTGGCATTTAAATTATATTATATACTTTTATAAATAAATAATTAATTTGAACATTATTAATTTCCTTTTTTCTAGATTTGTAGGAAATTGCCGATTAGTTTAAATTTAATAGTATGGTTAAATATATATTTTCAACTTTTTATTTTTAAATCTAGTTGCAGTAGGTAAACAATTAATTAACTATTTACAGTAGAATGGTAACTAATGGAACAAGTGCTGTGAATTTAAATTATAACTTAACAATTTAAAATTTTTAAACATTCTTTTAGAATTTTAGCTTGGAAGTGGGAGAGTTTACGTAGGCAATTTCATAAAATGTTAATTTTTGTAATATTTGTTTGTTATATATTGTGTTTTGCTCATTAATATATATTAATTAATTTAGTTTAAAAATATTTAAAGGTTTCTCTTCCTTAATTTGCTAATAAATAATTCAATTTTCAGAATATAACATAGTTCCAGAATCAATCTTTAATATGGGGATTAAATTAATCCTGAATTTCAGAATTAGATTTGACTTTGATATTATGGTGATTTATTAATTAAAATTAGTTTTCAGAGTTGCCTGGGAAATTATACATTGATTTTATTTGTTGATTCTTGATATACTTATAGTAAGTACCTAACTGAATTATTGATGATTTTAGGCTGTTGTGGTGCTGTAACATTATTATTTTTAATTTATTTATTATAAATTTTATAAAATAATTGAATTTTTAATTATTTATTCTCTTTTTTTTGATCGGTAGGAAATTGATGATTAGTTTTAAGTAAAATTTTATGTTTAAACGGTTTAATGTTTATGTTAATTCTTGTTGCAGTACGTAATAATTTTTAATTGGAAATAAAAGGACCATTAATAAGGAAATAAGCGCTGTTATTTTAAATTTTTATTAAATATTTTATCAGGTAAATTAATAAAAGACGGACAAGGGTGAAATTACAACATTAATAATTTTTTAAGCCCTGTTTTAGATTTCGGATTTAGGGAGTCCTGAGTATCCAGCCCTGGATTCCAGAGAAATGATCATCTAATAATGTAGTTAGATTGTGCTGTCTTATGCTAACCTATTTATTATATATTGTACTAATAATTTACTAACTATCAATCGCATTGGTGTCTGTAATCGGGTCGAGTCTGTCCCAACTAATAATCCTATCCAATCCTTCGGTTTTGTTATATGTGAACGGGTGTACGGCATGGGCCCGGGAGTCCGGCAGATCCTGCTATTATGCTTGGTCGTACACTCATAATCAATCATAAAAGTTTAATTTCAACTTTATTTTATTTAATTTTATCTTTATTCTATTATAATGATGTTTTTTATAATACAGTAGAATCCGTTTGTACCAAACCATGTATATAACGAACAAACGCTTATAATGATCATATTGTTTTGTCATATAGTTGTGTGCCTTGAATTTGCACGAACACAAACAAAAAACTACGTTTATAAACGTAAACGAATATTTGATTAAAATGAACAGCCGGCTATAGTAAACAAAATTAAGTCCCTTGAGTGTTTGCTATAAGCGAATTCTACTGTAATTATAATTATAATTATAATTTTAGCTTAGTAATTTTAGATTTTCTTAAATATTTTATCAGGTAAATTATTGAAAGGCGAACAGGGGGAAATTACAACATTAATAATTTTTAATTTAGGTTTAGGGAGTCCTGAGTATCCGACCCTGGATTCCAGAGAAATGATCATCTAAAAATGTAGTTATATTGTGTTGTCTTTTGTGCCGTTAATTTACTAACTATCGATCGCATTGGTGTCTGTAACCGGGTCGAGTCTGTCCCAACTAATAATCCTATCCTATCCTTCGGTTTTGTTGTGTGTAAACGGGTGTACGGTGGGTGCCCGGGAGTCCGGGAGACTTGCTATAATGCTTGGCCGTACACTCACAATCAATCAATCAACCAATCCCAAAAACTTTAAAATACTTCTGAAATTTTCAGCTAATAAGAGTCATGATATTGACGACAATGATCTATATATTAATAGGCAAAGCCAAAAATTGTGATCCCTTTTTAATATATTTCCCGTGCATGTATCTTAATGAAAGATATATTAAGCAAAAGATATTTTTTCATAGATGTACAGAATATAAGTTTTATTAAGATACGGCACGGGAAATAGGTGTAAAAAGCAGGTAAAGTTTTACCAATACAAAAAAAGTTTTATATTCATATACGCACTAATACACTGTACACGCGCATTACATTTTGTTTCGTATCATATTCCCTTTACAATCACAAATTGCCGTTTTAGTATAGAGTTGACGCTAATTATAATTGGCCCAACGCTGTGTGCTTTCCAATTTTTATTTTTGTGTTTTTGGTTTGACGCTTATTATATTTGCGGTAAATAGTACTCTTTTGAATTTTTCTTATATAAGCCGGTCGTGTTTTTCATTTAACACAAGAATTTTTTTATTTTAGTGTGTTCCATTATGCCCCGACGGCCTACATTAACTGGTCGAATAGAACGACGAAGTCATAGAAACGGAGTTAGATCAAATAGAAATAGAAACGAGAACATTAATGTTAACCCATCCATTGAAAATAACGGCGATAATAAAGTTGTTAATCATTTATTAGATGATTCTTTTAAGTGCGCATTAAAATTAGTGCCACGAAATTTTAATTAATTTTCTTGCGGCCAATTGAATTTACGTTGCATACATTGTGGAGCGAGAAATTTTGAAGGTGAAATTACACAAGGGAATAGAAATGAATTCTCATTATGTTGTCATAAGGGCAAAGTGCATGTATCGCCTTATACGCAAAACGATTTTTTTAAAAATCTTTATGATAGTCTTAAATCAAATGATGCTGCAGTTAAAAGTAGATCAACACATTATTTTAATTCTATTCGATCATATAACTCTTCTTTTGCAATGATTAGTAGTAAGGCAAAGATTGAAACTGAAGCATTGAAAGGTATGTTCCATTTTAAAATTCATGGTGTTTTTTATCACAGAGCTGGTGGTATTGTAACTCCTTTTGGTTCTATACCACATTACGCTCAGTTGCATTTCTACGATTTAGAAACAGCTGCTTAGTACAGAATGCGCCATACTTCAAATGCACATTGTGATATTAATTTAATGAGAGAAATTAATCATCAATTGAATCGTTGTAATCTATTTGTTCAATCTTTTCAAACTATGTCCGAATACTGTAATAGAAATGAAGATATTCCTAGAGATGTATGCATGTTAATTAGAGCAAATAATAATGTTGATATTCGACGTTACAATGATGCGATTGCTACTGATATAGCAGTTGTTTCAATAGTGTCAATGGTGAGCCACCCTTTGAACGTAACATGATTTGCTTTTCGAGATTTTCTCTTCTATTTCCAAATGGCGATTTTGGGTGGCACGTAAATATGGTTAATAACAGACTTACAACTTCAAATTCAAATATGCCAAGAAACAAAATAACTATGTTACAATATGCATCTTATAGACTTGCAATTCGCGACGATTTTAGTATTTTACATCATGCACAAAAGTTATTCTTGCAATGGATTGTTGATATGTATGTTCGCATTGAAGGAAGCAGATTACATTTTATTCGTAATAATCAAACAAATCTTCGAGCTGAAGTCTATAATAATTTAACAGAATTTTTGAATTTACATCCAAATGGTGGTGATAATATTAATGCCGTGGGGCGAAGGGTTGTTTTACCATCATCATTTGTTGGTGCACCGAGAAATATGTATCAGAACTATTTAGACGCTGTGTCAATTGTTCAACATTTCGGCAAACCTTCATTATTCATAACTATGACTTGCAATCCACGTTGGCCGGAGATTATTGAGTCCATTGATAATGTTGAAAGTTCTAATTTTCGTCCAGACATTGTTGTTAGAGTTTTTAAGTTGAAATTAAAAGAATTAATTAATTGCGTTATGAATAAGCATATATTTGGTAAAGTTGAAGCTTTGATTTGTACCATTGAATTTCAAAAGAGGGGTCTACCTCATGCACATATTTTAGTTACGTTAAGTCAAAATGATGAATTACGTGGAGCGAATGATATAGACAAAATAGTAAGTGCAGAAATTCCGAACATAAACACACATCCAAAGCTACATGAATTCGTTTTAAATCATATGATTCACGGACCGTGTAGTCATTTAAATCCTAATTCTGTGTGTATGAGAGATGGCAAATGTATTAAAAATTTTCCCAGAGATTTTTCGGAACAAACTGTAGATAATATTAATGGCTATCCTGTTTACAGAAGAAGAGATAACGGTGTAAGCGTCGAAGTCAGAAGGAATTCAGTTGATAATCGCTACGTTGTGCCTTATAATCCATATCTCCTGGCCAAATTTAATTGTCATATCAACGTAGAAATATGTACAACTGTTAAAAGGCTAAAATATATTTACAAGTATATTTACAAGGGATATGATTGTGCTGTTTTAGAGGTTGGGGTTATTAATAATGAAATTAATGGAGAATTGGAAATAGATGAAATTCAACATTTTTTGAGTGGACGTTTTGTTGGTTCTACAGAAGCATGTTGGAGAATATTTGAATTTCCAATGCATTATCAAACACATTCAATAATTAGACTTGATTGCCATTTACCTAAAAGGGAAAATGTGTACTACAGACACGGAGAAGAAAACGAAGCGGCAGCTAATGTAAGGGAAACCAAATTATTAGCTTTTTTCCATTTGAATTCAGTTGATCATCGTGCCAATAATTTATTGTACACTGAAGTACCATTACATTATGTATGGATTGATAATCGGAAGAGATGGCAAGAGCGTAAACGTGGAGGTGAAAAAGTAATTTCACGATTGTATTTTGTTTCGCCGAAAAATGTGGAACTATTTCATTTGCGCGTATTACTACTTCATGTGCGTGGCCCTAAAAATTTTGATGATTTGAGGACTTATGAAGGGGTTTTATATCCGACATTTACTGCTGCATGTCATGCGCGTGGGATTGCTTCAAATGATGATGAGTGGCGCCATTGTTTACTAGAAGCAGTTCAATTCAAAACACCGAAGCAGCTAAGAGAATTGTTTGGATTCATTTGTGCATTGAATTTTCCTGAGAATGCATTAGCATTATGGGAAGAATTTAAAAAGATTTGAGTGAAGATTTTGTCCGAAATCAAACTGAAAATGATTCATACAATTTTGCATTACTTGAGTTAGAAGAAACATTTATGTCTCATAATACATCATGTCAACAAGTTGGTCTTCCAACACCACTACGTGTGCAAGATTTTAGAACAATGTATGAATTGGATACAGATGAAGCTGCTTTTCTTTTTACTGAGTTTTACGATGTTGTAAATAATGAACAACGTAATGTTATAAACGCAGTTTTGCGTGAAGTGATGCATCATGATACCGGTATGAATGTATTTGTTTTAACATCGCATGCAGGTTGTGGAAAAACTTTTGTTCAAACAGCGCTTATACATAAATTACATTCTCTAAATTTAGTTTGTATTTCTACTGCATTTAGTGGAATTGCTTCAACTTTACTTATTAATGGCAGAACATTACATAATATATTTAAATTACCAATTCCAATTTTAGGGAATTCGGTTTCGAGTGGATCACTTGATAGTAATCAAGCAAATTTCATAAAATCCGCTTCATTAATTATTATTGATGAAATATCTATGTGTCCACTTAATGCCTTGAAGGCCATTGATCGATTATTAAATGATCTACGCGATGTTCAAAATAGAAACCAACCCTTTGGTGGTAAAACTATTTTATTGTGTGGAGATTTTCGGCAAATTTTGCCGAACCTCACGGTTCACGTACTGAATTAATTGAAAATTGTATCATTTCTTGGCACTTATTCTCACAATTTCGACGGTTTACTCTACAGCAGAACATGCGAGCTCTGTCGCATGAAGTGGAGTTTATTGAATTTCTTAAACTACTTGGAAATAGGGCATTGCCAATTTTAATGATTTGGGTAGAGATTTGATTGAAATTCCACACAATTTAATTGGTGAACCGAGCAACATTATTCGAGATGTTTTTGGTGATATTTCATCAAATATTGAAAATAATAATATTTTAAATTCCGTCATATTAGCTCCGAGAAATGAAGATTGTTTCAAATTGATTCAAATACCAGTACGTCGATTTTGGTCGCAAAACGAGGATTGAGGATTGAGAATTTTGTATATATACACGGCGTATAATATACATTTTTCTACTGTGTGCCATTAAATATTTTTATTGTATTAGTGTATTTTCTCATGATGGTAAGTATCAAAAATAAGCTAAGCAGGTGAAATCGGTTCAACTTTTTGTTGCTTCCGCTCTCCTTGAGTTATTTTTCCCTATCTTCTAACATGAGGAATTCATGTTTTTCTATATATTGTTGTTGTAATCGAGACATTCATTTTACTTCGTTAACAAAAATCCAAAACAATATACGCAATCAATTGCTCGTGATCTTCAATATAAAAAACATAAAGCAGCATAAATAAATGGTTTTTAATTTATACATTCTAAGTCGACCACATTCATAATATTTTTAACTTTTTTTTTTTTTTTGAGTTATGTGAGAATAAACATTTGAAAAACAAAAAAAAAACAATTCAGTGTTATCTCATGCGCACGAAAGGATTGTTGTTCATATTTTTATTTCCAGTAATTTTCTGCAAAATTTAAAACTAATAAAATTGTTAATTGAAGAATGATTTAAAGATAAATAAATATTAACTAAAAATGGAAAATAAGTCAGAAAAATATTTATAAACTATAATTTTATTAATAATTTTAAATGATGAGATTTAAATGATGATCACACGACGTACATCCACCCTTTCCTGTGCTTGAATTAACACTAAGCCAAAATAACTAATTTACTTCTTATATTTTCCACATTATATTTTATATCCCTCTTTTTCGTGTCATTTCTCTTATTTGCATCATATTAAACAAAAGACTTAAAAAAACGCCCGTTAGACTCTGTCAAATGTGCGTATTTTTTAGTTTTTTGTTTAATATAACATGGCAAAACGTTTTTTAGTTTAACATTGATATTGAATAATGTGAAAAATGTAAGAAGTAAATTAGTGATTTTAACTTTTAGTGTTAATCCAAGCGCAGGAAAGGGAGTATGTACGTCGTGTAATTTTTCTAACTTAAAATTATTAATAAAATTATAGTTTATTAATATTTTTCTGACTTATTTGCCTTTTTTAATTAATATTTATTTATCTTTAAATCATTCTTCAATTAACAATTTTATTAGTTTTAATTTTTGCAGAAAATTACTGGAAATAAAAATATGTACAACCTTTCGTACGCATGAGATGACACTGAATTGATTTTTTTTATATTTCAAATGTTTATTCTCTGTTTTTCTCTATTCTTTGGACACCAATACAATTTACCAATACTAATGCCTTCCGGTAATTCTCAACTCAATCCTCAAATTGCGACCAAAATCGCTGTCCAGGTCAAGCTAAAGCCTATTATAGCTATGATAGAGTTATTTGTGATGATATTAGTCGGGTCAATGATTTCTCCGTTGAATTTTTAAATTCATTGAGTGTGAGTGGTTTGCCACCTCACAAATTGGAATTAAAAATCAATTGTATAGTAATACTAATACGAAATTTGAATATAACAAAAGGATTGGTAAATGGCACAAGAATGAGAATCAAACGAATGCATAGAAATTCATTGGACTGCGAGGTTTTGACTGGAGTTACACGTGGAAAGAGAATTTTAATTCCTCGCATTCGTTTGACGTACTCCGGTACACTTTAGCCATTTGATTTTGAATGCACTCAATTTCCGGTCATTCCTGCCTTTGCTATGACCATTAACAAATCGCAGGAACAAACATTTCAAAAGGTCGGAATATTATTACGACAAACAGTATTTACACATGGTCAGTTGTATGTAGCAGTCAGTCGAGTTCGATCATTTGAAGGATTAAGATTTTATATTTCAAATTCTTCTGAACAGGGTCATTTGTATAATAATGAAAGAGTATTTACTAAAAATATTGTTTTTAATGAAATCGTTGACCAATAACATTTCAAATGAAACATAAAATATTATAAAATTTCATTGCATGAGAGGATTTTCAAAATGGTTCTCAATAGAGTGGTGGGACGAAATAAATGTTTTTACTTTAGGCGTACTAACTTAAAAAAATCGATGGATCATCGCATTCCAGTTTATGTAATTTATATAATGATGTAATGTATCATATTGTGTACAGTTTAATAAAAAATGTAATAAAAATATTTTAGTAAAAATGACTTTGGATGGGTTTGTTTTATTCTTAGAATAAATTTGGTCGAATATCGACCACAGGCAAAACTAGTTCATATAATTACCCAATTCATTCACTGACCCCGGAACGCTTTTCTTATATTTCCAAATTACATGTTTCAATTTTTATAACTGAGTAGCCTGACTGATAGGTGTTGACTTGTGTCAATTGTCATGTTTATCATATTGCAGTTGAGAGATTACCTTCTTAGTGTTAACATAACGGTTTTCGAAATCAACCTTTCCTAATGCTAATTAAAATTAATAAAATGATAAAAAGTGAACTAAAAAATAATTTTTACATTATAATTGCCGTGTTTTTTTATTATATCGGAGAGATCAGAGAGATAGAAAAAAGGACGTTTTTTTATTTTTCAAATAATTTAGGTCGCTGAAGTAAATAAAATATACTTGACCGCAAAATGGCTGACACGTTAGATAATCCTTTAATTGAAATCGTAAATTATAAGTTATTTTAATATAATTTTAAATAATTTGATTAATAAAAAATATAATAATAATAAATATGCAAATATAGGCTTAAAAAATTAATTTATTTTAATAAATTTAAATAAACAATTATTATTATTATTTTTTGTTTTCTAATTAATTATAAAATTCTAATGTTTTAATTAAATTTTTATGTTTTCAGTTGAAGATGCGCAATTGAAATGGTCGCTCAATTCTACGTTGTTTTTATTAAGCGAAATTAAAAAAGAATATAATCGGTTACAATCCGGAATTAATTAAAAAGTTTATGAAAAAATAACGGAAGCATACAATAAGTCGGGCATAAATGTAAGTTGGATTCAAATTGAATCAAAATGGAAATCAATGCAAAAGCAGTAAAAATAATTAAAGGACCGCAATAACAATTCTGGGCAAAATAAAAAAACATGAATTTATTTTAATTTGGTAGATGAGATTATGTGAAGGGATCCCAGTGTTATGCCACTGTCTACTACAAGTAGTACAGATCCAACTTCACATTTTAATGTTGAAGAAAATCTAAATGAAACAAAAAGTACCATAAACGTACCATAAGCCAACAACAAAAGAAGATTATCGTGGCTGAAAAATTTATTGGGTGTACAAATAAATTTCCGACCTTTTTTACTGAAATAAAAGACATTAGTTTGTGTAGAAAATGAAAGAATGTTTTATTCAAAGTCCCTTCGAGAAAGAATGTTTTATTCAAAGTCCTTCGGAAGCTATAACCTTCGCCCATCGTTCAGGCAAAAAACAGATTCCCCGAAGGGAGAAGTCTGGTGGTTTCGAGGCGATCCAGTCATCGACCCATTTTTTGACGTTTTCATGTGAAGTGAAGTGCTGCTGTGCCAGGGCTGATTGCATCGACCGGAACAAGTGGTAATCAGAGGGAGCAATGTCTGGTGAATACGGCGGGTGGGGTAAAATTTCCCAGTTCTGCCTGCCCAAGTAATTTTTGACAGGTATAGCAACATGTGGCCTAGCGTTGTCATGTTGCAAAATAATCTTATTGTGTCTTTTGTCCCATTCCGGTCGTTTTGCAGCTAGAACTTGCTTTAAAGCCATAAGTTGTCGTCGATAAACTTGTCCCGTAATGGTTTCACGCTCTTTCAGCAGCTCAAAATAGACGACACCCATCATATCCCACCAAATACAAAGCATCACCTTCGAACCATGGATATTTGCTTTTGGCGTCGACGGCCCTGGTTCACCTGGCTTGACCCACGCTGGTTTGCGCTTTGGATTGTCATAATGGATCCATTTTTCATCCCCAGTGATGATCCGATGCAAAAACCCCTTCCTTTGTTGTCGCTGAATCAACAATTCGCACATGGTTTTCCGACGTTCCATGTCCCTTTCTTACAATTTGTGTGACACCCAATTTCCCAGCTTCTGAACCAATCCCATTGCATGTATATGTTGCGAAACACATTGTTGGGTAATATTCAACTCTTCTTCCAATTGTTTTTCAGTCTGACAAGGGTCCACATCAAGCAATTCCTCCAATTCTGTATCTTCAAATTTTCTTGGTCTGCCTTCACGTTCTTTGTCTCTTACGTCAAAATCACCAACTTTGAATCGTTGAAACCACTCTTTGCATGTTGTTTTCGATGGAGCATGTTCACCGTAAACTTCCACAAGCAAACGATTTGTTTCCGCTGCATTTTTCTTCAACAAAAAATAATGAAGTAAAACTTCCCGCAAATGTTGTTTTGTTGGCACAAAATTCGACATTTTCAATTACATAAAAATAATTGTTTATTACGCTTTGAACAAATGTCACTAGTAATTATTCAAGCTTGACATCTAACCTCCAAAAAACATGTACTGCCCGATTGAATAATAGGCCAGCAGTGATACTAACGACACCTATCTAAAAAGGTCGGAAATTTTTTTATACACCCAATAGTTAATGGAAGCACATAACAAAGATTTTAAAAAGTTTACAGATCATTACATCAAATGTACCTTAGAGGTCTAATTAATTATATGTATAAGGAATTGTGAGGTTCTTACAAATGAAATATGTAAGTAGAAATATTTTGAATAAACATTTATTAAAATAATAAATTTGTAATATTTAGTCGTTTCCTTTGTCCGTCACTTAAATGTTCCGATTGTTCATCTTCACTTGAACTTGAATCGGCATAAGTGGGCTCATCGTTTAGAATTATGTTCATTTCCGTTGACTGTTTATTGTCATTTACTGCATCATAAATTTTGTAAAATGACGCATGCAGCAATGTAGGTAAATACAGATTAATTCGGTTCGATTTATTTCTATATACTTCAGCCTCATAAATCGGCCTTTAAACCAAATGTTCTCTCAACGTCAACACGGTATTTAGAATGGACGGTATTAAAAATTAATTCTCCATCGGTTAGTCGGCCATTATTTTTGAACGGAACTGGAAGGTATTTCTCAAGCTTATAAGTAAATGTTCATCTCCAAATATATCCAATTCTCCTGTAAAATGAATTCAATATTAAATTTGAACATAATTAAAAATCGAATATATTACCAGATTCATGATCCCGCCCCACGTGATCCCGCTTCTCCTGCGAAGAAATACAAAAACTTTAGGGGATGGTCGCTTAGGGCTTGTAACAGTAGCGAGTGCAATTCTTTCCTGTTAATGTAGCCAAACCATCCATTGCTATAGCGATGATGGGAATATATGATCCATCTATTGAACCAATAATTCCTGCAACGTATTTTAATTTTATAAAAACAATAAATTCTCAAATGTTATAGTTTCATTCTTACCTCTAAAACGATATTTCTGAGCATAGTAGGACTTAGTTGTGTTTCGTTGACTTGCTGATGTAATAACTTTTTGGATACATTACTTACAATTTTCCAAGCCGTTGATTTTCCGCAATTGAACCTATCACTAATAGTTCTGAAAAATGAACTATATATATTCAAGCTTATAAACGGTTTAAGAGTTTAAGTTTAATTTACCTGAAGGGTTCTCGATGTCCGAAAAACGACAGTGTTACCATGACTGTTTTTCTGTCGGTATTTCAGGTCTACCCGGGTGTATTTCGTGATGACATCTGTCGTGAATTAACCTACACAGCTTGTTAAATAGTTGTGTTTAGTCTAAAATGACTTTTGAAAACCGAGTTGGTGTAGGACGGTACTATCTCTTCAGCAAAATTTAAAATTAAAGTATTTTCTTCATCACTTCCACTGGTACTACTCTCATTAGTTCCATCACGTCATAAACTTGTTTAAATTCTTCTATAATTTTTAAGGAAGTTGAGGTAATTTGATCCATATTTTAGTTGTTTGGATGAAAGATTTCACTTTTATAAGTTTTTTAAGTCGCAGATAAAATTTGAAGAAGCTTCGTTGTAATTTTTAAGTTATGTTAAGTTTTCCGTGGGCGAATACACATAAATTCCATTTACTTCTTAATTTTTCTGAATTTAAGTTTATAAGTTTTTATCTTTAACCACTTAAAACCGAAATGAAAATAAACAAATGAAATTATCTGTCAAATATCCAAAGTTCAGTGGGTTCATTGAGAATTTCATTTCATTGTTATTAATTCTGTAAAAGAACTTTTCAGATGACAATCGCTCTGTTCTCTCTGATAAATTATCTCTCTGATCTCGCCAATATAATAAAAAAAACGCACGGAATATAGTATTTTAATTTATGTAAATGTGTAGTGACATAAATATTATAAAGACATTTTAAGTGTATTAATAAATTAATTAATCTAATCAGATCCATTTAGTGATTTAGTGAAATAAAAAAAAGCTATATTCAAAAATATACTGTGTATAGTGGTGTGGTGATTGGTTGGCGTTATATGATAACGGCCAACGGAACGAACTTACAATAAAGCAGTACATTTACTTTAATCAATTAGTTTTATTTTTCCGTCGGCAAAATGCAATAAAATGTTTATACCTTCGAAACGTCAAACTAAGCAACTCGTTTCGCTTTCCTTATGCCGGGTGACCTCTACATTTAATTCCCAAAATTATGTAAATTATACTCGTGGTGTGTGGTGATTGGTTGGCGTTATATGATAACGGCCAACGGAACGAACTTACAATAAAGCAGTACATTTACTTTAATCAATTAGTTTTATTTTTCCGTCGGCAAAATGCAATAAAATGTTTATACCTTCGAAACGTCAAACTAAGCAACTCGTTTCGCTTTCCTTATGCCGGGTGACCTCTACATTTAATTCCCAAAATTATGTAAATTATACTCGTTTCCATGGTGTGGTGAATAAAATAATAAAATGTAGAATCGAAACTAGCGGCGCAAAACAACCGGTTTTGTAATTAGAAAAAAAGGTAAATATAAAAAGTTAGTTACTTGGCTAATCGACTACGAGCAACACGTTTGCTCTGGTGTACTAAAATACCATATTAATTTTATATTCTACACGGCACTTAGCCGTTTATGGTATAATAGTCTAGCCCTAAATAATTCATGTAATTAAGAGTGCAATAATTAATGTATCTCCGATTTAATAAATAATAAAAATAAAATAATAACAATAAGTTTGTGTTGTGAGTTTATTATAATCGAATAGTGAATTGCCGTCGGTCTGTTACTTCTCCACAGCCGACGGTCAAAGTTAACAGTATTCCCGTACAACCGTAGAGAATACGGAAAGTAACTGGTAGGGCCGATCATTGGATTAGCCCTAACCAAATAAAAATTATAGGCTTCCTGACACGGAGTACCCCCAGGGACCTATAAACTGGTGACCCCGACGTGATCTTGGGTATGGCTTAAGAATCGGTTTGCCACCCAAGCACGTATTTTGGCAAAACGGTAACCCATCGTATGCCATAAGCGATCGACGTACAGTAATCCAACGGCCGATCGCAGCGTCCCGGCGAGTTAAATCACGTCTCGCCTGATGTTAAAAAAACACTAAAGAAGCGTAACCATTATTCCAGGCTTAAGCGCTCACTGAAAAAGCGAAAGCCAACTAAAAATAGGAGAACGAGCCAGAGGTCCAGTCAGACATAGGGCAGTGAAGCGGCTAGGTAGTTCCACGGAACCATATCGGGTCGATTTTCCAAGAAGAAGATCAGGTGAGCTAAGTGATAAATTTTATATTTTACCTTTTGTTCGCTTTCTAAATTTCCCCACGATTTGTTTCGCAATTCTACGTTCTCCACACCATCGAAACGAGTCAGTCATTTTATTTCTATATATTTTCGGTTTGTTTTATCATATTCGATATGTCTGTACGTTGCTCGGCATGGAGTAATTGAGACGATTGCTATTATTCGTAGAAATTGTTGATAACACGGAAAAGCCGTGCTTTTGGTCGATTATATAACATTTAATTGCAGGTATACATATATTTATTCATAATTAATAAAATTTTTTTCATTTAAATATAATATTGCGTTGTTTTATTGTTATTTCGTTTTGTTCGTTGTTATTTTTTATTCACGTCGAGACCACGGGTTTTCGAGTTACGCGAATTTTTAAGTGAAGTGATTACACAGATTAGCAATGTCCACGAACGAGACCTCATCAGGTGCCTCAAATGCGGGTAACGAAGCCACATCACACGGATTATCGGGATTACAAGCTTCAAGTAGCGACCAGGTCACTGACATGGAGCTATTAATTCAATCAGCAGTGCGACGAGTGTTAGCCGAAACAAACTGTGGAAATGAACCGGCACCGCCGGAAAGCCACCCAACAATAGAAGGTACGGAATCATATGCCGCTACCGCGTTGCCTCAGCACACAGTGCCCGCCGCACTTTCCATGTCAGCGGTCTCCCTCCGAATAGTGCCGCTAACGTCGCAGGATCCTCGATTGTGGTTCCATATGGTGGAAGCCCAATTCGTGTTGAGCGGAATAACGCGGGAAACCACAAAGTACCACCATCTTCTCTGTGCCCTAAACGAACGGGTGAGTCGTGAAGTCAGCGACATAATTGTAGGACCATTGTCACAAACACCCTACAGCGACCTAAAAAAAGCTATCCTTGACCGATTGGGAGAATCACGCCAGACGCAGATTCACCGCCTTCTGCGGGGCATTGAGTTGGGAGACCTTAAACCATCTCAATTGCTCCGGCAATTGAAAGCCAGCGGTGGATCTGTGGTCAGCGATGAATTAATAAAAACACTGTGGCTAAAAAGGTTGCCGCCACGTGCGCAGGAGATACTAGCACCAACAGCCGAAGCATTGTCCGCCACGAAATTGGCTGAGTTGGCTGATCGATTACTAGAGACCATGACGCAGTCGCAGGTACTATCCGTAGCAACCGAGAATACAGACAATGTCGGTAACAATTTAACACACCAAATTAACGCCATAATGAAACGGTTGGACCAAATGGAGTTGAACCAACAGCGGCGAAACCAGAGCCAAGGACGAGCACGTAGTCAGTCGGGACACAGAGGGTCCGGACGAAAGCTGACACCAGGGCCAAAAGGGGAGGATAGCAGCAGCGCACCGCGAGTATGCTACTACCACCGGCGTTTCCAAGAAGCAGCTCGAATTTGCCGTCCAAATTGCCCACATTGGGAAGATTATAAGTCAAAAAACTAAGGGTACCGGTGCACTCGGCGACGTGCCCCAACCACGGTAACAGCTGTCGCCTAAAAATTTACGATGCCACGACAAACACGAGCTACCTTATCGACACAGGGGCGGACGTATCCGTCATACCTGTAGCCCAACAACAATCAAAGACCCAGCATTCGGAATTGTACTTATATGCAGCAAACGGCGCCAAATTAAAAACCTACGGAAACCGCAGGATCACAATGGATTTGGGACTACGCCGACAATTCCAGTGGTCATTCATAATCGCCGAAGTCACAATGCCAATAATTGGAGCCGATTTCTTAAAAGAAACGGGACTCATAGTGGACATTCAACATGGCCGGCTGATCGATCCTATCACTACGCTCTTCTCAGTGGCAACGAGAACCAGAGAAGCAGCACCGACAGTACGTGTGATAGTAAACCCAAATTTGGACCCGAGGATATCAAAATTATTGCAGAAATTCAAAAGTCTAACAAGCGAGAACCAGTTGCAGAAACAACCAAAGCATCATGTCACACACCACATATTGACAAAAGGCCCTCCGGTATTTGCCAGGCCGCGACGGTTGAATGTAGAGAAACTGGAGATCGCGAGAAAAGAGTTCCAGTACATGGTAGAACAGGGCATCTGTAGACGGTCAGACAGCCCATGGGCCAGCCCATTGCACCTTGTGCAGAAGAAAAACGGAGAGTGGAGGCCGTGCGGAGACTACCGGGCCCTGAATAAGGCGACAGTGCCAGACAGGTACCCCATTCCGTATATCACGGATTTCGTTCAACAATTGGAGGGCACAAAAGTATTCTCAACGCTGGATTTGGTAAGAGCATACCATCAAATTCCAATAGAAGAAGGTGATATAGCGAAAACGGCCATCTCTACCCCATTCGGGTTGTACGAATTCGTCCGCATGACGTTTGGATTAAGAAACGCCGGGAATACTTTCCAACGTTTCATGCATTCCATTTTACAGGGGCTAGATTATTGTTTCAGCTACCTGGACGACGTGCTCATCGCATCACATTCGATGGAGGAACATTTAGGACATTTAGAAGAAATTTTCGCACGACTCAGCACAAACGGTTTGGTAATCAACGCAGAAAAATGCAAGTTCGCTCAAGACAAAATCACATTTTTAGGCCACGAGGTGTCCAGTGAAGGGATAAAACCGATTCCAGAGCGCATCACGGAAATCAACAAGATTCCGCTACCAAAAACGGTAAATCACCTGCGTCGATTCTTAGGAATAATAAATTTCTATAGAATATTTGTACCGAATGCTAGTAAAAACCAATCTATACTCAACGATTACCTCCGGGGCAGCCGGAAAAATGACACAAGAGTGATCGAATGGACGGAAGCAGCTGAGGACGCGTTCAACTTCGCAAAAAAGCAGCTGAGTGAAGCAACTATATTGGTCCATCCATCAGCAACGGCGAAGCTATCAATGATGGTCGACGCCTCTGATACAGCGGTGGGGGCAGTAATCCAACAGCAAAGTCAAGAAGTCGACGCGGCGTGGAAACCACTACAGTTTTTTTCGTCTAAGTTATCACCGGCACAACAAAAATATAGCGCTTACGATAGAGAGCTACTAGCAATCTATACCGCAGTAAAGAGATTTAAACATCTCATAGAGGGTCGAACGGTAACCATATATACAGATCATAAACCACTGGTTTACGCTTTTAATCAAAATTTGGAAAAAGCATCCCCGCGTCAGTTCAGATACCTGGACTATATTGGGCAATTTACAACAGATATACAATACGTCGCAGGAGCCGAAAACGTGGTAGCTGATGCTCTATCAAGATTGGAACAAATTAACTTACCCGAAACAATCAACTATGAAGAAATTGCCGAGGCGCAGGAGAACGACGAAGAGCTACGAGAACTCATCAAAGCCAATAACGAATCAAAATTTATCCAAATTCAAATTTCATTCAATTCAAAGAAAACCCTTTACTGTGAAATCGAAAAAGGAAAAACAAGACCATTCATTCCATTGAAATTCCGGAAAAACGTGTTCGAAGCCACACACAATCTGGCACATACTGGAGTTGCAGCAACAGTGAAAGCAATGACGGAGAAGTACATATGGCCGGGCATTAAGAAGGACGTACGGCGAATGGTCCAGTGCTGCATAGCCTGCCAAAAAGCGAAAGTTACGAGACACACGAAAAGCCCTATCGGAAACTTCACACCTGTCAGCAAGCGGTTTCATGAAATCCATATGGACATAGTCGGTCCTCTACCGATCTCCGAAGGACAACGTTATTGTATAACAATAATAGACCGGTTCACAAGGTGGACTGAAGCAGTTCCGGTGCCAGACATACGAGCCGAAACCGTTGCAAGGGCAGTGCTAAGTCACTGGATCGCACGTTTCGGGGTCCCAACGTCCATAGTCACCGACCAAGGATCACAATTCGAATCGGAATTGTTCGCTGAATTCGCTAAGACGTTGGGATTTGAGCGTAAAAGGACCACAGCCTACAACCCGAAATGCAACGGGTTCATAGAAAGGTGGCACCGGACACTGAAAGCAGCAATAATGTGCCAAGGAAGAGAGGACTGGACGCAAGCATTACCACTGATACTCCTCGGACTACGAACGGCGCATAGAGAGGATTTACAATCATCCTCTGCCGAACTAGTATACGGTGAAAGCATAAGAATACCAAGCCAGCTAGTAGTAGAAAACAAACCCAACGCTCAGCAGCCAGAATTCCTAAAGGAATTACATAACCACTTCGAGCGCATTCGTCCAACACCACCATCAAGACACGGAAATCAGACATCATTCGTATCACCAGAACTAGGCACATGCACTTACGTATTCGTCAGAGTTGACTTAGCGAAACGATCGTTACAGCCACCATATGAGGGTCCTTTCCAGGTGTTAGAGAGACAGGAGAAGGCATATCAATTACAAATGCGAGGTCGACGCAGCAACATATCTATCGACCGATTGAAGCCATGTTATCTACTCGACGAACAAATCGAAAAAGAGCGGCGCGACGAAAATCCAGGAAAAAGTATCGAGACACCGACGGCCGAAGCGAACACCACAGAAGCCGGAGAGATACCACAGAGACCGCAGTCCGCGACAAGACGGCCAGTGAAAGTGAGGTTCGATCTCCGGAAGCAGGAGATAACACATCACGAACCGTCAAGAAGTAAGAATTCTTGCCTGGCAAAGAACGCCGAAATCACTAAATCACCAGCAACAACGATAACACGAACCGGGAGACAAATAATAACTCCAGCACGGTACAAAAGTTTCGTTCATCAGTAATTCACTGGTAAGGGGGTGTGTGGTGATTGGTTGGCGTTATATGATAACGGCCAACGGAACGAACTTACAATAAAGCAGTACATTTACTTTAATCAATTAGTTTTATTTTTCCGTCGGCAAAATGCAATAAAATGTTTATACCTTCGAAACGTCAAACTAAGCAACTCGTTTCGCTTTCCTTATGCCGGGTGACCTCTACATTTAATTCCCAAAATTATGTAAATTATACTCGTTTCCATGGTGTGGTGAATAAAATAATAAAATGTAGAATCGAAACTAGCGGCGCAAAACAACCGGTTTTGTAATTAGAAAAAAAGGTAAATATAAAAAGTTAGTTACTTGGCTAATCGACTACGAGCAACACGTTTGCTCTGGTGTACTAAAATACCATATTAATTTTATATTCTACACGGCACTTAGCCGTTTATGGTATAATAGTCTAGCCCTAAATAATTCATGTAATTAAGAGTGCAATAATTAATGTATCTCCGATTTAATAAATAATAAAAATAAAATAATAACAATAAGTTTGTGTTGTGAGTTTATTATAATCGAATAGTGAATTGCCGTCGGTCTGTTACTTCTCCACAGCCGACGGTCAAAGTTAACAGTATTCCCGTACAACCGTAGAGAATACGGAAAGTAACTGGTAGGGCCGATCATTGGATTAGCCCTAACCAAATAAAAATTATAGGCTTCCTGACACGGAGTACCCTCAGGGACCTATAGTGGAAATAACTCAATAAACACAGTAACCGAAACCCCGTTCAAATAGAGACAGGGTGTTCTAAAATTTAAACAAAAATAACGGGACATGTCAATTCAATTACAATGAAATGCCGGGTAAAAGCAATAGTAATGACCAACAACAAAACGTCGCATATGATGAAGAAAATGCAAAAAGAATTAAATGGCAGGGAACTCAAATCGAACCATGTTAAGTCAAAACTTAGTAACACCGGAGCAAAGAGCGTCAAAATTAAAAAAACTTGAAGTTGAAACAGAAAATGCGATTTTAGGAGAGCGTATTGCTATTATGGAAGAGGTTTTAGCACATAACTATAGAAAACAAACGAAGACCATGTGTTAAAAATTAATCGATTTGGGTTAAAATTAACCGGCAAACACCGGGCAAACATGAAAAACCTGTTATAAATAAAATCGCATAAACCACTGCTTTGCACATACATAATCAGGAAATTAAAAGGAGTTCAAATTGATAATTTTGAGATTCGAAGAGTTAGCATTGATAAACTTTCTCTCGCCTTCAATAGCAACGAGAATTTTGACCAAATGAGAACATTATTCAAAGAGGAAAATACTAAATTCTTCACGTTCCCACCAAAAGAACAAAAGCCGAAAACCGCTGTTTAAAGGGTTAAACGAGGATGAAGATATTGATGAGATCAAAAATAACTTGGAAAATCATATTCCTAAGGTTATAAATATTTCCCAACTCAAAACCAAACGTTCGGTTAAAACAAAAATTAAATTACCAGTGTTTGTAATTCAGTGCTCACCCGACAATGAAGTTAAACAACTTTACAACATAAAAACACTTAACTATCAAAGAATAACTTGCGAAAGTCTCAAAAAGAATGATGGAATCATGCAATGTTGCAAATGTCAAAGATTTGGTCATGCCGCAACGAACTCCTGCCGAGTTGTTGGAAGCAGGCCAGCACAACCTTTCCCATCCGGGAAAAAATATAGAAATGCAACCAATCCGGTAAATTATAGACCGATTTGTCTCTTTTCAAATTTGGGCAAATTATTTGAAATAATAATTTACATTAAGATTTATAAACATAGACTGGCTAACAACCTAATACCTGACCACCAGTTTGGATTTCGACACAACCACACAACAACTCATGCTATTGCCAATCTAACATCGCACATATGCCAAAAAAATTAAACCATAAAATTTGTATGAGCACACTTTTGATAGATATGGAGAAAGCATTCGATCTGGCAAGTTGGTAGTTGGTCTAATATTTAAATTAAGCAAAATGAAATTCGTTACGGATATAATACAAATACTTTTAGACATGCTGTGTAACAAGACGTTCATTACCACTAACGGGAGCATCTCCTCAACCAGAATGTTTAATGTTTACAATAGATTACAACAAGAGTCCATAGCCGCTCCAATCCTGTTTAATTTATATGTATACGCAAAATTTAATATTTAATGAGAAAATTAACACTAATAGCATCCAGACTTGCATTGCTGATGACATGGTGATATTCAGTTCCGGTACAAAAATCAGCAGCATAGGAAATGCTAACAATTTGGTTTAAAATACCATAAGACAGAAATCGAAAGACATCGAAATAATCTCAATAAAAAAATTAATAATGTTAGCATCAAACAAAAATCGTCAGTGAAATACTTGGGAATCAATATCGACCAATTCTGCTACCTGACAAATCACATCAACATTCAATTAAACAAAGCAAAAAATGCCTTCTGTCTAAATAAAGCAATATTCTATTCCAGATTCATGGGTCAAGAAGTCAAAAGGATATGCTATCAAACCTTGATAAGGCCTATCATCATGTACGGTTGTCCCTTACGGTTTAACTGCAATGATGAGCTATATGGAACGATTCGCGTCTTTCTGAAACGGAATTTCAACACTATATCTCCAACCGAGTACAATACAAAAATTTCAAAACTGATCGAATAGATATTCATATGGTTAAGCTGCAAAAATTGCTCACATTTGAACTGTATGTATTACACTGATGATAGAATAATGGAAAACAGCACGAAACCTGAAATTCTTATAACAGTGCAGAATAAATTGAAGCTCTAGAAAATGTCTTTGTAAATCCTTCAGATGCGCAGTCTCGGTAATTATTCTCGAAAACTATTTGACACTTCTTCAGGAAATGTACGAATAAAACACAACAAAATAAATAATTTTGACGCATACAATATTTAATTTTTATTAATTAGGATTTCCTAGATGGCTTAAGTTTTATTTTCAATACATTAATATTTTTTAATGGACTGTATTAGAAGACATTATGTTTTTAACAGACTGATAATTTTCAACTTGCTAAGAAAAAGTATTAACTTTTACATCAAACTTTTAAATGTATTGACGATTGGAGCAACACAGATTCCACCTAGTGGAAAATTTTTAAACTGAGGTAGCTGCTAATTTGACGTTCGAAATTGTTGTAAACAATTCCAATTTTGAACTGTAAACACAATTTTTACCTACCAGATTGATAATAATTGTAAATAATTCCAATTTTGGATTATAAAAACAATTTTTAATTACCGGATTGCAAAAATTTCTTTCGTCGCATTTATGAGAAATGTCATTTTCCCGGTTGCCTCACTTTAACTTTTTTCCTCGAGAGGCGCTTTCTCTACTTTTACAATCGTCAATATGAAACTCTTCGCAAGCGTAACGCTCAGGCAAAGCAAAAGCGTAACGTTTTCATCGCATCTGTTATATGAAAATTAAAATGAAGGCGAAGAAATTTAAATTTCTGTAGGTATGGGTAGTTCGCATTTTTCTTCGCCTTCTCTTCAAAAAAGTACTGTTTGTGGCACTCGTATTGATCAACAATGCGAAACGTTTTTGCATAAATTTATAATGAAAATAATATAGGAACAAAATGGAAGCGAAACACTGGGTAAAGTAATTTTATTACGTACTATATATAACCAAATCACAGCATTTTTCATTAAATCAAATTCCGTATAAAAAACACAATTATCTTTCATTGAAACATACACCAAAAATACAGTGAAACCTCCCAATGTGACCACCCCCTTCATTCCGACCACCTCCTTATATAGGCCACTTTTCTACAGTCCCAACAGATTAACCATACAAATTTGTTCTAAAAATTCTCTTTAACCTGACCACCTCCCTATTCTGTTTAGCGACCAGTGTATTTGGGGGTATGCAAATTAAATCAACTCCTTTAATATGACCAAATTTTTTAAATGTAAACAGAGAAATAGCTTCTTTTTTTACTCTTTAGTCTCTTCTCTCCAAATGTTATTCAAATCGTCATTGAATACTTACATATTTTTTTTCTACACGGATACTAATACTACCACATATCCACCTTCATAAAGTGGTTTGGTTTCTTCTCACATTACATACAGTGCGCGCAATTCGTTTAGCCCAATTCCTTATAAAGACAATATTGTATACATTTTTTAAAATTTTGTTTTAATAATTATTATAAAATACACAATTCAAAAAGTCACATAATTTAACAAGAAGTTAGATTTATTTAATTCATTTTAAATAAGTGTCAGGTTATTTTGATAAAAAAAAAATGTTTTTTGGTGCGAAATTCGTTTAGCCCTACCCCATTTTAATTTGATTATTCCTAATGTTTTTCCTTATTTCCTCGAGTTAGTACTTAGTATTGCCTCCATTCTTTTGAATGACACTGAAAATCCGCGACGGCATTGTATTGACCAATGTGGACAATACATCTGGTCCAATGTTTTTCCAAGCATCCTTAATTGCTGACTTTAAGGAAGCTACTGTATCATACTGCGGCCGCATTATCTTGCTGGAACGTCACATCGCCTGGCATAAAAACTTCAATGAACGTTATTAAAACACCATCTAAGAGTTCGATGTACTGTACGTGGAAATAAAACATATTGGTGTCTTTGCGGTGGATGAAAATGCAGACCATATCATTACACTTCCTCCTCCAAAGTTTCTACTCCTGAGTGGGGGGTCATTTCTCCTTAAATCATGCCAATAGTGTGAAAAACCGTCCGGGCCATCCAAATTAAATTTTTTCACATCAGAAAAAATGACTTTTTCCTCCTGCACTGTCCATGCCATATGGAGTTTGGCAAATTCTAAGCGAGCATCCTTATGAGATTGTTGCAAAGGTGGTTTCTTTAACGGTTTTTTGTACACGATGTTCAGTGTATCATGTAAAATTTGTTGTACACGTCGTTTCCCTATTGGTAAATCCATTTTAGTTACAATTTGGGCAGCACTTATTTTGTTCTTTGTCACTTCAGAGAAAATAATGTTTTTGATTCTTGAAGAAATCTTGGTATTTCCTTTCGTTTTCTTTTTAATTCCGTAGTTTTCTTTCGTTTTTAGATAATTTCTTACACCTTTTGTTGATCGATTAATTTTCTGGCAATTTGGGTTATTGGTAATCCATTTTCCTTCAATAAATCAATTTATATGCGCTCTTCTTTGGACAAATACTTTCCTGCCGGAATTTTCTAAGAAAAATCGACTTTATGTAAAGATTTCAATCAAATTAAATTTGCTGTGTTTTTATTATACGCTTACTTCTTTGTTGGTAAAAAAATATTAATATGCCATTTAGTTTTCACAAAGAAATAACGCTTCAAAATAGACTGGGCTAAACGTATTGCGCAGCGGTAGATCGACTACTAATGTGTATTCGCTAAAACAAAGCTAAAACAATTGCGTAGTATTGCTATGTATGGATAGGTGTGATGTACGATATAAAATACGCACATATTTACTATAAACTAAAATGAAGGGATTAAAAATTAAAAAATAATAACAAAAAATTAGAATGAGCTAAACGAATTGCGCGCACTGTATTATTACGTTTCATCTATTCATTATTTAGTTTTAGTATACGATGGTGAAAGTAATAAGAGTAAAATAGCAAGCAATTCCATGGATATTAATTATTATTGGCGTTCCCCGACTGTAAATTTTGATTGTATATGTATTTTTATAAAATAGTAATTCACCGTTGTATTGTTTTGTTTATAACATAATCGTATAGGCATTTTGTTTTAAATGATTACAAAGTACCATTTTGTCAAAAATTCTATAAAAAGACCAAACTTCAGAAATATAATTTTGGTCACTATTCAGAGAAGTTTCTTCATACCGACCACCTCCGTAAAATGACCAGAAATTTATAGACCCGTAAGTGGTCGCTTTCGGGAGGTTTCACGTACATATATTTAGAACAAAAAGTATAACTAAATAAAAACACCGTGGTAGAAATACGTTACACATATCAATTTAATAAAATGCAAAATCCAAAATGGTATCTCTACAAAATAAATATTTGATGAATGAAAATATTTACTATTAAACACAATGAAGTATGAATTTAAAAAAATGAAAAGAAACTATAAGCGTATTTTGTTGACCAAAAATGAATTCGAATTATTTTGGGTTAATTTTTTGTCCAAGAAAATAGCCAATTTGATTTAATTGACAAAAGCCAACCTTTCGAAATAAAATATAAATTTAATATGTAATCTGACTCTGGTGGCAGGTATCATAATCAAGAATTAGAATTATGTTTAATTAAACCCAATTTCTTTTTGGGTTAATGTTATTCTTGCGGGGATTTATCCTATGCAATTGTTGTTGTAAATTTGTCAGGGAAATATACTTTATACCATTTTAGTTTCAAAATGAGAATAGTAAAACTCAATATGAAAATAGTAAACTTCAAAATGGAATAGTAAACTTCAATATGAGAATAATAAACTTGTTAATAGGAACAGTAAACTTCTTAATAAGAATTATAGTGTGATGGTTTTTAGTAAATTGTTTAAATTTTACAGAGCAATTGCAATTTTGCATATGTGTAAATAAATTCAAAGCCCCAAAAAATGTCTACAAAAATTAAAAAATTAGAAAATATATCTAAAAAAATGCAATTACTTAACGTGTAAAACATGAATGGAGATTGGAGTCAACTTGCACGTACGCTTAACGTTCCACAATCAACAGCATATCGGTTGATAGCAGAGGAAGAAACCTCAGACAAACGAGGTGGAACAGATTTCAGAAAATTACAGAAATTCATTTAGATTATTTCGTTGAATTGATCGAAAGAAACTGCCGCATTACATTAGCGGAACTCGCTGCTACATTTGAAGAATTTCAAAACACCTAGATTCTCTCTGTTACACGCAGAAATACTTAAGGTATGAACATGAAAAGGGAAACTCTCCTGAAACAAACAAAAAGGAAAGGTGTTTGTTGAATGTCTTTTGGAATTTCAGGCCCAAAATAAACATTCATATTTCAATTCAAGAACGCAGGGCAAATCATTAAAGGGAACAAGATGCACTACTATAGCAGCTAGCTAAAAAGGCGCTAGTGTTCATGTAATAGGCTGCACAAGCAGAGTCGGATTTATTTATTAGGAAATAAAAAGAGGTTCGTTCAAGAAAAAAAATGCAAAAGCGTAGATGGAATCCTGCCTTCGTCAAGCAATGGTTAGACATAGTGAACCAGTTTTTATGGTAATTGACAAAGTAGATTGTCACAGTAAAATTAAAGAAGTTTACCGGTGCAAGAATTTCGACCAAATAGGATACTCAGACCTGGATCCTATAGTGCAATGTTTAACCCTATTGAAAATGTCTGGTCTGTGTTGAAGAGATATTTTAAAAGAGAACTCTCAAGAAAGCTGTCAGGTATTCTAAATATCAGAAACGAATTGACCATCAAAGAACAAAGAGTAAGAGCCTTAGAAGCCTTATGGAAGAAGGTATGCATACAATAACACCAACATTACGTGCCAATTACATCGCAGGCTTTTAAAGAAAATTCCCTGCAGCTCTTAACTTAGAACATATGGAATATTAATAAATTGAATTTACTATTTTTATATGATTTTAATATGAAATAAAATTATTATAAAATTAAATAAATAGAATTCTGTCTATTAGTCGGTATCGTTGAATTATCGTTCGTAAATACTAATATACTTCTAGTGTTAATAAAAAACACATTTAAAAAGGTCTAATCACCGGTAGCATATTAGATATTACATGAATTAATTAACATTCAACAAAATATTGAACAAAGTATGAATTTACTATATTTTGTATTAAACGAATTGTTTTAAATCAAAATAGAAACTCTCATATTGATGTTAACGATTCTTATTAAGAAGTTTACTATTCTCATTTTGCAACTAAAATGGTATTGACTCTGAGAGTGTGGCGGTGGTTTATTTCCACTAAAAGTAAATCAAATACATGAAATATTAAAGCTAAGTATAGTTAAATTTAAATATAATAAACTTATTAATGAATCTGTGTTTTTTACAGGTAAAATTTATATTTGTGTACAACCACAAATAAGACAACTATTTATGCTAGTGGCTAATCGTAGCTAATTTGTGGTACAACTCATAATGTATAAGAACAACTGGTGATCAACATTTATTTCAAATAAACTTTCGTTTCGAACGTCTTGTATGTACATTATAATGTACAACAACTTTCAACGTTTCATATGTATGATCATTCTCCTGTATATACTCTCTGTTCTTGATTAGTTTCAACGTAAAAAATAATTTTATGATAGTTCTTATTATGTAAAGACATGAGTTTTAACGTAGAACTACGTTTTATTTGCCGTTCGAAAGGGTTAAAACTCTTCATTTACAACCGAAAACTATGCATATAGCTCACATCGCTTAGCTTAGCTTAGTTGAAATGTGCAACGGGTCTAAACTGCTTAGAATAAGTATGGACCATCTGTTTATATCGTTAACCAAAAGCATCCAATTGTATTGAAGAACATTACTATATTTTAGATAATTTAAAAGTTGACTGAATTTTGATGGTTTAAATAATTATTTAGCGCCGATCCTAGAAATGTCCCGAAGGCCCCGCACATTTCTTAGAATAGCTAAGCAATATAGCGGTCAATGTCACAAAGCCGATCCAATTATGATGAACTATAATATATTTCACAGTTTTTGGAATTTTTAATAATTTTCCATTATTTTAAAATATTTAAACCGCCGACCGCAGAGATGTCTACAAGGTCTTGCCCATATTTTTGGATAACTTAACCATATGCCAGTCTACGTGGTCAATCTTATCCAATTGTGATGAACTATACTATACTTCACAGAATTTAGAATTTTTAATAATTTTATTGGTTTTAAAAATTGTTGTATCTCCGATGACAGAGATGTCCACAAAGTGTGGCCTATATTTTTTAGGATAACTTGGCCATATGCCAGTCTACGTGGTCAACCTATATCCAATTTTATTAGTTATAAAAATTGTTGTATCTCCGAGCGCAGAGATGTCCACAAGGTCTTGCCTATATTTTTGAAAACCTTGGCCATATGCCAGTCTACGTGGTCAACCTTATGCAATTGTGATGAACTATACTATACTTCACAGAATTTCGAATTTTAAATAATTTTATTTGTTTTAAAAATCGATGTATCTCCGATCGCAGAGATGTCCACAAGGTCTTGCCTATATTTTTGAAAACCTTGACCATATGCCAGTCTACGTCGTCAATCTTATTTAATTATGATGAACTATACTATACTTCACAGAATTTAGGATTTTTAACAATTTTATTGGTTAAAAGTATTTGGTCTCGAGACATTTGCTTTTCTCTGCATCAAGCAAATCAAAATTGTGAACATCTCTTTGATCGGAGATGCAACAATTTTTAAAACCAATAAAATTATTAAAAATTCGAAATTCTGTGAAGTATATTATAGTTCATCACAATTAGATAAGTTTGACCACGTAGACTGGCATATGGTCAAGTTATCCAAAAATATAGGCAAGACCTTGTGGACATCTCTGTGATCGGAGACACAATTTTTAAAACAAATAAAATGATTAAAAATTCTAAATTCTGTGAAGTATAGTATAGTTCATCACAATTGAATAAGATTGATCACGTAAACTGGCATATGGTCAAGTTATCCAAAAATATAGACAAGACCTTGTGGACATCTCTGTGATCGGAGATACAACAATTTTTAAAACCAATAAAATTATTAAAAATTCTAAATTCTGTGAAGTATAGTATAGTTCATCACAATTGGATAAGGTTGACCACGTAGACTGGCAAATGGCCAAGTTATCCGAAAATATGGGCTAGACCTTGTAGACATCTCTGCGGTCGGCGATTTAAAACTTTTAAAATAATGGAAAATTATTAAAAATTCCAAAAACTGTGAAATATATTATAGTTCATCATAATTGGATCGGCTTTGTGACATTGACCATTATTTGGCTTAGCTATTCTAAGAAATGTGCGGGCTTTCGGGACATTTCCAGGATCGGCGCTAAATAATTATTTAAACCATCAAAATTCAGTCAACTTTTAAATTATCTAAAATATAGTAATCTTCAACACAATTGGATGCTTTTGATTAACGATATAAACAGATGGTCCAGCTATCTTTAAAGGATGAAAAGAACCAGTTTTCTGATGAAAAGAATCTGTTTGGTGGTACGAAAAATCCAAAATTACAAAAAATTTAAATTTTCATATAATTTAAATTCCAATTGGAAAATAGCTAATTTAACAGTGTAATTTTTTGTTATTTTTTTTTGAGCATAAACTTCACACTCATCCTTTTATTCCATGTAAACCGAAAAAAAATAAATTCATAAAGTTCAAATGTGTAGTGCATTTAACATAAATACACATTTTAAGTTGTTACTATGAGTACGTTTATACTCAGAGTCGAGTCATCTTTTAGTTAACTTTGGATCATCTTATAGTTATCTTTTTTAGCGTTTATACTGCAGAGTCAAATCGTAGTCGAGTCGAAACTAGGTTGAAACCGAGTCAGAAACGTCAAAAAAAAATCATAATTGTTATTTTCAATAAAAATTATGATTATTAAAATTATGATTAAAGCAATTTATTTTACAAGTTTGCAGTATACAAAATTACAGAAACACAAAAATCGGAGATGCGCACACGAATTAAGAAATCAAAATGGTGTCTTTTTATTATTATTTTTTGTTGTTTTTATTTTTCGACTCGACTCCGTTTATAGTGGATGATTTTAGAGTTAACTCGACTCGACCCTAGAAATTTTTTAGGTCGAGTCGAGTTAACTACAAGATGACTCGACTCCGTTTATAGTAAAAGATAACCTAGGTTCAAACCAGGTTGAACCCTAAGCATAAACGTACTCAGTAATAAATAATTACAATTATCGCTTATTTTTTAGTTACACTTGGTAAACCCATGAATTTATCGAGTGTAGTTGCGTCTAATGGCGTCGGAAAGAAATATGAAAATATGGATGAAATAACTGAAGAGGGAAATTTTTAAACTTAAAATGTGTATTTATGTCAAATACACTACATATTCGTGCTTTATGAATTTTTTTTTCGGTTTACATGGAATAAAAGAAATTTAAAATTTATCGAGTTCTAGTGCAGTTCTCATGGAAAACACGGCTTATGTTTGAAACAATATAACAATACAAATTCAATCAAGTTTGTTGCGTGGGATGTGGCTTAATAGCAGAGCAGTTATGGTCTGAGCTTCGATTCTGCTCAAGGCATTTTTTTTTTGTTTTTTTTTTAAATAAACACAGACTCTGTCTGTTTGTCAGTCTGTAAGGTTTTTTGTGATGCCCCAACGCGTGTAAAATCATTCTTAATAGCCCTTACTCTTTGGTTTAAGGTCTATTTAAGTTACAATCATCCTTAAAAGCCTTTTATCTCGAGCTACTTCTACTCGGCTAAAAACATATCAAATGGTCAAATGCTGATGGTTGAAGCGACCGCTGGACATCAACATTAGGTGTAATATCTTAAGGAAAACATTACTTAACTAAAGTTAGGGCAGGAACAGCAAGTCACTAAGAACTTATAACGTAGTGGTACGCTATATAGACATTCAATATTACTGACCAGTGAATCTTTAGTAACTTTTGGTTCAATTTCGATAAAACGACTTGTCACTTTACCCCAACTTAACAAAGCGAAAATTTTCGTTTAAACTTGAGGTAAAGTCAAAAAATCTAGGACCGGGTAGGATATTAGTTCAAAATGGGCATATTATAGGACAGCAATATATTTTTTATTTGTATAAAGTACAATGGAAAATACCGAATTAAATACATATGTATAGGTAAATGGATTTCATCATTGTAGTGTTTAGTGGAGACATGTTTATGACAAGGAGTGATACAGATTTATTCTTTAAGCCATATTATGAAATATGATTGAAATAAAAATGATTTAAATTCTTTAAATTCTCGCCATATTTTTCTCGCAAATTATTCAATTTGCCTAATTATTATTTCCCAACTGGTCTTACAGATTGGCTAGCCGACATGTCAAATTTTCTGTAAGAAAAAACTTTCGTCAAATTCCGCAAGGTTTCTTACTGACTCGCTCGTCCAGGCTTTATTCACAAAATTGTATCCGTAAAAGGACGGACTGTAACTCGACTAATCACAAGTGTTTTGAGTCGTTTGAAAAACAAGACCAGCCGTACAAGAAACAAGATACAGAGATTAAAATTTGTAATTTCTCTTTATTTTAAATATTAAAACATTTCGGAAAACACTCGACATTTCGAAAAACACACAATCGGAAATTATTTGTAAAAATAAAAAATATGTTTTGGTTAAGAAATTTACCAATTTAGAACTAATCGAATTTGTGTACGATAAATCAAACCAAATCATTCCTAGATATACAAGCCGTCAGGATAAAATTCGAACTTAATATAAGGGGGATAGAAAGACAAAGAAATGGATTTTTCATACAAATCATTTGAAAAGTTAGGTTTTTTAAATATCGTTTTTCTTAAATGAAAAATCTTACAAAAATGAATTTTGATTTTTACGTTATCAAGAAGAAGAATTGATAAATATATGATTTGAAAATCAATTAATAAAATCTTGTTTATAGATATTTAATTAATGTTTTACTAAAACCCCTTTATTAACAAACACATCTTTACACATCATGACGTCACACCTGTCGTTCATGTTTTTTTTTATAATAGAAAAATGTCGATAAATAGCAAAGACGTTAAACTAAAGAGGAGACACAAACTATTTTTTTCTTTCATGTAAGCAAACCATTTAGTTTTTATTGTTGTTAAAAAGTGGTAGTGCGTAGTTTGTTTATGTCTAGTATATTGTATTTTAAAGTCTTTGATAAATAGTAAGTAAGATCTTACGTCATAGATTCCGTTTTTATAATTTTATACTGTATTTTTCATATAGACATACAAAGAAAAAGTAAATTTTTACAATTTTATTTTAGTTATATTAATCAAATAACTAAATTTAAATTATTGATTTTAAAACCTGTTATTCTCAAAGGTTTGATTTAAATATAAACCTAAAAATATTTTCTGTTACGAGTATCTTTCATTCATAAAATTTTAATGGAAATCGTAAAATGTATCCCACTTAAATTAAGCTTCTTTTAAAATTGGTTTGAACCTGACGGCTTGTATATTTAGGAATGCTTTGATCAAACGTAATAAATTTAACCAATAATAATATAGCAGAAGATTGTTATATGGTTTGGAGCTTTGGGTCAAATTTTAGTTTTCCAATTAGATATAATAAAATTTCAATTATTCATATGTTGACTGATATAGAAAATATTTTATCACTTATCATATCTTATCATTTTATCTTATTGACGAAAAAGAGCAAAAATTCCAAATGAAATAACCCAAGCTTTAACGAAAAAGCCAACAAATTCGAAAACAAATAAAATTGTAATCAATGCCCAAAATGTAACAAACAATCTGACAAAGGCAACAAGACAGTTTTAATGTACTTAACAGAGTACAAAAATAAAATGACTGAACTTTTGAATGACGTTGACACTTATGAAATTTTAGACAATAACCCGAGTAAAAAAATTAACAAAAAATATTTCAAAATTATCGATAATCTAAGAAATTAAAATCTAATAAATAATCAACAAAAATTACAGTTAAAAATTAATAACCCATTACCTCCCAGAATTTTGGGCTCCCAAAAATACATAAACATAATATGTATTCCATTACGACCAATAGTTTTGACAATAAATTCTCCAACTTACAATTTGTCAAAATTTTGTTGTTATATTTTGAAACCTTTAACAAAATTCAGTAAATATATGTAATATAAAAATTCGTTTGTATTTAAGATACCATTAAAAATTTAAAAATTGATAATAATGATGTGTTAGCTTATTTGAACGTCGTTTAATAATTTACTAATGTACCATTAGCTGTCGCAAAATTAGCAATTATTGAAAGGTGGATTGAAATTGAGACATCCTGTAATTTGATGAAAGAAGAATTTTTAAATATTTTAGACACATGAAAATAAATGTGGCACATTCGTTTATAAAACGAGTAGTTTGCCTAACGCACATCAAATTTAGACATAATAATTTGGATAAAACAAAAAAATTTTAATAAATAATAATCATCCTATACATTAAACACGTACCAAAACAGAAAACCTACCAATGAACAAATTAAATTCGGTTCAATTACATTTATTATTACTAAAGATACATGTTAAACCGAAAGTGATCTGACTGAGTTTTATCTGAAAGTTATCTGACTGAAAATTTGGTTTGGTGGTTACATGTAACTTTTTTATTTGATCTAAGCTGACAGCTCAAATGTCACTTTGTTCTAAAATTACATTTAAATTATTAAAAAATTATTTAAAATAATTTAAAAACCACTTCGAAAATGTAACCTTTTGCCTTTTTTTACAGTATGAAAAAATCTGTCAATTCAACTAAATTAAAACACACAAAGTGACTCAACCAACCAAATTTAAGTTGACCGAACTCAGACTACTTTCAGATAACTTTCAGTCAAGTCGCCGTTTATTTACATGTTGAATTTATCTCGGACCTTTTCAGTTAGATCACTTTCGGTATCTTTAGTATATGTTGACGGAAAAAATTACAAAAACATTAAAACGGAATTTAGAACAACTACTTTTGGCAATCAAAATGAAGTAAGTGACGATTACACCAAATTATAAGATAAAATTCCAAGTGAACAAAAAGACGGACTAGCTAATTTTCAAAATTCAATGTAAAAATTACGACTCATGTTAGTTACTTGGAGAAACCAGTAAGAGCAGTATTGAAAGAGTAAATCAGTATAAAAAATACCCGGACAGAACACATTCACATTACAGAACAGCTTTGGTTAAACATATTTTTGAAAAGAAGCATGATTTCGATTTTGATAATTCGGTTGGATCATTGGATTATGAAAAAAATAAAAGATGATTAATTAGATATAGAAAAAGTAGATATAGAAAGGTTACAAGCAAATTTTAAAAATAATATTCAAAATTACGTGTGAGTTGGTATTTCCATTTTAATTTTCATCAATTAAAAAAATCTAATAAATAAAAATCTAAATAATCAGTAGTGCGATTTTGTTGTGTACATGGGAATTTACTCACAGGGAGTTTTGTATACGTACACCATGTAAAGTATAAAATTTTGTTACTGTGTGTTGTCATTAATTTTATTTGTGTTCGTGTGGTATTTGTACCAGTAAGCATCAAAAATTATTCAATCGGGTGAAATCGGTTCAAATTTTTTGGTGCTTATCTTCCTATGGGAATATTTTTTCCCATGCTTTTTAGATTGGGAATATGGGAATATTGACATTTTGAATTGTATGTTTTAGGTTTACAATTTTTTTTGTCAATTTTAATAAAATTTTTTTTTAGATTAAGTACAAATTTAAACTAAACTAAATTAATATATATATTTATATATATGGTAGGTAAGTAATGAATGTAATACATTAGTGCGTACATTATAGTGGAGTATTTATAATACATGTACACGTACAATATAGTGGAGTATTTATTTTTTATCTATAATTTTAATATATTGTAGCATTTTTAAATAATTTGGCTGAAGTTTAACTTTTGGCTGCTACTGATTTTTGCTCCATTTAAATTTTAAAAATCTAAAATAATTTATATTCCAAATCCCTAATATTTTAAAATTAACTCTCGTCAATCTCATGTCGATTTCGATTCGCCTTTTACCAAATCTTTGAAAGATCACTCTCTATTGCTGTGTGAATCGAACAGTTGCTCCGTATTATATATGTATGTGTTTTCGACGTTTATATAAACATATCCTATGATTTTTACACTCGATAAAAAACACAACACATTGTGTTATATGCAAAACAACATAACAACAACAGGTTAATTCTTTAATATAAAATATGTATATATAAATAAACCAGAAACACAAAAAAACATAAAACACAAATGACGCTTTCAAAATGACAGTTCTTTTTGTGTTTTGTTAGTAAATCTGCCAAAAAATCGAGATTCGTAAAACAACAACAATTTTGCTCGACCGAGCGACTTTTCTTGACAAATCGAACAGTTTGACAGCAGAAAGAGCAGGCTTGCTCTTTTTTGGTGAATCGAAAACCACATCAAATAAAAAATAAACAATAACAACATTCACTAACACATCAACATTTGAAAATACTATTGCGTTCCGGTTATTTACTCCCATACTCTCATGTACACAACAAAATCGCAGTACAGGTGTGTATAGAAAACAATAAATTAAGTAGGCATTTCAAAGACGTTTGAAAAATTAATTTTGTTTTTTTACTGTCATTTGAAAAAAAATTTCGAATGATTTTTTTGTAAAACAGAAAATAAATTAGTGTCATAAAAAATAAAAATATTTTATATATACAGTTGATTATATATAAAAAAGACTATCAATGAAAATTATTTGTCATTGAAAATGATGTACAACGACGAAAATTTGGGGAAATAAAAACTTTAAATATAAAATGTTAAAAAAGTGAAATTGGTCAATTATTAAAAAAATGAAATTGGTCTACAATTCAGCCGTGAAAAATTAATTAAAAAATACAACAAGAAGATCAACGAATAATATTACTAAGCTTACATCGTAGTGTACATGTTTTCACCCGAAATGTTTTCGTGTACGTACCTGGCGATAAATGTATTTTTTTTATAAAAATTTATAATTTTGTTTAAATACTTTTTCACCAGAAACTTTATTTATTTATTACTAAACTTCTCAATAATCCAAACTTGACTGTCTATAATTCAGCTTCTTCGCCCTTTTAAAGCTTTGGCTAAAGATCTTGTAATCATGTCATTTTTATTGATCATTGACTTAAATGTAAACAAGATTTTGATATATTGAAACTTGTTTTAAGCACAAGTATTAGTAAACCTAATAGAACATGACACTGCTCAGAAGGTTCCAAGTATCATATAAAAGATAGCAGGTGTATATGAAACCGAAATTTTTTAGTAAAAAGTACACGTTCATCGTATGATAATGGTTAAGAGCATTTTATTCAAAGTACTGCTCATTATTAGTTATACATTTTTCCCAACTTTCTAGCAATGCGTCGATGCCACGCCAAAAAACTGTTCTTCTTTTGAGCCAAACGAGTTATCTAGCCATTTTCGTAGAAAGTGAAGTACTCCTCAGCAAGCCTATGCCCCATCGATGCAAATAATTGATAATCGGACGGAGGTAAGCCGCATATGAAAGTATTTCCCAAATAAGTGCTTCCAACGTTTCCTTGACCCTTGATTTTGGTCGTTTTTCACGCTTAGCTCGTTTCAAATTGATCATTTGTTGTCGGTAGTGTTTAGTATCTACGATTTTACCACGTTTTAGCAGCTCAAAATAAATCACACTCTTCAACCACCAAATACAGGGCGTTGTCTTCCGTCCGAAGCGGATTTGCCCTTGCAGTCGATGTCGATGGTTGTCCTGGATCAACATTGGATTCTCAAACTAGATCCATTTTTCATAGCCAGTCACAATTCGATGGATAAATGACTTTCTTTCGTATCTGGCGAGCAACATTTCGCAAGTGGATTTTCGATTTTCTTCTTGAATTTCATTCAGTTTATGTGGAACCCATAACACCCAGAACCCATAACCCAGTTTGAGCATCATCCTCATCCAACAATGCTTGCAATTCACCGTCTTCAAACTTTTTTGGTGGTCTTCCACAAGCATTTGATGTGATTCTGCAGCAGTTTTCTTCAAATGATAACAAAAAATCAATGATGTCCGCAAATCGTAATACGTAGGCGCAAAACTCGACATTTTTGTCATTTATGAAACTTGTATGCACAGTAAAAAAAAAATTGAATTTTCAACTTGCATTTTACATGCTTTTGATCACAAAACTACTAATTCTACGTAAAATTACACAATTTCAGATTTTTTTATTAAAGTTTCGTGTAATAATACATTTCTTATGTAAATTTAATTAAAAATATAAGATTACAGGATTATCGTTTGAATATTACATTCAGTTTGTTATTTTAACCAGTTACAATTGAAATTTACTTGAAAATAGTGTAAATAGTAATCGTGTAAGTATATAAAATTAAATTTGGTTTATTATATTATGTATTGATTTACAACAATTTCATTCGAATTGTAACCGTAAATAGCACATTTTATTTGTTGTTGTATATTATTACAGTCATGTCATGTATTTTTAAAAATAAATTTAATATTGCAAGAAAATGTGTGTTAAATTACATATGTACTTTTTTAAAGAAGAGCATATGAGATCGGCAAAATTCGTAAATTAAACAAAAGTAAAATGCACGATCGAATAAATATGATGAAATCTCATTTTGCCACGCAGTTGATACAACGCAGATGACGCGATATAACAAAAAATATTTATATTTAAATTTAAAAAAAAGTTAAAAGTGATTAATAGTAATTATTAAAATTAGTACAATTTATTCTTAATACCTAATTAATATAATCTCTACACTTAGAGTTGGAAAGTGAAATAAGCTTGTTTGTTAACAGGTACGTAAGCAATTCAATAAATTTAAGGTTATGTAAACCTCGTGTTATTAAAGTTTAGCTGCAATGCAAAATGTGTTTACTAAATTTAATTAAACTAAACTTTTCAAATAGGATTTGTTAACTTGGAGAGAACTTGTTCGTAATTGTGAAAGTCCTTTTAATATTTATGAATTTCCTTTCTTAGTGCTATAATGTTTATTTGTGTAAATTGTGATAAAATGTGTGCGTCTTTATCAAAATATAACTCCCATTTAAGAATCCATAAATTAGAAACAAGAGCTGTTTTCAAGTGTCTGTACAATAACTGTGAAAAAATTTTCAATAGGCATAATAATTACCTTTCTCACGTTTACAGAAATCACAGAAAAACCCCAAAAGAAAAAACAGAAATTGAAAACAGTTTTTGTTGTTCTGAACATGGCTGCTTATTTAGGTCGAACATTTTAGAAAACGTTTTACGTCATGTTATGAAACATTTCCGAAATCCTCAGATCCATCAAATCAAATGCCCAATATCAAAATGTGTAAAAAAATTTACACATGAAAAAACATTTCGTAATCACATAAATACTGTACATAAATTAAAATTTTAAAAAAATAATTGTGGTGTCAGTGATGTTTCGTTTGATAGATATGTAGCTGTTATACCAGAACACTCAATGCCAGAATTATCAGAGCATTCTACGATAGGGCCGAATCCCCAATCTAATATACTTACTCTACAAGACGTTGATAGTGATTCTGAGACAGATATTAAAAAGTTAATATCCGAAATGTTATTGAAACTGAAAAGTGAACATAATATTCCTGAACGTGTTATTTCTTTTATAGCTGAGAAACTTGCATATTGCTCAGAAGTGTTGACAATCCAAGTTCGAAAGATTATTGATCAACATTTCGCGAAATTTAATAATGCAAATAGTTCTATAAATGATTTGTTAGTTTCAATATTGCCAAAATTAAATTTGATGTCAAACACTTCATTATAAACTTATAGACGAAATCAAAATGCTATATCGCCTTCCATGGTTAAACCCATTAAAATCAACTTGGGATTAAATAATTATCATAAGAATTGTTTTTATTATTACATCCCTATACTAAACACATTACAATTTCTTTTGGAAGATCTACAAGTTAAATTGCAAATTTCTTCAAGCCGAAAATCCAATTATTCTAAACTTCAAGATTACAAAGACGGCTTATTATACAAAAACAACGATTTATTTTATAACAAAGAGCGTGTTGAGCTTTTGTTCTACGTAGACGCGTTTGAAGTGTGCAACCCATTAGGCTCAATTAAATCAAAACACAAACTGTTAGGAGTTTATTTTGTTCTTGGAAGTTTACATGCTCACAACAGGTCACAAATCAATAACATAATGCTCTGTTTATTATGTACTGAATCACACTTAAAAACATTTGGGTTTAATTCTGTTTTCGAAAACGTTATATCAGATTTGAAGATATTAGAAGAAGATGGAATAATTATTAGAGGAGCTACAGAGTCGATAAAAGGATCAATCATAGAAATTTGTGGCGATAACTTAGGTTTGCATCAAATTGGAGGATTCCTCGAAAACTTCAGTTCTGCTGAATATTTTTGTAGATTTTGTCACATAACATTACCAGAATTTAAAATTAATTACCGAACGCGCCGAGATTTAAGAACCAAGTTTTCGTATAACGATGATGTTTCAAATTTAGTATTTATGGAGTCTAGCAGAGGAGTTAAAAATAATTCATTTTTTTTCATGTAAGCAGCGGCCTTCCGCCTTGTATTGCACATGATTTGTACGAAGGTGTTATGCCTCAAGATTTATGCTTAGATATTCATTACTTTGTTAGTCATGATTGGATCACAAATAACTATTTCAATATTACATCTAATCGATTAGCAAAATCACTTAAATTTAATGTCAGTTTTCCTGAAATTAAATATAGTAGTAAAAAAGTTGTTGGCCATGCAATGCAAAATTTCTATCAACTCACCTTACTACCATTAGTACTTAATGGTAAAATTAAAAATTTAAATGACAGTGTTCTTGAAATGGTTACACTGCTTTTGGAAATAACTCAAATTGTCTCATCACATCATGTGACTTTTATCCAAATCAATTGTTTAGAAGGATTAATTGATCGATATCTCGAACTAAGAATTTTATTATTTCCAGATAAAAGTCTGATTCGAAAGCATCATTATATTCAGCATTATCCATTACTTATGAAATTGTATGGACCATTAGTAAAATTTTCAACAATTAGATTTGAAAGCAAACATCAATATTTTAAACAAATTGCTGTAAAAAGTCGAAATTTTATTAATTTAACAAAATCATTAACACAAAGACATCAAATTTTGCAATCAACCCTATATGGCCAGAGATTTTCCTCTGATGTTGTAGTAAAAAAATGTTCACAAACAAAATGTTTGTCAGTTGCAAAACAGTTCCCATATCAAACCAGCCAAGTGAGATTTCAAAATGTTGATTATTTTTTGGGCCAGTCGCTGGCGATATCTAATAACCATAATGGGACTGTTAAAGCTCTAACAATAAAAAACATATTAATCAATGAAAATTTTTCAAATTTAGCTTTTTATGGAAACACATTTTCAATGGTTTTTAATTACAAATTAGGATTATATGAAATCAATAATATATATACAAATGACATAATAGTCGTTCCTTCCGATTTATCCTCTCCTTTTCCTTTCATGACCTGTACAATTGAGCAAGTCGAATACGCCACATTAACATGGGCCGTACCACACTTTTGGTGAGGTTTAAACATTTTATTACTATAGTTTATTAAATAATTTTTTTTTTCTTTAGATTAAATTTAAATTATGTCATCCGCACGGTTAGTCGTTAAAATTTGGGATACTAGCCGAACCATCAAAAAAAGCTTCGTATTTACTGGTCAATTGTCCACTATTATTGAAAAAGGTATACACTCATAAAAAACTATAAAAACTTTGTATTGATTTAATTTTTTATTTTTAGCAAACGCTGCAGGAATTGAAGGATCCAAGCTAGTTCTTGAATCCGATGGAACTGAAATAGATGATGCAGAAGTGTTCCAATATTGTGGTGAAAAAAACGAAGTTTTTCAATTATATCCGGAAAATAGACACTAGCCTCTTCACTAGAAAATAAACACGAAGCTAGCATGGCAGAACAGCAGAAGGCGACTGATGTTGACACAAGTAATGACGTTATAAACTGGATTAATACTTCAGCAAATGCAAATACTATTTCTACTTTGGAGTATGTAGAACTTCCAAATTCACCTTTAAGCTCAATAATTTCCATGTCTAGTGGGCGGATTTCTTCACTTAACTCCGAAAGATCTGATAATATTGGCATTTTGAATGCTCAAAAATTATTCGCAGGATATCAAATACCTTACAACAAAATGCCTGATGAATTAACTGGTTTATTGAATGATCAAAAACCTTTAGGCCGGTATTATACCGATTTTGTTCATACCATAGTAACAGATATGCGGCGAAATTCATTTTATATCCCACAAACTATATTCCGTAAAATTGCTGAACACGTCGTCCTATTATTTCCAAAAAGTCTGGGAGTTTTAAATAGTGCTGGTGAGCTGGTTTCTGATGAGTCGGTTGGTTTAGCAACAAAGCTGGTAAATCATAATAATTACCTAAATAGGACAGCAAAAAGTTTAATGAAACCAACGAAACGGAATATAAATATTTCGGAAGGTATCCCTAATTTGTACGCCAAAGATCTTGAAATTTATTCGGAAGAGGAAAGCGAAGCAAAATGAATATGGCTCAAGGAGCATTTTAAAATGGAAATTTCAAACGACGAATTTAAGGAAAAAATAATCACCGTTTTCCAAAACACATATACGAACCAAAGAAAATTTTTAATGCAAGATCCAAAAATAATTGAAGTGCGACAATGCTGGCCTAACTTGTTGTCACCTTATTTCATGATTATACATTTCGAACGGTTAATGGATATAAAAGAAACGACTTTCCTAGAACGATGGGAAAATCTCAAAGTAAAAACAAATCAGTTTTCCCAAAAAAAGAAAAAACAATTTCAATGTACTTCAACAGACAATGACATTAAAGTTCTGGAATTAATAACACAATATTTCAAAGAAAATCTAGAATTGATGAAACGTCAATATCCTGTAATTATATACCAAATAAATTCAAATGTTCTCATTTAATTAATTTATACTGTATATTATATCTTTTCAGGCAGGAACAACACAAAACGAAATTGAACCTCTGGATGCCATTCCTTGCTTTTCTATTATATGTAAGCAGATTATGATAAGTATTTAATAAGTACAAAGTATAATTTTTGGTTTTGTAGGATTGGTATAGATTTTTCGGTTTGTTTTGTTGCTTAATGGTACAGATTCAGTATACCAGCTATGTTAAAGTCATAGTATTCCAACTCGTCCGATTTTCATCTTTTATCTACTACACCTTAATTATATGTTATGGGTCGTCTGATATTAGAAAAGGAATGGCATGTATCCTGTGTCATAGGTAATAGATGCAAGTTAAGTTTTAGTACTGACCTTTTCTTATGAGTTCTGCAGTTAAAAAATCTGTAAATTTCCATTCTTATTTTCTGGTTGAATCTATACGCTATGCAGAAAAATCAAGGTTTGAAGGTTTCAGTTTAGATAAAATAAAGAAACATTTTCTCACAATAAAGTTATTGATAAGCTATTGTTTATTTAAGATTTTTAGTGAATTTTTTGATTATATATATTATCAGTTGTACTATTTTCTTTTTGTTTTCAGGTGACAATGAGAAAAAAGAAAATATATTCTACTTTTTCATCGAAAATCAAATTGTAAATTACCAGTGCTGTTCAACAAAAAGGGCAATATTTCAATTGATTGGATCATATTTTGTTTTTAATTTGGAATATCCCATGCACGTTTCACAAACGTTCGAGGTGTTGCAGAGGACATGCTTGAATCTCAATACAGAATACTCTCGATCAAGAAAAGAACAAAATTAATAATAAAGCAAAAGTTTTAAATTTTATTAAAGAAATTTGTTAAGAAATTAGACTATAGTTTGTTTAACTTTTAGTGATGAATTGATATTAATATTTAATAAGATAATAGTATAAATGAATTTTTGTATACATACTGTATATTATTATTATTATTGGGGGGGCCATGCGGGCGATCAGCCACTTCGCACTGCGACCTAAAAGATCTATTGTGCTGGCCCCTGCTTAATTATCCGTCCAGTCAATATTCAGGTTCTTAATGAACCTGACGATACTGCCTCCCGGTACGTGATACATTCTATCTGGGCTTATTGCTCTCCCTCCTAGATGTTTACTACAGCATGTAGTTCCGCTAGAAAGACGGTAGCATTGGAGCTCAAGGACCTCGAGAGGGTTGTCCCACTCTCATATATTCCTACTCCTGCCCCGTATTCCGTTTGATTTTACTCTTACGAGTTGCTGGGAATTGCAAATCACCTGTAGGTCACCCAGCTTTACTACAGGAAGGCTAAATAAAACTGGAGGGTGCCTGGTATCCAGAGTCCGCATATTTTGGGCTGATTAACCTATCAGCCATTCATCTTTCGGCATATGCTGTTCCACCTTAGATTAGGGTTTTTTGTCAAGGTTTTCTCCTTTAGCGCCGTACTTTAGCCTGTGCCAAATGGCCTAAAATGTGCCAAGTGGCCTTGGTTACCAGTGGTTGCCACGAGGAGGCAGTACGTACACTTGCGAACTGTGAACAGGTTACCCCTTACACAATTGTACCCATCACGCAGCTGCCTAATGAAAAGACCAGAACAGCTCACATGATGCGCACCCTACTGGAAGGTTACGGAGCTGGTAGATTAATCTACTCAACTTTGGTCCCCCCCTCCAATAGTCGCCAAACCACCTACATACTGTATATTTTATAAATATAATTTTATATGAAATTTAATTTTTGTTTCATTTACATTTTAAAGCCTATACTTTTAAATAAAAATGTCTAATTTTACTAGCTTGGCATGCAGAAGTAAACACTTTCAGAGTGGAATTTTACAGACAAAGAATTTGCACTCACACGTTGAATTATGTAATTTGACATAAAAAGTATGTACTTTCACATTCTTATTAATGATATATTACGGCCTTTTCCTCTTATTAACCTATTATATTTTCTTTGTAAAATTACGTGACGTTATATTGAATTTTAACAACTCGATTGTAATTTTTGAAAGCTTGTAAAATTACATGAAAATGATAGGCAAATTTGCCCACTGTCAAAATGTAAAATTCAATGTTTTTTTTTTACTGTGTGGTTATGAATTGGATGTTGTTGACAGATGTTTGTCGAATCCCTCCCGGCGCTAAAATGTATACAGCAAAAATGTACAGCGTAGAACAGTTTATGAACGTTTTTTTTGTAACACACTTCTACACGTACATTCAATACACAGTGATGTCAATTACAGATTTTAGAATTCTAGTCCACCATTCTACTAAGTATAAAGTTTTTTTTTCCTTTATTTAGTATTACAACTGATTTACAAATCATTTAGTAATTTATCTTTCTTAAATGAAGGGTCACATTTGACGGGCAGTAACCCAATGGTTACTCCCGTTTGAATTTACATAGTAATTATTTTTTCTATCCTAATTAAATACAACTGCCCAAAGGTTTCTGCCTTTGAAGTCTTCTTACTGCATTGGTAGTATCCAACAAACTTCGTATGTCTGCATTTTGGTGCCGAGATATCCGCTGAATGTATTTCTTCGCTGTATTTCTTCACTTACATATTCCATGTTTAAGTCCCTATGGAGGTTATCATTTTTAATGTACCATGGTGCGTTTACAATGCCACGCAGCACTTTGTTTTGAAAAAAATTGAATCATTTGTACATTTGTCTTCTTGGTACAACCCCAAAGTTGAATACCGTAGGTCCATACTGGTTTAAGTATTTGCTGATATAATAGCAATTTGTTATGTATTGTAAGCTCAGAGTTTCTGCCTATTAGCCAATATATTTTCCTATATTTGATGTTCAATTCTTCTTTTTTCTTTTTAACATGCTCTTTCCATCTAAGCTTGCAATCGAGAGCCATGCCGAGGTATTCGGCTGTATTTGCATTTGGAACCGCCCTTGAATTAAGTTCCACTGGAATCCAGTTAACTTTCTGATTTGTAAAGTTTACGTGAACCGATTTTGCTTCGTTTAGGCTAATGCGCCATTTCTTTGTCCAACTACTCACTGTGTCGGTTGCTTTTTGAAGTTTGGTCGTTGCTTCTGATATACACTTTCCAGTCGCCAGAATAGCTGTATCGTCTGCAAATGTTGCTATGGTGGCACCTTTTGTATTTGGCATATCTCTGGTGTACAGGATGTACAATATAGGACCCATTACGCTACTCTGGGGTATGCCTGCTGATATTCATTTTACACGGAAATGTCGTTTTGCGATATAAGATGTAAGAATTTGATAGAACTGCTTAGGTAGATCTCGATGCAATTTAAATTTAAGTCCTTAGTGCCAAACTTTGTCGAAAGCTTGTGCTACATCCAAGAAGACGCTGGAGCATATTTTCTTATTCTCAAGTGCGTTTTCGATTATGTCCGTTATTCTGTGAACTTGTTCTATCGTAGACTGATTCTCTCTAAATCCAAATTGGTGTGGTGGAATCAAATTTCTCTCTTCTATTATTGGCTTGAGTCTCTTGAGCAGTAATTTTTCAAATAATTTTGAAATTACAGGACGTAGTGAAATCGTTCTGTACGACTTTTTATCGTTCGCTGGTTTCCTGGTTTGGGGATCATAATTCCTTCAGCAACCTTCCATTGGCGTGGGACATATTTTAGTCTGAAAACAGCATTGATAATTTGAACCAATTTTCGTAGTCCCTTCTCGGGAATGGCTTTTACGACTTGTCCAGTAATTAAATCATATCCTGGAGCTTTTTTTGCGTTCAAATTACACTTGAACTCATTTTTCAATTCCTGTAATGTTACACATCGAATATTATATTCATCAATTTTGCTAACTGTGATTATGTTTTCATCTGCTGTTTGCCTGGGTAACGGTTGAAAGGTGTCTTCCAAGTGAGCCACAAATAAAATAGCTAGCACCCAGGATCCTTCTCCATTTTTAATAGGCGGCACATGCATTTTCGTTCTTTTTAATCCCTTTGCTACTTTCTAAAGAGAGTGATCAGTATCTTTATGTTCGGTGAGACCATTTAAGTACTTGTTAATAGTTTCGTTCTTAATTTCTTTTGTAAGTTGTTTTAGTTTATTACATAGAAAATTGAGCTAAAATATTTTTTTTGTGGTAAACTTGGTGAGTAGTGTTCACCAAAGAAAAAAAAACGGTACATAATATTTGGCGCCGAAACAGGGACACTTTTGTCCGTAGATATTTTTCTGATATTTTTTTATTATTATTAACACAATTTTATAATTAAGTAATTTTTAAGAAACAAATTAATTAAAATTTGGTTATTTGGCTATTAAGATAGTAAGCAAGTGTTCCTCCAAATAAAGTTTCGGTCTTTGGTATACATAATTTGTTTTAGCACATTAACAACATTCTATATATACTATTTATCTTGCATATTGAATAATATGGAAACTCAGCCAATTAATCCAGTATTTTTAGAAGAGGATGAGCTCAATTATGAATTGGCGATTCGTGAACTGCAAACTCAAGGTTCACTTACTGCAAAACGTCGAGCATTAAGGTACAAGACGAAAGATGAATTTCAAGCTGGAGTCAATTTAGAAGAGTTTATTGTTCCCACCGACTATACTATTGCAGAAGAACCTAAAACTTGTCAGCAGAAACTGAAAACTATTGAAAATGGTTATTTCAAGGAACCTCCGAAAAAAGGAGACTCAGTAATATTGCTGTTAAAGACGAAGTTAAACCATTTGTATTTTCGGCTAAAGCGTATGAAACCAGAAGCTCCGACAGACATTCGTATAGCGCAGGATCTGCTATTGGACATTGATGAAATGATTTTGACAATACGAGAAGCAGAAACAGCTGTACAAATGGATATTTCTGACAGAATTGTCGAATATTTCGAAGAAGGAAGAGTCGAAGAAGAGGGTGCAATTCCACCCACTGAGGACCAGCTTTTCGATCAATTTTTGGAAAGATTTTCAATGTTACCTACTCCAGGCTTGTCGCCAGCCAAAGAACCAAAGAATGCAAGATCGGTACTACATGACTCAAGAAAACAATTTGCGTTCCCGAAGCAAGCTGATGCTACCAAATCTACTGAGTCTACGGGTGAAATCAAATTTAGTAAAGTCTGTTACATGAAAAAAAATTTCCATTCAAAAATGGGGTGTGGTTTTCCATGGTCGAAATGAAGGCCTAAGTTTGAAAGATTTTCTATCACAAATTAAGATATGGACACACTCACAAAAGGTTTCAGACGATGAATTACTTGCTTCGGCTTTTTTATTTTTTGAAGGAGAAGCAAGGATTTGGTATAGAGCATTCTATAATAAGTTTGAAAGTTGGGCAGACTTAGTTCATTCTCTTGAGCAACAATTTCTACCCGCAGATTATGACTTTTTTCTTAAGAAAGAGATTGAAAATCGTTTACAAGGTCCAAACGAAAATTTTGGAATTTTTGTAGCTTCAATGGAAATGTTATTTAAGAATTTATCGCAGCCACTTTCAGAATCCGAACAGCTTACATTAGTTCGTCACAACATGTTACCCCACTATAAACCAGGAATAGGTTTTATGCCTATTAAGACAATGAAACAATTATTATTGTCCTGTTGCCGAATAATAGATTCTACTCGAGAGGAAATTTCTAGACAGTGCAGTTCATCAACTAGTTCCAGGAATTTACTTGAGCCAGCATTTTCTAACCCCATCGGTAAACGCAAACCAAGGATAAATTAAATGAGTTAGAGCATAATTTCCGATTTGACTACCGTAAGCGAATTGAATGCCGTTCAAAAACAATCTTAATCAAGTTTACCAGAATTGAAGTGTTACAATTGTGATACAAAGGGACATCATTTCAGAGATTGCAAGTCAACCAAGATAATATTTTGCTATCGTTGTGGTACTAAGAATGTGTATCTCTCGGATTGTCCTAAATGTAAACCAACGGGAAACGCAGAGGTGAAATCAATAGGAACGGGAGCTGCGTTGATTTCACAAGAATAATTGCTCCAAAAAACTTGGTAGAACAAATTCCGCCTTCCATTTTTAATACGTTTAAGATTATAAATTCTATAACTTTCTCACGACCTGGTGATAACCGGCCTTATATCAAGGTAGCTATATGCGGCAAACCCATTATAGGCCTCCTAGATTCAGGTGCAAACTGTATTGTTTTAGGTAAAGGAGGAGATTCTTTAATTAAATCGTTGGGGCTCGAGTTAAGAAATGCTGATATACCTTATGTATTCCAGGAGAGTTGCCATATAGTTCCAACATTATTTGTACCAACATTGGCTAAATCATTAATTTTAGGAATGGATTTTTGGAAAATTTAAAGTTTCGCCAGCATTTGACAAACTTGAGTCAATTAACAACAAAATTACTATGGAAATATGTGAGACTGAGGCTCATAGCTTAAGTGAATTGGAACGTACCACCCTTGCAGAGACGGTGAGTCAATTTTCTTACACTACTCCAGAAAATTTTGGTAGAACACAATTATTGAAGCATTAAATTGACACTAGTGGATTTGCTCCAATAAAGCAAAGGCATTACCCGGTCTCGCCATATATACAATTAAAAATCAATAATTAATTGGACCGAATGTTGTTGTTAGATGTGATTGAGCCGTGAAATAGTCCATGGTCGAGTCCTATTGTGGTTGTTCCTAAAAAAACCGGTCGCATACGACTTTGCTTAGACTCAAGGAAACTTAATGATATAACTAAACGGGATGCATATCCATTACCATCTATTGCTGGAATACTTGGGCGATTTAGTGGAACTAAATACCTGTCTACTATTGATTTATCCGACGCCTTTTGGCAAATTCCTTTGGAAGAAAAGTCTAAGGAAAAAACAGCATTACTATACATGGAAGAGGTTTATTCCAATTTAAAGTTATGCCTTTTAGGGAAGGATTGTGCCTTGTTTGGTTTTAATTTCGGCGACACGAACTCTTCCATCATTTCCCGGAAATACTTGTGTTATCTTGCCCATATTCCATTGATTCATGAGTGGGTTGTCCTCTTTTACGAGTACTAAATCGTTGAGTTGTAAATCTTCCGTCGAATTTTGCCATTTTGTACGAACTTGGATTGACGATAAATATTCCCGATACCAACGCTTCCAAAATAGTTGACTCATTCTTAATATCGCGTTCCATTGTGACAATCTGTTGTAGGGTACCTCGGTGATATCAGGTTGTGGCATCGTTGTAACGGGATGCCCAATCAGGAAATGAGCGGGTGTTAATGGGTCGATTTCATCTTCGGCCAATGCGCAAAGAGGCCTGGAATTCAATAAACCCTCAATTTGTACCAATAACGTATGTAATTCTTCTTAGGTGAGGATTTTATCTCCAATGATTTTCTCCATATGGGTTTTTGCAGATTTAATGCCCGCTTCCCAAATGCCCCCAAAGTGAGGTGCGTGTGGTGGTATAAAATGACAAACAACCTGGTAACTTTGTAGAATAGAGGTTGAAATTAGTTTTACATTACTTTTAAGGAATACATTTATTTCCTTTAACTTTCGACATGCACCTTGAAAATTAGTGCCGTTGTCTGAGAATATATCTGTGCTAACACCTCTGCGAGCAAAAAATCGGTTTAGTGCGCCTATAAATGCCTCAGTAGATAAACTTCCTACTAGTTCGAGGTGGACTGCCTTCGTACTTAGACAAATGATTAGGCAGATATACGGTTTTTCAGCTCGTTGACCTCGTCCACGTCTCAGATAGGTTTTAATGGGGCTAGCGAAATCCAGCCCGATTTTTAAAAATGGACGGACTAGTTCCACCCTCTCTTTGGGTAGATTACCCATTAATTGGCTCTTGGTTTGCAGTCGTTGTTTAATGCAATGGAAACATTTTCTAATTATTGCTTTGATTAACGTTCGGCCCTTGATTATCCAATATTTTCTTCGGAGAAGACTTAATAGAAGAGATGCACCGCAATGTAAGTGAATCCCATGGTATCTCATTATGATTAGTCTCGTCACAATTGAGTTCGCAGATAAAAGTATCGGATGGCGTGTATTGTAAGGTGCAATCGTTTCTCCAATTCGACCACCCACTCTCAAGAGTCCCGATTTATCTAGAAATGGACTTAGTGATTTTGTTGAGCTTTTAGATGAAACAGCATTAGATCTTTTGATATCCTTGATTTCTTCCTCAAAAGCATGTAATTGTGAATTCTGCAATATTTTGTTCTCTGCGGCTTGCCATTCATCTCGATGTGGAATATTTGGTACTGTTCTTGACCGTTTACATAAGGTTATAAACTTTCGGATGTTCATCAACACACGTATCACTTTATCGTAACTTGAGTATCTGGTACATAATTCATCTATCAATGGCTTGGATTCCTCGATACATAAGGCGGTCATTACTTGAATTTTATCTCTTCGTTCCTGGTTAGTTGAGGCTTCTGATTTTCGAAAAGTTGGCCAATTGTCAATTTAAAAATTTAAAAATTGGGGTCCATTCCACCACAGCTGGTAAGTTTTTAATTCGTTCGGATTTAAACCCCTGGTCGCGCAATCTGCTGGGTTAAGTTTTGATGCAATATGCCGCCACTTTCCTCAGCAATGTACGTTTTCCACCTGCGCGGTGGTTCAGAAATCCAATCCAATACGATAGTGGAATCGGTCCATCCGAATATTTGGTGGTCTGGTATATTGACTACTTGTTGGACGTGCTTTATCAATCGCGATAACAACAATGCACCATTTAATTCTAACCGAGGTAGCGAAATGTTTTTGATGGGTGCAACCTTCGTCTTTGCCACTATCAAACTGGTGACATATTTGCCATTGTAGACCGTACGTAAGTATACTGAAGCTGCATATGCCATCTCACTGGCGTCATAGAATCCATGCAATTGATGGATTTGTTCATCGGTCATAAACAGCCATCTAGGAATGGCCAAAGTTGATAAATCGTTGGCTTCGTTTCGAATTGTTTGCCATTGGGTTTGTACTTCACTTGGTATTTTGTCATCCCATCCCCAACAGCCATAATGCTTGGAAAAAACTCTTTATTTTGATTATATAAGGTGATAAGAGGCCCAATGGGTCAAAAATCCGACTGGCTTCGGATAATATGGCTCGCTTCGTTGTCGGTATTGCCTCTTGTAGGGTAATGTGGTAACTGAATTCATCGGAAGTCGGTTGCCATTGCAAACCTAACACTTTAATTTCGTTGGGGTCTTCGGATATGGGTTTCAGACTTGGTGATACAACCTCAGCATGACTCAATTCTTGTAGTATTTCTGGTGCATTCGATGACTATTTGCGAAGGTTAAATCCAGATTGGCCCATTATACTGGAGAGTTGTGTTGCCAATTTGAGTGCTGCAGATAGATGTCTCTCTGAAGGACTTGTGATGCTTCCGGATACTGGTTTCGATTGTCTTCGGCGATTTGGTGGACTACTCTGGTTGCTAAATATGGCGCTGATGACATGCCATATGTAAGAGTCTTTAGTTCGAAATGCTTGATTGGTATGTCTGGGGTACTGCGCCACACAATACGTTGATATTGACGATCGCTTGGGTCAATCCATATCTGACGATACATTTTCTCAGCGTCTGCTGTGAATACAATCTTGTATACTCTTAACCGCAATAAAATGCTGCTTTAAAGATTCTGTAATGTTGGCCCAATGAGTAAATTATCATTAAGGGAATATCCCGAGCTGGTTTTGGCAGACGCGTCAAATACTACATGCAGTTTTGTGGTGGTGGATGTTTCTTTCCAAACTCCGTGATGTGGTAGGTACAAATAGTCCGATGGATGTTTTGGTGGTTTCACCTCTACCATATGTCCTAGGCGACTATACTCTTCCATGAACTCTACATAACATTGTTGTAAATTTGGATTTTTCAGGAGCTTCCTTTCCGTACTATGCAAACGTTTGACAGCGATACCTATAGATTCCTTCAGCGGGGTTGTTTCTGATTTAAAAGGTAATCTCACCATGTAATGATTATCCGGCAATTTTGTGGTAGTCCTTTTAAAAAGCTCTTCGCACTGTTGGTGTTCAGGCAATAGCGGTGTAGAATTAAACACCTCTTCGGATTCCCAAAATTTCTTCAGAGTGTGGTCCAACATATTGTTTTCAACAACAAAAATGCTGTTACATTGACTGAATTCCTGAGAATTTGGTATATTACCTGTTAATACCCATCCGAGATGTGTGTTCTGCGCATAAACCTTATTGTTGGAATCCTTCATTTGTTCAGGCTTGAGGACATCGAAAAAATTGTCTGCTCCGATGAGTAAGTCGATTCTGGATGCAGACTGTAAGTTTATGTCGGCCAAGGTTACAGATGACACACATTGACATTTCTCTCAATCATCCTTTCAAACAGGATTAACTTGAGTAATAGATGGTATTATATATGGCGATATCTGGCATGAGTAGTTTGATCTAAAGTGTGGTGATATGATGACTTCGACTATTCCTCTTGTGGTAACAAGCTTTTATTACCTATACCTTGGATACTCATTCTTCCAATTGTGCGTTTTAGCCCCAATTTCTGGACAAGGATTTCGGTAATGAATGAATTTTGGGATCCCGAATCAAGCAAAGCACGGCATAAATGCAACTGGCCACTATTATCCTGCAACTTCACTATAGCTGTTGGTAAAATATTTGGATGAATCATATGACCGGAATGGAGACATGATGTTGTCTGCGGTTCATTATTTGATGAGTTGGTAACGATTAAGCCGTTGGTAGGTATTGGCTGGTTACTGGTCGATTCTACATTGGTAGTGAGGTGCACCAACGAACGAATTGTGTTTTCTTCGGAAGTAAAAGCATCTTCCCTTAGATCTACTTTGGAATACTGCATGTGCTTCGCCAAAACAGTTCAAACATCGCTTTTCATTCTTTAATAATTCTCTTCGTTGTTCCACGGTTAACTCCTTGAATTTTGCGCATTTAAATAACGGATGACAATCGTCTTTACAAAGGGTACATGACATCACATCATTGGTAAACGTTTTTGGAATAACCTTCACTTGAGTGACGGATTTTCGTAGATAACTTTTCACCGCATGTAGAGCGTCAGCTCGTTTTATCAAAATATCGATTAACAATTGATACGTCGGAAATTCTATGTTCGATGTCTCGTTTGCCCATCTGTCTCTCGTTTCCTCGTCTAGTTTTTGAACTAGCAAGAATACTAGCCAGGGATCTCTAGATTCTGCTTCTGGTCCTATGGCTTTTAACCCGCGGATTACTTCGTCAGCTGTGTCCATTAATCTTCGGATATGTTGCGACGTTGGATTGTTAACGGTTGGTAGGTCGATGAAACTTTTGAGGAACGATTGAACAGTATATCGTTTTCTGTCATATCGGGTTTTCAATTTGTTTAAAGCTTTGATATAATTCGCATCGGAGATGTGTTAACAAGGTTGCGGCCTCGCCTTTTAAAAATCCCTTCAAATATTTGAATTTTTGTGCCGGGTTCAGGTTCATATTTTCATGATTTGTGGAAGTAAATAAATCATAAAATGATTGCCACTCTGTGTAGTCGCCATGAAATGGAGCAATACTAATTTTCGGAAGTTTTACCTCGATATTTGCGACCTTTAATTGTTCCCCTTGTGTCTCGTTCAAATCGAATGACATATTTCCAGACGCCAAACTTACTCTTCGTATCTCTTTGTGTAAATCCGCGACCGCGGTGTAATATTTCTCTTCGAATTCATCTTGTTGGTTTTCATCATCAGGTTTTATTTCGTTGATAGCATTCTCAACATCATGGAATTCGGTGAACAATCCCTCCGCACGCCGCAATCGAACTTTTAACTGCTCAATGTCCAGTTTATATGCTTCAATGGTTTGGTTTGTCTGCGCATATCTAAATATTTAGTCAGTGACCCTTTGGGGTTGGTGATCATCTTTTGTATATATATATTTTTGTATGTTACTCAATATATTATTAAAAACCCCAATTTAAATTTATACTAACACAACTTGATTTATTTAATATTATATATTTATTTTTTAAATAACACATGTATCTTCATAAAACATAACTTTATATAATATTTATTTTGATAATTAAAAAATGATTTTTACATTTATTTTTTAAAAGAATATCTAAATTTTTCTGCTATATTTTTCCAGTTTTTCTTTTTGGTAATCAAAAAAAATAAAACAATATATTTTTTTGCTTTTTATTTTTATTTCTATGTGCACTGCGTTTAGGCAAAAAAGGTTCTTCCATATTTTAACCAAGCTCAATTATTCCGAAACATAAAGACTTTAACTAAGTTCATTTCGTTTGTTAAAATGTTCATATGTGTGTTTACACATGAAATGTCCCCACAATACTCCCCTTCCAGTGAATTCGACACGAATTTACGTAAATTCCTATAGAAAACGTGATGGTGTCTTTACAGCTCTGCCTGTTCTTGTGAATGTTGACGTCTGTGTAACTGTCGGAGGTTGTTGTACTGGTATATGTGTAGGTAAAAATTTTGTTTGCCGATCAAATGATACCTTCCGTGGTGTAGTGTCTGTGTTGTCAACTTGTATGTCTGGGTTCGTTTTCTTGTCATGTAAGATACTGGTGTCGGAAGTGTTTTCAATGTGGCATGGTTTTAGTCTATCGATTGATATTCTAAAATGTTTACCTTTAATTTCGATGATAAATGTTTTGTCCGTCCTCTCAATTAATCTGTATGGTCCGGTGTACGGTGGTTCTAACGATTTCTGTATCGCGTCCGTCCGTAAGAAAACGTGAGTAGTAGTATTTAAGTCGTTTGAAATAAACATTTTGTTGTAGCAGTGTCTGGATGCCGGTGTCGGTCTGATTTCATCAAAATGCTTTACTAGATTTTGTACAAAATCATTTTGAACAGTTTTGGTGTCAGTAGTCGAAGCAAAAAACTGTCCGGGTATTCGTAATGGGCATCCGTAAACAAGTTCTGCTGGTGTCGTATTAAATTCGGTACTGAATGTAGTCCGTAGTCCTAGTAGTACTGTTGGTATTATGATTGTCCAGTCTGTTCGGTTATGGCACATTATAGCGGCTTTGAGGGTGCGATGCCATCTCTCAATCATACCATTGCACTTCGGATTATAACTCGTTGTGCGTCTATGTTCGAATCCGAGTAATTTGGACAGTTCCGAAAATAATTGAGACTCAAATTGAGATCCTTGATCTGTAACTATAAATTTGGGAACGCCGAACCTAGCTATCCAAGTTGAATAAACGGCGAATGCAACTGTGACAGCAGTCATGTCCGGCACTGGAACCGCTTCAGCCCAACGCGTGTAACGATCTATCAACGTCACACAATATCGGTTGTTTCCAGAAATCGGTAGTGGACCAATGATGTCGAGATGAATTTCCGAAAAGCGTTGCGATGCAACAGAATATGAGCCGAGAGGAGATTGGATATGCTTTGAAACTTTCGATTTTTGACATGGTATACAATTTTGAGCCATTATTTTTGAATCTTTAGTAATAGAGGGCCAAATAACATTTTTAGTTAAAAGTTTGATTGAAGCTTTTACGCCCGGATGTGATAAGTTATGAAAAGATTCAAAAACAGATTTCCGAAATGTTGCTGGAATAAAAGGTCTTGGTATACCAGTTGATACGTCACAATATATAGATTTATTTGTGTTAAACGTAAGAGGGATTTGCACAAATTTAAGAGATGTGTGTGAATTATTAATCAAAAAATCTCGTAATTCGTCATCATTGGTTTGAGCATCTGCTATTGCCGCATAATCAATACTTTCGGGAACAGAAACTTGATTGATGCGAGAGAGGGTATCTGCCACGACGTTATTTACGCCGGAGATGTGTTGTATATCGGTAGTGAATTGACCGATGAAATCGAGATGTCGAAATTGACGTGGAGATGCTTTCTCTGGATTTTGACTAAACGCGTAGATTAATGGTTTATGGTCGGTGAACAATGTGAACTCGCGACCTTCTAACAAGTGTTTGAAGTGCTTAATGCCAGAATAAGCTGCAAGCAACTCTCTGTCGTAAGCACTATACCTTTGTTGTGTTTCGTTCAAACGTACAGAGAAAAAACTGAGCGGCTGCCAAGCGTCAGAGACATACTGCTGAACGACAGCCCCAATCGCCGTATCTGAAGCGTCTACCATAATTGCTAGTCGCGCGGATAATGAAGGGTGATTTAATAAAGTGGCGTCGCATAACTTTTTCTTGCAATTTTTGAAAGCGTTAATAGAATCGGTTGACCAATTGATTTTCGTCTTACAATTTTTCTTGTAGCCTTTTAAAAATTCATTAAGAATAATTTGATCGGCTGCCAGGAATAAAGCGCCTATAAAAATTAATGGTACCTAAAAATCTTTTAATTCCATCAACCGTTTCTGGACGTTTAAAATCTTTAATAATTTGGATGCGATCTTGATTTGGTAGTATACCTTTGCTAGTGATCATATGCCCTAAAAAGGTTATTTCTGAAGTCGCGAATACGCATTTATCCATGTTAATGATCAGCCCGTGTTCTGAAAATTTTTGAAAAATAATTTGTAGATGTTCCAAATGTTTCTCAAATGTTTTTGAAGCGATTAGAACATCGTCCAAATAAACAAAACAGAATTTTAAGCCGAAAAGTACCGAATGCATAAGTCTTTGAAAAGTTTGAGCAGCGTTTCTTAATCCAAATGTCATTTTTGTCTGCTAATGTCATTAATGGAACGTCGTTCTCGAAAGTAGTCAAAATCATTTGTACTTGTTGCGGTAGTCGTTTCATCCACAGTTGTCTTAACATTTTCTCGTCAAAAGTCCGTCCAGCGTTAAGTCTGAATTTGTTCAGTAACTGTGAAGGTTTCTGGTCGCCGAGAGTGAGTCCGTGTAAAATGTTATTCAGTTTAGTCTTTTCAGATTCGCTTAAAACTCGAGTAATTTCGTCTTTGAAAATTGTATATGGAAATTGTCCTTTGTCACGTAGTATTAAGTCCGCAAATGTGTCATGATGTCTTGCATCTAATGCAGCTAGAGCATGAGCATACATTGTGTTTTCCGTCTTAATGTTTGATAAGCCGAAAGACTGTTCCAAAATTGTAAACCATACTACAGGGTTTTGATTGTACAGTGGTTGAGGTGGTTTGAAAGCTAAATGATTGATATTGCTTGTTAAAGGTTGTGTCACCGTTCGGTTGTCGTTAACTGGTGGAGTCGTTTCAGAACTTGAACTGGCTATGTCCGTTACGTTGGTTCTGTTAATGTTACCGTAAGTTTGTCTAATTTGTTCGTCTACGTAGGTCCGTAGTTGTTCTTGTGTCATTGTGATGATTTTGTCGTGAGTGTCGTCCACTGGAATGGGAGTACCATCAGGATTAAAACTCATTTTTTTTAAAATTTAAAAATGTTATGTTTTAATTTTAATGTGGCGAAACGGAAATTTTTGAACAAAATATAAAACGAAAAAAAGAAGCAAGAGACACTTGATAGAATCAATATACCAAACGAAATGAACCCATATGACGACGTTAAATAAAATTTAATGAGTAAAACGAAAATTTAATGTTGATTTACTTTTTTAAAATTTATTTGAGCTTAGTTAAAAATGTACTCACGGTTTGTTCCCCGCTGACAGTGCACCAAAGATCTTTCAAAAAATTTGTAGATGATTGGATGTTGTATTTTCCGCTGATTATCTGATCCGGTTGGTTCATTATACAATATATCCACGTTGGAGCTCGTGATGAAAAGATTAATTATTTAAAGATGTTTTCTTCTTGCTTTTATAAATAAAGATGTTTCTTCTTCGTTGTTTTTTTAAAAATAAAGATGTTTTTCTTAGTTGCTTTTGCCAGTTAAAGATGTGTTTTTATAATTAAAAATGTTTTAATAGCTGTGTTGGCTCTTAATAACACAAATAAATTGTTGTTGACGTTGTGGATCACGTCGGGGTCACCAATTTGGGGTTGGTGATCATCTTTTGTATATATATATTTTTGTATGTTACTCAATATATTATTAAAAACCCCAATTTAAATTTATACTAACACAACTTGATTTATTTAATATTATATATTTATTTTTTAAATAACACATGTATCTTCATAAAACATAACTTTATATAATATTTATTTTGATAATTAAAAAATGATTTTTACATTTATTTTTTAAAAGAATATCTAAATTTTTCTGCTATATTTTTCCAGTTTTTCTTTTTGGTAATCAAAAAAAATAAAACAATATATTCTTTTGCTTTTTATTTTTATTTCTATGTGCACTGCGTTTAGGCAAAAAAGGTTCTTCCATATTTTAACCAAGCTCAATTATTCCGAAACATAAAGACTTTAACTAAGTTCATTTCGTTTGTTAAAATGTTCATATGTGTGTTTACACATGAAATGTCCCCACAACCCTTGATGTTGGATCGACGTTTAGTCAATGCATCTATGTTCGACATATTTATAGTTTTCTATTTCACAGTAAATTCACTGGTGGTGGTTGGTTACACAAATTTTCACTAATGCACTGAATAACTTCTTAGGTTAAATTCCCGTTATTAGAAATAAATTCGAGAATTAAATTCGGAACCTGATTTACAGGTTAAATTTCGTTATGAAATTATGGCGAAGGTCAACACGCGGTTGCTTACGGTGGACACTCAGGTTTTTGAGGTTAGGTTTAATAAATTAGGCTCTCCAATGATTAATCCGCCTCGTGATTATTTGTTTACTGGTTGATACTTCCCGAGTATTACGGTCTGTAATACGGTGTGTTAATTTGTAAATTCAATCATTAAATCCGGCTCGAAGGACCATGTTCGAAGCCGGCTAGTGGACAGTATTGTTTGGTTATTAATTAATGAAAATAAATCAACACAATTTGTTCACTTTTACGCTTGGTAAACAAAAACAAAAATTTATTCATTCGCTTTCTTTCCTTTATCATTCGTCGCCAGAGTTTTTACAAGTATACTAGTATTTTTAATAAAAAATGGATTTGACCAAAACAAAAAATTGCTTGAAGTAAGTTTCGATTCCATGAAAATATTTCACCTTGCAATACTCATGGATGGTATAAATTTCATCATGTATGAAATCGACTATACTAATTTGACAGATTACACATAACACAATGACGGTCGATTCCAGATGCGTGAATTCAAATAAAGGTAAATTTAAGGGGACATTACACCTTCAAATTTTAAAAAATGAAATTTTTTCAAACATTTTTTTTTAATGGAATAAAAAGAGATATCTTAATGAAACTTTCCATGGACATTTTATTTAAGTCAAAGCATACACAAAAAATTTTTTTACATTTTTTTCCGCCCCTTGTCGTCTACTACGGTCATTTTCTAAAAAGGCCGAAAATTCGCGGTGTGCATCAGAACTGCTCTCAGGAACGTCTGAAAAAAAAAACGGGGTTTTATTCAGCATTAAATCGCCCTTGGAATGAACTAAAAGGAAGAAAATGGTCTAAAAAATAACAAAATGGCGGCATTTTTTCGAAAATGGAGCTTTTTTGTCCCCTGCAATTTGTTGTAACTCAAAAAATTGAAAGCCGATTTTCCCTTCCGTAATTCATTCTGAGCAGAAATATGTGTAGATCAACGTGTTAAAATTTTAGAACGATTGGATAAGTAGTTTTTTCTCAATCTTGCACGCCAACTTGAAAAACGTCATTTCGAGATAATCGAGTTTAAAGTACAGCGAAGTAGACCAAAACCGTAGAAAAAAGACTTTGACGCGCTTCGTAATAAATACAATAAAAATTTTTTTGTTGACATTTTCATGTTTATATTGTTAAAATCCTGTTCTAAAACGTTCATTCTAACATATTCGATCATAAAAAAAATTTCGATTTTTTAAAAATCTGAAGGTGTAATGTCCCCTTAACATAAAAATTTGATAAAATATAATCTAATCAGTTTCATCTAATCAATATTTTTCCCAGAAGAACTGATTTACAAAATGGTTTTAAAGGATACAAAATAAAGATAAGTATAAATACCTTGAAATGCAGAAGTTTACAATATTTTCATCCTTTTTTTCTCTTTTCCTTTTAGCTTCAACATTTCAAGGTTAACAAATATAACGAATAACCTTTAAGTATAAAAACTCGCAGTGTTTTATTTGTGGAAGTGGTTACGTCTTAAACACTATGTGTATGTTTAAGTTTTCGATTAAAGCATAGGTTTTCATTTTCGTGTGGCCGAATTATTTGTATATAGTATGGCTCCCATCTATACAACCAGCTACATTGGGAATTCCATACTTTTGATAAAAATATCTTTTCGCTTCCTTTTTCTCGTTTGGAAACATCTCTAATTTTATCCATTTAGAAAAAAAATTATTTTCAATGGCTTTTGAAACTTCGTTCAATACCTCCGATATACTCTGTTGGAAAATACCAATAAAAAAGTCTTCCCCCACACTCAATTGATATCCACCCTGAGCGTAGAACCGAAGCGCTGCGGCCAGCTTTAGCATTGGTGGAATGGCAATTGAACTACGCATTGGTTTTAACTTATCTTTTATTTGTTCTAATACATAAGAAAAAGATTCTTTTGATAGACGTAATAGTTTTAAGAACCTGAAAACGTAAATTGATTTATTTATTATAATTATAAACAATACTGTATACCTATCAAAATACATACGTGTTTGATGTAATTCCAAGAATATTAGATTTATCTCTTAATCTCTTTCTTTGAATAGCCATCGATACCTCATTTTCACTATTCACTACTATATAAATAAATTGCAATATAATCCATTTCATCAACAATTTTTATTTTTGAAACTAACCAAATTTTTTCTTTATTCTCAAAAGCAATTTGACATTACAATTCAGATTGAAATATGGCAATATTTTGATTCGATCTGAAAAGTTTACATAGTACAGATTCATATTCAGATCAGATTTAACTTTCAGATCGGATTTACTTTCAGATCGGAATACACGGTAGACCTACGTTCAATTGCACCAAACTTTTGGTATACAAGAGTTTATTGACTTATATAATTATCTTACATTATATTACATTATTTGACAGCCTTAACAATCGTTTAAACGGTTCTTCACCTCCCGACAATATATCAAACAACCATTAAGCCCAACATAATATCTATATACACCACATATTCTACATCACCACTACACTACCTCCCATTACTTAAAATTCAAATTGATCCAAACACCAACATATATATTCTCCAATAGGCTCTTCCGACACACCGTCAGGTATAAAGTAAGCTATGTATATACAATACAAACTCCGATAAGAAATCGTTAAGTGTTGTAGTTAAAATATGAAAAAAAAAAACAAACTAAACTTAGTGGAACCATTATTCCATTATTTGGTTCAAGCAATAGGGACGTATTTAGTGCATGAAAATGGAATACAACAAAGTTTTAATTATTTTAATAAAACCCAAATTGCTCCGAAACTATTTATAAAATTTTTAATTTCTTACCGTTAAAGTCAAACGATTAACTATAATTTCGATTTAACCCAAAAAAATAAAATTAATTTAATAATCGTTAAAACTAAAAAAAAATATGTTGTTGTAATACGACATCCTGTGTGTGTTTGTGTACATACAATACATACATACTCGTATATCAAACTGTTGTAAAACGTAAAACTTTTATTAGTTTGTGTTCGACTAAAAAACAAAACTATTTTTAATTTTCCATTCATCATAAATATCGAATTGAACATTTTATTTTAACAACGACATATTCTTACATACACATACAAAAATAAAACTTTTCCAATCAAATCAATATTCATAAATTCATAATCATACAAACTTATACGTGATAGCAACAACAATATACATACAAAAGCTAAAGGAATTTATATTTTATTTCTCTTTTGCTCACAATAAATTTAGTAAGCTTTAAGCTTCCGAAAGAAAGGAACGGAATAACGACAACAACAATTGACAATTTTCTAATAATAAAATGAAAAACTCAATTTTACTTTTTCCTATGTTGCAAAAAATATTTTTTTTTACTTTTTTTTAATTTTGATAAATTGGAAAACTCTCGGGTTATAATATACTATATTCTATTGCTCTTGTGTGGATCATCCCGCTCAGAACTAAGTTAATTTTTTATGTTTTTTTTTTTTTTTTAGTTTTTCTGGGTAGGGTTTTTCTTCTTCGAGTTATTTGAATGAAATTGGTGAATAACAAATTTTGAGTAGAAAGGTAAAAAATAGTGAAAAGGATTAGAAAAACACTTTTTAAGAAAAGGATTGGATTACGATTCACTAACAACAAAAAACTTCAAAATTGTATTTCACCGTAACCGACTTAAAGTTGAACTCATCGGTTACGAACTAATCGTAATTTTAGTCAAAATGCGACTGGGAGGGTTGCACTTAAAAGAAGTATTATACAACATTATTATGTTTACATTCAAGATATTATTTCGGTTTTTAGTATTAAATCGAAGTAAAATTTCGTTAATTCCAACAATTGTTCCATAGGTGTGTTAAAGATAAAATGAATAGGTAACCGTGTTGTAACATGAAATTTAAATTTCTAAATCTACTAAAATACTTTGCTGGTCTGAAATAATATCATCATCATTTAAAAATTATATATATCTAGTAAGCTTTGAAATATAAATTGCTTTTGTAACGTTTTATTGACATTTTATTGATTGAAAATTCAACGACATGTTGATCGATACATTATTTGAGAATTTATTTAATAAAATCGCCTTTAAAGCAGGGTAGCGAACCCGCCAAATGTTGGGTTTGGGTTTGGGTTCAGGTTCAAAGCAAAAAAATAATTGGGTTCGGGTTCAGGTTCGGGTTAGTAAAAAAATAAAACCACAGTTATATAAAAAAAATCGATATATCGTCACGTCAGTATTTAAGTGTTACAAACGCATTCTGATAATTTTGAAGTTAGGTTTGCCATTATGTAATGTGACGGTCCTAACTGCAAATTGACTAAAATTCATTTGTGTTACTTAAATACTGGACTGATGAAGTGGTATAATAACTACGAGGGTGAATCAAAATGTCTTGCAATATCATATGAAAAAAAAAAGAGTGAGTGAGACAACTATATATTTTTTGAAAAAAATGTTTGTCGCGGTGAAACTTATAGAAACAAAATTCGATGTAAATTTTACAGTTCGTTTGTTTTCTTCAATTTAGTAGCCCGTGTTTTGAAAAAAATTCTAAAATGAATGAAATTGAATATCGTGCCGTTATTAAATTTTTCTGTAAAGACTGACGCAATGCAATTTATATATTCAATTACATATCAAAAGTTTACGGCGAATTTGCACCATCATATTCCACAGTAACAAGGTGGGTAAAATTGTTCAAAAGTGGTCGGGAGTCATTAGAAGACGACAACCGCCCGGGTCGTCCGACAGATGCTATTAGCCATGAAAACATATTTTGGCAGAATCAATTGTATTAGAGGACCGCCGTATTTCTGTTTCGCGGTTAGCGTGGAGACTTTTCCTTTCATATGGTACCACTTATACCATATTACATGACCACCTTCACATGTCAAAAGTAAGTGTGCGATGGGTTCCCCGTTTGTTGACTGCACAACAAAAGAAAATTCGTGTTCAAACTTCAAAGGCGATTTTAGAAATGTATGAAGAAGATCCAGAAAACTTCTTGGATAATATAATAATAGGCGATGAAACATGGATTCATCATTGGTATCCAGAATCCAAACAAGAATCGATGCAATGGATTAAACGTGGTGAACCACCACCAAAGAAATTCAAAACTCAACCGTCTGCTGGTAAGGTTTTGGCAAAAATTTTTTGGGATGCTGAAGGGATATTGATGATTGATTGTATGCTACCGAAAACCACAATCACAGGACACAATCAAGCGATCCGGGAAAAACGGCCAAAGAAAGTTAGAAAAAAAACCTTACTTCTTCACGACAATTCACCAGTGCACAAGGCTAAAGTTGCTCAAGCTGCATTAAAGGACTGCGGCTTCGTGGAAATTCCGCATCCACCGTACAGTCCAGACTTGGCACCCAGTGACTACTTTCTGTTTCCCAATTTGAAAAAAAAAAAATAAGGGGCCGGAAATTTTCCAGTGATTCTGAAGTACTGTCTGTTGTAAATGAATATTTTATGGAGCAAAAGAAAACTTTTTGTTTTAGAGGGCTTAGACAAGTTAATTGATCGATGTAACAAATGTATAAACCTTAAAGGAGATTACGTCGAAAAATAAAAATATTGTTGTCTCACTCACTATTTTTTTTTTCATATGATATTGCAAGACATTTTGATTGGCACTTCTAACTCCAAAATTACAAAAATGCGTTCTCATTTCATTAAAACATTTCGTTTAGTTTGACGAATAGGATATCTTTTAATGATTCTTCTTGAAGGTGTACCCTTTGTGGTGCTAAAATTAACTTTAAAGCCGAAAATGACCATTCCACAATGACTTTCGTTGCAGGAATCGCTAACACAACTTTTGCAGCTTCGAATAAAAGTGGAATTTCAATTTTATGGTTTTCCCACTATTCCATAATATTTTTCTCCTTGTGGACCCGAAAGATTCGTAAATGAAAAGGATTCATAAACAGTAAACTCCTGTTATACGATTAGTTCAATGTTAGCCCAGCTGTCTAATCTTTTGTTGGATTATGATAATCTATTGTTGGATTATGATAAATAATATATATAACATGTGATTTTTTTTGTCAACCCGGAACCCGGTTGAATCGAACCCGCGAAATATTGGGTTCGGGTTCGAAAAAATTACTAAAAATCTTTGAACCGGAGCGGGTTCGAGATTCGGTTCGGGTTCGATTCGAAACCCTGATTCAAACTATAGCTTACCTTTTGCATTATATAACGTTTACCAATTTACCTGAAATTTAAGAAATTTTGATTAATGTTTTCTTATTATAATTCCATAAATATTTTATATACTTATCTTTTTATATTCTTGTTGTACACACTCCAAATTATAAACAAACTTGTCAAATGTCATAATCTATATTTAACCACAATCAAAAGAACGCAATCGATTTGTATTGTTTGCGTGCGGTTACATGCAGAAACTTTTGATACAGATTAAAATTGCTCTGTTATTTAGCTTAAAAACTAGCTTTACGCGACAATAGACTATGACAATTTTGCAAACATTACAAAACAAAAATTTAATTCACTTTTACAACAACAAGTTGTAAAGCAAGCAATACAGTGTGTTAAAAAATTATTAAAAATGAAGCGTATATATTTTAAAATCTGGAGTTACAATTTTTGCATTTTTTGTTAATTAAATTAATCTGGACTCTCAATTAAATATAAAATAGATTGGCCTTGTATCATTATAAATTTCGTCAATTTGTTGCCGCAAATTTTTCATCAATTATCTTCCGCATTTCACCAACAAATTTATCAACAAATTCCATCATCTTCCTGTCCATTTCACATACATTTTTTGGTGCCGGAACCCGGGAATACATCTATACAGTATTCAATCAGGTAAATAGCCTTTAATTAATTATCAAACGTGCTATTAAATATTTTTTTAATTGTCGGAATCGAAATAACGAGTATCAGAATGTAATTGTGAAGTGGTTTAATTTAAAAATGGGTGACCGATTAGAACGTTTGCGTAACCGCTCAAATGGTTCAAATTCTACAATTTGGAGAGAATATTACGGAGGCTACCACTCTCGAGGCTATACCCGCCCGATTAGAATCATTAGAAGCCAGGTATCAAACCGTCAATGAGTTAGAATTCCAATTATTCGAGAACCAAACATATAAAGCAATCACTAACGAAGTTGATGAAACTTACTATAAAGCACGGGAGCTTTTAGAATGAGCTTGTGGTCGCCGTGGGCGAGGTGGCGTAAATCCCAATCGCGATTTAAATACTACACTTGAGCAATTTTTTGATCAACAAAAACAATTTTTTGAAAATTAACATCGAACGTTTTAGGGTGACTATAAATATTGGGCATCTTTCCACGATCTTTTTAAAACAACGGTGCACGATAATAACAGTATTAGTGACGTTCATAAGTTGCAAACGTTCAAAGGTTTACTTAAAGACGAAGTTGCTTCGCTAATTCGTCATATTTCTATTACCAAGTCCAATTACGCAGAAGCTTGGGAAAATGATGCAAGCGCTATAATAAAATGACTACCATAGTAGCAACGCTGGTGCAATCATTTATGGAGCAGAAACCATGTATAGAAAGAAATGAAAAGGATCTGCGTCGAATTGCGGAAATTTCTGATGAAATTATTCATGGGTTGCTGGGCCAAACGCTGAAACGCATGATCCATTCCTAATTCATATTTTATTAGGAAAGATTGATGACGATACAAAACAATTATGGGCAAATGAGTCTGTAGACAAAGATTTTCCGACGATTTCCCTAGAGATTTGCGAGTCAACCAACAAAAGAATGACAACCAGACTAAGTGCAAAATCATTTGTATCAACTCAGCCAAATCCAACATTTTATTGTTTCGTTTGCAAGAAGCAGCACCCTACATTCAAATGTCCTGAATTCAAAAATATGAATTTTGAGACAAGACCAAAATTGAAGAAGGGACACACTAGTGCTAGATGTTTTTCCAGATCGTCATGCACCGTTTGCAGCAACAAGGGCAAATGGAAATGCACGTTCCACTACTAAAGAGATTAATACAGTACTACACACACACACACACACTATTCGTCTATAAGCACGTTACTACCGAAGGAGATATTTACATTCGTGTACATAACGGCGTACTCCAACCATATCGAGCGTTACTAGATTCGTGCTCACAAATATCGTTCTTTACTGATTCTTGCGCTCAAAGCCTAGGCCTAAAGTGAGGCCAATCATCCGTATCCATTTATGGTCTAGCATCAGCACCGGCTGGAAAAACAAGAGGACAAATCGATATGACATATCAAGTGTCAGTCACAGCTCTTACAATCTTCCAAACTCGGCTGGCTAGTAGTAGGAGCCTAGCATAATTCAACAGCAAATTTAACTAACCTACATGTCACTACTGATCCAGTCATTCAAATTACGAACGAAGATCTACAAAGATCGGGAATTGAAAAAATTCTGGAAAGTGGAAGAATTTTCGTCCCATACCAATCCTGTTTCCAATACACATGAAAATGATTTATTTTACAACAAACCACCACCCGAAGAGAAAATGGCCAATTCGTAGTTAGGCTACCGTTTAAAGAACCTATACCACCACCGATATCTTATAAGGCAGCCTATCAGCAGCTACTTGCTATGGAAAGAAGATTTTCGAGAGCACCGGAATTTTTCACGGGATATCAAAAATTGTTGAATAAGAATATTGCACTGGGACACATCACACATGAGCTATGTACCATTTGAAAATATTCCAGCGCAAGATAAAGATAAATATTATTTACCGCATCACGCTGTCGTCAAGCCCAGCAGTACTCCCAACACAGGACTGTCTCTTAATGATGTTCTACAAGTTGGTCCAAATCTACAGAGTGACCTCACCACAATAATCTTAAAATACCGAAAACACGAAATTGCACTAGCAGCTGACATAGAGAAAATGTATAGGCAAATTCTGGTAAACGACGGTGATGCAAATTTCTAAATCCGATGGAACAGATGGAAACTTATAAATTAAATACAGTCACTTACGGTACAGCAAGTACCCCCCAATTTAGCAGTAAAAACCTTGAAGGAAACTTCCGAAAGTGCTGCTATATTCTACATAAAGACTGCAGATGTTATTATTAGTCATGATTTTGAATTATTGAACACAATTCCAACATCAAAACTCTTGGAGTTATATGGAATTCGGAATTAGATACCTTTTCTTTCAAGATACAGGAAAGTATTTATCAAGATAATTGGACAAAGAGAAAGGTTTGGCAACGACAGCCAAAGTATATGATCCATTGGGATGGCTTGCACTTACAATAATTTTATTTAAAATGTTGCTGCAGAAGTTATGGCTACTTAAATTGAAGTGGGATGCTAACTTACCAAGCAATATCACCAAAGTATGGCTAGATCTGCACACTATCAATTGTACGCATTTTGTGACGCCTCTGAAGCTGCATATGTTTGCGTTGTAAATTTAAGAGCGATCAACGAGTTGGGTAAAATTTCGGTCAATATTATAACCGCAAAAAGTAAAGTTGCACCGATAAAACAAATATCGCTACCTCGATTAGAATAGTGTGGGGCAGTCTTATTAGGTAAGGTTGTAAAACGTTGCATAGAATCTCTATCTTACAGGAATATAAAGGTTTTCGCCTCGACATATTCCATGATAGTGCTCCACTGGCTGTCTGATGTTCCTCCGTGATGGAAAAGTTTTATTGGCAACCGGACGGCAACAATTCTGGAAGAACTGACTCGAAACAAATGGCAACATCTTGACTCAAAACATAATCCTGCAGATGCAATAACCAGAGGAGTCAAACCTTCATGGCTGAATGAGAACGAAAATAGCTGGCCAAAATCAAAATCAACAGCGGGCAGATGTGGATGTCTTGTCAGCAGCGTCTACGGAAGAAGATATAGCTATGGACCTAAAAGCAAAGATGTCATCTTGGTATAAAATTCATTTCATCTTAAGAAGCAAGTATTGGATGATAGGGGTACGACATCTTATTAAACGCTGTACAAAGGCCCGCACCATATGCATTCGTCATCGCTACCACAGAAACGAGCAAAAAATGGCCGATTTACCAGCGGCATGTTGTAGATAAAGCCGACCCTTCCTCTAAGAACGGGATTAGATTACGTGGGGCCAATTTATATCAAGAGAAATCAACGCCCAACCTCTCCGGCAGAAATAGCATATGTGGCAGTTTTCGTATGTTTAGCTGTAAAAGCAGCTCATCTAGAAGTAGTTAGTAGCCTGGATACAGCGTCATTCTTGGCAGTACTCAGGCGGTTCATTGCACGACGGAGAAATCCTCAAGAAATTTGGTGTGACAACAGATCAAACTTTGTTGGAGCTAATTGAAAGTTACAACAATTTCTGATTTTCTCTTGCAGAAAGGCATTAATTTCCAATTTAATTCACCACACGCTCCTCACTTTGGCGGTTTGTGGAAATCCACAGTCAAATTATTCAAATACCATCAGACGAGGGTCATAAATATTAATTTTACGTTCGAGGAGATGACAACACTTGTAATTCAAATTGAATCACTACTGAATTCAAGACCATTATGCAGGTTGAATGATCCAGCCGATTTACAAATTTTAACTCCGACTTATTTTCTGGTCGGAGAACCCCTGACAGTTATTCTTGAGCCAGTGTTAGACGAAATACCATAAAACAAATTATCAATATGGTAGAATATCGAACAACGTACTCAGGGATTTTGGAAACGATCGCATCGAGACTATCTCACGACACTACAACAACGATTCAAATGGAAATCAAAAACCGAGCAGTTGGAAGTCAATGACGTCGTCCTCATAAGAGAGGATAATTTATATCCAAGACAATAACAGCGATTCATCCTGGGAGTGACGGTATTACACGAATAGTAACAATATAAATTTACACAGGTAAATCTCGCGACAAGCTTTTATATCATATAAAATGTATAATGTAACAAATTGATGGTTTTGATTGATTTTAAAGTTTATTTTCTTATTTTTAGAGCATATAAATAAAAGCTTGTTTTTAAAAATGTTTTTTTACTATTAATGGCTACGCCTCACATTGTCTATTGTCATCAATCACTTTTCCTAACAATGAAAATAAGAACTACACTTAGTGTATCAGCTTACTTTATATTAATTTAAATTACGCCTTAATCACTGCAATATATTTATATCGCAGATTACTTACCTCATTAAGATTTAAACCATAACATTGTTTAATATTGTATAACAGATTATAACTAGTATTTGTAAAATAATTGTGAACACTCCGTAATGGTAAATTTAATTCTTACCACAATTTTGTACCATAATTCACATTCTTACGATAATTATTTTCGGAGTATATGTCGCGTGTGACAACCAAAAAAATGTAAAATAAATAATTTTTTTTTGTAATAAAAAGTTAGTCTAAGTCCAATTGGTGCCGTGTTCATTTCATGCAAATAATTTATTTTTTCATTCATGTATTCAAATAACACAATAAACAACAAATTAGCTATATAAAATAATAAATAAAATAAAAATAAAACGATTTTACAATAAAAATTGGTACAACTTATGTTAGTTCGTTTATTTATAAAAACTTCAGCGGTTTTTTAATTAATTTATTTTTAATTTTTTAGTTTTCATTGGACATGTTGCATGGTCATTTGCCTGTTAATTTAGTAGAGTCCAGTTCTTGAATAAGGAAACCTCCTAGCGATTTGACTCTAATTAAGGCCACGTATGCTTTGCCAGCAGCGAAGAGCTTTGAGCCTAAATAGACAATGGCATGGTCGACAGTACTACACTGCATTTATAATAATTGGCCGCAAATCCTTCGTTCAGCAGACTATATGTTGCCGGAAATTGCACAGACTTGGGTTGAATAAGGTGAACACCATCTTTACCGCTTTCTGTAAAATGTCCTATGGCACCATTCACCAGACCTTTGGACACATCTACATTGTAACGCAACATGACCTTGGCCCCAATGAATATTTCTTACTTCTTAGATAGCCCTCCTGTCTTGTTTATATCGGATGGTATATTATTATTTAAATCTATATTGTCTATTAGACTATATTGTGCTATTATTTTGTTAATAGTTACACCACGAGTACGAAAATGTTCGAGAACAGTTTTATTGTGATTGTATACTTGTTTGGTAATGGGATAAATTCGCAGGGCCTTTTCAATCGCGAATTCGCCAGTTGGTTCTCTGTTTAGTCGATTTATTAAAATAGCAAAATGCTCTGATTGAACTTCACTAATTTGTAATGCATTCAGGAGGTCTTTAAAAGTGGTGCTACCCTGTTGTCTCATATTTTCGGATGATTGGGAAGTTTTTCTTAAGTTTCCGAAAAATAACAAATCATTTGAATGTATGTGTAAAAACTTCGCAATAAAAAACTACTTATAAACGAAAAATTCATATTACGAATTTATTTAAAAAAATATAGCAATACAATTTTATTTAACCTTCATCCGTCCCTCGTGTCATTTTTGACCATACCGAATATTATTTTTCAAATATCTCATTAAATTAAACCAATAAACTTGTTATACTACCTGACTTTTATTTAAATGCCTTATTTATGTTTTATTCCAAAAATTTGAATTTTCCGGTTAACCGTTACCCTGCTATGAAATAAGTAACACTAAAGATTCTTTAGTCAAAAGTGACCAATATATGAATTTCGCATTTTTCACATTATAATTTTCGCCTAATAGTAAAACAAAAATGATTTTGTACATATATTTAGGGAATCCCCAATTAAATTTTTTCTTTTTAATTTCTTTAGTTCTTTTGTTTTACAATTCATTTGTTTTTACATAATTTTGTAATACATATTATCATTTGGTCAGTAATCTTTGTTCATTTCAAAAGGATATTGCGATAGAGTATTGTAAAAATAAAATTCACCTTGGAATCATTTTGTGTGTAGATAATAACAGTGTTTGTGAATTTGAAACTGATTTTGTTTGATACTTTGAGTATAATGTAGAAACGGTATGTACAAATTTATGTATCAAATATGAAACGGTATGTACAAATTTATGTATCAAACAATTATGTTTTTGTAAAATATTTATTGATACTATTTTTCAAAGATGTCGGCGGTGAGTGAGGAATATTTAGTTGAAGGCACATCTATTTTATCTGATGATAAACTTCACGTAGATTCTTCTGACAGTGAGGAAAATATAGAGTCACCTACACCATCGTATTTATCAAAAGACAAGCTAATTCAATGGTATCTTCAAACGTAATGCAGTTAGCACCTGGAATTACTAGATACGCATTGACTCGAATAACAGATGAATTATCAGCCTTTGAATTGCTTATTCCAAATAGCATCAAACAAATAATTCTAAAGAATACTAATTTACAAGGAGCACGAATATAAGAAAGGAATTGGAAAGCTTTGGATATAGTAGAACTAGATGCGTACATTGGACTTTTGATTTTAGCTGGCGTTTACAAATCAAACAACGAGTCACTAGATAATTTATGGAACGAGCAAAAAGGCCGACACATTTTTCGATCCACTACTTCTCTAAAACGGTTCAAAGTTGTTTCAAGAATTATACGATTTGACGATCTTAGCACACGAGCTAGTCGCAGATGTACAGATAAGTTAGCACCAATTCGAGAATTGTGGACAAAATGGGTGGATATATTACCGAACTTATATAATCCTGGTGAAAAACGTCACAATAGATGAACAGTTGGTTGGATTTCGTGGGCGATGCCCCTTTTCGACAATATATGCCGAATAAACCATCCAAGTATGGGATTAAGTTTTGGGTATTGTGCGATAGTGAAAGCACTTATGTGTGGAACATACAGCCATACTTAGGAAAGGAAGTAGGGGCGACACCTGAAAGAAATCCAGGATTACGTGTAGTGCTGGATTTATGTACCACGCAGCTAAAAGGTAGAAACGTCACATGTGATAACTTTTTCACATCCTACGAACTCGGCCAAATGCTACTGAAACGCAACATGACCATGATAGGAACAATTCGGAAGAACAAACCATCAATACCATCGATTCTTCTAGAAGTAAAAAACAAACCAATATTTTCCTCTGCTTTCGTTTTTACCGTTTTCCGAGATCTAGGGGAACAGGTAGTAAGGATTGAGCATTTCTAAATTCGCTTCCACTATGGTTGTATATCGATTTTCCAAAATTTTCCTCCTGTTCCTATAAAGCGCGCATTCTAACGGAAACCAATTATGTATGAGTTACTGTGAACCTACTCTAAAGGAAAACCACACAGATTTTCCGAAATCTAGAGAAACAGGTAGTTAGGATTGAACTTCCACTATGGTTCAAATTAACATGTTACAATCCGAAAACTTATTTAAGTCAAATTTTTTGGAGTGCGCGGAACGCACATTGATGTGCAATACGTATTTTTTTAATTTATTTTTATTAACTTTGTTATTATTGTTCATTTTTAATATTATTTCACCTCTTGCTGTACATTTTATTGTAAATGAGCTCCTGCTCAAGTGCTGGAACTGGTTTGAAAAATTAAAAGGTTTTTATGCCTAATGGAAGCAACTCCATTATTTTTTGTTCCGATTATGTACTTTGTTTCCAAGACGTGCTTTACCTTTTAATACTAAATTATTAATACAACACTATAAATAAATAAATAATAAACGTATTAACCGATAAAACTAAAACATTCTTTAAAATGCCCAATTAAAATGAATTTTTGTTTATTATTTACACTAATACACTCACAAATATTTAGGAATAGTAAAAATTTCACGCTTCTGCTCAAATTCGTGAAGATTTTCCTAAAATGGTCCTAACTTGTTTTAGGAATAATTTAGCAAACAACAACAATACTTCACGTGAACATTTTCGGTCATTTCAATTAACGAGATATAACGTCATAGTTATGTTGCTGGGACAAATCTAGAGAGTTGATCAAACAGTTGATTTCCTCGCGCGGGAGGTAACTACATAAGTCTCCGAATACACAAATATTCATACCACCAAAGAGACTTTCGTTGTTTTTAAGTTGCTTAAGACGAGAATCGACCATACAAACCATTTCATAGGGAACTAGAGGGTGGTTTTTCCCGGATTTTTTTTTGTTCCCGGGAAACGAGAAATTTGAAACCAATTTTCCCGGGTTTCCCGGGAGACCCGAGAAATTAAAAAAGAATAGAAATAATACATTAAATTTATTTCAAAATATAAAAATAAAATAAAATCATAAATTACGAATACAATGTGTACTATAATATACACATATAACCACAACATAAAATTTATATTAGTTTTATATCAACGATGTTCATTTCTTTGAGCAAAAATTCGACGAGGCCGAAAATACCCTTTCACTTTCAATTGAATTAGGTTGGATGGTTATTACAGCATTCAGCAACCGCAGGTTCAACACTTCTGCAGATTTGTTGTAATGTTTTCCGTATTTCCGTATATTTGGTGAACGGCACAAGATCTTGGTTTCTTCGTTCTTTAATGCGACGTGATAAAACTTTCAATAACTCTGTCGAAATATTATCTTCATTTGCACGTAAAGATTCAAACAAAAACTTTAAAATTTCATCAGTTGTAACCAAATTTGCATCACATCTTCCCAAGCCTTTCGCAGCTAACTTAAATGGCAGAAGCGCATTGAAAATATTCAACAAAATTGGGATATAATTGTCATTCAGTAATATTAGGGATCCCAAATCATTTAATGCTTCTCGAGCTGAGTCAACAATTTTTATTAAACTTTCAATTATGATCACAATCCTATTCGATCTGGTCTTACAATCCAAAAGCAAACTTAATTCCATTCCGTAATACCACATACCTCTTGAAGAATTGAATTTTTTTTCGTTGACATTTTAAATAATTTTACAATTTTTCTTACCATTTTCAATGCACCATTAATATCGTCACGTTCACATCTCGGGGCTATATCATCGTTTGATTGATCATCATTATCAGATTCAGAATATTCTTTTCTTCGGTACTGGAGCTATATTTATTTTCATCATTATTTTAACATAATTGCTGGGTATATTCAGACAATGCTCGAAATCTTAACATCACGGCAGCACCATCTGTGGTTGATGCGACTACATCGGTTGAATTTATACCAAAATCAAATAGTTTTAAATTAACCAGATCAAGCGTTTTATCAGCTGCGCAAGCTCCTTCAATTTTTACTAATCCTAAGTTATATATTGTTTGTCAAAATGGATATTTATATTTAAGTAGCGCTGATTCCGTAAACTCGTCAATTCATCTAATGTCAGGCTTAATTTAGCATATTTATGTTTATGAAATTTAATTTTTGTTACAATATCAGATTTTGCAATTACATAGAATTCGTGAATCACTTTCATTATATTAGTTTTTCCTATTGGTAATCTACATATATTGCCTATCATGAAGTGATTGGCGAATATATTCGCTTTTGTTTATACCGTGGATTGAACACCCATCAAGTGCCGCAAGTCTTGCCACTATTTCTGCCAAATATTGCCTTTTAGTAAAAAATGAAATTATAGTTTGTTTCGTAGAATTTGATAAAACCTTTCCTAAGTTGCTTGGGCCAGCCTCTTGATCGTCATTTGTATTTCGCGTATGTACGTGTTGCAAACGCCTTATTAACCCGCTTGTTGACGAACCCTTGCAACTATATTGTGCTAATTGACAGAGAAACCCGTGTGTCAATTGATTAAAAATAGAGAACCGACAAAAAATCTCGGGAATTTTTAGTTTTTTCCCGGGAAACGGGAAACAAAAAATTAGGAAATTTCCCGGGAACTCCCGCCCGAGTATTCCCGGGAAGAACCCTCTATAGGTAACCATAGAGATTTCATCTATAAACAAAAATTCTATGTGTTTCCACTGTTGCCGCATCAAACGCAAGTAATTACCAGTAAGAATAGGTATCTGCACTATTCTACCATCTTTTTTGTACATGCAATGTTAGTGTAGAATGCACTGTGGATTCTCCCACTAAGTGCGCTGCTACCCCTGTTAGTGCACAAACATTAACAACTTCCTTGCCGTAACACCAATTCATTTGATTTTTCAACAAGTTAAAGAGGAAAATTTTTCCACCCCTAATGTACCAAGAGGATAATGGTACAAAAGATACAATAACAATTTGTACAATTATTTCAGTGCATTCATCATTTCAACAATTTAGTGTACAAACAAAGATTAATGAATGAAAAGATAAGTTATAAAGTATATAGTTAATTTTTTACAAACAAAATTGTTTTTATATTTTTAGGTTATGAATTGAATCTGGTGACTACGATGCTAGTGTCTTCAACATCCCGGCCGGTTTGAATTGGTTGATTCAACTCACTGGACTGGTAATAGACATAATCTGTGAATTGGACGTTTGATACTTCCTTGTTGTGTTTTTAGTGTGACAACTCTAATGTTGCCGTCTGTTCCTGAGTGCAATTCCATTACTCTACCCAATAACCATTTTGATGGAAGCAAATTATTTTCCTTGATAACACAATGTCATCGATTTTAATATTGTTGTGTTTTGTATGCCATTTACTTCTGTGTTGTAAACTGGTTAGATATTCTAGGTGCCACCTCTTCCATATATGCTGGTTCATCTGTTGTACCATTTGCCATCGTGACAATCTTGAAAGTTTGACGTCCACGAGGTCTTGACTGGGTAGTTGATTTGTTGGTCGTCCAATCAAGAAGTGAGCTGGTGTCATATACAGATTGGTCTTGAATTGAGCGTGGCTTCAATCTCGGTTAATAGCGTAGTCATCTCTTCAATGGTGAGTATATGGCCGTCAGTTTCTCTTCTTAGGTGGTACTTCGTACTTTTAACTGCAGCTTCCCACAGTCCGCCAAAATTTGGTGACCTCAGTGGAATAAGTTTGAACTGAATTTGATCTGACAATATAAATTTGGAAAAGTATTAGCGTTTTGTTTTAAAAATTTAAAGAATTCGTATAAGTGATTTCTAGCCCCAATGAAGTTTGTTCCATTATCACTGTGTATTTCGCTGCATATTCCTCTACGAGCCACAAATCTTCGAAGTGCTGCAATATAGGCATCCGTGGTAAGGTCGGAAACAAGCTCGATGTGCACAGCTTTCGTAGCTAGACATGCGAAGATGCAGATGTAGCTTTTGTAAGCTTTCTGCCGCCTTCCTCTCACTGAATACGTTTGAATCGGACCTGCGTAATCCACTCCGACTTTAAAGAACGGTCTAATTAATTCTACCCTTGGACTCGGAAGATCTCCCATAACTTGGTTGAGCTCTTTTGCTTTAAATTTCTGCAACCAATAATCCAATATTTATGTCGAAGAGTGGCCATCATTAATGTTGGCGCGGCATGTAGATATTTTTGGTGGTGTTCTCTTACGATTGTTTCAACTAGTTCGTCTCTTGCTGTGAGTATTAATGGATGTTTGACTTCGTATGTTATTGATGCATTTCGTATTCTTCCTCCAACTCGCAGTAGTCCGTGTTCGTCGATAATTGGATTAAGGTATTTTAGGCTACTTGAGGATGGTAATTACTTATTGGAGCACTCAGAAAAAAAATATGATTAATTTTATCATATGTGGTGACCATCATATTTATAATAAATGAATATGATAAATGCGTAGGAATATGATTAATTTTATCAAATAAATAATTGGCACATGATCGGGAATATGATGCAATTTACTAAATTTAAAATGATGCGCTAAAGCAAATTTAATAATCCCAATCATATTTCAATTTTTATTTTAATAAATTCATGTTAATTTCTATCATATCTGAATTGACATTTACCACATTTATAGTTTGACGATATCAAAGAAATGTTAACTTAAATATAATATAAATAGCAGGGCTTTTATGATAATATGGTTAATTTAATAAAATTTTGTTAGGGAATTATCATGCATAGTATACGCATTTTATCAAATGATATAATAAAATACAATTCATAAATTAGAAACAAAATTTCATTTTATTAAAAATATATGCTACAATATTTAGCTTTTATTTTACAGAAAGTTACAAATAATAACAATTAATTCAATTATGGTTCTTGAAATAATCAATAACAAAACTATTTTTATTAGATGTAACACTCACGTGTGCGTAAACTGTGAAAATTTTTTACTAACTTTTTCGTTAGCGGCAAAGTATGAAAATACCCTGTAAATTCAATTTCATAACTAAAGTAATGTGTGTTAAAACCGAAAACATCTTCATAACAAACAATTTGTTTTATAATTGCGAATTTGGGATCCCCATTATCATTCAATCCAATTTGAATCACTGATTCATTCCTTATTAAATAATTGTTAAGTTTTATTCGTATAATCGTATGTCAAAGCTATTTGGTTTCTAAGTGCTGTAGTGTACAAAATATTTATTTTGTTTTTAGATATATTAATAATTTTTTAAAATTTTTGGTGATAGGATTCAAACCTGCTTGAACTAAGTTGAACTAAGGATCCAATTTTTTGCATTATTCGTCCATAGTGTGTAAAAATATGAAATTTGGGCCTTAAGTGTGAACATGATAATTTCAAATATAACATATTATGTTCTTCTACTAGAATATTTAAATATTTATAGTCATTCTTGAGTACTAAATAAAATATGTTATAAAAGTATACATTTCAAAAGCATTCATTTTAAATTTGGATTTATTTTAGATATCAGAACTTAGTAATGGCGGTTTTTTTATACTTTGTGCCCCAAAGTTGCAATTTTGAATCCTAAAATTTAATTGTTCTATAGAAAAATACTTTATATCTTTAACATAATATTTTAGTATTAATAATAAGTCGTAATGACAAATTCTTTCCAACAAGTCATGCATCACGTCAACGGTTACATTAGTTGTAACGTGAAATCGTTTTAACGAATTGAATGCACAATTTTCTTTAATGCCTGTTTCAGACGCATTTCCAATTTGTTTTCTCTAGATCTAATTTCACACAAATTGTCATTGCAAAGTTGTTTAGTAATTTCAGAAGGAGTTTTACAAATTCTGCAAAAGTACCTTGAGTTAAAGCTTTCATTGAATCCTAATATGGAATTGAGACCTAACTTATCGCCTAATATAGCACAAACTACGAATTTTATTGTAATATTTCTATGTTCTACATAAATACCGGTATTTTCGAGTTTTTTTTAACTCGGCAATAATTGGTTTCAATATTCTTTGATTCTCAAATTTGTTTTTATCTTCTACGTGAACCAAACCGGCAAGAAATATTGACGACAACTTTGAATTAAGATGTGTTGGTAATACAGGTATCTTTACGTAAAAAGCACCAATTTTTTTATCATCAGACCTAGATCCCAAAACATTATTTGGCTCATAATTGTCATAGTATAGAAATATCGGTAGGTATTGCACATTATCATAATGGAGAAGGGAATCAACAATTGCTCTCCAATCCTCACTTTCAACATAATTATGCATCGTAGATTTATTAGAAAATTTTAAATTTGAAATGTATGCCAAAATATAATGTTTTATTAAATTTAACTGGAAATAGGCTGGTTAGCGGAATAATTTGCATTGTGTAATCAATTTTTTTTATTAACAATTTGTTCAAATTGTCTAAAAATTCTTGGTTTTCTAAATGAATTACGTGTGGTTTATTTGCAATGAAAAAACTAATCGTTTAAGTTCCTTCATTAACAAATACTCTGATCTAAGAATTTTGGGATTCAAACGAGCTAAGGAAGAAAGAGCTGGACTATCAATATTTGTTAACGGCAAAGGTTTTTTCATGAAACTAGAATAAAAGTTGCACGTTATATGTAAAATTTAAAACGCTTTCTTCCTGGAATTATTATCACAGTAAATTTTTAAAATCAGTCTTAGATACTCATCAGACATTTAATTAATTACATCTACTGGAGTGAGTGAATTAGAAGGCATTGTAGAATTGTCATGAGAATAAACAAATTTATCATTAACTCAGCTATGGAGATTGGATTGACAGAATTTGCAAACGATGAAGCAGGAACATCATTTAATTTTGACGTAGCACTTAAGTTTGTACGGCAATTCTGACTAATGCGTTTTAAAAATGAATTTCGAAGCGAAAATTGCTTCGTGCAATCTGTATAAATACAAGGAAAATTTTCAATGTCTTTATGCAGTATCGTAATATGCCGTAGACAATCGGCTTTATCAGCGAAAAAGATATTAGAAATTTTACAGATAATTGTTGTCATATTTTAAAAGATCGAAAATACATATATACCATATTTAGTAAAATTCAAAATTCAATTATGTAGATAAAACAATAATATAACAACGTGTAACTAAAATTAATTATTACTCTGCATATCGTATTATTATATCGTAATATTTTCATCAAATCTGTTTTGATTTTGAAAATTCCTTTTTGAATGAAATGCCAAATAGATTTGCATGTAATTGGATATTTGATATTTAGGCCCATATACAAATAAAAACAGCACTCCATAGCTTCCAAGGGATTACAATACATGTACCTCTCTCCCTCAACTAAAACATACCCAATGCTAATTGGATTTCCCACAAAAATAATCTTAGGTGCCTCCGGAATAGCCTCTGCGTCGAATGCTTCAACTGCTGAAAAAAAAATTAATTTTAGAGAATAATTTTTCAAAATTTTCAGTATTATACAAATGTATACCTTATATAATGAAATGCATGATTGCTGAATCTCAATTTTTGATACTCTCCCGTTGCCGTATGTTCGTTTTCCATTCGCTGGGAAAGTATATGGTAGGACCAAAAATACTAACGCGATTTTTTCTGCTGTTAAAAAAATAAAACTTAGTTTTGAAAATAAGCTTTAAAGCTTCCTAATTGAAATGTACTTTGATGTGACAATAAATACCTTCTTCTGGGGCTGCTATATGTTGGCATAAACTTTTAACAATGCTGTCTCGATTAATTTTATTCGCCCGTTGAATGATGTTTGGGTAAATATTCCGTATGGCGTCTGGATCAAAGTCAGTGTACTTTATTTTTAAATCTATTTTCATCTGTAAAATAAAAATTTGTAAACATTTTAGGCTATTTTTAGTTGCACGGAGTTTTTACCAAATGTTTAATTTCAGAAGTTTTTAAGCCGGCAAACAGTTCAATATATTCAATTGTCGGCATAGAGCTTCTTAATAGATTTTTGTCGAAATTTGTGGGTTTTTCGCCATTGCTCAGCAAATTCATCCGAACTATTTGGAACATTGAGTTTCACATATTCAATATCATCTTCTATCTCGATGTCAATTGTGTCTGTTAAAAATGAAAAAAAAAAAAAAAAAATTATGTTTCGAGTACATATTTATATATATATATATATATATATATATATATATATATATATATATATATATATATATATATACACTCACCTATATTAGATATTTCACTATCTGCTGCGGAGGCCGTTGAGCTAGCAGTAGATGAGCTGCTTCTTCTCCCAATTACACCAGCTCGAATTAGCTGACTCCTATAATTGTGATAACAGTTATAAAGTTTGCCTTTAGCTATTATAGATCACGTTGATGGGATATAATATGTTTCTGGAACTTCTTGTTGAAACACATCAACAATTTGTTATGATAGTTGAATAAAGCCCGCACTGTTTAACCTATAGCAATTGGAATAGAATTTTGTTTCAACTTGTGATACATTATTTTATTATTTAATAAACTTTCGCTTACGATTTAGATGGCTTAGAGTTCAATTTTTGTTTAATGATAGTTGAAGATAGCTCATTTCGTTCATAAGGCGTCAATACTAAAGATGATTTTACTTTCTTTATTAGTTTAAGGCAATGCTCATTTTCATTTATAATTTCAATAATATCCTATAATGTTGAAAATATTTAGTTTACACTTCCAGATTAGTGCTATTATTAAAATTAGGTAACTTATCAATTCTCCTGTGCTATTGCTGCTTGATTGTGCTTCAAATAACAAATTGCTGCTAAATTCATGATTTTGTTTCATTACAATGTTTTCTTTGGAATCAAACAATTTTAAAACCCAAATCCCTTTGAATTTATATAACATGCGATTAATCATAATGCTCTCAGTATGAACACAAAATTAAATTTATTTTTTAGTGATGTGTAGTATAGCCAAACAAGCATTCGTTATTAAAAACAATACGAACGAGTACACTTCACATACATATATATATATATGTTATTAGAGCCAAATACAACACAATTTAAAATTATTCGATGTTATTGTATTAAATAACAATATCTTATGAAAATAAAATTATGCGTTTTCACTATTATTTTTGTGCAAAATCAAAATAAAAATTTATGATTTACCATGCGGTTAAACGCCACTTAACCGAACACTGTGTGGATAGTTTATATTATGTAACAAAATCAGTAATATCCATATAAGTTCCTAACACCACACATCGTTAAATATACTTTCACACAGCCTTACCTATAATTTTTGTGCAATAAATGTTTAATATTTTAATATTTAGCTTTAATTTCTCGTATACAAACATAAATTTTATTTCGGCACGCACGAAATCACAAATTAATCTATTTGTCATATGTTACCGTTAACAAATTTTGTGTCAATTAACATACTATTATATTAGGATAGATCATATTATTTATGCAGTTATTATATTTGTTTTAAAGTCAATATCATAATATGATTAAGAAGATCACAATATGATTAAAATTATCATAGTTACATATGATCATTCCAATCATATTGCTGAAATGATTGGGTTTATTAATTTTATGTTATATTTAATCATATATTGATAACAACAATGATATATAACATAATTTTACTATAAATCTTTTAACTACTATCATATCAAATGTCGCATTGATATTTGCAATCATATTATGATAAATTTAATCATACGATAAACATATTTTTTTTCTCAGTGAGGTAATGGACTTAATTTCGAGCTCATGGACTTAATTTCGAGCTCAAAGTGTCTGTTTTACATATGACGGAAGCTGAGAAATTGAGATTTTTGGATTTCTGTGGTGAGAGGATTGGTCGGAAAGGAATTTGTTGGTGCTCGTTTCAAACTTATATTCATAAATCGTAGTGTATACGCCAAGATTCGCACTGTTTTATTGAAGCTGGATGTCTTCTCAATCAGATCATCTATCATATTTGGTGGTGGGATTTGAACGGGTGTTGATTGGGTTCGTATTTCCTGGATTGTGGTAGATCGATTGTATATATTTTCTGGCCAATTTTCAGATTTTGCTAGCCAGGTAGGACCATTCCACCATAAACTAATATTTTTTAACTTTTCTGGGTCGACTCCTCTGGATGCAAAATCAGCCGGGTTATCCTCTGAACTCACATGCCTCCATTGAGATCTGCTCATATTTGAGAGTATCTCACCAGTCCGATTAGCGACAAAGGTATTCCATTTTGTGGGATGTGTGGAAAGCCAATCTTAAACTGAAGTGGAATCAGTCCATGCGTTGATCTCTTTAATATTGGTAGCCAAAGCTTTTTTGATGACGACAAATAGTTTGCTTAACAGCAATGCCCCACATAGCTCTAAACGTGGAATGGTTATTTGTTTCACGGGTGCCACTTTTGTTTTCGATGTTAAAAGCTTTATGTGCGATTCTCCATTTGGCTGTGTTGTTTGAATATATATATAACTGCCGCATAAACTTGTTTGGATGCATCTGAAAATCCGTGTAGTGATATGTTGCTGTTTGCAGTCGTGCCTATGTGTCTATCTAAAGAAATATGTTCTATTTTCACCAGGTTATCACGAATTTTTAACCATTCTGCTTTTGCGTCATCTGGTAATTGGTCATCCCATCCTACATTTTTAAGCCATAACGTCTGAAAGAATATTTTGACTCTGACGGTCACTGGAGCAAGCCATCCCAAGGGATCAAACAGTCGACTTGCTTCTGACAGGATTTTCCTCTTTGTCGTGGTTGGTTTCTGGGTTAGATTTACCTTGAACTGAAAACAGTCTGTTTTTGGTTTCCAATTCAAGCCTAGCACTTTGACCGAATTCGATTCTACAATCTCGAAAACGTTCGTTTGGTTGGTAGATTGAGTAGAATTGTCCAGTAACCTTTCATCGTTTGTCAACCATTTTCTGAGCTGGAAACCAGAACTAGACAGTATGAAATCTATCTCATGCTTGAGTTTTATGGCGTCTTTCGTTGAATCGGCTCCTGACATCAAATCATCCACATAGATATTGTTTGTTATATGTTTCACCGCTTCTGGAAATTTGTCTTTGTGTCTTTCCGTGGCTTCATTTAGTGCGCGGGTGGCTAGATAAGTTGCACTTGCTGTGCCATATGTCACTGTTTGCAGTTCATAGGTGGTAAAAGGTTCATTAGGTGTTTCTCGCCAAATGATCCGTTGAAACCTTGTATCTTCTGCTGCTACACGAATTCGTCTGAACATTTTTTCGATATCAGCTGTGAATGGTATTTTAAATGTTCTAAAACGGATCAAAATGTCAAATAACGTCGATTGCACGGTTGGTCCGACTGCAAGATAATTATTTAAAGATATTCCCGAAGTTGATTTGGCAGAACCGTCAAAGACTACCCTTAGCTTCGTCGTGCTGCTGGAGTTCTTAATGACGCCGTGGTGTGGTAAATAATATCCTTTTAGTCTTGCTTCGGTATCACTTGTCGGGTCGCCTTCATGTGCCCCAACGATATGTATTCTGACATGAAATCCTTATATCTTGATTCGTAATCTTTATCTTTGATGAATCTTCTTTCTACTGAGTACATCCTTTGTACTGCCTTTGGAAATGAGTTTCCCAACATAGATGGAGATGACTTAAACGGCAGGCGTACTCTAAATCGACCGGTGCTATCTATCGTTGTGTTGTCTCTGAAGTGACTTTCACAAAATTCTTCTTCTTTAGATAGGTTAATGTTTGGTTCAGAAACTGCTTCAATTTCCCAGAATTTCTTTAATAATTGGTCCATGCTTTCTTCGGGTTGGTCGATGTTAGGTGTAATTGACTGTTGTGATTGTGGTCCGCTGCATTGTCCTGCAACTACCCAGCCCAATAAGGTTTTTTGCATGTGTAACTTTTGGGCAATTAATTTACCTTCCGAAAGGATTTCGAAGAAAGTGTCTGCTCCAAGGATAATATCAATGTCTGATCCTTTGTAAAAATATGGATCCGCCAACTCGAATTGCTTAAAGTAGTTTACGTCTATATATTGGGTAACTGGTGACTGTTTAGCTGTTAGTTTTGGAAAGATAAGTGCTTCTACTTGTAGACGAGGTTCATCTCTGTTCCATGGTGTTAGAGCTAGCGACACTAACCCCTTCGTGAAACCATTTGTTGTTGCTCCTATTCCGGATATGGTAATTTTCGCATTAGTTCTTTTTAATTGGAGCCTCTGTACACATCTCTCAGATATAAATGAACTTTGTGACCCTGAATCAAGAAGTACTCTACATAATTGGTTTTGTTCGAATTTATCGGTTACATTCACTAGTGCTGTAGGTAACAGTGATACACCTATTTTGGTATTGATATTGCTGGTTGTTGAGTATGACTGGTTTGGTTGAATAGTTAGATCAGTAACGTTCGAATCGGGGTTTGTAGGTAAATTCTCGTGTACTAAAGTATGATGTTTTCTATTGCAGTACCTGCATCGATATTTGGACTTGCAGCTATAGACACAATGGTTATTATTTAGACAGTTGAAACATCGGTTTCCCTTTTTCAAGAAATCTCTTCTATTCTCTACCGACATTTCTTTGAATTTGTTACATTCGAATAGTTTATGTTGCTTTTCCGGACATATTGTGCATGTTTGAATTTCAGAAGTTCCAACAGCGTAACTTTTGATATTAGGCTTTGGCTGATTCCATTGTGGCTGTGTGCGTCTATTTGGTGTTTTCATCGATTCTAGTGCATCTATCCGCTTTACAAGGAAACCAAAAAATTGTTTCAGACTTGGAAGGTTATTGTCTGCCGAATCTTGTGCCCATAAACTGTTAGTCTCGTCGTCCAGCTTGCTAACCATGATATGAATTAACCAATGGTCTCTGGTTTCTGCATCTTCTCCTAACGCTTTGAGGCCACGGATGATTTCATCTGAAGTATCCAGAAGTCATCGGACGTTTGCACTGTTTGGTATATTCAATGCTGGTTGTGACATAAAATTCCTAATGAACGCATATATGGTGTGTTTTCTCCGGTCGTAGCGTTCTTTCAATTTCTTTAGTGCCTCGATGTAATTAGCATCGGTTATGTTGAAATGCTTCAGTAAGCCTGCTGCTTCGCCTTGCAGAGATCCCTTCAAATATTGTAGTTTTTGTGATGCTGTTAATTTAGGGTTGTCGTGAATAGTGGAACAAAACAAATCGAAGAACGACTGCCACTCCGTGTAGTCGCCAGTAAACACTGGTATTGATATTTTAGGCAGCTTTACTTCTGTATGGTTGCCGCCGAAACTGGTATTTCCGACAGTATCATTCATTGATACTGTAATGTCCGATTTTAATCTAAGCGAGCGATTTAAACTTGCAACGGCCGTGTAATAATTCTCTTCGAAATCTGGATCTAGTTCTTCATTTTGATCTATTTCTACTATTTTATCTTCTACCTGGTTGAACTCTTCACGCAGTTTGTCAATATGAGAAAGTCGCGCCTTGATTTCTTCCACCTGTGTTGCATCGTTTATGGTTTTAATATAATTTATCAGTTTTGTTACATTCCCCTTAATTGTAGCACGTCTTTTCTTTAAAGATACGAGTTGCGTCATTTTGTACGATATTCACAATCTAACACTATCACTGTTTATTTATTACACTGTTTAACTTAGTTTCACTTAAATTGAATTGCTTAGAAAACGAATTAGCTCCAGGGTTAGCGTGTTTGACCAGAACGCAAACCTTTTTTTTTTTTTTTTTTTTATTGAGTGACGGAATTATTTGGATGGTAGTGTTTCTAATAAATAAATTCTCGCAACAAATTAGTTAATTTTGGTAGATAACAAAAATTTTATTTATTTCGAATTGGTTAGTATTATTTAGTGTTAAATTGATAATAAATTTGTGATACTTAAGGTTTCGATGTTGAATTCCACGTTGACTGGTTGAAATGGTTGATAATTCCACGCGGTTTCCAAATAAATGTTGTTTTCCAAAATTTATTAAAAATTTAAATACAGCTTACCGGTTAATCCGGCTCGAAGGACTAATAATGTACCAAGAGGATAATGATACAAAAGATACAATAACAATTTGTAATTCAAATGGTTGGTTCCACGATCGAAAAATAAAACCACTTGAAAATTTGGCATTTATTGTAGATATTTTAATAAGCCTTTTTTAATTTTAATTTTGATGTCTTCACTCTTTGATGGTTTAACAAATTATTATTTAATGTAATTTTTAACAAAATTGATTTTACAATGACTAACAAATTTTAAGTTTATAGAATTTATAATAGATGGAGAAAAGTATACTTAAGCTATAAAGTAATTGAACGCATTCGTTCGCATTTCAAAATTAATCTAAAAGGTATTATAAAGGGTTTTCCAATAAGGACTTGACAACTTTTTTTTTAAATAAAACGCAAACCATTTGAGATATCTCGAACATTTTATTATTGGGTCAAAGTACAATCAAAACATTTATGTATGGAATTTGACATCGTTCATATGTCTACCACAGAAACGTTTGCAAGTGTCGATTCGTTCAACCCAATTTTCGATTACTCGGCCACACATTTCGACCAAAACGGCCGGTATCTCTCGTTCAATATTGGCTCTGATCTCCTCTAACGACGCCGGCTTGTTGGCATAGACTAATGATTAACCGTAGCCCCATACAAAAAAGACCATTTTGTTGAAACCACATATTATTAATGTCTAGCTCATGCAATTGACTACAGAAATAACGATGCAACATGTCTCTGTAGCAGCTAATCGACTATTTTGGTTCGTTTGCGACGGCTGCTTGAACGGCAGCAATATTCTCGGCACTTCGACCAACCCGTTGTCTCACTGGCACAGGAACATCCGACAGCGAATATTTAGACTCAAATTTTTTCACTAGATTATGAATTGCTTATCTACTTGGACGATAATTACGACCAAAATTTGGAATTAATGCTTGAAGTTGCAGTCACCGACTTGTAGTAACTTTTAATTATTTGTAAACGTTGTTCATTCGTGTACTTCATCATGATAAAAATGTTGTCTTTACTAAATGTTTTGACACTGACAGTTTGGTTATTGGTTTAAGGGTGCGTTCACAGTGAATGTTCAAAGTTGTCAAGTCCTTATTGGAAAACCCTTTAGTAACATTTATAAGGTTTTGTATTCCTGAAGTTATATCATTACATTTGTAAGGTTTCGACTGTCAAAATTATGTGTACAAAACAAAAAAGGTAAATACAAATTTCATTATTAAATTCAAATATTAATTAATTCTAAAATTTCATTATTATTTCAGTGCATTCATCATTTCAAAAATTTAGTGTACAAACAAAGATTAATGAATGAAAAGATAAGTTATAAAGTATATAGTTAATTTTTTAAAAACAAAATTGTTTTCATATTTTTAGGTTATGAATTGAATCTGGTGACTACGATGAACAACCTTAGACGCTCGCTACCATTATTTAGCTGTTCTGAAATACTCTGTATTATGAATAAAAAAGCATCCTTTTGTCCAATATTCATTGCTCTTCTAGACTTTAAATGCATGCATTTGATTTAAACCATTCTCTAGTTGTCTGTCACGCTCTCTATATGTTTCCAAGCGTGTGTTAGTTATACGAAGATGAGATTCTCTTACCAGAAAAGCTTCTCTAGCTGTGTCATAGTCAACGATTAACTCGCTCTCGTTTCGATACGGAACATACTGAAGAAGTAAACTATAGTAATAGTTACCTGGTTCACTCGCACCCACAAAATATGGTATGCGTAGGACGGCGGGAACATTCCTGATTATAATTTTACTTTTATCATTTAGTGTAATTAGTCGCTGTCTGGTTTTAAAGCGGCACCAACATTTTATTGCATTTGTAAATCTAATAAAATTTACTGTACATAGTTTACCAAATTGACTTATCTGTGGCCCAACCTTTACAAGAATATGTAGTTAAGAAACCCCTACCACAGACAACATTTTTATAAACAGCATCTTACATTAATTTATATTTACATTTGGTGTTTATTGCCTTAGTGGTTGCTCAAACGATACATTAAATCCATAACAAGAAGATATTTCACTCGTTGTACATACGTTATGTTATGTATACGTATGTGAATGATTGGGCTAAAGTGGGACTCCTATTTTTCTATAATAATAACCAGCGACAACGAAAATCTAATGAAGAAAATTTTTTTGGTTTGAAGTTGTGGAAAACCCAAAAATACATCAAATAATAAATGTTAAGTGAGAAATAAAATAGGCGAGAGTGAAAATAAGATGAACACAAGAACAACAACAAAAAGAAATCACTGAACAAAAAAATAAAAATAATAATAAAATAAACAAAACAATATACACACACACATGTCTCTTAACGAAAGAAGGCACATGTTTTGGAGAAAACAGTCTTGGATTTTTTTTTTTTTGCTTCTATATATGATTATTATTATTATTATTATTACAGCTATTACTACTACTATTTTTTTTCAGTCAGCTTATGTTTCATAACATACATACAGCAAATACGAAATGAAACACATATTATTCTATTCAAACACTGTGTGATACAATAATATATTGTACTTGTTGCTGGGAACATGAGTGATGGCTAACCGTAACGTTTAAGATTTTTATTATACTATAGCATTTTCTTGTGAGGAAGAACAAGAACCCCAAGAAGACGACGACGTATAAAAAAGGGAGGATATAAATTTTATTTTTTTATTTTCTTAAATAGACAAGAAAAAGGAAATGTTTATTTATTATGATTTTTATTTTTTTTGTTGGTTTGTAGTAACTACTGTGCACTGTTCTATTTATATGTTACATACATGGTTCTTATATGATATATACAATACATGCGAGAATGTACAACTATTGCCGTTAAATAGAATTAAAGATAATTAGGTAATTTGAAGAAGAAAAATTGTTATTTGTTGGTAATTAGATGGAATTGTGTATCTAAATATATTTGAACGTATTTGAAGTCAATTATTTTTTACTCTTCACAAAACATCGAAATATGGGATAGTTTTTATGGTACAGAAATTCTCATGTCTTATGTGTAATTAAATAGCTACTTTAGTGTATATTAACTTAACATGCATATATTACACACATTCTTATGTAAACAATTTTATTATCTTTCTTCTACCTAGCTTTTGTATCTACCTATTAACTAAATAAATTTTCTATACATACGAGTACATGAATATTTGGTTTCTTAAGTCAATAAAATTTTATTATAAACTGATCACAATTAACATCATCTTTCTAATTCTAACATCAAACAGATTTTTTTGCTTTTGTTTTCGTTATAGTTATTCAAATTGAATAATTTAAATTGAAATGAAAATGATATACAATAAAATTCTACCGTTGAAATACTTTTATGCAATCGTACAGAAAAGTTTCCACATACATATGGTATATGGCGAAACTTTGCCATCCACATAAGGTTTTTTGTATAATTCAACCAACCAAATATAAAACTATTTAAAAAATAAAATATTAATTTAAATATACATAAGAAATCCATTACTATTTGCCACAAACTGTTGTTGTCACTTAAATAAATACACTTTTGGTTTGTTTGACGTGATATAATAAAATTTTTTCATGCTTGCTGAAATGCTTTTAAGCCAAACAATTATGATCTTATTCGTTTATCCAATGAATCCATTGTCATCATTATTCCAAGTCTTAATTAATATTTGGTAAATATACAGTATTGTGCAAAAAAAATTGGTCAAATACATTGTAACGGGCGCTTGTCATCCCCGTTACAAAATATACCTAATTCCCAAGAAAATAAACCAAGAAAACTGCGTCCCACCTTTGAAGATATTTTCTACAAAACAACCACTAAAAATCCCAATGACAATGTCCGGATGCAGTTACCATTCTAATTACGTTAGTTGAGTTGTATCAAATTTGATTGTACAACAAATTAACGTAAAATTCTATTTATTCTAGTGGCGCATTTGTAACGACTTGATTTAGGTCAAACTGAATCTAGTCGCAACTAGCTTTAGCTTCTTGAAGCTAAATATAACAATATTTTCTTTGTAAAAAAGTATAATTATATTTATATAATTATATAAATGTGATAATGTAATACCCGCCATACAGTAGTACAATCATATAATAGAAAATAAATACACACTGTCAGCCAAATTCCATGTGTCGAATAGCGGTATTTTAATTTCAATGGCTCGTACGCACTTCCTATATTCTAATACATAAAATACTAATGACAAAACAAAAATTACCAGTTTATCAAAACCAACACTAATGTACTACAAACCTGACTGTCAACCAATATTATAAATTGATTTTGCGCTTATACATGATAGTAGGTGGTTTTGGCATCTACTGGAGAGGGGGGGGGGGGAGGGGACCAAAGTTGAGTAGAGCAATATACCAGCTCCGTAACCTTTCGGTGGAGTGCACATCACGCGAGCTATTCTGGCAATGTTTTAGGCAGGTGGCGTAATGAATACAATTGTGTAAGGGGTAACCTGATCACAATTCGCAAGTGTACGTACTGTCTCCTCGTGGCAACCACCGGTAACTGAGGCCGTTCGGTAGATTTGGCACAGTAGGCTAAAGTATAGCGCTAAAGGAGAAATCCTTGATAAAAAACCCTAATCTAAGGTGGAACAGCATATACCGATGAATGAATGGCTGATAGGTTAATCAGTCCTAAGTATGCGGACTCTGGATACTAGGCGCCCTTCAGTTTTATTTAGCCTTCCTGTAGTAAAGCTGGATGTCCTTCAGGCAACTTTCATTTCCCAGCAACTCGTGGGAATAAAATGTCAAACAAAGGAAATAAAAATAAGGATGGTGATGCTACTAAAGCGTCACTCACCAGTGATAGTTCCGTAGTGGTTTTCGAGGACCTCGGACCTCTTCCGCTGTGGAACTCTCGATGAGTGGTCCATCGGATGGGGAACTCCGAGGACTCGACCCCACGTAAGTGGGGGATATCTCCTCTGTGAAGGCTGGGAGGAGCATGGATATCGGGGAGGACCCAAAAGGTAAGGTCAACCCCATTGACAAATCTATCGCGGTATAAAAGGCTTTTGCTGGGGGCTAAACGCCCGGAAGCGAGACAAGGCTTCTGGTGATGCAGCAGAGAGGGAGACTTGTGCTCCACTGAGGTCCCACCGTCGAAGAGAATCCGCTCGGATGAGGGTGCTTCACCGGGACAAAAGGGCCAGGGGAAGAATCTGTGCCGGCTGTTTCGGGTTCTGCTGTCCGGTCTGGAGTTACCTTTAGGCAGGCCGTGGATTCGGAGATCGTTGGGACCTTGCCCTCTGGTTTTCCTGAGGTTGGCCTCACTGGAGAGCAGCTTAAGGCTGTCCAGGAAGGCATCGTAGATAAGGTGCTAGAGCAGGAGGCCAAGGAGCTGAAACTTAAGTTCCTTGGCACATAGCTTCGGCCTGGTTAGCTGGTAGTAACCTGCGCTGACCGGGCAACTGTTCAGTGGCTTAGGGAGCCCATAGGGACTATCAAGTCATGGGAGGGTGCAGAGCTGATCGGATTGTGTTTGGCACCTTCCCAAATAGTGCTGAAATGCCCACGGATAAGCTTTTTGGAGTATCAAAAGCCAAAACGAGAGCATGCATGCGATCAACTGGAGAGTGATCAGGAGATAGGCGAAAGGCTCTACAGCCTTTTGCAGCTTCTTTATGGACCACTCTTCAATACAGAAGCTGAAGCCGTTTGGCTTTAAACTCAACTATATGTTTGGGACTGTCCAACTGCACCCCAAGGGTGGTCAGGGTGGTGCCAAACCTGTTTATGTGGGCGGGACCCCAAGTGATCAAGCCTGTGGAGGCTACGGTGGCGACACCTGTAGCCAAGACCACTGGGGTGGCGGCCCTCTCCAGGAGACAGGTGAGGAGAAGGCGGAAAAGGAAGGAGAAAGCGTCAGGGGTTCCACGGGGAAGAGGCCTAATACCCACTGGTGAGGCCTGGAGGCTCTCAAGCAGCGGGGCCCAGCAGAACGGAGATGGAGGACATTGGTCAGCCATCAACCGGTCAAAAAATGCATGAGGGTGGTGGCGGTGCGGAAAAGGAGGCTGAGCAGGGCCTTCTGAAGAGGCCTTCTGAAAAATTAAGGCATACATCGCCTGCCTGCAAATAAACCTGCATCATGCAAAGGCGTCTTCGTACGCCCTTTGTCATAGGTATATCTGCGATAACATTGGTATGGCTCTAATCCAGGAGCCAGGGGTGACAGGTAAACAAATTAGAGGTATACCAAATCAAGTAGGTAAGTTGATTTATCATAACGGAACTGAGAGTCCTAGAGCGGCTATTTTGGCCAGTTCGCAAATTAATTTTAATCCCATTTCAGAGTTCATCTCCGGGGACTTGGTTGCAGTAATGGTGGAGTTTCTGGGTGAAAGAGGCAAACAGGAGGCTACAATGGCCTCCGCCCACTTACCTGGAGAATCAGAGTTGATACCTCCACTTGAAGTTAGGCGGCTCACAACTCATTGTAAACGCAATGGGCTGGTCTACCAGATAGAATGCGATGCAAACGGGCACCATACGGTGTGGGGTAGCACGGACATCAATAACAGGGGTGAGTTCACCTTTTTGAATTTCTGATCTCAAATAATGCAGACATTGTCAATAGGGGAAGGAAACCTACTTTTATAAATGTGATTAGGCAAGAGGTCCTAGATTTGACACTTGCTAGTCCGCATTTCAGCGACTTGGTCAAAAACTGGCTTGTGTCTGAAGAGCCCTCATTATCGGTTCCCTTGCACATCAGATTAGATTTGGCGGCCGACACCATGCAGCGGCAGGGAATTAGAATTCTAAAACTGACCAAATGCGACTCTTATAGAGTCTCACTCGAATCAGAAATGCCCTCGGTTGTGGGGAACATTGAGTCTCCAGAGGGTTTGGAGATATGTTCAAATCAGCTGCATAATTCTATACACTTGGCTTACGAGAACAGCTGCCCGGTTAAGCGAAGAGAGTCCACAAAGATGGTCCATTGGTGGAACGGGACGCTGGGTAAACTGAGGAAAAAATCGAGAAGATTATTCAACAAGGCTAAACGCACCGGTGAATGGGGCGAGTATAAGATGGCCTTGACGGAATATAATCTCGAATTAAGAAGAAGAAGATCCAAAAGGGCTACCTGGAGGAATTTCTGTGAGGGAATCAATAAATTGCCCTCTGCAGTTCGTCTCCAGAAAATCCTTTCCAGGGATCATTCAAATGTATTGGGACTTCTCCAGAAGCAAGATGAAAGGTTCACTGAAAACCGGAAGGAAACCTTAGAGCTACTTGTACCTTTGTGGACATTGATGGGGCGGTTGATAATACCTCCTATGGATCGATAGAGAGGGCAGCAGTGGAAAAAGGGGTTCCGCTTTCTACTATTAGGTGGATCCGTTCCATGCTGGAACATTGTGAGATTACTCCCAGACTAGGTGGCGGGTCAATAACCATTAGAGCCGTAAAGGGCTGTCCCCAAGGAAGCTAACTATCTCCTCTTTTGTGGTCATTGGTTATTGACAAGACTACTGGTCCTCCTGAGTAGCCATAGGTTTGATGTCCAAGGCTATGCGGATGATGTGGTTATCATAATCAGAGGCAAGTTTGATGAGTCCATTTCTGATCGCATGCAAACATTTCTGATCGCAATAAGTCTCTTCGTTACACTCAATATAATATGGCAATGGTGCTACCAGGAAGGACGCCAAACAAAACTGTCATTGTTCCTTTTACGAGGAGGAAAAAGCTCGCGCTTACAGCTCCCTCGTTAAACGGTACTACTGTTCTTTTTTCCAGCGAGGTTAAATATCTAGGGGTTATCCTAGATCAAAAACCAAACTGGAAGCAACATTTGTTGAAATTTCAAGATAGAGCCACCAAGGCTTTCTGGACCTGTGAAAGACACTATGGGCGTACTTGGGGGCTACAACCAAAAACGATCTACTGGTAATTTCTTACAATCATTAGGCCTATGGTCACCTACGCATCGGTTGTGTGGTGGCCTAAAATAGCAGAAGGCAACGCAAACTTTAATGAAGAAGGTTCAGCGTATAGCCTGCATCGGTGTTACGGGCGAACAATGAAAACATGTTTTCAACCGCTGGACAACGCTAGACCCGATCTGTGGGGGGTTTTACAAACTCATCGAACAGGTGTAAAATGAGTCAATAGACATTTACCTATAATATGTTTTCACGTAAGTCCTGTAGGACTTGAGCGTGAACTCGCTGGTTGTTTTTGAATCATTCTGTTTTATTTCTGATAAAGCAGCTATTTTAGCATTCGAAATTGGGCTGAATGCATTTTTAATAAACACGACTTCTTTGTAAAAATAATCAATAAAAACTGAGTTGTTTATAATACTCACATGCTTGATACCACTTTAGAATCCGCATTAGTGTTGCAAGTTTGCTGATAGTTGGTCAACTTTCTATAGCATATTGTTTTTTCGTCAGCGTCATTTAAAGTCAACTGAAATTTTTGAGAAACAAAAAGACTTCACCACATCATTATTTTTATTTGACAGACGATAACTCAAAGAACTCTTGTTTTTGCTTGTTTTTGTTAAAATTAATTTTTTGGTTGGTGTGTATGTGATTTCACCAAACAATCCTAAAAGTGAAATCATTTTTGAACCATCATCAATTCGATAAAACTTTGTTTGGCTATTTTGCTTAGAAATGACCTCGCCTATCGCTCTACTTCATTCGTTTGTTGAAGCTTCCGATCGAATGAATAATTGCCATTCTATCCGTGATGGTACAGGCTTTATGTATCGTGATGATTCCCATTCCACTTATGATTGTGGTTATCCTTCCTTATTAGTATTACATATGATATTTATTGTATGATTTCTTTCGGAGATAAAAATCCATGCGGTTGGATCATATGTCGGAATCCATAAGTCTCTTCGTTACATTAACGAATCTGGCAAGCATCTGAGTATGCTTCTTTGTTCACGATTAAATCAATTTCGCAAAATGGTGGATTATTTTGTATTTTAAGAATAACGTTATGGATCATGGGATAATAGAATTTCTTTAACCTAAACTAACCAATAATAATTTACTTGATGGTTGTAGAGATCTGATATATTTTCTTTTTGAATAAAGTCATCTTTATTTCAAAAATTAACGTGTTCTTTAAGTCCAACTTTAGCCGTCATCATTTGGTACAAGGTTATCATGTTATTTTCTCCATATATCGAGGCATCAGCTAGGATCATATAATTTTTGTAACTCTGCCCTAAATTGATAAGGCATCCATAATGCCATGAACCTTTCTACTGTTTGCTTATCGGTTTCTTCTAGTTGATGGTTTACTGCTATCGTCTTTTTTGATGATATTCACATTATTAAAATTTGTTCTTTTAGCAATGTAAGAATGTGCTGTTCAATATATTTAAAGAAGTAATTTCATTATCATACCATCTTGGTCGAGAATTTCAAATAGCTGATTAGTAAGAGTTCCAATCACATCCACTAGACCTGATTGTAAGTGGGTTGGAGTATTTCATTGTTGAAAAGTTATTGTTTTTGCGATATTACGGGCCTACAAAGCTACCTTAGCTGCAACCATCGCTTTTCTCAATAGCACCCTTTGTATACCTCAGCCTCTAAGAATATTGCCGAAAAATCAAAGTAAGACATAATAGTCCATTGTTGTTCGGCTAGCTGAGCTATCCCAATGTTTGTCTCTTTAAAAGTTGCACTCGAGTATACTTAATATTGGAATGCTAAACAGACAAACTGTAAAACCAGCCGCAAGCCAAAACGCCGTGGACCAAACTATAACTATACCTACAGCTAACCAGTTTGAAGCTTTGGATTAAGTTAACCTTAGTGAAATTCCGCAAACAGAAACAACAAAAAACATAAAAATTTTATTTCGCTGATTGTTGTTTACGGAATAAAAAGTGATAAAATTGTGACAATTATCAAACAATTAAATATTGCCAATTACAAAATTAAAAATATTGATAAAGTGAAAACAGAATTAACTACACAAAATCTAGAATTCTACAACTTTAGATGTAAGCTCCTTAAAGCTACTCGTATAATAGCTGGTTTATCACACGAAACCAGTAGCATACAATCGATATTTAATTAAACCGACTCAATGCAGGCGTTGTCAACTCTATGGCAATGGAACCACTCACTGAACCACAATATAACACTGCCGATTGCACAGCTACAGCTGAACCAGCTAAATTTGCAAATTGTAAAGGTGACCATAAAGCCAACGAGAAAAGTTGTCCCAAACTATAGGAATATTCACTGATAAAGGAACCACTAAATATAGTATTAATCGTCAATTTAAAAATTTCAATCACAGACCTACACGTCAGACCTAAGACAATCATGCACCATCAATGGGACTCTCTGTTCTCAACCAAAGAACGAATAAATCCCATTTCTGGTAATAATTTGTGACAAAATCAACCCTATAATTAGGTAACAAATAATAATAATAATTTAAATCTTTTTACACAAGATGAAGTTCCTTAATCTTATAAATGAAATTGTAATTAATTTAACACAAGGAACGAATAATTTTTGGTAATTACTAAATTATCAGTTAAGTACTTAAGAAAATTTAATTAACATGGAGTTTAACGTATTAGTTTAGAATTCTCAAAGGTTTTATAAAAAAAGAGATGAAACTTTTTCATTCTTATATGAAAATAACATTCACATAGCCCTTGATTTCTGAAGCTTGGCCAAAAACCTAAGCATAACGTCAATCACGCTCTTTAAAATTATGTCCAAAAACATTCATAACCTAAAACAAAACAAAAACTATAGTAAACTAAATTTAAAATTTGTAATTGAAATACTTAGCTTAAAATATTTACACTTCCGTAATCAATTAAAATCAATATTTTTCAATAAGAAACATTTATATTATATTTTTGTATATATCAAATTTGTGTATTTCGCACCTGTAAGAAATTTTGCATTGCAACTTATTATTGTTTTGAATTTAAATGTCAAATTTTAATAGGATTGCTATGTTTCTTTTATACCATTCAATTTAATATGTATAGTCAATAGTACTCGTAAGCAACGCAGGTGGAGCAAAATATAATTATTATGGAAATTATATTCTAATCAGATTGGAATCAATTTAGATTTTCTCAAGAAGAAAAAAAATATATTCGAGAATAAAGTGTGACGCCGGGACGAAAGGAGCTCCTAATCAAATTAATAATTTGTTGAATATTAAAATTTAAATTTTGTTACTAACTAAAAATAAATTGAAATAAATTGTGTTCATCATCGCCCGAGCATTTTTAGCCAAGCTCTTGTTGTTCACTTCATTTGAAAAAAAATAAATAAATAAAAATCGCCTCATTTTACGATGCAATAACTTTACGTGAAGAAAGTGATATTCGGTTAAATTAGTGATCAGTGCTACAATTTACTGTAACTATTATAGTTTAATAATTACACGTTATTATGGAAGCGCTGAAAAAACAACGTGCATCGTACGAATTAGCGTTAACCAGACTTGCTAAATTCGCAAAGAAGTTAACTGTCAATTCTCCCGAAACCTTAGATAAATTACGATTAAAGGCAAGCCGAGCTCATGAATTGCTCACGAAATTCGGGCAAGTAGAAGCTGAAATATTTGCAGTCAATCACGAAGAAGATTCTCGTTTAATGGAAGTCGAAGAGCAATATTTCTCTGCAGTGGCGAAGCTTAACGAAAGCATACGGTTACGAGGCGTTCATGATACCACAGTGATGGCTGACAACTCCATGAATGCTACCGTTGGAAGTACTATTCCAGCAATAAAACTAGCTAAATTACAGATTCCTCATTTTTCTGGGGACTACACCGAATGGCAGAGCTTCTTCGATATCTTTGCCTCCAGCATTCTTGAAAACGAAACAATTCCAACTGTACAGAAATTTCAATATTTGAGAGCATCGAGCGAACAGGCAGAATCCAGAGATCCGTGGCTGATGTACCTGATGCTACAAAAACTAGGTGGCGAAACAAGAAGTCAATGGGCCAAAGAAACAACGGAAAACGAATACCCGACATTAAAAATGCTGTTCGATTTTCTCGGCAAACGAATTGATGCTCTTGAGATGTTGAGATGTGATCAGGTACGCCCGAAACAAACCGCACAGCTCCAACCTAAAGTAGTTTTCACGACACTAACAAGTTCGACGTGCATCGCTTGCAATATTAATGATTACAAACCAATCGATTGCGATAAATTTAAAGGACTCTCAGTGGATGAACGTAGAGGCTTATTTGGAAAGCATAAAAGATGTTTTAACTGCTTCAACTCAAACCACATAGTATACGATTGCAGAGCCAGAAGCAGGTGCCGAAGATGTTCACGCAAACATCACACCTTACTACACGCTGAAACGAAACCATTGCCTAAATCCAGCGCAGCAGCAGTTTGTCAACCCGTCTCCAATGATACGGAATCAGCATCATATTGTACTTTGTACAATCATCAAACTAAAGCAAATAAAATAAATGTAGTATCTATTCTACCGACCGCAATAATCAATGCAATCGACAGCAACGGCACACGCAGATCTTGCAGGGCGCTACTACTAGACACTGCTTCTCAAGCTTCATTCGTGACAGAAAATTTTGTTCAAATGTTAGGCTTACCACATACAAATGGAAGGACGCTTATTACAGCCATTGGGCAAACGGATGCGGGCAAATCTCATGGAATGACCGAAATCAGTTTAACATCACATTTTTGCGATAAACCAATGGCATTGATAAAAGCATTCATCATTTCCAAAATAACATCTTCACTCCCGGCAAATCCAGTGAATATCAGTCAGCTAAATAATTTAAAGGGGATCGAATTAGCCGATCCATATTTTCATAAACCAGCTAAAATCGATATTTTGCTAGGCGCGGATATCATTTTTGATATTTGGGAAGATGGTCGAAAGAAAATCGGAGCTACCAATCTTGTAGCGAATAAAACAAAACTAGGCTGGGTAATTGGTGGTATACATCGAGGTCCAAGTGGAACGGAATCAATCAAATCGCTAACCACCGTATTGAATATAGACGAAACGATCCGTAAGTTTTGGGAAATCGAGGAGATGGTGGAATCGAAACCAAAGCACACGGACGAAGAAGAAAGGTGTGAACAATGGTTCCAATCCACGACATCCAGAACAAAGGAGGGTCAATTTATTACTAAACTTCCATTTAAGGAAACTCAGAAGAAACTAAGCCAAACTTGTTACGTAGCGCAATCCAGATTAACAAGCATGGAAAGAAAATTTCGGGCAGATGCAGAATTCCAAACACTGTACATCAATTTTATAAAGGAATACCAGGAACTGGGCCATATGACGGAGCTCAATATAAGTCCAACTCATCTGCAAAACTTGTATATTTTACCACACCATGGTGTGAAAAAAGAGAGCAGCCTCACCACTAAACTGCGTGTAGTTTTCGACGCCTCTGCGAAATGCCATGGTAATTTTTTTCTTAATGAAAAATTGATGGTTGGTCCTTCTGTACAATCAAGCCTTTTTGAAATTTTATTACGATTTCGGCAGCACCGATTCGTATTTGTTGGAGACATCGAAAAAATGTATCGCCAGGTAGGCATTCATAACGATGATAAAAAGCACCAAATAATCTTATGGCGAGATAAGCAGCAACACATCAAACATTACGCCCTAAATACGGTGACGTATGGTACAGCATCTGCATCATTTATGGCCACCAGATGTTTGGTAGAACTGGCTCGGCTGAATTCAAACGAATCCACGGAAGCATCTCGTGCTATCGAAAAGGAAATCTACGTTGATGATTTAATGACGCTACTAGAGACCGATAACATAAAGCAACTATTGAACCACGAAGAGTCGATGAAATTATTGGGAATAGCTTGGGATTCCACGACCGACCGGTTTATTATCAAAGCCGATATCAATCCACTTAAAATTCACACTAAAAGAACGTTGTTATCAGAGGCAAGCAGGATTTTTGATCCTCTAGGGCTGATATCTCCAATTACGATACGGGTCAAGATATTGTTCCAGAAATTATGGTTGCAGAAGTTGGAGTGGGATAGCGAATTGCCAATTGATACAAAGTCAGAATGGATCAAAATACGCAATGATTTAAGCGGAACGTCGAACATCGAAGTTCAAAGGTGGATAACCACCACGAAAGCAGTCAGTATTCACGGGTTTTGTGATGCCAGCAAGTCGGCTTATGCAGCCGTATTGTATGCAAAGACTCAAACCCACGAGGGGTTTGAAACTCACTTGATTTGTGCAAAATCAAAAGTAGCTCCATTAAAACAAATTAGCCTGCCCAGACTTGAATTAATGGGAGCAGTAATGTTAAGCCGAATTACGAAGCAGATTGTAGGCATGCTGAATTTGGAAATATCTTCCATCACACTTTGGATAGATTCAAGAATTGTCCTAGATTGGCTATCCAGCCAGCCTCGATGATGGACGACATTCGTTGCCAACCGAATGTCCCAGATTATAGATGAGCACAACAGAAGCATCTGGAGACGTGTTCCTTCTAAGGATAATCCTGAGGATTACGCAACTCGCGGTAAAACGTAACACGAGATTTTAACAAGCAACTTTTGGTGGAAGGGACCAGAGTGGTTATGTGAAGGGGCAGATAATTGGCCGAACCAAGCGGTCATTCCACCCACTACCGAAGAACGTTCACCTACAATGTTGATCCACAGTATTACAATCCAGAAAGAGAATGGCGAATCAGATTTAGTAAACTACCTGATCAATAGATTTTCCAATTTTTTCAAACTACAAAAAACATTAGGTTATATTTACCGTTTTTTTAATAATTGTAGAGAATCTAAATTTAAAACCAATCAACAATCTGGAGTATTGACAAGATTAGAGATTCATTTGGCCAACCAATCTCTATTCCGAAAGGTACAAATTGCAGATTTCCCAGAAGAATATAATGCGTTATTGAACGGCAAGCCAATTCCAAAACGAAGCAAAATGAGACCATTGGATTCGTTTCTTGACGATGCACAAGTCATACGAGTCGGAGGAAGGTTGAATAATTCGGAATTACCATATAACGCGAAACATCCGGTAATTTTGTCCAGTAAAAATCGTTTATCGACGTTAATAACTCACCACATTCATCACGAGAATCAGCATCCTGTACAGCGATTTTGGTCGCAATTTGAGGATTGAGTTGAGAATTACCGGAAGGCAATAGTATTGGTAAATTGTATTGGTGTCCAAAGAATAGAGAAAAACAGAGAATAAACATTTGAAATATAAAAAAAAACAATTCAGTGTCATCTCATGCGTACGAAAGGTTGTACATATTTTTATTTCCAGTAATTTTCTGCAAAATTTAAAACTAATAAAATTGTTACTTGAATAATGATTTAAAGATAAATAAATATTAACTAAAAATGGAAAATAAGTCAGAAAAATATTTATAAACTATAATTTTATTAATAATTTTAAGTTAGAAAAATTACACGACGTACATACTCCCTTTCCTGCGCTTGGATCAATACTAAAAGTTAAAATCACTAATTTACTTCTTATATTTTTCACATTATCCCTCTTATGCCATGTTATTTTAAACAAAAAACTAAAAAATACGCACATTTGACAGTGTCTAATGGGCGTTTTTTTAAGTTTTTTGTTTAACATGATGCAAATAAGAGAGATAAAATGACACGAAAAAGAGGGATATAAAATATAATGTGGAAAATATAAGAAGTAAATTAGTTATTTTGGCTTAGTGTTAATTCAAACACAGGAAAGGGTGGTGTACGTCGTGTGATTTTTCATCATTTTAAATTATTAATAAAATAATAGTTTATAAATATTTTTCTGACTTATTTTCCATTTTTAGTTAATATTTATTTATCTTTAAATCATTCTTCAATTAACAATTTTGTTAGTTTTAAATTTTGCAGAAAATTACTGGAAATAAAAATATGTACAACATTCCTTTCGTGCGCATGAGATAATACTGAATTGTTTTTTTTATTTTTCAAATGTTTATTCTCAATCTCAAATAACTCAAAAAAAAAAAAAATACTTTAAAATATTATGAATGTGGTCGACGAAGAATGTAAAAATTAAAAACCATTTATTTATGCTGCTTTTTTTATATTGAAGATCACGAGCAATTGATTGCGTATATTGTTTTGGATTTTTGTTAACGAAATAAAATGAATGTCTCGATTACAACAACAATAGATAGAAAAACATGAATTCCTCATGTTAAAAGGTAGGGAAAAATAACTCAAGGCGAGCGGAAGCAACAAAAAGTTGAACCGATTTCACCCGCTTAGCTTATTTTTGATACTTACCATCATGAGAAAACACACTAATACAATAAAAATATTTTACGGCACACAATAGAAAAATGTATATTATACTCCGTGTATATATAGAAAATTCTCAATCCTCAGTCCTCGTTTTGCGACCAAAATCGACGTACTGGTGTCAATTTATTGACAAGCCTGGTCCGCCAAACTTATTGGATAATTAGAGGTAAAGACGTTGCAAAAAGAGTATTTCGGTAATGCATCCAATGTGTAAGACAACATCAGGGGGATCGTTACCCCAAGATCGAGTGCAGCCCAGCTTTCCTTTCGCAGTAGTAGGCGTAGATGTCTGCGGCCCATTCAGGTTTCATGCAGTTCGGAGGCGTGGAGCAGTTCCTAGCAAAGCATACTTATGTGTTCGTTTGCTTTACCACTCACACAGTACATTTGGAAGTATGTATGAATTTAACGTCCGATGCTTTTATAGGAGCTCTCAAGCGGTTCGTTTGTCGACGCGGATTATGCAAAACGATTTATTGTGACAACGGAACAAATTTTGTTGGGGCAAAAAATAACCTACAATTTGTTTATGATGCCCTAAAGCTACACTCGGAAGAAATATCGGATTACCTCACGAAAAATAATATCGAATTCCGATTCATACCGCCAGCAGCTCCGCATCAAGGCGGTCTATGGGAGAGCGCTGTAAAATCCGCTAAAGTCCATCTGCAAAGAACAGTCGGTGAACACATTCTAACGTTGGAGCAGTTCTCCATCCTAATTACGCAGATTGAAGGGGTCCTTAAAGTGCTTTACCCATTGGAAAACGAAAAGAAAAATCGGAATTAGTTTTATCGATATAATTCCAAAACTATTGCTTTGTTTTCGCTAAAATCTTCTTGTTTTGGATCGAGTGTACCATACAATACTATTTTCAATTTAAAAAATTTAAAAACATTTTTAATTGGCTGAGAAAATGAAAATTTAATTTTTTCGGTTCTAAACAATTTTTTCGGACGAAAAAAACTAAATTTTCATTTTCTCAGCTAATCAAAAATTTTTTGGAAATTTTTTAACTGAAAGTAGTATTGTATGGTACACTCGGTCAAAAACGAGAAGTTTTTAGCGAAAACAAAGCAATAATTTTGGAATTATATCGAAAAAACTAATTCCGATTTTTCTTTTCGTTTTTCAATGGGTAAGGCACTTAACTCTAGGCCAATTTGTTCGTCAAATTCCGACGACTTAGATTATCTGACCCCAGCGCACATTCTTATCGGCAGACATATGAAACAAGTAATCGAAATGCCAGCGACTAAATTATCTATACATTCACGTTGGGACATTGTCAAGAGAATACATGAACAATTTTGGAAGCGCTGGAAAATTGAATATTTAACATCCCTACAATCTACATCCAAATGGCAAACCAAACGTTCCAATTTGAAGATAGGCGACATCGTAATAATCCAAGGCAACAATTTACCACCAGCGGAGTGGTTATTAGGAAAAATCATTCAGCTGTATCCGGGGAACGATGGTAACGTTCGTGTTGTGCAAATAAAGACGGCAACAAAGTTGGGTAGATTAGCCTACCAGTTCCGTAACAATTGTGGTGTACAATTGTGTAAGGAGTAACCTGTTCACAATTCGCAAATGTACGTGCTGCTTCCTCGTGGCAACCACTGGTAACTCAGGCCATTGGTATATTTTTGGTCATTTGGCACAGGCTAAAGTACGGCGATAAAGGAGAAAACCTTGACAAAAAACACTAATCTAAGGTGGAACAGGTTGATAGGTTAATAACTCTAAAATATGCGGACTCTGGATAGCAGGTACCCTTCAGCTTTATTTAGCCTTCCTGTAGTAAAGCTGGGTGACCTACAGGTGATTTGCTGTTCCCTGCAACTCGTAAGAGTAAAATCAAACGGAATACGGGGCAGGAGTAGGAATATACGGGAGTGGGACAGCCCTCTCGAAGTCCTTGGGATCCAATGCTATCGTCTTTCTAGCGGAACTACATGCTGTAGTAAACATCTAGGAGGGAGAGCAATAAGCTCAGATAGTATGTATCATGTACCGGGAGGCAGTATTGTCAGGTTCATTAAGAACCTGAATATTGACTGGACGGATAATTAAACAGGGTCCAGCGCAATAGATCTATTAGGTCGCAGTGCGAGGTGGCTGATCGCCCACATGGCCCTCCAATAATAATAATGTATAGAAGTGATAGAGGCAGAATTTGATGCAAATATGGAATTATTTCTATTAATTTCGGGTTACATGTGTTTAATGAGAAGAACACCGAACTTTGCGCGACCTTTAATAATGGATCTCCTAAACTCCCAGGTATGATACATTTAAACTTACAGGTATATATGTTAGGTATTGCTCTCTAGTATTTATAAATATTAACAAAATTCATTCTTTGCAGCGACCAATAATGTACACAATTCCCTCAACAAACAGTATTGTTAATTCAATACTTAGTTATAATGATCCTGTGACGAGAATGCATTTAAGGATATCATCTAATACTTTTATCAATATTAGCAAATTCTAGTCCAATAAAAACCATGGTTGGGGACCGGAAATGGAACTAATGATATTTTTGCTGCGGCTGGCAAGTGGGACTAGTTATAGAATTGTAGGTGCAGCAATGAACATGTCAAGATCCACAGTTTGTGATATTGTTCACAAAATGCTGGACACTAGAAAATGTTGGAACTTATTGTATTATATAATTAAATTAAATTATATAAAACTTATTTTGTTTACTTCACCGGCACAGAAACAAAAATTATTACGGACATGTCAAAATTATAACAGACCGGTGCTGTGATAATTTGGTTGCATACAGTTTAACATTAATTTATCACAAAAAAATTATTACGCACAGAAATCGGACAACTATGATGACTAATCAAAACATATCTGGATTTCAGGTACGCTTGGTCTTAATACAAACGCTCAATCAATAATCTAATTGATTTAAGTCCTAAATCTAAATGGCAGGTAATCAATTCTGATATTGAAATTGACAATTGTATTCAATTACTCAATCGTATTTTACATGAAGCAAAAGTTACATTTGTCCCTAGAAAGTCTATTAACACGAATGTAACAGATCCAATAGTAATAACCGACGAAATTAAGCTTCTTCAAAGACTAAGAAATGTGAGAAGAAGACAGAAGTCAAATACCCGGCTGATTGAAGTCAAATACCCGGCTGAAATCAGGGAACAAATCAAGGAAAGGAGAAAGGCAAGGAGAATATGGCATCTCACCAGAAATCCCGCTGACAAGATCACCTTCAATCGAATAAGTAACAAAGTCAATAGGCTAATCAAAAGCTTCAAACAGGATTGCTTTGACAACTACTTAAGCGGGCTAGATCCAGAAATGGATAAGGACTACTCGTTATGGAAAGCAACCAGAAAATTTAAACGACCTGTAGTTCGAGTACCACCTATAATAAATGCTGAAGGCAATTGGGTTCGACAAGACAAAGAAAAAGCGGAACTCTTTGCTCAACACCTAGCAACAGTGTTTCAACCCCATGACATTCAATCCAACATTGACGTAACACCTGTCTATCAACCAAATCAGGATTTTAAAAGGGTCACGCCAATGGATATTGCTGAAGAAATCAACAAAAGTCTTAGCCAAAAAAAGGCACCAGGAATTGATGAAATATCACCGGGTCTATTCAAGAAACTTCCACGCAAAGCAATCATCATGATCACATACTTATTTAATGCCTGTATGAGACTGAAGTATGTACCCAAATGCTTCGAAACGGCCCAAATTATTATATTGAAGAAACCAGGTAAACCAGATGAAGAAGTAACATCATACAGACCAATTTCACTGCTTCCGACCTTATCAAAGCTGTTTGAAAAACTACTACTAAAACGTCTAAAGCCAATGGTAAACGTTCCTGATTTTCAATTTGGATTCAGGTATAACCACTCTACAATAGATCAAGTCCATCGAATAACTACGGTAATAGAGCAAGCGTTAGAAGAAAAGAAATATTGCCTTTGATAGGGTTTGGCACGAGAGATTGACATTCAAGATGAGCAAAATGCTACCACAAAACTATTGCCAGCTGCTTGAATCATACCTCTCTGATCGCCAATTCAGAGTCATCAATGGAGAAACATGTTCTGATTTTTATCCAATGCTAGCGGGAGTTCCGCAGGGAAGCGTATTGGGACCCCTTCTCTACCTTCTCTACACTGCGGACATACCTACAACGAATAAAACATTCATCGGCACGTTTGCTGACGACACTGTAATTATGTCAGTAGACGAATCACAACCAAGGGCAGTGGAAAATCTTCAACGAGCAATGAACAACGTTACTATATGGAAAATTGACTGGAAAATCGTGCTTAATGAACTCAAATCAACCCATGTGACATTTACGCTCCGACACAAAAATAACAGTCTACACATATACCTCAATGGGGTGCAAGTGCCGCAGGCTGAATCGGCTAAATACCTTGGTCTGCATTTAGATTCAAGGCTCAACTGGAAACATCACGTGAGACAAAAAGCTGAACAGATACGATTAATACAACGTCAAATGTACTGGTTAATTGGGCATCATTCTAAAATGAACCTGTATTGCAAAAGACTAGTCTACCAGACTATCTTGAAACCAATATGGGTGCATGGTGCACAGCTATGGGGTTGTACTCATAAATCCAATAGAGACATTATACAACGTAGCCAAAATAAATTTCTTCGAATGGTCACCAACTCTTACCGATTTGTGACTAACAGGGACAATGTACACAATGATCTAAAAATACAATTGATAGACGACGTCATCCGCGAATGTGCCATTAAACATGAGAAGAGACTTCTTACTCACACCAACGTTGAGGCCGTACAACTACTGGACAGTACAAACGAAGTAAGGCGGCTCAAACGAATCAAACCACATGAGCTAATCGTATGAATATTATATCTCAAGGGAACTGGACCCTGGTCCAGCAGACCCACGCAAGTTTATGCTTATCTCATAAGTACTAATGTCAACCTTACTAATGAATTAATAATGTTTAAGATTGTAGTAGCGATATCATAATATTATATTTCTTTTTACTTTGGGGTTGGTTTATGGTGTGTACACGAATTTTGCACCTCTATTCAAGCATTTTCCACTTTGCTTTTCTTTCAGATTTTTTTCAAAAATTTTTCATTCTGTTTTTTTTATATATTCCGTTTTTTTTTTGTTTGGTTGGATATGTTGGATTTTGTTTACGGTTTCAATTTAAATTTGTTTTGCTTTGTTTGATACAGTGAACAGTGATTATTAGATTTATACAGTAGATTCAGTGATAAAATTTTTGTGCGATTATTTGGTGATTTTTTTTTGTGTACCGTTGTTTCCTGAAGGATAGTGTGATTTTCTTATTTTTTTTTCTCGTATGAATCACATTCACCTCATGTATGAATAAATTCTTCATTTGATCGGATGATGTGGGGCATGATCTTGTGGAAGTTCGGCCTTTTCCATATTTGTTCCGGGCGTGCCGTTCGTATGGGTGGCACGCCATATGTGTTGGTCATGCTGGGGCAACGGTTTCCGTTAAGGGGGGTCGTCGTTAGGGCTATCATACGGACGTTCTTCCATGCCTAATTGGCATAGGTGACCGCCGCGACTGGAAGACAGCATGACACGGGGAAGCCCGTGTGGCAGTCATTAGAAAGATTCTTAGAATCCACCGCTAACAGTCAACATAAAACTTTGGAAAAATAACAAAAGTACTTAATAAAAAGGAAAAATCAATAACTTTTGAACCAAATCAACTCTGCAATAGTAATAGACAACTTCAAGTATCTTTTGAGATTTCAAACTATTTTAGAACAAATGCCTATCAAATTTACCTGGGCCGAGCCAGTGATCCCAAGAGACATAATGTGTTTTATTAAGAACCTGAAAAATACGAAGTCTCCTGGACCAGATGAAATCACTAATATTCTTATAAACAACTTCCTAAACGATGCATCATATTTCTATGCAATATATATGTACATCAGAAATTGTTATTTTCATAATAATCTAATCGCTGAAGTTATTCCTATTTCTAAGCCTGGGAAAGAGGACTTTCTAGTTGAAAATTATAGACCTATCAGCTTACTAGATGCACTTGGAAAAATCTTTGAAAAACTCATATATGAAAAACGCGAGGCTGATGCTCAAACAAGTAAAATAATACCAAATGAGCAGTTTGGCTTTAGAAAAAAACTTTCCACAAGCCATCAATTCCTGAGAATTAGATGAGATATTAAAAGAGCAATTAATACTAAACAATCTTCGAGATTGATACTTTTCGATGTTGAAAAGCCATTTGACAAGGTATGGCATCAGGGCCTAATTAACAAATTAATGAAGTATAATGCTCCAACATAGTATATTATCCGACTTTTAAAATCATACCTTGAGAAAGTTCTTTGTAGTGTGCCGTTTGCAAAAATCTGTCATTTTTTCCATAAAATCTGGAGTCCTTCAAGGCGCAGTGTTTTCCCTTTTCAGTATAATATACATACAGCTGACATAGTAAATTACATCCCAGATAATGACCACATTGGATTTTATGCTTTATCAGAGAAAATTTTTCATTACTGCTGCAATTGTGAGAAAATTATAAAAATGCTATATAGTTTGTTAAATTATAAGTCTACTTACATATATACAAAAAGAAACTACAAACAATGCAAAACCGCTGCCTCAAATTATATACGGTCTGCCCACAAGATATCCTACTATGAATTAATCAGAAAATGAACATAAGAGAGGACCTTGAACGAGCAACGGGCAAACGAATTTCATTAAGCTTGGATTCAAGAGATGTGGAATAACGTGATTTTCTCCGATGAATCCAAATTCAAGGTGCATGTTGGAGCTGGTAAAATTCTCGCACGAAGAGAACCTCGAGAGAGGCTTTGCAACGGATGTTTTTTAAGACTTCCACCGAAAACTGAAGTAGTTGTGATCTGGGGAGGTTTTTTCTGGACAAGAAACCGGTCGAATGATTAGAGATTTTCGACGAGACTTTCAATTTGTGAGTAACTACCATAAATTAATTTAGAATTGTAGATAGATAATACAATTGACTTTCAGATAAAGAACAATAATTTAGTAAAATCTTATTTTTTTTTCTTATTTCTTCATTTAAACGTAAAAAAGGACTTCGCAGAAACAAATATCGATGTGTTGGACTGGCCCCTGTACAGTTCAAACTTAAATCCAATAGAAAAATATTTAGTCTATAATGATGCTAGACGTAGCAAGAAAGTGGCCAGAATCAATTCAAGCTTTAGAAAGTTTGTTGATAAACATATAGGAATCCATACCTTGCGGTGTATCGCCGTATTAACAGCAAAGAGCGGGGAAACAAAAAAAAATGTAAAAAAACGTTTTTACTTTATTTCACTACTTTAGCTCCAACTAACGTATTTTGAATGTTTTGGCATTGTTTCGGCTTTCCCTCCTAAATTGCAGATATATTTTTTTTGTTAATTTGGTCATAAATGTATTTAAAATTAAACGGTAAGGCAATTGCTTTCAAATGTTCCATTTTAGCAGCCAAGACTCCAATTTGTAAACAAATGTGTTTGTCCAATTTTTTTTGCACAGCGCTGTAAATATATTGAAAATGAATGAATCAGGTTTTATTAGTTTCATATTAATTATGCGAACGTTTTTAAATATGATTAGTTTGATACCGTACACATTAGAAATTCTATTTGTTTACCAAAAATAATAATCAATAAAGCAAATATTACAAAATCTACAATCTAACAACGTTTTGTTTTAACACTTAACAGTCTGCCACTATATGAAAAATTCTTGTGAATCGAGGGTTACACATATTTTCATGTGTGAGTGTTGTATAATTTTCAAATGCAAATATTATTTTTGAATAAACACAATCTGTAGAAATATTTTCTATTTTTATTTATCTAATGTTTAGTCAATTAGTCTTGTTAATTCATATTAGTGAGAGGTACTCGATATCACTTGACATTTTAATTTATTTTATATGAAATATATCAATAAACATTTCAACGCTACGCAACAAAGATTTGTTGATGTTAGGTAGTAAACCTTTAATGGTATTTGATTAATTAGTCTTAACTTTAAAATGATATAAGTAGTCTCTGGATAATGTATTAAAAAATTTTCGATTTGTTTAGTTTAATAATTAAACTTTGAAAATAGTTTGGAATTGTATTTTTGGAAAGATTATTTGCACTACTCATCAAAACGTGTGAAATAATCTTAGAAGGTTGTTGAATATGTACCTATTAAGGGTATTCAAATTTGAGGTATCTTTTTAAATATTCTGCCACCCAAGTATTTTTATTTCCGAAAATTTTTGCATTTTCCTGACATTTTGCGGATTTCATCACCGACTCTTGTCAGGAATAATGTCCGACTTATCATAAGATTTCCTATTAAAGTTGGCCAAAAAACTCGGAAAATGATGACAAAAAAGTTAGGTTATGGTACGACAAATTTGTGGGCGGGGCTTATAATATAAATTTTGGCGGCAAAATTTCACTTTTGAATTTAAATCTAGCTTTAATTAAAAATATATTTTTTTTAAATTTTTTTTTTCAGAATACTATTACATGTATAAATTACAATATTACATTTATTATAATATATAAATGTTAACTCCACCTGAGTAAATACATTTTTCTATCTTCATTTACTGCGTGCATCGCATGTTCAACTTCCTGAGGTGTTTCACGTTGGAGAGCTGCAGTAATTTTAAACTTAGTCCTTTTATTTGAATAGTCAATAATTTCGGTTGAATCTTCTAATTTCTGTAAAGAAAAAAAGCGTTACAATATTATATTGTATTCAAGGTACAAGACCTAATAAAACAAAAAAACCAACCTCTGTCCCACACAGCACAATTTTGATTCAATTAAACTTTGAATATGTTTTTGTAACGTTTCATTATTTGAAAGTAGCGTTTCTTAACAACAATAGGATAGCCATTTGAAAAGTTTGCATCGTAATGATATAAGGTTTCTTGAGGTATGAGACTTTGAGTTCACCATGATAAAAATGGTGTAGCCACGTAAGTTTTCGATCACTAAAATTTATATGATAAAATTTCTCAAACATTCCAATGGATTTTTCCAATTCCTGAGGTATCGCAAATGTAATTGGTACCATTGTCGAACCAAGTAGTGGCCAGACGCCTGCTTATAACACTTTTATTGATAAATTTATTCCTATTTCATAAGTATTATCATTTAAGTAATTATTAAATTTATTATTTAAATCAGCCGATACCCAAATATCGGTACACTCAACACAGTCACCTTTTCGCTAACATTTTACTGTAAAATTGTCAGCCGATTTCGTTTTTTTAATAAACAATCACAGTATTTTGGTACAAGCGATATTCTATTTACGTATAACGCAATCGTAATGGCGTCTACAGAAAACAAAAAAACGATTCTACTACAACGCTACATGTGTCGAAATTTGGAAACCAAATTTCATCATTTTCCGAAATTTTCGTCTGAAAACCGGACAAAAATTGATAACCGGTTCAAGTTTTCAGTTTTGTTATACTTGGGCATTTATATTTTTTGTACTAGAGTACCATATGTTATTTGACAGATGACTAGTACAAACATTCCGGTTAGTTAACAATGTTAACATACACGTCAACATCGTGAACGACGTGTTTTCATTATTGAAACTTGTTTTAAATCAAAATGGCAATGTAATTACTGTGAATGGAGGTCGATATCTAGAGATGATTAGAAACTTTTTGTGGAGTCAATTGGAAGATATTGATGTGAGGAATATATGGTTTCAAAAGGATGGTGCAACATGCCATACAGCAACGGAATCAATTGATCTTTTGAAAGAGAAAGTTAAATAATCGAATTTGAAAGTTTAATAATCGAATAATTTCTCGAAGAACAGCCTCAAAGACAACATTATCGAGCAAATATTACTAATTAAACCATCATTATGCCAAAAAGTTATTTAAATTTTTGGTAAAAAATTGACAGGCTGCCGAGCAAGCAGAGGTGGTTATTTGAACGACATTATATTCATTATTAACTGCAAACCAATGTACTTTTTCCAATAAAAATAAACAAAGATTTCACACAATTTGAGATACCTCAAATTTGAACACCTTTGAGACTTTCATTTAAAGAAATTTTAGTTTCAATTGTTAATTTAACAAATATTGTGCTTAGGTTGTAAGGCTAAGCGTTTGCTTGAATAGCTAAATTATCTAATTAAGTTGCCGCTGGTGGAGTTTAATTAGATGGAGAATTCGAAACTCCAGTTTTGGTGATTAAGTTTATTCTGAATTATTTTTAATAAATTTCGAGTTTAAATACATTTTTACAAACTGCTTAATAGTAAGTTTTTATAATGTTTTTTTTATAATGTTGTGTATATTCTTACATACTAAAATATTTTGCATAGTTGACAAATAGTATGTATGCATACTTCCGTTACTAATATTTTGATTTATGCAACCTATGCGACTTTTCTGGAAACAATTTATTTGTTTATTACTTAAAATTAAAATGATGACAAATAAGCGCTGTTCACAGGTGAAGTGAACATACTCCCGGGCTACATTAAGCCTTTTATTTGGTTATTTATAGTGCGGATACTCTGTATGTGTCGCTCATTATTCTTTAGACGTCCGATATGTATTTTTACAGATTATGGTGCTGGTACACGTTGTTGGTATTAATCTTGAGGGAGTGGTTTTAGAGGTTGAACCGGGTGTTGATGTGCTGGCAATTTCATTCTTCTGAATATACAGCAAGCGACGATTTGAAACGAAACGAAACGAAATTGCCACTTATTTATAGTAATCGTGTATGTTAGCTTTGGCTTCTGATGTCTCTAGTTACCTCTTGTGGTCTTGAATGACGGCCTCAATTACCTCGATTTCTGGGAAGTTTGAAGTAGATTTTTGGTTTATGATGTCTGTAACATTTATCATCTCGCTCAAGTTGAATGACGGCAAAAAGGAAAGATTGTACTCGCTGCTGAATATTGTGTATCCTCATGCTGCAAATGAAGATGCAGTTTCCATGCTGCTCCAGGATCCCCTCACCGTGAATGGATATGGTTGTATCTGACAAAGGAATCTAAATAGTGGTGATTGCCCTCTGAAGTATCTGGCAACTTGTTGCTATTTCGCCATCCTGCTCGAGTAACTGCATTCCACATATGCTTTTATTAGAGCTGTAGTCGTACAGCGGCTGACGTATGTTGCAGAGATACCCTCCATTTAGATGAATGAAAGCGTTGAATTCATGAGCAGAGAATGACATGTATTTATCCTGATAGCTTGTTACCGTCAAATAACTTTAGGACGGCTGAATATACACATACTTCCCTTGATGTAGCATTGGCATTATTTTGAGATTATCGACTGTCTGTCTGGTTTGCTCCTGAAGTTGGTGTGATGTCTAGATGAGCGGACTAGTTAGGGAGTTTTATCATTTCCAACATTGTGTGAAGAGCAATGTGAGTGAATTCTTTGTGAAATTGAGTTGCTGCAAAAGTTTCTGGTGATTTTGTTGGTTTAGATTAATATTTGCTATGCTTTCCAACGAAGCTATGGTTCCAACGAAGTCAAACGGTGATCTATTTTGACAGGCTCTTTCATTTCTTCCTTACATATTCAGTATTTCGTTTTGCTCTTCTAAGTCGATGTAGAGGTTCCGCATTTGGGATGAGATTAATCCACAGTGTATCGTATGTAGAGTTGGAGTGCGTTATATTTTTGCATAATTCAATTAGCTGCCGAGTGAATTTTTCCAGATTGAGCTCTGTCCAATATGCTGTTAGATTGAAGTATGTTATTAGTTTCCATTCTCCATTGATCAAACTGCCTTGAGCAATTTTGGAAAAGTAGATGCCTGGATGAAACGAGAACTTGGATATGTTGTAAATTGGATGTTGTTTCTGATGCCGCCTAATGTAAAGAATTTGACAGCGTGTACAGCAAGAGATTTGATTACGTGTTTACTCTTTTTTTATTCGTCTCTGTGGTGGATTTTGTGTTTAATTTTGGTTTGAAACATCTGTAACCATGTCGTGTTGATCTGTCGCTTGTGGCTCGTCAACTGGTAGAATGGATATTTTGGTAGTTGCTCTTTTATAGAGAGCATTTCCCGGGTCGCGTATTAAAACTACGCGAACCAATCTGTCTGGTCCCGGGTCCGTTTCAACAATTCTGCCTCTTACCCATTTTGTGGGAGATAGATTGTCTTCAATTAAAAGCACAAGATTTGCGCACTTGTATTTGTGTGCCCACTTGTAGTTGATTGTAGCCATTTTGATCGTTGTTGAAGTCTTCGCAAATATTCGTTACTCCATTTTCCCCAAAAATCTTGTCTCACTTTTTGTAGCATCTGCCATCCTGACAAGCGACGTATGTTTAAATCTGCTAGATTTTCTTCTGGCTCTGCAGTTAATGATGAGCCAATTAAAAAATGGCCAAGTGTTAGAACTTCAAGGTCTGCTATATCATTGGACATATTGGTCTTGAATTTCGAATGGCCTCTATTTGATTTAACAGTGTTGTTAATTCTTCATAGGTAGGTGTTGCATTTCCCATGATCTTTTTAGGTGGGTCATAACTGATTTGACACCAGCTTCCCACAGCCCACCAAAATGTGACAAAATGATACAGGTGGTTGAAAATGTCAAGTCATTCCCTCTGTTGCTAATTGTTGAGCGACAATATCGTTGAAGTTAGTTGTTTTTTGTATCCATTTTAGCTGATTATTAAATCTAACAAAATTCGTACCGTTGTCACTATATATGTGAGAACATAATTTACGCCTGGATATGAATTTTTTAAGGGCCGCAATAACTGTTACTGTGGTTAGATCCGTTACTGCTTTTACATGTATTGCTTTGGTTGATAAGCAAACGTTATTGGCTGAACTAGGGCGTATGGCAGGTTTCCCATCAACTGGTTGCTTTCTGGCTTGATTTTGAATTTGTGGCATACAATGCATTTAGAAATTACTGATTTAGTTGTGGTTCTGCCTCTTATAATCCAATACCTCCTCCTTCGTAGCTTAAAACAGATTTTTGCAGCCTGCCCCCTACTCGCAGAATTCCCTCTGGATCCAGAAATGGATTTAATGACAATAACTGTTTTTTTATCTATCTTTTTATAAAATTTATTGCAGTTCTAACAATCCGTTTTAGTTTAGTGAAATTGGATATTTTGTTTATTAAATCATTTTTTGTGGTGGTAGTTACGTTGATATTTTTTAGTTCTCTTGCTTGTTGTTCTTCTGGTTCAAAACAGTTTTGTATATTTGACTAGTATACTCGTGTTTTTTTGAGCCAATGTGGTCCTGACCACCAGAGCTTATGATTTGTCAGTTCATCAACCGTTATTCCACGGCTCGCGCGTCATCTTCTTGTATCCATGACAGCACTATGGTTGAATCGATCCATCCGATAGTTGTTGCTTGCTGTATTTCTAATGCTTGTTTTACTTCATTAAGTAATTTAGCCAACAGCAGAGTGCCGTTTAGTTCCAGCCGTGGCCTTGTTACTTTTGATTTCGTCGGCGCGACCTTTGTTTTGGCTGCTATAAGGCCGATGCCCACTTCACTTACTTTGTTGGTTACTTTTAGACAGATGGAGGTGGCATAGGCATATTCTGAAGCGTCGCTGAAGCCGTGAACCTCAATTTGTGATTTAGGTGTGTAATTTATCCATCTTGGAATTTTTATGTCACTGAGAGGCTGTAGTTTGTCTTTAAAGTTTAACCATTGTTTACCTATGGATTTAGGAACCGACTCATCCCAAGTGAGACCCGCGAGCCACTTTTTTTGCAACATTATCTTTGGTGTTATTATTACTGGTGCTAGCCATCCTAATGGATCAAATAGCTTTGCATTCGTGAAGAGAATAATTCGCTTCGCCAACTTGGCACTTGGAATTGGTACGTTTATATTAAACTGAAATACAGCCGCTTTAGGCTTCCAAAACAGTCCAAGGGCTTTTATGCTTTGATCGATTTACATTTTATGTGGTTCTGTCAGTTCCCTACGTTGATTAAGAGCGGTGTTTGGTTGCTTGCCCATTTTCTTAAATTAGAGCATCCTTTTTGAAGTAGTTCAGTTAGTTGGATTTGAATGGAGGATGCTTCTTTGATTGTGTCGCAGCCTGTCATGAGATCATCGACGTAGAAGTCTGTTTGTAACACATTACATGCCGTGGAAAGTTCCCTTTTACGTCTTCTGCGTGCTGATTTAAAGTTTTACTGCAAGGTAAGTGGCAGCTGCTATTCCGTATGTTACTGTGTTAAGTTGGTACTCTTGAATCTTTTCTGAAGACGAGTGTCGCCACAAACTTCGTTCGAAGTGTCTATCTTCCTTGTTTATCTAAATCTGCCGAAACATTTTATCTTTGTTGGCTATGAAGACATATTTGTGCTTTCGCCATTTCATTACGATATGCCATAGGTCTTGTTGTATTTTGGGACCAACATGAATTAAATCATTTAATGACCGGCCATTGGTTGTTTTGGCGGACGCGTAAAAGACTAATCTTAACTTTATTGTAGTACTTGGTGGCTTGAGGACCGCATGATGGGTCGTGTAATATTTTTCGTCGTTTATTTTTGTTGGTTGAATTTTCTTCATATGTTCGAGTTCATATTTTCTTCATATATTCTTGCATGAATTCTTTGTATTTTGTGACTAATTCATTGTTCTTCATGAGTTGTTTTTCTAGTTGGAGAAATCTTGCTGTTGCCATCTTTTTGGAATCTCCTAGCTCTGCCTGTTGTTGGAACGGAATTTTTTTAAGCGTGTATCTACCGTCTGATTCTCTTTTGTGGGGGTTTCGAAAATGTTGTTCATATTCTTCTTCATCAGTAGTATGTTTTCTCGGTGGATGTAGTTGCTCTATTTCCTAAAATTTCTTAAGAATTCTCTCGATTTCTTCAGCTGTATTTTCCTTTGTTGTGATCGCTACGGTTTTGGTTAACGGCTCATCTGTTGAGTGTGGATTATTATATCTTCCTAAAAATATCCACACAAACCTTGTATGTTGAGCAATTGATTGTTGATTGTTTATTTTTATTATATCCGGTAATACTATATCGGCATAGTAATCTGCCCCAATAAGTAAGTCTATCGGTGCTGACGTATCGCAGTTAGGATCAGCCAACTGAGATAGATTTTTGCAAGTGGCTTTGTTATTGTTCTCCGTGGTGGGTTGTCTGTAATTTTATTCACTATGTAAGCTTATACTTCCAGGTTATACCTAGATTAAAATTGAGGCATAATGGATAGTTTAGCAGCCTTTTTGATTATTTCTTTGTTGTTTGCGTAAATGCCAGCGACGTGCAATTATGTCTGTAGCCTGTTTACTGCGTTTGAAGTGATGAATGTGGCTTGTGAGCAAGGATCTATAACGGCACGTAGATAACAATCTTGCCCAGTCTTAGTTGTTGGTAAGAGAATGTACGCGTCATTTGTACTTGCGTGTAAAGTAGTATTGCTTTTGTTTGCTACTCCGGGTTTGGTTGTTATTGTTTCAATTTTCTTATTGTGTAGTAGCTGGCGATGCCGTCCTTGGTATTGTTGACATTATGTATTCGAATTACATTCGGCTAACGCGTGGTGGCTTTTAAAACACCTTCTACATAGTTGCAATAAGATACCAACTGATTTTTGTCAAGAATGTTTATTGTTTTAAATTTGAAGCGATCTGCAAGTTGATGGTTTTGGTTGCAGACAACACAGGCTCTGGTTGGCATCGTTGTCAATAGATATGTTTTTGTAGTAGTTGCTGTTTTACGAAAGTTCGAAGTCTTTTCTCGATAAACTGCTTCTAATGCCGTAAAACGCGATTCAAGGAACTTCATGAAATTTTCAAGAGTTTGAATTTCTCTTGGATTCTCTAATGACATCTCAGTGTTGATTCCTAGCTACTTGATCGCATGTAAACATTCTCTGGTTGTCTCGTATAATCCTCTTATCGCTGGTACGGATTCAGTTTTTATTGTTGGTTGTGCCTTCAAGCTATGAATGTATTTGTTTACGTTCATCTTGCGATTATCGAATTTGGTTTTGATTATGTCCCATGCGGATTCGTAGCTTTCTCCCACGGATTGCAGGTGATTTATCAGCCTGGCTGGACCTCCAATGTAGGTCTTCAGATAATTAATCTTGTGTGTGTTGTTAAGTCCTTCTGGTTATTGTGCATTAATTCTTCAAAGACATTGTCAAATGTCATCCATTTCATGTGTTCTTCATTAAAGTTGGGTATTTGTATTTCGCGAAGCTTAATTTCTGCCGGTCGATTGCTGCCGGCTTGAACCTCTACTATTATTTCGTCATTCATTTTTCGTATTACGTCGTAGTATTCATCTATTTTGTTGTTGTTTCATAATCCTCATTCGCCTCCAGGCATATGTTGTCGAGAAGGTCTGATATTTGATTCATCAAGCTCCTCATTTTTATGTCTTGTTGTTTTAATTGTTGTTTGAATTTTGGCGACTGTCTGAATTCAAAATTTGAGTCAACCTTTGACGCCTCGGTAATGGACTATGCCTGCATTATATTTAATAAATTTCGAGTTTAAATACATTTTTAGAAACTGCTTAATAGTAAGTTTTTATAATTTTTTTTTTTTTTAATAATGTTGTGTATATTCTTACATACTAAAATATTTTGCGTAGTTGACAAATAGTATGTATGCATACTTCCGTTACTAATATTTCGCATTATGCAACCTATGCGATTTTTCTAGAAACAATTTATTTGTTTATTACTTCAAATTAAAATGATGACTTGACAAATAAGCCCTGCTCACAGGTGAAGTGAACAATTAGAAAAAATTTGTCTATGGATTTTGAGTAAAACTCAATTTTCTTTTTTCCAAAAGATTAATTTTTTATATTTTTAAACATCACTCATTAAAGATTTCCTCCTTTAAAAAAAAATTAACATTTCAGGTTTACAGGTTTTAGTACAATTAAACAGATTGTGCCATTCAAAGTAAAATTTATTGTATTTCCAGTTAAAACTACGTATGTTAGCGACCAGATTCTAAATTTACCTGAAACAATACAAAAATATAATCTTATTATAGTTTAATTAACAATTAAACTCATGCGCTGACTCACTTCATAGTATATATAAATACATATGTATTATAGCAGTACCAACATACGAAAAAAATATTTAATGGTGAAGTTCCAAATGTCTCGTCAATCTCAATTAAAACTTTGGTAATCGCCTAAATGTAGACAAGGTTTGTTAAACGTTCCCAAGCCTACTCTTCTACATTATTATAGGCAAATTTAAAAAAATGTTTTTGTTTTTTTTTCTACGAGAGTGCAATAACCTATGCTTTCGATGATGATTTTTGAATTTAAATTATATAAGAAAACGATGTATTGCTCAAATCGTGTTGCAATTTTCATTGGCCAACGATTTCTCAATTACAACATGATTTCTGATGAAAACCCAAATGTTTTAATGATATTGTGATAGTTTCTTTTATAAGTTTTGTTGATCCGTACAAGTTTGTTATTTTTTATGTTGCTAATTATCTATAAATAAAAAAAAAAAAATAAAAATTTAAAAATTATAAAAAAAAGTAAATTGCTCAAAATTCGCTGTTCGTAAAAGAAAGCCGTATATTGGCCACATATCCATTTTTATTTACTATACATACCCACCCAGTTCACAATTTTTGGTCTCTTAGTTTCAAAACCAAATGGTTTAAAAATTTGACATAGTCCATTCACAGAAGTCTATGTCCAGGGCCCTATTGCACCAAAACTTATCACTTATTACTTATCAACTTATCATAATTTTTGATAATTTTCTGTTGCACCAAATTGAAATTTGAGAAGTATTTAATTGAGTTATAATAAGTGATAAGCACTCACTTATCAAAATTAAGTTGCACCAATTTGCGAAATGATAAATGATAAGTAATATTTTGGTAAGCGATAAGTTTTGAGATTTTTGATAATTTTTTCGTAGTTCTGTTGCACCAAAAGTTTTAACTTATTAATAATCGACTACTTTAATGATAACTTATCAAAAATATCAATAAGAAAAATTTCACTACTCAAAAAAATTGATAAGAGCTACAAATTGTAGTGGTATGACGAAAGTCTATTAAAAACGTTTTGTTTTTTGCTGTTATTGGCAAGATGAGAACTTTTGTTCAATTTTAAAAGAGTACAAAAACATTTTTCATTAAAATTGTTTATTATTCAAATGATTATAAATGATAATGACAATACATGTAACAATGTGTTTTCAAGTGTATAATAACTTTAATTTCAAAATCTATCCCGCTGTTTTATTGTATTCTAATAAGTTATAATATTAAGTCAAAGTAAGAAGTAAGACAGTTGTTTTTCGATATTTTAAAATTAATGTAAAACTATCAAATATTGGCATTATATCAACTTTAGTGAACAAAAACTGAAATTTATTAAACGAAAAAATAATTTTTATAAATAAATGCGTCGGTTCGAAAGATTATTCGAGGATGAAAACGAAAGAAAAAATCTTGTAGTGAAAGCCAGAACCAAATATTCTCTGGACTCGCGAGTGATAAAAAATTTTCGTTTGTCACATGAACAAATTGAGCACGTATTATTAAAAATCGGAGCAAATTTGCACCATACAAGCGACCGAAACTGCGCATTGAGTCCTCTATAGAGCTACTAACAACACTGCATTGGTTAGGAATATCCAGGATAGAAGTTGGGTGGTTACCCTCACGGAGCTGGTTGCTTCGGTGAAACAATGATTAATATAGATGCACCTATGGTCAATGAAGAACACTTTGCGAATCGACATGGAAAATATTCACTGAATGCAATGATGGAGTATTGCCATATACAATGCTACTTAGGAATTTTGAGTCTTGTTTTTGGCTGTTCCCCGGTGCTGTGATTTTGGGTGATAGCGCTTCCCCTTAAAGATTGGCTTATCCCACTAATGCGAAGAAATCCGGATGATGCAATAGAGCATAGATTTAATCGTGCTCATAAGCGGACGAGAGGAATAGTGGAAAATCATTTTGGTTTGTATATGACGATTACAATTTTTGTATAATGTAGTTAAATTCAATTTATTTGTTAATAGAAATTCTCTTAATTCATTTGTTATGAAAATAAATTGTTTACAGTTAGAAAAGAGAATTTATTTTAAAAGCAACAAAAGAAAAGTTTTACAATTGATTCTAAACACTGTAATAAGAACTCTCAATTGAAAAAGGTTTCTCTTCATGTATTATTATATACATGCAAAATTGTTGTTGTTATTAAATTACAGAATAACAATTTTTTAATTGTTTTGCTATATAGGTACAAAACTATTGTTTAACATATAAAATGTGCGGAAAGCATATTATTTTGCAAACACTATCACATTTATAGTATTTTTGTATAGATCATTACAACTTATCATAAAAATTTGATAATTCGTCAATTGATAAGTTATAGACAATCTGATGTGCAACGCTTATCACTTATCATTATCAAAATTTGATAAGTTTTCAAATTGATAAGTGAGTGAGATTTTGTTATTTTTGGTGAAACACTTATCACTTATCATTATCAAAAAAACTAACTTATGATAAGTTGATAAATAATAAATGATAAGTAGTTGGTGCAATTGGGCCCAGGTCCATTAAAACCTTTTAGAATTTCATAAGACGCTTGCAAACATTTCTAAAACATTTTTTGGTGTCTCTATTTCAATTGATATAGAACGTAGATAAATTATAAATAGAATGTTTCATTTAAAAATATCATTTTATTTATACGTTCTAGACAACGTTAATAACGAACACGTAGTATCCTTCGTTTTTCGGTAACGATAAGAAAACGTTTCGATTGGTTCTTTAGCAGGCCCGATATTTTAAATTTAATGTTAATACATTATTTTAGAAACTCGGTTTTCTCATAACGATTCCAAAATTTAGCTTAGCGGAGCCTAAAATTCATAATTTTTCATGTAACCACACAAAAGAAAACTCGAGTATTTTGACCTTGAAGCTTCAACGAGTAATTGCGATGCAATAGGGTTAATACCCAAAAATCATTTTTTTTATAATTATATTTCAAATGTAACAATTTCTTATAAATTTAGGATATACCCGTATTCATAAAATGAAATAAGAAAATAACTTAATCTCTTATAACATGATGCTTAAGTTATACTAAATTTTCTAAAATTGTTATGGAAAATTACTTCCCAATGTCCTAGAGCCTCATACTACAGCTCTATTAATCCCAAAAAAAAAAAATCTAGGCGGCCCCATTCTCCTTTGATTTTGAATTTAAAACCTCCTTCAAGGTCAATCTAATATATAATTACCCAATTCATTCCCTGACTCTGGAACGCTTTTCTTATATTTCCAATTTACATCTCCAAATTTTGTAACTCAGCAGCCTAAGTGATATAGGTGTTGACGATTTGACAATCACAATGTTTTCTTACAGAAAACGTTTCGGGTTCGATGGTCATTAAAGTCCGTATTAATTTTAATAATATTTTTTTTTCATAACGGCATTTTATTGCTTTAATACGAATTGAAAAACATTAAATTTTGTATTGTATAACAATGAGTATGTAATAAATTTTGTAAAACTGGTAATCAACATTTAGGCTGATACAGCAAATTATTTCGTTCGATATTTAATCATTTCCAAAAAAAATTCGGGCTCGATTCTCACCAAGGACGTTTTGCATTATTTATTTATTTTTTATTTTATAACGGCATTTCAATGCATCATAAGGAATCGAAAAATATACAATTTTGTGTCCTAAAGCTTTAAGATGGCAGCATTAGACAATTAGGGTTTTTCTACATTTTTTTTCTATCGAAACCACAGATAAGAATAGACAGATGTGTATCTTGTATGGGCCATATTTACATTTCAAATTTCAGTAGCAAATTCCAATCCAATCTGTTTAGACCAAGACGTATATATAATTTACATTTCTATCCCTTTTATCCTTTTACCCATGACTATTTTTATTACGAAAACCAAAAAAAAACGAAATGCTTCGTTTTTGTTTTGATGTAATAAAAATAGTCATGGGTAAAAGGATAAAAAGGTATAGAACTGTAAATTATATATACGTCCTGGTCTAAACAGATTGGATTGGAATTTGCTATTGAAATTTGAAATGTAAATATGGCCACATCTGTCTATTTTTATCTGTGATCGAAACCATAAAGTAAACCAAAGCAACCAACACGAATGAAACTGATAACCAGACATATGTAATTTCTTTGAATTATTTACGTGCTTAAAGATTTCTCTGAAGTGATTGGAATATATAAAAATAACAATAAATTTAAGGAAACCCCGGACTCTGTTGGTCAAGCTGTAACGTACCAAAATAACAATGACAATTAAATTTGATTTCTTTTATGATTTGAGTTTCAGTGGTATGTACCGCACTGGGACTACAAAAGTCTTTGTTTCGATTCTCCTTAAAGTTTTCTCTTTCCAATTTTTTAGTTTTTTTAAAGTTTTATTATTATTTTTTTATTATTTATGTACTAACCAAATATTTTACTTTAAATTAAATATTGCTCTTTATAGTTACTACAGCAATTACACAAAAAAATAGATGGTAAGCTTTTAAGATGCGCCTAAATATATGCAACTACTATAACAAATTATTTAAAAATTCTTATATTTTCAGTTGTAGCGTTGATTGAACATATAGAGATAGTATTACTGTGATAAGCAACAACAGCATCAATTTTTTGTTTCGTATTTCACGTGGTTAAAGAAGAGCTTGTACAGTTCATGTAAGGATAAAGAAGAACTGAGATAGGGTTGCATTATAATGATGTAGCTAGAAAAGAACACACAATTTTTCTATTTTGATTTGCTTTTTAATGGCCAACATCAAAACAATATTCTTTATAAAAATTCAATAAGTCGTCGGATGGTTTCCTCTTTCTATCACAATAGATATAAATGTTTTATCCTTTGCGAACGAGCTGATTTCGTTTACTTGTGTTGTGTTTTCTTTGTAAGTGTTAACAAAAACACAGTTATTATTTTTGATATTGTTACTAAATCGATTTTTGTTTTCATCAGTTCATTTATCGGAAGTAGAAATACATTTTAAATTTAAAAGTTAATCGTTATTTTATTTTTATTATGGCAATGGCATATTGTTCATATTTGAATTGTTTAAACAAAAAATCCTATGGGATTTCAAAGTTTTTGATTCCTCAAGATGATAGACGTGATATATCGATAACGGAAATTTTTCATTGTAAAATTAATATATGTCAAAATAATGAAAATGTAAGTGATCATGTAAGTAGTAACGACAATAACGAATCGCTTGCAGTTTATAAAGAAAATATGCCCAAAACATATAGAAATCCATTTAAAGAGTTATCGTCAGCATATAACATACATACATACGTACATGAATCCCAGTTTCCTATACCAGAAATTCTAGATATATCTACTTCTTCTACCAACTTTCTACAAACCGATCAGTATGAAATTCTTACTAAACTATTATTACGTCCCGAACGTAACGACACCGAATGTATTCTCAATAAAATAATGGAAGGAAGAAGTGGAAATGTAACAACATTTGTAAAGGCTCAAACGATGCATACGGTAAACTCAAAATGGATTTCAGAAGAAAAAGATCTATTTCTGAAATTTCACTACAGGTCACCAAACTTTTATAAATTTTTATTAAAAGAAGGGTTTACACTTCCAAGCCCAAGTACCATAGTAAGATGGTATAATACTATTGAATTTTCAACCGGAATTTCTATAAAAATTTTACAAATGTTAAATGAGAAATTTAAAGATACACCTGAACTCGAGAAACGCTGCGTTTTAGTGTTCGATGAAATGAGCATTAAGGCAGAGTTGGAATATAACACTAAAGAGGATTGTGTATATGGTTTTAGTGACCTAGGTGAGCTAGGACGCGAAAGATCATTTTCGGAATATGGTCTTTTATTTATGTTGAGAGGACTCAATAAACCTTGGAAACAGGTATTCCATTCACAATTTAAAATATTGGAATATATTTCATTTATTTTTTTTTTTCTTGCAATTAGGTAATTTGATATTATTGTGGTAGTGTTTCAGCTTTCAGAAATTCTAAAATCGACCCTAAATATTTTGATTACAAATCAAATAAACGTATACGCTGTAATTTGCGATCAAGGATCGCCAAATAGAACTGCATACAAACAACTAGGTGTTAGTATTTCTCAGCCTTATGTGACAATACAGAACAAAAAAATATTCTGTTTATATGATGTTGTCCATCTTTTAAAAAGTTTCCGAAATTCTTTTAAAATCCAATTTTTTAATTGGTGAGAATGAAGTATCTTGGAGTATTTTAGTTAAACTATTTAATAGTGAAAATAGCGTAATAAGATCAATGCACAAACTGACAGAAGCCCATATTAAGCCAGATTCGTTTCAAAAAATGAGAGTAAAACTTGCGACTCAAGTTTTCAGTCATCATGTTTCGACAGCTTTATACGCGGCAGCACACACAGATTTGTTTACCTCGAATGAAAAATCGATAGCTCTTACCACTGCCAATTTTTTTTCCAATTAAATAAATTGTTTGATAATTTAACAAGTAAAATAAAATATTCAAATAATCCTAATAATAATGCCTTGTCAGAAGAATCTGAAGAAATTTTAGAAAATTTAAAACAATCTGTTGAGTGGATAGGAATTCGATACTTGGAAGAAATCGAATGGAATGGCTGAATACTGTTTTTCTGGAATGCAACAGTCAATTAATGGAATTTTGCAACTTTGGGACTTAATCAAATGTACCGATCAAAAATACATTTTGACAGCAAATTTAAATTCAGATTGTATAGAAAACACTATTTCAGTTATCAGGACTAATAGAGGATCTGATGAAAGAAACCCATCAGCACTTCGTTTGCATAAAAATTTAAAAGAAATGTGTTTTTACCACATGATGTCCAGCGATACTTCATCTTACGGCCAGTCCGGCGATGCACGTGTACTTCTAAACATGGAAGACATTTCAAGTATGGCAACCATAACAATAACACATTATGTAGATTTCCCAAACTTTTTCTACATTTTATATTTATTTATATTTTGGTTTATTGCATTTTTTCAAATTTTTAAGACTTAGCCACCACTACACACAACAATAATTCAGTAGACCAAAAAGCAGATAAAATTCCTTTAAAAATTATACCTTTAGACGTAAACAACACTGGCAATTTAATGTTCAATTTCATATTTTTATTAATATTATCTTTATAAAAAAATGGATATCTGATTTTTAAAGGTTTAAGTATAACCTCACGCAGGTTTCCACAGTTTTTATTATGCTTAAGCATACATACAAATACTAGCGTATTTTTATATATGAATATACAAAATAGTAAATGTGAAAATCGCCATATTTCACTTTTAGTAAATGTATAACAATTTACAATTAATTATATGAATTTAATTATCACTTTCTAAATTTAAACTATAGGAAATATACTTCTCGACTCGAGGCAGCAGGGCGAGATCGACGATGAAACAAATTATTGTGAATATGATGTTTCTGATTTCGAGGATGAAATTGAACACAATAACGTAGATTCTCACTCTCAAAAAGCATCAGAAGTAAATCCAAGTCAAACAATTAACAGTATGTCAATGTCATATTTCAGCGGTTATATAGCTCATGCTTGTTTAAAAAAATTTCAATGTGCGTGTTGCGAAAATTTAATGATTTGCCAAAATGCTGAAAAAGCTTCAGCCGCCAATTTGTTAATAGATTCACGTCAGTATGAAAATATTGTAAATGGTAATTTGAAAGTACCAAATGCGTTGTTTGTTAAAATAACAAAAACAATAGTGCACATTTTTACCGATAATTTCGATAAATTCTGTTTTAAAAAAGAAGTATGTATTACAAAATTTATTTGGTATGTGCAATTCAATTAAAGTCGCATGCACAGATGATCTGCCTAGAGATATTATAATCCGTCATATCTTGAAAGTATTGACCCGAGCAAAAATTAAAATTATTAATGCCAAAGCCAAAAATGCCAAAAAAAAAAAAAATTAAAAAAATTCGAAATAATAAATCATCTTTAATCTAAATTAATTTTAATAATTTCAATAACAATTTTAAATTTCATATATTACCATTGATAAAATAAAAAAATTAAAACAAATTTCAATTTCCTTAAAAAATTGATTTGTAAAAAATTTATGTTTGTTTTTATATTTATTTATATATGTACATAGGTTGACATAGGTCAATAAACTTTATTCGTAAAAATCCTTAGTTAACAATCAAAACCACACAAAACCCAAAAGCATCCAAAAATGTAAATGAAAATAATGTCTACTCCCATTTTAAACTAGAACTTTATCAAATCCTTAATGGATAGCTGAAAAAAAAATTCCCAATCAAATTTTCTTTTAAGGCGCAGTTTTCGCATAAGGCGCAGTTTGAGAACCAAATAGAAGATAATACCTCTATTTTATTTTACATTTGCAAAACTTTATCCAACCTGAAACTATTGTTATGGAAAACTCGTTGAAAATTAGTTTATTCAATCAACTAACAATTGTTGTAGTAAAAATAACATTATCTGAACAAGTTTTCATTAAGGTAGTCCAGGGTCACAAATAACTGTATAAACAGTAAATGGAAAATCACTAAATAGCAGATACAACTGAAAAACGAAAGAAAAGGCCAACTCACAAAACAAAACTTACAATAATATTATGAAGGGGTTCAATTCAATGTGACTCTATCAAATTGGCAGATAATAAAAATGGTGCGAGAGAAAAAGGTCAAGGAAATAAAGTCAATTGGTTTTCTTTATTTCCAATTTAAAGCGCAATTGATGCCACTGACCGCAGACAGCGTCTTTGTTACGTTTTAAAAGCTTGCTGTTTCTAACATTTGTAGACTATCAGACCAAGCGATACCAGCAATGAAAATTCTTTGATCTGTGTGAATTATTAGCTGAAGAGAACAGAACTTCTTCTTTTCTTTTAAAAGACTATGCAGCCGATGCATCAATTAATTTGGAACTTAAATACTGAACGATTCACTTTAAATTGGAAATAAAGTTACTTGGTTTTATTTCTTTTGAAAAAGTCTTTATATTCATAACAAGGGATGTTACTTCCAAATACTTTATTAAACGGCACCAATTTTAAATTTGTAAATAATACTGTACGATTTACTATAAATTAAAAATAAAATCAGTGACTTTGTTTCCAAATATTCGTTGAATTTATTTCCATTATAAAAACAAATACCTAAAGGCATTTAACTATATTTTCTCAAACAAATGGAAATAGAAAAAAATACAAAATAATACGAATTAAGGCGCCGAATTAATACGTACCATTTGTCGTCGAAAATCAGGATTAGTTTTGATCTTGTCCTCACAGCAATCCAATGTTGACTGTTGATATTGGAAAGTCAAAATCCGGCTTTTCCGATGAAGAGCGATGCTTTTGTGGGGTAGGTCAAATCCAGCGACGCCTGTAGTGTTGCTTGATTTTTTAGTATTTGATCAGTTTCTGTTTTAAACAGACACATCGTGTCGTCGAATCTTTGTAACAGTAATTCTTCGAATTGTTGGTGACCATAACTGTAATAATCCCTATCTGAAATAGTAAAACCAAAAATTAGTACAATTTGCAGATTACTTTTTCTTTGAAATGAAAAGTAAAATAAGTTTTAATCATTACAATTAGAACTTGGTTGAAGAAATTATGGTGCTGTGGAGACCGGAACAGGAATACTTGGCATAGGTGTACTTGATGATGTACATACATAGTGATGATGATAAGTAGAGTGATGAAACTGGAGGGTTAGGCTCTATGTCTTTGCAGTTATTAATATTTTGCAAAAAGGCTTCTGTAAAATTTACAGTTTCGCAAGCTATTTACTGAAGTGCACTGTGCTTGAAAAACGATCATTAGAGAGTATTAAAGTGGAACAATGAAGTAACAAAAAATGTTCAAAATCGGCATTTTTCAAAATGCCATGGAGTGCTACAGATGATACATATGTATAAAAAAGAAAGTGCGATATGCAGACGCCTTCCAGAGTTGAATATCGCTTAAAGACCTGCATTTTCGGTTAAACTCTGATGGTTGTCTTGAAGAGTAAGAGAGAAGTCGTGTAGATATTCTTTCAATATCGCTGGCAGATAATGTGGTATAAAAATTACGTTCCCAAAATACCATCAATTTTTTTATAACACCAAGACATATTAAATGCATTTAATCCAGGAGAGACTGTTTTGCCAAATCAATGGGTAAAGTTTCAAGAATAGAATCGCCAGTATGATGCTCCTCTCGGATTTTCTTTCTAAACGGATAATTGATTCTTAAAGTTTCAGATTTAACTGAAAAACCTATTCGATGGCGGTCATGAAAATATTCACCTTCTGTAGAACAATTTCCACATTCAAAATACCCGTTATGAGAATTTATGCATTTAATATACGCCATGGCGAGAGCATCGCAAATGAAACCTTTAATTTTTAGGTCATATTTTATTTCATTTTTTAAAATTCCATTTAATAATCAAGAATTTAGGTCAATGACAAATTATCTTCATTCCGGTTTTTCGGTTTAGATGTACCTTTAAAAACTCAAATGGCTTACTAATTATATCGGTTGCTCTTCCTAAAATAGGCCAGAAATGATTTTTTGAGCTGTTGCTTATTGGCAGACCGTCAATATTAAAATAAAGCTTAATTTGTTCTGGCCAATCGAATTTGTTTAATGAGTTTAATGCATTTTGTAAGCCGTAATGCCAATAAGTTCCCGGTGCCATGTCAACTATTGAGCCAATGCCTTTTTCGGTTTGTAGTAGTGTACGTGCATCACCTGGAAGACTATCATGACCATTGTTTCTCAATAACTTCAATAAAGCATTGAGCCAAATATGCGATATGTTAAATTCAAGGGCTCAAATTTGAAAATGTTCAACACCTTCAATATCTGAATTTTACCGGCGAGGTTTCAAAATCAGAATAGTATGAAAAAGCTTCAGCAGAATCTACACTTGAATACCCACTTTGTTGAGATTCGTTAAGTTCACAAGAAACTTCTACAATAGATTTATTACAATCCGATTGTTTACAATGTTTACTGTTTAAATCTAAAGGTTCGACAATAATTGAAATATTGGGATTACTATCATCCTCATGCCGAGAAGGTCCTGCGTTAAATTCATTCTTGAGGATATTCATAACTTTTCTTTTGAATGTCCTCGGATTTATATGATTATACATTTTTCGTGTATGCATTGCATGGATAGTTAATTAATTGTTTACATACTGCAACTAGATTTAAAAATAAAAAGTTAAAAAATATATATTTAACCATACAATTAAATTAACACTAACCAGCAATTTCCTACAGATCTAGAAAGAGCGAACGAGACGGCCTGTAAAAACATTTTTGTTGGTTTTGCTATGTATCAAGCTTCAAGAATATATTTGTGCCAGTTGTACATAAAATAAAATACCAAAATATGTGAAATTATTAGTAAAAATTAAATAAGACATGAAAATTAACTGCGTATATAAATTTTTTGTCAATTTTAATTTTAATTCTAATTCATCTAAAATATGAGACATTTGTATTTAGATTTTATGCACAATTACACAAACATTAAAATCAAAATCATGCAATTAATCAAGAAATCAAGAAATTTGATTTCTTTCACTATAAATTCAACACATTGCCTGATAAATACCAATGTTCCTGTTCTATGTAACAATATTCAGGAATATATTGTGTCGATTGTACATAAAATAAAATACAAGAACACATTCAAGTAAGCGTCAAAATAGAATAAGATATGAAATTAACTACGTATATCATATTAAGTTAAAATCAATTTTAATACGATCCAATTATTAGATTTTAGTAATTAAATTCCATGTACAACCACACAAAAGTTAAAATCATGCACTTACTCTAGAAATCAAGAATTTGGATTTCTTACTTCTTTCGTATATACATATGTATGTATGTAAAGTATATACATAACACTTCACACTAATAACACATAAATAAAAAATAAAAGTAAAATTAAATTAAATTTTGAAGAGGAAAGACAAAACACGTATATCCTCTTTGAATGTTCGCTCTCACCTCCGAAAATCATTTACTACGGTAAATGTAGATTTTTAATGTTCGTTTTTTGTTAAATTACGCATTTTTGTTTATTTTATACTCGTTAAATTCTTGTAACAATAAAGAATAAAGTATCTAAACGTGAAATATGCATCTTTTTTTTATATTTGATATAGTGAATAATAATTCGCTATGTCAATACGTTCTGGCCAGATACTTAATGTAAGTGGCTAGAGTGGAATTTTTTGTAGTTTGTCGTAGCTACCTGATGAGTAGACCAACTTTTCAGTACGAAACCAAACTACCAACATAAAGAACTCATGGAGGGTTCTCATTTTTGCAGATTAATACATTGGTATAACTCTTTGGGCCTTCAGCGGGACCTTCAGCCAAATTACGGGGAGGTGGGAAGATATTTCTACTTTTTTTTCAGTACATATGTTATGAGCGATTGACCTCTGTATGTTTCTGATTCACCAAATCGAAAATATTGGGATTGCCATGAACAATTAATATATTTGTCTATAAAAAATGCCGAAAAATCAACTGATTATAGGCAGACAAATTAAATTCTTAATAAATTACAGAAAAATAATTAGAAAGTTTTAATTTTGACGTAACATGCCGCACTCTTTCGAAATATTACATATTGTTTCAACAGAATTTTATTTTGCTGTGTCTTCCTTGAAAAGCGGTCATACCATATTTTATGAATACTCCGTTTAAAAATTGAAAATTTCTTTTTTACTGTAACGACTCTGACTAATCCGTCGTTCCCATAAGTGACGTCTGCGATCAATTCAAGAATCCATTTAGCGGACAAGCCTAGCTCAGGATGAACGAGAACGACTTGACCCACCTGCAGGGTTGATACTTCTGTTTTCCATTTTAGTCGCTTGTGGAGGGATTGCAAATATTCGATAGACCATTTTTCCCAGAACGCTTGTGTCATATGCTGAATCTGGTACCATCGTTTGAGTCGATTGATATTGATTGTTGTTAGGTCTGGCTCGCGAATGTGAGTGGAGCCCAAATACGAGCCTAATGTGGTAAGCTCCTGAAATGAAAGAGGATGCCTATTTGTCATGCACCGTAAGTGATGTTTTACGGTCTTTACCCCAGCCTCTCATAAATCTCCATGTATGGAGAACGCAGTGGTATGAAATGCCATGTAATGGTATGTTCATTGCTGAAAGCTTCAATGTCTGCTCGGTTGCTATCGGATTTGAAGAAAAAATTCAGCGATTTTAAGCGATTGTGGACTAGGTAAGGATAATGGCTTTCTCCTTCTGGCAATAAAACGATGTAGCGCTGCTACGAATCCATTCGTAGTTAGATCGCTGATGACTTTAAGATTGATTGGCCTTTATGCTGAAACAGCCGAATACCCACAGTAATCTATTCCGATCACCGTGAATGCTTTGTGAGGTATCATTAGGTCTCCTGGTAATTTACCATTAATGGTCCAAAATGTTTCTTGCGTGTGATACAGTAATGTTTGCGCTCCACAATGCAAATCAATGACGTGATAGTATCGGAACAGGACATCAGTGAAGTGATGTGCATCAATGCTTGATTGGCAGCAATACTTGAGGACACTGTTCATATGGCAGGTCACCCTTACTGATGCGACCGCCAACGCGTATAATTCCATAACCGTCCAATAATTGTGTGAGAGCCATCAAACAACTTTGTGGCGAAGCCTGTCTCTTAAATTGCAAAGCTCTCTTCTCCTCAACAAATGCACCACTTTGAACTGCATGAACGAGCACAAATAAAGCTGTAATTCCTTCGAACAATGCTGAAATTTGCTCTTTGTTAGGTAATTTATTGTTGCGAATCTTAATCATTTGATTGGTGAACCTGACGCAATATCTGAGGATTCCCAGAAATGTTTGGCGAAGATACATCTGTCAATTCTAACTGACTGAAATGAACAAAAATCATCCAAAAATTAATGAAATTGATTTAGCAAATCTGGCGACAGCGTTTGATCCCATACTGGTATTATATGCTGGCTACGATGGAGAGTATCTCGCGCTTGGTCGTGGGTTTCATCTCACAAAAGTCATGGAATGAGAATATAAGCCTATCGTTTGATGGATCACGCTTGAGTCCCAAAGCCTGAATAATTGTATTTGGGCTGAATTGGGCTCATCATCAATTTCTCCATCATCTACAGAAATAGTACTCAAAAATCGTGACGAGCTCGATTCAAAATTTCTTAATCTCATTCCTCCTTTGGCTAACAGATCACATAACTGGTTCTTTATGTTGATAAGACAGTCGATGTCATCATCTTCTGTCATGACCTCATCGACATTAAAATCACATAATGCTCTTCGCCTAAGGGAAATTGTTCACTTTCATCAATGCCGATTTGCTTGAGAACGGCTGTTGCGAGATAGGCAGCTGATTTAACATCATCAATAACGGTAGCGAATTCATAAGCTGCGGTCGGTTCGTCTGGAGACGCCCTATACAATATTCTCTAAAATCGTCGATGTTCAGGGGTGACTTCCACTTGATAACGGAAAAGTGCGTGTGAAAACAGACCGCACAACGGGTATTTCCGCGACATTCATTTAATTTGTTTTGTCCAAATTTGATTTGGTAAATAATCAACGTGAACAAACAAGATTGTTTGGGAAAGGTCACAAGAATTTGATGTAACCGCTGTACCTTACAACACCATCGCATCATAAAAACAAAAAAAGAAAGGAAACAGATAAGTTTTTATTACGTGGCTCGACCACTACTACATTATATTATTTATTTATATTGTTATTGTTATAAAATCAAATTGATCATTCTTAATAATTCGCATTGATAAATATGCTATTCAGGTTTAGTTAAAATAAGGACCGCGGATCCAAAAAAAAAAATTAGAAATGCTTAACTATAAGTAACTATTAATAAATATTCTTTTTATATACATAAATATTTACACATTTATCAATACATGTTACCTATCTAAATTTATACAAGTTTACTTACCTATATACCTTTTACTTATGATTGTAATTCATTGTTGTTTTCTTTTATTGGTTCTGTGAATAATTAGGTTACAATTGTACCAAAAATCCGTAACCGTGAGGTTAGGGGTGGAAACCTCACCCCTTCCTGTTACATAGAAATTGTCCCATCACCTGACTCACCACGGCTATATACTCCTGCTAGCTCAGCAGGATGGCGTGGGGTTTGGTGAAAGGTGAATAGGATCTAGTTATAGCCGTCAGCTCCATGGACAAGAAGTGGTTCAACGGACCACTAACCACACGATTTTCAATTGCACACTTAAAAACATATAAAAACAACAAAAAAAAACACAACACAACAAATGATTTACCGCGCGAAATACCAAAAAAAATTCATTATTCGATTTAAACAAAAAAAACACTCTCTCCTTCGATTGAGTCGCTAAACCTCACTACAAAAAAAAAACAGAAATACAACAAAAAAAAAACGTTGAATTTGCTCTTTGGTCTGACTCTTTCAGTTTCAAAATACATTTTCCCTTTTGGGTCGGTCGTTCCCAAAAAAAAAAAAAAAAAACGATTGGAATACAATACCAAAACAAAACACACAGGAATTTGGGGCATTAATTGACGTGCCCAATCAAAAAAAAACTATGTTGGACTTTCAAATAGTGTTTACAAGCAACAATCATAATGATTGTTGTTGTAAAAATGTACAAAAAAAAATGAGAATGGTACACTTTATACACCAATGCATCCTGAAATTAGTTTGTATAATTTCTTGCTAATGCTGTGTGCCTTAATCGACTAAACTAACTAAACTAAAAAAAAATTGAAGCTTCTGCTATTGTTTCAGAGGCGGCAACCGAAAAGTCAATTTACGAGCTTACTTTTGAATGACTTTTCATTTATACTGTAACAAGTGAACATCAAAATCAAAAATTAAAAAAAACGATTTTACTCTTAAATGCTGTCTTATAAATCGGTTATTATTCGACATAATTCCTTGGAAAATTGTAGAATTATATGAAGAATAGAGGTTTCGTGGAAGCTGCAATTTAAAGCAAAACAATTTTGGACAACATAACATAACCTCGTAAATATATTGTGTTGTAAATTACTTTGGTTCAATATTTCCGTTTTTTTCTTGAATGTTTGCTTAAAAGACATTTATAATACATCAGAAGTGTATTGGTAAATAAAATATGCGGCAATATCATGAATACATTTTTACTTTTTACTTTTTTTTACAATTTTACGTTGGGTATTTTCCTTGTTTATTGGCGATTAAATTTAGTTTAGTGTAAGTTGAGGCACAGACAGAGACTTTTAAACTAACGCCATCTATTTAAATATTGCATGAACTAACTCGTCCTACTTTAGTTAGTTAGTTTAGTCGATTAAGGCACACAGCATTAGTTGCAATTTGACACTTTTCAGTGTGCCATTTTTTTATTTTGATTTTGTATGAGTACAACAAACAATTTATGTTGCAATTAGGTTGTCCCAATTACAAAGTAATAAATGCATATTGTACTCATGAATAGAGTTGACCAATTCTTTTTTTTTGTAGGATTTGTGGAATATGGGCCTATTGTAACAGTTACATTGAAAATGCTGCCCGTTACAGACGTGGGGAAAACCCATCACTCTGAGATTACAAAGAGATCTCATAACTCTGTTGTATGGGAACTAGTTTTCTAACTCCTTATAACAAAAGAGAGGAAAAAAATTTTGTATTTGGGAGGAGCTGTGACTACAGTGTCCAAAGCCCAACACGAGACCCTGACTCATGCTCCACTGATTGAGGTAGCCGGGCTAAATAAAGACTCATCCAAAAATCTAGTTCGACGACCAGCCGCTTCGAGCCGATACTCCTGTGAAGATTTGGTTTCACAATCTGGTGTGGCTGCGTTGACTATGCTCTCCGGATGTTATATTCCTCATTAACTGGACCACGGATAGAGACATATCTACTAAAATCCCCGTCTCACAAGGATCTGGTTTCATGAATAATCGGGTCCTTGGCCTTGTGAAACATCTGGTTGTGTTATTAATTTCTCCTGTTTTGACATCAAAACGCTGTTCATGGAACATGCTGCAACTGCCTTGGTTGGGTTTCTCCTCTGGAATTCCCTTTGGTTGAGGGGCCTTGACGTTACGTCCATGAAATTGCTCACCGTTGAATTCTGGTATTACCTCGCCTGTGGTTTTGACTAGGTGTCCGGAAAATAAAATCTTCCGATAATTATGCACCCTATGTATGAGAACGTCAGTACTGCCAGAGCCTTCTAGAGTATAGAGCCATAATCTTAATGACGTATTTTTTAGAAGCTTTTCTAGTGGTATAACTTTTCACTGATTTCCATAGGAATCCATAATAAAAATGGTGTTTTTTAGCTTCAAGTTTTTCAATGAAAAAAGCAAATATATTATAAAATGTTTATATAAAAGTTTTCTACATATCTTTAAGAACAATATACAAGAAGGCCATATTGGTATTAAGTAAATATTAATGGCAGAAATATTAAAATTAAATTATTTCTAAAATATATTTTTTCGAACTTACATTTTGAAAAATACATCAAAGTTGGCTCTGACAAATTAAAATAATACTTGCTAAATTTATCTTTAGTTTTACTAGTGTACGTCAGATGTCTAAAATGGTAAAAGAAAAATACGAAAAAAAATTATTTAATCGCAAAATTATCACACGTTCCTATATTTTGTGAATTTGTTTTGCTTTTCCTACAATTTTTGAACTTGAAATTTCCCCAGGTGGTAATTTTTGGTACAATTTTTCCAAATTTTTACGGCCATCACTGCCATCTATGTAACGCATATTTACTCAATGACCAAACGAATCGTAGTAAGCTTTTATTTAAATTTGACCAGAATGCTGTTGTTAAGAATTTTTTTTAATATTTTGGTTTAAATAAATCAATTATTACAAGAAAATGAAAACGATTTACTTAAACGATATTCATATATGTTGAAATTCAAACATTTATGAAAGTATTTCAGAAATCATAATTAGGAATTTGTAGCGTTTTCATTTAAAAATTTGTCTTAGGAAAAAAAGTGATTTCCCATATGTTTTGTGTGTTTTACTATGAAAAGTTTAGTATTTTCCTCGTTTCTAATTCTCTTATAAAAGGTCAGATTTTTTGATTATGGCTCTATAAAATACAGGGTGCTCTGGTACCGCTCGGTCAACAATAATCCCTGATCAAATCTTTAAAAATTGCTTTTAACTTGAACATTAACGCGGAATAAAGCAGATGATCTTACATTGTTCTATTTCCTTCTCTAGTTTCAAATACTTTAACAAAACCTTCATCATGCTACTATTATTTGCCGGCCAATTATTACTGGCCACGCTCTTCTTTCTCCTTTTTACCGGCAATAGGCGTTACGTGCCTTGCGGTTAACTGTCACATTTAAGATATAGACGATACCCTCTGGTTACCTCGTCTCCCATATTGAGATTACTTGCATCACACCTAGCAGTAACATCTTCCTCTCATCCACTATTGACTATGTTGTTCCCAAATCTCTTGTAATAGGGTGATCGTAGCAGAAATGCTCTCACCGTGGTTTATTTTCTTGTTGACAGGATTAACGCCCTAACATTATAAGTCCCATTGGTAATCTTCGTGCCAAACTGCTGTTTGCTGCTGTCAGCTTTCCTAAGCTCTACTTATTTCCTAAGTTAGTATCCCTAATTTTAGTTGTATTTTATGTTAGTAGCTCTATCTAAACTTAACTATTTCCTAATCCTAATAAATTTTTAATACTAAATACTGGTACTTCTTGGTTTATGGCGATAAACCAGCAACATACCAGTCTTCATTTTCCTTTTACATTGCCTACTGTTAACATCATTTACAATCTTGTAAACATTGTAAAGGGAAAATGGTACCAGCGACAGCTACTGTTTTGCTGCAACCAGTCGCCTGCTCATCCTGGCCAGCAGTTCATAAACTTCCACTCTGGTGTGGTCAAACAAGGATGGGAAGTAAGGAAGCTGGAAACCCAAATTAAAAATGAAATTTCAAGAGTGGGCCTTACCGCTATGAGCGCAATGACTTAATGTCACTTTTCAAGAATGAATTTCGCCATCTCTGAATCAATCTCGCAGTGAACATTCTAAACTCCCCTGAAAAGTCCACTGCTATGACTTCAGAGTCGAACACCATCTAACCACACCGTGGTCACTACCAACACCCTTGTCCCCGTTGCCCAGTACCGGATTCAAATTTCTTCTTTGGAAGACACGAACCGTGTGGTTGACAAGTCGTACGCTGGTCTTGTAAACAATAACATGATCTTTGCTTAGATCGTGTAAGCATTGCCCATTTTACCACGGAATAAATAACACGCCGGTTACTGTTTTATTTTTCTTAATTTTTCTATATGTTTTCGTGATGTGACAAGGACTAACTTGTGGGACAAATTCGCATTCATACTCACCCTTTCGAGGCCGAACTTTAAACTACAGAGTACTGGCAAACCCATCCCGAGGGATGAAAAATTAAATTGTTTTTACAAAAGTGAAGAATAACGCAAACTTAATTAATAAAACATAAAGAAAACTTATGAATTTTTTACAAAGTTAATTTGTCATTAAAATTAAATTAACATAAGCTGAGGAATGACAATTTTCAAAGTATGACATCAAGCTGTGCGAGCACCCTCACTTGGATCATACCAGAAAAAATACCCAGTATTACTGCAATCTAGGATATGTCCTGAATTGAACAAAATAAAACCAAACTTCAACTCCTGCCATTGCAATTATCGATGATTGATAATAGTTAATTTATAAAGTATTTGACATCGTAAATCACATTGTTTGGAGTTCATCCCTTGATATTTTTATCTTGGTGAAGCCAATGAGCGACCACGTCTAGAACATGTAATATGTTTGAGTAAAAAGACATGAAATAGTTGTCTAATCAAAAAAGATTCAAATACAACCGAAGAATTATAATTGATCTCTAATGTCCTACTTTCATGTCAATCAATAAATTAATTATTTAAGTAAAATTCAATTAGGTGATGGTATTATTGTGTTCCGCCTCAAAAACGTTAATATACCAGAAGTATAATCTATTGGTTCGGCGTAATTTCCAATAGCGACAAACAAATATTTAGGTAATTATGGTCAAACACTATTGTTAAAAAGAATGGGGTTAACGTTCATAAGACATAATGATAGTTATTTGATATAAGGGAACGCTCGGATTGAATCTTCGAACATATTTCTTAACTTGAGCTATAATTGTCCAACGGTTTAACCCCCCTTGAGTAGATATACATCGTCACAAACCAAAAAAACATCCTAGAATCCTACTTTAATGATGATGAAAATTCAAAAACAATTTAACACAAAATGTATCTTTCAGCTTACACACTCTGCGCGCACTCTGCCATTATATTAATTTTGTAGTTATGTACATATATACCGAACACAAAAGTCAAAATAGTTTTTATAGTGTTCAAATCGAAATAAATAAATCTTAATATGACATAAATCTCTAATCACAAGTCTTAAGATAATTTTGTTGTGTTGTGTTAAGAATGTGTATCTAGTTTACATCAAAATATAAAAGGGAGGTAAGATACACAAGGAGAAACTACTAAAAAGAAAAAAATGTAACTAACTACTTACCGTATACCATTCAAAGAAGTTTTGTTGTATTTGTTTGTAAAACTAAAAACAGATTTATCCAAATAAAAAAAAAATATTTTTATTTATATTCAAAATAACATATAAATCTTATCTCTTGTTAGAAAAAAGAAAAATTATCGTATATCCAAAAAGAAGTGTATGTAGTATGTATACTACATTACATTCAGACAAGACAAAAAAAAAAAAAAGAAAAAGGAAAATGTGGAAAAGAATAACAAAAATTTGTTTCCTTCACAAGGCATACACAAACACACACATTCAGTCGTTCAGTCGCAAAGCGAAAAAATACTTTGCATTTTATATTTTTTATGATTGATTTGTTTGATCAATAAATTTATGATTTTTTTCCATATATTGATAGGAGGATTATGTATTTTGTTGATTATTTTTGATGTTGACAAATTTTCTAGAAATGGCACAAAAAGGTATAAATTCGGTTGTCTTCTCCCTCGATCGATTCGTGGAACAAAAAATTATGTAATTTGTGATTTATATTGAGTTCTTTATGCATACATATATACTACTGAAGAATTGAGATAATCTCTTAAACATTGTTTAGTCTGTGAATATATGATATGTCTCGATTTAGTGTGTCGGTTAAAGTGGTGGTGTTTGTTGCTTTACTTCTTGGATTATAGACGAACAGTTCAATATTTTCTTACAATCGAGCTTATATGATACTGAATTAATTAAGCATGGTTAATCAGGCAGTGCAAGAAAATGATTGTTTCATTTTCAGTTTTTCTAAGGAATTACCGAAAAGTTGAAAAAAACAATCCTTATTTAATAGGAAACATTGAGTGTATTTCAAGTTAGCCAAATCATGTTGGTTGCCATCAAAAATATACCGATGGAAAAAATGACATTTAAACTAAAACAATATCTTGAAATTTTGAGTGTACCATGTTCGCTCAGGTCTCAACTCGTTGATTATGCCCAACATGTCGCCAATAGTTGGCTTACTCGAATGTCCCATTCACAGAATTTCCAACTTTTTTTAGTACGCTTATTTTTAATGTACCGTCGTCCAGCTGTGAAAATGTAGAATGCTGATTAAGAGCCATTCTCAGAGAGTTGGACTCAAGTTGTGATAGTTCACGAAATAGCCGATTAAATTCCCCATCCATCAAGCTCTGAAGGTGCCGCCTAAGGAGAGAAATAAATGTGCTTCGAATTTTTAAGTGCAAATTGTGAAAGGCCATTCTCAGAGATTTGGACTCAAGTTGTGATAGTTTACGAAATAGTCGAATAAATTCTTCATCCATCAAGCTATGAAGGTATCCCCTATAACCAGAGAAATAAATGTGCTGCGTATTTTGACCTTCAAATTGCGATTTTGCATGAAATTGTTAAAAGGCAATTAATGGCCATTCTCAGAGATTTGGACTCCAGCACTGGGATTTTTCGCACAGCGAGTCGCCTTTTTTGAGCGACTTTATGCTAAAAGCGAGAAAAAGCGATTTTGCACTATGCGAGTAGACTGTCGCTCTCGCTTTTATTTTCGACCATGTGTAGTACTTGGTGAGAAGCAGGAAAAATGAATTTTAAGTTAATGTTTTAGCATATGCACATTATAGGTAATTAAAAAAAATTTAAATTTGCTTTCAAATATCTTATGTTGTCACTTGAGCAATGGTATAAATCATAAAAGGAATAAATTAATGTTTGAATTTAATCAATTTATGTGCATATTAGGAAAATTTTATCTCGATTATTACAATAAGTACAGAAAATAACACCACCGAATATCACAGAAGGGAGCAATACGAAACGATCCTATAATTGATAATTTAACAAACCCCATAACATTTCCAGTGTTAGCGACAAAAGATATTACACTGAAATAGGACATCGGATAACCCGAAATTAAATGTTGAACCAACTTTTATTTTTTATTACATAAAATTAATTATTTAGGTATTTTAAATAGCATGATTTTTTACAAATTCATTTGTATCAACGACACAAATCTAACCAAACTTGTCAATAAAATGTATTTTTGACAACTAAATTAAAGTTGCTCCATTTTCTCGCCTTTTATTTTGTCTATTTGTGCAAAATCGAAAAAAAAACCGTCGGACAAAATTGAAAGGCGAGAAATTAAACGAAAACTCGCTTCTCGCCTTTTGTGCAAAATCCCAGTTCAGTTGTGATAGTTCACGAAGCTGTGAAGGTATCCCTTAACCCGAGAAATATATGTGCTTCGAATTTTTAGGGGTTGAGGTTTTGTATGAAATCGGCCAAAGTCCATTAACACCTTTTGCGACAGATTAGAACTCAGTTTCTGATATTACATGGAATACCTGTATATAAATTTTGGTCCCAAATTTCCTCACTGCCTCTTGAGAATTTTGTATACGTACAAGGAGTATAAGATACATTTTGTTATTGTGTTCTGTCATTTTCGTTGTTTGTATTAGTGTATCGTTTTGTGACGGTAAGTATCAAAAATAAGCCAATCGGTTGAAATCAGTTGAAATCGGGAAAAGTTTTTGATGCTTATGCTCACGTGTGAGAATATTTCACTTGCTATGAAGCAGGAGAATTAACAATACATACTGTGTTGTTCGTTGTAAATATTTTTTGAATATTCTACTTTTAGTAAAGTTCTATTATTGTATACCTAAAAAAAATGTATTTCTTTAGTTTTAACTTAACATGTTTGTTTATTAATTTTTTAGATTTCGTGTTGCAAAAGCAGATTAATTTTTTATTAAAAACTTAATTAAATCAATCAAATATTGTGTAAGTACAGTTTACATTCTGCAAAGGTTACTAAAAAATACTTACACTGAAATACATTCAAAATACATAATGTAAACTGTACTTTCACAATATTTGATTGATTTAATTCATTTTAATATTAAAGCCATCAAAAAATTCTGTTGAAAATTTGATAAATTTAAACAAATCGAGAGTAATCGCAATTTGTTTTAACAAGCTGTATTTGAAATTGATAATGATGTTTTACGAAATCTTTTTTGCCCGTTGATAATGATGTTTTATCTTTTTAATATAGCTAATATCCAAGATAAAAAAAGGTAGAAAAAATTAAAAGTACATAACGTAAAACATATGAATTTTTAAATGTAATTGCTCTTGTTTACCAACAAAATATAATATTTTGAACATACATATGTACCTTCCTTTATTTTCTGTTTATCTTGCTAACTACTACATGCATTTTATACATTCTCCCAATGCCATATGGAACGTAAACAAAATCATATGGGATTTTCAAATGCATTATTTTACATCGTCTTTATTATCAATTTAAAAGAAAATTTTTGTTTATAAATATAAATAATTTGAAATTAAATATATCGAATTGCAGGTTATACACAATTTTAATTGAAATTAATAAAATTTTAATACACAATTTTGCATTTTAGTCGATTGATTTTTTTTTTCAAACATCGTCATCTTCGCGTCCCTTTAAAAATTTCATTCGTATACGAAACCCTAATCTCAACAAAGAACACAAAATAACTATACGAAAAACTAAAAAGAGCATGAAGAATAAAAGAGCATTCGAACACACACACAATACCATTACGAAATTCGCGACTTTTTAAAGTATATTCATTGAAAAGAATTTTATAAACTAATTGTTTGCTTAATTTTTTTTTTGGTGTAATTTAATTTTTCTATTGGACAGCAAATTGGATTCTTATTGGAACAAATTTATAATTTGTACTAAAACATATAGTACTCAGTGCTAAAACTTTGATGTTTGTTTTTATGGTTCGGAACTTTGGTTTTAAATTTAGCACATTGATATTTATCGAAATAGATCGATAGGAACTAACAAAGTAAAATTAATGTTCGGACTAAACTAAACAAAATAATCGTTGTGTTTTAATAAAACGCCTAATTTGTTTGTTTTGTTATTTTACTCTGTCGTGAAGATTAAGAAATTCAGTAAAATAATGCACGGTAATAGCACAAATTAACATAATACATATTCTAATACATATGTATACATTTTATAAATTTTCTTACATAAGTTTCAACTAAAATTATGTTCTTTTAATCCCTTGAATTTAATCTAAATTTAGTTTAATAACAAAACATTTATAGATACATTCTGAATTCTTAACAGTGTACAATAGGCACCAACACATACCAAAATCAATGAGAATCCAATAGAATTTTGTTTATTCCAATAGGATTTTATCTACATGCCTGGGGAAAAAATGGGAAAAACTTCACATCCATGTTTGAAACTAATGTTTTTATTTTCTTCGTTGGCAACCAACAATATTTTTTTTATTGCAATCACAACTGAAATTAAAACACTGCAGATCAGTACTTTTCGACACAATCTTTTTCAATATAACATGACTAATGACTGTACATAATAATTAAATCAAATTTTTTTTTTATATTTTAGTATCTCTTCACTTTAATACCAGATCATCCGAAAAATAAAAAAAATCCTGTTTTATGGCCCCCTCATAAAAAAAACAAATCGGACGACCCAGTTCAAAATTTCAGGCCAATTTTTCTCCCTTTTATTTTGTTTCTGGTTTATTCTTGTTGGCATCAAACCCTTGATTAGAACGGCGGTAGAAAAAAAAACATTTGGCGTCCTATTGCATTCGTCGTTACAACATTGGAACGTTGGCAATTTCCCATCAAACCAGCTTTCGCCAAAACTATAAACAGGTCACAGGGATAAACGTTTGTACACCTTAGAATTTTTTTGATTGAGCCAGTTTCTGCCGAAATTATTGTAGGGCAATCGTGTTTTTACACCAAATGTGATTTACAAAGAAGTATTTAAGACGTAAATGTAAATAAAATATTTGAGTTACATTTTTTTTTTTTTTTTAATACTAATCTACACTTTTTTCCGTGATTTGAGGTCTTTTCGTAATTTTTATGTTTTTTAGTAGGTTTTTAGTAGCTTCTGCGTGTTTCTTTACGTTTTCGTAAGTTTTTACGTTTTTGTCGAAAGATTTACGCATTTTTTCATGCTTTTTGGTGTGATTGCGCGTATTAGTTAAAATGTTTTAGCTGCTTGAGGGAGAGAAGGACAAAAAAATAAAGGTGGAACTTGATTATTTGAGATAATAGTCATCAGGCAGTATGTGAAGACACAAACTCATCTATGTTTTATTTCATTTAGATCATTCTGTACAGAGAATTGAACACTAACGAATATGTTGACTTATCTCTCACAACAAATCAGTTGATAAACTTTAAAACAGTAAAATTGTCGAATATAAACTACGGTCGTACGTAATTTCGTCATCGGACATGCGATACATTTAACTTTTATTTTTTATTTTCTTTACTTATCAAATCAAAATGTAAATTAACAAACTTAAATAAATCTTTATTTCAATATTTAGTTAGTTACGGTTAGAATTTAGATTTTTTGGTTTTTTGCTGTTTATTAGAAAACGTTTTTGTTTATTCCATAGCTATCTACTTATCATAGCCGTAGGGTATAAATGTGAGCTTTCTTGTAGAGTCTGTTTCTCTTAAGAACCAATGTAGAATTGAGAGTTTTGATTTAAATTTTAATGAAAATTCAATTAAATGAAATATAGTTTTTCTCCCAACGTCTTAAAAGCCTCTTGTTTTAATACTGTTTTTTGGTATTAAAGTTGGCCTTTTTCTTACTATTTTATAAAATGTGTGTGTTGCTAAGCTACACTTTTAATCCTTGGTGTAAAAGTAGGTTTTTTTAATACTATAGGAGAAAAATATTATAGTGAAGACACAATAATATGTATAATGTATATATGAAAGTATTTTTTATTTTTTTTATTTCGGAAAAACTTTTTTTATTCATTAACACAAAAAACTCAATTTACATACTCATTTAAAAATACTCATTTAATTTTGTTGAAATATTTTGTGAAACTAAGGAGATCATGACTTTTGTTTGGTTTGACTATTGTAAGTGTCAAACTGCCAAGCTATAATTATAATATTTTTCTTGCGAACAAAATTATTTGTTCTGGATATTAATGTTAAAAGTACAATTTGAACAACTTTGATAAAAATTAAGCAAACCGGATTTGTCAACATTATTATCATTTGTAACCATCTTGCCAACAATATTGGTAATTGGACTGGTACTGGGATCTTCGGGGGGTAATATTTCTGCAGCAAAGGTATCCTCATTTTCTACAGTATCATGAGCGGTTATATTTTCATGAGTAGTACTGTAGCTGGTACTAGTACTGTAGCTGGTACTAAGTTCATCGGGCCGTAATATTTTTATAGCAGTGTTTGTTTTATTTGTTGTGGAATCTTCTAAGTATCCCTCAGCTACAGTATTAGATTTCCAACCACCATGCCTTTTAAGGCAAGTGAGGTCACCGCCAGAATCTACAAGGAGTGTAGCTGAAGTTCGACGCAAGCAATGACCGGTATATTCACTTGCATTTTTTAAATTTAAATGCAATGCCACCTCTTTTGCAACGCTACTAATTTTGTGAATACCAACTACTACCCGATGACATACTCCACCCTGGTATTTTATAAAAAGACGTCGTTCCTCGAAATTTTCTGGGCGAAGAGCAAAGTACTTTCTGCAAATCCCCAAATAATTTTCTCCCAAAACAGTAAAGAGGCGCGATTTGTTTGTTTTGGAGTTGGGAATTTTTACCAACAAAGCTGATTGAACGTCTTCAATGTCATCTATCTTTAAATTTACTAGTTCGTCGCAACGACATGCACCCGCTACTCCCAGTATTAAAACAACCTGCAAGAAAAATACCAAAAAATAAGTATAAATATTATCTTTAAGTTTTAAAGCTTACCTTCATCATTAAATATGTTTTATCGGGAGCAAAATTTAAAAACAAGTCGATTTGTGCTTTATCGAGAACCCTCGATTTTTTTGCTGTGTAACCAACATTCTGTTTTTTTAAAAATGCTCGCAATTTGGAATATTTTTCGATGTTTACGCCATTTTTATAATTTAATGTGGCCTTAACCATAGAATATTGCGCCCAAAGAGTCGAACTTTTCATCTTCGTAGACAAATTGGCAAAGTATGCCAATAGAACGCTTTCTGAATATAATCCAGATTGCACATTTTTTTCAGTACACCACTTCAAAAATCGGTTATATGCGCACTCGTAAATCTTACGTGATTTTGATGGCAATAGGTTTAATACAATTTCCTTTGCTGTTTGAACCACATCCGGAGGTAAATTTGATAAATCTTCTGATTCAAACATTTTGTTCGGAAGAAAAATATTATAATTATAGCTTGGCAGTTTGACACTTACAATAGTCAAACCAAACAAAAGTCATGATCTCCTTAGTTTCACAAAATATTTCAACAAAATTACTTTCAATTTTGAAATTTTAATTACATAATTTGTACTTACTTGTATAATTAGTTTATAATAAGCATTTCTTCGTTGAAGAAAAAATAGTATGTGTTATTCGGATTAAAAGTGACTTTGTTTGACTCGCAAATATTTGCTTTTGCTCGGCTACGCTGCGCTTCGCCTCGCATGCAAATATAATTGCTCGTCAAACAAAGTATCACTTTTAATCCTAATGACACAATGTACTATTTCCTTAATTTGTTTATTTAATACCCGGAATGTTTAGTAATTATTGATAACTAGGAGGCATTGAAATTTCACATAAAAACATTAACAAAATTTACCCAATTCTGATGTACTTATATTAATGAAAGAACAAAGCGAAAAATAACAGGATTTTACTTTATAGCTACCATTACAACTAGCTGCCTCTACACGACACAAGAGTTTTGAAGTTAATGATGCTATCGGGAAAGATGTTTACACCCTGTATACAGTTCATTGGAATACTTATTCGTTTCTTACCTCTTTGCCAACAAACTTTTTTGGGAGGGGTAATATTTGTGTTGCATCATTTCAACAAAAGTTTTATGTGGTGAACGAATTGCAACTCACTAACCAAAACAAAAAAATAACGAGCGAGTTCACACGCTCAACTCGCAAAATATAGCAGCGTCGATTGTACTTTACCCTGAAGGGGCACGATTAGCCGCATTTTTGACGTTTGATCTGATCCAGATTAGATCACATCTCATGGAACGACACCAAAATTGGTAAAACAAACAAAGACCATATTTCAATTTTCTGTTTCGTTTCGTTTTGAATCTGCCTCTTCATACTCGTACTGTATTCATCAAATTATTTGTCGCTTTATATTTAAATTATTGTTTAACTACATTATAATAGCTGGACCAATTTTTAGATCACCACTTGTGAATTAAAATCAATGTTGAATCAAATGTTGTTGTTGCTTCATATATAAATTGTGATCTGATCCAGATCACTATTCGTCAAGAAATGCAGCTATCGTTTGCTCAATATTTAAATGAAGTTACATTTTCTGTTCAGATAATCAATATGGGAATCCAATTTAGATTTGGAGAACGAACCATTATCCGACGTTCCTAAAAGTATCGAATCGATATATGCGTATGGAAACAAAACGAAATTAAATTTTATATATTCGATAATTTATGGGCATCGAGTCATATAACCTTTATTCATTGATGGGTCATGTCTCGGTGAGGCAGAGCAAACTGCAGCGTCGTTAACTTAGTACACTAAAACTTCTCTATGTACCTTAAATCACTCATTCACGATCTTGACGAAGGTTCCACCTTGATACTATTGTCGGGGAACTGGCGTGATTTTGTCACCAATGTGTTTTTACCATTTTGCTTAACACTTTCATAGTTTTTATATTATTTATGCTTCGCTTAACCAAGCGCAGCAACAGCATGAACTACACTAAATTTTGATAATAATGTCAAAATTATTATTATATCAATCCCACTACATAAAAAGAGTATTTATTTGTTATTTAGGATTTGTTAAGGGTATACAGATTTTTGTTTCCCTATGAAACGTATACAAAATCTCATGGGATTTTAAAATGCATTATTTTGTGTTGTCTTTATTTTCAATTTAAATGAAAATTTTTAATAATTTTAAACTAAATATATCGATTTGCAGCTTGTACACAATTTTAATTCACAATTTTCCATTTAATGCCCGATTTAGATGAAGAAAAATGTTTGCCTTGCAAAAAAAGAATACGTACATTACAATTTTCGTTTCAATGACAAGAACAAAACATAAATATGCAAAATTATGTTAGCGATTTTTTTTGTTTTTTTTACCAATTGTTACTATAAAAACTTTAAAAATAAATATGATACTATAAAATATACTCGACCCGAATATATTTTTTGACATTTTATATTAACAAACAAACACAATAAAAGTATATTATGAAAACCTATACGATGACCAGAAGTCAAATGTTATAGCAGAAAAAATCAAATCAAAAGCAGTTTTCCCAATTTTATTTATTAAGTTTTATTTTTGTCACTCTCAATCTTATTTATTGTTATAAATTTTATTTTTGTCACACTACTGATAAATGTCAAAAAATATAACATCCAATTATGTACAAGCCGCAAAAAAATATTAGAATCGCCATTTTGGTTTACATAGTCCTTTCTCATTTTAACTAATGGAGATTTTTTTATTGCGTGCAGCTCTATGCAAGGAAAACATTTCTCTTCATCTAAATCGGGCATTAGGAAACAGATTTCTATTCTCAAACATCGTAGATTACTAGATTAGTTTAATTACATATCACGGCCGTTTATGTAGTAGCATTTTTAAAGGAATAAAAGTAATCTAGTAGGCTAAGAAATGATATTTAAAAGAAATGACATTTAAAAAAAACAAGAAGCCTGACGATTTTTGAGAAAAAAATCAATTTACTAAAATGCAAAATTGTGTAAAAGCTGCAATTCGATATAATTAATTTAAAATTATTAAAAATGTTCTATTAAATTAAAAACAAAGACAACACAAAATAATGCATTTTAAAATCCCATATGATTTTGTTTACGTTTCATAGGAAAATAAAAAAATTTTATTTCCCACTTTATATTGGTGATTTGAGTTTTTTAGACTAAAGTGACGGCAATTTATGTAGTGGCATTGATTATATGTACAATATTCATGTATTAGTAAGCTCAAATTTTAGCATTTGTTTCAAAAATATTTTTATTTCATTTTATTGGAGGCACTTACAATACACTTGTAAACTTTATGTTGGTTTTGCTGATGTTTGATCGTATAATTTCGTATTTTAATTATCCACTTTTATCTGGAAATGCGGGATGCTGTTGAATATTGCATATGTGTGCATAAATTTTCTTTTGATTTTAGGTTTTAGTTTTGTTGTCAAACTTTTTTAGGCGGGATATGACATATGACTCGAGAAAAACAAAAGAATATTGAAACGAATGTAACATAAATTTTTGTATTCGGAAAACAAATCGTTACACACACACAAAATAAAACCGACTATTTCTGTAAGTATTACTGTCGTAACCGAGTATAATCTTTACATTCTTCGATTTTAAATTGTAGTTTGTATTAAAAATAGTAGAAAATCTTAATAACACTAACACTTAGGGAAGGAGTAGGATTATGATTTAATAGTATAATAGTATGAGTATGTCGTATGCATAATACAACTTGTACAAACCTTTCTGGTGGTTTTGTGTTCCAGAATTTCGTAGTAGGCAAGAACGGTGTAAGGGGTAGTAAGTAAGTAATGTGGATTTCGATTGACCAATTTGAATTGCACCCAGTGCAAAAAGTGTAATTTTTTTACCCTGGAAATATTCGATTGACCAAAAAAAATTGCACTGACAGCTACACCAGTGCAATTTCGACTACTCCAGTTTTTTTGGTAGTTTTACTCCTCTTTTTACAAATGCACTACAGTACTGTCATTTTCGATTTGAAGTGTCGTTTTAAAGCCGCGGCTACACGAATGGAAAATGTCGACCAACATTGGCTCAATGTGATTTGTCAAATGTTGGACAAATGTTGGTGAAATAAAATTTGACTATCTACACGATTTGCCCAATGTTCATTTTTCGAATGGCTACCAATGTATAACCAATTTTGGTGGTTTATATATTGATATTTATCATTAGTTGTCACTACTAGTCATACATTAATTACAATATCTCCCACAAGATGGAAGCCAATGCTAACATATTGCTTTAAATGCAGTTCGAGCTTATTTTTATGTTTACAGTGTTTTAAATCCCAAATTTCGGGATAATTTTGACATAAATTTATAAATTCTAGCACAAACTCAGCCGACCATTTTGGATTTATTTGTTTATAAATAATAAAATATAATGACATCTACAGTTGTATTTAGTGACATCTGCCGTTAAGTATTCAAAAATACATTTTTCTCACCCATCGTGTAGACGAAGTACCAATATACACTCCAACGTTGGTAGTTTCCTTTGATCTTTTTATAAAAACCGCCTATTGAGCGAATGGTTACCAATGTTGGACCAATATAACCTTCATTTGTATTTGTTATTTTTTTTCTGTCTACACGATTGGTTTTTTGGACAAATCTCCAACGTTGGTCTACATTTTCCATTCGTGTAGCCGCGGCATAATATGGTTTGACAGATGACAGAACACAATTCGGTGTTTATGTTCGATTGACGAAGAAATTGAGGTTACACTTTCAAAGAGGGGTAAAAAATCAATCGAAAACGACATAAGTTTGTAAATAATTTGCTTGGCCTATTCCTTTCTCGTTCTTTCTTGCATAATATATTTACACAAATATCTCAAATTTAGGGTTTTTGTAACATAGGCGCTTGTTATGTTAAATACTTATTGTTAATGTACAATAGTAATCCTAATTGAACAATCAAAAAATACGCAGCCACTACGACCGAGAGAAGTGAACTTTTTAAGATTTAAATCGATCATGCAACGAGAGCTGGCGAAAAAACTGTACCTAAGCATCAATCTCTGGTTGCGAAATTATTTAGTGTTGTGAATTTCTCTTTAAGAAACTATTCATCCTAAGCGAAATTCACTTTGCAATATAAACCTAACAATCCACGACCACAATTTTGCTTTCGTGCTGAAGCTTGACTTAACCAGATGAGATGAAAGCCTGGATTAATTGAAGTTTTGGAACTTGGCTATTCCTTAACCGATTGTGATGCAATTCGACATGCCCGATGGAAATAGGATTCTAAAATTGGTTTAGGATAAATTTCTGGAATATGGCCTATTAGGAAGGAACTCGGTTAGTTCTGACCGATTTTAGTGAAATTCGACATATACGATGGAAATGGGATTTTAAAATGATTCTTGGATAAAGTTCTGTAATATGGCCAACTAGGATGGAACTTGGCTATTCCTTAACCGATTTAGTGAAATTTGGCTTGCGCGACGGAAATGGAATTCTACAATATGGCCAATTATTATCGAACTTGGCTATTTCTTAACACATTTTAGATAAACTTGATATGCGCGATGGAAATGGGATTCTAAAATGATTTTTGGACAAAGTTCTGGAATATGGCCAACTAGCGTGGAATTTGGTTATTCCTTAACTGATTTTAGTGAAATTTGGCATGCGCGATTTAAATGGAATTTTAGAATATGGCTAATTATTACGGAACTTGACTATTTCTTAACCGATTTTAGTGAAATTTGGCATGCGTGATGGAACTTGGCTATTCCTTAATCGATTTTAGTGAAGTTAGGCATGTAAGATGGAAATGGGATTCTAAAATGATTTTTAGACGAAGTTCTCGAATATGGCCAAGTGGGATGGAACTTGGCTATTCCAAGATTATAAAATGGTTTTTCGATGAAGTTCTGGAATATGGCCAACTAGGATGGAACTTAACACTATAAGGATCAATTGAGTTTTTCTCTAAATCTTGGGCCATTGAACGATAAATCAAAAATGTATAGCTTAAAAACTTTCACTTCTGTCGCGCGTAGAGGCTACATAAATTGTTTTTTTTCTAGTCGATATCCACACACACGTATAAAATAGATATTTTCACAACGAAATAAAATAAAGTAGACGGTTTTTTCATTTTTTTCGTATTTAGCTCACAATGATTTTGAAATGCCTGACGATGTTGTATAAAGGTCGATTTATATTATCAGTTCTTTTCAGTTCCTACTCGTATCGTGTCAGACAAAAAAAACATTGTTACATATATTTTCTATAGGAGTATTTATATTATCTTTTCCTATCCGTTCCTACTCGTACCGACACAGACACATATTGTTGAAAAGAATGTTTTGTCTGATATTTGAAGGCGAAAAAATACGAAAGAATAACGAAACAAACAAAAATTGTAAATTGCTACTAAAACATTTTTGTATTTTTGTGTGTTATCTTTACTCTATACGTAACCAAAAGATACGAAGAAAATGCCTGAATTGAAAGGTACGGATAGTATAAATTGATGATGTCTGACACGATACGAGTAGGAACTGAAAGGAACTGATAATATAAATCCACCTTAATGCGTTTGTAGGCGCATATTTAGTGTTAATTTTATTTATTTATCTGTCTGGTCGATATTTACATATACATGCAATAATATTTGCTCGGCACAGATGTTTCCATAATACGATTTCTGTGACTCGTAGGTTCCTCGCCTACTCTGAACGCGCAACTGTTGTAGTGTTGCGCAGCAATATATAAAGGTGTTAATACACTCAATGACATCAATATTGATCGTGTAAAGGGCGCTTAGGTTTTATAAGTAGTCCATTCACATGATTTTAGATATTATACTACAAAAACAAAACAGTTGTAAATAGTTCAATGGATTGTCGAACTAAACGAACGTTTAACAGAATAAAAGTAAAAAATAATAAAACTTGCAACCAAAAATATTATTGAGAATGTCAAAGCTATCTTGATAATATTGACAAATTGTGATGATTGTTGATGCTATCGTCGATTGTAAAATTAGGCTAAAAGCATCCCGAGGAAAAATTTTAAAATGGTACTACCGATAAACTGACACTTGCCTCAAATGCGATGCAGGAAAATTTAACTGTCAGGTAATTAGATGTTTTCTTAGGAATATCGGAATTATTTAAATAGGAAGAAAAAACTGTAAATGGCGGAAATTACGAAAGCTGGAATCCCATCATACACGGAAAATAAAAATTTAGGTTCTATTTGTAATATAATATAAACCTCCTTACGCGGAAAACTGTGAGACGTGGGCGGAAACCTTTTTTTCGTAATTTTTAATGTAAATTTAATGAACTTTAATTTGTCAAAGACGGAAAGTAAGATTTAATTTTTTTATTTTCTTGTCACATTTTTAAACGCGGAAAACGTCACGAAAAATGAACCTTATGGTATAGAGGGTTAGATTTTAAAAAACTTGTTTATTGGATTTTCTGATTGTCAAAGTTTGAGGTTATGAATTTGGTGTACAGAAGATTTTCAAATGATAAGTTGTGTAGAACGAAATACAGGTATGTAATTTTTAAATTTGTTGAGTTTGCGAATTACTATTCTGAGTTTAATGCAGAAAAATGAGTAAACGACCGCATTGCCTATCGTTAAAAGAAAAATACGATGTAATTAGACTGATAGATTCCGAAAAAAAAAGTTTCAAATATGTTACCGAGAAATTTAAATACGGTAAAACGCAAATTTATAACATCATGCAAAATAAAGAGGAATTAAAGAAAAAATATTTATGTTCAACGGAAAGTGAAAAAAGCGGTAAAAAGTCAAGATCATGTACGTACGAAACATTAAACATGTTAACATTCGAGTGGTTCTGCAAAGCGCGCACAAAAAATATACCAATTTCTGGACCAATTTTACAAGAAGCAGCCTTAAACATTGGACGAGAATTGAAAATTGACGAGTTTAAGGCGTCTAATGGATGGATATCTAGTTTTCGGTCGAGGTATAACATTACATTGAACATTGCGTGTGGAGAACAAACGAAGTAAATAGCCGTACGGTTGAGAAGTGGAAAGAAAAATTAGGGCGAATTATCTAAAACTATAATTTTAAAGATATCGCCAAAGCTGATGAAATACCCCTGCTCTAATAAAGCTTTGCCTATAGGACATTGCACGTAAATGGACAGAAATGCCCACAAGACAAATTATCAAAGGAACAATTAACGTTGCTTCTGATCGTATTCGCAGATGGAACAATCGAAAAGTCGGCCGTAATAGGTAAATGCCTTAATCCAAAGTGCTTCAAAAATTTAAAAATATCCTCTCTTCCCGTTTCTTACTACAATAATTCAACGGCATGGATGTCTCCAGAAATTTTTCAAGCAGTTTTTACCCAGTTGAATGTCAAAATGAGAAGCCACCGAAGAAACATTTTGTTATTTGTGGACAATGCTGCCTGTCATCCACACTTAACGTTTTCTAATATAAAATTGATCTACCTACCACCAAATACGACGTCTGTGCTTCAGCCACTCGACAACGGCATAATTCAGGCGGTGAAGATTTACTACAGAAAACTTATGTTAAAAGATTTGCTTAGTAAAATTGAAGACGGAAACACAGGATTAGCTTTAACCAAAAAAAATATCTATTCTGGATGCGATAGTTTTTTTGAACGCTGCAATTAAATATGTAAAACCAACCACTATTCAAAAATGTTTTAAAAATTGTGGCTTCCCTGCTAATCTAAATGAAGAAGCCAACGAAGAATCAGAACAAGGAGTTGTGGAGATTCAAAACATTATAGGTGCCATTTATAACGTTCATTTGCACAGGGCAATAAATTTTGTCAATATGGATGTTGAAACCGTCACTGAATCCAGTAGTATCGACATAGTTGAACTGGTACAACAACATACTTCGGGAGATGTTGAAAATAATTTGAACATCGATGATGGTGGTGATGACGACGATGATGATGATGACATTGAAAATGTGCCAAATAAATCAGAAATGATGAAGAGCTTAAAAAATTTGGAGACATTTGCAAAACACAAAGATGACTCGATGATGTTCGCGAAAATTTGTGAATTGAAACTTCATTTCCTTGAAAAAATGAAGGTAGAACCAAACTTAATTCAATCGACACTTCAATCATACTTTACACCAGTAATAGATGAAGCGTAAATACTAACGGATTAGGATAGAAAGACGTCTCACTGTAGATAACTGAAATATCTACTAAAAGTCCAGCTAACCACAAATTATATGTACTACATAATTTTATTTCGTTTAGTTATTGAATAACTAAATTATTATTATTATTTATATTGAATCTGATTTTTTTTATGATTTTAATGAATTTAAATAAAATGTTAATTTAATAGTAAAAAATTGTTTGGCTTTTGTTCGCTACACTTCACCCAAATAGATTTTCAAAATATCCAAAAATAACTCTGAGATGCGGAAAACTTGTCAATGGTGGAAAATTAGATCGGTCCCTTGAGATTCCGGCTTTCGCAGTTTTTACTGTATATCCACAGCAAGATTTTAGTAATAAAAAAATGGTTTTTACTAACAATCTCTAACGTTAAAATATAAGCAAGCTCAGTTTACGATTTTTCCGCAAGGTAAAATCCTTGGATTTTTAGTCGTCAATAGACAATAAATTTTTGCTGTTTTATTCTCTCTACAGTGGCTCTGGGATATTTTGAGAATATAGCTTCTCTTCTTGGTATCTACGTATGATAGTTACCTATGCTCGAGCTTGTATACATTTATGACGGGTGTGAAGTTTTCAACAAATAACAAAATGTTTAAATGTATTAGTGAATAAATGCAACAGCAGGCAAATAAATTGTTATTTCGAAATATTTGAGAAAATTAACTAAAAATAAAATTATTAAAATATAAATTTCCCAATTTAAAAGAAATATATATGTTCCTCAATTTATATTTTCAATTTACTTCGATAAATTCAATGAAATAAGATTAAAATTTAAATGGTAATTTCTGTAAAGTTCATTGTATAGAGGATTGGCCAGCTCACAGAGTTTTTACCGGGATTTGGATTATGTGATTAACATATTAAGGGGTATTCTTTCAAATAAAATTAGCCCCATTCCGATATGATGGATTATAGACCTTGTTATTTAGGTTGATAAATGGTAATTTTTGTATTTTTTATGTGGATTTAAGTGGTTTACTGTATAGAGGATTGGCCAGCTCACAGAGTTTTCACCGGGATTCGGCTTATGTGATTAACATATTAAGGGGTGTTCTTTCAAATAAAATTAGCCCCATTCCGATATGATGGATTATAGACCTTGTTATTTAGGTTGATAAATGGTAATTTTTGTATTTTTTATATCGATTTAAGTGGTTTACTGTATAGAGGATTGGCCAGCTCACAGAGTTTTCACCGGGATTCGGCTTATGTGATTAACATATTAAGGGGTGTTCTTTCAAATAAAATTAGCCCCATTCCGATATGATGGATTATAGACCTTGTTATTTAGGTTGATAAATGGTAATTTTTGTATTTTTTATATGGATTTAAGTGGTTTACTGTATAGAGAATTGGCCAGCTCACAGAGTTTTCACCGGGATTCGGCTTATGTGATTAACATATTAAGGTGTGTTCTTTCAAATAAAATTAGTCCCATTCCGATATGATGGATTATAGACCTTGTTATTGAGGTTTATAAATGGTAATTTTTGTATTTTTTATATGGATTTAAGTGGTTTACTGTATAGAGGATTGGCCAGCTCACAGAGTTTTCACCGGGATTCGGCTTATGTGATTAACATATTAAGGGGTGTTCTTTCAAATAAAATTAGCCCCATTCCGATATGATGGATTATAGACCTTGTTATTTAGGTTGATAAATGGTAATTTTTGTATTTTTTATATGGATTTAAGTGGTTTACTGTATAGAGGATTGGCCAGCTCACAGAGTTTTCACCGGGATTCGGCTTATGTGATTAACATATTAAGGGGTGTTCTTTCAAATAAAATTAGCCCCATTCCGATATGATGGATTATAGACCTTGTTATTGAGGTTGATAAATGGTAATTTTTGTATTTTTTATATGGATTTAAGTGGTTTACTGTATAGAGGATTGGCCAGCTCACAGAGTTTTCACCGGGATTCGGCTTATGTGATTAACATATTAAGGGGTGTTCTTTCAAATAAAATTAGTCCCATTCCGATATGATGGATTATAGACCTTGTTATTTAGGTTGATAAATGGTAATTTTTGTATTTTTTATATGGATTTAAGTGGTTTACTGTATAGAGGATTGGCCAGCTCACAGAGTTTTCACCGGGATTCGGCTTATGTGATTAACATATTAAGGGGTGTTCTTTCAAATAAAATTAGCCCCATTCCGATATGATGGATTATAGATCTTGTTATTGAGGTTGATAAATGGTAATTTTTGTATTTTTTATATGGATTTAAGTGGTTTACTGTATCATTGGTTGTGGTTTACGCTATCATTCGGATCTCTTACCTGTTCTAGTTTTGGAGCAAATTTGATCGTGGAGAAGATTATTAGCAATTATGGCATAGCCATCGCAGACGTTCACGCTTGTGAAGTTTATCCTAAGTTAGAACTAAACCAACAAAAACAACAGAATATGTAAAAGTATTAGTAAAAATGAAAATCATGACATTTAGGCGAACATTTCCCAATACATAATTTGAAAACTTTTATTTATTTTTTTAATAAAGTTTAAATTAAGTTTTATTATATTGAAATCGAATTATTTTATTTAACCAAAAAAATAAGCAGATTAACCTACATAACTACACATCTATAAAATAAATTAATTAGAAAAGTGTGTGACTTTTAAACCATTTTAAAAGTATGCTTTTCGTTTAATCAAATTGCAACATTTGGAACATACAATTTAGGATTTTCTTAAGAAAGTCGATATCTTAAGATTTTCCATATTTATCACCAACGCCACTATGATTTTTTGGTAGGTCTAATCTAAGACTACAAGCGTGCCAAACCATTTGAAAAGCTAATGCCTTTCACATGGTTAAATTGTCGTATTTGTAAATTTACTATTTAGGATTTTCTTAAGAAAGTCGATATCTTAAGATTTTCCATATTTATCACCAACGCCACTATGATTTTTTGGTAGGTCTAATCTAAGACTACAAGCGTGCCAAACCATTTGAAAAGCTAATGCCTTTCACATGGTTAAATTGTCGTATTTGTAAATTTACTATTTAGGATTTTCTTAAGAAAGTCGATATCTTAAGATTTTCCATATTTATCACCAACGCCACTATGATTTTTTGGTAGGTCTAATCTAAGACTACAAGCGTGCCAAACCATTTGAAAAGCTAACGCCTTTCACATGGTTAAATTGTCGTATTTGTAAATTTACTATTTAGGATTTTCTTAAGAAAGTCAATATCTTAAGATTTTCCATATTTATCACCAACGCCACTATGATTTTTTGGTAGGTCTAATATAAGACTACAAGCGTGCCAAACCATTTGAAAAGCTAATGCCTTTCACATGGTTAAATTGTCGTATTTGTAAATTTACTAGTTATAGGATTTTCTTAAGAAAGTCAATATCTTAAGATTTTCCATATTTATCACCAACGCCACTATGATTTTTTGGTAGGTCTAATCTAAGACTACAAGCGTGCCAAACCATTTGAAAAGCTAATGCCTTTCACATGGTTAAATTGTCGTATTTGTAAATTTACTAGTTATAGGATTTTCTTAAGAAAGTCAATATCTTAAGATTTTCCATATTTATCACCAACGCCACTATGATTTTTTGGTAGGTCTAATCTAAGACTACAAGCGTGCCAAACCATTTGAAAAGCTAATGCCTTTCACATGGTTAAATTGTCGTATTTGTAAATTTACTATTTAGGATTTTCTTAAGAAAGTCAATATCTTAAGATTTTCCATATTTATCACCAACGCCACTATGATTTTTTGGTAGGTCTAATATAAGACTACAAGCGTGCCAAACCATTCGAAAAGCTAATGCCTTTCACATGGTTAAATTGTCGTATTTGTAAATTTACTAGTTATAGGATTTTCTTAAGAAAGTCAATATCTTAAGATTTTCCATATTTATCACCAACGCCACTATGATTTTTTGGTAGGTCTAATCTAAGACTACAAGCGTGCCAAACCATTTGAAAAGCTAATGCCTTTCACATGGTTAAATTGTCGTATTTGTAAATTTACTATTTAGGATTTTCTTAAGAAAGTCAATATCTTAAGATTTTCCATATTTATCACCAACGCCACTATGATTTTTTGGTAGGTCTAATCTAAGACTACAAGCGTGCCAAACCATTTGAAAAGCTAATGCCTTTCACATGGTTAAATTGTCGTATTTGTAAATTTACTATTTAGGATTTTCTTAAGAAAGTCAATATCTTAAGATTTTCCATATTTATCACCAACGCCACTATGATTTTTTGGTAGGTCTAATCTAAGACTACAAGCGTGCCAAACCATTTGAAAAGCTAATGCCTTTCACATGGTTAAATTGTCGTATTTGTAAATTTACTATTTAGGATTTTCTTAAGAAAGTCGATATCTTAAGATTTTCCATATTTATCACCAACGCCACTATGATTTTTTGGTAGGTCTAATCTAAGACTACAAGCGTGCCAAACCATTTGAAAAGCTAATGCCTTTCACATGGTTAAATTGTCGTATTTGTAAATTTACTATTTAGGATTTTCTTAAGAAAGTCGATATCTTAAGATTTTCCATATTTATCACCAACGCCACTATGATTTTTTGGTAGGTCTAATCTAAGACTACAAGCGTGCCAAACCATTTGAAAAGCTAATGCCTTTCACATGGTTAAATTGTCGTATTTGTAAATTTACTATTTAGGATTTTCTTAAGAAAGTCGATATCTTAAGATTTTCCATATTTATCACCAACGCCACTATGATTTTTTGGTAGGTCTAATATAAGACTACAAGCATGCCAAACCATTTGAAAAGCTAATGCCTTTCACATGGTTAAATTGTCGTATTTGTAAATTTACTATTTAGGATTTTCTTAAGAAAGTCAATATCTTAAGATTTTCCATATTTATCACCAACGCCACTATGATTTTTTGGTAGGTCTAATCTAAGACTACAAGCGTGCCAAACCATTTGAAAAGCTAATGCCTTTCACATGGTTAAATTGTCGTATTTGTAAATTTACTATTTAGGATTTTCTTAAGAAAGTCGATATCTTAAGATTTTCCATATTTATCACCAACGCCACTATGATTTTTTGGTAGGTCTAATCTAAGACTACAAGCGTGCCAAACCATTTGAAAAGCTAATGCCTTTCACATGGTTAAATTGTCGTATTTGTAAATTTACTATTTAGGATTTTCTTAAGAAAGTCGATATCTTAAGATTTTCCATATTTATCACCAACGCCACTATGATTTTTTGGTAGGTCTAATCTAAGACTACAAGCGTGCCAAACCATTTGAAAAGCTAACGCCTTTCACATGGTTAAATTGTCGTATTTGTAAATTTACTATTTAGGATTTTCTTAAGAAAGTCAATATCTTAAGATTTTCCATATTTATCACCAACGCCACTATGATTTTTTGGTAGGTCTAATATAAGACTACAAGCGTGCCAAACCATTTGCAAAGCTAATGCCTTTCACATGGTTAAATTGTCGTATTTGTAAATTTACTAGTTATAGGATTTTCTTAAGAAAGTCAATATCTTAAGATTTTCCATATTTATCACCAACGCCACTATGATTTTTTGGTAGGTCTAATCTAAGACTACAAGCGTGCCAAACCATTTGAAAAGCTAATGCCTTTCACATGGTTAAATTGTCGTATTTGTAAATTTACTAGTTATAGGATTTTCTTAAGAAAGTCAATATCTTAAGATTTTCCATATTTATCACCAACGCCACTATGATTTTTTGGTAGGTCTAATCTAAGACTACAAGCGTGCCAAACCATTTGAAAAGCTAATGCCTTTCACATGGTTAAATTGTCGTATTTGTAAATTTACTATTTAGGATTTTCTTAAGAAAGTCAATATCTTAAGATTTTCCATATTTATCACCAACGCCACTATGATTTTTTGGTAGGTCTAATATAAGACTACAAGCGTGCCAAACCATTTGAAAAGCTAATGCCTTTCACATGGTTAAATTGTCGTATTTGTAAATTTACTAGTTATAGGATTTTCTTAAGAAAGTCAATATCTTAAGATTTTCCATATTTATCACCAACGCCACTATGATTTTTTGGTAGGTCTAATCTAAGACTACAAGCGTGCCAAACCATTTGAAAAGCTAATGCCTTTCACATGGTTAAATTGTCGTATTTGTAAATTTACTATTTAGGATTTTCTTAAGAAAGTCAATATCTTAAGATTTTCCATATTTATCACCAACGCCACTATGATTTTTTGGTAGGTCTAATCTAAGACTACAAGCGTGCCAAACCATTTGAAAAGCTAATGCCTTTCACATGGTTAAATTGTCGTATTTGTAAATTTACTATTTAGGATTTTCTTAAGAAAGTCAATATCTTAAGATTTTCCATATTTATCACCAACGCCACTATGATTTTTTGGTAGGTCTAATCTAAGACTACAAGCGTGCCAAACCATTTGAAAAGCTAATGCCTTTCACATGGTTAAATTGTCGTATTTGTAAATTTACTATTTAGGATTTTCTTAAGAAAGTCAATATCTTAAGATTTTCCATATTTATCACCAACGCCACTATGATTTTTTGGTAGGTCTAATCTAAGACTACAAGCGTGCCAAACCATTTGAAAAGCTAATGCCTTTCACATGGTTAAATTGTCGTATTTGTAAATTTACTATTTAGGATTTTCTTAAGAAAGTCAATATCTTAAGATTTTCCATATTTATCACCAACGCCACTATGATTTTTTGGTAGGTCTAATCTAAGACTACAAGCGTGCCAAACCATTTGAAAAGCTAACGCCTTTCACATGGTTAAATTGTCGTATTTGTAAATTTACTATTTAGGATTTTCTTAAGAAAGTCAATATCTTAAGATTTTCCATATTTATCACCAACGCCACTATGATTTTTTGGTAGGTCTAATCTAAGACTACAAGCGTGCCAAACCATTTGAAAAGCTAATGCCTTTCACATGGTTAAATTGTCGTATTTGTAAATTTACTATTTAGGATTTTCTTAAGAAAGTCAATATCTTAAGATTTTCCATATTTATCACCAACGCCACTATGATTTTTTGGTAGGTCTAATCTAAGACTACAAGCGTGCCAAACCATTTGAAAATCTAATGCCTTTCACATGGTTAAATTGTCGTATTTGTAAATTTACTATTTAGGATTTTCTTAAGAAAGTCAATATCTTAAGATTTTCCATATTTATCACCAACGCCACTATGATTTTTTGGTAGGTCTAATCTAAGACTACAAGCGTGCCAAACCATTTGAAAAGCTAATGCCTTTCACATGGTTAAATTGTCGTATTTGTAAATTTACTATTTAGGATTTTCTTAAGAAAGTCAATATCTTAAGATTTTCCATATTTATCACCAACGCCACTATGATTTTTTGGTAGGTCTAATCTAAGGCTACAAGCGTGCCAAACCATTTGAAAAGCTAACGCCTTTCACATGGTTAAATTGTCGTATTTGTAAATTTACTATTTAGGATTTTCTTAAGAAAGTCAATATCTTAAGATTTTCCATATTTATCACCAACGCCACTATGATTTTTTGGTAGGTCTAATCTAAGACTACAAGCGTGCCAAACCATTTGAAAAGCTAATGCCTTTCACATGGTTAAATTGTCGTATTTGTAAATTTACTATTTAGGATTTTCTTAAGAAAGTCAATATCTTAAGATTTTCCATATTTATCACCAACGCCACTATGATTTTTTGGTAGGTCTAATATAAGACTACAAGCGTGCCAAACCATTTGAAAAGCTAACGCCTTTCACATGGTTAAATTGTCGTATTTGTAAATTTACTATTTAGGATTTTCTTAAGAAAGTCAATATCTTAAGATTTTCCATATTTATCACCAACGCCACTATGATTTTTTGGTAGGTCTAATCTAAGACTACAAGCGTGCCAAACCATTTGAAAAGCTAATGCCTTTCACATGGTTAAATTGTCGTATTTGTAAATTTACTATTTAGGATTTTGTTAAGAAAGTCAATATCTTAAGATTTTCCATATTTATCACCAACGCCACTATGATTTTTTGATAGGTCTAATCTAAGACTACAAGCGTGCCAAACCATTTGAAAAGCTAATGCCTTTCACATGGTTAAATTGTCGTATTTGTAAATTTACTATTTAGGATTTTCTTAAGAAAGTCAATATCTTAAGATTTTCCATATTTATCACCAACGCCACTATGATTTTTTGGTAGGTCTAATCTAAGACTACAAGCGTGCCAAACCATTTGAAAAGCTAATGCCTTTCACATGGTTAAATTGTCGTATTTGTAAATTTACTATTTAGGATTTTCTTAAGAAAGTCAATATCTTAAGATTTTCCATATTTATCACCAACGCCACTATGATTTTTTGGTAGGTCTAATATAAGACTACAAGCGTGCCAAACCATTTGAAAAGCTAATTCCTTTCACATGGTTAAATTGTCGTATTTGTAAATTTACTAGTTATAGGATTTTCTTAAGAAAGTCAATATCTTAAGATTTTCCATATTTATCACCAACGCCACTATGATTTTTTGGTAGGTCTAATCTAAGACTACAAGCGTGCCAAACCATTTGAAAAGCTAATGCCTTTCACATGGTTAAATTGTCGTATTTGTAAATTTACTATTTAGGATTTTCTTAAGAAAGTCGATATCTTAAGATTTTCCATATTTATCACCAACGCCACTATGATTTTTTGGTAGGTCTTATCTAAGACTACAAGCGTGCCAAACCATTTGAAAAGCTAATGCCTTTCACATGGTTAAATTGTCGTATTTGTAAATTTACTATTTAGGATTTTCTTAAGAAAGTCAATATCTTAAGATTTTCCATATTTATCACCAACGCCACTATGATTTTTTGGTAGGTCTAATCTAAGACTACAAGCGTGCCAAACCATTTGAAAAGCTAATGCCTTTCACATGGTTAAATTGTCGTATTTGTAAATTTACTATTTAGGATTTTGTTAAGAAAGTCAATATCTTAAGATTTTCCATATTTATCACCAACGCCACTATGATTTTTTGATAGGTCTAATCTAAGACTACAAGCGTGCCAAACCATTTGAAAAGCTAATGCCTTTCACATGGTTAAATTGTCGTATTTGTAAATTTACTATTTAGGATTTTCTTAAGAAAGTCAATATCTTAAGATTTTCCATATTTATCACCAACGCCACTATGATTTTTTGGTAGGTCTAATCTAAGACTACAAGCGTGCCAAACCATTTGAAAAGCTAATGCCTTTCACATGGTTAAATTGTCGTATTTGTAAATTTACTATTTAGGATTTTCTTAAGAAAGTCAATATCTTAAGATTTTCCATATTTATCACCAACGCCACTATGATTTTTTGGTAGGTCTAATATAAGACTACAAGCGTGCCAAACCATTTGAAAAGCTAATTCCTTTCACATGGTTAAATTGTCGTATTTGTAAATTTACTAGTTATAGGATTTTCTTAAGAAAGTCAATATCTTAAGATTTTCCATATTTATCACCAACGCCACTATGATTTTTTGGTAGGTCTAATCTAAGACTACAAGCGTGCCAAACCATTTGAAAAGCTAATGCCTTTCACATGGTTAAATTGTCGTATTTGTAAATTTACTATTTAGGATTTTCTTAAGAAAGTCGATATCTTAAGATTTTCCATATTTATCACCAACGCCACTATGATTTTTTGGTAGGTCTTATCTAAGACTACAAGCGTGCCAAACCATTTGAAAAGCTAATGCCTTTCACATGGTTAAATTGTCGTATTTGTAAATTTACTATTTAGGATTTTCTTAAGAAAGTCGATATCTTAAGATTTTCCATATTTATAACTAACGCCACTATGATTTTTTGGTAGGTCTTATCTAAGACTACAAGCGTGCCAAACCATTTGAAAAGCTAATGCCTTTCACATAGTTAAATTGTCGTATTTGTAAATTTACTATTTAGGGTTTTCTTAAGAAAGTCGATATCTTAAGATTTTCCATATTTATCACCAACGCCACTATGATTTTTTGGTAGGTCTTATCTAAGACTACAAGCGTGCCAAACCATTTGAAAAGCTAATGCCTTTCACATGGTTAAATTGTCGTATTTGTAAATTTACTATTTAGGATTTTCTTAAGAAAGTCGATATCTTAAGATTTTCCATATTTATCACTAACGCCAGTATGATTTAAATATAGTGGGGTTCTTGCTAAATATCGAAAATCTTAAGATATTGAGTTTCTTAAGAAAATTGTAATAGGTCTGTACAGAAATTTGTAATTTTAAATATGTGAAAGCCATTAGCTTTTTAAATGATTTGGTAGTTTTGTAGTCCTATTATGGACCTATCAAAAAACCATAGTGGGGTTCTTGCTAAATATCGAAAATCTTAAGATATTGAGTTTCTTAAGAAAATTGTAATATGTATTTAAAGTAACGTTTTTATTATATTTTAATTCTGAATATTAAATTATATTTGCCTAAATGATGACCGACTAACTATTAATACTACCTTCTGACTAATACAATTACAAATATTTAGATTTAGTATAAACTTCATAAAACATATATGACGTGTGAAGTTTGTCCTAAGTTGGCACTACATTTTTTTTTTATTTTTTAGTTCTAATCTAGTTCCAACTTCACACGCATAGACGTTCAGTCTTTCAATAATAAAAATTATAATATTAAAATTTGTGAGGTAGAAACAAATATTAAATTGAATGACGAAAATTTTTCCTTAAAAGCTATGGTAAATTATGATAACACATTAAGACATTATACTGCAATTATAAAAAGACTAAATAATAATTGGGAAATTTTCGATGATTTGAAAAAGTTTCCCGTGTTAACAACAAACCAGATATTTGTTAATCCAGCAATTTTATTTTACTACAGAACGTAATTTCAAATAATAATCTAATTATAATCGGTTAATCGTAACCTCAGTCAGACTACTATTTTTAGTTACTAAATTACTACATATCAATTGGTAATTAGAAATCAGTAATTACTAATGATTAATAATGACCAATTAGTAATTATTGGTCATTATTAATCAGTAATTAGTATTCATCCAAACAAGGCTAACCAAGCGATTCTCAGTATTAGCACTCTTCCTCTGTATGAATGATCAGGGTCCCTATAAACGGCATATACATTGTGAATGAAATGGATCTCATTGGTTTGAGTGCTCCATACTGGTAAATCTAATATTCTTCACGAAAATAAAAGATGATCACCGTACGCCGTACATAAAATGATTTTAGTGCTTGGTCACTTGCAGATAGTTTGTCTGGCCATCCTCTTGACGCCCAGCTACAAACTTTAGCGAAAACTGGGTTATTCGATGTCATTTTAGATATATCATCATCTGATAAAACTGGTCTTGCTAAGTTTTCTATCATAAGAATTTCTTCATGGGTATGCGTTGTTGATGAGTCAGACAATTGAAAACGGCTTAAAAAATCTGCATTATTCATTTTATTTCCAGCGCGATGAATTATCTCATAATCGTATGCCATCAGGGAAATTCTTCTTGTAAGCATTTGAGATGACGTGACAGTTGGAATTTGCTAATGTGGATTGAACAATCCCAATAACGGTCGATGGTCAGTGATTATTTTAAAATGTCTTCCGTAGATAAATTCATGAAATTTTTTTACCCCTGCAATTACAGCTACCGCTTCCCTGTCAATTTGCGAATAACTCCTTTCACTTCTCGACAGTGTTCTTGAATAAAATGAAATAGGTTTTTCATTGCCATTTTCCATTAGATGGCATAACACAGCACCAAGACCATATGGCGAAGCGTCACAAATAAGAAGAAGTGGCAAATCTTGATTATAGTGAATTAATATGCGATCCGATGATAATAGTTGTTTTAGGTTGTTGAAAACCATTTTTGATTTTTATCCAATAAACGATGGAGAGGTTCTGCAATTGTCGCTTTCTGTGGCAAAAAGAATGATAAAAATTTAGCAATCCTAAAAATGATTGGAGTTGCTTTTTATCGGTTGGTTGCAGTGCATTTTGAATAGCTTGGATTTTATCGGATGTAGGCCTGATCCCCAAAGCATCAATTTTAAATCCAAGAAAATTGATTGATGGAACTCCAAATTTGCACTTATCTCGACGTAGACGTAGCCCAGATTTGTCAAAACGCGAAAAAATTTCACTTAAACGATCAGCAAGTTCCATTTGAGTATGTCCTGTAACCACAATGTCATCGAAGTATGGTAATACCCCTAGGATATTTCTCAGAATATTTTCAATAAAAGGCTGAAATATTCCAGGTGCTGACGAAATACCAAATAGAAAACGGGTTACTCTAAACGCACCTTTGTGAGTAACAATTGTCTGAAGTAATGATGACCTCTCGTCGACTGACAATTGCTGATATGCCTGTGATAAATCTAGCTAAGCAAAGGTTTGGCCTCCGACAATCAAAGCCAATAGTGTTGTGATAGCTGGAATTTGGAAACAATGCGGCTTTAAAGCTTTGTTCAAGGTGGATTTATAATCCCCGCAAATCCAAATAAAAAATACAAAAATTACCATTTATCAACCCCAATAACTAGATCTATAATCCATCATATCGGAATGGGGCTAATTTTATTTGAAAGAACACCCCTTTATATGTTAATCACATAAGCCGAATCCCGGTGAAAACTCTGTGAGCTGGCCAATCCTCTATACAGTAAACCACTTAAATCCATATAAAAAATACAAAAATTACCATTTATCAACCTAAATAACAAGGTCTATAATCCATCATATCGAAATGGGGCTAATTTTATTTGAAAGAACACCCCTTAATATGTTAATCACATAAGCCGAATCCCGGTGAAAACTCTGTGAGCTGGCCAATCCTCTATACAGTAAACCACTTAAATCCATATAAAAAATACAAAAATTACCATTAATCAACCTCAATAACAAGATCTATAATCCATCATATCGGAATGGGGCTAATTTTATTTGAAAGAACACCCCTTAATATGTTACTCACATAAGCCAAATCCCGGTGAAAACTCTGTGAGCTGGCCAATCCTCTATACAGTAAACCACTTAAATCCATATAAAAAATACAAAAATTACCATTTATCAACCTCAATAACAAGATCTATAATCCATCATATCGGAATGGGGCTAATTTTATTTGAAAGAACACCCCTTAATATGTTACTCACATAAGCCAAATCCCGGTGAAAACTCTGTGAGCTGGCCAATCCTCTATACAGTAAACCACTTAAATCCATATAAAAAATACAAAAATTACCATTTATCAACCTCAGTAACAAGGTCTATAATCCATCATATCGGAATGGGGCTAATTTTATTTGAAAGAACACCCCTTAATATGTTACTCACATAAGCCAAACCCCGATGAAAACTCTGTGAGCTGGCCAATCCTCTATACAGTAAACCACTTAAATCCATATAAAAAATACAAAAATTACCATTTATCAACCTCAATAACAAGATCTATAATCCATCATATCGGAATGGGGCTAATTTTATTTGAAAGAACACCCCTTAATATGTTAATCACATAAGCCGAATCTCGGTGAAAACTCTGTGAGCTGGCCAATCCTCTATACAATAAACCACTTAAATCCATATAAAAAATACAAAAATTACCATTTATCAACCTCAATAACAAGGTCTATAATCCATCATATCGGAATGGGGCTAATTTTATTTGAAAGAACACCCCTTAATATGTTAATCACATAAGCCGAATCCCGGTGAAGACTCTGTGAGCTGGCCAATCCTCTATACAGTAAACCACTTAAATCCATATAAAAAATACAAAAATTACCATTTATCAACCTCAATAACAAGGTCTATAATCCATCATATCGGAATGGGGCTAATTTTATTTGAAAGAACATCCCTTAATATGTTAATCACATAAGCCGAATCCCGGTGAAAACTCTGTGAGCTGGCCAATCCTCTATACAGTAAACCACTTAAATCCATATAAAAAATACAAAAATTACCATTTATCAACCTCAATAACAAGGTCTATAATCCATCATATCGGATTGGGGCTAATTTTATTTGAAAGAACACCCCTTAATATGTTACTCACATAAGCCGAATCCCGGTGAAAACTCTGTGAGCTGGCCAATCCTCTATACAGTAAACCACTTAAATCCATATAAAAAATACAAAAATTACCATTTATCAACCTCAGTAACAAGGTCTATAATCCATCATATCGGAATGGGGCTAATTTTATTTGAAAGAACACCCCTTAATATGTTACTCACATAAGCCAAACCCCGATGAAAACTCTGTGAGCAGGCCAATCCTCTATACAGTAAACCACTTAAATCCATATAAAAAATACAAAAATTACCATTTATCAACCTCAATAACAAGGTCTATAATCCATCATATCGGAATGGGGCTAATTTTATTTGAAAGAACACCCCTTAATATGTTAATCACATAAGCCGAATCCCGGTGAAAACTCTGTGAGCTGGCCAATCCTCTATACAGTAAACCACTTAAATCCATATAAAAAATACAAAAATTACCATTTATCAACCTCAGTAACAAGGTCTATAATCCATCATATCGGAATGGGGCTAATTTTATTTGAAAGAACACCCCTTAATATGTTACTCACATAAGCCAAACCCCGATGAAAACTCTGTGAGCAGGCCAATCCTCTATACAGTAAACCACTTAAATCCATATAAAAAATACAAAAATTACCATTTATCAACCTCAATAACAAGATCTATAATCCATCATATCGGAATGGGGCTAATTTTATTTGAAAGAACACCCCTTAATATGTTAATCACATAAGCCGAATCCCGGTGAAAACTCTGTGAGCTGGCCAATCCTCTATACAATAAACCACTTAAATCCATATAAAAAATACAAAAATTACCATTTATCAACCTCAATAACAAGATCTATAATCCATCATATCGGAATGGGGCTAATTTTATTTAAAAGAACACCCCTTAATATGTTAATCACATAACCCGAATCCCGGTGAAAACTCTGTGAGCTTGCCAATCCTCTATACAGTAAACCACTTAAATCCATATAAAAAATACAAAAATTACCATTTATCAACCTCAGTAACAAGGTCTATAATCCATCATATCGGAATGGGGCTAATTTTATTTGAAAGAACACCCCTTAATATGTTACTCACATAAGCCAAACCCCGATGAAAACTCTGTGAGCTGGCCAATCCTCTATACAGTAAACCACTTAAATCCATATAAAAAATACAAAAATTACCATTTATCAACCTCAATAACAAGATCTATAATCCATCATATCGGAATGGGGCTAATTTTATTTGAAAGAACACCCCTTAATATGTTAATCACATAAGCCGAATCCCGGTGAAAACTCTGTGAGCTGGCCAATCCTCTATACAATAAACCACTTAAATCCATATAAAAAATACAAAAATTACCATTTATCAACCTCAATAACAAGGTCTATAATCCATCATATCGGAATGGGGCTAATTTTATTTGAAAGAACACCCCTTAATATGTTACTCACATAAGCCAAATCCCGGTGAAAACTCTGTGAGCTGGCCAATCCTCTATACAGTAAACCACTTAAATCCATATAAAAAATACAAAAATTACCATTTATCAACCTCAATAACAAGATCTATAATCCATCATATCGGAATGGGGCTAATTTTATTTGAAAGAACACCCCTTAATATGTTAATCACATAAGCCGAATCCCGGTGAAGACTCTGTGAGCTGGCCAATCCTCTATACAGTAAACCACTTAAATCCATATAAAAAATACAAAAATTACCATTTATCAACCTCAATAACAAGGTCTATAATCCATCATATCGGAATGGGGCTAATTTTATTTGAAAGAACATCCCTTAATATGTTAATCACATAAGCCGAATCCCGGTGAAAACTCTGTGAGCTGGCCAATCCTCTATACAGTAAACCACTTAAATCCATATAAAAAATACAAAAATTACCATTTATCAACCTCAATAACAAGGTCTATAATCCATCATATCGGATTGGGGCTAATTTTATTTGAAAGAACACCCCTTAATATGTTACTCACATAAGCCGAATCCCGGTGAAAACTCTGTGAGCTGGCCAATCCTCTATACAGTAAACCACTTAAATCCATATAAAAAATACAAAAATTACCATTTATCAACCTCAGTAACAAGGTCTATAATCCATCATATCGGAATGGGGCTAATTTTATTTGAAAGAACACCCCTTAATATGTTACTCACATTAGCCAAACCCCGATGAAAACTCTGTGAGCAGGCCAATCCTCTATACAGTAAACCACTTAAATCCATATAAAAAATACAAAAATTACCATTTATCAACCTCAATAACAAGGTCTATAATCCATCATATCGGAATGGGGCTAATTTTATTTGAAAGAACACCCCTTAATATGTTAATCACATAAGCCGAATCCCGGTGAAAACTCTGTGAGCTGGCCAATCCTCTATACAGTAAACCACTTAAATCCATATAAAAAATACAAAAATTACCATTTATCAACCTCAGTAACAAGGTCTATAATCCATCATATCGGAATGGGGCTAATTTTATTTGAAAGAACACCCCTTAATATGTTACTCACATAAGCCAAACCCCGATGAAAACTCTGTGAGCAGGCCAATCCTCTATACAGTAAACCACTTAAATCCATATAAAAAATACAAAAATTACCATTTATCAACCTCAATAACAAGATCTATAATCCATCATATCGGAATGGGGCTAATTTTATTTGAAAGAACACCCCTTAATATGTTAATCACATAAGCCGAATCCCGGTGAAAACTCTGTGAGCTGGCCAATCCTCTATACAATAAACCACTTAAATCCATATAAAAAATACAAAAATTACCATTTATCAACCTCAATAACAAGATCTATAATCCATCATATCGGAATGGGGCTAATTTTATTTGAAAGAACACCCCTTAATATGTTAATCACATAACCCGAATCCCGGTGAAAACTCTGTGAGCTTGCCAATCCTCTATACAGTAAACCACTTAAATCCATATAAAAAATACAAAAATTACCATTTATCAACCTCAGTAACAAGGTCTATAATCCATCATATCGGAATGGGGCTAATTTTATTTGAAAGAACACCCCTTAATATGTTACTCACATAAGCCAAACCCCGATGAAAACTCTGTGAGCTGGCCAATCCTCTATACAGTAAACCACTTAAATCCATATAAAAAATACAAAAATTACCATTTATCAACCTCAATAACAAGATCTATAATCCATCATATCGGAATGGGGCTAATTTTATTTGAAAGAACACCCCTTAATATGTTAATCACATAAGCCGAATCCCGGTGAAAACTCTGTGAGCTGGCCAATCCTCTATACAATAAACCACTTAAATCCATATAAAAAATACAAAAATTACCATTTATCAACCTCAATAACAAGGTCTATAATCCATCATATCGGAATGGGGCTAATTTTATTTGAAAGAACACCCCTTAATATGTTACTCACATAAGCCAAATCCCGGTGAAAACTCTGTGAGCTGGCCAATCCTCTATACAGTAAACCACTTAAATCCATATAAAAAATACAAAAATTACCATTTATCAACCTCAATAACAAGATCTATAATCCATCATATCGGAATGGGGCTAATTTTATTTGAAAGAACACCCCTTAATATGTTAATCACATAAGCCGAATCCCGGTGAAGACTCTGTGAGCTGGCCAATCCTCTATACAGTAAACCACTTAAATCCATATAAAAAATACAAAAATTACCATTTATCAACCTCAATAACAAGGTCTATAATCCATCATATCGGAATGGGGCTAATTTTATTTGAAAGAACATCCCTTAATATGTTAATCACATAAGCCGAATCCCGGTGAAAACTCTGTGAGCTGGCCAATCCTCTATACAGTAAACCACTTAAATCCATATAAAAAATACAAAAATTACCATTTATCAACCTCAATAACAAGGTCTATAATCCATCATATCGGATTGGGGCTAATTTTATTTGAAAGAACACCCCTTAATATGTTACTCACATAAGCCGAATCCCGGTGAAAACTCTGTGAGCTGGCCAATCCTCTATACAGTAAACCACTTAAATCCATATAAAAAATACAAAAATTACCATTTATCAACCTCAGTAACAAGGTCTATAATCCATCATATCGGAATGGGGCTAATTTTATTTGAAAGAACACCCCTTAATATGTTACTCACATAAGCCAAACCCCGATGAAAACTCTGTGAGCAGGCCAATCCTCTATACAGTAAACCACTTAAATCCATATAAAAAATACAAAAATTACCATTTATCAACCTCAATAACAAGGTCTATAATCCATCATATCGGAATGGGGCTAATTTTATTTGAAAGAACACCCCTTAATATGTTAATCACATAAGCCGAATCCCGGTGAAAACTCTGTGAGCTGGCCAATCCTCTATACAGTAAACCACTTAAATCCATATAAAAAATACAAAAATTACCATTTATCAACCTCAGTAACAAGATCTATAATCCATCATATCGGAATGGGGCTAATTTTATTTGAAAGAACACCCCTTAATATGTTACTCACATAAGCCAAACCCCGATGAAAACTCTGTGAGCAGGCCAATCCTCTATACAGTAAACCACTTAAATCCATATAAAAAATACAAAAATTACCATTTATCAACCTCAATAACAAGATCTATAATCCATCATATCGGAATGGGGCTAATTTTATTTGAAAGAACACCCCTTAATATGTTAATCACATAACCCGAATCCCGGTGAAAACTCTGTGAGCTGGCCAATCCTCTATACAGTAAACCACTTAAATCCATATAAAAAATACAAAAATTACCATTTATCAACCTCAATAACAAGGTCTATAATCCATCATATCGGAATGGGGCTAATTTTATTTGAAAGAACACCCCTTAATATGTTACTCACATAAGCCAAATCCCGGTGAAAACTCTGTGAGCTGGCCACTCCTCTATACAGTAAACCACTTAAATCCATATAAAAAATACAAAAATTACCATTTATCAACCTCAATAACAAGATCTATAATCCATCATATCGGAATGGGGCTAATTTTATTTGAAAGAACACCCCTTAATATGTTAATCACATAACCCGAATCCCGGTGAAAACTCTGTGAGCTGGCCAATCCTCTATACAGTAAACCACTTAAATCCATATAAAAAATACAAAAATTACCATTTATCAACCTCAATAACAAGGTCTATAATCCATCATATCGGAATGGGGCTAATTTTATTTGAAAGAACACCCCTTAATATGTTAATCACATAAGCCGAATCCCGGTGAAAACTCTGTGAGCTGGCCAATCCTCTATACAGTAAACCACTTAAATCCATATAAAAAATACAAAAATTACCATTAATCAACCTCAATAACAAGATCTATAATCCATCATATCGGAATGGGGCTAATTTTATTTGAAAGAACACCCCTTAATATGTTACTCACATAAGCCAAATCCCGGTGAAAACTCTGTGAGCTGGCCAATCCTCTATACAGTAAACCACTTAAATCCATATAAAAAATACAAAAATTACCATTTATTAACCTCAATAACAAGATCTATAATCCATCATATCGGAATGGGGCTAATTTCATTTGACAGAACACCCCTTAATATGCTAATCACATAAGCCGAATCCCGGTGAAAACTCTGTGAGCTGTCCAATCCTCTATACAGTAAACCACTTAAATCCATATAAAAAATACAAAAATTACCATTTATCAACCTCAATAACAAGGTCTATAATCCATCATATCGGAATGGGGCTAATTTTATTTGAAAGAACACCCCTTAATATGTTAATCACATAAGCCGAATCCCGGTGAAAACTCTGTGAGCTGGCCAATCCTCTATACAGTAAACCACTTAAATCCATATAAAAAATACAAAAATTACCATTTATCAACCTCAATAACAAGGTCTATAATCCATCATATCGGAATGGGGCTAATTTTATTTGAAAGAACACCCCTTAATATGTTACTCACATAAGCCAAATCCCGGTGAAAACTCTGTGAGCTGGCCAATCCTCTATACAGTAAACCACTTAAATCCATATAAAAAATACAAAAATTACCATTTATCAACCTCAATAACAAGATCTATAATCCATCATATCGGAATGGGGCTAATTTTATTTGAAAGAACACCCCTTAATATGTTAATCACATAACCCGAATCCCGGTTAAAACTCTGTGAGCTGGCCAATCCTCTATACAGTAAACCACTTAAATCCATATAAAAAATACAAAAATTACCATTTATCAACCTCAATAACAAGGTTTTATTAGATTTTTCAAAAGCACGTTGCTTGATAACAGGCCGATGTCTTGGCCGAGTAACTAGCGAGCCTATTAATTAGATCAGTCAAATTCGAATCACATGTACGAAATATACTAATTAAAACCATAACAGCTGATAATGCTCTGTGGTATTTTTCAGTCTAATGTTATTATGATTAGTTTATTTTGTATACGTAACTCAACAAAGACTGATTTAACAGGCTTGCTATTTTAACAAAAAAATTCTCAGTAATAACTTTGTTTAAAATTTGGCAAGTTATTTTAATTTACAAAATTGCTTTTACCGACTGTTTTACTAATACATGTAATTTTTTTTGTTAATTTAACAAATTTCGTATACATATACGTTTTGTTATTTTTTGTTATTTGTTGAAAACTTCACACCCGTCATTTATGTTGGTTTTCGATCCTTGTCATACGAATTTCCTTAAAAAACAGCGTTTTTATTCATAAGGTTAAGGTTATACAGGTGGCTCTGATAATTTACTCATTATTGCAACCAACTATTTAATTTTGATACTTTGAATCTTTACATAAGGTTCTAAATTAAGTTTACAAATATTGCTGATTAATATTGCTGAATATATCTAAATCTTGTTTACATTTACTTCAATAATTAAGAAAACAAACTTATGATTGATCTTGATCTTTAGCCAAACCTTTAAATAGGTGAATTAGCTGAATTTTTATACAGTTAAGTTTGGATTATTGAGATGTTCACAACAAATAATTACTAATAAATAAATAAAGTTCTGGTGAAAATGTGTTAAAACCAAATTTTTTTGTAAAATTGTAAATTTTTATAAAAATAAGAGATTTATCGCCAGGTACGTGTACAGCACGAAGTTAGCTATAGGGCGTTGAAATATTCTCAACTCCATTGATGATTGGATTGGCATGCTTTCGATGGGGGCTATAAGTGTTCATTTTATTTCCGATACTTGTACCTTTTTTTTAACTTCCTGATAATTTGACGATCAAGATAGTTGTAAATAATACCAATTTTGAATTATAAAAACAATTTTTAATTCCCGGATTGCTAAATTTTGCGATTAATCTCAGAATATTTTAAAATCTATTTTAATTTTTTTATTTATAATTTAATTGTTCATATCAGGTAGTAAATTTGCCACAAATATTAAATTTGTTGCCAATTAATTATTTTTATTTCTAATGGTTATCTCTGAAAATTTTTAATCCGATGTTCAAAACTAACTATTTGTCTTCCAACAAATTATAAATGTTGCCCATTTGGTGCTCATTACATTGTGTTATTTTATAATTTTTTTGTATGTCAAATATTAATTGTTTTGTTGCCGGTTTATTGCCAGATTTTTGATAGTTCGGGAATTTTCAATATTTGTTTTTCTTTTAAATTAATTTTAAAGCTTTTGTATTTGGTAACGGAGTTAGATTAGACGGAATGAGTAATGATGTGGCGACATGCACATTTTGTTTCGCTCGACTTATAGCATTGTAGATAGTGAGCCCCTCGAAAGCTTTTACACACAATCAATGTTTTTTATATCTTCTCGAGCATTATTTTCTGTATAGTTGATGGTTTCATCAATGCTATGTCATTCTACTCAGAATCTCTTGGTTTATGGCAAGGGAGTCAAAATAATATTTTTTGGAGATAACCACGTTTCCCCAACCTATTCCCGAATATATAACTGATTAAACGTTTTAGTTTTAAGATAACTTTTTATTATTATTATTATTATTATATTACAATGAAGGTAAAAAAAAGTTACAAAAATCCTTAAATTACGTATTTTTTTTTTTTTTTTTTTGAATTATTCTGTCTTTACGGATACTCAATAATTTTTCATAATTTATAATACCTATGACTTTAACTTATCGTTATTATAATTATTGCAAATTAATTACAATTAATTTTTTTAAATAATAGTAGAAAAAATTGTTATAAAAACTACCAGTGATCTTTGTTTTCTAAAGTTAATTATAAAAATACAAATAAAATTAGACATCAGCTTATTAGGCTATTATCTACTTAAACTAAAATGCTAATTTTTCCACCAAAATTTATATATGTTGCACATAAATTTTCTTATGTCATATGTGGATATATTCTTGTCAAATCGAAGCATTTCTGGATTATTTATTTCTTCTAGTGAAATGGTCTTTTTATTAGGGCGCCGGTTGATATGATATATGATTGGAGTGCCATCATTCAATTGTAATAATTGATTTTTGTCCATAAATACAAAAGACTCGGGTGGTAGTATACCCTTTTCCATAGCGTAAATTATTTCGTTGTCATCAGTGAGGTATGGTGCGTATATCATAGAATTATCTAGGTTCATTGTTGACCTTTGAATATGTTTTCTTATTAAATTTAATATAAACATATCTATCCTTGGCACTTTAACACTATTATACAAATTTTTGTTTGAGATATATTTCATTCGATCCTGGTTTTGTCGGTACTGTGATGTACATGCTCGTATACATTTTCGTTCAAAAATGCGTAGTTTTTCCATATTAGATGCATTAATGTTAAACCATATCGGTGCCCCATATGTGATGATGGGTCGGATTAACGACTTGTAACACAAAAGTTTGACATTTTGGTTAAGGTATTTTCCATGGAATAATTTTCCTAGTGTACCATAAGCCCCTTTTGCTACATTCAGTTGAATAGCAATATGTTTGTTAAAATATAGAAAATGATCAATTTTTATCCCCAAATATTTGACCATTATTTTTTGTTCTATAATTGTGTCATCCAGCTGAATATTCAGGTTTTTCCAATTTTTCCTTATATCTTTGTTCGCAAAATTTAATGGTTTTCGAAATAATATTGTTTCGCATTTGTTTTTATTTATCGTAATTTTCCACTTTAATAGTATGTCATTAACTCTATTAAAGCTTGCTTGTAATTTTTGTTTAATGATATTTATATTGGATCCTGGAGAGTAGATGATCATATCGTCCGCATACGCAATTGATTGGCATGTTTGGGAATTAATATGTTTACTTTTGATGAGTTGTGACGTATATATATTATAGAGAATTGGAGCCAATATCGTTCCTTGCTGTAATCCATTTTCCCATTTAAATGATTTTTCTGTTGTAATTTTTCCATTTGTCATTTTAAATTCGCGATTGTATAATAGTTTTATAATAATATTAATTAAATGTTTATTAATATTTAATTGTGTTAAGCAGAATATTAGACCATTCAACCAAACGGAATCAAACGCACGTTCAATGTCTATGAGAATAGCCCCTATTACTTGGCCACTGTTCAGGTTTCTTGTTAAATCCGAGACTAATTTATGAATAGCGTGTGTTGTGGAATGTCCTTTTTTAAATCCAAACTGATTATCTGGGATTATTTCATTGGCAAGCACAAAATCTTGTAGTTCATTGTAAATTATCTTTTCAAAAATTTTACTTATATTCGGCAATAGGTTTATAGCTCTATAATTGTTGTGTCTAGATTTGTCTTTGTTTTTCTTGGCGATCGGTATTATTTTTGCAATTTTCCAATTTTCTGGGATATGATTGTTGTTTATTAAATTATTGAAGATAGTGCAGTACTCCTCTATAATTGGTAGTGGTAAGTATTTTAATGCTATATTGGGGATTCGGTCTAGCCCACTAGATTTTTTTGTATTCGTAAATTTAAATAAAAATTTCACTTCAGATGGAGTTACAAATATGGTTGATATTTCTTTTAATTTTTCATCAGTTGCTGTCATTTGTTCATTAAAAGTTGTTATTGTTGAGTGTGAAATATTGGCAGTATTGGTCCATTGTTCCATTGTGTTATTTATGTTTTGTTCTAATTTGGTGAATGGTCTGGATACATTTATACAGGATGATTCTTGTATGTAGGCCCCTATTAAGTTTAATTTTTCAGCTGTAGATGTTATGTGTAATGTGTTGTTTGTTTTCCTCTGCGTATTTGGGTCAATTCCACTCATGTCTAATATTTTTGAATCCCCGATGTTATTTGTGTCTATTGTTAGGTTTTCAATATCGAGTTGATCTTTAGGCCGGTATAATTGATTTATACTATCAAATACATTTTTATTATTTTTAAGAGTAATGTTTTCAATTTTTGTCTTCCAGTATTTTTGCACTTGTAATTTTATGTTTTGTTTTATTAGGTCGTTCACATTATTTAGTATAGATTTGAGTCGGCTTATAAGGTGGGTATTATTATTACCTAATGTTATTCTTTTAATTTTTTTTATTGCTGTGATAATTTTACTTTTCTTTCGGTATAAGCGTTCTATAGTTGTGTTTGTATACAAGTCCCAAAGATTGTGCGATTTTCTTTTAGTTGATGAATCTTTCATTGACTGACTAATTAGTCGATCTATAGAATTCAGATGCTGATCAATTTCGTTATTTGATAATATTTTGCTGTTTTCTGCTATGCGGTTAATTCTGTGTTCACTTAAGAGCTTGGTGTAATTTTGATCAATTTTTATTTTATAGATTTCCCATTTTATTCCTCTCAACCAAATCGATTGTTCATTCAATGTATCGGGGGTGAATGCATCTTGAGTTGTTAAGTTTAGATCCAGCGAGAATAGAATTCCTCTATGATCACTGTCGTATCTTACACTACGTACTTCTTGTGATATGGATATTCTATTATCGAAGAAAACCATGTCTAAATAAGAATTCGCTAGTATAAATGTGGGCTTCTCGGTCGATGTTTTATATTCTAATTTAAACAATGCTTTATTATCATCAAGCCAATTATTTAATTTGATACCTCTAGCGTTATTTGTGTTATTCCTCCAATTGCTATGCCTGGCGTTTATGTCACCAGTTAAAATGTAGTATATGTTACTATTTATTAAATTTAGTTTATTAAATATTTGTTCCCAACTGTTTATAAATTCGTTATTTGTTCCATGCGCTGAGTACAGTGCTACTATGATTAGTTTAGAGTTATCACTTAAATTTAATTGGATAGTTGTTGTTTCAATATAAGAATTTATTTGGTTTAAAATGTTTATTTCACTATATTTAATATTAGTTTTAATTATTATGGCGGTTCCTCCTCCCGCTGTGTTTATGTTTGGACGGTCTGTGCGAATTATGTTGTATCCATTTATGTTTAATTTATGTTTTTTATTTAATTTTGTTTCAGTTATAACTAGTATATCAGGATTATGAGTATTTAAAAATTTAATTAAATCAGTCCTGCGGTATATTGCAATTATTGAGTTTACATTTAGTGTTATTATTTTTAAGCGGCGCATATTTTATCCATTATGTACTACAGAGCTTTCGTTATTTGTTCAATATTTTCTTCATATTTCTTAAGCTGTAATTTCATGTTAATTAGTTCTTGATTTATATTAATTTCGGTGGAATTTTGTTGTGGTTTCAATAGATCGGCAAATGATATTTTTGGATCAATTAATCTATTGAAGTTAATATTTGTACTTGTGTTGCTTTCTTTTTTTTGGTTGACACTGTAAGTATTTGTTTTCGTTGAATTATTGTTTCGTTTTTCTTCTTTTTGTTGGTGTAGTTTTTGTATTAGTGTTTTGTAAACCGGGCATCCTTTGTATGATGCCGGGTGTCCAATCGATTTACAATTAATGCAGAAAGCTGGTTCTTCTTTTGTCAGTTTTTCACATGTTCCCGGTTTATGGTCTTTATTACATTTCACACATCGGAATGCAAGACGACAGTTAAAAGCTGAATGCCCATACCGTTGACACCTTTTACATTGGCATACTACTTTGTTTCTTAGTGTTTCCCATCTAACTTTCTGATAATTAATAATTTTTATATTAACTAGCTTCCTAATTTCACTTTTAGGGCCAATTTGAACTAAGAAAATTGGAAGTTTTCGCTGTTCTCGCAATGCTTTATCCGTAACTAACTGACTCACTTTAATTATAGACAAAGTTTCATCTTCGAAATTTTTTAGTTCGTTATGGATGTCATCTATGTTCTCACAAGTTGTTAACCCCTTTAGAACTAGTGTTTTTGGTCGCTCGTCTCTTATGGTATAAGAAAAGTAATTAGTTTCAACTTCGTCTAACGTATTCTTGATGAGTGTAAAGGTTTCTTTATCTTTGGTGTAAATAGTGTGCTTATAGTCATCTATTGTTTTAATTTCAGCATTATGAATATTCTTCAATTTAAGAATTTTGATGGTATCTGCGACAGACTGTTTATGTATGTTAATAGGTGGAAGTTTAATATTTTTGTTTACAATGGTATTATTGCTGTTTGTTTTATTTTTGTTGTTACAAATATTGCTGTTTGTTTGATTATGATGTTGTTGACCTTGAAATGGAGATCGATTTTTTTTTTAATAATTTCAAATTCGTTCTGCTCTGAATCGATATTATTTGTTGATTGTCCCGTATCTTCATTCATCTCCTGTTCATTGTCCATTAAAATATTAAATTGATTGGATGTCAATATGTTTGTGTCATTATTTATGCTGTTTAATTCATTGTTATTGGAATTTGGGTTACTATGGGATTGTATTAGTAATTTTAATTGTTGTTTTAGTTCAATCACTTCTTTTTTTAAACCTGCATTTTCTTTTATTATCTTTTTATTGGCGTTTGACTGTTGTGGTGTTGATGACATTTTTGTTTTTTTTATTGTAGCTGTTCGAAATTTTGTACGTGTTTTTGGCATTAATTGGTTGGTTATCCCGTTATTAAATATTGAAGCGGAGGTCAAAGCAATGGTATTGCTAGTGACCTCACTATTTAATTCGGTACCAACATTTATTGGTTGACAGAGACTATGCTCTGATATATGTGTGGTAACACCACTAATAACTTTTATTTTGTTTGCACTTAATTTATTTCACTATTTATTCGTTTACTCGCGTTTTTAACTTTCCCGTTTTAATAATTGTTTATTTCACAATAAAATCAATTTAGGTGTTGCTCGTTCAAAATTCAAAACAAGACTCCACTGATTAAACGTACATTTGGTATTTTTCTAATATCATTTTCATTCGTGAGGATACCGCATCTATCCCAATACTCCATAATTGATTTCACCAACCACCAATAACATTATTTAAATGAAAATTTTTTAGAAGCGTCCTATTAAACGAATGCTAACTCAGTTCTCATTTAAGATATAATTTGAAGTATTTTGGACACCGCCCCGAATAACAGGTTTCGTCCTAAGATGATTTGCTTCATGGCTATTCGGTTTTCGGTTTGGCACAAAAAACTCTGTTCCGGATTTTGGCGAAAGTTTAAATGCGACATTTGACCGATGCGATATATTTTCCTTCGTTGTGGTTTAATTGCTACAAATCTAGTTAGTGGAAATAATACCAAATGATTCCAGTTACGATCATAGAAATCAAAATGTACAGAGTTTTGCTAACGTTAGGGTCGAGAAATGAATAAGATTACATTCTTCAAATTATCGAATAATGTCGATTTTAAAATATTAATAATATTAGGTTTGGTGTGATTGGCTTTGTGAAAGTCTACATTTTTTAAGTGTTAATAAATTTTGTGGGTTTGAATTTTTTTAATTTACCATAAATTTCAAATATGTATGTGTCAAGGAATTTTACTTTTATAACAAATTTGCCCAAATGTAAGTTTTTTAATACAAATTTGTAGATACGTACGTATTTTCAAAATATTAATTAATTATCTAAAGTGTTTTTGCATTTTATTTAAATAGTAGTTTTCTTTTATTGTGTATTTAAATTGTAATTGTCTTTTAAATTGTATATTAGTAATATTTCAAATTTATTGTTCGGGAAAGATGAATTTTAATCTAAAATTAATTACTGCAATAATGGTAATCCATTATTGAAATTTGCCGTTGCTTATATCACTATCAAACCAAATTTGTAAAAGTACAAATATGAATAAAATAACAAATACGTTCAAAAACTTTACATTAGAGTGATATTAAAAATTAAAACACTTGTCGCAAGAAGGACCGGTTTCGAGCATTCAACTACTGAGAAAGTATGTAATGCAAACTTGATTCTCGTTGTGAAACGTTGTACATACTGTTGTGTCTAGTATCAAAAATCGCATACGGTAAATAAATAAATTTAAAATTATTTAGAGAGAATTAATTTACATTAATAAAATTAGATTTATTTAAAGATAAGTGAGAAACAAAAGAATATCCCCATTTGTGCCTCGCGTATATAGAAGCAAAGGAAAGCAATCTCCATAAAAAAAAATGAATGTTATTCAACGTTTTGAAAAGCGAGAAAAGGCATTTAATATTGCCAGTTCGATGGGATTACCACCTACAAAAGTAGGGACAATTTTAAAAAATTCGGAAACAATTCGTGCGAGTGCTGCCGCGGCAACCGTAAAATCTGTTGAAGTGACAACCAAGTCCAGACTAATAATTCTGGAAAAAATAGAAAAAGCGCTAAGCATTTGGATAAATGACTTAAACGAAAAAAACTTACCTGTAACCACGCTCATTATCCAACAGAAAGCGACCAGTGTATTTAATCATTTTAAAAAAATGGATACTGAGGGCGATAAGAACCTCAGCTTTAGCGCTAGTTGCGGATAGTTCGATAGATTTAAAAAGAGAATGCAGTTCCATAATGTAAAAATTTCCAAACAAATTTAAAGAAATAGTAACTGAAGGAGGATATACTCCTCAACAAATTTTTAACGTTGATGAGACAGGGCTACTTTGGAAACGTATGCCGACAAGAACTTTTATTTCCAAAGAGGAAAATGTTGCTCCTGGACAGAAAATGGCTAAGGATAGATTAACGCTCCTTCTTGGGGGCAATGCTTTTAACGATTTCAAGCTTAAGCCGTTATTAATATGCAAATCAGAAACACCAAGAGCCATGAAAAATATATCCAAAGAAACTCTTCCGGTAATTTGGCGATCTAATAAAAAGGCTTGGGTAGCGGCTGGCATTTTTTCCGAATGGTTTAACAAATATTTTTGCTCGGCAGTTAAATCATATTGTGAGAAATATAATTTGGCATATAAAGCGTTGCTACTCATCGACAATGCCCCTGGTCACCCAGTTAATTTGGATGAAACGAACGATCAAATTAAAGTAATATTTTTACCACCGATACTACTTCTGTCCTTCAACCCATGGACCAAAGAGCTATTGCAGAATCGATACACTGAACAACGAGTTAGAACAAGCAAATGGTAATGATATTATTCGACAATTTTAGAGTAATTTCAGTATTATGCAAGCAATAGAAAACATAAATAAATCCTGGCAAGAGGTTTCTGTGCCAACAATGAGCAAGGTATGGAGAAAAATATGGCCCGGCCCGAATGTATATCTGAGTCTGAGGACGGTGACATAGATAATCCTGATCAGCTAAACACAGAAATTGTAGTGTCGGCCCATCAAGTTGGGCTTACAGACGTCGATGAATCTGATGTATCGGATATATTATGTGGACATGAGGAACCATTAACTGATGACGAGCTAATGGAACGTTCACGTCGAACGAAATAATACACCGCCTGAAAGTGAATCGACAAACGTACAATTTTCAATACGAAAATTATTACAAGCACTAAGTCATATTGATCAGGCCGTAGAAATCTTCGGGGAATATGACAATGATTCGGCAAACTTAATTTAAAGCAGCCTATTGAATCATTTTTCAACCCAATCTTCAATAAAGACACACCAGGACCATCCTTAAATCTTAAGCTTGCTAATGTTCAAGCTACGCACTGTGAATCTCAAATATCGGATGATGATAGCTGGCTCAGACATGTACATATGTATGTATGTATGTACTGTACATATGTACATACCTGTGGTCAAAAGGCAAAACCGCTTATTTCGCTTTTATAACATTTTCAAGAGAGAGATAATACTATTTAAAAAAATCTGTACAAAAATGAATAAGTATTTAAGTATATATGATTGCCATTTTTTAAACGAGAGATGTAACCATTTTATGAAATAGGTCGCTAATAATTATTTTGCTAATTAACCTTGAAATTTAATAAAAATGTCACTAAGCTGTTTTGTTATTTTAATTTATTTGTCATATTTTTTGCTTAAACTAGTAAAGCCATTTTTCCAATTTTTTTCTGTAATTCATATAAAACATAAGTAGAGTTAAAATAGTCAATATAGTGGAAAACTAAAAAAATAATCCTTTTTTTTTTAAAGTTTAAAAACTTTTAAAATTCACGGGTATCGACTTTAATTCACGGATTACCCACGGACGGTGGATTATATCTTTCTTAATCGTCAGATTCTGATTCCTCAACCAAATCCGGGTCGTCATCCGATAAATTTTCAGTTTCTAAATTTTGGTAAAAGGAATGAGCTTCTTTGCTTATTAGTGGTAACATGGCCAAGAGATAACGTTTCCTTTTTTCACTAATTTTTACCGGAGAAGGGTAGCAGACTTTTAGATCATTACAAGATATTGAATTTATACCCCGTCGGTTAATATTAAGCACCTTAAAATTCGAGTCCCGACATAAAGTGGTTTTATACTCAATTTGTCCTAATTTACGGGTATATCTCGGCCAAGTCACGTAAATAAGACGAAATTAATATTGAAAACTTAGAAGCTTACAAACAAAAAGTATGTAGTAATAATTATTACCCTCCGTATTATTAACTTTTAACAGTCCCGAAAAGTTAAAAAACATGTCCCTTGATACCTCGGTTACGAAGTAATTTGAATTTACCGATCGAACAAAATTAAAGCAATCACGGGGATGGTGAATGCTAGCAGTTGTATTCCTCTTTTTGCTTGCGATTAACGCATGCATTGTATTACACTCCATATGGATGTGACCAGGAACGAGAAATTTATGATCAATTTTTTTCTAAATGTGGAATGGTTTGAATTAGTACTTCGAACAGTGTGGTGACGAACGAATTTTTATTTTGTCCAGTACTTGAACCGTTGTACAATGTTAAATATTTAACATCACTTGAAATATTCGAAAGGTGTTAAAATAAACATGAATCAATTTCGTTTCCGCCTCTGTTACCATCGGCTTCATGTCACATCATGTTGTGTGCCCTAATCAGTTGAGCATCGTTTAATGTTAAATTGAATGTCCAGAGTTGACGCTTGTAGAAACTAATTGATGTGCATAACAGCGGTGTAGGTAAACACTGCTGTAAGTTAAATGTGTATGTTTTAATTGATCTGTTGGCCTTGGCATGAAGTTGGTCAGCTCGTTTGCTCTCATATGCGGTATCTGTACGTTCTAAATGCTTTATCTTTTCTTCCAATAATTTTGATTTATCGTCTTCATTTTCTGAAGATTTTATTTGCATTTCAAGCAATTCACATTTGTTACATCGATCAAGCGGCGGCTTTTTAAATTTTAAATTCAATGTCTTAAAAATTTCTTTTTGTAATAGAAATAGGATTGCGATATTTTTCAGTGTACAGTTTGTACAATACAGAGTAAGGTCCCTTTGCAGATATTTTTGTTGTATATGACGCCGAGTGTAGTGACTCTCGTAATGCGGAAAACTGTTAATGTGGTTTAATACCTTGTGATACTTTTCCTGAGAAATTTTATTTGCAGGAGCGTGCCGTCCGCGTTTGTCGCTTGGTAATACTATGCCTGCCGAATCAATTTTTATCTGTATTACTTACACTAAATATACGTAAAAAGCACTTGTGACAAACGCGTATACGATTAGTTTTTACTTCTACAAAGTAATTGTAAGAGTAAGCCCGCTTTCTCTGGCCACTTATGGATTTTATTAAAGTTTCTTTTTTTTTGATTCAATTTCTATCATTCCAGATAAATATGATTGGCACATGTTGTAACTAGCTAGGTCCCAATAATTTGTAAATATTGATGTTTGGTTCTGTGGCGTTATCTTTGTTGAACATTTAAGCTTACAGCTAACGTCCAAAGGTTTTACATTTCGCGCCTTCACCAATTTCCCTTTATGTTTGAAATAATCTTGCCCTAAATTACGCTCTTTAGTGATTTCACGTTTTCTAATCTTGTGTGGTATATCACATTCCGACAAATTTCGTTTCAATTGGGTTGCCATTATAATCACACTTAAGCTACATTCAACAGACGCATCACTATTATTTTCTTCATCGGTTGGAACATAATTTGGGTCGGCGTCACTATCATCGAACACAACACCATCCTCTAGGATGTGTTTTTCATTACAGCTAGTTGAGTTTTTAGGTGATATTTCAGAATCTCAAATTTTAATTTCTTCGATATTACCAATTTGTGAACACGCAGTTTTTCTTCTAAAACGGTTGATTGAAAACTACGAGATTCTGTAGAGCGCAATTTTGATTTCAAGGCTATTTCCACTGCTTGCTTACTGGAACATGGACTCATTATGCCTAAGAAATATAAAAAGAAATATATACGGTTTAAAATAGCAATTAATTATTTTACCTATATCATATCCAGTTTCTTTGTTCTTCTCAGAATCCTTAGAAGCTAACACCATGGTAATTAACTTTTCCCCACGACTAATTATTCACTTTGCACTGTTTCACTTAATTAAACCACAATTTTCCACAAAAACGCAAAATTCACGAGCCAAAACCACTTAAATGCCGTTAAAATGATTAAAATTTAATTATATTTTAGACAAAACCGCCTTACTAAAATAAGCTGTTTTGGTAAACTGAAAATTAATCCGTTGTTTTATCCTAAATATGGCTAAAAAGGTTTTTCCCCAAAACACAAAGAGCAAAATGACTTGTTTAAAATAAGTTGATACTTTATTTACTAAACTGATCAAATTTATAAAATCCAATAAGTACTTATGTAAGATAAACTTTCATTCTTTCTCGAACCTTCTAGAAGGAAAGTGTAAAAGGTCTGAAGTGATCATAAGTGAAAAAATAAATAAAATTCAAAGTAAAGTTTAATTAACTTAATAAATAGTTTCAAAAATCAATATATACACAGGGTGAGTACATTTATTCATTTACCTCGTATAGATATTGCAATCCTAAATTAGTATTATAAGAAATACGGCTGCTCGCCGCCCAATTTAATCACGGAAGCTTCATTCACTTACGTTAGTGACAATAAGCTAAACGACTTAAATTACTCAAAAACTAGTGTAAATCAATATAACCTCAAAGATAACGAGAAAACTCGTGTAAATATGATAAACTATAGTGAAGCCATCTCAGAACCAGCACAGATATCCTAAACAGTAATGCAAAAATATTATTAGTGGCTAATATGACGAAACTACCAGAGGATAATGCCGGTACCTCGAGTAATGGGGACAACAACGCGGCAATTAAAACGGTCAACAAATACGACAAAAATGACAAAGGACCATTTAGAGTCATAATACACAAAGAGAATGGAACAGATAAGCAAGAACATGGCGAGAATCAGTTTCAACAGCTTTAGGGAAGCCAACACATATATATGTGTTACCTCCAAAACTCTAGCTGAGATTGACGGATACAATGCGTTTATTCCAAATAATTTCAACACTTCTATTGGGATTATCAAAAACGTCCCTACAGATATGACGACGGAAGAAATACAGGACAACATAAAACAAGTGTTAGAATAGTAAAAATTGAGAGGATGACGAAATGGGATGAAAATACAAAATCATCATCCAACACGGAATTAGTAAAAATCACTTTTAAAGCTCACAATATCCCTAATAATATAGTTATGTGTAATAACATATTGATAAAGGTGCAATATTATATTCCTAATCCCTTCCATTGGAAAATATGTTTAAACTATGGTCATACTGCTAAAAGATGTAGAAGTAAAGAAAATGCCAGATGCCCAACCTGCGCGAACCACAAGGATACAAACCACTTATGCGACTTGAAACCAAGATGGAAATTCTGCGGCGAGGGCCATATAACCAACCACAAATCCTGCAACGAAAAATTCAGGCAAAAAAGAATAGCTGAGCATATGACCACAAACAAAATTTCATTCAGAGAAACTAAGGAATTACTATTTGGTCAACAACGATCACCTAACTATAACGACTTCCCTCTGATTAATGAACCAAACTATATAAATAAAAAATCTAAAAAGGAAATTATTGAAGCAGAAAATCAAACAAAAATTCTTCAAAACCTAATCAAGGAACTCAAAAATCCATTAAAAGCTAGAGAAAACGCATTAATTAACATCGTCAATGCATTAAATAACAAAGATCATGTCAAAAATCCAGCCATAACTGATGGCATATTAATTGAAATTGGGAAAATCATCCCAAACCCCCCAAAGACAGGGGACCTAAATAACTAAATGATGGAATTCATTAACATGTTGCAAATCAATATTAGAAGCCTAAAAAGCAACAAAGCACTGTTAGAGTAGTATTTAATCGCAAAAAATATTCACATTGCAATCATAAAAGAAACTTGGTTAAAACCAACAGACTCATTAGAATTCAACAACTTCAATTTAATCACTAAAAATAGACCGGATGGATACGGAGGAGTAGGTTTTTTAATCCATAAAAAAATTCTATATAATATTATTAATCATAGTACAACATTCATCAGATTAGAAACATTAAAAATATGCATTCACTATAAAAACATAAATTTCAATTTAATAAACCTATACATCAATAATAACAGAAGACCGGAAGAAATTATAAGAGAATTTAGATCACTATTAGATGAGAACAAAGGAAACAACAATATAATAGCTGGAGATATCAACGCTCACAACGGACTGTGGGATAACAACTTCAGAGCAGACTACCTGGGAATCAAAATTGCAGATATCATTACAAACTACCCATTTTACATACTTAACGATGGCTCTCCAACCAGACAGGTAGTTATAGAAACATCTCTTCGGCGGTCGACATGCTCAAGAAATCTTACCGATAAAATCCAGTGGACATCTACATCTGACCACATAGGAAGTAATCACTTTCCCATCATAATAAAATACAAAACAACGAATAAACTTGTAAGACAAATCACCAACTGGAAAAAAGATTTTCGCGGACCTTGACATATCAATAAATAAAGACACCAAAAACATAGAAGACCTAATATGCAACACCATAAATAAACAATCACCATCAATCCTAGACATCGCCCGAAACCTACGTAGAACGAACTACTTCAGAGACTTTGGGACATAAAAAATGAGAAACAGAAAATTTACTACAGAAGAAAAACATTTTATAAAGCCATGGAACTGAGGAAAGCAATCCAGACATTAATGCTAAATATAAGGAGGAAAAAGAAAAACAGTAGGAATGAGTTCCTCACCAGCATAAACCACAACTATAACAACAGAGATATATGGAACAAAATAAATAAATTAAAAAACAAAAAACAATCTCACTTCAATCTCCTAGAAAATACCCATTCATCTAAATCATTCCTGGACCACAACTTCACTAAATCAGTAGAATTACCCATAGCACAACGTCTAATGAAGATTCAAGAAACAAATGCCAAAGAATTTAAGACAATAAAAATCTCTGAAATCATCCACAAAGCTAAAAACTCCGCTCCCGGTCATGACAAAATAAGCTACAAAATGTTAAAAATTCTTTCAGACAAAAACAATCATTTTATCAATCTCATAACCGACCACTTCAACAATATCTGGGCTAATCAAATATATCCAATTCATTGGAAGACGGCATTCACCATAGCTCTTAAAAAAAAGGACCTAACGGCAACGATATTAAGAACTACAGGCCAATATGTCTACTCCCTACTTTGTCAAAGATATTCAACAAACTAATACTTAACAGGATAAATGATCACCTAGACAAACATAAAACGCTAAACGATAACAATTTCGGATTCAGAAAAAACGTGAACATATCAGATTACATGGTACAGTTAACCAATTACATAAAGAAACTTTACTCAAACAATAATAAAATAATCCTGATTAATACAGATCTATCAAGAGCATTTGACAGAGTTAACAAGAACACTTTAATTAAAATAATGGAAAAATTATCATTCTCTAGTAACATCATTAATTGGATCCATTATTTTCTAGCTAATAGAAATATTAAAATTCAAAACACTCCACTAGAATTAAATCAAACAACAAATGTCGGAATCCCTCAGGGTAGCTGCTTGAGTCCAACGCTATTAATTATATACACAACATCACTACATGAACTCAGCAACAACAACTGTAGATCGACATTTGTAGATGACACTCGCAGATGACATTTGTATTATAATCAGCGGAGCAACACATCATGAAACTTAAAACATTGCAAACAGTACACTATCAAATTTTAACCACAGATTAATCAACCTTAATCTAGCAATTAATCCGGAAAAATCCCATTTCCTAAGATGTTTTACTAACAGAAACAACAAATATAAAATGAACATAAAATTAAACAACATAAAAATCCTTGAAAAAAAAGAAACCAAGATCCTAGGAATCCATCTGAATAATAGACTCTCGCTAAATAACCACTACAGAAATTTAAAAACAAACACTCATATTACGCTAAATCTTCTAAAATTGTTATCTCATCCTAATGGAGGCTCACACCCAATTACTATGCTAAATATTTTCAAATCCATAATAAAATCTAAACTTTAATTTGCATATATCATCACCGAACTAAACGATAAATTCGCAAACAGAACGTGCCAAACCATCAAAAACACAGGGATAAGAGCATGTCTAGGGTTAACAAAATCTACTCCTATTCCAGCCATTTTGAGAGAGGCCACAGAAATGAAAGTAGAATTGGATAACAAAAAAAAAAAAAAATCATTAATTTACATCTCAAAACACCTCTACAGAAATTCAATAATTGGCGAAGAAATAAAAAATTCAACATCTACCACGAAATTAAATAACTTTTACATCAATAACAACTTTTTCGCGAAAATCAAAACTAATCACTTAAAATCTACTTCTCCAAATAACCTATCAATCGAACCATTCATCACTGGCATCACGAAAAAAGAAAGTCACAACCACACGGAACTAAAAAAATTAACCTTAGAAATGTTAATAAAATACAGCGGGTACAGCAGAATATTCACTGATGGATCACTGATAGGAAATGAAGCAGGAATAGGAATCTACGTAGAAAGCAACAAAAATAAATACGCCATAAAGCTAGAGAATAATACGGACATCAAAACAATAGAAACCATAGGAATAAAAATCGCCACAACACTAGCTCAACTCATCCTAAACAAAAACATCATTATACTAACTGATTCACAAAGTGCATGTCTGTCTTTACAGAAGGCACTAAAAAAAAACTAACAAACACTACGAAAATCAGATAATAGACCTTGTCGGACACAACAAAGACAAAAACATTCTAATTCAGTGGATACCAGGTCATAAAGGAAACGCAGGTAACGATATGGCAGATGAACTTGCCAGAAAAGCAATTCAGGCAGCATCACACACCTTAGACAACGACCCTGTTATTTCAAATACTAAGAAAATAATTAACAACATGATACACGAAGATTGGAAAGAAGATTTTTTGGTTATGGTTGCGTCAAGAGCTAGATATTACAGACACATATCCCCTACAGTTCCCAAAGAAATTTGGTTTAAAAACAGTAAACTTAATCACAAAGATATAAAAATGCTGTGCAGACTCAGAACTGGACATAGTTACAATAAAAAATTTAGATGCAGAATAGGGTTAGAAGACTCCCCATACTGTGACAACTGCAATATAACTGAAGACAACGAACACATTATCAATGTATGCCCGGTTTATGACAATTCGAGAGACAGATATCCAATCCTAAGACAAATCACACTAAAAACCCTACTACAAAGACAAAACACGGAAGAATACAAACAACTAACTAAATTTTTAAAAACAATCGATTGCAAAATCTGGACGAGTCAGCTGAGTGAATTGATCTACTCGCCCTGGAGGTAGATTCAATTTAAACTAAAAGCTTGAGATCACTATCAAACTTATTCGGAAAGAATCAATACTAACTACACTAACACACAAGATCACCTACATTGCTCTAGTCTTCTAATATTAAAAATAAAAATAAAATAAAATCTTCCATTAACAAATAAATAAAAAATAACAAATAGAATCATTTCTTTTTCAATTTAAAGTTCCTTTGCTTTATATAATTTATAAATTTCTTTATCAAAAATTCTATTAAATGGGTGATTGGTAGAATAAAAAAAAAAAAAAAAAAATCATTAATTTTACTAACATCATTTCTATTATAACATACAATGAATTATAAATCGGTGTCGGGTAATTTTAAGTAAATGAATCAAAAGTCAATTAGAATTAAAAAATAAAGAAAATAAAAAAAGAGTAACAATATTGACCAAAATCATAGTCCATAGCTATAACCCTCTCCCTGAGGAGAAGTCGTAAGCAATAATTGGAAAAACCAGAAACTGTAGGTCTTATGGGTGGAAAGCACCTGACCAAAAAAAAAGTTCAAAAACAAACAAACAAACAAAGATAAACTTTTTTTTTTATTTATTTTTGAAATGTTTTTTTTTACCTTTTGAATTTATATACTATACTGAAATAAGCTGTTTGCAAACAGTTACTAATTTTGAGCTCATGATAGAGACAGACATTTTGATTAGATCGATAAATAGCTTACTTTTTAAAGAAAATTTTTTTTTAAGTATATCAAAAAGTGACTTAAGTCTAGATAGACTGTTTTACCTTTTGGCCACAGTATTACCATTTCGTAGGACTAAATCTTTTTTAATGAATTTGAATTGTGATAGATTTTTTTATGTAATTTATTTTAATTTTATTTATTATTTATTTAATAAAACAAATGTGAATTAAAATAAGTAAAAAAATACGCAAAAGTTTAAATTTTTTGAAAACCCAGCTTGATTTTATAAACATTTTCAGTTTCTCTGGTCTTCTCGATTTACGTTTTTTGGTTTGCGCCACTTTATTCTAGAATGCTTCTCGACGTATATCGTGGGATTACTTATATATATTGGTGCAGGTGGTTTAATTGTGTGATAGTGCCTTTAAATAACAATAAATCGTCTACATATCTCTGCCAATGATGATGATCACTAAGTTATCGAAAACGTTTCTTTTTATTAAAATAAGCATAAAGTAACATTTGTATGTAAACGTTTTTTGAAAACAAAAATTTTTGTGTTTTAATCTTGTTTTGTTGGTTTGTGGTTTCAAAAGGTGTTCACCTAATTTCTAGAAAACAATTTTTATTTTGTCATGGAAACTACGGCGGCTCATAGTTATACAATTTTTTATTTTAAGTTTAATGTTTAATGTTTAAATAATAATAATAAAAATTTTGGTTGTTATTGTTTAATCTAAAACTAATATAAACTTACTAATAAACTTCTTTCGCATCTTTGCCCTTTGGAATATCCGCCACAAATAAATTTATTAGCTTGTCATGCTTTAGAAAATAGGAGTTAACAACCTTTTATTTAAAATTACGGGAGGTCTAGATATTTGTCCAGTCAGATTAGGAAAGGTCCCTTCTAAATTTTTAAAAACTCGAGAAGACGACATGTATGTTCATGTAGTGGAATTTCTAATGTCCAAACTTGTTTTAGAATTGACCCTACTTTACTGATATGGCAAACATAAAGACCGTTTTTAACCTTATTGTACATTGGCTCAGTCAAAAAAATAAAGACTTGAATTTCGAGTATTGCACATTATTGTTACAAGTTTCTAACTGGTCTTCTAAGGTTCCATCTAGATATGAGAAAAATCAAAATTTACGGGGTGGGTGGTGAGGGGGTGGGGATGAATAGGTGAGATAGAAGGTACGCAACAACTACCACATCATCGTCAAGTCACATTTAATGTGGTTAATACCACCAATTGATGTGAATGAAATCTCGCCCCCCCCCCAACCGCCGGGGGAAAAATAGTGAAGGCGCAAAAATAAAGAAAGGGAAAGGAAGAAAGGACAAAAAAGAGTGTAATATAGAATAAACATAATAATAATTAATTAAATTCCTCACAGCTTTTCAGATCTTGCGGCTCTAATGGGGAACGCGCTTTATTAGGAAATTGTGTTGTCTTGTGCTTTAACAATTTGTCATATAAAAAAAATTACTAACAAATTTACTAGCTAGCGACTGCATAGGTGGCTGAAACCGCGTCGAGTCTCCAATACTAACATTCCTTTCCTATATTTCGATCTTGTTGTATGTAAAAGCGTGTACATTGGATCCGGCGTATTCCGGGAATATTCCTTAGGCTTGGTCATACATCTCAATCAATCAATCAATCAACTTGTTATCTAAGGTTCGAATTACTGGATTGTATTAACTAGTCTACTGTGTGTATCCCCGCAACATTATTATTAATGTTATGTTTCCGCCTTGTCAATCCAGATCTGAATAACAGGATTGTGAATAAAACAACCACTTTATGCAATTAACACAACAAAATTAATGGGCAAAAATACACAAAATCGCACTATTGTTCGCACTATTTAATTATAACTGTTTTTTGCACTATTTTAACTTTTAAATCGCATTATTTAATCTTCACAGTGTCACGCTGCAACTACTAATAGTCCAATTCGACCTTATTCGTCTTTTTATATACGGAAACCAATGTGCCAAGACAACACATTTAGTAGAATTAACTATAATACCTTAACCCTATTACTACCACGCTATTTTAGTAACGTAAACTACCTAGCTGTGACTCTGAGACACACAGTCAAATTGCTCATTTCATATGGCGAATTCATTTATTTTATTTTAATATTGAATTTTAATGTTGAATAGTATACATTTGTAGTTTTAAAGAAATTACAGTTATTTAAAATTAAATAGTGACTCAGAGACACAGCTCGGTAGGAATAGGGTTAAACGAGATGTCACCACCATTATAATAATTTATTGTTAAGTTTTTCACTTGTCAATCAAGGTTAGAATCACTGGATTGTGAATAAAACAAACCACTTCACACTAATTCACAAAATCACTTTTTATAATTTTCGTACAATTTTACTGATCACTTATAATTTTTATATCACACTAAAATAATTTTGAAATCACTTTTTAATTCAATTGTTAAGCTTAACTATCGCTTACCAAATACTAATAATCCAATTCGTTCTCATTCGCTTTTTTATATACTGAAACCAAACTTCTAGAAATTTCATGCTCTTGACGCAAGGAAAATTTTCATTTTAGTACAATTAACAAATTATGAAATACCCTAACCTAGGTGTCACTAGTAGCAGTTAGATTTATGCTTTTAATCAGCTTATTCTATCCTACACTACGTGTCACCGTAACATTATTCTATTGTTTTGTTTTTGCCTTGCTAATCAAGGTTCGAATCACTGGATTGTGAATAAAACAAATCACAATTATTACAATAATTCATAAAATCACTTATTTTAATATTCGTACAATTTTACTGATGTCTTCCAATTTTTATATCGCACTAATTCACTTTTTAAATTACTCGGTTTAATCTTCACACTATCGCGTTCCAAATACGAATAATCCAATTGATCTCATTCGCCTTTTTATATGCTTTAACAAAACTTCTAGAAATTCCATGCTCTTTCCAGTAAGAAAATCTCGTATAATGTAGAAAGTTGTTGCATGGAAGCCATTTTAGTACAATAAACATATTATGAAATACCTTAACTTAGGTGTCACTAGTAGTCGTCATTAGTAGTAAACTTTATGCTTTCAACCAGCTTATTCTATTCTACCGCAGGTATCACCGTAAACACTATTTTAAATGATATTAGTTCCGTTCCGCTCGGTTTTTTGTCCCAATTTAATCTGTAATTTTGATTAAAAGATGGAAACTTCATTAAGATTAAAAGCAAACGGAACGAAATGGATCTTATTCTATTCATGTTAAGAAGAGCTCGATTATTCTCAAACAAATGTTTTGGAATAAGTATAGATCATTTAATTAATATCGGTAATGGCGATAAATTTAATTATTTTAATTTTAGTAATAAGTGAGCTATCCAGACAAGCAAAATGTTAACTTCAATTTGTTTGATTATTTGTGGTTTATTTGTATCATGGATATATTATCAAAGATCACGCAATGAAATGTTACTTAAAGTCAAAGATATACCGCTAGTGGAGAAACACTACCCTATGATTGGAATGTGCCATTTAATAATTGGTAAATTATCAAAAGGTATTTACTAACGCAGCTGGTTTTGTCATGCACATGGTAACGTCAATCAAAACATCTTTTTAGATATTTACAAGACCGTGCTAAATATAATAAGATCATCACCGTCCGGTGTCAGCAAAGCTTTCTTATTTACTAGGTTAGTTATCGTGGTTAAAGATCCTAAGTATATACAAAAAATACTTTCATCACCGAATTATTTAGAAAAGGGGTCAACATATGAGCAGCTAAGTAATCAAAATGGTTTAGTTACATCAAAACGTATGTAAAATTTTAATTTTTAAAATTGTATATCATTAAAATAATCCGCAAATTAATTTAAAGCTGCCTTATGGAGGCCGCACCGAAAAATGATGAATTCAACATTTCACAAAACGTTGCTCCAGAAAACGTACATGCAACACTTTAATAAAACTGCTCAACATTTAGTAACAGATCTTCAAGGTAAGATTGGAATGGATGCGTTCGATATAGAGCCAATTATAACCTACCACACAACTGATCTTCAAATAAAAGCCTTGTTTAATGGAGATATTGGGAATGAGAAGACCCGAATGATTAATGAAAATACTAAGACGTACGTTTAATCTAAATTAATCATAATTTTAGAATCACCTTAAATATAATATCATTTTTAGGGTAATGCAAATATTTGGTGATGTGATGATAAATTTCTACACATATTTCGTGTTATTCTTTCTTAGAAAGGCCTGGAAATTCGATCTATTAGGCGAGGGGATAATGAGTAACAGTTACAAGATTATTGAACCGTTAATTGAAAATGCCAGAATACAGTATTTTGAAAATGTAAAAATTACCCCTCATGAAGAAGATATTAAAACTAAGGCTGAAATGTTCATTCCTAAATTGGTAACATTATTCGAACAAGGCTATTTAACAGAACAAGATATGCAAGATCATCTAAAAACTATGCTACTAGCTGGTTCAGACACCTTACATACAACGTTATTAAATTGTATATTATGTCTGGCAATGAACAAAGGTGCCCAGGAAACATGTGCAATCGAGATTAAAGAATTGCTTGGAAGCCAATTTGAAAACATAAATGTAGATGATTTGGCTATACTAGGCGTACTAGATAGGACAATCAATGAGTGTATGAGACTTCTTCCTACTGTATCAATGATATCAAGAAGATGTGACAGGGACTTTCAACTAGGTATGTAAACAATAATTTAAATAGTTTTTTTTGTATAAATATCTTGTTTATTCATTTCCTGTTGAAGACGATAATAAAATAATACCGGCTGGCACGGATACGATTATTCCAATTGGAATAATTCACCGCAGTACAGAATATTGGGGAGCCAGCCCAACCACATTCAATCCAGACAATTTTCTACCAGAAAACATCGCAAATCGACCACTATTAAGTTTTATGCCCTTCAGTTATGGCGTTCGCAACTGCATCGCTAAGAAGTATGCGCAACACGCAATTAAAGTTTTTATGGCATACCTTTTGGTGAATTACAAATTTTCAACTGATTTAAAATTTGATGAATTAAATTTTGGTTTCAGCTTGACTAGCCAATTATTAAATAAATGTATGTTTCGAATTGAAAAACGATAGAATTTGTTTAGGTTAAGTAGTTAAGGTGGAATGCAGTAAATAATGTTAACGTTAAATTTAGATACTTTTTTGTGACAAACTTTTTATTACAAGGTATTTTGGAACATAGTCGACTTTTTAGCAAGCAAGCAAATTTCATATAAAAAAACAAAATATTTGCAAACTTTACATACTTTTTAAAGAAACTTTTGGAAAAATTTGCTTGAGGTCGTATAATGTACATAAATTTATTAACTTAAAATAACAAAATCTAATAATTAAAAAATTCAACAATACAAAATTCTTAAAATTAAAAAATATCAAAATGTAATACATTATAAATAAAATAAAATTACAGAATACTTTACAATAAAACAGTTATTATTACTTTCTTTTACTTAAGTAAAATAAAGTATAGTAATCATGAAAATTTTGAACCTTGAGATTTTTAGTGATTCATCTGTTTTGAGGTCCCGTGAGTCCGAAAAAGTGGGTTTCGAAATGGTTTCTGTCTGTCAGTCTGTGTCCTCTCTACAGCCCAGATGGTTTAACCAAACAAAGTGAAACTTCAGATTTAAGATATTTTGACAAATTGGGAGGTCTCAGTGAATTTTACTCCAAATCGGCTAACCGGAAGTGCCCACTTCCTTGGCCCAGAAATTTTTTTTTGCAAATATCTTAAAAAGTATAAGGTTTTGAAAAAACTACTTCATACAAAATGTTTCCAAATAATACAAAAAAAAAAATAAAAAAAAAAAATTTAAACAAAAATTTAAAATTTCTCAAAATTCTCTGTTCGTAAAAGAAAGTCATGTATTGGCCACACCTCCATTATTTATCTCCCATGTATTTTGAAAATGTTTTTCAATGGAAGCAATTGGTCAAGGTTGCCCAGGAGTTTTCTCAGAGAGAATATTTATTCCAACTAAATCAAATTTCATTTCATCAAACTAATCGGTAATTTCTCCGTTTTTTTGCTGAGCAGTCACGGCCATTATATTTCGGTGTCTGCTTGCTGCTACTCGTACTGGTCTAATACACTTTAATGGCTCGGCATCTTTAATGGGATTGATGGAAACGTATTTTCATAACATATGCTAGCTTTCAGAGCCCATTGAAGGACAGTTGAATGAAAGCGAATTGTTCTTCAATGGTAATTCAATTGCTCGAAGAATTTTCTATGTTTGGGCGACAAATACAGGTGCAGGAAGAAATCCATCTTGTATTAGGCTGAAATAGTAACTTCACGGCTTTGAACAGCAATGAATTTTCGAACATTTTATAACATTTGTTAAATATTTACTCGATCGAAGACAATTATTACATCATTGTAGATCTTTCGCTGCTGGTGGATCTAACACTATTTGTGATTTTTCCGGGACAACAGACTCACCCACTATTGAAAATTTGTCTTTGACTGTTTCAAACTAGCGTAGACTGAAGGAATAAGTTTATGTTGCCCTGTGACAACCCAGTCTTGGTCAGGTAATTGTTTCCTATATCCATTTCCCTTCCAGAAGAAAAGAGAAATTCACTACAATGAACGTTCAACACACACAAATGTATTAGTCAAATGTATGTAGTGATTGAAAATATAGCAAAAATGATATGAAAAATTAGCATACACAATTGTATATGTTAAACGTCAACCGTACTTAAATTTTTTGTAGTTGTGTACAAACGCGGTGAGTGGCAGATTAACGAAGATGTATTGCGTCAAATTTTGGACGAATCTGGGCGTGATTCGTGTGACGAAGTAGAGCTATTGGCGGACGTCATAAATTTCGAGGAAAATGAGGAAGAAGAAGACTCAGAAGGCCCCACAAACGATGAAACCGTAAAAGACGAATGCCAAATTCAAATCGGAGAAACACAGCAAAAACCTTTAAATGAATTGTATCATGATAAATTTGATCAACATCTCTTACTACAACATCTTTTTCTGCATATTTCCCTGAAAAACATTTTGATGATGTCGCTAGATTTACTAACATTTATTATTTAAAAGTTCGTGGGAAAGAGCTGAAATCCACCGCCCAGGAAATCAAAAAATTATATGGCATCTGCCTGATGAAGGGTTGCATATCATACCCAAGCATCGATTTATATTGGAAACATGGGTTTCGTTTTGATGCCATATCAACACCGCCATGTCTCGGAACAGATTTAGAAGTTTATGGATGAGTGAGAGACAGATGCAGCACTATTCCGCAAAAAGTAGACCATTATTCTATCGACAACCAAATGATCCTATATACCGGTCGATGTCCTGCGAGATAATATGTCAGAAATAAACCAAGACCGGTCGGTTTGAAAAATTTCGTCGCGACCACATCTGCAGGATTTGTCGTAGATTTTGAAATGTACCAAGGTGATAATACCAAACTTGGCGATCGATCCTTGGGCATAGGCCCAGCGGTAGTCCTACATTTAGCAAAGACCCTTCCAAAAGGAAGTTTCTTATACTTTGACCGTTATTTTATCACAGTGCCCCTTTTGAAACGGCTTCTCGATATGGGATACCGAGCAACAAGTAAATATTTCTTAAGATTATCTAATTTTTTTGTATTGATAATAATTTTTAATGATTTTAGGAACAATATTGACAAATCGTTTAATAAATATTAAAAACAAATGTGATAGGCTATGCAATGAGGTGAGAATCAAGAATTTGTTCTGAATGACAGGATGCGCGAAATTGCCGTTGTAAAGTGGAAGAATACTAAATGCGTTACCGCACTGTCGTTTATCGCAGGTTCGAATCCAACAACAACGGTTAATCGTTGGTATAAAAGAAGCAAAACCTATCAAAATGTTAGTTGTCCTTTTGTTATATCACAATATAACAAACATATGGATGGGGTCGATATAGTAGACCAAATGATGGAGTATTATCGCTCCTTCATTAAAACGAAAAAATGGACGCTAAAAGCAACAAACCATTTCATAGATTTGGCGGTCGTAAATTCCTCGATGGAGTATCGCTTGGATTGTAAAGCTTGCAGAATCCCAAATATACAAATAAAAGATTTTCTCGATTTTAAAATGGAAGTTATTAAGGGAGGAAGTTAACAATTTTTTTTTTACTTCACTATTTGAACTAACGTGATAATTTTATGTGATTCAGATTCGACTGTACTAATTGAAATTAAAATACAGAATTTGTTATTAAATTTGTCTTTATAATTTATAGAGTATGTAATATATACTGCTTCAGCATAGGGCCAACTCACACACACAAATGTGTGGGTGTCATATTCCCTAGAAAAACTAATTTTTTTGGTAAATCATTTCGATTATCCCTTTTTTCAGTATATTCTTAATAGCTTCCTAAAATTCATTGACGTTTATTTTTCCTGGTTTTCAAGGCAGCTCTAAATGAACATACACAATTGTGCTAGTTGGTTTTTAATTGTGGTGTATTTCTTTATTAGTTTTATAGTTTGAATACAAGACACAAATGTGTTGGATGATTTCACATTTATCCATAGATTTGATTTTGACATCTCTCGCTAGAATAATCAAATTGAACCAACACATTTGTGTAGGCATGGCAGGCAAGCTCCTCTTCAATTCTCGGTCTGCTACCATGTTCCCCAATTTTTAGAGCTTTAAGTTAAGCTAATTAAGTTTATTTTTCCTTTCTTCTCTGTATCTCTGAAATCGTTCCTGCCATGCTTGTTCTTTTTCAACAACCGAGCTTCTAAATCAATTAATTTCTTCTTTTTGACATTTAAATGCTTTTCCTGAGCATCTGATGGAAGACCTCGCTTATGACGTTCTAATAAACCTGCCAAATCCAAATTCACAACGTCAATTTTGGATTGGAACTTCTGTTAACTACAGCGACTCGTGATGATTTTTTTTGGTTTACTGACCTCAGTTTACAGATGACTGCAAACTACTCGCAAAAGCCAACTTAGCAATGGAGGTTGATGGTCAGTTCGGCCATCGAATAAATCAATATCTACTCTTCAAACACAAATCTCGAATTAATTGGAATATTTTGTTCATCCCAATAATATTTTTCTACAAGGTCAATAAACCTTTCCGTAACAAAATGTTTAGTGCAACTTACCGAGTTTTGTATTTTATATTTTTTTATTGTTCTGCCTGAGTCATGGCTATGATCGATATCGATACTGCAATAAATTTTGGTTTCTTCATTATACTCAAATAAATGCAATTCATACATAAAGCTAATATATGTGTGCGGTATACACGGTAAGTGTATACTTATTCCTTCTACCACGATCGTATGATAAACACAATTTTTCTATATTAAAAAGTGAAAACTTATTAATTGCATTCAAGTATGTAAATATATTGTTTGGTATCAATAAGGGGAATGCTGTAAATAAACATCTTGTTCTCGCAACCTCACGCTATTGGAATTTTGTTTTATTAAATCAAAGGTCATATTTAGTTATTCATCCGTGGCTAATAGTACAACCCACAACCAAATTTAAGAAGTTTTTTTATTTAAATTAATTAAGGAATGAAGAAATTTTGCCAAAATCAATTTTGCCGCGAAGCCTCAAATAACAAAGAATAATAAAGTTATCAATATTTTCTATAATTTCCACGCAGTAACATATAGTAGTGTTTTAGTAAAAAACAACTTGACAGAGTATTTTCTTTAACATTATCAAAGCTTTCGACAAAACATGGAAACATCAAATTTTGGCAACATTGGCTAATCCGGAAACATATTTATGTTTCTAAAAAACTTTCTCAAAACTACACTGCTCGTCAAAAAAACCCGGACACTTGAATTTCTTCGTAAATCTTCAATTTCTAGAGCAATTACGCTATTTTAAAGGCACTGTCATATTAAATAGTACATAACCGAAAAATAGGTGTAACAGAAACCGTATTTTTTTTATTTAAAATCCAATCACAGCAGCAAAGTGTAATAAATGAAAAATATTCAAAATTTCGGTTGTTACGTTTCTAAATAAATGGGCATCTATCAATTGTTTTGAAACATTTAAAGTAGCATTTGTTGTTAGTATTATTATTACAGTTTACGTTAATAGTGCTTAGTTATTATTATTAGCAAATATTATAATTATGAAACCAGAAAATATCGTAAAAGTAATCGCTTTGAGTGAGGATGGCCGTAGCGTGCGTTATATTGCTGCCCACCTAAATTTCCTTCGAAGTACAGTTCAAGACGCTATTAAACGATATCGTGAAACTGGTCAGTATGAGCGAACGGTTGGATCAGGTCGTAAAAGAGCAACAAACGTGCGGGACGATCGGTTTATGGTATCAATGGTACTGCGAGATCGTTTCCAAACAGCTAGAATCGTCGCTGGTCGATTGGCACAGGTACGTGGTGTCAATATTTCAGTTACCACAGCATCGCGAAGATTAAATAAACATGGATTGCAGTCCAGGAGGGCTGCTACAGGGCCAGAGCTTCTCCCAGCTCGTCGAAGAAACCGTTTGACTTTTGCTCGTAACCACGTCAGTTGGACTACGGACGACTGGAAGTCCGTGTTGTTCACTGATGAATCAAGGTTCAGTCTGCGATCACCGGATGGACGGAAAAGAGTATGGCGGAGATCCGGAGAGCAATATTCACAATTTGCCATATCCCCAAGAGTCCCATTTCATAGCCGCTCACTAATGGTGTGGGCAGGCATTTCTATAAACGCCCGTACGGACCTTGTATTTCTACGCGGCGGCACTATAACTGCCCAAAGGTATATCGTGGAATGTCTAGAAGAATTTGTGGTTCCATATGCCCCATTTATTTGACAGCAATTTAAACTAATGCATGATAACGCCAGGCCCCACGTTGCAAACGTGGTCAACAATTATTTGGATGAGGTGGGAATTGATCGAATTGTTTGGCCCGCTCGCAGCCCTGACCTTAATCCCATTGAGCACATGTGGGATATGCTAGGGCGTCGTTTAAGGCAAAGGGAAGTCGTTCCAGAAACCTTGGATCATCTTCAATCAGCTCTGCAGGAAGAATGGGAAATGATACCTCAGGAGTACGTTGCAAACCTTGTGCACAGTATGCCAAAAAGAATGCTAGATGTGATCAGAGCTCGTGGCGGAAATACTCGATTCTAGAGTACCGACCACTTAGATTGATTGTTAGTTTTTATTTAAATAAAGATGAAGATATATCAATATCCGTTTTTCGGTAATTTTGTTATTTCAAATGTTTTGATCCTGTGGTTACTTCTATTAAACGAAAACTTGATCCGTTAGTGCCTTTTGGCGCACATTATATTATTTCGTACAACCATAACGCGAATAATGCGAATAGTTACCGTTAACACAAATATTTACTGAAAAAATGTAGTGTCCGGGTTTTTTTGACGAGTAGTGTAGATACTTTAAAGTCTTTACTAATAATAAATCAAGGATCGGTTCTAAGCGTGCCTCTATTTCTCATGGCCTTTAATCCAGTCCTATATGTCTTAGTTATTCTTGCAAAATCTAACAATTTGGAAGAATTTCGCCAGCTATTCAAAACTCCATTGATAAACTATCTTTTTGGATAGAAAACTAAGGGTTCCAATTTAGAATCAATTGAACTGTAATTCCCTTACCTTTAAATATACTCAATTAAATAATAGTCAGTCCATAAAGTTTAACAACCAACATAAATATCTCCTTGTTTTTTTTTATGGTACCTAGTCAGTCATTTAATGCTGTCCAACTATCAGTGGTGATCGATCCAGTTTTCATGGACATTCTAACACAATTCCTATAAACTTATGAGTCATCAATCAAGAAAAATTCGACATTGGGGAGTAAAGCCTCCGCTTATTAATAATTTTATAAGATTTCAAAAATCTTTTACAAGCAGCTCTATATATCTCTTAGAGTTTAAACAAACTCAGTATCAATATTCAAAGACAAATGATTACGGGGCTTCGTTAAGCAATTTCACAAATACTCAAATCAAAATTCACTCAATTCGTAGTTGTTTCAGATGGACACTTAACTCACCAATCTCTGTAAAATGTTCAAACGAAAAACTTTCGTATTCAAAATTTTTATGAAATGTTCAATTTAATATTGAATTTAAATCGTAGTAAAAATATCCTATGGGTACCCAGTCACACAAGGATTTTTGGGAATGGATTAGCGGATTTACTTGCTGAAACTAAATAACAGATTAGATTTTACTGGAAAATGACATTCAAAAACACATTAAATATTGAAAAATTAAATGAACATTGGAAAGACTGAATAATTCATAAAACTTTTTTCGATTCACAATATAAATACTTGTAGAAAGTCCGGAAAATCAGTGCAATCTTCTATTGATTGGTCAATGTATGAAGTGTATAACCTCAAATTCTACAACAAATCAGGGGCCCTTGGTATGCGACCTATGTATATTCCACTTGGACCAAATACCCTATTCTTGAATCATTCGGAATTTTTTATTCACCACTCGGAAATTGTGTTAAATTTCGTAGTGCGTTGAATTTATTTTAAAAAATTGAGGTGTGGCCAACACACGACTTTCTTTTACGAACAGAGAATTTTGAGAAATTTTATTGTTTTTTATAATTTTTAAATTTTTTTTTTTTAATTTTTATTTTTTAATTTTTTTTATTTTTTATTTTATTTTATTTGTTTTTAATTTTTGGAAACATTTTGTATTAAGTAGTTTTTTGTAAACCTTATACTTTTTAAGATATTTGCAAAATACATTTTCTCGACCAAAGGAGTGGCCACTTCCGGTTAGCCGATTTAGAGTAAAATTCACTGGGACCTCCCAATTTATCAAAAAACTTAAATCTGAAGTTTCAGTTGGATTGGTTAAACCATCTGGGCTGTAGAGAGGACACAGACAGACTGACAGACTGACAGACAGACAGACACCATTTCGAAACTCACTTTTTCGGACTCAGGGGACCTCAGAACAAATAAATCTCTAAAAATCTCAAGGTCCAAAATTTTCATGATTACTATACTTTATTTTACTAGAGTAAAAGAAAGTAATAATTGTTCGTGTTTGATTGGTCAACGAGATTAAAATTAACAAAATTGTGTTTATTTTGATCATGGTTTGTTGCATTGCGTTAGTAAAGTTTTGGTTTACGTTGTTTTACCTCTTTTAGAATTATCCAAAACAAGAACAACAATTTTATTTATTTGTTCTATGTGTTATACGTTTTTGGTGTTGTTTTACGCAAACAATTTGTTTTGTTTTAGCTAAAACATATTTTGTTTTGTACACATTTGAAAATTTTTCAATCTTTTATGATACAAGCCTTGCATTGCAGCTTATATGATACACATTATATCAAATTATAATTTTTAGCTTGCATCGAAAATTATATCGATGTAATTGTATGCAAGTGAAGTTTTTCCTAAACTTCTCCTAAACCTTACAATTCCTTTACACTGTTAAATTTGATTTTATTAATTCATAAAAACTCGTCATTCTTGTAACGAAGCACTTCGAATACTATCATACAATTCATATTAATGACAAAATAGGGCATGTATGGCAATAAACAATTTTAGGGGAATCAAAGGAAAAGGGGGTCCCCGAAATCAATTTTGTGAAATTATATCCGTTTAACAAAATGTTTAACTTAATTTATTCTCGCCTCGAAGTAATTCGAGTACTACCATCGTTGTGGCTATGTAATTCTAATAACTGGTAATCCAGAGCATATATGGCAATAAAATATTTTGGGAGAATCGGAGGATAAGGGGGTCCCCGAAATCAATTTTGTGAAATTATATCCGTTTAACAAAATGTTTAACTTAATTTATTCTCGTCTCGAAGTAATTCGAGTACTACCATCGTTATGGCTATGTAATTCTAATAACTGGTAATCCAGAGCATATATGGCAATAAAATATTTTGGGGGAATCGGAGGATAAGGGGGTCCCCGAAATCAATTTTGTGAAATTATATCCGTTTAACAAAATGTTTAACTTAATTTATTCTCGTCTCGAAGTAATTCGAGTACTACCATCATTGTGGCTATGTAATTCTAATAACTGGTAATCCAGAGCATATATGGCAATAAAATATTTTGGCGGAATCGGAGGATAAGGGGGTCCCCGAAATCAATTTTGTGAAATTATATCCGTTTAACAAAATGTTTAACTTAATTTATTCTCGTCTCGAAGTAATTCGAGTACTACCATCATTGTGGCTATGTAATTCTAATAACTGGTAATCCAGAGCATATATGGCAATAAAATATTTTGGGGGAATCGGAGGATAAGGGGATCCCCGAAATCAATTTTGTGAAATTATATCCGTTTAACAAAATGTTTAACTTAATTTATTCTCGTCTCGAAGTAATTCGAGTACTACCATCGTTGTGGCTATGTAATTCTAATAACTGGTAATCCAGAGCATATATGGCAATAAAATATTTTGGGGGAATCGGAGGATAAGGGGGTCCCCGAAATCAATTTTGTGAAATTATATCCGATTAGAAATTCTATGGATGATAATCGATTGTTAATGTGTCTTCAATTGAATTTAAGTAAAAAAATCAAAGAGACTTATTGTATAGCTGGTATTCTTTGAATCATTATGACTATAGTATTATACCCACTGACATACACGAGCATTCATAAATTGCAATAAAAAGGCTGATTTCAATTTCTCGTTTCGTTTATGAAACCTATAATAATTCTTTGAACCAAGAACCAAAATTACTTTGACGAATAATCTCTAAAGCAATGTTTACAAAAATCATTAATAATAAAATTCTCAGTTGAGCAGAACACATGTATTTTTCTCTGACATTGCTTGCAAGTTTCAGTATTACTATTTGCAATATGCGACACATTTTCGAAGCATATTAAACAATTATCTTTGACAGACAGTGAATTTCTAAGTATCATTACTTGAAGGTTGTATCTATATTGAGTTAAAGCGGTTATGTAGCTTTCTTTTTCGGATAGGTAAATTTCTATAGTAAAATTACAATTCACTAACAGATCAATACTATAAATCAAAAGGACTCCACAATTAAAAGAATCCCTTTGTTTTGGAAAAGTCTGATTTGTTTTTATTTCAAACGTGAGATAGGTCAATTTCCGCATTTTTCCTAGCTGTTTCAAATAATTTTGTGCTAGATCTCCTTCGGGTTTGAAAATTTTTTTAGGGGATAATGGATCATACGTAACAATTATATTTAAATCTAAGTCTATGTAAATGAGAACTCAGTGATTTTCATTAATACATAGTGGGAAGAAAATATATCTCACTTCAGGGAAAATTTGGAGCTCAAATTGGCTGTCGCAGTTTTCGTCGTATATAAACGATTCATGTATATTAAAAACTTTTAATACCTGATAAGGATCTAAACAGACCGAATTTTTGTTTTTGGTTACCAGAGAGATGCATAGGTATAAAACGTCATCAGTTAAATACCCATTGCCGGCTAATGATGAAAAACAAGAAATATTAAGACTTGTTACCCAATGGTTATTAATTTTAAAATGACCTAACTTGATTAAGCGGTTCTTGAAATTATTATAATAATCTACAATATCTGGCAAATGATTTGGAAGAAGCGTAATAACATTTTTAGATTCACCTTGAAAAGTTAGCCGACGTCCAGGTTTTCTATATCTTGCAAAAGCTCCTGGCCCTGAATATTTTAAATACTTTCTTTTCGGTTTTCTATTCCATTCCTCTGATATTTTAAAAATATTTTCTGGATGGGTGACATCAATATTGCTTTTAGAACCAGGTGTGCATTTTACTATCGCACAGAATTGATTTTGGATGTCTTTAGGAATTCCTTTTGTTTTATCATTAATTTTATTTTTTGGTTTTTGAGATAATGAATTCCTTTTTCTATGTCGTAGCACAGGTTCAAACCGTATCGATTGAATGCGCTGTGCAGATTTTTCTCTTAAGAGGTCAACAAACCTTCCAACTTTCATATGTGTTTCTACCATGTACTTATTTTTCAAAATATTAAACCAATTTTCCGCTAAGGCGTTAGATACTCTATTCACATGTGTAATTTTCTTTAAATAAACAGAAGCCCAAAGTGGTAGGTATGCTATACATTGTTTTAAGAAATAGGTTATAAAATTTGGACAATAAAATTCATTAGTAACAGTATCAATATATTTTATATTACAAGCAATTTCGGAATCTATTTCATAATATCTTTTATAGTACTCGGACGTATTAGTATTTTCCGGATACTCGGTTTCATCATCATCCTTTTCTATATGACTATCTTTCGAAATATCCAAATCATTATATTTACTATTATCAGTAGAATACATCTTTTCTACAACATTAATAAATCTAGAATAGGCTTTCTCAAATCCATCGTCTTTGGTTTTTGAAAGGCAAACTGTACAAAAAATTGCAAATATTTTATCTATGTCTTCTAAATGATCTGCATCTAGAATTAGATTTACAATAACTAATATAAACTCCCGAACATGTTTTTTGCAATTTGATATTTTACTTTATATTTGCCGTACAATTATTGCTATAAAATGACAGCAACATATAAATGTATTTATTATTTCACTGGATTGTCCAGTTATTAAAATTTTGTATGTGTATTGTAAGTAAGAAGCTGAATCCATATTGTTCATTTTTAAAATGGAATTAATAAGGACCCAGGACCAATCTGTAACGAAGTAGAGGGGCATTCGTACTTTTGGTTGGCAAAGCTTTATTTCTGATTGTAAATCAATGAATAGTTTTGATATTGCGGCTACACCATGTTTGCTGCTTACCAGTTCTGCAATTGGTACAATTATGGCATTCACTTTAATGACACAAGCATAGTAAAATATTTTTTTAAAATCATGGGAGGTACAACATTTGGGCGATCGTACTACACTCCCTGTTGCGTCAACGTGGATACAGCAATTCTCTGAATTGGTTAAAAGTTCGAGCTTTGTTTTGCGTAAAAGAGTCACTGACAGTGGATCAGAAACGGAATAAATGTAGTCATCATTCGCCGGTTGATTAGCTCGTCCGTACATCACATCATGCACCTCACAATCGAAAACCAAATCTTTTAAAAGTTTCCTCTCGGACTTGGCTTTCCGCAAATTAACCAAATTTACGAACTCTTGTGAATTTCCAGCTTTCGCTAAGTCAAAATTTAAATTATTGTAGGACTTAAGTAAAATATTATGGGCGAAATCATTCTCCATTTCATTCTGTTTTGCAATTCTTCTCTGACCCCAAAGTTGAACAAATTCTATTACATCACCATGATCAATCATATCATAACCAATAGTGAAGAAAGACATTAGGAAATCTCTGCGTAACTCAAATTTAAATTGTTGTTTGTGATTTCGGTATTTACAAACACCATAAACTACTGTATACGAACTATTTATGTTTATTGATTTAAAGCATAAAATGCAGGTGTTCCCCGCAACTGTCATGGCTTCACGTATTTTAGTTCTAATTAACTCGAAATTGCAGTTATTAGAATTACATAGCCACAACGATGGTAGTACTCGAATTACTTCGAGACGAGAATAAATTAAGTTAAACATTTTGTTAAACGGATATAATTTCACAAAATTGATTTCGGGGACCCCCTTTTCCTTTGATTCCCCTAAAATTATTTATTGCCATACATGCCCTATTTTGTCATTAATATGAATTGTATGATAGTATTCGAAGTGCTTCGTTACAAGAATGACGAGTTTTTATGAATTAATAAAATCAAATTTAACAGTGTAAAGGAATTGTAAGGTTTAGGAGAAGTTTAGGAAAAACTTCACGTGCATGTAATTGTAATAAAATTAGATGTAAATTTTGCAACAAAAAATTTTACAGTTCAATTGAAATTGGTTACAAACGCAATTGAAATTAAATTACTCAACCTATAATATTATAGTTTTACCTTTGTAATCACATATTGTGATTACTTGATTCATCTACAATTATAGTTTACTTACATTAAACAAAAAGTAAATAACACAAATACGTAAATTATCCGTTACCCACAAAAAAATAGGGATTACCACTAGGTTCAATACACATACACAATTTGGCAATGTAATTATTAAATGTTTTTATTTATTTATAAAGTACAAGCAAACATATATTTTGTTTTAATAATCTATTATATTTATAATTATAAATCTATCCTCTTCCAGGGCTAAAAACAATTACAAGTGTTAAACGTGAACATCGGCGTCAATTTTCGAAAGCTCTCACCATTGATTTGCTAAAAACAAAGGAAACCATTTTTGTAAGTCCTTTATTCGTGTATCGTTTAAAATCATACATACATCCTCAGTTGAAAGTGAATGGTTCGACAGTTGTGCGGGTGCGGAAGATTAATTACAAAATTATTTGTCGGACGCAAATTAAAGTACAGTTTAAAATTTTGAAGTTTTTGTGTTTTTTTATAGTAGCATAAACTATACAATTATTGACACTTAAAAATTTTAACACAATTATTGACACACCTGCATTTCTTAAGCTTTATTATAATAAATTACTTTTTTCTATCCTCTCCAAATCATAATTTTTTATAAACAGTCTGTAATTCTCATTCTCTTTAACCTTGGTTTCGTTGTATAGAAATTTAGTTTGGTAATGAATTTTGCGTAGCAAAGTCGCGTGTTTGAGAGTTCATGATTTTGTGGTGAAAGTACCCAATTTTGCTAAGGATTTCGAATATGTAAGTACTTTAAACTAATTGAATAAATAAATTTAAATAACAATCTAGTACAATTATTAATTAATAAGATTAAAATTTATAAATTTGGGATTAAAAGTTTGATATATTAAATTGGAATACTAGAAAATCGGGGTGTCAATAATTGTCCTATCCAAATATTGACGCTTGATGTCAATAACTATATTCTATTGGAGTATGATAATTGACATAGTGTCAGTTCAAAGGGTGTCAATAATTAAATAATACATTTAGAAAATTATTTGCAGAGTAAACATGCCAAAAACGAATATAAATTATTCCGAGGAGGATGTGCAAAATGCTCTTAAAGCTATTAAAACGACCAACATATCTAAAAAAGCAGCTGCTAAATATTATGGAGTTCCAAGAACGACCTTAATATTTCGAATGGGTGAGAAATTCAGAAAAACTAGACCCGGTCCATCGACCGTGCTAACTACCGGAGAAGAAAATATATTGGAAGAATGGGTAATCACCTCACAAAAGAAAGGTTTTCTCAAGAGAAAAGAAGACGTTTTGCATGCTGTTAAGGAATTCATAGAAACAGCACAGCGAGAACAGCCATTCGGTTCTAATAATATTCCCGGTAATGGATGGTTTCGTGCTTTTTTAATAAGGCACCCGTCTATTTCTTTAAGAACACCAGACCCAGTAACAGCAGCTAGTGCCACAGGTGCAAGCGACATTAAAGCCTGGTTTTCTTCAATTGAAATGTATATGAAGGAAAATGAATTTTTTGAAATATTGAGTGATTCCGGAAGGGTTTTTAACGGCGACGAAACCAGCTTCCAATTATGCCCTAAAACAAAAACAGTATTATCAGCAAAAGGAGCCAGGAACATATACGAAATCGATCGAGGATTAGCGAAATCAAACTTAACTGTTATGTTTTCGTTTGCTGCTTCAGGAGTTTTGGTTCCCCCTATGGTCATTTATCCATATAGAAGAATTCATGACGATATACGGAAATCGTTGCCAAAAGATTGGGCTTTGGGGATTAGTGACAATGGGTGGATGACCAAAGAAGTGTTTTATGAATTCATTTCGAAAGTTTTCCACCCTTTTCTTGTCAACCATGGAACGAAATTTCTCATAATTTTATTTGTCGATGGTCATAGTACTCATCAAACACTCCCATTGAGTAAATTGTGCGTTCACTTAGGCATTGTTCTGGTTGTTCTGTATCCAAATGCAACGCGCGTATTGCAACCCGCGGATGTAAGTGCCTTCAAGCCACGCAAAAATGGGTAGAACAAAGGAGTGCGTGGAGGCGTGCGTTCGAATGGAGGCGAGAAAACCCTAAAGAATTTTTAACAAAGCAAAAATTTGCACCGTTGCTTGCAGAGGTAGTTGCAACCAGCATTACACCACAAACTCTTCAGCACGGTTTTCGGGCATGTGGAATCTTTCCGTGGAACTACCACGCGATTGATCTTTCTCGATGTTTAGGGAAGTCCTCTGACAATCGTATTGAAGGCTTGGACACTACATCCGGAAAAGAAATATTCTATAAGAAATTTCAAGAAATAGTAGGTATACAAACCGTGGACGAATTCGAGAAAGCCTACACCAGTGGCTGCAACATTTCACATTGGTTAAATGACAAAAAATCTATGTATAAACTGTTTCTTAAGTTTAAACCTGAGATCTCTACTACGAAATCACAAGTAACTTGTAATATCGCCAGTACCAACACAGTTTTGGATTGCGACATATTAACTTTTGAACAAGTAGATAATTCGTACATGAAAATATCGGAAATCCACGATTTTATGTTCGTTAATGAGGAAATAATTGTGGAAGAGACTGTGGAAAATATTGAGCCAGTAACTCTAGGTGAGCCCTTTGCTCCTCAAATAACTCCGCTTAAGGTAGCACCAGTGATTGAAGATTTCTTGGATTGGCCGATAACACCTGTAAGGCAGGGAATAATGCTGATGAAACCGAAAAAACCATTTGTTATTACAGATCTACTGTGGATTAAAGCCGAGCAAACAAAAAAAACTAATAGATAAAGAGCAAAAAAAAACGGAAAAGCTAGAAATCAGAAAAGTAAAAATTAAATAGCAAAAAATAAAGAAAAATACTCGATCAAATTCTTTTTCTTCTGCCAGTGCTACGACAGTAGCAGAGCCATGTCATATGCGTAAGGATTACTTTAGTAATATCCGTATGGAATAATTCTATGTTGTCATATAATTTTTAGCACTGACACAAATAGATAACATTTTGCCAAGTAATTTAGCCAATGATCAACTTATTGATCTTCAAACTAAGGTACAAATAGCGCAAATGAGCGGTTCTGTTGATGGCAATGCTATGATTATTTATTTGATTAACATTAATTTTAACAGTCCTATAAATTTAATATAGCCCATCAAGGCGCGGGTGATTCTCATATTGAGGACGAAACTAAAATTCTGGCAGTTGAAATAGGTAACCTTGTCGATAGCGCTGTTTTAATTATCAATTTAGTTTACAATAATTTTACCTAACTGATCTAACTTTTACAGACCATCACAATAACGATATTTGAGAAAGCACGGCGAACCCTCCCCAAAACCACATAAAAAAATTGGTTTAAGATTATGAAAATCTCGGTTGCATTGGGGATAATATAATTGCGCTCGGTTCAATGTGTTATAAATGTACTTTTTCGGTAAAAAAAAAATTGGGAATAAGATGCAGTAAATGTACACGAGAATACCACATTTCATGTATTAAAAAAATGAAACTCACCTACAGTCCGAAATTTGTATGTGGTGCGTGTTTATAAATAATCTAGTCTCATTACAAATAACAGTGGTGATTCATATTATTTGATTTCAATTACAAGACTGAAATTTAATTTTATTTATGTTATGTAGCTAAATATTGTATGAAGCGAATTTATGATATTTTATTTTTATGATATTTATGTTTATTTTTATATGATATTTTTGTTTTAAAATAGCTATGTTCTGATATTGAATTGTGATAGCTACTCAAAAGCTTTATTTAGATATTGAATCAGAGCACCCTGTTTTTTATAGAGCCATAATCAAAAAATCTGAGCTTTTATAAGGGAATTAGAAACGAGGAAAAAACGGATCTTTTCATAGTAAAACACACAAAACATATGGGAAATCACTTTTTTTCCTAAGACAAATTTTTAAATGAAAACGTTACAAATTCTTAATTATGATTTCTGAAATACTTTCATAAATGTTTGAATTTCAACATATATGAATGTCGCTGAAGTAAATCGTTTTCATTTTCTTGTAATAATTGATTTGTTTAAACCAAAATATAAGAAAAATTTCATAACAACAGCATTCTGGTCAAATTAAAATAAAAGCTTACTACGATTCGTTGGTCATTAAGTCAATATACATTACATAGATGGCAGTGATGGCCGTAAAAATTTGGAAAAATCGTACCAAAAATTACCACCCGGGGAAATTTAAAGTTCAAAAATTGTAGGAAAAGCAAAACAAATTCACAAAATATAGGAACGTTTGTTAATTTTGGGGTTAAATAACTTTTTTTCGTATTTTTCTGTAACCATTTAGACATCTTACGTACACTAGTAAAACTAAAGATAAATTTAACAAGTATTATTTTAATTTGTCAGAGCCAACTTTGATGTATTTTTCAAAATGAAAGTTTGAAAAAATATATTTTAGAAATAATTTAATTTTAATATTTCTGCAATTAATATTTACTTAATACCAATATGGCCTTCTGCTATATTGTTCTTAAAGATATGTAGAAAACTTTTATATAAATATTTTATAATATTTTTGCTTTTTTCATTGAAAAACTTGAAGCGTAAAAACACCATTTTTACTATGGATTCCTATGGAAGTCAGTGAAAAGTTATACCACTAAAAAAGCTTCTAAAAAATACGTCATTAAGATTATGGCTCTATACTCTAGAAGGCACTGATTGAATATGTAATAAAGTTCCTTGTAATAAAGTTATTTAACTTACAATACCCAAAGCTAAATCGATTATTAATGGGTTACGAAAAGTTGCATAGCTACTCGTAGCTAGCTAGCTAACTAGATTATTTTGAAGAAATCTGATAGGGTAAGTATATCAATAATTATGCTTTTTTTTAGTGTCAATAATAATGCAATTGTGTCAATAATTGTACTTTTTATGGTGTCAATAATTGTATGAGAGTATCAATAAATGTAGTTTTTCAGAAGGGTTTAGTAAATGGGCTAATTAATAAAAATAGTTATACATGAAGTAATTCTTGCATATAATTACCAACCACAAATAACTTCGCTATTCTAATATGCTTCAAAGTACACTTATTTCTAGAAATTACATGTATAAATATGTGATTCATTGCAATTTTTCCTTACGAGTGTCAATAATTGTATCACTTACGCTATACATAATTAATATTAAATTAACCTAAATATTAAAATAAAAAAAAAGAAAAAAAAATTTTAGTGAAACATGTGAAATTTCCCGTTATCAAAAACATGTGAATTGAATTCGTTGAACACGATGGATTTCTTTTATTTTAAAATTAATTTTAAAGATGTTGTTAACTATGTAAATATCACAAAATATGAACAAAAATGGAAATATAAAGATTTTATTTTATCAGGTAAGTAAAAATAATTTGGAATCGTATTTTGGTGTTAACCGTCATTTTTTATATAATATGTTAGTGACGCACAATATTTTTTTCCTATGTGATGCAAGGTTGCATCATAATTTCATCACTTTGTTGGTTTATGATATTGCGTTGCATCATATCTCCTGTGAAAAGAGCGTATTTCGTTTTTGTTTGTTTAATTAAATAAATTAAAATGTTATATCTACTTATTTTGATTTCAGCATCTATGCATGCCAATATCTCCGTATACGACATAGATTATTTTAAGGATTTTCAAGGTACTGGAATTTGTGAGAACGATTTTATGGAAGTGGTTGATCAACATAAAAATATTTTGGAATTTCAATTAAAGATAATTCTAAAAAATCATAATAGAGACACGTTAAGTTTATTTTATATTTATAAATATTTGTTTTATTATAAAATCTGACATACGTTCAACAACCTTAAATCTGCTTGATTGAAAATTTGAAATTAATTTGTTCTTTTTATAATCATTTTTAATAGGATTACCTGAGACTCAAACTACAACAGTGAGCCGTCAAAATTGCAGGTTGGACTATCAAATGCACATAAATGCTCAAGTAATTTAATATACTATGCAATTAAATCATAACACGTTTTAATAACTTGAATATTGCTGTTACAGGATTTAGAAACATTCATCATACAGACACAAAACGCGTACGTACGTATTGAGCAAAAAATTTGAAACCGGCGAATCATTGAAAGTCCTCTCAGATGTCAAAAGAAGAGCCATAATCAGGGAAGGCGTAGGTTAATTGACATCCTGATTTTCCTACCATCCGGATTCAGTTCACATCACGGCCCTGGCGCTAGCAATTGTGGAAATATTTCCACAATTAAAAACCAAACAGAAAAAAAATGGAGGAATAGTAAGATTAGAAAAATTCTTAAATTTTAGTACGGGGTACCCAGGGCAAAGTTTTAATTTAAGTTTTTCCTGACATACATATTCAGGGATGCAAATATCCCTGAATATGTATGTCAGGAAAAACTTGCCAGACTAATATGCTTAAAATTATTTATATTAGGACGCCTTGTATGACCGGAAAAAAATCGCAGGTATGTAATGTCAAGACTCAACAGAATAGGACAAAAATTGTACGCCTCAGAAGATAATTCTGGAAAAATCAGTCAGAAACGAAATGCATCTTGGTCAGCAGTTCCAACGACAACCAAATCGTCTTATGGGAATGATATCAAAGGGCCGAATGTCGAAGGGCCGAATGTCGAAGGGCCGAATGTCGAAGGGCCGAATTTCAAAGGGCCGAATGTGTCGAAGGGCCGAATGTCGAAGGGCCGAATGTCGAAGGGCCGAATGTGTCGAAGGGCCGAATGTCGAAGGGCCGAATGTCGAAGGGCCGAATGGGTCGAAGGGCCGAATGGGTCGAAGGGCCGAATTTTTTTTTTTTGTTTTGTTTTTAGAAATATAATTTTTAAAATTTGTTGTTTTAAGAAATATTTGGTAATTTTTTTTTTGTCAAATATAAATTAATTTTTTATGAGTTTATGTATTTTATTTAATTTAATCTTTGGATATTCTATCGACAAAAATATTGCATTATTGAGGTTGTTTATATTTTGCGTTCCTTTTGGTATTATCAAGTGAAAAAATATTTGTACATAATAGGTATTTTACCAAAGCCAAGTCTTATTATATCAATATAAATGGAATATATATGTAGGTATACATATATGTATTACTTTTGTAGTATAACCCGCTCGTATATAATAACAAAAGGCGAAGGTTATTTTTTTCAAATATACGTACCAAATGTAAATAGATTTTAAATAAGAAAAAGGAATTTTGTCATAAAATGTCATAAAAATTCTTTCATTTACCAACGATGTTATTTTCGAGAACATTATATAGTTTATTACTATTGGTTTAGAAAAAAAAAGTAAATAAAGAATCCTAATAATCGGTGGGCTTTCTTTCAATCGCACTTTACGATGTATTTTTGTCCTCTACACGACGAACACATAACAAACAAAGGGATGGAAAGATTTTCAAAGGGTGGATCTACAAAAAAGAGTTTTATTGATGTTTTCCATTCATCCAATCATAAATTACAACATTATGTATTTGGGTAATCCTTTTATTCTATATAATCCGCTCCTACGTGCGGCACGCAGTGCGACATGTTTGCTGATCCCGGCTCCTACGTCCCCCGAAGCTCAAATCTAAAGCCCCTCGGAGGGCTAAGCGGGGGGGAGCGCAGCGACCTCCCGCGTGCCCGTGAGAGTTACCGAAGCCGTTAGCCTCTACAATTCCAAGTTAAATTAGTCGATGTCATTTTTCTTCAATTTATTTTCCTCAGAATAAAGAAAAAATAGTACGGGAAACTGTTATGCAAGATTTTATATTGCAATATTTTATAATTGCAACTTTTTGTAATTGCAATATGTTGTAATGCAAAATTTACATACCAAAGTCAGTTTTCCTATGTCCCTTATTTTAAGTTGATTTTTTATATGAGTAGGCATTTATCTACTTACATCAAGATGGTTCAGATTCAATTAATAAAAAAACAAATTGTAATAATTACACAAATTTTATTTAAAATTATAATTCCGGAAGTTAGTTTCTCTTCTTGAGCTTTTCTTCTTTTTCTAGATATTTTTGTTATCTTTCTTTTGTCTTTTCTTTTCTAGATATATTTGTCCATGATGCAAATAGGTATATAGAATAACCAAAACACATAATACAACATTATTTATTTATGATTATGTTCATGGACACATCAATAAAACTCTTTTTTGTAGATCCACCCTTTGAAAATCTTTCCATCCCTTTGTTTGTTATGTGTTCGTGAAGAGAAAAAAAATACATCGTATAGTGAGATTGAAAGAGAGCCGACCGATAATTAGGATTCATTATTTACTTTTTTTTTTCTAAAACAATAGTAATAAACTATATAATGTTCTCGAAAATAACATCGTTGGTAAATGAAAGAATGTTTATGACATTTTATGACAAAATTCCTTTTTCTTATTTAAAATCTATTTACATTTGGTACGTATATTTGAAAAAAATAACCTTCGCCTTTTGTTATTATATACGAGCGGGTTATACTACAAAAGTAATACATATGTGTATACCTACATATATATTCCATTGATATAATAAGACTTGGTTTTGGTAAAATACCTATTATGTACAAATATTTTTTCACTTGATAATACCAAAAGGAACCCAACATATAAACAACCTCAATTAATGCAATATTTTTGTCGATAGAATATCCAAAGATCAAATATAATAAAATACATAAATTCATAGGAAATTAATTTATATTTGACAAAAAAAAATTACCAAATATTCCTTAAAACAACAAATTTTAAAAATTATATTTCTAAAAACAAAACAAAAAAAAAATTCGGCCCTTCGACCCATTCGGCCCTTCGACCCATTCGGCCCTTCGACCTATTCGGCCCTTCGATATTCGGCCCTTTGACACTTTCGGCCCTTCGACAAATTCGGCCCTTCGACATTCGGCTCTTCGACATTCGGCCCTTCGACACATTCGGCCCTTCGACCCATTCGGCCCTTCGACATTCGGCCCTTCGGCATTCGGCCCTTCGACATTCGGCCCTTTGAAATTCGGCCCTTCGTACCCATTCCGTCTTATGACATCGATAATGATGAGAATTTGCTAATATTAAAAAATCTCAATGTACACACCCAAAAGGATATTATAAAACAAAAACTACTTGAAACCTTATTATTATTATTATTATTGGGGGGCCTTGCGGGCGATCAGCCACTTCGCACTGCGACCTAAAAGATCTATTGTGCTGGCCCCTGCTTAATTATCCGTTCAGTCAATATTCAGGTTCTTAATTAACCTGACAATACTGCCTCCCGGTATGTGATACATACTATCTGGGCTTATTGCTCTCCCTCCTAGATGTTTACTACAGCATGTAGTTCCGCAAGAAAGACGGTAGCATTAGAGCTCAAGGACCTCGAGAGGGTTATCCCACTCCCGTATATTCCTACTCTTGCCCCGTATTCCGTTTGATTTTACTCTTACGAGTTGCTGGGAATTGCAAATCACCTGTAGGTCACCCAGCTTTACTATAGGAAGGCTAAATAAAACTGGAGGGTGCCTGGTATCCAGAGTCCGCATATTTTGGGTTGATTAACCTATCAGCCATTCATCTTTCGGCATATGCTGTTCCACCTTAGATTAGGGTTTTTTGTCAAGGTTTTCTCCTTTAGCGCCGTAGTCGCCACGAGGAGGCAGTACGTACACTTGCGAATTATGAACAGGTTACCTTTTACACAATTGTACCCATCACGCAGTTGCCTAATGACAAGACCAGAACACCTGACGTGATGCGCACCCTACTGGAAGGTTACGGAGCTGGTAGATTAATCTACTTAACTTTGATCCCCCCTCCAATAGACGCCAAACCACTTGAAACCTTAACTATGCGCCTTGATGTTTTTCGGCCGTCAATTCAATTTGGGAAATTTTCAAAGCACTTCCCGTTTTTTTACATCTCCTGATTTGGTAAGTTGAAATAGTCAAAATGGTACCCCGTAAATTCTACGAAACACAATTCTACGAAACCACAATTCATAAAACAACAATTCATCAAAAACAATTCATATAACAACACTTCATAGTAAAACAATTTTACGAAAAAACAATTCTTCGTAATAACAATTCCTCGAAAAACAATTCATCGAAAAACGGTTAATTCGAAAATATTTTATATTGTGAACACCAAAGGAAATTGAATGCATATTGATCAATACAACAAATCAATTTTTGGCGCAATTTTATTATGCAGCACGTATAAATTAACACTCATTTTTTAAATTTAATATTAAAAAATTAATTTATTTATAACAATATAATGATTTTCTTAGCAAAAATCAATAAAAAAATACAATTGTTTATTCAACAATAATTTGTTAATAACAAATTATTTTATTTATAAACAATTTAAAATGGAAATTTTTGGTCATTACTTTAAAATATAGAAAAAATTTGTTTATTCAGTATTGTTAATAATTAATTACTCAAAGAATTATTATTTAAATCACAATTTTCCGTTCCTTTTTTTACATGAAATTTTTGACTAACCCCCGTTAAAGATATTTTCACATCAAAAACAAATCAACAATTGGAAATTTGTAGAATGATGAATTCAACTTTATCGACCAAATGGATGTTCCATCATTTGATTAAGATTACTTGAAAAGAATGGAATCTATAAAATAACGTGCGTTCAATTTAGCAGCAACGGACCAAGCTTAAGAAGCACAAAGCACACTTAAATGAGAAGGGGCTATGTTGAGCCCCAGAACAAATTTTAATGATTATTATAGAAAGAAACAAGTAATATTTAATTACGAAAGGATTTTGTTTCTGTAGTCGAAATTTTGATAATAGATACACAAATTTTTCGAGGTGCTTTCCGGAAAATTTAATAATTTTACAATGGAGACTGAACATTAAGATTTCAATATTAAAATGTATTAACTGCTTTTAAAAAGTTAAGACTGTTTAGCAGTATAATAATTGATGAGTAATTGATCGCATTAGTCTCCTAGCTCCAGAGTTGCCATTCCAGTATGGGTAACCCTATCTGGTATTGCCAACTCCATCATTGCTATTCGCAAGCCGCTCCGCCACGTCAAGGCTGTGATCTTGGGGGGTTGGGAAAAGAAAGGATAAGAAAAAACGGAATTTAGTAATGGGATTAGGATATTCTGTAACACTCCTATAGCAGTTTCGTCTAGCATACCTTCAACTAGATTCATCATAGATAAAAATTCAAAAAATTTGTGACTGTAAAATACTTTTTCCAAATCAAGCCAAGATATGTTATAAATGATGTGTTTGAACTTAAAACACGGGGAAAGATTTTATTTTCGATTTGATACTATTCAAAACGTCATTATTTTAATATTTACAATGAATGAAAATAAATTGTTTACAAGATGTATTTGAATGGACCGATGATTGGAGTACAATGTTCCATAATATTTCATCAATTGGTCTATCCACAAATAAGAGAAACTTCAATTTCAATAGTTTTGCTATTCTCCGAAATAAAGAAGTAATCCAACCTAAAGTAATGTTTACGCGAACAAAAATTAAGCCTTGCAAAAAGCTATCACATACTGCACGAATGTATTTCCTGCATAAGACAACGATTTTATTTAAGTCATTTTGAGGCTCAAAACAAAATATAACACAAAGCCTCAGCTTACTCTTCTTGAAAAAGTATAACTCTAGCATGTTTCGGATAAATAATGCCATTAAAGTACGTTGATAAGGGAACAATCTAAAATGAAACACAAAGAACAAATAAACATTGCCTTAATCACTTTCTTTCAATTCTAAACTTCTATTGTAAAATAGTTCAAAATTTACCTAACCTAAATTAGATAAATTCATCATTACTTAATTTACAATAGATTATTAGAAGTGACTGAAAATGATCCAAGGTTTACAGTAAAATGTTCACCGACACATTGCGTAAATATGCTAATTTTTCTGTTGTTGCCGGATATCGTGCAACAACAGCTTTTAGCCGCGTATTAATATCGCGATATTTTTTTTGGCAGGGGCATTTCACTGCCAGCGTTTATTTGCTCGATTGTTATTTCATTTGTCGATTGCTCCAATTGAAGTTTGGTTAGAAACTTCCAAATATTTGGATGTTGACAGCCTACAAATCTCATAAACGCATTATGCCAACCTTCAACATTATTATTTGTTCGTGGCGCATTGTTTTGCGTGGAATCAAAATGATTCCATGCGTGAATAGCATATCGAGGATTTCGTCTGTGTGGGGCCTCTTTGATTCGATCATCAAGTGCTCCAACATAGAAATCCTCAAAATATTCTACGACATTATCAGCATTAGACGGTATTTCGCCAAAGGCTTTTAACGCATCAAATACTTTAATAACATCATTTACCGGAACAAATGCTAGAGCCATAATCATTTTCATTTGAAGAGCAAACTCAGGATTTGAATCATAATTTTTTATAAGCCCTTCGGACACAATTTTATGATAAATATTTTGTCCGAAATGAAATAAACAAAATCGTTGTATTATAGTAGGGAATACATTTTTTGCCGAATTCGTAATAGCTTGCTCAAAATCACTCATAATAGAGGTAGGATTTAGGAAAGGTCTTAAATTTTTGAGTTCTTCAAAAACACTAGTATAGGTGGATTCCAATTTACTAGGGAGAAGAGCAAATACTAGAGGAATCGATTTCGTTTCTAATATTGCATGGATAGAAAGCAACTGATGAAATATCAATGGAACAACCTTGTAAGTTCCATCAACGAACCATTCAGATGCATTTTGCAAACAATCTAAATTTCGATTCGTCGTAAATATCAAAATTCGATTTTGAACAGGACCAGAATCAAAAAATAAAAACTTTTCACCGCGTTTTGATAGTCTAAACACATCAGGAATAACCATATCTTGTCTTGATAATGGCAAAGGAATTTTACAGTCACGAATATTTTGAATAGTTCTACTCATCGAACTAGTTGAAGGCATGAAAGAAGCAACTGATAAGGGAATTGTTACAGAATTTAAGGAAAGGATTTCTCGGGTAGGAAGGGTAGACTCTGAGGCAAGCTCTTTTAGGGAATTTAGGGAACGAATTGCCTCATTTTGAGCTGATTCCGGCAAATGGCCAGAATGCCCCTTAACTATAAAAGCCAAGCCGCCTTCAGTATGCGCCCAGCCATTGCAACTCAATTTGCAAAATTGGTTGCAACGCCAATAAATTTTATTTTTGTATGTTCTCTCTTTATAATAGAGATACCCCTCCAGGAGAAGCAAATCTTTATTTTTTTCAGTTTTTATAAGTTCAAATTCCATTCTAAAATTAAAATTGTATAAAAATCTGGTAATAAAACTAAGCCAAATAAATGGCATATATACAGTGGCGAGCAAAACTGAATACATAATTGAAAAATTATCCTTAACATCTAGTTTTTTTTTTATTGATAAACATAATCAATTCAATTTTTTTATATTACGACTAACTATACCTTAACTAATTACATTACAAAATAAAAAATAAAAATCCATGTTTAAATTTAAAAAAATAAAATATTAATCATTTGAAGCGTCATTTACTCAATTTTGCACGTTCTACTTTGTTTTTGTTTTTACCTTTTATTTTGTTTTAAATGAAACCGTAAGTACCGTTTTATGCGATCTAGGTTAATACAAAGGTTTTTAGTTATTTGTTTGGTAGTAGTAAATCTAAAGGCAATATTAATTGTGTTTTTTTTAAAAATAAAAGTTTGATACATTTCATCCAACTGAAAATGAAGAAAATTAGTGTGGATTTGGAAGACAACATTGTTTCCTTGATCCAGCAAGGGTATTCTTCTAGGAAAATTGCCCAAATGGTAAAAGTATGCCAAAGAACTGTATGTACAGTACAAAAAAGAAGAAATGTGATCGTGGTAAAAAGTAAAGGAGGGCGTCCAAGACTTTTGTCAGATACTGATGCTCGTTTAATGCATCGTTTGATGAAAACTGAAAAGGCTAGAACGCCCAAGGAGGCTGCACGAAGCGTGAACAAACATGTGAGTGAATGGACCGCAAGAAGAGCATTGGGAAAGATTGGTTTAATATCTGGCATAAAAAAAAAGAAACCGGCAATATCTGAAAAAAATAGAAAGAACAGATTACAATTTTGTCAGCGACACAAAGATTGGAGTGTGGAAGACTGGAAACGTGTGATTTGGTCGGATGAGACTAAAATTAATAGATTCCAGTCTGATGGTAAAGCTTACTATTGGCACCGACCATGCGAAAAAAAACTACAAAAATATCAAGTTAAAGAAACTTTAAAGCATGGAGGAGGTAGCATAATGGTCTGGGGATGTTTCACATGGTGGCATGTGGGGCCATTGGTTAAGATTAAAGGTATAATGAAGAAAGACGATTACCTTCAAATATTGCAGACCAATTTACCCACTTTTATAGACGAATGTGCGTATCCAATTGAAGAAATTCTTTTCCAACATGATGGGGACCCAAAACACACCGCTAAAATTGTTACAAAGTGGTTAGAAGAACAACAATTTTCTACATTAAAGTGGCCTGCCCAAAGCCCCGATATTAACCCAATAGAAAACTTGTGGGCTATTATCAAACGACGTCTTGCTGAGTACAAAGAACCAGCAAGTGACGTCAGTCAATTATGGGATAGAATTAATACTGAATGGCAAAAAATCGACCATGAAATAATTGAAAATCTCGTAGAAAGTATTCCAAGGCGACTAAAAGCAATAATAAAAAATAAAGGGCTCTGGACAAAATATTGATTTTATTAACAAAACCAACAAAAATTTGCGGAACTGAAAACGTGCAAAACTGAATAAATGATGCTTCAAAGGATTATTATGTTATTTTTCAAATTTAAAAATGGATTTTGTGTTTTATTTTTCTGTAATATAGTTATTTAATGTCTAATTAGGCATATTATAAAAAAATTGAATTGATTATGTTTATCAATAAAAAAGAAACTAAAAGTTAATAATGATTTTTAAATTATGTACTCAGTTTTGCTCGCCACTGTATATATATATATATAAAATGCTAGCGATAAAAAAGTGGAATTACAAAAAATGAAACAAACAGATATCAGATCGAAAATGAAGTTTTAATTTCATTTCATCACACAATAGAAAATTTTAACGGACAAAATTAACTAATAAAGTAAACAAATTACATGCACGAAGTAAATATAAAATCAGTTAAAACTGTTCTTATATTTCTTCAACACCCTATAAAAATATAACGAACATTTTAGTTTTCCTCGTGATATTTTATGTGAGAAAAAGAGAAGTTATCATACAGATTTCTCTGTTTAACCTTTATGCTAGCATATTAGCAATTTCATAAAACGTTAATTTTTGTAATACTTGTAAGTAATATATTGTGTTTTGCTCATTAATATATATTAATTAATTTAGTTTAAAAATATTTAAAGGTGAGCATTAATTTGCTAATAAATAATTCAATTTTCAGAATATAACATAGTTCCAGAATCAATCTTTAATATGGGGATTAAATTAATCCTGAATTTCAGAATTAGATTTTACTCTGATATTATGGTGATTTATTAATTAAATCAGTTTTCGTTTTCAGAGTTGCCTGGGAAATTATATATTGATTTTATTTGTTGATTCTTGATATACTTATAGTATTAACTGAATTATTGATAATTTTAGGCTGTTGTGGTGCTGTAACATTATCATTTTTAAATTATTTATTATAAATTTTATAAAATAATTGAATTTTTTATTATTTATTCTCTTTGTCTTGATCACTAGGAAATTTATGTTTAGTTTTAAGTAAAATTTTATGTTTAAAATGGTTTTTAACATTTATTTTTATTCTTGTTGCAATATGTAATAATTAATTATGTAATTAGATATAGAAGGACCATGAAAAATAAACTAAGCGCTGTTTTTGTAATCTTAGCTTAGTAATTTTAAATTTTCTTAAATATTTTATTAGGTAAATTAATGAAAGGCGGACAGAGGGACATTACAACATTAATAATTTTTTAAGTCCTGATTTAGATTTAGGGAGTCCTGAGTATCCGGCCCTGGATTCCAGAGAAATGATCATCTAATAATGTAGTTAGATTGTGCTGTCTTGTGCTAACCTATTTATTATATATAATACTAATAATTTATTAACTATCGATCGCTTTGGTGTCTGTAACTGGGTCGAGTCTGTCCCTACTAATAATCCTATCCAATCCTTCGGTTTTGTTATATGTAAAAACGGTGTACGATGGCTGCCTGGCCAGGGGCGGATATCACACTATTAGACTTATGTGGTTATCGAAGTGGCGCCTTTCTTTACTGAGTGAATATTGTTATGTTTGGCTTCATGAAAAGCTGAGTAGGATGGTACATATTTCCTTGGTGAGGGAGAGTTATGGTGTCGTGTTGTAACATGGGTATAGTGGTGTGGTATTCGCATTTATAATACGGGAGACTTGCTTAATGCTTGATCATACATTCAAATCAATCAATCAATCAATCAATACTGGATCGTGTACAGGTTCAATCAGTGTTGTTGAAGATTGTGCTTGGGCTTTCAACTCATATGATTTTTTCATCCAAATTGTTTTTGTCTCAATATCGAATTTGTTTCTAAATGTACAAACTTTTTTACGTGAGGTTTGATGTTTAAAGTCGGTTACTTTTTGATTTGTATATGAAGAAAGCAATTTTTGAGGGATTCTCTTTGCTTTTTTGAAGATGAACCCGATAGGGTTCGAAAGCTGTCGCTTTGGTTGGAGCAATTTAGGAGTGAAGAGCCTTGAACCATTAAAAAAAATTTTATTAATAAATATTTCAATAACAGTGAAGACAGAGTTAAATTAAATCGAACATTTTTCCAGTCGCAAATAACCATTCTAAAAATTGTCTCGGCAAAGGCAATCACTACAAATCAAAGAACTACAGAAAGTAAAACTTGATCAATCAACATCAACTTCAAAGGAGCTACAAATGTATAATCGCTGTAACATTATCAAACGATTCAGTCAACTTCAACTGAACCCGAAAGTGTTTTGCCTGATTTGGCAATGGTCACGAAAAAATAGTGTTGCCATCTGACTATTCGATGTCGACATTTTGTGTTTCTTAAAAGGCATACTTTAAATGTCAACTCAATTACATTTATAAATATTACCTAAAGAGACCGGGAAAACCCGGAAAATCCCGAGATTATGTGAAACTTGATCCCGATTCCCGGAATTATAAAAACATCCGGGAACAGGACCCACAACTCAGAAGGAACCTTTTCTGTATCAGAAAATTTTTGCAATTAAATTAGAGACCGTATTATTAATTTTTGTAATAAAAAAATGAATTTGTAAGTATGTATATCTGAATTAGAATTGTAAACAAAAACTATGAAAAAAAAACTTAATTTAATGGTGTTTCTTAGCGAACTAACACTATAAAAGCGATTTTATTATATAATCCATTTGTTTCTTTATAAACCCTGTTTTAATTGGTTAATCGAATTTAAGATTGAAAAAAACTGTAAAACCGGTTTTAAAAGAAACACGGCTTTTTGCTTTTTGGAATAAAATTATAAACAAGAACAATCACAGTATATAAAAGCATCTAGTTTTCAATGATCAACATTAAGGGGTCGATAAAATTCGAACATTGAGCAGAGCTGGACAAGCACAGGGATACGCGCCAGACCCAAGCATGAATGGCTAGTAAGTTATGCTCTTAGTAAGAGCCGTTACAGAAATAGTAGATTTTATACTGTGTTTGTATCTCAATAGCACGGCTTGTATAAACATTTTTGTTGGTTTTGGTATCGCTAATACTGTTTCTGAGTGTGGGGGGCGGGGAGGTTATGCGCTACCGTCTTTCATTTTGCTATGATTTTACGGTCAATATTGCACCCTAATAGAATCAATCTATTTAATTTAGATAAATATTGACGAATATTGAAATATTGATTGAGATTGATGGAATCTTGAACAAGATTGCCGTTTATGAGTAATGGTATATTTTAAAGCGTACATGGCAGGTTTAGGTGACTAACCTAATAGAACTGTATTTTGTTCATGCCCAATTAATGTCAGTAAGGTTCGTCCTCCAAATCCAAAATAGAATAACTTATTGACATTTTGAACCAAAAATGTAACGTGTGAACTCGCTCGCTGTTTTTTTGTTTTTTGTTGCTAATAGTATTTCAAGTGCTAATAATTACTTTTCATTGTAGATCCAGTAGGCAGCTGTTTATTCGAGTTAAGAATTTGCATTCAATGCATTCAACAGTCGGTTGTCTTTTACTGTACAATGTTGCTTACATCTATCTGTAACTGATCTTCTAGATTATTACACATACAGTTTATCGCGGTCCTGACAATACATTTGAGAAATTTTGGATTTTTCAAGTTTTTTTTTTTAGATTTTGTGGTGTCCAATATCTCAGATAGTTTTGTGTTGCTGCTTTCCATCAGTTCCATATAACATTTTTTCAACTCTCTCTCTCTCTCTCTCTCTCTCTCTCTCTCTCTTTATGGTAGAAGGCATATCCTTGATAAACGGAATCCAGGATCTCCTTGCAGGTTATGCGATTGATAAAAGCATGGTGACATTCTTTATTTCAACCTTCTCGAGTGTGGCTCTTACAAGATGGTCTATTATTTGTATTGTGTAGCCTCTTCGTCATTTTATGTCTTTCTTATTAAATAATTGACACAACACATTTGGTTTTGGACTTTTTATTTTTAATATAATGACTGACGATCTTTTATCGCCTAGTTTAAATTTAAGTGATTTTTTTTATTTAAGTTGAACTTTACTTTTTTAGTTGAGACATTTTTTTTCACTATTTTTGTTGATGTATCGACAATTTTAACAATTAACTATGACAACATAAATTTTCTGCTCTCCTGCCGCCAAATCACAAACACACGTGTTTGTTGAACAGCAATCAAAGTCGCATAGGTCATTTTTCAAATTCGATGTTTAACAATTAGATCCAGTTACACGTCTCTAGTATACTGTTGAAAATCCCTAAGAATTTAAATTACTGGGTATATCCATAGAGCATCCACAAAGTTCAAAATTTCTTTTCGGATAATAAATGGCGTTTGTTCAGATCACAACATTATGTGAGCAACGTAAGAATTGGCTGACACAATTCTTTTCTCAGTGTTTCTGGACGGGGCATCGCTGTGGTAATAAATCACAAAAAAAATCAGAAATAACGTTAATTTTCATTTGTCACCGAATCCCACCTCCTTCTCAGATAGCATTTCATTTTCTATATCTCCCAACGCCTTTTTTCCCAACCTGCTCCACCCTAATGGCGTAATATTATTTTAAAGGCATCCCACAGTAATGTGCTATTAAGATTTATATACGAACAGTGGCACTATTCTGGTTTTCCCTGGGAATAGGGAATTGAGGAAAAATTTCAAATATTCCTTCTAGCAGTTTTTCAGAACTTTTTTTTCCCAATTCCTTAAAAGTTTATTCTGGTGACCAAGGAATAAATCCCCAGGGAAATTGAGCTTGGTTCAAATATTCATCACGGCATCGCACAAAATTGTTAGGAGATGTCAATTTTTATGTCAAATTAAATAGTTTTGTATCTTTCTGTTACTTTATATACGAATAATATAAAATTTGCTTTTTTTTTAATTCTGTTGAGAAAGTAAGTAATATTTGATATGGCACGACAACTAATAGTTTATTTGGATGATGATGAAGATGATAATCGGTATAATCTTCGGATTGAAAGGAAAAGGCTTCAAGATAGCTCAGACCCTTTTGATATCTATGAAAAGGAGTTTATAGATATTTATAGAATTCCACAAGAAATTGCATTAGTTTTAAGAGATTTGATTGTACCACAAATGGTCACAACTCAAATATCAAAGGAGATACGAATACTCGTGGCACTAAGCTTTTTATCAGAAGGTATTTTATCTATAAATTGGTGTGTACCTGAAAGTTTAAAAATGTTCAATTGTGTTCTTATCGGTTCATTTCAAAAAAATATTGGTGTGAATTATTTAACTTGCGTATCTCAATCAATTGCATGCAGATGCATTAAAGAATTTTGCACAATAGTAAACAACCATTTGATGCCGGATTTTATACGTTTTCCTCAAACTACTAGTGAAATTAATAATATTAAATTGCAGTAAATCGTATTGTTAAATTTAACACGTAACTTACCAAATGTAAATGTTGTTTACTGCTAGATTTTATGAAAAATTCAACTTGCCGGGGATAATCGGATGTGTGGATTGTAACCATGTTTCGATGTTTAGACCCAACCAAATAGTGGAACATGTTTTTCTTAACCACCATCATTACCATTCGAAAAATGTTCAATTGGTAAGCATGAAAATTGATTGAGCTTTTCTAATTTTCTATTAATAACATTTTATTTATAGATTTGTGATTATAATTTATAAAGTTTAAATGATAATGCTAAGTATGGCGGATCTAACCATGACGCAACGATTTGGAGGAAATCTCTGGCAAAAGCATATCTTCATAATAAATACGATGCAGGGGAATTGCAAAACACATGGTTGTTAGGTAATTCAGTTTAATTTTATTATAAAAACATGTGCATACATATAAATAAATTAAAATAAAATAAGGAATAAATAACACATCAATCCAAAATAAAAATTATCAAAATCTTCTTAGTTTTCGTCTAAATATTCTGTATCAAAAAATTCGTTGTTAATAACTTTTCCATTACTGAAAATAAATTTTAATAATATATCATAAAATAAATAGTAATAAATAAAATACGTATTTACAAACAAGTCTAAAAAATATTGGAAAATTTGATTATAAAATATAAATACGTGTAAATATATTTCTAGGTGACAGTGGCTACCCACTACAACCGTGGTTAATGATTTCGATTGACAACCCAACCAACGACACCCAGGAGCGATACAATATGGCGCATAGATCAGCACGAAATTGTATCGAAAGGTGCAATGGAGGATGAAATGATGGGCCTTTTAATAAATACGTGTGCAACACTGCATAATTCCTTAAAATGCCACAATTTTATAGTATTTGTTAGTGGCTGATGTATTTATTTTTTTTGCGAAAACTCACAACCGAATTTAATAAAATAAACAAAGAAAAAACACAAGATTAATTATATTTAATTATTAACATATTTTATAGTAAATCAGACATTTTTATTCGACACAAATAGTTTTATCTTATTATCTTAAAAGTGATGCGACTAGTCTGAGCGCAGTGGACTGTATCAAGAAAATCCCTCACTTATTCTACTTTAAGTACTAACAATTCATTTCGTAACCAAATTTATAAAAAAAAGTACTAACAAATTCGTTTTGTTATAAATTTGTACTAGAATAACATAGAAAAACAATTGTTGCCAACTTCTTTGTTTACAATTAACTTTGACGTTTTAGCGTAAATAATCATGTCAGAGTAAGAACTTATACAATTGATCTGATAATTATTAATTTAAATTTATAATTTATGATTTACTTATAGGTATTATACCATTATAACAATATTCAATTGGCGTTAGACTAATTATAAGCTAAGTATATAACGTATAAATGATATGAACAATTTTGTTTCAAATAAAACTTTTCTTACAGGAATAAAACGTCAACCGAATTATGATTGTCATTGGATATACTGTGTAAGGTTTGGCGCTACCAAACATACTCCCCTTCGTTAAATATTGATAAATTTTAACTAACCATCATCACCAACTGGCAGGCGACAAAGCTTCGAAGTTGGACGTTTGATAATCGATTGGGCAGTTTTGACCGTTGCTACGCGAACCACACCATCATTGCCAATGTGTACTTCGATGACACGCCCAAATGGCCAATTGCATGGAGCAACATTATTGTCTTTTATTAACACAATGTCATTCACTTGTAAATTCCGGTTTCGTTGTTGCCATTTAAACCGTTGCTGCAGGTTATTTAAATAATCCCGAGAATACCGCTTCCAAAATGATTGAACTATCTGCTGGACGTGTTGCCATCTCGTTAAATAAGATTTTGGAGTACTACTGTAATCATTATCTGGAATCATTGCAGCTGCTCCCAAAATCAAAAAATGAGCCGGAGTAAGTGTGTCGATGTTATCCGTGTCTTCATTTGTTACAGCGCATAGTGGCCGCGAATTCAACACATTTTCTATCTGAGCTAGGACGGTGCTCATCTCTTCAAAGGTTAAGTGTGAACTACCAATTACTTTAACCAAGTGTGTTTTGACCGATCGAACGGCACGCTCCCATATACCACCAAAATTTGGAGCTGCTGGAGGGATAAATGACCACTTAATACCAATGTTGACCGCATATGTCATGACTTCTTGTTTGCATGCTTCTGAGTTTAGTAACCTGTAAATATCAGACAATATTTTTTTAGCACCAATAAAATTTGTACCATTATCAGAAAAAATTTGTTTAGGTACTCCCCTTCGTGCAGTAAAACGTTTCAAAACTGCTAAGAATGATTCCGACGTGAGGTCGCTAGCCACCTCGATATGCAATGCTTTTGTGACTAAGCAAATGAATATTACGATGTATCCTTTGACTAACTTCGCACCTCGTCCGCGTTTTGTTGCTAGCATTATTGGACCAGCATAATCAACTCCTGTACTACTGAATGGTCTGGCTGGAACTAATCTTTGTGAAGGTAAGTTTCCCATCAGCTGTGATGATTTATTAGTTGCATATTTGAAACATTTAATACATTTATTACAAATGCTTCTTGCTGCTTCGCGAACACCCAAAATCCAGTACTTCGTTCTTGATATTGATGTTAAGTGAGTGGGACCAGGATGAAGATATTTTATATGCAAATGACTTAAGATTAACTTAGAAATCTTGTGTTGCTTTGGTAATATGATTGGGTGCTTCTGATCGTATGAACAAGTGGCATTCTCAAGGCGACCACCAACTCTCAGTACTCCATTTTCATCAATGAATGGTGCAAGAGAAATTAAACGCGAATTTGATTTTACCATTTTGTACCGATGTAGATGAGCAATGTCATCTGAGAATTCAATTCGTTGAATTTCCTTGAATATTAATATTTCAGCTTGTTGTAATTCCTCTGTGGTTAGCCAACCAGACAATTTCGACCTTGAATTCTTCATGTTATAAATGAATCGTTTCACTCGTGCCATAATGTGGATGATTCGTGTCCACTCTGATAACTTATTAAGTAATACTTGAACACAATGGTCGTTCAATGCTGTGAATAAGCCGAGCACGTTATGGCGCTGTTCCTCGTGTGTATCTAATACCTTTATCGGTTGCGGCCAATGATTTTCACTCCGTTTTAGCCACTTTGGTCCCTCCCACCATAACGTATTGTTCATTAGTGATATTGATGAAACTCCCCTGGATGGTAAGTCTGCCGGATTATCCTCACTCTTTACGTGCCTCCAGACTGCATTCGGAACATATTGAAATATCTGCGATGTCCTATTTCCAACGTATGCTTTCCATTTTCGTGGGGGTCCATGCAACCACGACAGAACTACAGTTGAGTCAGTCCAGAGATTTAATGCCGCGGTTTTTAGCCCATATGATTCGTATACGCTTGCAACCAGCTTCGCCAATAGATGCGCTCCACATAGTTCCAAACGTGGAATACTTATTTGTTGGATTGGTGCTACTTTGGATTTACTTAATAGCAAATTAGTTTTTACATGTCCATCAATTGAGGTACGAATATAAATGGCAGCTGCATATGCATTTTCACTAGCATCGCAGAATCCGTGAATTTCTAGCGGAGAACTCAAGGGGCACATAAATCTGGGAATCTTCACTTCCTTGATGGTTTCAAATTGAGTTTTGATTGCATGCCACCTGCCTTGAAGATCACTTGGTAACTCCTCGTCCCAAGAAAGCTTATGAAACCATAACCCTTGCATCAAAATCTTAATATTGACGGTGAATGGTGTTAGCCACCCCAATGGATCGAATAAACGGGACGCAATTGACAAAATACTCCGCTTGGTGCATTTAACTTCTTCGGGAATTTGAACTTTAAAAGCGAAGATATCTTGTTTTGGTTGCCAATGAAGTCCAAGAACTTGATAAATGTCACTATCATGTGTGATTTTAATTGATCCACTTACATCCGTTAACGACGCTAAGTTCGACTTCCATTTTCTCAACACAAATCCCCCTTGTTTTAATACGAAATCGATGTCATTTTTTATTTTTAGTGCTTCTTTCTCGTTCGTGGCACCTGTGAGTAAGTCATCGACGTAAAAGTTACTTCTAATAATGCCAGCAATCTCTGGATAATCACGCTCATAATTCTCGGCAAGTTCGATAAGCACTCGAGTCGCGAGGAAAGAGGCTGAAGCGAGCCCGTAGGTTACAGTCATTAATTGATAATGTTCGATCGGTTGGTTACTTGAAAAACGCCACAGTATTCGTTGATATCGAGTTTGTGTAGGTTCGAGCAATATTTGCCGATACATTTTCTCGATGTCGGCGGTGATAGCGATTGGAAATGTTCTGAACCTTAATAAAATTGTGGAGAGTGTAGATTGTACAGTTGGCCCAACCTGGAGTTTGCTATTTAAGGAGACGCCACTTGATGACACGCATGAACCGTCAAATACTACACGCAGTTTAGTAGTATCACTGCTTGTCTTCCAAACGCCGTGGTGTGGCAGATAGCAAATTTCTCTCTGTTCTGCTTCCAAACTATCAGGAGATATTTTAATCATGTGATTTAGATCGATGTACTCCTTCATGAATGCGCGATACAATTGCCCAAATTCACTATTAGAATTCATCTTGCGTTCCATTGTGATTAATCGCCGTTTTGCCATTTTGAATGTATCTCCGAGCTTCGGTTCTATTTGTTTAAACGGAAGCTGTACTATGAATCTTCCAAATTCATTGCGTCGAACTGTTCTTCTAAAATGACTCTCGCATAGTTCTTCCTCTTCCGATATTCCCCGTAGGTCCTGAATTTCTTCTTGCTCCCAGAATCGCTCCAATGCCCATTCCAGAGATCGGTCCTCTAATAACCTAGCATGTGTTGATTTCACTTCGCTTCGTCTGTATAAATTGATGTGGTCGGTTTTTCCAGATACAACCCAACCAAATGATGTTTCTTGTGCGATGGGGGCATCCTTTGCGACGAATAATTTGCCCCTCTTTAAAACTTGGAAAAAGTAATCGGCACCCATTAAGATATCAATTGGTTTACCCTTCAAGTACATTGGATCCGCCAACTTCAATTCGTCAAATTTATCTAAATGACAGCGTTCATCATAACTTGCTGTGGTGGTGATTTGCTTTAAGATAAAAACATCCATTTTTAGCCAATTTGATTCATCAAATCTTGGAGATATTTCAATGGTTGTCCTACCAACTGCTGATACTTTAGATGTGGCTAGTCCTCCAATTATTAAATCTGTATTCCGCCTTTGAAGACTCGATTTCTCAACTGTTTCTTCAGATACCAATGAAATTTGTGAACCTGAATCGAGTAATAAATTGCAATAAAGAAAGTTTCCAGATTTATCACGAAGCTTGACCAAAGCTGTTGGCAAAATTGCATGGCTGCACAGTACCATGTTTGATGAAGCTGTAGTGGTTAGAGTTGAACTGATATTTTCTATGGGTGATTCATTTTCTGTTGAACTGTTCATATCAGACGCTGCGTTGCTAAGAACGGCTTCATGTAGCATGGTATGATGCCTGCGACCACATTTATAACATGATCTTTTTGATTTGCATTTATTCACTTTGTGCGTTGCGCTCAAACAATTAAAACAAACATTTAATTTCATTGCTTCCTCACGCCTTGCAATAATATCTAATTCACTGAATTTGTCACATTCATATAATCTATGATCCATGGAACAAGATGGGCAATTGGAAAATGATTGATCAATAGCGTTGTGTGATTTAACTATGAATCGATATTTTGATTGTTGTGGTTTTAATGCTTCGCATGGTTCTAAACCATCGCATCGAGTGTTGAGAAATTTTAAAAAACTTTCAAATGATGGATAATTTATTTCGGCCGTTTGCAATGCCCATGCCTGTTGAGTATCCAAATCGGTTTTGGCGAGCAAAATATAAATAAGCCACGGATCTCGCTTAATAGCATTATCACCTAAGGCTTCAAGACCTCTTGTTACTTGATCTGCGACGTTTGCTAAGCTTCTTAAAGTTCTTGCTGACTTTTCTTTCATGTGTGGCAAGTCCACAAATGTCTTTATATATTCATTGGTAATGTATTTTTGTTTTTCGTAGCGTTCACATACTTTGACCCAGGCTTTCTGATAATTCGCGTCTGATATCGCAAAATGCTTAATTAATTCGGCTGGTTCACCATTAAGGCACCCTCTTAAATATTGAAATTTTTCTGCCTGTGATAAATAATTTTTATTATGGACTGCAGCAGAAAAAAGGTCCTTAAAACTAGGAAATTCTTTGTATTCTCCTGTAAATATTGGTACACTCAATCTTGGCAATCTGGCAGTAAACTGCGGCTCTTCGGATGATGTGTTTAAGAATGACTGATTTAATGACGTGGACAAAGAACTAGTAAATTTGGATAATAGTTGATTCTGTTGTTCCACTGTGTGTGACATCATTTTTGAAAATTGCTCAATTAAGGGAACCGTTGCATTACCGCTGCTATCTGCCAAGAAATCCTTCAATTTGACCTTCACTTGTAAGTATTTGTCTTCAATGTCAATCATTTCTGTTGCACAATCCAGCGCTGCTAACTTTGAGTCAGCCTCCTTAAAGTCTTGAAAAGCCCGTTCGAGCAAATCTAGCCGAGATGATGCTTCACTAATTTTAGTATCCTTGGATGCCTCTGCCTGCTCGATATAGGATACAATACGAGTAATGCTGCCCTTGGCTTGACCACGTTTCGCTGTCAGCTCCTTAATTTGAGCCAATTTATCTGCCATTACGAATTTATAACGCAAACTTGTTTCCTTTGAGGGGATTCTGAATTACGGAGACACGATCTTATTCACTTAAACTAATTTTTCGACAAATATTCTTAATGATAATATTTCGTTTGATGTCGTACGGCTTACCGGATATTGTTTCCACTTGGTAAATTTACCACGTTGCGATTCAACTAATTTTAGATTATACGGGAAACTTCTTAATAATGGAAACACGAATTTATCCACTTAAATAAATTTCTTGAAAAAAGTTCTAATAGCGGCAACCACGAGTTTTGTACTTAAATTAAAACAATTGCACCTTTGACTTTGAAACAAACACGTGTTTCTTTGAAAAAATTCTTAATAACGGGAACACGAATTTATTCACTTAATTTTACTTAAACAATGTTTTTAATAGAGGCGATCACGAATTTGTATTTACACAGATATTAACCTTCAATTGGTAAATTCGCCTAACTTTGTATTTAATCTAATTTTCGATTATACTGGATCGAATCGCCAACATGCGGTTTTATATTTTTATTAAATAGCCGGCTAACAAAATGGCGAAATTTGGATTAGATCCGGCTCGAAGGACCAGAATTTATATTTGTTAGTGGCTGATGTATTTATTTTTTTTGCGAAAACTCACAACCGAATTTAATAAAATAAACAAAGAAAAAACACAAGATTAATTATATTTAATTATTAACATATTTTATAGTAAATCAGACATTTTTATTCGACACAAATAGTTTTATCTTATTATCTTAAAAGTGATGCGACTAGTCTGAGCGCAGTGGACTGTATCAAGAAAATCCCTCACTTATTCTACTTTAAGTACTAACAATTCATTTCGTAACCAAATTTATAAAAAAAAGTACTAACAAATTCGTTTTGTTATAAATTTGTACTAGAATAACATAGAAAAACAATTGTTGCCAACTTCTTTGTTTACAATTAACTTTGACGTTTTAGCGTAAATAATCATGTCAGAGTAAGAACTTATACAATTGATCTGATAATTATTAATTTAAATTTATAATTTATGATTTACTTATAGGTATTATACCATTATAACAATATTCAATTGGCGTTAGACTAATTATAAGCTAAGTATATAACGTATAAATGATATGAACAATTTTGTTTCAAATAAAACTTTTCTTACAGGAATAAAACGTCAACCGAATTATGATTGTCATTGGATATACTGTGTAAGGTTTGGCGCTACCAAACAATAGATAATCATGATCTTGTACTAGGAGATGAAGATGAAGATGACGCCGATACTGATTTAGAGGAGGAATATTTGCAAGATAGCACGGCTAGGAGACTATGGTGCAATCAACAAGTGCATTATTCATGCCCAGTTGCACCCTATTGTTGAATAAGTTAATCGATCAAACAAAAATATAAAAATTCAAATCTTTAAAAGGAATGACAAAAACGAATGAGAGATTGTTATGGACATAACATACAATGTGTTCCAGTATGCCATATCGCTTGCTACAATGGATAGAATGACGGAAATTAAATTCTTGCTTGTTCAGTATTTCTCTCTAATTATATTATGTATATTTGATTCATTTATTTAGAATAAGAAATAAATATTGTATAACTCATGTATGTATCTCTATCATCATCGCAATAATGATAATGAATAAACAATAAAGGTATGAATTAAAAAAAACGAAAAAAGATCATTATTGCGGTGACCATCTTATGGAAATTAAATACACGCTAAATTTTGTATATTTTATAAATTGTGAAAATATAAAATAAAAACTTATAATTAAAATAAAATAAAATTATTATTATTTATTATTATAAATGGTGATTGTGTTTGATTAATTGGAGTCAGTAAAAAAAACAAGTAGATGTTAGTGGTTTCCGAGACATCAAATTAGAACCGCGCAGTTTGGCGGTATTGTAGAGGAACCACTACAATTGGTGACGCCGAGTTGAATGCCGCTACTCAAATCACGCCAACAGTAACGTGAATAGTGCTAATAAAAACGCATTTTACCATTAAAATAACGCTCATAATTCAAAATCAAATTTGCACCACCAAATCCACACACAAATTACATCAAAAAAATTCGTCGAAAAATTTTAAAACAAAATTTATTTGTTGCCGCAACCTGCAAAATATTTCACAAATATACAACGCAGCCATACGTATTAGTTACTCGCAGCTCAATTGCCAACGAGTTAATTCAGGCAAAAATTTCAACGAGAAATTCCTCTGAACAAAATTTATCATCCTGTCGCCGTTTAACATTTTACAACAGCAAGCTGAAATCAACCATCTGATAAAAAAAAAAAAGGGAAATCATCAAAGTTTTAAGGACACTCTTCTCAACAGCTACTCGCTAAGGCTAATACATCTAGCTACAACATTGTGATCAGTATAACTGTCAAGGTCATCAACTGCACTGGACGCATGTTAGTTAAAGTTAACGTATCGTTCCATCCTAAATACGGTTTTGTGATTTATTTTATTACCATAATTTTTTTTCTTATTTATTTTAGATTTTGCTTATAATAAATTGTGAAACAAAAAAGAAATATTGAATTAAAGTGCCGCAATCCTTGAAGCAAGGCGAATTCTAAATAAAACAATCATCGCAACCATACTGAAACGGGTGAGTTGTATGTTTAGTTTAGCGTAATTTCTCATTCGTTTGCTCCATTTTCTTTTTGTTCAAAAATTTTTTTTTCTCGTTATATTTTCGAGTTTGTTATTACTTTCGATTACTTCATTCAAATTATTTTTCTACTTTTCCACTTCGCATTAATTCCGTACCCTAAAAAAATAAAAACAACATGTCGGACGAAGAAAAAGAGGTTGGAAAAAAATATTCGGTAAATGAAGCAGCCCCTATACCCCAGTTTTCCCTCAACCTGCAAGGCTGCACCGTCTTTTCAAAAATAGATCTCGTGCGTGCTTATCATCAGATTCCGGTTAATGCGGAAGACATCCACAAGACGGCCATTACTACACCGTTTGGACTTTACTAGTTCACTAGAATGCCATACGGCCTTAGAAACGCGGCACAAACATTTCAACGTTTAATGGACGAGGTAACGAAAGGTATTGATTTCGTTTATGTTTACATCGACGACCTTTAAGTCTCAAGCAAACACGAATCTGAGCACCGCGAGCACTTAAATATTCTATTCGAAAGATTAAACGAATTTGGTTTAACAATCAAACCTTCTAAGTGTGAATTCGGTGCAGCTTCCATTAATTTCCTTAGCCACGAAATCACCAAGGATGGCATCAAACCATCTGCGGATCGAATCGTGGCAATACAATCCTTTCCTCAACCAACTTCTATCAGGCAAGTGCAGCGTTTTGTAGGCATGATTAATTATTATCATCGTTTTATCCCTCACTTAGCCGAACATTTAGCTCCAATACATAGCCATCTCAGTAAACTTGGAAAAGTCAACAAGAGAAACCCATTTTCATGGCCACATGATTGCAAAGCGGCTTTAAATGCAGTTAAAGCTGCCCTCGCTCGGGCTACTCTTCTCACGCATCCTGTGGATCACGGACAACTGCGCATCAGCACTGATGCTTCAAGTATTGCTGTGGGGGCTGTATTGGAACAACTTTATGATAGAAGCTGGAAACCTCTTTCCTTCTTCTCTAAGAAGCTTTCCCCTCCCGAACAGAAGTATTCAGCTTTCGATAGGGAGCTTCTGGCTATATATTATGCCATTAAGCACTTCCGGTGTTTTGTCGAGGGCAGAATATTTTTCATCAACACTGATCACAAACCACTGACTACCGCAATCTCATCTAAGTCAGAACGTAGTCCTCGCCAGAGTCGTCAGCTCGACTACATCGCGCAATTTACAAGTGACATAAGGTACGTCAAAGGTGACAGCAATGTGGTGGCAGATACTTTGTCACGACCACAAGAAGTTCAAATTGCCGCTATTTGTCATACCGCGCTCGATCTAGACAAATTAGTCTCTCTCCAACAATCGGACGACGAGCTTAGGTCACTAATAGCAGACAGTCAAAACCTGCGCTGCGCGAAACGCAAACTGGAGAGGTTACCTGATTTTGGTTCAGGCTTAGATATTTGGTGTGAAACGTCAACCAACGTAAAACGTCCTTATATTCCTAACGAAATGCGCCGAAGTATTTTTGAAATGCTTCACGGTCTATCTCACCCAGGGGTTCGTGCAACACGCAAAATAATTGCGTCAAAATATTTCTGGCCAGGTATGAATGTAGATACGGGGTACTGGTCCAAAACTTGCATTCCTTGCCAGAAGTCGAAAGTTAATCGACACACACGTTCAGAACATGGTCATTTCAATATTCCTTCTGGCAGGTTTGAACATATTCATTTAGATTTGGTCGGACCATTACCTCCATCAAACGGAAGTTTCTACATTCTTACGATAATTGACAGATTTACGCGCTGGCCAGAAGCATTACCTCTGGCTGATATGAGAGCTTCCACCGTAGTTAGAGCTTTCGTTGACCAGTACATTTCGAGATTTGGCGTCCCACTCAAAATCACGACTGACCAAGGCAGTAAATTTGAAAGCAATCTTTTCAAAGAACTTACCAAAGTGTTGGGTTCTCACAGAATACGGACAACGACATATCACCCACAGGCAAATGGTATGGTAGAACGTCTACATCGCCATTTAAAAGCCTCTTTGTATGCTAGATCAAATTGCCCTAATTGGAGTGAAGAACTCCCATTCATTCTTCTTGGAATAAGAACTTCGATTAAAACTGATCTTGGATGTACTCCTGCTGATCTTGTCTACGGACAACCGCTTAAGGTCCCAGGAGAACTCGTAATGCATCCCAATCCTGCGTTATCGACTGATCCAACTTCACTGGTCGAACAATTACGTGAGTCGATGCGCAACGTCGTTCCCAAAGACACGCAGAATAGCCCTCAGGACAACGTTTACATTCCAAAGGATTTAACGGACTGCGACCACGTTTTCGTCCGGGTGGACAAGCGTACGTAACGGACGAAATAAAATTAATGCCTTCGTCATCGCAAATATTAAATACACGACATGTCATATTTAAGTATGTAGCGGCTCACGCATTGCAATCAACAAATTAATTATTTGTTTATATAAATTGCAATACATTCACCACCACAGACACATAGGGTTTACGCATAAGATATCTCTTTGCGTAACATATTTTCTTTCGCCATCTAACGAGATCTCAAAGGATTGTGGTTGACCGCCATCAACTGATCGTACTTCAAGCAAACTTGGTAGTTTTCATAGTTTATAAAGGTATTGAAAAATAGAAAGAGCTTTTGTTCATTTTCCAAAATCCTAAACTATTTCAAATGTATAGTTTTGAAATTTTTTAATTCACATTGATGTACAGTCGTTTTAGGTTCAAATTTCTTGAATTCTCAAAATCAACTTAATTCCTAGATTTCCAAATAGTCCTTTTAAGCCTTAATTTTAAAATTTTATAATCCCCTAAGCTTCTTTAATTCTAAATTCAAGCACCTGATTTCTACTCCTATTTTAAAAATCTGTAAATTTAGAATATCCTATTGAATCTAGGGTTTCAAAATTATGTCAGATTACGAATAGTTTTTCGAAACAACTGCATTTAAAAATTCGAATTTCGGTGTAGTAAATAAAATTTAAGAGTTTTGCCAACTACAAGAAACGTTGTTTTAATGCTTTCACAATAGAACTTCACACGCTTAGATAATGATCGGTATTTGAATATTCTTCTGATTCTAGACATTTCAAAATAAAGAAAATTCGTAAACTCAAAAATACTTTCAACTTGAGACTATATGGAACATTTTAAATTTTATGAAATTCTTACTATCCCATTTTCATAAAAATTGACAAATACAGGTTATTGGTGAAATTATTGAAATTAGTAATTGTTTGGGCTTTTTAAGATAGCAAATTTCGACGTAACTTATCTTTATTCTTCAATCAGAATAATTTTATAAACATTTCAATATTGTGTATTTAAAACTCTTTTGTACTTTATCTTAGTTCGAACTTTAAAAATCGAATTTTGTAAGTATGGATGTACAAAACTTCTGTGTAAAATATCAAATTACAAACTCCACAAATAGATTACCGCCATTTAAATGTTACAACTAAAGTTGTGTATACTTTATTTAAAAAAAAGTAAAGCCTAAAAAAATTATTGGTAGTCTCGAATTGCGTTCATTATGGTTGCATAGCTTAATTAACATAAGATACCTATCAACATATGCACAACGCACATAAGTTATTTACTTATTGCCACAAAAAAATTATTGCAGCTAAAAATATTAGGCTCTTAATACAAATGTCGATAAACAAGTGTCTTGTGTAAACGAACAATTATTTGTCGTTTACTGTTCCTTCGTTATAAAATTTAGATATTTAAATTTTGGAGTAGGCGCAAACTATAAAAAATTAATTCAAATTGGAGCTTGGTTTACACAGAAGTATTTTTTCGCTTCATTTTTTTCACGGAAACAGAATCGACCCCCTGGAATACCAAGAGAATTTATAAACCAGAAATCGTACCTTTAAATGCGATTTGAAATAATGTATCGATCAACATGGCGTTGAAATTTCAATCATTAAAATATCATAAAATGTCAATAAAGTGTCACGAAATGTCAACTGGCTCTTTCAGGCCTCGCAACATGTTGGCTTTGTAAATTTAGTGATAGAAAAAATGACAACCGATCTATCACATTGCCATGAAATTTTCGATAAATCGATTGCATTCAGAATACAACATGCTTATTTTGCTCAATATGTTGCCAACAGTTCGCGGACCTGAAAACGCCCAATGCCCCAATATCATAGAAATGGGAATGGTTTGCTATATTTAAAAGCTTACTAGATATATTTTATTTTTAAATATTGAAAATATTATTTGCCAGCAAGGTATTTTAGGTAAATTTAGAAATTTCAATACCATATTACATGGTAATCTATATTAATTTTGTCTTAAAGGTACCTAGGGAACAATTGCTGAAATTTGGAAGGTGTATTAACCGCAGAAAAATATTACGTTAACCGTATTAACCGTAGAAAAATAAACGTATCAATATTTGTAAAAATGGGAGGCAAAACAAAAATAATAAAAATGTATTACTCGAAGAATGGACACAACATTATTTTAATCGATGTTTTGGAGTCCCGGTAACCTAAGTCGTCGAGAAATGAGAAAATCTCCAACAATTTTTTTTCCCGATTACAATACTTATCCAATATAACTTCGTGGCAGTGGGAAAAGTAAAAACTAAACCTAGAGCTGAATAAATTTATAATTAATTATTTTGTGATTTAATTTGGGATTATGATTATTCTGAACTCCAAAAATTCGCTAAAAAGCCATTATAATTCACGATAACTGGTATACACAACACCTACGAATACACCTAATCGATTATGCGGATTTGTCTCCAAAATTTAAACACACATTGTATAAAGGGTTGCCAAAAGATATTGTTTCGACATTTTAATCACACATATTTTGTTGATGTCTAGACAGAGAACTGCCTGGAAAAAAATCTATACAACTAAGTACGTTAGTACAAATGTACGTATGTCCATTTTAGCTTATAGTACATATACGAATATGCAAAATCGTGACCATCAAACTCATTAATTACATTTTTTTGTGTGTTTGTGTGTGTTAAAAATAAGCATAATAACTGAAAATTACTTATTTCATTATATAACTGGTGTACATTAAAAATACAAAAATCCTCCATCAACAGTCATCAAAATTTCATCTCTGCTTAAATAAACATCAAACAGTTTTTTTTTTGTTTTCTACAATATAAATTTCCATTATCACCCCCCATTGCACTCAACGACCAGCATATTGTCATTTCACTCTGCCGCACCAGTCGAGTCCGACTACTCAAATACCAGTATCCCCCTCCCCCTTCCACATCTCATGCATAGTGTAAATAAATATTTTGTTTTTTGTGAATTGTACTGCTTAAAATAAAAAAAAAAGGACATGCTAAATAATAAAAAGAAAATGGGAAAATGCAACACATAAAAATTAAATATAACGTGACATAATACAATATTAATTTTTTGTGTTTTGAACGATGGTCGGGAGGGAAGGGTGAGGTGGCAAATCCCCGCGCGCGTTCTTAATTTTTCCATTTCTCTTTTTTTTTTTTGTTTAATAAAATATTTAAAATGAAAAACCCACAAACCGTTTTTTGTATTTTTTTTTTTTTTAATTTGTTCGATTATTATTTTTATTTCAATTTTAATTTTTAAAAACAATTTTCCTTGCACACATCCGTTTATGTATACGAAACAACCACACATTTGTAAAATACAGAGTATGAGCGAATTTTTATTTTCAGGTCTTTATATCGTATACGTACTCGTATAAAATTATTAAACCTTTAAGAGAAAATTTATTAAGAAACTGTTAAATTATTTAGCATAAGTACATTGTGTATCTGAAGACATGTACATATATTGCATGTATACACGAAGGAAAATGAGTGGAGAAAATGAGTTTAGCCAACAATGAAGAATGGGGTATATTGTATATATGAGACTGGACGACTTTTTAGTGAAAATCAAGTGGAAAAACTATACGCTATTATGGTAGTTAAAAGCATAATAAAAATTTGACTTTTCAAAATGTTCATGAGAAAAATTCCTGCATACCTATACATGCATGTCAAAAGCACAACAACTACGTACAACTAAAATATACACACAGTGCTAATATACTGACTGTAATAGTGGTAGTTGAAATAATCATAATAAAAAAGGAAGAAAATAAAAGGAAAATTTCTGTCAGATTAATGTCACTTAAAATTTGAAGTGAAAAACAGTTTAACGATGTGAAAGAATTAAATTGATGTTAAGTGTATATAGACTGTATAGAGTCTGTTGAAATTATGTTTGTTACTAAATGTAAATATGTATATGTACATAAATAGGAAATACGTACAGGAACGACAAAGTTGTAGCCGACATCCGAGAGGATGCAATTTTTTTTATACTTCATTTGAGCTAATATGTTGAGACAAGTCTTTAGACTTTTATTGCACTACAACTACTTTAAATTAATCGATATTTTACAAACTACGCGATATATGGAGATACTTTATGCTGGAAAGATTTATGCTACTTTCCTTTAAAAAAAGAAATATTTTCAAAAAATATTAAAATCTTTGATGTGGCGCAACATATGACTTTCCGATTACATATATTTACGTTCTGAATATGGTTCATAATGATTTGTTCTTTACTAACTATGACCGCTCGAACGATTTCATGTTCATCTTTTCCCCATTAATTTTTCTTTTCTATACTCCTTTGACCAGCGTTCCCAAAAGTTTTGATTCGTATAAGAAATATGATATAGATGACGAAAAGTTGTTCAATTATTAGGCAAACGGTTCACATATAAAAACTTTCGTCTTCAAAGTACTTAATGTAAATGTAGGACTGCGAAGAAAAGGTGTACATCCAATTGTGGTTTCAACGATGATAGTGGATCTCAAGCGAAAGAAGATACGTCATAGAAATACGAAAATGTCGCCAAAATTGGTGACACATTTCGACAATTATTAAAAGGTTTCCATTGGCTAGTCCAACCTATTAATTTCAAACACCCTATTAAGCATTCCGTCTGCCACTATATTTTAACAAATGGATATCTTCCATTTTCTCGTCTACGTAGATTAGACCCTTTCAAAGAAAAAACTGCGCAACAAGAGTTTGATCACATGAGGGACCTTGCAATTTGTCGTGCATTTTTATCCTCAGTCTCGTCTTCATTGCATTTGGTGCAGAAAAAAGATTCAGCAGACTGGCGGCCCTGCGGTGATTATGATAGGTTGAACGCTATAGATATCCCTTCTCAAAGTTTATTGGGTAGCAAAATATTTCCAAAAATTGATCTTATTAGAGCTTACCATCAAATACCGGTACCACAGGAAGATATTGTTAAAATTGCGATGACCACTTCATTTAGATTATTTAGCACGCTTCGACGCTTCAGTTAGTTTCCCGCTTAGTTTCTTTTCGAAAAAGTTACAACGGTGGAACAGAAATATTCAACTTTTAATCGCGAATTATTGGCAATTTATTTGTCAATAAAACAGTTCAAATATTTTGTCGAAGGTCAGCAATTTTCAGTTTTAACTAATCATAAACCGCTTGCCTCAGCCCTAGATTCAAAAACGGACCGAAGTTCGAGGCAAACGAGACAAATCGAGTACATCGCTCAGTTCACCAACGATGTTAGGCATATTAAAGGGTCCTTAAATGTGGTCACCGACACGCTTTCTGGAACTGATTGCGATGAAGCTTCGTGCACAATTTTAGCTGTAGACACTGAAACTTTATCAAATTCTCAACCAACCGAAAAAGAGCTAAACGCACTTGTAAAGAAATTTCAATAAAATCAAATGTAAAGTAGATTAAAACTTGAATTTCTTTCACCTACAGATGACGATACGAAAATTTAGTGTGAAACTTCGAAAGGTATCAATGGTCCACTTGTCTCAAAACCACACAGAAACTCGATTTTTGTAAAATCTCCACAGTATTTGCCATCCACGAGTAAGAGCACTACTTTTCCACTACAAATTTCGCAAATAGGTAGATGACGGATTGTCACATTTCTCATCAACATAAAGAAAAATCGTCGGTCAGGTTTTTGAAAAATCTGTCTGGCAGTTTTCTCTTTCACTGCAACCCATCTATTCTAGACTCGAATGGACCCAAAAGCCAATACGCTCTGTTTATTACTAACATTGAGGTTAGTTTAGGTTTAGGTGACGGTCCCCTAGGAGCAACTGCGAAAATAGTCAAGTGAGAAGAAACCAAGTCTACTCACATGCCAACCACACTTATCTGACCACGCTGAAGTGAGATCAGCTATATGAATCTCGCCAACACCAACTTTGGCCAGGCCTGCCGAGTTTTTACGCATGAGGTGCTACTTGACCATCTGTCGTTCGTCAACTTACTAGTTTCTCCCTGAACCAAGAGGCATTTCAATAATCCTTTCTGCTTTTTGAAATGTGGTCCGTTGAACCACGTCGAGCCAGCTCATCAGCTTTAATATTCCCTGTACTAATGAAATGTCCTGGCACCCATATGATATGGATGTTGAACTGATGTGTCATCTCGTTAAGATATGAGAGACAGTTCAGGACTACTTCCGACGTGAGAAGGTGTGATTGAAGCACTTTGATGACAACCTCACTTTGCGTATAAATGCGAATATCACAAGTCGATATTACATTATACCTCAACCAGTCCAAGACTTATTTTATCGCAGTTACTTCAGCGAGAGGTTTAACATAAGTTCCTCGTAGAACACTCTAGCCTCGAATTTTCCATCCCGTTTTGACCTATCAGTGAAGAAGTTTATAACTCCTGGTTCCAAAACTGCATGCATCATCCAATCCTCGCTGGATGGGATCCCAGTCCGGAACGTTGAGTCAAAAGATAGTGACGATGCAGTATAGTCGGTGGTCTCGAGAATTTGTTTGTTAAACAATATAGATGAGTGCCCTGTATTGTTGCAGGTTCACATTGAGGTGGATTTCAGTCGTATGGCAGTACAAGCTGCCAACTGTTTCCCCCAGGTATCTAGAGGAGTCAAAAATAGCAGAGTTTCCAGTGCCATATTGTTCTCTGAACAGCTTTTGGTGTGGCTCTGACTACTGCGGTATAAAGCCAATGTACGATGCGCGACTCTAGCCCCCATCCTTTCCTAATGACATTTTTGCAAGAGTACAGTGCTACCGTAGCTTTTTGTACCATTACCAGAATATTAGGTTTCTAGGTTTCCGAGACCCAGAAACTTCGCTTCGTCTGTAAAAGCTACGCTGAACCCATTTAAAGTGGGATTATCGATATCAGGAAGTTTATATTTCCTAAAGAAAAGAACCAATTCCAATGTTTGTTATGTTCAAAAAACCAATGTTTTGGGTGGGTTCACATTCAACCCACAGCCATTGGCCCATAATGAAAGAATGCCTAGGGATAATGTACGGACACCAATAGCAACATCATTCGCATAGGCAACTATATTGAAGCCACTGTCCTCCAGTCTTAGCAACAGGTCATTAATGACCAAGTTCCAAAGTAGTGGGGACAGTACGCCATCTTGCAGCACTTCTCTGCTTGCAAATTTTCTGGCGGAGGATTCTTCCAGACTGGCATTTATGATCCTGCCTCTTTGCATTTGATCTGTCTAGTCCTTGGGTGCTTCATCCACTCCCAGATTTGAAAGTACCCGAGTTATAGCCCCTGGAAGCACGTTGTTAAAGGCCCCTCAACATCCAAAAAGGTTACCATTGCGAAGTCTCTATATTTGAAACATTTCTCAAAGAAATACTATATATAATAGAATGAAGAGCAGTCTCTACAAATCTCCCGTTGCAATAAGCATGTTGAGAATAGGCAGCTATTCCGGCACAATCTTGCCTCAAATATCAGTTTCTATTGGTCTTTCCAGTGTTTTAAAATATAAGGAAGAGAAGCTAACCGGTCTAAAGCCTTTGAGATTGCAGTGTGAGCATTTTCGCGCCTTAGGTATAAATACAACCTTCACTTAAATTCATTTGCTTGGAATGTAACATAGTTCTAGGCTGCCTTTGAAAATTACCTCTAACAGGAAATGATTAGATCCGTAGTTTGTTGAATATCCGCAGGGATAATACCATCGAGTCCAAGCGACTTATATGGTTTAAAACAAATTATCGCCCACAGGATCTTTTTATGCTAATAATTTTGCCTGCAAGGCCACTAGTCCTATTACCTACTGATGTGGTAGGTACAGATTCGGAACAACCAGGAAAATGAGTTTCCAGCAGAAGTTCCAGCGATTTCGCACTATTAGTGGTACATATCCCATCCAGCCGTTGAAGATAACTTTTGACGGAAGGACCAGTTGATAGTACTTTGTGTAGCCGAGACATCTCCGAAGACTCCTGAATTTTGGCACAGTATAGTCTGTTCTTAGCACTTCTCAATTGATATTTGTAAATGTTGAGGACTTCTTTATAGGAGTCCCAGTCTACAATGGCTCTTGTTTTCCTTGCTGTTTTGAAGAGCCTTTTGCATTTTTGACGTGTTTGTTGAATCTCCTTGAAATTTACTCCTAGACCTGCTAAGAGAACCAGAGCCCAGTATCGCTTCATTAAAAGCACCGGACAGCTCGCCCACCAAGCCATCTAGCTCTTGCATAGTTTTTGGAGGTTTTGGCACCGGAATAGGTAGTAAATTACCCAGAATTGTTCTAAAGGTATATCAGTTGGATTTTCTATAAATATTATTGTTTTAGTGTCGATTGGAAAAAAAAACGTCTATTCATATATTTATTTATTTATTCTAAAAATCAACGGGATAAAAATCCTTTTTTGATTACAATAATTATAATTATAAATAGTTTTATAATTTAGCTTTGATTTGCTTTTTAAAAGTACATTTAGAAATATTAAAATCAAACACATCAAAATTATGATTAAATTGTCGACAAATAGATGGGATCGGAGCATTATATGCATAGTTCGATTTAAATGTCGGCAAATATATAAAATCCCTGACCCGAGTAGGTTTACAGGGCACATGAATATCAATCTTTGCAAGTAGTTCCGGACAGTCAATAGAATTGTTCAGCAAATCAGCGATGACTGTTGAAGCAGCACATCTACTTCTTACAAGCAATGAGTCCAAATTAGCAATTTTACAACGGTCATTATAGGATGGCAAATTCTTTTTATTCAGCCACATTGGAAGGTCCGGATCAAACGGCCAATTCAATTCATGAAGATAGTCAATACTAAATTTCTTCTGTACCCGTTCAATTCTATCGATATAAATATGGTAAGCAGGATCCCAAATACTCGACGCATATTCCAAATTAGATCGAACAATGGAACAATACAAAGTTTTAATTGATTGTGGATTACGAAAATCTTTTGTGATACCACGAATAAAGCCAAGTAGAGAGTTAGACTTAGCCACTATTAAATTGATATGGTCTCGGAAATTCAATTGATGGTCCAAGATAACACCCAAATCTTTAAATGTCATAACTCGTTCAAGCTGGTGATTACCAATAAGATATTGATGATGAATAACTGCTTTTTTCCTGGAGAAGCTCATAATCTTGCACTTTTCCAAATTCAAGTTCAATTTATTCACAATTGACCAATTATACAGCAAATCAAGATCACTCTGCATTTCATTACATTGCTGCGGGCTACATACAGTTTTTGATATTTTCAAATCATCAGCATATAACTCAGAGTCACAGTACTGGAACAAAGAAGCAACTTCATTGATGAAAACGTTAAACAACACTGGTCCTAGGTGTGAGCCCTGAGGTACTCCAGAATGAACTTCAATCATCTTAGACGTCAACCCGTTAATTTGCACTACCTGCTTCCGATCACGCAGATACGATCCAATCCAATCCAAAAACAATTTACTCACTCCAAATCCATCCAGTTTGTCAAGAAGTAGCTCAAACTGAGGCGAGTCGAATGCTTTCGCAAAATCTGTGAAAACCACATCCAGCTGACATTTGGAGTCAAAAGCGCTAAACACTTTAGATGTTAGACTTAAGAGATTTGTAGTGGTAGGCCGATGTCTTACGAATCCATGTTGTTGAAGTGCTAATGAAGATTTAACATTAAAATACAAATAATCAGAAACAATAAGCTCAAATAATTTTGGAATCGATGATAATATTGATATGCCTCGATAATTTGTAATGTTACTCCGTTTTCCGGATTTAAAAATGGGAATTATAAATGACTTCTTCCATATCAACGGAAATACACCACTCTTCAGAGACGCATTAAATATCAGAGATAATGGTAATGATAGCGAGCTATTAAGGTCTTTAAGTATTGTTGCAGGTATATTATCAAAACCACATCCCGATTTCATCTTGGATATACCAAGGTTGACATCTTTTTCTGAAATATAAGGTATTCCAATTAAATTTTGATGCTGCGGAATACGAGGTCCTAAGGAAACATCAATAGCATTATCATTGTATTTTTTATAGACTGATTGGAAAAATTCTGCAAATAATTCACATATGCCCTCAGCATTACAGGCAGTTACATCATTTAACGACATCATTTGGGGATAACCGGAACATTTTCTTTTGACATCAACAAAAGGCCAAAATAGTTTTGGGTTTGAAATTAAATTATCTTCCAGCCGTGAAATATAGTTCCGATACGCTCGGTGTTGTTCCTTATCAAATTCCCGGCGTAGTTGTCGGAAAGAATTAAGACAATCCAAGTTATCACTCAAACCTTTGGCTAATGTATGTGCCTTATTCTTTTTGTTTCTTAAATTGACCAAATTGTTGTCAAACCATGGAGGATGGTTATTCTTACGTTTATAGCATTTAGGTACATGTTTGTCGAAAGCCTCAAGTACAATCAAATAAAATGAGTCGACCAAAGCGTTAACATCACTCAATTTAGAATTAAAAGTTTCATCCCAGTCCACCATTTCAAAAAACTCCTGCAGACCGGCAATATTGGCCTTATTAAAATTGTAACTTAACTTTGGCTGTGCATTGTTGATGAATTTACAAAACAGCTCCTGGCAGTCAAAATTGATATCCAATCCATTGTGATGAGATCTATCAGGAACAAAAGACTCCAACGACTTAGTAACCAATCCACAATTAGGATCATTCAGTAAAACTAGATCCAAAATTCTACCATTTAAGTTAGCAACTTTGCAAATTTGATGCAAATTTAAAGACAACATGGTATCAATAAAAATTTGTTCCACATCACTCGTAACATTGGATGGAAAAACAGAATTAGTATTATCATCATCAGCACACCAACATAAACCCGGAAGATTGAAGTCACCCAATACACATATGATGTCATGTATGCTACACTCAGATACAAAATAATAAATATTTGCACAGTGTAATCTATAAACCTCAACAGGGCTCAGAGGTGGGACGTATGCAGCATATAAATACATTGATTTTACTGTCCAAGATAATTTCACAGCAACATATTCCACAGTATTATTCGGACGTACTACATCATAATTTATAATTGAATTATGCACAGCTACAAGAACTCCACCACCATCAGATTTATCACTTGTTAGGCTGGAACGGTCACATCTGTATGTAGCATAATTACCATCAAAGAATTCCGAACTTAAAACACCTGGTCTCAACCATGTCTGAGATAAAACATATATCGGATAACAAGACGACGATAGAAATAATGAAAAATGCGTTGATTTTGTGCGCATACCACCAACATTCTGATAATAGATTGAGATTGAACTTAACTTTGAACTTGACTTTGAATTAAATGTAGGCTTTAAACCGTTAAGGCCGACCGAGGTACTAAACAATTATTCGATGATTGCCGACGATAATTTACAAATTCTTTGATTAATACACCAGGAGGCCAAGATGATGAGTCCAACAGCAGGTTGAATTTGTTATCCGGAACCCCAATTTTGAATGATATATAGTCTCGGCCATCATTACGTCTCATCCGAGCCAGAATAGGTTTATCAATGGCAAATGTATTTTTTAGATACAGTACCATATCATCGTCAATAACATCCTTGCACAGACGTGAAACAAAAACCCATTTTACAGGTTCAACAGTGCGCAGAGTAGAATCAAGACCACCACTCCCAATAATAATTTTGGGGGAATTATTATTATTATTATCACTTGATGATTGAGTAGCAGCAATAGGCTCAGCCTTTGTTGTTGTTGACGAACCCCTTGATCTCGTAGTTCGTGACGACGGCTCAACATTGTTATTTTGCAATTTTTTGGATTTCAATGTAGCTGGATTACATTTTGGTTTTATTGCGGTTACCAGGTCAACATTTAAAGATGTCGTTTTATGTTTTAATGCAAGCAAAGTTGTTGAAATAGAGTTCATAGCATTAGTAAGATGATCATTATTTTCCTTCAACACTTTAAAAAGATCACTACACTCATTACAACGCCATAAAAAATTAGGAATTGCAGATATTACATCAAACACTGTTTTTTTTATTCCCGTACAACCATAATGTACTACTTTCTTGCATTCACCAGAACAAGAAAAAAAGTTATCAGTTATATTTACACTACACTTGCAGCACACGGACATTATCACAAATTAATAAATAATTATAATATTAGCACTTTGACGGTCAAAAGTTTGTATAAAACACAACTTGATGGCAAACACAAATTGTATAACACACACAAATTGTTAGCAAATATTCTTGTTAAAACAAGATAAAAAAGAAAATTAAAGCACAATAACAGCCAACAAAAATACTACAAAATACTATTAGATGAATAAAATGAAAATTTAATAAATTTATTAAATGGCGAAGAAAAATTTACGATGTTTAACGCAACGCGTACTATGTAATCATATTCTTCAAAGCTTTATATGCATAGCTACTTAATCAACGGTTAAAAGTGTATGTGACATTTGGGCAGTAGTAGTATCGCCATATACCACTTCACTCAGTAGTATTTATACTAAGTGGGATTCTACAATGATTTTTAGGATCGTAGAAGTTTCCTTCATTTAATAAAATAAAATAAGTAAAATATGCCGTGGTGTACCATATGCCGTTTTGCAACATGCTCCACTGTACCATACGCCGTAGTGTACCATAGGCCGTACTGAAACATGATGTAGTGTCATATGCCGTAATGGAATATGACACAACGGCCGGGACCCAAAAATGTGTTTCTCACATGACGACAAAAAAGCTCAAATTGAAATTCAACTTTTCCACACAGAACATTTCAAATGATTTTTTTGATTTTTACAAATTTTCTAAAAAAATATAATGACAACATTCTTGTTTATATATGTATATAAAAAAAATTTTAATGGAATTTAAAAAAAAAAAAGAAAATTGGAAAATTATTACAAAAAAATAAATTTTTATTTCGGAATAGCGCGTAATGGTACGTAACGTTATAGGTTTGTGGATGAAGTGGTATAAAATACATCATGTGGTGACTATTCACATTTTTTTTTTTTGCCATTGCTGTTGTTGTGTATAGAATTTATTTAGTATGGCTACAACAACACCATATACATACATAAAGTCGTACTCATACCGAAAACAATAAAGTTAAATAACTTTAGGAATAACTCTTTAGGAATGTACACACGTAAGGCTGTCTAGCAAGATGTCATAATAAAATTTTATTATTGTAATAACAAGTTAACTAACAAACACAAAGCTTAGAAACTATTTTGATATACTTTAAAAAATGCTGTATAGAATTTATTTTTATGTCTGCACTTAAAAATAAAAATAAATTCCCGAACTATGGTGCAAAATTATTTATGTATTACAATAATAAATTAGCAAATATAGAACATGTACTATATTGTTTTCTAGGTTCATTTATGCCACTTTAATATATAAGCAGCATGTAATTGGGTGTATGCTCAATTTTTAATTAATAAATAAGTCACTGCTTGCAAGGCCCATAATTTTAAAAGCAACATTTTGCAGATTTCATAAGTTATTGCGAATTTAGACGGTATCTATTTGTCAGAATCATGCAAAACGATTATTTTTTGATTAAAATCAACAATTTGCCGTGAAAGGTGATGTAAAATGTGCTTAATATAAAATAGGAACCAATTGAGATTTCTCGAGAATCTAGACCCAAACTTCTAGAGAAAAACTCTATTTAATTAAAATAGTACCAACCTGATTCAACTTGTAACATTGATTTAAAAACAAATATTTAAAAAACAGTTTCATATATTTACTTAAATTTAACAATTTGATTAAGTTTTAGCGTAGACTAAATTAATATTATAGAGACATCTTAATACCACTAAAAAAATATTCTCAAAATTAATATGCGGACAAGCAAAGTATAAAAAGTACACATTTCTTTCTCATTCACTTAATTTTGTGATTAAATTTTGTTTTTGCCTTTGGTATACAAAAAACATACCAGAATCAACAATTTATAAAACATATATCGCCGATCGGCTGAGATCAACCGTACTGCGGTGCGATTGGCTTTTGCAAGACCACGTGACATACTAAGCATACAGCTGTTACAAAAAATGTTGGAGTATTTAAAAGATTCTCATTCGTAGTAATTTTTTTGTTAGAATTTTCATATAATTAGCACCACTAAATGAAAAGGCTATTATGTATATCATTGATACGGTATGTAACTCAATAAGATAAATAATTTTATTTATCCTCTATTTACTTAAATTAAATTGTATTTTTATTTATTATTACAAATTATAAATTGTAAAAATGAATAAATAGAAAAATAAAATTATATGGTGAAATTTCATCATCATCATCATCAGCAGCGAATTCTTCATCAGAACTTGAATACTCTCCTTCTTCCGGTTCTTCTGCATTATCTACAAATAATAATTTATTTATATTTAATGAATAATAAAACGGATCTAATGTTATAAAGAAGGAAAAGAAATGTTTAAATTTACCTACGCTACAATATAATATTGTAACCAGCGCTGTCGAAGTGAGTACGATCGGAGTATTTGTACTACATTCGCCTAGTGCTTACTACTGTACTCCGTACTTTCATTTTGTACTCCCTGTTCTAGTAACTGATGTATTAATAATACCTTCACTACATGATATTTTAAATTATCGGTTTTTGCTTGCAATAATTATAATATTCTGGGAGATAGCTGGCTTTCTCTAAAGCATTTTATCAAAGCTAATTTATAATGGTCATTCTTCGACAAAAATCCATAAAACGGTTTTCTTGCAGTAAGGTGTCCAGTCACTTTAATTTGCGACCTAAGTAACTTCAACTTCACAATGCTTTTTCTTCAGAATCTTAAGATTTGTTGGTAAAACTTTTAAAAATACAGTTTCGGGTTTATTAGAACCATTAAGGTACTGGTAGAACCATTAATACGAACAGTATTCCAAAATATTTCTTGCCGTTGGACCATGTTTTATTTTAAAAATGCTGATCCCAGCCTTATCTTATGGCAGAAATCTTTTTCAGGCCATAAAATGGCCTTTTAATAGTAGCTAAATATATATATATGAGTTATAGTTGTTAAAATAGTTGGAATAGTTGTTAAAAAAGAACCGAAGAAGGAGTCAATCCGAAATCGATCTTCTAAAAAAATTTTTAAAAATATTGTTACTATAAGGAAACATTTTTTTCAATTAAAATTATTTAAAAATAACGTAAGTTGTTTTATTATAAAATTATTATAAATATATATATATTTGATGCTGGAGACTGAGAAGATAGTCTGAATTGGCTAAGTATACACAAATAAGTTTGGCGAATATCATTTGTGATTTAAAATTTCAATTCAAAAATATCATGGATTTGAACCATGGTTTAATTAAGAAATCTGTCCCCAGATGATATGACCGAAGGAATTTTCCAGAGCGGGAATTGACAAATTTTATATTAGGAACTACTTAAAGAATCGAGTTAACATTTCAAATCTCAAGAGCTGACCTAAGAAATATTCAGAGCGCGAATAATTCGGTATTCTGTTAGGAACTACTCACAGAATCGGCTTAATTCAAAAATAAAATTTCACAAAATCCATTGACAAACGTACTCCATTTCGTGCTGGAACCTGGAAATGTAGTAAAGGCCTGTGATGGTTATGAACGTAAAAAACCAATTGTTTGTGTTATAATGGTGTCTTATTGAAGATACTAATATTTGTTGAATTCTGGCCATGTTCTATTTAAGAAACTCAACCCCTGCCCCAAACGGAACTGCTGTGATTATAACAAATTCACTGAAATTTATTATCTGACTTAAACCAATATGAATCAAGTTAGTGGGTTTTAAAAATTTTCTTGAAGACATTTAACCATATGCATGTTTTGTGACCAGTCATATAGCAATTTTCTTTTAAATGAAATACATAAAATATTTCGAGACCTGTTTTTTAAGGCGATTTTTCAGACTTCATCCTGGGTTAGTCATTTTTGACCTGGTACCTAACTGTGGTATCGTCTGGCAATGACATTTCCTTAAATTGCACCAAAATAACTTTCAATTCTGAAAAATTAGCTTTGTGAAAATGACGAACATGTTCGCATATTTGACATGTCTGAATTCACATATCTGCCAAAATTGCGCTTTTGAAAATAAAAAGGGTTCGAAGCTAAAGTTGCTTTAAGATAAATTTTCCATTTACCACGAAATATTAAGGTAAACAAAAAATTTCGCTTATGGTTTGGGCGCTGATACTCTTCTCTATGATAAAAACTTAAAAATCTCAAAACGATAATCTAAAAATTTCTGTGATTTTGTGGAGAATTATGACGGTTTAAAAAAAACTGTTTAGCTTGAAAAAACTATAAAGAGCTCTAAACCAATAAATGATACAGTTTTCTTTTAATATTCAAATTTCGGGTCAAAAACTAAAATTAATTTTAGTGTAATTTGCTGGATTATTATTTTTTTTAACACAAAATACCAGTAATTGTTTATGCCTAGGTGTAATGTAACTATTGTATTTCGTAAGTACTTGCTTCTGCCTAGAAATACGCCTTTGAAAATTTGAAAAGTACTCCGTTTAAAGTTTTCAAAACGACAGCACTGATTGTAACTCCGATGGCTGCTCGTTATGCTAGACGCGGAGTGGCCGAGCGATACTTCACCACAGCAAGGGTTATTGACCCTTCCTCTACGAGGATTTAGTCTGTAAGTGAAATGGTGCGATGGTGGTTCCGACCAGTGATGAAATTGTTAGTACAATTGTACTTTTTTCGATACTACTTAACTTAATACTACTTTTCGATTTTACTTAAATTAGGTTTTTTGGGTTGAACCGAAAATATTAAAATATTATTGCAATTAAGGCTCTTTTTGTGTTGAACCGAGAATATGATTATTGCAGTTGATGGTTTGTTGGGAAATAATTTCGTTTTTTTTATCGTAGTTCCGTATTTTCAACAAAAACTCTCTTTTTCTGTTTTCTTTTATTCAATGAGATTGTCATTGTGAAATGTGAAATGAATTTGTATGGTGTGGTTAGCAAAGTAAATTGGTAAAGTACATTTTAATATTTGACAATTATTTCAAACGTGCTAAAAATGGACAGGTAATTACAAAGATAATTTCAGAATTTCATTAGAAATTCTATTTTAAAATAAAATATTATAGTTTTGAAAAATGTATATTATAGATGGTTGATTAAAAAAAATGATTTGACCGTTATCCGGACTAATCAAATGGAAAATCCAACATCATTACATATTGATAAAACAAATGATGAAAATGAAATTATTATCGATCAAAATGAAATTGTTAACATTCGGAATCAAGAAATAACAAACCAACAGCACCAAACAAACCTATTTTTGAATAATGAAACGATAACTCAGCCATCAGTATCATTGGAGAAGATTCAAGACAACCAGCTAAACGAGTAAGTTTATTTTCATTGTGATAATTTCTTGAAATTTATTTGAAATCTTAATGAATTAACGTAAAGGTCAAATGTATCCGAACTATCGCTGAGACCAAAAAAAATTGTTACATGGCAAGAAAGTTGGAAAAACGAGTATGAGTGGTTGGTGGAAGTTCCGTCGAGTTCAAAAAAACAAATAAAAATGTGTGTTGTGTGTAATTCTAAAATAGCTGGCGGAAAAACCCATATTGAGAGACACGCTTCGAGTAATTTTCACAAACGTGCAATAAATAGTGCTAGAAAAAGTGCTAAAATAAATCAGATTTTTGAAAGGGAAACCACTGTAATTAATGACGAGGCAAAGAAGTTCGAGATATCATTGAGCTTGTTTATAGCTGGACATAATTTACCTTTCGCCGTCCTCAATCATTTAAATATGTTGCTAAAAAATTCAATTACTGATTCAAAAATAGTTAGGAAAATGAATATTCATCGAGCTAAAGGCCAAAAAATTATAACGCAACTTATGGGTCCGGAGAATAGTAGACTTATTTCAGAAATAACCAACAACCATTATTATTCAATTATTATTGACGAAAGTACCGACATCACATCATCAAAAAATTTGGCAATAATCATTCGAAATTTCGATCAAAAATGTCATGATAATTTTTTGGCATTGGTACCTGTTGAAGATTCCTCCGCTGTGGGCATTTTTAATGCTTTATTGAATGTGTTAGAGGAAAATAACATCCCGTTGAAAAACCTAATTGGATTTACAGCTGACAACTGCTCCGTTATGATGGGTAAAAATAACGGCTTCCAAGCAAAATTAAAAGAGCTGGTACCGAAATTGGTAGTAAACGGGTGTATTTGCCATAACATTAACTTAATTTCGTTGTCTGCGGCATCTCAGCTTCCTAACTCAATTAATCAACTTATACGAGAAATCAACCGTCAATTTTGTAAAAGCGCTAGCAGGCAAAAGGACTTTATAAAATTTCAGGAATATTTTGGCAGTGAAATACACAAAATACTTAAATATGCTTCAACACGTTGGCTATCACGTCTGGTAAATTAATTTAATTTTACTACTTTATCTTTACATATTGTTATTTAATTGTTTTCTTAATATTTTTAGGCTGCAATTGACCGTATTATCGAGCAATGGGATGCACTTTTATATTATTTTGAAATAAGCAATTTCGATACTGGTTATGGCAATGAGAATATCGAATTTATACTGTGCCATTTGAAAAGCAAATTAATAAAACTTTATTTTTTATTTCTATCTTATGCCCTAAGCATAATTAATTCAGTTAATGTGGAAATGCAATCTGAAGATGCCAGAGTGCATATTATAATTCCTCGAATGAAATTTTTATTCGACCAATTCAGTCGGAATTTTATTAAAAAAGATATCCTGGATAAAACCTGTAATTCTCTGTTAAATTTAAACGAAAATCATGTTCCGTTAGATCGAGTTTATTGTGGTACGCAGGCCGAATTCTTAAGTATGCAAGGAAACTTGCCAGAACACGATTTATTTTTATATAAAACTAACGTTAAAAATTTTTATATAAGTTTCTGTGATAATTTGAGAAGAAAAATCAATTTTAAAGATGAAATTTTAAATTTGATGCCTATATTTGCACCTAGCCATGTAATTTCAGATTTTTCCAGAAGATGATATAAAAATTGCTGAAAATATAAATAACGAATTTAGAGCTTTAGCTGATTATCCGGAATTAAAACAATTAAGAAATAGTTCAATTGCAGAGTTTTGGTCTGTAGTAGATACAATCAAAAACGAACTAAATGAGTAAATGTTTGAGAACATAGGTCGCATAGCACGGGGTATTTTATCTATTCCACATTCCTCTGCAAATGTAGAACGAATATTTTCGATACAAAACATTATAAAAACAAAATTACGCAATCGACTTCAATTAAAAACATGTTCAGCACTAATCTAAACCAGAAACTTAATAAAATCTGATAATTGTTATGGCTACAAAATTTCACAAGATTTGGTTAAGAAAAGACTTCAAAATGCTTATGCTCCTCTGATTCAAGAGGAATTGTTGGAGTAATTATAATAATTATTACATTAATGATGTATTGTTTTTGTTAATTTACATTTATGTTTTTTTTTTGTTTATATAAAATATGAAAAATGTGATATTGAAGTAAAATTAATTTGGCAATGTTGCTGTGTATTGAATTAATTCAAGTACCAATAAAAATGTATATATTTTATTTAATATTATTTAAAAGTATTGTTTTTTATTTTTAAAGATTCTTTATTATGTACAATTGTTCCCAGTTAGTACAATTTATTTGTACACTACAAAATATTCTCATTTCATCACTGGTTCCGAGTTTCCGACTACAGAGGAACGGCTTAGAAGAGCGGGACAACTCGAGTGACGTCACGGTACGGCAAGGCTATTGACCTTCCACTCTCTGAATCGAGGGGATTTACTCCGTTGCGTGACAGCGTGTGTGTAAAAATAGACTCGGCGTCGGCTTCCCACTCTAGTACTAACTGATTGGTGGTTAATTTATTTTATTTTACATACTTCTGAATTACACAATATTCTAGCGAATTTATACAACATTATACAAAAATTTAAATTAAGGAAGTCGTCATTAAGGCGCTTTAATTTGTTACAGTGCCCCCTTCCGGCTTGCGAATGTCCCGTCGCAATTTATGGTGATGTTGTATTTCCCAGGTAGCGACCCAATCTGTCGACGTGCACCACTTTTGCTCTGCCAGCGGGTTTCTTTACCCGGACAATCAAGTCGTTCAGTTTTCCAATGATTTCGTACGGTCCATCCCAATCGCATTGCAGCTTAGGGCAAAGGCCAACTCGTCGGACGGGGTTGTATAACCACACCAAATCTCCTACGCCAAACTGGATGGGGTTTGCTTTGGAATCGTATTGTCTGACCATCTTGTTGGTTGCGAGATTAAGATTTCCGCGAGCGAACTCGTGAATGCGATCCATCCGCTTTTGGAGATTTCCGGGATAATCGTCGGCCGTCGATGTATCAGGATTTGATCCTATCAACATGCACCCTGGTAAGCGCAGCTTTCTTCCTTGTAGCATTTCGGCGGGGGACACATTAGTCGGCTCATGAACTGACGAACGTGGGAGCAGTCGGTCCCACTCACGCTGATTATCTCCAATAAATTTGGCTAAGTAATCACCCAAGGTGCGGTTATGCCGTTCTACCATTCCATCAGATTGCGGGTGCAGTGGTGTGGTTCTCGTCTTTTTATTTATTTTATTTATTTATTTATTTATTTATAGTATTTTATAAATAATTTAGTATTAAAAGGAAAAGCACACATGGAAACAAAGCAATCGAAACAAAAAAAAAATGGAGGTGTGGCCAACACATGACTTTCTTTTACGAACAGAGAATTTTGAGAAATTTTAATTTTTTTTTTATAATTTTTAAATTTTTAAATTTTTTTTTTTAATTTTTTTTTTAATTTTATTTGTTTTTAATTTTTGGAAACATTTTGTTTTTAGTAGTTTTTTGTAAACCTTATACTTTTTAGGATATTTGCAAAATAAATTTTCTGGACCAAGGAAGTGGCCACTTCCGGTTAGCCGATTTGGAGTAAAATTCACTGGGACCTCCCAATTTATCAAAAAAGCTTAAATCTGAAGTTTCAGTTCGATTGGTTAAACCATCTGGGCTGGAGAGAGGACACAGACAGACAGACTGACAGACTGACAGACAGACAGACAGACACCATTTCGAAACCCACTTTTTCGGACTCAGGGGACCTCAAAACAGATAAATCACCAATAATATCAAGGTCCAAAATTTTCATGATTACTATACTTTATTTTACTAGAGTAAAAGAATATGAAATGAAGTTGCTTCCATTAGGCATAAAAACCTCTTAAATTTTTTCAAACAATTTCCACCTCATGCTTACACATTCTATTTTGAGCTGTAGCTCATTTACAATAAAATGTACAGCACGAGGTGAAATAATATTAAAAATTAACAAATAATATTATTTTAGCCCCGAGAAGTTCCATTGTCTTGGTGAACACAGCCGCTTCGAAATTTCTATCTTGGTCCGAATGGATTTCGAGAGGTACACCATATCGAGAGACAACCTCTTGGATCAATGTCTCGGCTATAGTTTCAGCAGTCTGGTCTGGTATCCCGATGACTTCTGGCCACTTCGTAAAATAGTCCATAATGACTAACGCGTAGCGGTTTCCTTTATCCGTGACTGGAAGTGGACCCTTGATGTCAATCCCGATTCTTTGGAAAGGGGCACCAACTACATAACGCTTCATTTGCTCACGAGTCTGGCGATGCGGACCTTTCCCTGCGGCACATACGTCGCATTTCCGGCACCATTGTTCGATATCCCGGAGCCATCCTTGCCAATAAAATTTCTCCCGGACTCGCAGCTGGGTTTTCGTTACGCCAAAATGCCCTGAGGTTTACCCATCATGTGCATCCGTTAACACCTTCTCGATCATGGATAGTGGATAGTGGAAGTTCCGTCAGCTGTACGAAAAAACTGCGCATGTGTGACTTTCCTTCTAGACGCGGCCAGCTACGGATCGTCTCTATTTTGGTGGGGTCTGTTCGAATACCTTTATTACTAACAATATGTCCTAGGTATTGGACTTCCTTCTTGAATAGATGGTATTTTTTCGGATTGAGCTTCAAGTTTGCCGCTCGTAGCCTCTCGAATACCTGTTGCATATTCTTGGTTAGTTCGTCGATGTCTTTTCCGTAGACGATTATGTCATCTAGATAAACCAGGCACGTTTCCCATTTGAGTTCTGCGAAAACCATCTGCATAAATCTCGAGAATGTGGCAGGAGCGTTGCACAGGCCAAAAGGCATTACGGTGAACTGCCAAAGGCCGTCTCCGGTCGAAAACGCAGTCTTAGGCCTGTCCTTTTCGTCTAATTCAACCTGCCAATAACCGGATTCTAAATCGAGGGTCGAAAACCAGCACGCGCCTTTCATGGAATCCAAAGTAACATCAATTCGAGGTAAAGGAAACGAGTCCTTCCGGTTGACATCATTCAATCGCCGGTAATCGACGCAAAACCTTTGGGACCCATCTTTCTTCCGAACAAGCACGACGGGGGACGACCAAGGGCTGACAGCTGGCTCGATGACACCTTTGATTTTCATGTCAGTCAATAGGTTGCTCATTTCACCCTGTTTCGCAATGGGTATTTTCCACGGTGGTTGCTTTATTGGACTGGCCTCTCCTACTTCTATTACATGTTTACTAAAAGTCGTTTTCCCGTAGTTGTGACATTCCAGTTAATATTACTGGTATGTGCACAGTAATCATTCGGTATGAGCAATCTGGGTACAGCATTTTCGGCTACTGACTCACGGTATTGGGGGGGGGGGGGTTAATCCAGACTAATACCAAACTTAATTTGCTGTGCTATGATTTCATTTTAGCACTGATCACCATCCAATCGTCCCACACTATCGATCGCTTTAACACATATACATTATATTAAACTTAAATTAACACAAGTAACTACAATATGTAACTAGAGAACCAAATGTTGAGATGAAATTAATCTCCGCTCGTCAACTTACATGCCCTCCAACGGTGTACGGGTGTGTGTACTCCGTAGTTCGCCACACCGTTAACGAACCTTGAATTCCCTCGGTGTACGGGTTTTTAATTAAATTCAGATTTCCGAGAATTCGCCACCCGCATGCGAATCCTCGTACGTAGCACTAATTTATTTTCACCCGCGAAATTATCTACACTTGCACGGCCAATTCAAATTATTTGCCTCAAATTAATTAATTAATGAGCGACAGTACACTTTGTTTATTTTTCTATGGTTGATAGTTAACACTGAATTAACAAACGTAAAGCACACGAAACGGCGCTGGATAGATGGAAATTGTTCCTTGACCACCCACTTGTTAATTAATTTTAATTTAAAAACAAATCAGAAATTTTTATATGTATTTTTCTTTTTTTCTATTTAATTTATATTTTACAAAATTTCAGATTATACAAATTATAATGAGGTAGCACTTATATAATAATTTTGATAATTATCTTTATAATAATTTTTAAATCCTATATCAAGCACAAATTTTTAACCGATTAATTTTTTTTTTATAATATTCTGATTAACTTCCAACAAAAAATTCCTCGACTGACTAACCAAATTCTCGTATGATCTTTTTCATCATCCAACTCATCCCGTTTTTTATTTTTTTATTTTTTATTTATTTCTTATTTCTTGGTATTGTATTCATTGATTACCCAACACGGCAATAACGTAAAAAAATAATGTTAATTCAACTGTTGCTTATCGTATTTTGCAAGACGTGTACCAGGGATGTAATCGAATCAAAATAGAGAGTCGTTACATAGTCCCCGGGGAATCTAGCAAATACGTCTCCATAACTATTTAAAAATTGTGTGACCGAATAGTATGATTCTCTTGGTATTCCTTGCAGAGATCGTTGGATTACTTCGTCGATTTGGTTTTTAAAAGCCGGATCCCACTTTCCAGGAGGAACGATTTCTGCCCCTTTCATTTCGCCCACATTGGTGTTTTCTGGAAGAATCTTCACCTGATCTGTGATGTTAGCTATTCGCACATGCTGAAGAGGGCTACTTACGTCGATGAGTCCTCGTGCGATCATAATTCCCTCCGGCAGATTGGACGTTTCTGGGTGCTCGATCACGTAGGTCCCTAAGCTGATCGTGGCTAGTTTCACAGAGACCAATATTTCTCATCTAGGGGGTATGTTCACTCTTGATGAAGTCGCGATGGCGGGATTTACAGCGACCGAGATTGCGATTTTCTTGTTGTTCAATAGCAACCATTCATCTACCAGATTGATTTGGCCGTGGAATTTCTTCAGGAAGTCGGTGTCGAGTATCACATCGTCTCTTATATCGGCAATAACAAAACTTGCCGGCTGTGCGAACTCTCCCAGCTTGACAGTTAGGTCGACGATACCGCGGACCGGGCAAGGATCTCCAGTCACTGTCTTAACTCGTAAGTTGCATGGTCGTATGATCGTAGGCCATAGTTTATGAAAATTGCTGTTCACTAAACTCACCGTAGCACCGGTATCGATGACGAATGTACACTTCTTCTGGTTGATTGTCAAGGAGGCACCGTTGGTTGCTTGGATTGTTATTTCCTCTGGGGCATTATAATTTTCTTTAGCCGCTGAGTGCCCTACACCAGCGATTAGTTCTCGTTTTCCGATGGTGTATTGGTGCTCGAGTTTGGTGCACAGGGGCAGGATTTATCGACGTTCTCTTCTTTCTTTTCGGTGGGCGTTCTTTGTTTCCCCTTATATCGATATCTGGACCTCCTTCGTGGAGCTAATTCAGTACCGGGGTTGGCCTCGAGAGTGACTTCGTCGACGATGGTTCCCGTATCTTCTTCGAGAATGGTTTCTCGCACACTCCGCTGGTTCATGCGGGTCGCACGACGTACTGCCGTGGTTTCGATGTCTTTGGCTAAAGCATCATGAAGCGTGGCCGGGCTAGCCATCCTGACGAGATCTTGTACTTCGATTTCGTGGATGCCGTCTATGAACTGCATCAGAGCAATGCGGTCCAACGCCTCTCGAGGAAGGGTAGGAAAAGCTTTGCGTGCCAATTTCTCCACATCCATTACGAATGCTGAGAGGCTCTCCTTGGTTTGTTGTGTTCGATAGCGAAGAAGGATATGACTTATTTTCTCTTGTTGGTCTGTACCAAAGCGAAGCGACAACGAGTTACACAATAATTCGAAATCTCGTCTTGCCGTCGGCTCGATTGAAGATAGCACTACTAGTGCATCGCCGCGTAACGTTGCCCCCAATTGGATGGTTCGCTGTAGCGTGGTCCACCCGTTAGCTTCCGCGACCAACTCGAAATGCGTGTAATACTCCTCCCAACAGGAAGAGCCGTCGTATGTTGACAACTTTAGTGGCCGCGACAGGATGCCTGGATATTCGTTGACTTGCGTATTTACCGGCAATAATACACCCGAGGCCGGAGCTGGAACTACAAAAGGATCTGAATCCGCACCGCGCGTTACATCGGCAGTGACAGACGCTCTAGATGTCGACATTTTAGCCAGCCATGAGATCTTCTGTGATAACTCCAGGAAAGCTTGTTGTAGGGTGGTAAATGGCACTCCTTCTGTCTGTATCTGCTCGCACTCTTCCTGCGTAGTTCGTGTATGTACTGCCATTTCTGCGTTCATTGCTTCTAATTGTTGCCGGACCGCCATGGTTTCTGCTTCGGCTTTTTGTTGGGCTGCCTCCGTTGCCGCCTGTGACTGCTGAATGGCAGGTAACTGTTGTCGGGCGACCGCCGTTTCTTCCTCAGCATTTTTCTTGGCATCATCCATTGATTTGTGTGCCTTCTGTAGCGCGGACATTTGCTTCCGGAGTTCATCTAGCTGATCTTGTAACGTGGCCATCGGTTAGTTGATACTACCCCACATGCCACATCTGACACCACTGTAACTCCGATGGCTGCTCGTTCTGCTAGACGCGGAATGGTCGAGCGATACTTCACGGTTTCACCACAGCAAGGGTTATTGACCCTTCCTCTACGAGGATTTAGTCTGTACTGTAAGTGAAGTGGTGCGATGGTGGTTCCGACTACAGAGGAACGGCTTAGAAGAGCCGAGCGGGACAACTCGCTAGAGTCAGTGACGTCACAGTACGGCAAGGTTATTGACATTCCACTCACTGAATCGAGGGGATTTACTCCGTTGCCGCGTTGCGTGACAGCGTGTGTGTAAAAATAGACGCGGCGTCGGTTTCCCACTCTAGTATTAACTGATTGGTGGTTAATTTATTTTACTTTACATACTTCTGAATTACACAATATTCTAGCGAATTTATACAACATTATACAAAAATGTAAATAAAGGAAGTCGTCATTAAGGCGCTTTAATTTGTTACAATATTGTTATCGGTGTTCTCGAATCTCTAATTCACAATAGCATCTAAAACTAATGGCGGCATTTCCTGTCGCTGCTATCTATTCCTTTCCGGCGTCAAAGAACTTGGAAACCGCAAGCGCTCATTCCGCCAAACACTTGTTATCTATTGAGTGCTTAAGAGCTGTTGACGTAATTCTACTTTGCACGGTGGCAAAATGGAGGGATTACAATTTTTCAATGACTTTTTAAAAGGGCTTTTTGAAATCTCGCTGTATTTCACAAACTAGTTTTTGAAGCGTTCTAAATATTTCTTCCCGCAAACTGGTTATATGATCAGCTCCAAGATCCCTTAATGCCGTTTGAGTCTTATCCGTGATTGAATGAAAGCCAAGCAAATTTGCGCACAATGATTGTCCTAATTCGACATATGTATTTTATATGTTTTTTTATTGGCATTCCCAGTGTCATACTCGATAAAAATCTTAGGTTATCGCTATACAAATCATAATTTAAGTTTATTTTGTATTGCCAATAAATGTCACCATTTCACTTGCAGCCCAATGTTCGATTAAAAATTTAACAAAAACTCTACATATATGGTTATCCCAGGAAGTAATCCCAGTAAATGAAAAAACTTGAATCAGGCAACCCTAGAAAAATTAAAGCCATATATTTAATATTATATGAAATTAGCCCAGCCCTGGATTTTATTAAAATAAGATTAAATACCGAAATTACATGATATCGAATAAAATAAAATCCTCCGTAAATTTTAAAATAAAATTTAAACCATCACTGATATTTTTTATTTATTCGCAAGATTTTACCTAGCATCTAAAAATTTATGGATATAACTATTGGTTTATTTTGCCGCAAATAAAAATGTCTCTGATTATTGATTAGCATTTTTGAAATGGCGAAACAGCATTTCCAACCTCTTAAAGGATAGAAAGTGAGTGATTAAGACGTTAGTAATGGGATGACTTGACATGTCATTTTGACTGAAAGCAATACACTTAATGTTGCTTGCTTTATTATGGTAAATGCCTCTGATTGTGAATAAAATAGTATACAAACCTCGGCGAAAAGTACCATTTCCGTCTCGAAAACTAGTTCACCTCGAGGCTACGCCTCTCGGTAAACTAAAGTTCTCTTGACAGAAAAGGAATACTTTGCGCCTCGGTATGTAATCTACTATCAATGTTCTTTGTATTTAACTGTTTATTAAGCAGAATTTGTTATCCAAATTAGAAAATTATTTATTTGAAGTCTAGTGAAATTTGATATCAGAATAATATAAAAGAAAGAATTTATGGAGGAAGCTCGAGATACTGTTATTGGTAGACGACATTGATATTGTGGAGTCGGGAGCACGTAACTCCTCCCCCATAAGTGATAGCCAAAATCTGAAAGATTTTTGGTTATCTGGTGTAATGGTAGCCCTATTACGATGGTGTTGTCTTATTTTCCGCACTATTATATACATAGATGATGATGGTTAGTAATATGGGTATTATGATGCTCTAAGATAAATATTGGTGTATCTCATTTTGTAATGTCCTGTGGTGAAATTGTTGGATTTTCGCCGTGCTTAGTAGGGTCAAATTGTTTACGACGAGTCCGAAAAATAAAGAGAAAACAAACCCAAAGAATCATCTATGCATATATAAATTAAAATTGCACTTATCTAAAATTATTTATCACCGGCTGATACGTCTATTCCTGAAAATTCGTCATATTATCAATATTGTGCATCTGAAAATAGAATTACGTTGAGATTTGCTGTTCCTAATTAATTAAAAATTTGCTTTATATAACTTACCTTTAAAATTCAATATTTTGAACAACAAATTTCTTGTTGATCTGAAAGAAAAATAATAGGTTTAAATTTATTGTAATTAATTAAATATCAATTTATATTATATAAAATCGTACCATTGCGAATTTCATTTTCTACAAAATGTTTTGTTTATGTTTTGAAGAATTTGACATTTCTATAAAATAAGAAAACACTCCATAGTGAAGTGCAGAGACATCTACCTAGTAGTAGATCAATGACATATTGAGTCAGTTGAATTTTCAAAAGTTAGAGGTCTCTGTACTGTTAAAAATCATAGAATTATTATAAGAAAAAAAATTATATTGCTCTTCTGACAAGAACTGTGAACGCGAAAACATCTAAAATAAGTAAAAATTAAAAAGTGATTAAAACCGGAAAATAAATTTGTATAATTACCTCTGCTTCTCTCCTGGACATCCAAACTTTGCTTCGAAAATTATTAAACATTATTTCTTTCACTTGGACACGGCGAAACCACACCGGAATTTTGGATCCCTTGTTTCACTTTTAGATACGGCCATTTGCAACACCCGTTATACGACGACCACGCTAAGAAATATTGAATACGAGCCAATAATTTGGTACAAACACTTTGGGAATTATTAGAATATAATTGTGCCCTTGATATTGGGTTTTTGGACGGCGAAATTACAATTTACAATTGTGCAGAATTCCAATCGGGGTACGAGTCGACACACCAATTAATTAATAAGACCCCTTGGGTGGTTGATTGAAATTCCATTGGTTGTTGAGTTGATACACATATGTAATTCGCTAATATTTGTAGAATGGTATCTGGATATGTATTGTTGATCAGGGTACAATGCCAAGATGTTCTTGTTGGCAATATCGTGTGTCCTCGACTTGATTACTTGATTACAAGGCGTAGTTATATGTTGATAAATGTGGTCATTGGAAATAATTAAGGTGTATGAAATAGGAATTGCATAGGTGAGGTTAATAATGGTCGGTTGTAGAAGATGATGGTATAATTCATCGGGATGTTAATTTGGTAATTGTATTGATAAAATAATTATTGATTGATTATAATACGATTGTAATGTTAAAGGTATTTTCTGATTTAATGAATACATTTTGTTCACTAATATGGTCATGCATTGTACATAATGAATTTCCTTTAGATAACTTGAAGTTTAGCTAACATCAGTGTCCGGTAATATCATGTAACGGCTGTATATGTATTGCTAAAATTGACGAGTACATTTTTCAGAGCAATTCGTTCAATATTAACGTATGAGGGGGTATACTTCTATAACTTCCAAATATTTTTGTGTTGTTGTTGTTATGGTACTGCAGAATTATTTAGTCCAAATAAAGTTGAGTTTTGTTGTTTGTTTCCACAATTTTATTTTATTTTATGACTTATATAAATTTATTTTTCCCATTTCTCAATACAATTGTATTTGTTACCAAACACCGCGAAGAGAATTTGTCAACTTTTAGGTAAATCTGAGTATTGGTAAATCTTACGGGTATTACACTGTACATTGTATGGGATGATGGGATAGCTGCATTTTTGTACATAACATGACTCATGTAATTTCGGTGCGTGTATACATAGTATAATATTTGAATTAAATGTATATAATAGCTATGTACATAAGTAAGTGGAAAATAAAATCAAATTGTAGAGCTAATTGTTTAAGAGAGGCCACCGCGTTCAGTTCATTTAAATAATAGCCAACGCACTATTTCAATATAAAAAAAAAAAAAAATATATATATATATATATATATATATATATATATATATATATATATATATATATATATATATATATATATATATATATATATATATATATATATATATATATATATATATATATATATGTATAATAAATACCGGCCAAGTGAATAAAATTGTACAAATTGGCTATCGAATCGATCGTGTGTATCGGGGACGCAATATATTTGCCGTAAGAAATTGTTCCTTTGGTGCATATTTTTTTTCAAAGTGGATTTGGAATTTTTTTTAATAATTTATTTTTCCTTTCCTTTGGAAATCAGATCAGCTGAATAAGTTCCGTAAAATAGAAATCCTTGTCGGTATATTCCGTGGGTTGGAAGGGAGTTAGCGGAGCCTCAGGTTATATGGATAGACTTGAAAATCCCAAATTATCACCCTACAGAAAATTCACAGCTACATGGATTATTAACCTAGAGTGGTGAAATCAAAATAAAATAAAAAAAAAAAACCTTTTTAAGAATAGCGGGAATAGCTATGTGCTTACAGTGACTGTGCTGTGAAAAATCTATTTAATTTAAGAAAATTTATTAGATGTAGTGTATTGTTATATATTAACTACTTTCTATTGTGGTTTTTTTCATTTTCATTTTTATTTGCATTTCTTAGCATATTTTCTTATATTTAAAAAAAAAAAATTCTAACGTAAATTAAATTCAAAAGTAAATCCAAAATTGTGTGTGTAAGTGAGTGTGTTGGCACCAGATTTTTTTTTCAGAAATACCATCGTAAGAGGAGCCACGGGTACCCTTGGAAATTTTACGGGTGAGTTTTTATATTATATAAATATACGCATTTTTGACAGCGTATTAATCATGTGGAACACACACACATTCTCATTTTTTTTTATTTTTATTATAATTATTATTGATTAATTAGAAATTAGTAAACCACTATTTCCTATCGCAATTTTCTGTCATAAATGCATAAATTCTTTTTTCCAAATCTACTTAATGAATAAAAATGTTTTATGTTCACAATTAACATGGAATAATTTCTTTTAATTTAATGATGGTGGTGTGTCGATTCGTGAGTCATTAGTGAACCTATGTTTTTTTGTCATTATTTTTCATTTCGTATTTCAACACGTAAGTTTTTGTAGCGTCTCACAGTAAGTATGGCGGCAACGAACCTCCCATTATCCACTGAGTACTATCCAATCAGAACGTGTTGGTCGCACATAGAGTCGCGTAACAATCATCGAAATGTTTTTATAATGTTTCAACGTTATGTAGTATTCGATGTAGATGTTGGTCTAATGGCATTATGATTAAAACATTAATGCTACGATTATGAGCATTCTTTATCTCTATAAATCTGTTTATCATTTTTACATTGATCTTTATTTGATCATTAAATGTTTATGTTTGATGGCTTTGCTAATTTGTTCGTAGTCCTCATTCGTAGTCCAAATTACCTGTTATGCCTTTAATTATTGATCTGAGTCCATTGATTAGGCCTCGTTTGATCTTGTATTTTAGTTGTTGATTCTAAACTCTCTCAGTTAACGTATTGCTGTATAGCATCCGTAATTCTTCATTGGTTTTAGCTATCTTTTGTAATTTGAAGATGTCGCTATCAATATCTATTATGGTTTGGTCGTAACTATTGCGCTCAATGAGATGTAGAAGTCACTGCTTCCAGTAATTAATTTGGCTTTTCCCATTCTTATGGGAATAAGCAATGGTTTCCTAATTTTATTTTATGGATTTTTCTCTTGTTAGTGGTTACTGTTAACTTATCATTCTTTACAACTTGGTGTTTGGTAAATTTAGGATGCATTTTATTTCTTCTGTTATTGTTTTCGTAGATGATATCATTCTTTTGGAAAATGGATGGATCTATTCTAGTTTTATTCAATTTACTCATTAAATTCGTTTTACTATATACCTAGCATTTCGTTGTTGTATTAATCAACATAACTTATCGTAACTATTCTTTTGATTTGTAACATACGAGTAATCATGTAATTTACGCTTGTGAAGTTTATCCTAAGTTAGAACTAAACCAACAAAAACAACAAAATATGTAAAAGTATTAGTAAAAATGAAAATCATGACATTTAGGCGAACATTTCCCAATAAATAATTTGAAAACTTTTATTTATTTTTTTAATAAAGTTTAAATTAAGTTTTATTATGTTGAAATTGAATTATTTTATTTAACCAAAAAAAATAAGCCAGATTAACCTACATAAATACGCATCTATAAAATAAATTAATTAGAAAAGTGTGTGACTGTTAAACCACTTTAAAAGTATGCTTTTCACTTAATCGCAATTTGATTGACATTTGGAATATACAATTTAGGATTTTCTTAAGAAAGTCTATATCTTAAGATTTTCCATATTTATCACCAACGCCACTATGATTTTTTGGTAGGTATAATCTAAGACTACAAGCGTGCCAAACCATTGGAAAAGCTAATGCCTTTCACACCTGGGTATCGATTTTGGTCGCAAAATGAGGATTGAGGATTGAGAATTTTGTATATGTACACGGCGTATAATATACATTTTGCTATTGTGTGCGTCAAATATTTTTATTGGATTTGTGTGTTTTCTCATGATGGTAAGTATCAAAAATAAGCTAAGCGGGTGAAATCGGTTCAACTTTTTTGTTGCTTCCGCTCGCCTTGAGTTATTTTTCCCTACCTTTTAACATGAGAAATTTATGTTTTTCTATCTATTGTTGTTGTAAACGAGACATTCATTTTACTTCGTTACCAAAAATCCAAAACAATATACGCAATCAATTGCTCGTGGTGATCTTCAATATAAAAAACAAAAAGCAGCATAAATAAATGGTTTTTAATTTTTACATTCTTCGTCGACCACATTCATAATATTTTTAACTTTTTTTTTTTTTTTTTTTGAGTTATGTGAGAATAAACATTTGAAAAATCAAAAAAAACAATTCAGTGTTATCTCATGCGCACGAAAGGAATGTTGTACATATTTTTATTTCCAGTAATTTTCTACAAAATTTAAAACTAATAAAATTGTTAATTAAATAATGATTTAAAGATAAATAAATATTAACTAAAAATGGAAAATAAGTCAGATAAATATTGATAAACTATAATTTTATTAATAACTTAAAATGATGAAAAATCACACGACGTACATCCACCCTTTCCTGTACTTGAATTAACACTAAGCCAAAATAACTAATTTACTTCTTATTTTTTCCACATTATATTTTATATCCCTCTTTTTTGTGTCATTTTATCTCTCTTATTTGCATCATGTTAAACAAAAAACTTAAAAAAACGCCCATTATTCACTGTCAAATGTGCGTATTTTTTAGTTTTTTGTTTAATATAACATGGCATAAGGTTTTTTTGTTTAACATCGAATAAGAGGGATAATGTGAAAAATAAGAAGTAAATTAGTGATTTTAACTTTTAGTGTTGATCCAAGCGCAGGAAAGGGAGTATGTACGTCGTGTAATTTTTCTAACTTAAAATTATTAATAAAATTATAGTTTATAAATATTTTTCTGATTTATTTGCCTTTTTTAATTAATATTTATTTATCTTTAAATCATTATTCAAGTAACAATTTTATTAGTTTTAAATTTTGCAAAAAATTACTGGAAATAAAAATATGTACAACCTTTCGTACGCATGAGATGACACTGAATTTTTTTTTTTTATATTTCAAATATTTATTCTCTGTTTTTCTCTATTCTTTGGACACCAATACAATTTACCAATACTTTTGCCTTCCGGTAATATTCAACTCAATCCTCAAATTGCGACCAAAATCGCTGTCCTGGTTAAATTGTCGTATTTGTAAATTTACTATTTAGGATTTTCTTCTGCACAGAAATTTTTAATTTTAAATATGTGCAGGCCATTAGCTTTTTAAATTGTTTGGTAGTTTTGTAGTCCTATTATAGACCTATCAAAAAACCATAATGGGGTTCTTGCTAAATATCGAAAATCTTAAGATATTGAGTTTCTTAAGAAAATTCTAATACTCGTATGTATTTAAACTAATAAAATAAAGTAACGTTTTTATTATATTTTAATTCTGAATATTAAATTATATTTGCCTAAATGATGACCGACTAACTATTAAACACTACCTTCTGACTAATACAACTACAAATATTTAGATTTAGTATAAACTTCATAAAACATATATAACGTGTGAAGTTTGTCCTAAGTTGGCACTAAATTTTTATTTTTTTTTTGTAGTTCTAATCTAGTTCCAACTTCACACGCATATGTAATTTGACGTTGGTATTGGATGGGGATATTTCTTGTTTGTCATAGTGTCCATTTTTAAGTTCCATGTGTGATTTGAATTGTGGATTGAATAGAGTTGTTATATTTTATAAGATTATCTAGCATTAAGATTTGAATTTGCGTCTATGCGCAAAATTAATTGGAATTTGAATGTAGATAATTAATCATCATCAATATGATTGATCTATGATCTTGAGATAATCCATCGGCATTTGTATTTTTTGTACCTTTCTTATATTGGATCTCATAATCGTACTCTCCTCTCTTCACGAATTCCCATCTGATGAGTTTGGTTCTTCAAGACTAAACAACCAGGTTAGAGGATTGTGATCCGTTACGATTCTGAATTTCCTTCCAAATAGATATGGTCTGAAATATTTTACTGTCCGTATTACTGCCAAAAGTTCTTTCTCAATGGTTGAGTAATTCTGTTCTGTGATCGTTAAGGTTATTGATGCGTAAAAAGTACCGTTGGTCTAATCTTAGTTTTCCTTGGGATAATACTGTTCTAAAAGCAATATTGCTTGCATCGGTGGTTAAAATAAAATCCAGGGTTTGGTTTCACTCTTGACCATGATCTACGGTAAAAGCTGTTTTTTCTATGTCTTTTATATGAACTTCAATCTGATGGAGACCTGACGCTAGGTCTAGGGTAGTACACGATTTAAGTGTTTTTTTGCTTCTCCTGAAAAGTAGCTTGTTTTCACTTAAGTGGTTTTCGCTTTTGGATACCGAATTATAGATGAATATTTTTAAATTCAAAAACATTCTAATACATTTTTATTTAATAAATTATTTACGTATATGATTGGAAATCACGTTTTTCACGAACTCTCTTTCTTCTTGCGATTCTCAAGCATTTTTCAAGCAGCAATTCTACTCAACTTTAAGCGTGTCATTCATTTACAACCAGTTTCAAAATTGTATCAAACGTCAAAAAGTAGAAATACATGTACAAACGAAATACCGACACAACCATCCAAAAATAAATTTCCTCTTGTAAAAATCACAACGAGATTTGTGTTCGAAACCAAGACTAAGAGTTTGCTGCGCAAAGTGTTTGTAATAACCTTATATATTTTGTGTGTACCTGTGAAACGTATACCACCCTCTCCTCTCTATAAGTTCGCCTCGTAACATATATTTCGGTAGCATCAAATCCGAGATGAAAAAATTAAAAAGACTTAAAGGTTGAACAAAAGCCTGCTTTATGACCGCACTCGTAATTTTTTTTTTTTAACATCAAATTGCGAGTATTTTAAACGTAATGCTGCAAAATCTGGGCAGTTTAGTAAATTTTTTTCAAATGTGTGTTTCTTGTACAGTCCACAGTTGATTAAATCCAATGAAAACAATGTAGGAAATACCCTTGTATGATTTAATTTTAACCCCCGCGTTATTTGAGTTTTTACTAAAATTTAAAGAACATTATCACTAAAATAAAAGGCTGAACATTTTTTTTTTGAGTTACATGTGATACATCCATGCCAGAATTTGAATAAAAACACGAAATATTTTTATGAAATTATAATTTTTATTAATAATATTTAAGTTTAATTATTTATAATAATATATTTTTTTATTTATTTTAATAATGAGTGCTGCCTCCATTCTTTGAAATAAGCTCAAATATTCTATTGAGCATTGAATCGTATAGCAACTTCAAATAATTTATCGTATGTCGGGGTGCCGATATTTTCCATCGACTATACGATTTATGTGTTCGTGATCAATAAAACACACGCACAACTATTTTATTTTATTAATTTATAATTAATTAATTATTCCTTTATGATTACAATATTTAAACAATATAATATTTATTTTTATTATTTAATGATCACCACCAGTACTCAACGAGAGTGCATTCTATACTGGTACAATAATTTATAATTTTATATAACCGAAATGAGGTGAATAATAATTACGTCATCGATATATAATTTTGTACAGTGACCGAAGTATCAAATTCAATGTAGGGTTCAAATTATTATTTGATTACTACTTAACCCCCTCTCCAGATGAACGCAGTGAAAGCCAATAAGTATTAACTTTCGAAAAACAAACGTAATATGCCAAAAGTAGAAACGACAATCATACATTTGTTAATAATGTTTTATAATGGCGCGCTCGTGAAAAGCAACTCTGTGTTTAGTTTCGCCCTTTGTAGAACTTACAGAGGTGTGATGTTATAGGCAGGCTTTAATCTGTCTATGGAAATAGATTGATGCTTGCCGTTCACATTTATGACAAAAAATTTCCGAAATCGACGGACTACCTCAAAAGGACCTTCGTAAGGAGGTTCTAAACCGACTTTAACTCGATCCACTCGAATTAATACATATTCGTACGTATTTAAATCATCTGGAACATAAGTTTGAGTTTGACTAGGGATACGAGGTGGCTGATGTTTCAAATTACGCATATATTCTCGAAATTTATCAACAACGTTTGATGGATTAACAGTTTCATTTGTAGGCGATTTCACGACGAGTTGACCTGGAACTTTTAATGCTTGTCCATAAACCAAATCAGCTGCTGAACATTTCAAATCGTCCTTTATGGAGGTTCGCATTCCCAATAAGACGAGAGGTAATTCATAAGTCAGTTAACCGTGTTACACCTAGATTTCAAAGATTTTTTCAGCTACCCGTGTACGCTTTCTATCATACTATTACTTGCAGGACGGTATATTGTGGTTCTGATTCGGTGACATCCTATAACTTTATTTAATTCCGCGAACAGTTTGGATTCGAATTGAACCCCTTGTTAAGAAATATATTCTCGGATAAACGTTCGAGCAACAGTTGCTGCAGTTGCATCCTTTATCGGATATGCCCCGGGCCGTAAACCTGTCAATAATAGTTAAGATATAAATGTAACCGTTCGACGGAGGAAGAGGGCTTACCAAATCCATGTGGATGTGTTCAAAATGACCTTCGGGTGGAACGATAGGCCGTATGGAGGATTTTACGTGCCTACACACTTTCGACATTTGACAGTTTCTGCAGTTTTTCGCCCAATATCCTGCATCGATATTCATACTTGGCCAAAAATATCGTGATAATATTAATTTTCTTGTGGCCCTAATTCCGGGGTGTGATAAATTGTGCAAAGTGTCAAAAATGTTTTTTCTCATCGAACTTGGAATATACTGGCGATTCTTTCCTAATAAAGTTTCGCACCAAATGTTGTTATTTGATTTTGAAAGAATAACGTTTTCCATTTTCCATTTATTTTTATCTGAGTTGGAGACGATAGATTTCAGTTCATCGTCATTTTCTTGCTCAGAAATAAGTTTCCCGATATCTGTTCCAGTATGTTCGATTACTGCGTTATCGGTGCTACATGATCGAGAAAGATAATCAGCGACATAATTATCTTTACCATTGATATGTTGAATGTTGTTGGTGAATTGTGCTATATACTCTAAATGCCTCGTTTGGCGAGGGCTTCGTTACGTCTTGGACATTATTGCAGTTACGAGAGGTTTGTGATCAGTAAACACACAAAATTGTTGACCCTCTACTAGATGCCTGAAATGTTTTATAGATGAATATATAGTTAAACACTCGCGATCAAACGCAGAATATCGGGTTTCTGCTGCTTGCAGCTTTCGAGAGAAAAACGAAAGTGGTTCCCAAATATTGTTCTCAGGGTTAAATTGTTGCAACACTGCACCAATGGCCACACTCGAACTATCTGTTGTTACACTCAGATTTGCATCACTAATTGGGTGAGCTAGCAGTGTAACCATAGATAAAGCCGATTTTGCTCGTTCAAACGCGTCATGACAATCATCTGACCAATAAAATGATTTACTATGTTTAGGGAGTTTATGCAATTTCGCTAAATGTGTATTGATGGGAGCAAGAATGTCAGCAATGTTCGGAAGAAATCGATGATAATAGTTTATCATTCCTAAAAAACTTCTGAGTTTCTTTGATAGATTTCGGCGGTTGAAGAGCAGAGATTGCATCCACTCGATACTTAGAAGGCACTATTCCATTTTTCGAAATAACGTGAGATAGAAATTCGAGAGTTTGCTTTCCCAATTTACATTTTGAAACTTTCACTTTAAGTTCGAAATCACTTAACCGCTGAAACACTTGTTCTAAATGATATACCATATATGGTATGTTCTTCTTCGTTACGGCTGGCTACCAAAATATCGTCATTATACGCGTAAGCGAAATCTAAATCCCGTAGTACTTCATCGATAAATCTTTGAAAAAGACTGGGCCGCATTTTTAGCCCAAAAGACATTCTTCGAAATTCGAAGAGTCCGAATGGTGTAGTTATGGCCGTCTTATGAATGTCATCTAAAGCTACGGGTATTTGATGGTACGCTCGTACAAGATCAATTTTGGAGAACACAGTATTACTATTCTGTCTCATCGTAAAATCATGGATGTGCGGGATTGGATACCGATCGGGCACCGTACATGCATTCAACCGGCGGTAATCACCATATGGCATCCAATCATTATTGTCTTTCTTCTTAACGAGATGCAAAGGAGACGATACGCATGATGATGAATATTGGCAGATTCCCAAATTGATCATATGTTGAAACTCGTGTTTCGCTATTACGTATTTATTCTCATCTAGACGTCGAGGTTTACAGAATGGTAACTGATCCTTTGTGTGAATATAGTGGACTACCTTGTGTTTAACAGGAGCGCTATAGTCAGGAGATGCAGTAAGAATTGGATAATTCTTGAGCAATACTCCAAATTTATTTTCGATGATGTAATGCTTGGGAGTCAGTGTATCTACCGATGCTATGATACCTGTTACTGACAGCGATGTTTACGAATATAGTATCATTTTTCGTTTAAGATCTACCAGAATATTAAATCTACTAAGAAAATCTGCCCAAATAATGGGTCGATTAACGGATGCAATTACGAAACAGTGCAAAAATACTATTCGTAAACAAAAATTTATATTTAGTAATTGAGTTCCATATGTGTAAATATTGGAACCATTAGCTGCGGCTAAATAGTAATCTGGGTTTTTGTTTTTACGAGGGAAATATTTAAGAGGTACTACCTAAAAAATATTAATTTAGTTTCCTTACACCTTATGAATAAACGCTGGGATAATAAGTTACCGCTGTTTGCCTCGTAAACAGCGGACGGTACTAGTTTTTGTACTTATTAGGATCTTTGAAATCGCAAGGTTTCATACAATTTTTTGCTTTTGCGCCAAATTTGAAATGATAATAGTTATTAAACGCTTGGGAAGTTGAAGCAATGGATAACTGTGCAAACTCTTTGTCGATTAATTGCTCGATTGTTCAAACTATAGAGGAACTTGAAATGTTTCTGACCTCCCCTAAAGCTTGCGATCTTTCGACTCCATGAATTTTATGATTTAACTAATTGGAGAAATCGTCCTGATCAAAAGCAGCTAGAATGCTTTTTGATGCAGGTGGTAATCCATTCATCCAAATTTGCTTTAACAGATTTTTGGTATTTTTACTATCTCTGTCGATCCAGAGATATTCTCAAGCTTTCGATAATATTGAGAAGGAGTTTCGTCACCTATATCAATACTGTTTAACAATTTGGCTAACCGTTTTGATAAAATTAGATTGCACAATAGTGGTGAACGTTAAATTTACCAAATTTTTAAATAAAATTATAAATGTTAAAAATAAAATGTTATACCAATATGATGTTACAGTTGTAAACTATGGAACTCCAAACACACGTATATTCCAATGATGCTCACTACCGTTAATATTTGCTGTTATCAATTTGCCGCTATTTCGGCTGAGTTTTGCTTAACCGCTTTCCAAATATTGTTTGTTAATTTAGTTGGTTTAGCACAAGCACGTTGCAGTTACTCAAACTGGTAGACAATTGACTGTAAAACTGATGTTTGGCTCCTGTTGGTTGAGACAACACGTTGCAATGTTGCAATCCGATCAGCAAACTATTATCTCGTAGGCGCAATTGGTTTAATCACAAATGTCGTGACCGTTATGATGTTTCGAAAATATATTCTCGATGATTTTCTATAATTTAATAAAACTACACGACAGTTTTGTGCTTTAAAGTACAGCAATTTTGATTACGTACCTGTTGTGCGGCACGATAATATCGTACCACACGTCCGTAAACACGGCTTAATTTATTAATATTATCCGGAACACAGCCACTGGTTTACTGCAAGTCTGCAACCACGTTGAAATTTTTGATAAAACGTTAGTTTTATTAGATTAACGTCGAAAGGTCACCAATATCGTATGTCGGGGTGTCGATATTTTCCATCGGCTATACGATTTATGTGTTCGTGATAAATAAAACACACACACAACTATTTTATTTTATTAATTTATAATTAATTAATTATTCCTTTATGATTACAATATTTAAACAATATAATATTTATTTTTATTATTTAATGATCACCACCAGTACTCAACGAGAGTGCATTCTATACTGGTACAATATTTATGATTTTAGATAACCGAAATGAGATGAATAATAATTACGTCATCGATATATAATTTTGTACAGTGACCGAAGTATCAAATTCAATGTAGGGTTCAAATTATTATTTGATCACTACAAATTCAAAGAAATGTCGGCCCAACCAGCTTTGATGACTTCAATAAGCGACTCCTTATCATTATACTGCTTATCCCCTTCATAAACCTTGCGATAAAGCCACCATAATATTTAAATCAGGAGAGTATGAGGGCCATTTAAGTAAATCGACGTTTTTCTTGGAAATCCAGCCTTTTACAATCCTTGCCGTATGTATATGAGTATTATCTTGCTGATAAGTTTATTTCAGTGGTCCGAACAGCTGTTGGAACTTTGGAAATGCTAAATCCCAAATAGACAGATACGACTTAATTGTCATTTCTCGATTTTGAAAAGCTAACTCAATCCCACCGTAGTATGAAATACCTCCCCAGACCATAACCCCTCCTTTCCTGCTATGATGTCGATTGAGAAGTAGCTCTTCTTTGCGTAGGTCATGGAAATAATAGTTATAACCATCGGGCCCGTCTAAATTGAATTGTTGCTCATCCGAAAACACGACTTTATACCACTGGTTATTCCATGTCATATGCTCTTTCCCAAATTGAAGCCGATTGTTTTTTCGAGCTTCGTTTAATGGTGGCTTTTTCTCAATTTTTATCCGTTTAAGATGTTTAGCTTTCTCTATGGCGCGACGAACGGTTTATACACAGACATTAACACCGGCTTTCTCCTTGATTCTGCGAGCAGATAGAGTAGAATTGGAGGCAATACGAATTATTTTACGCTTATCTACCGGTTTTAATTTCGAAACAGAACAGCCTTTCATATTTTGTCCATAGTTTTCAGGATTTCGTAAAAAATTTAGCAAAACAGTGTGACTTCGGCCTAGTTTTTCGGGTATGAATTGGCTTTTCCCTTTTCAACATCGTTTAGGCTTTTGTTTTTCCCATTTTTTTAAAAAACAATTTATATAATAATTATTTATTTCTATTATTAATATTCAATTACCTGATATAAATTCATTTTTTAGAGATTAGTTTAATGATAAAGTTTACAACTATAATCTTAATTTTTAATAACAATATATTTTTTTTTTTTAATAATTTTCTTAATTGTAACAATTGTGTACTGATATTACATATTACATTAGAAAAATTTCAAACAAAAACCTAACAGTGTGTACTTAAAACTAAATTATAAAATAAAAAATAAAAATAAGAACACTACAAACATTTAATTTGATTGACAGAACAATACTATTTCAAGACTGAATAGTAGATAGGAATTGGAACTATATATGAATACTATAGAGATCGGAATTATCAAAAGGAAATAGTATTAGGAACAATATTACTGATGAGACAATTTGTATGCAATCCACAAGTGATGAGGAACAATTCGTTCATACGTTCAATAAAATCATCAAATAATGAAACATTTGATCTATGATGGAGGCGACGAGTTGAATAGTATCTAGGATTTCCATAAATATTTTTCAGGCATTTATTTTGTAGAATTTGTAGTTTTTTACGGTGAGAATTTGCGCATTGACTCCCTGCAGGGATCCCATAAAGAATCATATGTCTAATGATTGATGTATATAGCAAGAGTTTATTTTTACAAGATAATTTTTATTTTTTATTAATAATCGAGTACAATAGTTTAATATGAAGATAGGATTTTAAAATAACTGTTTTAATATGGTTTTTAAAAGTTAATTTTTTGTCAAATGTAATTCCTAAATATTTCACACGTTCTTGCCATGTTAAACGAGAATTATTAATTTTTAAAACATTGTTACTCGGTAAATATCGGGAAGCTCGTCTTCTAGTAAAGAATATATCACGTGTTTTACTATCATTTAATTGGATGTTCCATTTATTGCAATACTCAACGAGACCGTCAATATTTTTTTGGAGGGTATCCACTACTTCATCCGGGCACTTTGATGACGTGTAAATCGCCGTGTCATCCGCATATAATGCGTATTCGGTATCTTCCCTAAAAATATATTGTATATCTGATGTGAAAATATTGTACAAAATAGGAGATAGTACAGCCCCTTTGGGTACACCGCTGATTACTGGTTTTAGAGCAGATATGTCCTTGCCAATAGAGACATAAATGGATCGATTAGAAATAAAACATTAGATTAATTTAATCAAATATGAGGAAAAATTCAGTTTGATCATTTTGTATAATAACCCATCAAGCCATACTCTGTCAAATGCCTTTTCAATATCAAATAGTACAAGGCCAGTTGAGAGCTTATTAGAGATATTATTGGTAATAGTACTAGACAGTCTTTTTAGTTGATGGACTGTGGAGTGTTCATTTCGGAAACCGAATTGTTGTCCTGGTAGTATATCTTTGGACATTACGAATTCATTAATTCTTTTATTTATGCATCGTTCATAAAGTTTACCGATTTGGCTAAGAAGACCGATAGGTCTTTAACTATTAGTGTTACTTCTGTCTTTGCCTGGTTTAAATATAGGAATTATTCGAGCCGTTTTCCATTTATTTGGAAAGTACGATAGTCTTATGCATGAGTTGAAGATTTGGGTTAAAAATACTACATTTTTAATAATACGATTGTTTAGATTATCATCCCCCGGAGACTTTTTATTCTTGAGCCTATTAATATAGCTTTTAAGCTCATTCGGATTTATAATTATTGAGCCGTTCAATTTATTTTGTCCAGAAAAACGAATCAAAATTATTCGAGTCGTTGAATATTTGATAATTTTCGAAATTTTCAGTAAAAATATTGCATTTTTCACTATTTGTTAGTATAGGGGTGTTATTATGATATAAGGTCGGTATACGTCGTTGACACTTCCGTAATATCTTAGACAATTTCCACATTTTATTGTTATTGTTATTATTTTCGATATCTTCCAATAATCTTTGAAACCGTATGTTTCTTAGATACTGAATTTCACCTTGAATTCTTTCGTTTAAATCTTTAACTACAGTTTTAAGTAGATTATTGCGATTTCTAAGATATTGCCGACGTCTAAAGTTGCGTAGTTTTATCAGCATCTTGATAGAGTCAGGGATTGTCTCTGTATTCTAATTGGTGATTTAGGTATTGCTATTTCTCTAGCCTCATACAATATAATGTATAGACTATCAATAAGTATGTCAATATCTTCTATTGATAGAATATTTTTTATACCGGACAGATCTATTTTATTATTAATGTGACTTCTAAATTTGGACCAACCAGCAAGAGCATAATTATAATTACTGGATGTTTTATTAAGCTCTATATTGTCTGAATATAACTGAAATAGTACTGGGAAATGTTCTGAACTGAGCTCACATTTAGTTCGGAGGTCAGAGATTGTATTATTATTATTGGTTATCACAAAATCTAATACCGAACCATCTTTAGAATTGGGAGAAAAATACGTAGGTTCTTTCGGGTTTTCAATAGTAAAATTGTTGTTAATCAATTCATTATATAGAGCTATTCCAGCCCTATTACTCTTAAAATTATACCATAGCCTATGTTTTGCAATAAAGTCACCAGAGATGTAATATGTGGATTGATGGCTGGTTAATATTTGTATGTCACTAATAAAGTACTTGAGTATTGCGTTAGTAATTCCACCCGAAAAATAAGCAGTGATGATTTTAACATTGCCATTGCAAGTACTAATGTTGATGCTTATTGCCTCAATTCGTTTCAAATTAAAAGCTGGTAGGAGGGAATGTTTGACTGACTTATGTATAATAATAGCTACACCCCCATGAATAGCATTCAATCGATCTAATCTATAAACTAAAAATTTAGGATGCTATAATGTTTTGTCGGGTTTTAGCCACGTTTCTGTAATGGTAGCTATTTGGATATTATTATTTAGAAGAAAATCAAAAGTTTCATCAATTTTGTTTATCAAACTATGTAGTAGCATTCCATATACACAAATTCAACTGCTTCATTATTTGGAGTTATGTAAATCTTTAATTGAAACGCGAAAGCATACCTCAAACTGCTCCCCTTTATTGGTGCACTTTGACAGATTGCATAGTATGTCACTCATCATCAATAGTAGTTCAGATTCTGAAAATATTATTGTTATTTAAATATATATTGTTATTTTTATGTTTATTATTGCTACTTAAATTATCATCACATTGAAAAATGTTTTGTTGATTTGAATATGTTATGCCGCTGTTGTTACTTTTATTGAATACACTATTCCATGCCGAATGTAGGGAGGGGAAGGGGGGGGGGGGTAGGGGTTTAGGGGTCGGCCTCAGTTTTTCCATGCCAGGGAAATCCTTTAAATTGTTTATATTTGGAGGTAGGACCCAGACATCGAAAGACTCATGAGTGAATTGTTCATTTGTACCATTATAGAGAATGAGTAAATTCAACACACACATAAAAAGTAAAATACGAATATCAAGAGTTTTTTGTTTCGTGTTAGAGAAGTTTTCGTTTTTTCTTGAATATCCAAATTCTCTTTTCTGTTTTATGTTTCAATTCACATTGATAAAACTCAAATGAATTTTTTTTAGTTTGCACAATGAAACTCTTTTGGTAGAAGAGCAGACATTGAAAATCATTCAGGTTTGAGTGTGCAATTGGGTATTAAAACACATGAGTTTTAAAACCCAACATAATAAAGTATGAAATTTGTGTTGGGAATGTGGATATTCATCAAATTTCAGTTTTGTTTCTTCTTCCGATGAATTCACAAGCATTTAGTCTAAAGGTTGATTCACCAGATTTGTCCATTGAGCTCGTCAAGAAAGTGACAACTTGATTAACCGAGTTTTAACCGAGTTAAAAATATGTTATCTCGCAGGACACAAAAGAGAGATAACATATTTTTAACTCGGTTTTTAACTCCGTCAAGTTGTCTTTTTCTTGACGAGCTCAATGGATAAATCTGGTGAATCCAAAATGTAAAATAAAAAAACAACAGGCGCGCAAAAGAATTATGTGAAAACCTTTATGCATAAGTTTCTATTGGATTATTTCAAGCCTCTTTTTATGGGCCTGAGAAACCAATGCAGATATAGCCGGCTGCTGTTCGCTCAGTATTTAAATTTTACGTTTCTGGTTTAAAAATTTTATAAGTTATTCTATTTTGGGTTCGGAGGAGGAACCTTACATTAATATTTAATTAAAAATTGAAATTTATAATTTATTTGTTGACAATGAGAAATACAAACTAGCACAGTTCTGTAAAGTTAATTATCTAAACCTGCACCTTACATTTTAAAATACACTATTACTCATATACGGCATTCTTGTTGAAGATTCCATATTTAGACTTTTGTGAATGGTCACGGAAAACCCGGTGAACAAAGCAAACAATGATGAGCAACAACAATGAGCAAAGATTGAACCAAATCAAAGAAAACGGTTCTATTAGACATATGCGATATTATGACTGTAAAATCATAGCCGCTCGAAAGGCGGCAGCATAACTCTCTGCGGCTTCTTCCTTGCGCGCATGTTTAGAAAATGTCATTCAAATATATTTACCAGTTTTATAATTTTTCTTTCATATAAACTACGCATAACTAAGCTCAGGAACAGCACGAGAAATATTAAACATAGCATACCGATTAAACAATTTCAAAATTATTATTTTATTATGAATCAATATATAAGTGCCATTTTGACAGGAATTTTTTATTTATAATAATGATGCGCCGGATGTTTTTTCTGGTATTTAAAATTAGACCCCGAAATTGTCTCAAGATAAATTGAATTTTAAATTGCTCTTTTAAAAAGTAGTAGTAGTTAAAATCATTTATTAACCGACCATTTATATACATAGTTCAAATTAATCATTAAATTCAAATTTAAAATTTGATGTAATTCGAAACTAAACAAATATTAGATTATCTCAAAAAAGAAGTTACACAGCTGTAATTACGATGCATATAACTTGTAACACTTCGAGATTTTTTGCAACACTAAATGATATTTAGCTTTATTTTTTCTAAATCTTCTGTTTAGAAAATAATTGCATTAATAATGACTTAGTTATGTTAGTCTATGCTGTTAACATAAATGCATACAATACATTTTTCAAATTTGTTATTTACTTAGGAGGGATGACAAGTCGCCAGCACATGCCTTATCAATTCATGCGGGAAAGTATTAAGCGGAAAAAAGTCACATAATCTATCAAGAAACATTATAAGCTTTCATCCGGATACTGTCCGTCAGTTAAAAAAATGTAATAGATCGTAGCGCGGATAAAGAGAATAGTCCACCAATGGCAAAAAAAAACAAAATAAAAGTCATCAGTAAAAATAGAAGTTGATACTAACAAAGTTATCCGTTCCTGTGTTAAATTAATAACCATTCATTCCCTTCCACTGGCAATTATAGATTACCAAGGATTTCAAGAAATTATAAATCCTTTAGAGAGCGTTATACCCTTGACAGATTGTGGTTTAATAAATCCGATTTAGCTAAACTAATTTAAGTTTCTATGCAAAAACAGAGGGATTAGCTAAATCGAGGTTGACACTGCGGCTAATCTCGAAAAATTCACAAAATCGGATTTATTAAATCGGAGTGTGTCAGGGTATAAGGCTTTAAACTAAATTCCCATAGTATCGTTGACTACATTAAATCCACCTCACAGCAATTTATTGATTATAAATAATCAGTCGCAAACTCAGTAATCAACCAACCCGATATAACTGAAAAAAAAAAAATTCCATCCGAAATAATATAAAAAAATTAAAGACTATAAAATATAGAAACGTTCTCGACGTAGCCACAAGATGGGGTTCAACGTTCCTAATAATTAAGAATATTTGGGAAAACAAACATTTTTACAAGCAACTGGGTCAAAGTGGTCCCATCATAGGGTTTTCTGAGGACCAATTTAAATTTATGGAACATTTTTTAGAATCTTTTAAACCGAATCAGGAAGCAACAATAAAATTTCAATCTTCACAGTTGACTATATAGATATATGGTGACTTCTTTAAAGAATGGCTACAATGCTCATTATCTTTAAACTTGTATGAAAAACAGATGTCTGCTGACTTAAGGCGAGACATGAAATTTAGAGAACTACAGTTATTCTCGTTAGACAATTTCAAAGCCGCAATGTGTTTTTGACAACCATTTCAATTATTTAAATTCGACGAATTTGTCGGAAACAGATAAAACAAATGCGAAAGTAAATTTAGATTCACTCCCAGGAAAATGTTTTACAATATTGGGAGAGAAATAAATGCGAGTATCCTGAACTGTACCAGCTAGCCGTAATTGCTCTTACCATTCCTGCAACGCAAGTTTCCGTGGAAAGGTCCTTTAGTGCGCTATCTTTAATGAATCTTAACATCACATAGAAGTAGGCTTTCTGGAGATATCTTAGAAGAGATACTCCTTATCAAATTAAACAAAGATTTATTTGATAATTAATGTAATTAATGTAAATATGGTAAATTTGATATAAAACATTGAAATTTAAGATACTCGTATTACAGCAAATATGTAGTTGATAAGTATTATTATTTTAAATTCAAGGAATATTTAAAGTGAACCGAAATGTGATATTGAAATTAATATTTTTATAAATTTACTTATTTATATTGTTTTATTATTATTATTATTATTTTTTTTTTTTTTTGATACACTTATAGACTAAATAAAATAAAAATGATTGAAATTAAATGTTTTTGAAAATAAACAAAACACGTTTCTATTAAATTTGTAAATTTTATTACATATCATTGAAAACCCGTTCTACGTCAAATTCATCTTCGTCGTCACTAATTGTATGTAATAACTTTGTTGGTATCGTATTCTACGAAAATCATATCACTATTATTGCTAGAAGAGTTTTATCGACCCACAATAAGAGACTTTTCACTGATCGACGATGAATGACAAAATTCGCCCGTAAATTTCAATTAATTACTAGTTATTGAAACGCTAAGCTATTTAAAGTGCAAGATAAAGATTAACGAAGAAAACTTAAACAATCTCCATAACCCCTACTAAAATAAAATTATGATCGGCTTGAATGTGGCTACATTTTATACTAAAAATTACAATTTACATAATGGAACAAAAACAAAAGATTCCTTTTTTGGAAAATGTTTTTACTCCTATAATAAGTTTTTAATTGTTTACCCCTTCTTTCGGTAAAATTGGGCGGTGGTTTTCAGATAAGGCTAACTAAGAAACCCGATTCCCTTATTTAATATGTATGTGCGAAAATATTTTTAGAAGAATAAAGCAAGCATAAATTAAAAATGTAGATTCACAAAATGACACATTCAAAGAAAATACCCAAATGCGATGAATGATTTTTTTTATTCTTCATATTGAAGTTTTAAAAAATTCGTGTGTTATATAACTCTTCTACCAAAAAAGTTTCATTGAGCAAGCTAAAAAAATTCATTTGAGTTTTTTCAATTCATTTTTGAGTGTGCATTAAAACACATGAATTCTGAAACTCAACATAATGAAGAACAAAACGGATTCTCTTCACAAACATATTCAGACTGAATGTGTGCTACATGAGAAGAATAAAGAAAACTGAAATTTGATGAATATTCACATTCAGAAATTGAGCAAAATGTTTGTAGAGAGAGTTCTTTTGGTTTTTTATTATGTTGAGTTTTAAAATTCATGTGTTTTAATGCACACTCAAAAATGAACGATTTTCGATGTCTGGTAGGACCTTTCGATCTTGTATGTTTTTAATTTGCCTATTGATATTGACATTTTCTTTAATTATTTTGCATTCTTTTAACTTTGGACAGTCTTTGGAGGAAGTAATGTGAGCTGCTCCACAGTTGGCACATTTATAATTAACCGGTTCAATGCTGCAATCTTTGGTAAGATGGTTTGCACTGAGTTTACCACACTTAAAAACTTTATTACAGTGTGACGATCCATGCCCAAACATTTGACAGCGGCGGCATTGGGTTATATTTCTGTTAGTAGTGTAATGTGAAAAACGAACTGCTCTATGATGAATGTGTTTAATTTGATGAAGCGTTTGCATTTTTATGTGTGTATTGTTCAATTTAACCAGAAAATATCGAAATACAGTTTTATTATCAGCTATTTTATGATGGATTTGGTCTATACCAATAATAAACTCCGCGTTTATGCCTTGCAGTTTCTAACCAGATTTAATTTCATCAGCAGTAAAATCGTTTGGTAAACCGTGAATACAAACTTTTAGAGGTCGATCAATTGATGATCCGAAAGTGAAATGCTCAATTTTAACAATTTTTAGTTGATAAATTATTTTTCCATATGATTCTACATCAGTAACCGTTATTTTTAATCCTATATTGATGATTTTTATTATATAGTCTTTTATGTTAACGGAAATTAACATTTGTTTAATTTTTGAGTGAGATTGACCTTAAACGACAATCGGAGGAACGTATGATTTTGATTTTTTCTTATTTTGTAATATTTTGTCATCATTCAGATTACCAGATGATAAAGGTAATACTTTAAAACGATTTCCCGTTGGAATATTTACCTCAATATTTGTGTTTTCCGTTTCCATTGTATTTGTACTGATTACATTTGTGATTGTGTTATTTCTCAAGGATGTTCCAACTTCACTATAATTATCTTGTGCCGACATTAGCAAACTATTGGTTTTTTGCTATAACAGCTCTAGACTGTTACATTTTTTGACGGCATTGACGCCATCATTAGTTATGCACTGTGATTTTCTCTTTGTTATGATAACAAACTTATGTGGTTTTCGATTCACCAAAAAAGAGCAAACCGGCTTGCTCTTTCTGCTGTCAAACTGTTCGATTCGCCAAGAAAGTCGCTCGATCGAGCAAAATTGTTGTTGTTTTACGAATCTCGATTTTTTGGCAGATTTACAAACACAAACACAAATAGAACTGTCATTTTGAAAGCGTCATTGGGTTTTGTGTTATATTTTGTGTTTCTGTTTATTTTTATGTAAATATTTTATATTATAGAATTAACTTGTTGTTGTTATGTATTGTATATAACATTAGAATATGTTAAGTAGTTTTTATAGAGTATCGATCTTTTATAAAAATTATAGGTTATGTTTATATAAACGTCAAAAACATGCACACACATATATATTACGGAGCAACTGTTCGATTCACACAGCCTAGAAAGTGATCTTTTAAAGATTTGGTAAAAGGTGAATCGAAATCGACATTAGTAAACTTCACTATATACTATATGTATATAATATAGTAACAACTACACTTGCACAGCAAGCTAAATATAACACTGCACTGCACAATATAAATTAATATATAATTAATTTTATATATACAACTTAATATTTATTTATTCTATTTTATTTTATTATTTCAATTATATTTCGATCTTTACCGTAGCAATGATCAAACGTGAATGAAAAAAACAATTTACAACACAAATTTAATTTTTATTTAATATTATTTATTTTAATTAAACTTAGCAAAAGAAAGGAAAATGAACTGGATTTATTCACGTGTAACAATAAAAATGATTTTTTTTTACAGTGTTTAAATGAAAAACAAAAAAGGAACATTTCCAAAGCCAACTAGAAAACAAATTTCTAATCATTTGATTAGTGATGAAATCATTTACCTTTCAGTATAGAGAAAACAATAGCGATAGAATCTAAGATTGAATTCGGGAATTCCCATTTTTATATTTAGTGGATTTAATCTGCTGTAACGGACTGTATGTAGGGTATTCAGCAAACCAACAAAAAAAATCTTATTTGAACCTAATTTATATCACTTGAGCCAAAAAAACTCACCTAAAATAGTCAAATGAACATGATTCCGCTGCCCTTTGTAAACATTTTGTTCCTTTCCAGAGAAACTAAACAACAAAAAACATGAACAACATTTAATTTTACATTACCGGAAAACTTCAAAAAGAATTTAGAAGTGGAAAAATAAAAAATAAAAATTCATTAGCAATAAACAAATCTATTTGTGGCGTGTGTATTGTATTACAAACACAAACTTACTTGTAAATTAGCAACAATAATAGCAGAAAAACACTTTGAATTTAAATTTTGTACATTCATACGAGTTGAGCAAATAATTTGTAATCGTACTTTATGTCCATGTACATATGTATGTACATGAGAGATGCATTTTATACAATTATCAAGTTTACACCTCTATGGTATGTTTTGTAAATGTTAAATAAATAATTGGCCACAATCAAAATCGAAATAGAAAATTATCTATGTCCAATATTTACCTCTATTGTTGTCAATGTAATATGTATAAGTCCGTATCTTAGATTTGTTTTCTTTTCCTATATAATAGAATGTCATCGACACCTTTTTAATATTTTAAGTAGATAACACAAAATAATATAAAATAAATAAGTCAATGGTGATATATAAATAGATAGACATTTCTTATAATATGATTATATCAAAGTTAAGGAAGTGTAAATATATTTTTATGTTGTTTAATTTTGATAAGATGAAGGCGTATCAAAATAATAAAAAAAGCGACATGATATTTTCCTAATGCTTTACATATTTCACACTCATACATTAGGGCCGGCATCGGCTGACTGAATGACTGACTGACAGACAGACAACAAAAATAGAGTCGAGCTCGCGTGCGCCCTAACATCAAAACTTAATGAGTTAACAACGATTTAAATGTGTAACATTTACAAAATCATTATAATATCATCATCATCATTTTAAATAAGAAGAAGAAGAAAATTAATAAGAAAATTTTTCAAAAAAAAAAAATAAAATAATAACTCGTAATGTAACAACATATTTTAACGATACAAAACAAAAAAAAACTATAAATCCATCATAGCTGAGAGAGGAAAGAAATTAAAAATAAAAAATAAAAAATTGTTACATAAAATTTTTGAAATTTTCTTTACAAGGAAAATAAATAAATTTTCTTTTATTTTCTTTATTTCAAAATACAGAAAATCGGAAAAAATACTTGAAATATTCTACATTTTTATGTGATGTTCACTAATTAATTTATTGATTAACGATATTATTCTTAGTCTTATTACGATTTTTTTTTTTATGATACGGGAAATCCTTCTCGTTAATCAATCTATTTTTCTTATTATACCTAACTATGTACATCATATACTCTAGTTATATATGTATACATACATATATATGATTTACCTCTTTAACATACTTATGAGAATTCCAAAAGTTTTATAAAACCAAAAAATTTTATTTTATTTATTTTGTTACAAATTAACATTTTTCAGGTAATTTTCTTTTTTAATATAACAACAACTAAACCAAAAAATAAAAAATAAAACGATCAATTTAAAAGTTTTCCGCTTTTATATATTTTATATTCTTAATAAAAATAAAAATAATATAGTTCAAGGAAGTACTGGTGAAAAGCCAGAAAAAAGAAGAAACAATAAATGAAAATTAGTTTATTTGAACTAACAGGTGAAAAATAAACGTGCTGGGAAAATGATGACAAAAAAAAAATTGCCTTACACCATTCAACAATCAATTCGACCAACCAACCACCCTCCACCACAAAAATATGTTTGATTCTTGCCTAGCGCCGTCTTTTTTTTTTTTTTGTGTCGAATCAATTTTCATATTTCATTTGTTATTAATAAATAATATAGAAATGTCTCTTTCTCGGAATTATTTTTTTAATATTTTTCATATTTTTACTTATTTTTTTTTTATTTTTTAATCCTCGACTTAAATACAGGAAGGATAGATACAAATATTAAATTTTTACAACAAACAATGATGTGCAGAAAAAAATTCCCACTTTTTGTGTTGTATTTTTTGTCATGTCCTATAGCTGGAGATGGGTAAAATATACTTTGTAGCTTTATTTTATTGTATAGTTTTCCCATGTTTTTTATTTTAGTTGTTGCTTTTTTTCAGTTTGGAATATAGAAAATGACATACATACGTATATACTTAAATTCTATTTTTTATTTTATTTAACTTTTAAAATAAATAAAATATTAATGTTGGTATATTGCAATTTTGTAAATATGTACATTGATCCCATATAAGCTAAAAATTTACACCAAAAAGGATTTTGTGCACAAAAAAAAAAAATGTAGAGTTATTGGTATGAGTGTAGTAAGAGAGCAGAAGATTGTAATCAAACGGCCGAATTTTTTAACATGTTTTGCTAAAGGCAACGAATAAACGAAAGAAACAAAATTAATTCTATTTCTAAAATCTTAATCTCGTGTATAGTTACAGTTCTATGGTGTTAATTTCTTAGCTCTGATTAATTTTAAATTATTTAATCTTAAAATCTGAAAAATTCTTGAAGACGTTTTAAAATAAAATTCGACATCATTCAGATGTTTCAAAATATGTAATTTCAAAGAATCACAATGGTTATGTTTAACCCTATTAGCACAATAAAAATGGTCTAAAGGCGAACTACAATACCATTTACTTCACCACAAACCAGCCGTAATTATCCTAGGGAAACCCAAGAGTAATGTAAATCTAATAGATTATATCAGGACTCTCGGTGAATACACATCGATTGCAATTTATTTAATATTTTTTTTTTGTTAATTTATAAACAATAATAAAAAAGGAGGAACACATTTATCAAGGCATACCATTTGAAAACGCTGTTTTGTAAAAAGCGGAATTAATGTGAACTACATATTGGGTTGAGCCTTAGCTAAAAATATACCTTACTATTTGACAGCATAAATAAAAGGAATATCGTGTAGGTCTTTTCCTTTTACTCTCTATAACACATATGACATTGACCTTTTTGTGAGAGCCGATCGTCTGCACGGTCGGCTCTCACAAAAAGGTCAATGTCATATGTGCACCTCTATCCATGGTATTGTCTGGAATAAAAGGAACATTCTGCGGCTGTTGTAGTTCTTCAATAGATTTTCCAAGAATGCACTCTACAGCACTTTTCGTTGGAAAATAGCTCATCACTCGTGATATTTTTGCTCTTTTTATTATAAGTGGAATACACAAATGTTCGCCCAACCCTTGCAAAAACTCCCGTCGTCGACCAGTTTTGACGGTTTGAGAGATTGATGGATTATTTGTAACAAATATAATATAAGCAGCAAGTCCTGCGGTGTCAATTATATTGAAAAACATTGCCAGTGGCCAGCGATTGGTTTTCCTTTTTGTTGTATACTGACCCAGTATTTTGTCCATCGTATCGACAGCTCCTTTGGTTTTGCTTAAATAATGAATTATGTCCGGCTTGTATTTTGGCCCAGAGGTTTTATCGTCATTGTGTTGAGTAGAGATTAAAACTACTTCTTTATTGTTCTTAGGAACATATGAACATAATACCATTTTTTCTCCAAAACCAAAATTTGTTGATGAAACCTCCCGAGTTTTTGAGGCTTTAAATTCAGCAGGGATACAACGTTTGTTTTTTTTTCATGGTACCGGCCATTGAGAGATTCCAACTAAGAAGTTATTTCGCTAGAGAAATCGATGTAAAAAAATTGTCCATGGTTACGTTTCTGCCCGTATTTTTGTATGGTTTGACTAGCTCCTTTACCACTCGTTCGCCTTGGCTTATATCCCGAGTATTTCCGATTTTACCGGTATAAATCTGTCCGTTCAACGGATATGCTGTGCCGAATCACATGCCCACCATATTTTTATGCCATATTTTGGTGGCTTGGACGGAATGTATTGCGTAAACTTGGTACGCCCTCTAAATGGGAACAATTGCTCATCAACTGTTATGCTGGTGTTCGGTCGAAAATTAGCTTTTAGGTTGGCGTTTAGCATATAAAAAATTTCACTGATGGGCGCTCTAGTTGCATCAAAATCAAACCAAATAAATCTCAATATATTATAAAAGCGTCGCACAGACATAGTTGCTCGGTACAAAGGAAAAGAGTTTTTTTCCAGAGTTGATCTACAGGTTCATAGTTGGATCTGTAACTTCCGATGACAATTAGCAGTCCTATATAATCCAATAATTCTTCTTCCTGTAACGGTTCCCAGACCATAGGCTTTTTATCGGAATTAAATTCGTTCCATTTTTGATATACTTTGTCAGCTTTTCTATTGATGTGTCGACAAATTAAAATTTGCATCGATGTGTCGAAAAAAACGCAAAATGTTTCCACATCATTTAACATTTTTGTACTTGGTTTTGGACCTACAAATAATGATTCCTTAAGAATATTATGGGGTTGCGATCGCTGCATATTTGGCCGATTTTTCCTCCATTTGGTCCTATCCATACCGACGTAATATTCTTCTGAATCTTCACGACCTTCTTCAAAACTAAAATTCTTTTGTCGATATATCTCTTTTGTTTTTCTCAAACCAAATTTTTCGATTGTTTTTTTACAAACTAAAATATGTATTTGTTTTTTTTTTTTGCATTTCTCTTTCTCTCGTACAGTACAGTAAAGTACCGTTTTTTAACAAATAAATGAAAGAGAAACACAAAATATCGAAAATTAACTTGTAACTAAATCATTTCCATATAAAATATATGAAATTTCCATATCTACACCGGGGTATTTCCTGTCAAGATTAAGGATTTTTTTTTGGCGACAAAGTGAAGGTTAAAAAATATATAGCCAGTTCAATTTAATTTTTCGACCGAATTGGTTTTTATTAAAAAATAATTAATGGCGTGAGAGCGTATTTAGAAGAAATGTATTTACTTTACTTTAAATAATTAAGTTCTAATAAAATAAACGTTTGTATTTTATAAATAAATAAATAATAATTATAATATATTAAATAAGAACGTTATAAGTCCGATCGTTTAACAGTCAGCCAGTCAAAACGAGCATGTCAGTCATCTCTTTGGATTTATTCATTACTGATAAATTCAACAGTAGGTTCACTTCCAATAGTTTACGAGTCATTCAGTCACAATCAGCAAGTCAGTCATTTTTTTGAATTTATTCATTACATATTTTCATTTGTAGATCCACTTTCGATCGTTTATCAGTCCATCAGCGCCTCTTTGGATTTACTTATTACTGATAAATTCAATTGCAGATTTGCTTTCGATCATTACCAGTCAAACAAGCAGAACCACCGAGTCATCTCTTTGAATTTATTCATTACAGATAAAGATACAATTGAATTGCAGATCCACTTTCGATCGTTTATCAGTCAGTCATCTCTTTAAATTTATTATTACTGATAAACTCAACTGTAGATCTACTTCAGATCGTTTACCAGCCAATCGTTCATAACGGGCCAGTCAATCATTTCTTTGAATTAATTCATTACTGATAAATTCAACGGTAGGTTCATTTCCAATAGTTTACGAGCCATTCAGTCACAATCAACAAGTCAGTCATCTCTTTGAATTTTTCATTACATAAATTGAATTGTAGATCTACTTTCGATCGTTTACCAGTGAATCAGCGTGTCTTTGAACTTATTTATTATTGATAAATTCAACTGTAGATCTATTTTCGATAGTTTATCAGCCAATCAGGTACAACCAGTCAGTCAGTCAAACACCTCTTTGAATTTGTTCATTACAGAAAAAATTAGATTCTCAATACTTCTTCTCACTTTATCGAACAACAAAAAAAAAATCACAATAGCTTTTTCAACTAAAAGCTTCGATACAAACTATATTATGGTCTTAATATGTACCAACAAAAAAAAACTCCGACATAATATTTTTAATTTAATCTTAATTTAATTCACTGCTTCTGCCCTTCATCAACTCAAAATTTCAACTCCCCGATCTCACCTAGCTCAAACAATTTTTCTTTTTCTTCTTCCCCTTCATCTTGTTCACATCTTTTCAATAAAATCAATTCCCCAGCACAAAATAAAACCAACATTTTTATTTACAAATAATAAATAAATAATTTGATATTAAATATATCGAAATGTAATTTGCGAACAATTTTGATTGAAATTAATAATTATTTAAAATTTTACATTTTTATAAAGTTATTTTGTTCTCAAAACATCATCATGTTTCGTGCTCCTTTAAACAATTTATGTTCATTTGCGTAAAGTAATAAAACTAATCGTATACATAGTAATCTATGTACGAAATGAAATTTTAAAGAAACACGAAGCCTGACCATGTTTGAGAATAAAAATCAATTTACTAAAATGCAAAATTGTGAGTTAAAATTTTATTAATTTCAATTAAAATTGTATTCAATATATTTAATTTCAAATTATTTATATTCATAAATAAAAATTTTCATTTAAATTGAAAATAAAGACAACACAAAATCATGAATTTTAAAATTCCATATGATTTTGCTTTCGTGTCGTAGGAAAATAAAAATCTTTATTCCCTTCTTTATTTTAGAGATTTGGGTTTTTTAAAATAATGTGCATTTTTAAATGCGTACACACACAAATAAAATATAATTCAAAAAATAAGAATAGGATACACTGACAAAATTCTCAAAATAAAAAAAAAAATAAAAAAATCTATAAGCGAATGGTATGGTATGGAAACGATCGTTCGTTTCTTAATATATACACATACTAGTGAAACTTAATCATATGGTTGCGTTTTTTATTGTTTCGTTCATTCATAAAGTTTTGTTTACTATACTTGTATAGTATAAAAACGAAAGAATCTCCTTTGTTTTCCTTCACAATAATGTACAACAAGGATAGGAACATAATTAAAACTACAACACTTTGTGTGCGCACGTGGACGTATTAAATAAAAAATAAAAAAAAATTTGGATGGATTGTTGGTTTTGATTCTATTCTTTTCTAAGGCATTTCAATAAAGTATTTTTTTTTTCATTTTTCTTTATCCATTTACTGGCTATGTTCTTCATTCTAGTTTCTATATGCATAAACCTACATACACACAAATTCAAATTTAGGTATATTGTACAATTTAAATGTATGGTAGTATAAGTCATGCGACGATCAACGATTTTACATTTTTTACCGCTGATTATTTTAAGCGCCAGTTATATTCTTAATGTATCTTGCTATATTCCTTTTATTTATGAATAAATTTATGAAATCTTAGTATGCGTATTATTTCTTAGATAGCTAAGAACCATCTGGTTTTATAAAAATGAACTAAATTTTGACATTTGTGTATAAATATTGATTTATAATCAAATACCTACTTTAATAATTTATATATTTTGGATAAAATATACTGTGTTAATAAAGTAAATAATAAAAGTGCTTGTTTAGGAGGCAAACGAATTAATTAGTTTGTTTAATTCGATTGTCATAAAAATGTTTATGTTTATCACACATACTTATGATCATACATACAACACAATGCGAAATAATTTCCGAAATAATTTACTGTGGAAAATGGAGAAATCCTATCAAATTTAAATATTAAATCTCCATTTTCCGGATAATTTTAATTTAAACTATCGTTTACAACAATAGACAAAGTGATGCAGTAAAACAAAGTGATTTAAAAGACACAAGTAGCGGTCAACAATGCCCAACATCTTCGAAAAAATTAAAACAATAAACGCCAAAACCCTTTCAATGTGTGATCTCTAGCCAGGAGTTTATAAAACATTGTGATTTAATAGGACATTTTCGGTAAACAACAATATATGTGTATGTTATTTTAAAATTATAATTGTGATTTATGATTTCAGGCAGCATGAAAATGAAACTGATATCCTGGGTAGACCAATACTCGCATCAACTCTGCTTAAGTATCCAGCAAAAAGAGTTACATCAACCAAAATAGATTTTGTCGACTGAAAACGATACCCACAAAGCATTCCCCATAAATTTTCAAAGCGATCGAACATAAATTCCATAAGCATCGATTCGAGGCGAATTATTTCTGTAAAAAATGCGGTAAGTTATTCTCGCTAAAAATCAGATTACGTCAACATGAAAAAATTGAACACGACAAAATTGATGATTCGGCTAATATACCGTCCTCGCTTACAGATAAAACTATTATCGAGACAACAACGGAAAAATCGGAGGTATTTGTGTGCCGTAACTGTGATACATTGTGTGAAAACCTCCAGGCCTTAAAGTTTCATGATAAATGTATTAATTGAATCGAGAAGCAATACCTTAGCCTACAATATGCCCACCAGGGTAAAAAAAAATCAAAATGAATAAAAATATTTTCGGTTAAACGCATTATTTTTCTATTTTAATAATATTTCAGAGGCTAACGGTTTCGATAAGTCTCACGGGCACGCGGGACGTTGCTGCGCTCCTCCCCGCTTAGCCCTCCGAGGGACTCTAGATCTGAATTTCGTTTTAGGGCTTTCGATTTGAATTTAAAATCTTTCTTTTTATAAATTCTGGAAAATGGGGATTTCGATTACAAACGAAAATAACCAAAAATATAAATTTTGGAAAATGGGGAATTTCTTCGGGGGACGTAGGAGCCGGGATCAGCAAACATGTCGCACTGCGTGCCGCACGTAGGAGCGGATTATATAGAATCTATTAATCCCGAAGTGTAGAGGCTAACGGCTTCAGTAACTGAGGGGCTTTAGATTTGAATTTCGGGGGACGTAGGAGCCGGGATCAACAACCATGTCGCACTGCGTGCCGCACGTAGGAGCGGATTATATAGGATTTATTAATGACACCTACTAAAAAGAAAAATAAGTGCACTATTTTGTTATGCAAGCAAGATTTTGTAGTTGCAACATTTTGTAATTGCAACATTTTGTATTGCAAAATCATTAAAGATTACCATTTCCACCGTAGCTGTCGATTTTCATCATAATAATGTTGTAAAATTTCCAAGTTCCATTAATTTCATCTGAAAATAATTAAAGAATACCATTTCCATAGTACCTGTCGAATTTCATCATAATCGTTTAAAAGTTACAGGATAATTGGCCATATTTCAAAAATCTATCCAGAAACCATGTAACAATTCCATTTCCACCGTACCTGTAAAATTTCATCATAATTGGTTAATAAATAGCAAAGTTACAAGCTAATCGACAATTTTCCAAAAATCATTTAAAAATCCCATTTCCAACCCATTACCTGTCTAATTTCAACATAATCGATTAAATAATAGCCAAATAACAAGCTAATTTTCCATATTAATAAACTTTAACCAAAAATCGTTATAGAATTCCATTTCCACCGTACATGTCGAATTTCATGGTAATCGTATTCAAAATCATCAAATTCTATTAATTTCATCTAAAAAACATTAAAGGATTTCATTTCCATCGTACCTGTCGATTTTCATCATAATCATTTAAAAAATAGCCAAGTTACAGGATAATTTTCGATATTTTAAAAGTCTATCCAAAAAGAATTAACAATTCCATTTACATCATACCTTAAAAATTTCATCATAATCGGTTACAGACTAGCTAATTGGTCAGATTCCAAAAATGTATTGAAAAATCCAGTTTGGATTTACGAAATATACGAAAAATAATCCATTGTGTACTTATAAAAGTAATGCATTACCTTCAGTTTACAAAAATAACACAATAATTTTTTTGGAAAAGTGGCATTTTCATTTAGTTCAATTTATTTCTACATTTTAAACATTACAGTTTTTAGTTTTAAAAATTAGCACTTTTAATAAATATGGAGCTATTTTCTAGTTGAAAATATTTCTACCATTGTAAAAATTGGCGCTGTGTGACATGGTATGCCTTTCTAAATCATAGCCAAAAAGGAAAAAAAATTTGAAATACAAATAGACTTATAAACAAAACAAATACTAGTGTATTATTGTGTAGTGGTGGTTAAATTATAAAGTGAAGTGGCAAATATTCCAGCTTCGGAATATTGGCGAAAACCTACAATAAAAGGCCATGGGCCTTACCAAGTGACTTACATAGTAATAAATGTTTGAAAATGTCTATGGGCGAAAACGCGAACACTATGGATAATAATGTAAATTCAATACCGCACCGGTATAAGAACCAGTTTGAACCAATCGTTCGAAATGTTAACGGCATAAATGGTGACCTTCGCAACAATCATAGAAATGTTACACAAATACAACAAAACAAAATCCCACCTATTATTACCAAAATTTGTTATAATCATATGGTAGAGATGATGCGAAAATTAAAAATTGAAAAATATGGATTGAAACTCATTAAAATTGGAGTGAAAGTGATTTTATTTAATGAATCTGATTTTGATAAAACCTTTAGTGAAATTAAAAGTTCTGGTAAGGAATGTTATTCCTTCACAAAGAAAGAAAATCAGACCACTAAATTCGTTTTGTATGGATTACCAGATATGGAGCCGCAACTAGTCGCAGATTCGCTAAAAGATGAAGGTTTTGAACCGTTAAAAGTGCAAAAAATAGAATTGAAAAGCAAACGTTTTTATAATGATGCAGTAGACTATGTTTTCTATAAAAAGACCTCGGTGAAGCTAAGTCAACTAAAAAATATAAGATACATTGCTCATGTAGCATGCAATTGGGATATATGTATATATCAAAACAGACCCAATAGACTAACGCAATGTTTTAAATGTTTTATGTTTGGCCACGGTGCAATAAATTGCTATATGATACCAAAATGTAGGTTTTGCACAATGGTACACAACGAGTCAGAAATATGTCCTCTCAATGAAGACGTCACTAAACATTTATGTGCTAACTGTAAAGGCAATAATACAGCAAACTCCGTAATATGTCCAGCTAGAAGCAAGTATTTAGAAATGAAGAAGCAGCTGTCTATCAAACAGCACCTGCAAAGCAAATCGACGCCGCAACACCATAACAATGGATTTCAATGGAGCTTAATAGATTTTCCGGTCCTAGCAAATCGGATTTCTCAACCTAAATCCACTAATCAAACAATAGAATTAACTACGGGATATGCTGATGCGGTAAAATCGAATGAATTATTTTCTATTATTAGTGAAATAGTTGAAAAATCTAAATATTGTAAGACAAAATCAGAGCAAATAAAAATGCTCTCTGAAGTGGCTTGTAGTACAAGAAAAAGGTGGAGTGGCAATTTTAATTCGAAAAAAATATTTCACATAATTCAATGTCTGCAATTAATTTGAAATCTATAGAATCTATTGGAATATCCGTAAATCTTGAGGGAGGTGATCATTTAAAAATATTCTGTTGTTACTGCCCAAACTCAAATCACGATGATTTTCGAAATGACTTGTTGAAATTGACAAATTTTACATTTCCCTTTATTTTGGGTGGCGACCTAAACTCTAGGCATACCAGTTGGGACTGTGTTAGGAACAATAAGGGTGGTCGCATATTGCATAGTTTACATATAAACTCTAATAACTTCACCATTCTAGTTCCTGATAAACCAACTTATTATAGTTATAGAGGTGTTCCAAGTTACTTGGATCTCTTCCTAACCAATCAACCGATGCATGTTCATGGCGTTAAAACCGTACTTGATCTCAATTCAGATCATTTTCCAGTCACTTGTGACTTGAATTTTACAATCACTGGTAATAGATTTACTCCAACCTACTTTAATTATCATGGAGCGGACTGGAAACTATATAGGCAGTTTATTGAGTATCAAATAGCAAATGATGAAATATTATGTACTACTAGTATTAAAACTAGTACACAATCCAAAACTGGATAAATCAATTTTCTGACATAATTATTAAAGCCCGTTTAATTAGCGTACCTGAAATACCGGTTAGACACTCGGAGCGCATCCAGCTGACGGATGAGATCAAAGAACTTATCAAATTAAGAAATATTAGGCGTAGGCAATATACTAGATACAGATACTCTCATTTAAAAACAGTAGTAAACTACCAAAACAAAAAAATACAGGAAATGATTTGGACCTTGATCAACGTTAAGTGGCAAAATAATCTGAAGGATATTGAAAGAGGATCCAAGAAATTTTGGAAGACAGCTAAGAATTTTAAAAATAAACCTTGCTCTATCCCTCCACTTAAAGATGATAATAACGACACGCGTCTATTCACAAACGAAGAAAAGTGTAATGCATTTTCTATTGCATTTGAATTATTACCCTCAAACAATTACATTTGTAATTTAATAGAAAATGATATTAGAAATACATGCGAAGAAATTAACTCAATTAATATATCAGAAAGACCTTCTAGTGTTGACCTAATAACAGTTGAAGAATTAATTTCAGTTATTAAATCAGTCCGACCACTTAAAGCTCCGGGCATAGACCAGATCCCTAACTTGCTGTTAAAAAAATTACCAACGGTTTCAATACAGAAGCTGACTAACATGTTAAATAAATGTCTTTTGTTTGGGCATTTCCCCAACGAATGGAAAATTGCCAAAGTATTGCCTATTTTAAAACCAGGAAAAGATCCTACGAAAATCACAAGTTACCGTCCAATCAGTCTATTAAGTTGTCTAGGAAAGATCTTTGAGCGACTAATAAAAGCTAGAATAGATGAGTATATAACAGAAAATAATTTACTTATAAACGAGCAATTCGGATTTAAATCACAACATTCTAAGGTTTTTAAACAACGGGCCTAAAGTTCAACTTAACCACATGTTTCATTGATGATTAGGATACGGTATTTTTGGTAACAAATTTTTTAATTGTGAGTAGTTTTGTTGAACAATTTGTGTTCAAATTTGTATTTTTCATAATGGTTTAATTGATTGTAAAATTTTTTTATTTAAATTTTTTTTCTAATTTCGTAAATGCTAAAATTTGCTATAATTTATTTCATGTTAATTGCATTCAAAGATTTAAAGAACCTTTTAGTTTTACTATTCATTTACTAAATTCACTACATATATATTTCATAATTTTAAATTAAATGTTGTAAATATTCGGGCGTTCTAGATTTTTGATTGTGTTAAATATTTATTGAATTTTTATATCTCTAATTTCGAAATGGGTATAGATGACGATAATAAAATGATTAGCAATAGTGTTAAAGGAGAAGTTGATGCAATTTCAGTTAAATTGTCGCCATTTTGGTCTAGTTCACCAGTCACATGGTTCATTCATGTTGAATCACAGTTTACCTTAGCGCGATTTATGTTGTTCAATTAATATAAAATATAAAAAAAACATTTATTTCACTTTTATTTTCTTTACATTTATTATAATTAATTAAACTTTATTTATTTTTTAAAAAGCCGGTCTCTTTAGAGCCGGGAATCAATATTTTGTTACTGTGCTCTTTGGAGTCAGTTTATTGAATGATTTCTTAAGTTTTTTAGTTACATGATTTTTCTTTATAATATATTTTATAAACATGGTTCAACATGTTATTTTATAACTGATAATGCTTATTGCTTATTAATTAAAAATGAATATTTTGTTAGACAAAACAATAATTTGATTTACATAAAATATGATACATTAAATTTATAATAATAATTTTAGGTCATGATAATATTTTATGTTGTTAGTATAAAATTGTATTATGAGCATCTTTACTTTGTTGCGTTTCAATTTCTTGGAATTCTTTATTTTGTTGCGATTCCATTTCTCGGAATGTAACTCTCCCTTCGTTAAGAGTAGAGTTCTCCTGAACTCTATTTGTAAATTTAATATTTATTTTATTTTGTTTAAACTTTATATAGATAATCAATATTATTATTAATGCTTTTACTATAATTAATATTATGCTTATTCCTGAATATGTTAATATTTTATGAAATTTCAACAATTTTATTTCATTTATATTTTTATTGGTTTCCAAAATTATTTCCTTAAATGTAAATGTGTTATTCTCTGACTTATAATCTAAATTTTGAATGATGTAATCATTATTTACTTCCTTTATATTATTATAAAAGGTTTTGTTATTTATGCTAATGCTACAGTTAAAAAATTTTACAAAATAATTTCCATTCAATTCGAATGTTCTTTCATCATAATTTGATGTTAAAATTACTTTATTAGCCAATTGTATTAATATACTATTATCATTGATGCTATAAATTTCTGTATCACAGTTTTTAATATTTTGACAATTTTTTGTTAATATACAGTGTTTTAAATTATTTAATTCATGAAATGCTTTATTTGTATTGTATTCATAATAGGTATTGTTAATTTCAAATGTTTTAGTGATCTCATAATTTATTGAACTACAATCATTAATATTTGACAGGGGTATAATTAATTTTGTATTTGCTTTTTCCATGCAACTGGGAATTTTGATTAAAAATATCAATTTATTATTATTAGTTTTAGAATATCCTACTTTTAAATTTTTTATTTTACTAGCATCTATTTTGTATTCTACAATCTCTTCATGAGTTAACAAAGATGGATGTATAATGTTAAGATTACTAAATACTATATTATCTTGTAATTCACTTATAATTCTATCTATTTCATATATTTTTAATTTTATATCATATATCATTAATCTAAGTAGAGTTTGGTTATCTCTGTTTATAATAAAATCCTTAATAATTTTTCTATCTTCCAACATTGTATTATATAATTTGTTTATAGTGTTGTTAAAGTTATTATTAATTTTAATTTGTTCATTTATGTTTACAGCTAGATTTTCGTTATTCTGATCAATTATGTATAAATGTTTATTAATTAATTGTCTGTCTTCATCGTCCATTGTTCCTGATATCCACTTGTTTATTGTTCCTATGAAATTTACTAAACCTCGTTTATGTATTGAGTGATGTCCGTCTTTTAAAGTCATTAATTTATAAAGTAAATTGTCTACGTCTTTAAATAATGTAGATTTAATAAAGTGTTTTGTAAGCTCTACTATCATTTCCCTCACTGTTGACCTCAGGTTTAATATTAGAGTTTCTATTTCTACTATGTCGATTATGTGTAATGAATAATTGTAAGATTTGGGTAAAAATGTCTCGCTTTCTCGAAGAATAGTATATCCTGTGTTGCTTTCAATTTTCTCTACTTGAATTTGTGCTTTCGTTAATTTCGTCATTGTTAGTATTAAGAGCAATGTTGTCATTATTATCTGCGAATTTTAACGGTCTTTTAATATTTGTAGGATGTATATTAGTTAAATTAAGTAATCTGAATTTTGGTTGGTCTTTATGTCTGAGTGATTTATAATTTTTTATGTAACCTTGTTCCCTAGTTTCTGTATATTCCTCTCTATTTTTGTTGTGTATAGTTAACCTTTTTGTTTGGGAATCAACTAAATTCTTGTAAATTTCTTCTTGATTAATGCCCTCTTCTGCTTTTATTGGGGTGCATTTAATGGTATTGTGATACTGATTATTGTAGCTTTTTATTGCTTCTAACATTTGATACCTTATAGGACTGGGTTGGTCTATATTTAAAACTCTTAATTTTTCTGTCAGTGTATTGTTAAGTCTTTCTACGTCGGCATTACCTGTGTGGCTGTTAGGTTTTGTTAAATGTAATTCTATACCTTCTTTATCTAAAAATTCTTTTATATTGATATGCTTAAATTCATTATCAGCTATTATTTTTCTGGGTTTCTTGTGGTTAATATACATTTTAAATTTTTCAATAATGTCTGTAAAATTTCTGTTTTCTAACGGATAAGCCGTTGCGAATTTTGTAAATTTGTCAATAAAAATAAGAAAAGGTTGTTTTTTATTAATATACGTATCTATATGAACGATTTGATTTTTGTTTGTCGGTATTTCTGTCTTTTGTAGTTTTGGTTTGATTGGGTTCCTATCGTATTTCCCTGTGTTACAAACGTCACAATTGTTCGTAATTTTATTTATTGTAATTTTCAAATTTTTACTGTAGATTTTAAACTTTAAATCTTCATAAAGTGCTATGATACCGGGATGTTTCTGTTTTTTGTGTTGTATGGATAAAATCTTAATTAAGTCTTCCTCTGTTTCTACGTCTTGTGCAAAATGTCTGCATTTAATGAATTTGGTATTTGGAAATTCTTTGATTAATACTTGAAATATTACATGTAAATCGTGATCAGATATTTCAGAATATATGGCTACTTTTGTTGACGATATGTATGTTTTAAGTTTATTAATTAACTCTATGTGATTTATATTTGGATTTATGTTAATCCGACGATTCCCTAATACATTTTCAAGTTCGTTAGTGAAATTTTCTGTAATTATTATCTGTGTTCTAAATCGGTTTACTATAGTGTCTAAGAATGTTAGTTCGTCGTTTAAATTTTCTTCTTGTGAATGTATTGTCGCTTGAATGGATATGTTGTCTTGGTTTTCATTTACTATTTCTTCATTATTAACTTCATGTTGGGAAGGGGGGTCTTGTAGGAAATTGTTTCTCCCTTCGTTAGCTTCGAACATTTCGTTAATTCCAAAACTTTCACTAATTTCATTTATTTCGTGTTTATCATTGTTTATTCTACTTAGAAAATCTGCTATTTTATTTTCCTTTCCTTTTAAATAATTTATTTTTATGTTGTACTCTCCTAAAGATAGTATCCATCTTTGGAGTCTTGGGTTTAAATCTTTGCCTAAATATTTAGTGTGTAACCATTTTAATGCTTGATGGTCTGTTTTAAGTTCGAATTCTTTTCCATATATGTATGGTCTAAAATATTTTACTGACCATATGACTGCCAATAGTTCTTTTTCCGTAGTGTTATATCTAATTTCATGATCATTTAGCGTTCGGCTGGCGAATGCTATGGGATGGTTTTCTTGAAGCAAAACTGCACCAATTGCAAATTGACTGGCGTCTGTATTTAATACGAATGGTTTGTTGAAATCGGGATATTTGAGAATTGGATGGGTAGTTAGTAATAATTTTAGTTGCTCAAAAGCATGAATATAAGATGGATCTAATTTATTTACTTTACTATTCTTTTTGAGATATTTTGTCATAGGCTGCGCTATTCTGGCATAGTCCTTGATAAATTTTCTATAGTATCCTGTGATACCTAGGAATGATTTAATTTGTTTTTGAGTTACTGGGAGTTTTAATTGTGCTATATCATCTATTTTCTTTGAATTTGGTTTTACACCTTCTGTTGTTAACAAATGACCTAAATATTCGGTCTCTTTACAAAAGAAGTTACATTTGTCTATTTGTATTTTTAAATTTGCTTTTCTTAAATTTTCAAATATTTGATTTACATTAATTATGTGTTCTTGTAGAGAAGTGCTAAATATTAATATATCATCAAGATAGACTACACATATTTTATTTATATGTTCCCTTAGTACTGAATTTATTAATCTTTGAAAGGTGGCAGGGGCGTTTTTCAATCCAAAAGGCATTCGAACATATTCGTAATGTCCGAATGGTGTGGAAAACCCTGTTTTATTTTGGTCTTTTTTGCTTACTAGGATTTGATGAAATCCCTTTGCTAGATCCAAAGTTGTAAAATATTGGGCTCTACCCAATTTATCTAATATATTTTCTATGTTAGGTATTGGAAATTTATCGTTTATTGTAATTTCATTTAACTTTCTATAATCAATGACAATTCTCCATTTTTTTGTATTTGAATTGTCCATTTTCTTCGGTACAATCCAAAGGGGAGAATTATAGGGTGAATTCGATTCCCTAATAATTCCTTGTTTTAACATATCCTTGATTTGTTTTTCGATTTCTTTCTCGTGTATTTGCGGATATCTGTATAATTTACAATATATAGGATTCTCATTTGTTAATTTAATTTCGTGAGTTATTTCGTGAGTGAAAGTCAAATTGTCACCTTCTTCATAAAATAAATCTTTATTTTTGGATAATAAATGTTTTAAATTTTCTTTTTCTTCATTGTTTAAACTATTTTGGTTTATTTTAGAGAAAATTTCCTCTTGTGAAACAATTGGTTCTAAGTGATTTACTTCGGTAAGATCACGGGGATATCCAATTATTTCGAAAGGGATTTTATGCTGATTAAATATCTTCAGATATTCATTTTGTATATCAACTTCAGCTTGAAAAGGAATTAAAAAATTCATTCCGATAATCGCGTCATATTTTTCACTCTTTAGAGGAAAAATTTTCCATTCTAATGTACCAGTTTTTACTAGTTCCTTTGGAATTGGCGTGATTATTTTTTTATTTACAAAATTGGGACCTCCTAAAGAATTATACATAATAGGAGTTTCTAATTCTATTTCTTTAAAATTAAGAGTATTTGGTTTTAATAAACTGGTATCTGAACCAGTATCTATTAAACAATTAATAGATTTATCATTAAATGTTAGTTTTACTATCGGTAGCTGGTTGATGGTGTGGGGTTTATAAAATTTACCTCCTGATTTAAGGGATTTACTTGATTTATATTATCGACTTCCATTGGTCCTGGTTGTTGAGTATTGTTTCTATATTGTCCAGTTCTATTGTCATTAAATTGTCGCCTAAACTGTCCTGAATTATATCCGTTATTTCTGTGATCTTGTGTTCTAAACTGTCCTGAGTTATTGTTATTTCTGTGATCTTGTGTTCTAAACTGTCCTGAGTTATTGTTATTTCTGTAATCTTGTGTTCTAAACTGTCCTGAGTTATTGTTATTTCTGTAATCTTGTGTTCTAAACTGTCCTGAGTTATTGTTATTTCTGTAATCTTGTGTTCTAAACTGTCCTGACCTATTGTTATTATAATTATAGCTATTATTATTACCATTTCTAAATTCCTGGTTATAAACACCGTTAATATTGTTGTTCCTATAAGGGTTTCTGTTTTGAAAATATGTTTTATTATTTGTTTTAAAATTAAATTCTTTATTTCTATTTATTCTAAATTCGGATTTAATTATATCCTCTGACAGGTATATTTCCGATTTACAAAGAATATTGTCTAATTCAAATAACGATTTCGTTGAATCTATTTGTAATTGAACTAGAGGAATTATTTTTGATTTTAATATTTGCACTAACTCCCTATCTATAGAATAATATGTGAAATTATCCTCGTCGTCAAAATCGCATATTTCGCTACATTCACTCTTATATTTATTTAATTTATTAAAAATATCTTTAAGATTAAATACCTTGATTTCCTTGGCATTGTAGAGTAACTGATGGATGGTGTTTTTAGGTCTGTATCTCAATTTTAGCTGCCTGATGACGTTTTCCCAGGTGCGTTGAGTTTCAGGTATTTCCATGATGGTTCCTCTGGCATTCCCAATTATTTTCGTGTTGATTAGCTTTCTTAAGCAATATTGTTTAAGTTCCTCGTTTTTATTACCGCATAGACTTTCGGTATCTACGATGGTTTTTAGGAAAGATTTTAATTTGTAAGTATCTTCCCCTGAAAAGGCTTGGATCTCACTGAAGTTTCTTATAATTTGATCTTGACTTAGATCAAATCGAGTGGTTTTAATGCCTTGCATTATTGTTTCCTGGTTTACCAGTTGTTGTTGCAACACTGTAATTTGATTTTGTAATTGTTGTTGCTGTTGTTGCTGCTGCAACAATTGTTGTTCGACTTGTTCTGTATTCATTTTTGTTGTAGCTTTTAGCTGTCGATTTAAGTCGAATACTTTGCTTCTTTTACTCGCAATCTTGAGATTATTGATTTTAAATTGTTCACTTTTAATTAGCACCCACTTTTTATTACTACTTTTTAAATATTATCACGTTTTTATAAGTTTATTATTTTACTTTAACTATTTAGCACGAAATTAATTAATTTTTTTTTTCACTATTCAATTATTTACGTGAAATGATTTTCGTGTCTACGAAAAATCAATTTTTACTTATTTTTCTTTGTATCTTATCACTTCACTATTTTAATGTTCTTTTACACTGTTTTCTCTTCTTCGGAGGAGAAAATTACCAACTGCGCCATTTATGTTGTTCAATTAATATAAAATATAAAAAAAACATTTATTTCACTTTTATTTTCTTTACATTTATTATAATTAATTAAACTTTATTTATTTTTTAAAAAGCCGGTCTCTTTAGAGCCGGGAATCAATATTTTGTTACTGTGCTCTTTGGAGTCAGTTTATTGAATGATTTCTTAAGTTTTTTAGTTACATGATTTTTCTTTATAATATATTTTATAAACATGGTTCAACATGTTATTTTATAACTGATAATGCTTATTGCTTATTAATTAAAAATGAATATTTTGTTAGACAAAACAATAATTTGATTTACATAAAATATGATACATTAAATTTATAATAATAATTTTAGGTCATGATAATATTTTATGTTGTTAGTATAAAATTGTATTATGAGCATCTTTACTTTGTTGCGTTTCAATTTCTTGGAATTCTTTATTTTGTTGCGATTCCATTTCTCGGAATGTAACTCGCGTGTTAGCATTGATACTAGTAAATATCATCATGTAATTGCTGCGCTACCACAAAGTGCGATCGATTCCGTTTTGGATTTTATCGAGAAACCACCAGAATCTGATCTTTATATACATAGGATTAAAGAAGAAATTAATTGAACGTCATTCTTTGAGTAAAGAGCGTAGGATCGAAAAACTGTTGTCCAACACACAATTAGGAGATAAAAGACCATCCGAATTGTATAGATAAATGAAGCAATTAGCCGGTGTGTCAAATACGTTCGGTGATAATTTAATTACAAAACTTTGGTTGAGACGATTACCTTCCACAATAAATATTGCTCTAATACCATTGGTTAATGATAAGAAAGATGTATCTGAATTAACTGATCTAGCAGATAAAATTCATGATGCTTCTTATACTTCAGCAAATGTATCTTCGATTGGTCCTACTCCATCTACTAATGTAATGACACTGAAGGTAGACCGTCTTGAAAAAGAGATCAGCGAACTGAAATCTATGGTACGAAGTTATTTTAATAATGAAAACAGTAGAAGTCGGGGTCTGTCGCGATCGCGAAATTCTAGTCGTTCGCATAGCCGAAATCGTACACGTAACTTGCAACTGAGACCACTTTGTTGGTATCATTTTAAATTCGCTATTAAAGCCAACAAGTGTGATAAACCTTGCAATTTTAAATCAAATGATGAATCAAATGCAACTATTTCCCATACAAAAAACTAGTAAATCGCTCTGTTGTTGCGGCTAATGGTTGTTTCCACAACCAACGCCGCCCGTTTATTTGAGATTTAAGAAATAAATTGTCATTTTTAGTAGATACTGGAGCAGATCTTTCAGTTGTCCCATATACATTGTTCGGTCGATGTGTAAAAGATCCAGAATGTTTTTTATCAGCTGCAAATGGTTCAACAATTAGTACATTAGGAAAAAAATTGTTGCATCTCGATTTAGGGTTAAGTCGAAATTTTATTCACCCGCTTACACTAGCATCCGTGAATAGGCCAATAATTGGTGCCGATTTTTTTAACTAAATTTGGCTTATTAGTCGACCTACAAGGGAAACGTTTTGTTGACAGGGAAACTAACATGGTAGTTAATGCTATTAGCAGATACGACCCAGTTACGCCTTCGCCACTATACTACATATTGGAAAATAATTACAGTTTCTTGTTACAAGAATTTCCATCGCTCGTCGCTAATCCCAATTATGAAGTATCAGTGAAACATACTATCGTCCATTACATTGAGACAAAAGGTCCATTACCATTTTGTACTCCCCGAAGATTGGATTCAGTAAAATATAAAGCTGCAAAATTAGAGTTTCGTCACATGGTGCAGTTGGGAATTTGTCGTCCTTCCTCATCATGCGTTGCCTCTCTGCTTCACCTAGTAACCAAAAAAGACAGTAACGATTGGCGACCCTGCGGAGATTACCGCCGACTAAATGCTATTACTATCCCGGATAGATATCCGATACCTCATCTGCATAATTTTGCGATGAATCTATATGGTTGTGAGGTATTTTCAAAAATAGACTTGCTCAAAGCTTACCACCACATACCAGTCGCTCAGGAAGACATTTATGAGACTGCGATAACTACTCCTTTCGGTCTTTTTGAGTTTAATCGAATGCCGTTTGGTTTACGAAATGCTAGTCAAACCCTTCAAAGGTTTATGAACTTAGTGGTAAATGGTTTAGACTTCGTATTTACGTATATAGATGACATTTTGGTATTTATCAAAACTGAAGAAGAGCATAAAACACATTTAAGAAAATTATTTCGTCAAAATGTATCTTTGGAGTTTCATCGTCGGATTTTCTTGGACATACAATTTCAAAGCAAGGAATTACTCCATCACAATCTAGAGTTGAAGTAATCTCTAATTATCCGTCACCATCTTCTATTAAGCAGTTACAACAATTTATTGGAATGATCAACTATTACAGTCGATTTATTCAGAACATCGCTCATCTGTTGGCACCATTACATTCTCACCTAGCTTCTATGATAAAAATTATCAAAGAAAAATACATTTACATGGCTAGAAGATTGTGAAGAGTGGTTTAAAAAGTGACAAGACGCGCTAGCCTCCTGTACATTATTGGCTCATTCAAAAGATGACGCACCTCTTAATATTATCACTGATGCGTCTAATTGGGCAATTGGCGTGGTACTCGAACAGTATAATAACGGTCAATTGGAACCCTTGGCATTCTATTCGAAAAAGCTCTCTCCAACTGAAATTAAGTATTCCACATTTAACAGAGAATTACTTGGTATCTATTTAGCCCTTAAGCATTTTAGATATTACATATCGTAGATAGAGAATCCACGATATATACAGATCACAGACAAGCGCAATTACCTCTAAAACAGAACGTAGTCCGCGTCAATCTAGACACTTAGATTATATCGCTCAGTTCACCTGCGGAAACTAATGTGATCGCAGATTGTCTGTCTCGACTATCGGATGATGAACTAAAAATTCTTGTTTCCTCCCAACACAGAAAGCCGAATTCAAAATTCAAATTAGAATTGACCGATTTGCCGTTTAGCAAAGAATGTTTATGGTGTGATACATCAACTGGAAAGCAACGTCCATTTGTTCCATCATCTGTGAGAAGAAGTGTTTTTGAGCAGTTACCCAAATTATCTCACCCAGGGATACGGGCATCACGAAAATTGGTAGCATCCAGGTATTTTTGGCCGAACTTTAATAAAGATTATGCTGAATGGAAGAAATCTTATATAGCTTGCAAACGAAGTAAAGTTAACCGTCATACAAAGTCTGCCCATGGTACATTTAGTATTCCTCAAGCAAGTTTTTCATACATCCATTTGGATTTGGTTGGGCCCCTTCCAACATCAAATGGATGTTCATATATTTTTACACCGATATACTAGATTGCCCGAAGCCTATCCAATACCAGACATGTCTGCTCGTACTGTAGCTAAAACGTTCGTTTCTCAGTACATACCGAGGTTTGGTATTCCATTAGAGATAACCACGGATCAAGGTTCTCAGTTTGAATCGAAACTGTTCTCCGAACTAACCTGCTTTCTTGGATGTCATCGTATCCGCACAATAGCCTACCATCCGCAATCGAACGGAATGGTAGAGTGATTTTATAGAATTCTTAAATCCTCCCTCATGGCTCGTGGAAATACAGTAAACTGGTATGACGAAATTTCTTGGGTATTACTATAGGTATTCGAGTTACTATCAAAGAAGATATGGAACATTCACCCGCTGAACTTGTGTATGGCGAAACTTTAAAAATTCCAGGAGAATTCTTTTCATCAAACATCGAATCAACTCCTGATCCAAACAATTTTGTCAGTATTCTGCGAGAACAAATACAAAGTTAAGTTTTCTCAACCTCGACAATCTAAACAAACAGTTTATGTTCCAGATGATCTTCAGTCAAATGAATACGTGTTCGTGAGGGTTGATAAAATTAGAACGGGTTTAAATCCACCTTACGATGGACCGTATAAAGTCGTAAAGTGTTCGAAAACATTTTGTGGTGGATGTCAAAGGGAAAAATAAATCCATTTCAATTGACAGGCTTAAGCCAGCATATACATCGGAAATTTCTGTTAGCATGAATGAATCACGCTCGCGTAAAGTTTCCTTTCAGACAATTTAAATAAAGTTGAAAGCGCTTCGCTGGAGAGGGAGTGATGTAGCGATCGATGGTCCTATTGTTTTGATCGGTACTGTAACCCAAAACATAATCTAATTCGAACGAATATATTTTATTTTTTATGTCTATATATTTCTTATACATCGTGTTATATACCAAATTATATTTACATAGACATATTTTATAGTAATTCGCTAGTACATAATGTTTCTCATTGTAATGTATTTAAATGAAATAATTGGTTTGTGTGTATAGTATTGTAAAGTGCATATTATACAAATGCATCGTTATATATTAGATATACATTTTTATTTTATATATTTTTATATTTGGAAAAATATAAATCTGCAACTAAAAATCAGTTGCCATATAATTGTCGAGCTGTAATGATTTTTGATTAAATAAATAAATAATTATAAAATAAATTAAAGAATAAGTTTAATGTTTATTTGTGCGCAAGAGAAATCCATATTAAGTATCCCAAACTACGAACGAAACGTACCAACATGTTTCTGTTGTTGAACGCATATTATATTTGACGTTTACTTTATATAAATCATACAAAAACTTTCAACAAAAAATGAATATAATTAAAAAATGTATGTAAACATTATATAATTAGGTAAGCAAAATAATTATGTAGTTGTTTTTAAATCCAGTTTTTTAAGTTTAAAACAATTTATTTCTTGAATTGGCAATTTTTTTCAGAAAGATATTCAGTGGAACCGAAGCCAAAATAAAGAAAAGTTTTGGTAAATGACAGCCATAGACATGAATTTCCAAATATTGTGTCATCTGGTGATTCAAATAATAACTCAACAAACCACAAAGCGCATGAAAATTCTAGAGCATCAAGCTCAAGGGTCACAATTTTTATGAAGAGTATTGACACATTTGGATCTACTGAAAGAAATTTAGCAAAGTCAGAAATTATATTTGCTTATCATATTGTTATCCATAACATTTCATTCCGTAGTATGGACTGTACTAGCCGGTTAATACAGTCTTTGTATGATAAGAAATTTTCCTGTACGCGAACAAAAACGAGCACATTAGTGACTAACGTAATTTTCTCGTATTTTTCATCTCAACTAAAGCAAGGTTTAACCAAAGTAAGTTTGGTTGCTATCTTATCTGATGTATCAAACCATAAATCGGCGAAACTTTACCTAATAATGGTTCAATATTTTAATAAAATATCGGAAGTCAATGTTAAATTACTCAATTTATCAATTGTTACCGGTGAGACTTCGGAGATATTGTCTTCTCATATTCTAGTCGAATTGAGGAGAAATAATTTGGAGTCAAAAACAATTGCAATATCTGCTGACAACACAAATTTGAATTTTGGTGGTTTAGCTCGCAAAGGAACTGGTAATGTCTTTTTCAAATTGAAAACATCTTTGGAGCGAGATCTGATAGGAATTGGATGTAATGTGTAGCGTTCAGGTGTTCAGGTGTTTATGATTGGACAAAGCCACCATGTGTATGTTTTCATTGACGGATTAAACGGTAAGCGGGTCATGAAACTTCGCGGCTGAACCGTTCCATTCGACCTCATTCAATATACTTAAATGTCCACCATTTCCTTTTTTTTGTATATCTATCCTTCCTCGCAACTCATCTGGATGATTGGTGTAACAAACGGTGCAATAAAATAAATGCAATAAAAAAAAAACAACAACAAGAACAAACAATTTTTAATCCAATAATTAAATATTTTTTTTATTATTTTATTCACCATGGCACGGCGACGAAGATTGGCAACTCAATCTGGGAAACCAACCCAGAATCACAAAAAAAAAAAACTTGCTAAACAATAATATTTCGGATGAGCAGTTTCGGGGCAACAGATGGCGCTAGGCATGCAGCAAACAATTATTTAAAATTAGCGCTCAAAAATTTGAGGGAAATGGCGAAAACTATGGAAGTGCGCGAAAAATATAGAAAAATAATAGGAAATTGAAGAAGAGGTGATGACGAGGAGAAGGGGATGCCGTATATTTAGACGAGGAAGATCGTATGACGGGCAGTCAAGTCTGAATCAGAGAATTGGTCAGATATAAAGAAAAACAAAAAGCAGGAAATAAAATTTAAATTAAAGCAAAATAAAATTGGTGTGCGAATAGAAAGAAATTTGTGTATTGACTGATTTTTTTATTTTTGTTGTACATAAACAAAATGTGTAATGAATGGTTATTGTATTATGTTAATAAAAATTAAATAAGATACATTTTATAAAGATATAAGAAGTGCGGTTGTTTTATTTTACAAGCTGTGTTCGCTTACTTCGCTGAGTCCGCCATAATTCGGATTGTTACAAAAATAAAATAAAAATTAAGAGGTAATAAATTGTCTGTTCATAAAAAGAAGTTTGTGGCTAAATAAAAAAGAGGTGAAGTGAATTAAAAAAAAAATAAAACGGAACAAAAACAAATGACAGAGCAATTGAACGTATTAGTGGTGAAAAGTGTTTTCTTAGTGATCTCAGTGCAAAGCGAGAAAAACTAAAATAAAATCATAAGTGAGTGGTGAGTCGGCGTCGTGAACGTGCAAGGTGATAAACAGCAAGCTTGGAGGCACTAAGGGGAGATCATCAGTTCGCTGCAGAGAACTTGAGCCAGCAGAAGGGTTTTTCAGGTGAGTTGTGCGTCCCTTATTATTGTTTCTTGTCCCGTCACGGTTTGTCGCATGGTCTCATGATACGCGATTTTGTATGTGTGTTTTTTTTTACCGTTAGCACGATTATTCGAGAAAGACCCTAAAACACGCGGTGGCTTTTTAGTGGTGTTTATTTGCACCCCGCCCGAGTCATATTGCTCGCAATCGAGCTAAGCCGGCTTATCGTGCTGGTAGACTGGCGCCCAAAATCACGCACAGTGAGTAAAAAATTCAGAGTCTACCCAAGCCATCGCGCGTTGACGAACCAATTGAGACAGCACGTTACAAATGACCATATAGTATCCAACGCTAAAAATATTTTTATATTTTAGAAATTGAAATCATTTTGTGAAGATGCCGAGGTAGAATACAATAAATTTCTTGGATATTCTACGAGTACTACTCGTTGGTTGTCACATTCTAGTGCTACAGAGCTGATATTGCAATTGTACGAGCCATTGCGATTGTATTTTTTAAGCCAAAATGCAATACCAAATTTAATGATAACGTTTTTTGAAAATGAAGGAAAATTCATTCATTACCAATCAGAACTATTCAAAAGAACTGTGTTGAAACTAGGGAAAAATTGTTTAAGTGTTACAGAAGCGTGGCATATTTTAAATGAATTGAAGGAAGAATTGAATGATAGACTGGAAAAATTCTACATACCATTAATTTTACGAAGTGATATAAATAAATTGGAACATTCTGAAACTGATTTTCGAGCAAAATTTATGTTTGACGTAAAAAATTTTTATGAAACGTCTTCCAACTATTTAAGTGAACGGACAAAATCCTTGGAAAATATGAAGTTGCTATATTGGACGATGCTAATAAAACGGATTGATTGGGAAGCTGTTGTATTGTGCTTAGATTCTTTTTCTGGTAAAATTGGTGATAAAATTGACGATGGAAAATTGATGAATGGAATTAGAAAAATAAATATTTATTGTGACGATCGCAGAAGCTGTCATTGTGGAATGAAAACAAACTCGAGCATGACGAACGATGGGTCGAAATATTTAAACATTTTGATACAGAATCCATCACTTATTCCGAAATTTTAAAGCTTGTCGAATTTTCTTTTGCTGTACCAGGAACAAACGCATCCGTGGAAAGAGTATTTTCAATAATTATTGATATATGGACATCTGAAAAATCTCAAATTTCAATTAAATGTATTGAAGCTCAAGTCAGCGTTAAAATAAATGGTAAGAAATTGTGTAAAGAATTTTTAAAAGAGATTGAATATAATGAAACTCTGTTGAAAGAAGCCCATAAGTCATCCAAATATGAATAAGAATAATGTACGATTTTTGTGAAATGAATTATATTTAATATTTAATAATTTTATTATAAATTTTTATATGCGTTTTAAAATTTTTATTTTATATGGGAAATGGTAGGGATAGTGTTATATATGTTTTTGAAAAATGTCATCTTTTGATTTGAAGATAATCTGCTCACCTTAATTAAGTACGCTTTGTATATTTGTACAATACTTTGCTACACTACATAAAATATTCGCACAAAACAATGACTGTGGTAAATATCAAGTTTCGCTAAGAAGTGTGTTTGTATTTGCGTAAGCAGCTTAGAAAAACCATTTTTAATTTCATTGGAATATAACAGTACCAAAATTGTACACAAAATGCACAGTCGGGATAGTCGATCCGAAATTGATTGATTGGTTGATTGAAGTAGACTTAGCGGAGGGATAAGAAAGGTATGCTAAAATTTTAGGCTTGACCCGGTTACAGATACCTAGGTAGTCAATCGTAAATACTTTGTTATTAGTATTATAAACGATAAGATAGTTAGCACAGAAAACGCAATTTCTAAACTATATATCCGCTGGCTGTTTTTAAACATTACTTAACTGAACTTTATAAATAAATTAAAATTAAATCATAAATTAACTTCTAGGAAGGGGAAGTTCTGGGGAGTTTAAATACGTAGGCTGTGTAGCTTGGTCAATGTCATGAAAAAAAAACAACGGGCGAGTTCACACTTAACTCGCAAAAGTATTATGTGAAGACCCTTATGTATAAGTATCCATTGCATTTTATCCAATGCAGATAGACAGCTGCCGTTCGCTCAGTATTTAAATTGCGTTACATTTTTGGTTTAAAAAGTCAATAGGTTATTCTTTATCGGGTTTGGAGGACAAACCTTATGGACATTAATTGTTTAATTAAAAATTGAAATTTAAAATCTATTTGTTGAAAAAGAAAAATAGAAACGACTAAATTTCAGTATATCCTTGTCTCAAGTACAGTTCTGTTAAGTTAATCATCTAAACCTGCCCTGTACGCTTTAAAAAGCAGCACAATACTAAAGATTTCATATTTAGACTTTTGTGAACGGTCACCGCAAACCCGGTGAACAAAGCAAATTGGCATCACTGATTTGATCAGTTTGAACTAAATGAAATAGGGCGGTTCTGTTAGACATAGGCGCTATTTTGACTATAAAATCATAGCAGCTGGAAAGACGGTAACATGTCTTCCTGCGGCTCTTTCCTTGCGTGCATCTTTAGAGAATATCATTCGAATATGTTTACCACTTTTATCGTTTTTGTTTTCTATACTCCCCGCTTAACCAAACTCATCAGCAGAATGAGCAATACTAAACATAGCATAACGATTAAACAATTTCAAAATTATTATTGTATTATGTATCAATGTATAAGTGTCATTTTCACAGCTCGCTAAGATGTATAATATCAGAGCACCCTGTATTATATTGTGCCATAATCTAAAAATCTGAGCTTTTATAAAGGAATTAGAAACGATGAAAAAATCAAACTTTCCATAGTAAAACACAAAAAACATATGGGAAATCACTTTTTTTCAATGAACGATTTTTAAATGAAAATTCACAAACTCTTTATTGCGTACTAAGAAATAATTAGCAGAAATGTTAGAAATTCAACATATATGAATATCACTTAAGAAACTGATTTTTATTTTATTTTAATAATTGATTTATTTAAAGAAACAGTTTTACAACAACAACAATCTACACTAAATTTAATGAAAGCTTTCTTACACGTTAAAAAAATAAATTTAGCTACTTCAATACTCGCAAATAGATGGCAGCAAAGCTTTCCGCTGCTGTCAAAATTTTCGGTTCACAAAAAAAAAAAAAAAAAAAATCAAAACAATAATGAGGTTCATCTAAAATTATTATGTATAATTTTACCAACACAAATATCGCTAAGTAATGCATACAAAGTAGCTATACATATAAATAAAACAATAATAAACCTTTTATATATTCCTTATTACAGTATAAAAACCGTCGATCACGATTATGTTGATAAGGATGAGGAAGTCTTGAAGTCACATAAAAACATATTTTTGTTTTTAAAAAGGTTTCGATGAATTTACGTGGAAATTGTGTAATGCGATTGCACACAGTGAATGGAAAATATTTACCCAGGAAAAAGTAGCATCGTTGTGTGTGTTTCAAATACAAAAGAGGCCACCGGTGTAAATGTCATTTTAACAAGGATGTATAATGGGATAGTTAAAATTTTGTGCTGGAATCTTTGTTCTATAAACGAGATTTATACGGGTACATCGAAGTCATTAGGTAAATATAACATTTAATAAAAAATTAAGGTAATACATAAACTAGTTGTAAATTTCTGTTACAGTTTAATATATTCAACATAAACTGCAGTCTTACTTTGGTATTTTTACAATAACCATACCATAAAATTTCATTCTGGCTAGAAGTGAAGTAGGAATAGAATAATTCTATTCTTCACGTAGTTGCATTGTTTACCGTAGTAATAGTCTTATTGTTACTATTGGAGGGCCATGCGGGCGGTCAGCCACCTCACACTGCGACCTAAAAGATCTATTGTGCTGGACCCTGCTTAATTATCCGTCCAGTCAATATTCAGGTTCTTAATGAACCTGACAATACTGCCTCCCTCCTAGATGTTTACTACAGCATGTAGTTTCACTAGAAAGACGGTAACATTGGAGCCCAAGGACTTCTAGAGGGCTGTCCCACTCCCGTATATTCCTACTCCTGCCCCGTAATCCGTTTAATTTTACTCTTACGAGTTGCTGGGAATTGCAAATCGCCTGTAGGTCACCCAGCTTTACTAAAGGAAGGCTAAATAGAACTGGAGTGTGTCTGGTATCCAGAGTCCGCATATTTTGGACTGATTAACCTATCAGCCATTCATCCATCGGCATATGCTGTTCCACCTTAGATTAGGTTTTTTGTCAAGGTTTTCTCTTTTAGCGCTGTTCTTTAGCCTGTGCCAAATGGCCAAAAATATGCCAAATGGGCTTAGTTACCAGTGGTTGCCACGAGGAGGCAGCACGTACACCTGCGAATTGTGAACAGGTTACTCCTTACACAATTGTACCCATCACGCAGCTGCCTAATACATGACCAGAACAGCTCACGTGATGCGCACCCTACTGGAAGTTTACGGAGCTGGTAGATTAATCTACTCAACTTTGGGCCTCCCTTCAATAGACGCCAAACCAACTTTACCGTAGTAAATATATTGAATATGTTTAGTTATATGAGTTGGTATAAAATAACAATTCTCAATTTTTTGATAAATCACAATTTTAAATTTTGTTAAATATCATTTCGAATTATTAAGGCCGGTACACAAAACGGTTCCGACGGCATTGTAATATTAAAAAATGATCTTCCACTGTGGCGTTGTCCTTCTGGGCCTTCCAGAGCCTTTCTTTCTTTGTGTACTGCCGATCTCTCGCACTTTTTTAATATTCCACGCGACAGGACTTTTAGGAATGTTTAAACTTTCTGCTAGTTCACGCGTGTTTAATTTTCTCGCGCCAAAATCAACATATTGCTTTTATGCTGCTCACTAACATTTCCCATTTTTTAACTAAAATTGCACTTTATTCTTTATTAAATACTTGCAGGCAATAAAAAACATCACTAATTACGACCAAGAGCGGTAGCGGGTAGTTGCGGGGTTGTATCGCCGTAATAGAGGCAAAAGGCGGTTCAACAAAATGTTAATGTTGAAGATAGAATTTCCACAAAGTAATAAAATACAAAAAAAAAGTGTTTATTTTGTTCCATTACTTCCACGCCCTTAGGTGCCAAATGGGATATTTTTAATATTTTTAGTAATTTATCGATTTTCATATAAGCATCAATAAAAAAATAACTTAAGTAAAAATTAAACTTAATAAAAAACTTGATATAAACTCAGAAAAAATCAACTGATCAAACTGATCCAACAAAAAAAAAAGGTTTGAGATAACCAAATATATACATCAAAATCTCAAAATCAACTGACCGTATAAATCGGAAAAATTTTTTTTTATTGTCCTCCTTGGTCCGTTATCAAATTCTCATTAGCGAAATATTTAGTTCATTCTCATTGATAATTTTATCGAAAAACTAAATAAAATGAGCAACTTTGCAATTGTGCTACATTTGGATTATTCAGAGCCGAACAACCATAGATTTTGAAATGTCATTCGAGCGAAGATTCGACTGTGTAGATTGTCACGAAGATTCGTTACAACCTCATAAGGTGATCAGAACTTCGGTCTTGATTAATTCAACTCCCAAATCAATCCCGAAATGAATCTCCTAAGTCAATGTTCAGCTTAACATCCAACTCAATTTACAACTCAACCTCAATCTCAACTCAACCCAGCTATCAATTAAGTCTGGACAAATGATTGCAGGGTCCAGCGCAATAGATGTTTTAGCTCGCAGTGCGAGGTGGCTTATCGCCCACATGGCTCTTTAATAATACTAAATCAACCCTTAATCCACTTTCAAATCAACCCTTAATCCACTTTCTGACACCCAATGCAAGCTAACTAAATCCTACTTCTACGTCAATTCAACTTAACTCGAACCAAATCTCAACCCTCTGCTCAACTCTATACTTATTTTCCAACACAAACCCAAAATTAACTCGATTCGAAAGCTACATGCTTGTATGAGCTCAACTCAATCTAACCTCCCACTAAACCCTAAACTCGACCTCAAATTAATCCCTAACCGAATTTCTCTTTCAAATCCAACTAAATTTCAACTAAAACCCTACTCACCATCATACTGGCGTACGTACGTTAAACAATCCTTTCATCATACTATTATTCCATTGTACCATCATACCATCATCACACTATACCATTAAACCATCACAAAATCGTACCATTGTTCCATAGTGACGTCGAACCATCCCACCGACACACCATGATGTATATCTTACCATCAATCCACCACACCTTCATACAATCGTACCGTCATATCATCATAAAATCGTACCATTGTACCATCATACAATCATACCAACATAATATCATATCACTATACCATCATACCGTCCCTATAATCATACCATCACACAATAAAATCAATCCGTCATACCAAATAGCATCATAACATCACACAATCATACTATCATATGTACCATTTTACCACAACACGATTATACCATCGTACTGTCATACCGTCATACCATTATACCATCGTACCATTATACCAACATACCATCATACCGTTATACCATCATGCAAGTTTTACACTTCAAATTGAACCTTTTACACTTTAAATTGAACCCTTAACAAATTATATGAATGCCCAATTAAGATGAAACTTGGCTATTGCTTAACCGATTATGACGAAAATTGATGTGTGCGCTGGAAATAGGATTCTAAAATGATTTTTGGATGAAGTTCTTTAATATAGTCAATAAGAATATAACTTAGCTTTTAGCCGATTATGATGAATTTTGACGTTTTCAACGAATAGAAGGAAATGTGACCCAAAAATTATTTTTAGACGAGGTTGTGAGAAATATGTCAATATGGCTTCTAAAATGTTGTCTATTTAGGTTTCTGTGAATCATGCAACTGTTATGGTTTCTTTATGGCAGCCTAAACATACTATTTCAATTGCTAAACGATCAAGCTTATCTCCGTAACAATATTCAAGTTCCATTAGAAACTTTCCTTGCCAATCCGTCGCTTTAAACTTTGAGTTATGTTTTCCAAGTGTTTGCTGTCAAAGCGGTAAGTTTGGCATTGTTTAAAAAAATATAGTGTGTAGTGGACACGCGCGTGAGTACCAAAACTAATAACGGTAGTACAGAGTTTCGGAATTAGAAATATTATTTTAACCTCATTCCAAATCTCGTATTTCATTATACTCGGTTAAGGAATAGCAAAGTTCCGTCCTACTTGGCCATATTGCAGAACTTTATTCAAAAATCATTTTAAAATCCTATTACCAATCGCACACGTAAAATTCCATTCAAATCCGTTGAAACATGGACAAGTTCTTTTCTAACCGACCGTATTACAGAATTTCATCTAAAAATAATTTTAGAATCCTAATATTAGTCTATCTATCGAACTTCATCATAACTGGGTGAGAAATAGCCAAGATCCATTTTACTCGGCCATATTCCAGAAGATTATCCAAAAATTATCTTAAAATCCCATTTCCAATGCACAAGCCGAATTTCATCTTAATTGGTTTATAAATACGCAAGTTCCATTATACTTGGTCATATTCCAGAACTTCATCCGAAAATCATTTGAAAATCCCATTTCCAATGCACAAGCCGAATTTCATCATAATTAGTTGAATTTCTCAACATTGGTTGAGAAATAGGCAAGCTCCATCATACTCGGCCATAATCCAAAACTTCATCCAAAAATCATTTTAGAATCAAATTTCCAGCGCACATGTCAAATTTCATCATAATCGGTTGAGAAATAGACAAGTTCCATCAAACTTGGCCATATTCCAGAGCTTCACCCAAAAATCATTTTAGAATCCCATTTCTAATGCAAATGTCAAATTTCATCATAATCGATTGAGAAATAGGCAAGTTCCATCATACTTGGCCGTAATTCAGAACTTTATCCAAAAATCATTTTAGAATCCCATTTCCAACGTACTTGGCCATATTCCAGAACTTCATCCAAAAATCATTTTAGAATCCCATTTTCAATGCACAAGCCGCATTTCGTACAGTTTGGTTCAAATCGGTCAAGGCGTGTATATTTGTATAGGATACTGTACATACGATGCTGTACATACATACAAACACTCACTTCTATAGATTGATACTGCTCTCTAAACCCTAATTCCGCAATTCAACCCCAATTCAACCCGCAAACGGGTCCAACTCAACCGTCAACCCAAGCACCAACTCTCTTTTAATTCAATCCTCAAACCAGCATATATAAAACATTGGCCAACTACTCACTATAACTTAATTCAACCCCAACTCATCTCCAACTTACCTTCAACTCAACCCGCAGAAACGACCCCTAGCTTAACCTTCAACTCAACCCCAAACTCAATGCCCAACTCAATATTCAAACCAGCATACATAACAAATTGGTAAATATTTCTATAACCAGGTGTTCTGGGTCAATTCGCATGGCAGGCACACGACCCTCTTGACGTATAGGGGTGGGATTATTAAGCAAGCGATTATGTAAAACTTTACGAGTTCTCGGAACTGCGAGAAACTTGTTGTTGTTGTTTTACTCATACACCTTTTTAAGTACGACAGACAACTCGTAATGATTAAAAGGATTCTTTTTAAGAGTATTGACGCAATTTCGAGAAACTCGAAACTCGTAATGCTTACATAATCACACCCCAGTGTGCAAAATCACACCCCAGGCTGCAAACGTTCGCTTGTTTCACACTTTGAAAAAGATAAATTTTAATAAAACACACAGCGTATACAGCGACGTAGTTCTATTGTATTTGTATAGCTTGCTTTGCTTCAATAAGTGCATTTTTTCTAAATACATAGCGTTTTACTATCAAGATGCAAATATTTAGGTTAAAAGATACTTGTGCCGATTTTAAACTTCCTGTCCTATCGCAATTCATCTCTTTACACTCTGCTTGCATTTACAAAACTTACGATGCAAACAACTGTATATGTATGTACATAGACGACATACACTATTGAAAGCACTAACAAGGATGATAAAAAATATTGTGCCAGACAAAAAATGGATGGGAAACAAACAAACACAGGGAAAATATTGAATGGAATAACATACAGCAAATATAAAAAAAAAAATAAGGAAAGTCAGGAAAATGGGCATGTTATAGAATGACGAAGAAGAAAACCACAACGAAAAAAAGTAGAAAATATTGATAAAGCTTTTTGTGTGACTTTTTCGTCGACGCTGTTTGTTATTGTTGTTTAGTCGGTAAACTTTTTTTTTATGTTATTAGAATTTTTGATAGGTTTTTGACGTTTTAGGATTAAATTGACGGAACTAATAAAGAATTCACTTTTGGTCGATGTTGTTGTTGCTTTACGTATATACATATGTATGTACATATGTATGAGCTTTTATTACAATATATTATAAAAAATGGTAAAGCGGACGAAATGTAACTTAAACCAGAAATTTATATGGATATTTTATTTTATATGGTTTGACACACATTTCATATGTACACAATTTTTAATAACATAGGGAAGATATTTTCCAGATGCCTCATCATCGTCTTATACATAATAACCAGCCACATAGTTAAGAAAAATAATTAGACCACATTAGTAACACAATTAGATAAGACGTAAAAAACTAGTAAATTGATTAATGACCAACATGTGCATGCAATATATAGACTATACACACACACACACACACATAATTTATTAGACACTTACATCTCAAACAAATTAAAAATTAAAAACCCTACGCATATTCTCAGAAAGTGTAAACGCAACACGGCGGCTAAGCAGGAAAATTTCTAAATACTAACAAATTAATTTCCAATTGATTAAATTTAATGAGAACACATGGATTACCATATAATTATGTATTTACTACTTAAAGATAGTTTTTTGTTGTATTAAATTACACCCTTTTTTTATAAATGTATATGAACAAATAGTTTCAGAATTTTCTTAAAATATTTAACAAGAAAGACGAAAGACATCACAACAACACCAATATAGAAAATCCAGATGTTTTTTGGGTCTTGTTTGGATTACGGTTAATTTTATAGAGAAAACATTTTTTTTTGCTGTAGTTGTTTTCCCTCCTGTTACTTTTTATACCAAACCGCACAGCTTAAGATTTGTTACTTTTTTACTTTCGATGTTTTTCACGGTTTTAACCAAAAATCTTATTAAATTTAAAAAAGATTTGTTACATCGAGTCGAACGGCAATGATTGATTGTATGAACGACGATGAGTGGAATGTGCCATCTTTCGATTGATGATTGATTGATTTTTTTGTGTTGATATAACATAGATGATGATGATGATGATGATGAAAGGTATACGTGGATGTGTCATTATGTTATTCAACTGTGCTCCTCTAACTGCATATTTTTATGTACGAGTTAGTAAAAAATTTTGCGGTTTTTATAATTTTAGTATGAGAAAACATTGGTACAAGTGGATTGTAAAATAAACACTTAATATTTATACCGATGAATCCTTAGCTCGTTAGGGTTTTGGTTAGGTGGGATAGTTAAAGTATACATAGGCGGAATATATTTGTGTGTTACGATTAGAAATGTGAAGTAGTTTTTTCGTCTCTAAGAATGGTAACGAGAACCTGGCAGGGCAACTCCGTACTTGGGTCGCCCCAGAATTTACACACATTAAAACATAGACAGCTGTTCAGTTTTGCACTGCATTTTTGATAACATGATTGTATTTTAACATTTAATCTGATTAAGTGAAAAAACAAATTGACAGGCGGGTTTGACCTGTTACCTGGCGAGTGTAAAGTTGAAATGTTGATTAGTGAACTAACCCCTCAATTTATTGAAGTTTACCTCTTTTTATTAAGTTTTGTGAAAGTAGAAAGTCGTGCCATTATATGTAAATGTTAAAATTGTAAGATGTAAATATAGGTTGCGCTATTTTAATACATGTAAATAAAAAAAATTTAAAATTTTAATTAATAATTAAAGTATTTACCTAATAATTATTTTTTTTAATTTTTTTGTTTTTTATTTTTATTTATTTTAAAAAAAAACAGCTGAATCAGCCAAATTCCCATTATGCCTGTTCTCAAGGTCGCTGATTAGGAATTCAGAGTCATATATTTTTCTATACCCCATCGACCTTTAACCTTACTTTAAAACCACATAGCCGCTTGACCTAACATCGAAAAACCATAAACCACCCCTAACGCAAGCTTTTAAACTGAAAAGCCCTAATAACAAAAGCTTTCAAATTTAATTTCTCCGTAATTTAAGCTAATAAGCCCCATAGCCTGAACCTAAACTTCGTGGTCGCCTTGGGCTATTGAGCCCCATGGCTCCTGAACTTAAACTAATAAGCACCAGAATTCTTTTGTACTACGTGCATTTAAAATTTAAAGAATGAACATTTTTGCAATAATTTGTGTAGCTAATTAGGTCTCGACTTTTTTTTCGTTTGTTCATTTTAGCAAGCTACGACGAGTCAATTACTTTAAGTGCTGAAAATAGTGTACTCGGTTAAAAGCTTATAGAATTGCAGCTCTTCATGTGGTTTCCTTCTCCAAACAATTTTTTGACATTCTGCATCTTTAGCATTGACTCATATTTGCCGAAACATTTTTTCAATATCGGCCGTAAATACATATTTATGAATGCGAAATCTAAATATTAATTCTACTAAGCTAGATTGAACCGATGGAACCTACTGAAAATTCATTTTTCAGCTATTTTTTTTTTCAGCGTGCAAGTCTATAGTAAAGGATTTTAAACTATGTATACTGTCTGATAAAACACTTAACACTCCTATAATTTACTGAATACACTTCGATGCACTTATGAAATGTTCACACAAAAAAATCGTATGTTCTAGATATTTATTGAATTTACTTTAAATAATTAACAAAAAAAAAAAATTTTCAAAAAAAGTTTAATTAATAAAGGTTTTATGTGTGTTATTTATTTATAGTAATTATAGTAAAATAAATTTATACTCAATGTGTTTATTCTTCGGTTTCCCGCTCGATGCGGCTTCCTTAATTCTGTTTTCCAAAACTGCTACTGAACACGATCTGTTTGACACGAAAAAAATGTACGGTTGTGTTCTCCAAATATAAATAAAACAGAATTGTTTATATAACGTTACAATCGTAATCAGAAAATATGATTTATTATTTATAATTTTAATCTCCAATATTTAATTGTTGCGATGTTTACAGCTCTCTTGTCGAATAAAAAGTGATCGAGCTAAGAATAATTTTTATTTTTAATAAACTAAAGTGCGCCAAATACTTAAAAAAACCGAATTCACGATTATTTCGAAATGCTGAATGAGTTTAAAGTATTTAAGTTAAGCAAGTCATAGAGGTTCAACCATAGATGGCAGTGCGATTAGAAAGTAGAACTTCTATAATATTGTCGATAGTCTAGATTGACTTCTTATCGACTATATGTCAAATATATAAAAACAATAAACAGCTGTTATATTCTAATGACAATAATGGTAAGTTGTGATCGCCTTAATTTACTTTTTTATAATATTTCAATTATTTTAATTTCTAATTAATTCAGTTTCAGAAATAAATGGAAATTCAAAAATTCAACAATTAACTAAATACAATAAGCTACAGTATAAGATAAGTATAAAATATGAAATAATTAGGTGATTACATTTGTATATTTACACTAGTAGCTTCCAATAATGCTACGTTGTCATCTAAGGCTAAACGGCTAGTTAAATTTAATACGGATTGGAATAAACAATTTAATTGGCTAATTATTGGAATTACTGACAACAGTGGAAAATGTGTCCTTGGTTCTCTTGAATTTACAATAGGTCATGGTGGTGAACATGACGTCAGGAAGCATGCAAAAGCTTACATCATTTTTTTCTCCAAATCTGGCTCAGATGAAATGAATACCATAGCAGCTGAAACAGTGCAGGTGGCCTTTTTGCTGCAATGTTTAAAGATTCAAAAATTGCATCTCAATATAGGTGTGGGAGAAAGAAATCCACAAAAATCGTCAGCAAAGTCTTAGGCCCGGAATCGAAGAAGCGGTTTATTTTTCCATCAGCAGATGCTTCAAGCAAAGGTAACATAAAAACCTTTCCAATAGTAGTCACATATTTTGACACTTCATTCGGTACGAAAAATGCTCTATTGACATTTTATTCTCTGGATAATGAAGAGTCTATTGCAATAGCCGAGTCTATTATCTCTAAAATTAATTTTAATCGCCTTTCAATGAGAAATGTTTCATCGTTTTGCGCTGACAATGCTAATGTAAATTTTGGTAAAACCCAAAGCGTGCTAGTCGAACTACAAAAAATGGAGGTATGGCCAACACACGACTTTCTTTTACGAACAGAGAATTTTGAGAAATTTTATTATTTTAATTTTTTTTTTAATTTTTTATTTATTTATTGATCACTTTATAAACACGAACTGTTTAGGTATTTCGTTTATTATCTGTTATTGTTGAGGTATCTTTCACCGGTTGTATTCCTGTTATATTTTATTTACCTATTTATTAGGTTCAATTCACGATTGATATAGTATATACACAATACAAAATATTTTTATTTTAAATTGTATTTTATGATGTATATTTCAGCTCAGGTGAAAATATGTAATGGACCAATTTACTGTATCATCATTCAACCGATGATTTGCATTGCTTGAGAGCACCATAGCAAGAGAACGCCTCATAAGATCAGACAATTGTGGTGTCAATTTTTATTTACCCAAAGAAACGGTGACGGTTTATTTACTTTGAATTAAAATAATTAATTTCTACATACATTTAAATTCAAATTATAATAAAGCACTTGTTACTACCAAATTCACTTTTACTACAAAATTCAAACTACGAAGAAAATTTTTATGAAAAAGATAGTACATATAATTTTTCACACTAAAACCGGTCCGCAAGTCAGACACTTGTATTCAATCTTAATGTGCGGGGTCTCAAGGTTCACGCAGGCGACAGAGTCAGTTATACAGCGACGAGACTACCTTACACTAAGCAAAACTTCGTTGCGTGACGGCGAGGGTTCTATTCTCACTCGCAATTTCTAGTGCCCTACAAGAATAAATAACCACATCTCAACGTCGTCAGAGCTTTACAGCCGCGCATTTGGTGATATATATGTCGCTGAAGATTCCTTGGCCACTTATGAGATACAGTTTATTTCCATAGGGAATTCGAAACAAAGAATGTGGACTCGCGCCATAGTGGGGTCCGACATACCCCTTTAATCGTTCGTAAAAGAAAGTGTGTTAGCCGCACCTCTATTTTCTTTTTTTTTTTTTTTTTGGAATCAGTTTGAATTTAATAGATTTTATGTAAACTTTATACATTTTCTGGACTAAGGGGGTGGCCAATTTCGGTGAGCCGATTTGGGCCATATGGGCTGTAGAGAGGACACAGGCTGACAGAGAGACACCATTTCGAAACCCAGTTTTTCGGACTCAGTGGACCTCAAAACAGATAAATACCTAAAAATCTCAAGGTCCAAAATTTTCATGATTACTTTATTTTACTTACGTTAGAGCAAGTAATACAAAATAATAAATTTCAAAGAAGTTTGCGTAATAAGTGTCTCAAAATTCCCTGCTCGTAGGAGAAAGTGTGTTGGCCACAACTCAATTTTATTTTTTTTTATAATTTTTTAATTTTTATTTTTATTTGTTTTTAATTTTTGGAAACATTTTGTTTATAGTAGTTTTTTGTAAACCTTATACTTTTTAAGATATTTGCAAAATACATTTTCTGGACCAAGGGAGTGGCCACTTCCGGTTGACCGATGTGGAGTAAAATTCACTGGGACCTCCCAATTTATCAAAAAAGCTTAAATCTGAAGTTTCAGTTCAATTGGTTAAACCATCTGGGTTGTAGAGAGGACACAGACCGACAGACAGACTGACAGACAGACACCATTTCGAAACCCACTTTTTCGGACTCAGGGAACCTCAAAACAGATGAATCTCTAAAAATCTCAAGGTCCAAAATTTTCATGGTTACTATACTTTATTTTACTAAATAGAGTAAAAGAAAGTAAAAGCAAATACAAATATAATGCCAATTGAATGTAACTGCCATATACTTTCAAATAGATACTTTGAGAAAAGGACTGAAATGTTTAAATAAATTCGAAATTGATGTTATTATTATAAAAATTTTTAATGAATTCAGCTCATCTACGAAATGGATAAAATAACGAAAAGAAATATTTGAATGGGTTAGTTGTGAATGAACCGAAGTTCTTCGCCATGTATCTACAAGATGGCTTAGCCTACATCCAGCCATTGAGAGACTCATCAAAAATTTTGAACCACTCAAATCATATTTCTTGTCAAAATCAAAGGTTTCTCATAGCATTAAATTGTTCTTTGAAAATGAATTTACTGTTGCATATTTGAGGTTCGCGATGCATTTTTGCTCAATATTTCAGGCACCTATCAAAGCTCTGGAAAGAACTGATGGTATGGAAGTTGACACTTTTGAAGTAATGTGCCAAGTGCGAGAGCCACTGCGTAATAGATGTGAATATGAGTTTTATGGTTCGATTGCGAGAGGATGTATTTTAAAATGTGATAATGTAAACGAAGTTCAACGTTTCAAAATAGAAGCGAAAATGCACTTTCCGTTTCGATTACACATTTAGAGAAGTGGTTTAATTTTGAGGACAGCGTATTTAAATACATACAGCCTTTGTCATTTAAATCATCCGTCACATCATTTTCAGACTTGGAAAATATTATTGAAAAATTTAAAATTCAAAATGTAGACATCGATGTATTGTTTGAAGAATATCCGAAACTTAAAAATTTTGCCACCAGTAGGGGAGGTGGGGCTAAAGTAAGCATTTTACATAATTCCCATAACAATGGCTTAACAGATTCAATATTACGTATATTGAAATATACATACTATTTTTTAAAGTTTTGTCTATGGAATAAGCCAATAGTCACAAACAAAATACTTTTGGTGCACTCAAATAACTGATTACTAAAAAACATGTTGTCCGCTTACTTTTACCCCTATAGTGGGGTAAGTGTAAGCATAAGCACCTTTTCGATGGGGTAAAAATAAACAGACCAAAAAATTACAGTTTTTCTTTATGCAAACAAATTTATTCATAAAATTAATATCACAAATAAAAAATATAACAGTTTCACTGTAAAATATAAAAAAAAACATCTAATATTCCATTGGTTATGCTACCTTATCTTCTAAATTAGCGTATTTATCTAATGATGTATTCATTTAGATTGATATTAAAGTTGTAGTATCCCTTTGTTCGTAGAGTCCCAGGTATTTGAGTTGGCACGGGTAATTTTGCAACAATATCACTTCTATTGATCTGCGATATGTCATCAATTATTGGGAAAACATAATAATTATTATGCTTCCTTAAAAATTTAACATCAAAATCGTAAATATTGAATACACGTTCAATTTTAGCAATATAAAAAACTGGCTTTCCTTTAGGTTGCTCAAATTTTACTAATACAAAATCTTCAGTGTTAATTACGTCACTATCGACTAAAAGATTTGGAAAATTTTCGTCATTTTCAGAAAATATGGAGCAGTCGTCGGAATCAGGCAAATCTATAAGAGTTTCAGATTCCGACGTTTCATCAAGCTCTTCAGGTGGTGCAGGTTTTGAGGGTTTTCTTTTTCTATAACGTTTATCATGGTTTGCTTGATTTATTAATTCGATTCTGGTTTTCTCGGGAGTATCTGTGAATATACGCGATTTACCTCTTTCGCGGCCACTTTGTCGCTTTTTCCGAAGTTCAGCTTTTGGATACGGTTTTATAAGTTCTAGTGCGACAGAGTTTAATGGTGTATCACGCGAAGTTGATGGTTTTTGGATTTGATGCTGTAAAATTGTTTGTTTATATGAGATAGCAGCATCGCTTGTGGCTGGATTAGTATTTGGGATAGCAGTATTGCTTGTATTCATTGGAATATCTGGAATGATAGCTGCATTTGTGACAAGCTGATTATCTGGAATAGCAGCATCATTTGAGTCAGGTTGAGTATATGGTCGGTCCGTTACGTACGAGCACGCTTTGCGAGCTGAGGAATATCGTAGATGGTTATTAATTTTCCTGGATGTGTTAGCAAATAATCGTTGAATGCCACCTTAAGAGCGCTTTTAAAGGGCCCGAAAATTCCAACATCTAGTGGTTGTAATTTGTGCGAACAGTGTGGTGGAAATGAGAGGAGCACAATTCCCCACATTCTTGCAAAATCAATCGCAGGCAATGAGCAATGGCTGTTGTGGTTGTCCATCAACAATAGAATTGGATTGTCCTTGGTACATTGCGAATGCTTTTGAATGTGTTTCAGAACTTCAGGAAAGAGTTCGACAGTTATCCAACCAGTCTTCGAAGCAATTCCTAAACTCTCAGTTGGAGCTCCCTGTAAAAACTGTTCTTTATAGCGCACACGCGGAAATATAAACACTGGTGGAAGAGAGTTTCCCGCAGCGTTAACGATTGCAGTGAACGTTACTAACTCACCACGTTCTCCAGAAACGATTTGACCAACTTGTCTTTTAGATTTGTCTGCAATAACCTACAAAAGAGAAAACAATTAAATTATAGGTAAATTTTAATTTTTAATACTAGGTATGTTAAAGGATTACTTTTGGAGCTTGCATTACAGTAGTTATGCCAGTTTCATCCAGGTTAAATATCTTAGAAGCATTGAATTTATATCGTTCTAATACTGTCACATAATTATTAAAGAATTCGCCTACGTTTGTAGCATTGAAAGCAGTAGCTCTAGCTAAACTTGTATTCTCAGGTTTTCTTAAGCTTAGTTCAGGATGTCTTTTCATATATCCATACATCCAATCCCTTCCGGCTGCTCTATTTAAGTCCCAACTGCCAGGATAAGATTTGCCCAGTTTCTGAGCATACTGATAAGCCAGATTTTGCGTTTGAACATATGTAAGGCCATAGTTTATTTGGGAAGATCGTAGTAAATATTTTTTCAGCTCTTCCTCCTCGTTTATGGAAAATACCTGTCGGTGATGGGCCGACTTTGAAGTCGTTAAATTATCTTCACTCTCATTTCCAGAATCCTCTTGATGCATCGGTGGATATGATTTTTTGGCCAACTTTACCCTCTTAAACAGGGTGTTATGATTTATTAAATATTTTAAAGCAGTTCCGCGAATCGATTGTTTCCTTATTAAAACATCTCTCAAAGCTGAGGTCATAATCGTTTCATTAATTTTTTCTTGATTTTTCCTTTTATAATTTCTAACCATTCTGAAAATAACCGTTATTCAAGTAAATTATAATGACTGATTGGTATGTACAATTTAATTATAATGTCTTGGGGTTAAAATAAGCATGCTTATTTTTACCCCATGCTAAATGCTTAACTTAGCCCCATGTCATTTTTTTTAATGGCGGTCAAAAAATATGTGTCATGCATATCAATAATTACAAATATAATTCGTAACAAAACAGTAAATTTCATATAGATAATAATGGCATAAAAAAATAAATACCTGGAATAGTTATAAACCCACAATTCAAAATTTTTTAAAAACAAAAAAAAACACTTTTATTTATCAAAAACACATTTACACCTGTAAGTCCAAACTGAAACTGAATATCGAAATCATTTTTTTTAGCATAAAGATAATATTACCGTTATTCATTGTTTTGTCTCACTCTCCTCTGATACGATTAGATCGAGAGATATTTGTTCTGTTTACTTTTACCCCGCGCTTAAAATAGCCCCACTTCCCCCAATGAATCTTTTTTTCAAGATTGAAAATTCATCTCAAACGATAAAAAATGGGTAAAGTTTTTTAGTAGTTGTTCTGAATGTAAAAACTTAAAAAAAATTGTATGTTTCATATTTTTTATACAACATTCAAATGCTACATATGAAAGGGTATTCAGTTTGATGAATGGAGAAAAGAAAGACAAAAACTTTCAATAGAAAATTTGGAGGCTGAATTAATGACTAAAGAGAATTTTAAAATGTCTTGTCAGCAATTTAGAAAATTTTTGCAGACCGAAGAAGGAATTCTTATTTTAAAAAAGGCCATGTCAAGCGATAAATGCAACTGAGGGATTATATATATATTTATATATTTCTTATTTTAGTTTATATATTTTTAATTTGTGCAATAATGAATTATGTGATATAACGCATTTCTAACATAATATTTGTAATTTAGAATTTTATTACACAAACTTGTGATTGTGATTTATTATGCATAATAGTATGTAAATAAATGTTTATTTAGTATTTTTTAGCTGGTATTTTTGTAACTGCTTTATTGAACCTGAATATATATTTTGCAAACAATTATTTTGTCCCGCTGACTTATTTAAAAAATATGCCAACCCTAAATAGCATTGGGTGAACCGCTACACGACTCCTCCGCAAGTGATTTTTCTGTCTCTGCGAAACATGGTTGGTTTCGGTATGTACGTCGAAGAGCACACCAGATAGGTTGGGAGTATGCGCTTCGACCATATACCTGATGTAAAGCTCTAATCTCTCCTCACTGAGTGCTGTGTCGCATACAGAGCTGCCATGTCATGGTAGGCAAAGCTGTGACATGCCAGATCAGAAAATGAATTCTGAAGTTCGTAGACGATAGGCTTTTGGGCCAATCAAGAAGTGTTTGCTGTGGCCGCTTTGAGGCCACTCTTGGCCTTGTCTGTGGCCGGTTGAGGGTGGGACAGTCGAAGTGAGTCTCGACTGTGTCCCAGTTTCCTGGACGTTTTGCGGTACCTCATTTTATGGAGCCATTTGAAGTAAAACAAAAGAAAATGAAATTTTTTTTATCCTAAAATTATGGCATAATGAACCTCACGATTACTCCTGATTACTGGTCAATAATGAAAAACGCAAGATAGTTGGAAATTTCTAGACATGTTGGAAAAGCAAACAAATTATGGGAATCTGCTGTCATTTTCTCAACACGACTGGCAAAACATTATAACAGAGCATTATGATCAAGTTTTAAGTTTTTATAAGGATGACGAAAATAATCGAATGATTCCAAATAAAAAAATGGAGGTGTGGCCAACATACCTTTTACGAACAGAGAATTTTGAGAAATTTTATTTTTTTTTAATTTTAATTTTTTATTTTTATGTTTTGGAAACATTTTGTATTAAGTAGTTTTTTGTAAACCTTATACAATTTAAGACATTTGCAAAATAAATTTCCTGAACCAAGGGAGTGGCCAATTCTGGTAAGCCGATTTGGAGTAAAATTCACTGGGAACTCCCAATTTATAAAAAAAGCTTAAATCTGAAGTTTCAGTTCGATTGGTTAAACCATCTGGGCTGTAGAGAGGACACAGACTTACAGACAGAAACAATTTCGAAAACTTATTTTTCGGACTCAGGGACCTCAAAACAGATAAATCTCTAAAAATCTCAAGGTCCAAAATTTTCATGATTAAAAAGAGATGATCCAAAAATGGTTACTACTTTCTGATGTAAAGAGTCTCCAAATTCAGCTCAAAAAAAATAATATTCCCAATATTCAATAGGCTTGATCAAATTTGCTAAGCTCCGATAAAAGTGATGCGTCCTTGCTGTATCAAGTGGCACACATTCGGTATGCGTTTGTTCTGTTCACCAGAGCAAAACAATGTTCGATGCGGTCTATCATCATCTAGTAAAACTAACTGAATGTTCTGAAACTCTAATGAGAAATATCAAGATTGCTTTAAATTTGTTTTGTGTAAGAATCCATGATCATCTTGTTGTCTCCGAGAATGTTCGTCTTGCTTAAACGTTCAAGTTTTTTCTGATTATTTCTCAATGTTATGACAAGTAACTGATAGGGGTACATTAAAGAAAAAATGTCTACTTCCAGAAGATTTTTTAGATGAATTTTGAACTTTAAACAAAATGCAAAATGCAAGTGCAAAAATCTTCTAAAAAATCTTCTGGAGATAGACATTTTAGACCTGTAGGAAAACTACTACTGCATATATTAATAATGTCAAAGAAAATTTAAAAATCGGTGAAGATTTGATTAAGACAGATTTCTCGGAAAATTTTGCTTTCGTTGTGAAAGATGCAGCGCAACCTTTCCAATATAACAACAATCAATGTACATTCCACCCTGTACTATTTTACTACACGACTGATAAAAGTTTAATCCTCATATCTAATAGCAGAAACCATGGCTCAAATAAATATTGATGCCAGTAATAAAAACATATGCCTTTCAGTCAAAAAGGTTATATAATTCAGTGACGGCGTGAAATAACATTATAAGAACAAGTTTCAAATTAGCAATCTTGTGCATCGTAAAGACTTTAGTGTTAAAGCTGATTGGAATTTTTATGCAACTGCTTATGGCAAGGGTGCATGTGACGGTATTGGAGCTACTAATTTAAATCAAACAAAATGAAAACAACTCCTGGGTAGCGATTTTGGTCGCAATTTGAGGATTGAGTTGAGAATTACCGGAAGGCAATAGTATTGGTAAGTTGTATTGGTGTCCAAAGAATAGAGAAAAACTCAGAATAAACATTTGAGATATAAAAAAAAAACAATTCAGTGTCATCTCATGCGTAAGAAAGGTTGTACATATTTTTATTACCAGTAATTTTCTGCAAAATTTAAAACTAATAAAATTGTTACTTGAATAACGATTTGAAGATAAATAAATATTAATTAAAAAAGGCAAATAAGTCACAAAAATATTTATAAACTATAATTTTATTAATAATTTTAAGTTAGAAAAATTACACGACGTACATACTCCCTTTCCTGTGCTTGGATCAACACTAAAAGTTAAAATCACTAATTTACTTCTTATATTTTTCACATTATCCCTCTTATCCGATGTTAAACAAAGAAACCTTATGCCATGTTATATTAAACAAAAAACTAAAAAATACGTACATTTGACAGTGTCTAATGGGCGTTTTTTTAAGTTTTTTGTTTAACATGATGCAAATAAGAGAGATAAAATGACACGAAAAAGAGGGATATAAAATATAATGTGGAAAAAATAAGAAGTAAATTAGTTATTTTGGCTTAGTGTTAATTCAAGCACAGGAAAGGGTGGATGTACGTCGTGTGATTTTTCATCATTTTAAATTATTAATAAAATTATAGTTTATCAATATTTATCTGACTTATTGTCCATTTTTAGTTAATATTTATTTATCTTTAAATCATTATTTAATTAACAATTTTATTAGTTTTAAATTTTGCAGAAAATTACTGGAAATAAAAATATGTACAACATTCCTTTCATGCGCATGAGATAACACTGAATTTTTTTTTTGATTTTTCAAATGTTTATTCTCACATAACTCAAAAAAAAAAAAAAAAAAGTTAAAAATATTATGAATGTGGTCGACGAACAATGTAAAAATTAAAAACCATTTATTTATGCTGCTTTTTGTTTTTTATATTGAAGATCACCACGAGCAATTGATTGCGTTTATATTGTTTTGGATTTTTGGTAACGAAGTAAAATGAATGTCTCGTTTACAACAACAATAGATAGAAAAACATCAATTCCTCATGCTAAAAGGTAGGGAAAAATAACTCAAGGCGAGCGGAAGCAACAAAAAAGTTGAACCGATTTCACCCGCTTAGCTTATTTTTGATACTTACCATCATGAGAAAACACACTAATACAATAAAAATATTTGACGGCACACAATAGCAAAATGAATATTATACGCCGTGTACATATACAAAATTCTCAATCCTCAATCCTCGTTTTGCGACCAAAATCGACGTCCAGTGAGAAGAATATAATAATACGTTTTAAAATATTAGTATTTTAGACAATAAATAGTCAGAAAACAATTATTGTTTATGTTTTTTAAATCGTATATTAAACAGAAAGTGTTTTTATAATGAAAAATTAGAGTACCTATAAAATAAAATTAAAATCAGCTGCTCCTAGCTTCGCCTCGATTTTTTATGTGCATTTTAAACTAAAAAATTGTTGGCCTTACCAAATGAACAAAACGGGAAAAAAATCCATATTTTATAAAATTTAGGTTATTTGACGTATATGGGTTGTTAGTAAGGGATGATGGGGTGAAATTTTGTTAATATGACTAGAAATTCGTAATCGGTCACCCAAAAACCATGAAAATGGCATAAGTCTTCACTGTAATATGAATTTACGGTATTTTATGCATAAGGGTTGTCAATAAGGGATGGGGTGATTTTTTGTAAATGTGACTAAGGAGTTCTTGTGCTTATTAGCCTAGGTTCGGAGGCTCTGGGGCTAACAGCCAAAGTTGAGGAGGTATTTGATTTCAAAACTATTGTTGAGATCTAAATTTAAAGCTATCTTTATAGAATTTATAGAAATTTTTAGGTTAGTTTGACGGGCCATGGGATTTTTAAGGTTACATAAACGGTCAACGGAATATAATAACTTATATTTAGAGGCTACATGTTTCAAAAGTTTAAGTCAAGAGTGGTACGGTATTTATAAGCTTAATAAATTATTGTGTAATAGGGATTTTTGAGGTTAGGTTGAGGGGTTCTGTGACTATGAAGCTTAGGCTAAGGTTGGGGGATTTTTAGCTTCGGTTGTAAGGCATAGGTTAATGGACTATGGTTTATAAAAGTATATATGACTTTGAATTCTCAATAAGCGACCTTGAGAACATTCATAGTGGGAGTTTCTATACCATTTATCCGGGGGTTTCGCTCGTTGTTGCTGCCATTTTGGATCCGCCATCTTGAATTATTCAAAAGGCCAGTCGAATTTCGAAAGCATATGCTTCTACGAGCAATTTAAGCCCAAAACGAATTCTTATGTTACGTCAAATTTTGGACAGAGAGGTGATCCAGTTCACGTGAAACGTATCGTACACAATACAGGTAATCTACAACAATAATAAAATATATTTTTAATTCAAACAGATTTTTTCAATCAAATAATCGTTTTATTTAAATTTCTTTTATTTCTTTAGTGGAATTTACACGGTCAATATTAGTGTCATTACCGATAACATCATTACCTCCAAAATTCTTGCGTCATTACTTCTTCATTATTTTTAAACGTGCACCATCATTTTATTGTCATTTAAAGCGATTGTGGGAGTTATAAAAATATTGAACAAATAATATTGCAAGAGTATTGGAGCTTTATTTATTGATTATTTGTTAAATTAAATTGATTATATGTCGAAAAACCGATAGTTTCGAATTAACAATATAACACAAAGCAAGTAATTCAATATAAACAACATAAAAATTACCGTTTGTACGGAAATTAATCCACAACCTAGGATTTACCCAGCGTTTAGTAAGGTTAAACGTAGATTATTTAATTCACAGTTATTTTAAAAATCCACGGCTTTTGATAGATTTTTAGTTTTTTCAAAAATATAAAAATGGCTTCATTATCATCATCATTATCTTCATCTTCAAAAGATTCAGATTATTTTTTTGATGAGAAACGAAGAAAAATCAGAACATTTAAAGAACGAATCTATCCTGATGTTTATGATGATAATGAATTTAAAAAAAAATTTAGATTTACAAAAGAAGGCTTTTATTATACACTTCCGAGCAACTAAATCGAGTCAAACTTTCATCGCTCACAGAAAGGCGAACTTTTTTGAAATGGCTTCACCGATTTTCACAAAACATTATTTTTGACAGCCTGATATTTTGATGCGATTGCTTTAATTTGAAAACTACTGTATAGATTTTAATGATAAAGGTGTCCTTGTAAAGATAAAATTCTAAGCCGTCAAAAAAAGTTGTTTTACGAAAATCGGTTAAGCCATCGCGCAGAGGTTTGAGTCGAATTAGTTGCTCGGGAGTGTATATTAGATCTAATAAAAGATGATCTGATTTGTAAAGATAATATAAATTATCCGATTTCCCAGGAATAACAACTTAAAGGTGCTCTTCGTTATTATGCTACTGGTACTTCTTATGGTGTTACCGAGGAATTAATTGGAGTACATCAAACTGTTGCTTGTAGAGCTGTTCACAAATTTTATCGAACACTAGCACGTTTGGGTAAAGAATATACAAAAATGCCTGAAAACGATGCCAAACTAAATATCTTAAAACAAAAATTTTATAACAAAAAAGAATTACCAAAATGCATAGGATGTTTGATGAAACGTATATTCAAATTAAATATCCGGGTGGCGAAAATTTTGAACTTTATAGGAATAGAAAGGGGTATTTTAAGATTTAATATTTATAAGAAAAATAATCAATTTCCTTAATTAATTTATTCGTTCAGGTGGTTTGATTAAGCTCATGACCAAACAATCTTGAATTTCTCCCAATTGCGAACCGGATTTGAATCTGGGAAATTTGGTGATTCTCTTATGATTAGTGATGCTGGATACGGGTGTAAACATTTTTTAATCACACCGTTACGCCATCTTCAAACAACAAAGTAATTATTAGTTAAAATACTAATTAATAAGAATGTTATGTGTATTCAATAAATTATTTGAATTTTATTTCAGAGTCACAACTGGAAACATGTAATGTTGTGACAATAATTATTGCCACAGCTGTTCTACATAATATCAGTATATTGCTAAATGAACCTGAGCCAACTGTTAACACCAAAGTAATTATTGGTGGTTTTCTAAATGAAGGATCCAATCGATCAACCCATGCAGAATACACCAGGAAAACCTTTATTCGGTGAGACAGTATTATAAGAAGCTTTAAATAAAATTGTAATTTTTTTTTTTTTTTTGATTTATAACATAAAATTTTCGTTAATGAGAAATTGACAATTTATCTTAATTTTCATATGTTTGTGGCGGCTCACTCGTTTGGCTCACATACATTTGCTCACTCGCCGCATAAACTAATTCGTCCGCACAAAACAATACACCTATTCACTGCTGCAAACATGCCAACTGTGCGCCGAAAAATAAAACACGAAACACAAAAGCAAAATAAAATTAAATTAATTAGTCTCGTCTCGGATTTCGCGCTTAGCGCACTCGCGCTCATTTCGAAAATTTCCAAACACAAAAGATGGTGGTAAATAAAATAAAATAAAATTGGTGATACAAACATCATGAAGCAACGGGTTACAGTTTCATCATACAGTATCTACGTACGGTACAATAGAAATATTTCAACAAACGGTACCTACGTATAGTACAAGTAATCGAGCCGCACCCAAAAATTAAATATCAGTAATCAGCAAGAAAAATTAAGGACACCAACATTTTCAACAACAACGGAGTCAGTAACAACAACCAAAAAAAATAAAAAAACATCATGGCGCGAGACAACGATAGTATCCACATCATCGGTGCCATCGACAGATTGATCGTCATCGTTATCACACCGCCGGTAGCAACATTATCACCACCATCACCGTCATCACACCAGCTGACAATTATGACATCATTACCGTCACCGCCATATCATCACCGCCATCATCACACCAGCCGGCCTTCGCCATCGTCAACGTCATCGCCTTCATCATCATGGCCGCCACCGACGAGACAGCAACAACATCACCATCACCATCAACTCAGTTTTTTGTAAATTTTGTTACCACCATTTTAATTTTTTTTTTTTTTAATTTTCAATTCCGGGTTCATTTTTTAATTTTTTTTTCGATAAATAAATTTTGTTTGTGTTTCATTACCATGGCTCTATAAAATAGTCTTTCCATGTCACCGGGACACAGTCGAGACTCACTGTGATTGTCCCACCCTCTCACGATAAAGTCAAGACGCACATCAACTTTCTCAGGCCACAGTCGAGTCCGTGGGCTGGCCTCAAAGCGGCCACTGAAAACACCTCTTGGCTGGCCCTAAAGCTCATCGACTCCAGACTTCAGAATTCATTTTCTGGGGGCATATTATGAAATTTTTCGAATTCGATTTTTTCGATATCTATTATGAAGCTAAAACAAAAAATTTCGCGGCGAATTTTTTCGAACGGACATGTTATCGAAAAAATTCTCCCTATTATGAAACTAAAAAGAAAAAATGGCATCGAATTTTTTCGTAAAAAAATATTCTCTAAATTATTTTAAAAAATAATAACTAGATGTTCAAAAAATAATTATTGAATCTAGTTTATTCAAACTATTTTTTGAGAATTTATTTAAGAAATACAGAAATTACGTTCCTTATATTGGCTTTATAATAAAAATTTCGATGTAAGTTTTATTCTAATTATTTATGTTTAAGTTGATTAAGAAATATATAACACAATTAATAAATTTTTTTAATTCAAATTTGTTTATCAGGACGACGCACACCAACCAATTTAATGTGCTAATCTCTTTCATGGAGAAATATTAGGGGATAGCAAAAAATTATTTAAATTGGCCTCAGTTTAAAGAAACTATTAACAAACTATGGGAAGATTCGACTAAAGTGCTAAATGGCGAACGTCCTCCAACAACTGAAAAAAAGTATGGATTTCATGAATTGTTCAAATGGTCCACACAAATCAAAGCGAATATTTTTTTTATTTTAATTACTATTTTTAATTAACTTTATTAATCACAACCTATAACGCAAAAACCTTTCTATTATGGTTAATATGGGACTTATCTAATTTTTCGATATCGAAAACATTCGAAAACTAACTTCATAATAGGACACATCCGCATCGAATCGAATTTTTTCGATATCGAAAAAAATCGAAATCGATAAATTTCACAATAGGCCTTCTGGTCTGGCACGTCACAGCTTTGTCGTGACATGGAAACTCGGTCGCTGGACCATTATTGTGTCAAACTGGTTTGGTGGACAGTGAGGGAAGATTAGGGGTACACATCAAGTATTGGTCGAAGCCCTGGCTCCCAACCTACCTGGTGTGCTTCAACGCTTCCTTTCACCCCTGCCCATCTGCCATCACGATACAAACTGCACATTCACTCGCTTGCTTCACCAGGGGCCCTATTTCTGAATACGAATACGAACAAAATATGTACGAAATCATGCCATTTGTATTTCTGAATGCGAATACGTATAATTCTGTTACGAATTCGTATATTCTTGATTCGTTGTAAAATTTCCCCTATTTCGCAATACGAATTCGAACCGTTTTTGTACGTTCATGAACGGATTTTTCTTCGATGACAAATTAGTTAACGACATCAAATAAAATAAGCAAGATACACACAATAAATTTATATTTTGACAATTTTTTTTTTAAAGCAAAATCATATTTTTAGAAGTTAAAAGATAATCCTTTTTTATTGAAAATATTACTTATTTAGCAAACTTTCACCAATTTATGTATGTATTCCGAATTTGCCTGCAATATTTTGTATAATCCACACAAACCATTTTGAAAAATCCATTGTCTAAAATCTAAATAAATAAACATAAATAAATGCACAAATTTTGGTTTACTTTAAATTTTAATTATTTTAGTTGGACACAAAATATTTATGAAACACTGGCCATACTCGATTTTATCCATAAAGAAAATTAGATTGATGTCAAAATTTTGACATATTGACGTGTATTTTTAGATTTATACTATCATTTTAACGATATTTCACGTAAAACCAAAATTTCCTTTTGCCTACACTACAAAAATTAAAATATACTATACGTTCGTATTCAGAAATACCGAAGTATTTACGGATCGAATAGAACTTTCGTTTCGTACACAGATTCGTATCGTATTCAGAAATAGGGACCCAGACATCTTAAAACAGCTCTGTCTGCAGCACAGCACTTCAGTGGAGGAAGATAAGTGGTACCCACCGATATTTGGTCGACGCCTCTTGCTCCCATCCTGTCAGGTGTCGGCTTTGACGAACAACCTCCTTCATAGTTACTGATGCAAGAATCGACCGAACACATTCTCTTCGACTCCGTTAATGAATCTTACGAGATAAGACATTTCAACGGAGTGATCGCCACTCCTGTTCGGCTGATCCAATATCAGTCTCCGAACACACAGACAGACCGAAACCAACCATGTTTCGTAGGAAGGAACTCACTTGCAGGGGAGTCCTGTGGCGGCTCACTCGTTTGGCTCACATACATTTGCTCACTCGCCACATCAACTAATTCGTCTACACGGCACCATGAAAACTCTACATTGATGAACTTTTGAATAAAATATTGCAAAGTGCAGATTAAATATTTTTTAGTTTTAAAATTTTTATTTTTTGAAAGCTTTTGATAAATTAAAACACAGGACCTTGTTATCTAAACTTTATTCGTTTGGATTAGATCAAAACATTGTCCAATGGTTCAATTCTTACCTAAGTAAAAGGTCCCACTATGTCTAAGTTCTTGATTCTAAATCAGTTATATTCATTCCATCATCTGGTGTACCTCAGGGTTCAATACTTGGGCCTTTACTGTTTTTATACTTCATTAATGATATTGTTGTTGGTATCAACAGTGAGGTTTCGTTACTCGCGAACGATTTAAAATTATTTCGTTTTATTCAATCAATGGATAATGGTGTGGCTCTCCAATCTGACATAAGCACCATTGTAAATTGGTATCATATCAATAATATGGAACTAAATATTACAAAATGTTGTGCACCACAAATTAAATTTAGACAGCTGTTCAATGGTTATTCTTACAAAATGCACGATTATACCTTCACAGCTTGTCCATTTGTCAGGAATTTGGGAATTATAATGAACTCAAATTTCTCATTTAATACTCATATAAATGAAATAATCAACAATGCTTACAGGATGCTTAGATTTGTAATGAGAACTGGCCTAGTTTGGCTGGTATCATATTAGTTCTCCTAAAACCTTTATAAGCCTTTACTATGGTCTTGTACATAGTAATATGGAGTATTTAACATCCATTTGGAATCCTTAATACAACATTTATTCATACAATATATAGAAGGTTTATAGCGGATGAGCTATCACTGTTTAAAATTATTAACAGAATGGTTGATTCCAATCTACAGATAAAGTAAATTTTAGATCTCAGAACCATCGCACTAATCTTAGAAAACTCTCCATTAATTAGACTACGAAACACGCACAATATTTTTTTTAACTCGATTGATTGGTTTTCGTTCGTAATGCAAGTCCAATTGTTAACTTCTGATGAAAATATTTTCGAAGTAATATGCACCTTAACAGTATCATGTATAGTTTTGAAAAAGTTGGTGCTGTAACGAGACGGAAAGTGACCGTTAAAAAATTTCGGACTATTATAAAGTAGTTGATCATTACCATGAAAATTATAGCAAGCCTCCTTACTGTTTGAATCGGTAAAATATTGTTTGATGCGAATAAAGGCCAGGAAGGAATTCAATTCTATTTCTTCTCAGTAATATTCGGAAAATCATATTTTGTTGGGCAGATAATGGCTTTAAAGTAGCAGTGTAATAACCACCCAACTTGAAAGTCCGTACTGCAATTAGAAGTAAATTTAGAAGCACTGTGATAAGTTAATTGGTCAATATTTGGCAGAAAACCAATGCTAGAAATTACCAGATACATTTTATTTTATCACTTAAAATTAGACTATGCTTATCAAACCAAGTACAGTAAAACTTTTAGATCAGAATTAATCATAGAAATCACTTCAGCGAGGAAATTCTTGTATAACCCAAAGCTTAATCGTCAGCAAGAGCAAATCCAGTTTTGCTACCATTTAATTTCTTCCGTTTAAGAGTTAGTGTAAATCGGAAGCAGCAAAGGGTCTAACACTGAACCTGCACAACACGATCATATTAGGCTAATTTAGCAGCATCAAGAAACAAACCCGCACAAAGTTTACCACAGTTCAGCCCGTTATGAATAGTTTGATTGATTAGAGTATTCGACCAAGGTATAAGTAAGAAATAAAAAAGATTTGGGGAGGTTCACAGACACTGGCCACAGATACCTAAGTATAGCCAATAGTGTAACACAATGACAATACATTTTAAAACTAATTTTATTTTGTATTAAATATTAAAACTGCATTCTGAAATTACATTTATTAGTTTGTTGAATCAGTAAGTAATAAATTACTGACATAATATCATAATTTGTGAGTAAGAATATTACTGAAAAATGTTATTATCAATTGACTGTTTTAAATAATAAACAGTAGTATAAACTGATTTTTATTTACCAATTTGAGGATCTCAGCGTATTTCAGCCAATTTTGTGAATTAAGTTCAATCAAACTGCCAGTTCGAAAAATTGCACTGGAAACTGTGCGCAAAAACGTTTCGTCACCAACCTAACTTTTTACCGCTCTGCTCGTTTCACGGTTAATGGTTTGATGATATTGTGGTTGTGTGCGCCACATTTAAAACTGATTTTTTATTGGTTCTCTCCAGTAAATCTGTTTAGATTGTTTTATAGATTGCTATTTCATCAATCGTAAAACCTACAACAAAATTATTCCTTCCCTACATTTGCAGGTTGATTTTATTTCAGTTTCAGTTATTTTGTATTTTTAATTTTTTGTCTATCAGGAAATTGTTCTGAGGATTCCGGGTTGGGCTCTAATGTTACAAGATTATCAGTAGAAGCGAGAGCACGGGCTAGGTTCAAGGACGTGGCCGTTGACTGTTATCTTGACCTTACGGAAACCATTCTTATAAATCATGCAAGCCAGTCAACAAAAAGACGATCATTTGAAGGTATGATCATAAAACTATTCGAACGCGGTCCATATGAGAAGTTTATCCTGGAAAGAGGCGTTTCGTTCAAAGAAGACGATGAAGGCAGAAAATTGTTGATGGTCACAAAAAGACTACAGCACGAAATCGTTAAAAACTTTTATGACGAGGGCCACTTAGGAGTCAAAAGATGGTGGAAGCAATTGAATGGAAATATTTCATTGAACATCGAAGGATTTATGTGAGAATAGCCAGTGAAATGGCATTGCTTGTATTCTGGCTAAAGGGAAGTCCGGAAAACCGGAAGGATTCCTTCATCATCGTGGCTATACCCCATGAAGACGTGGACATGTGCCGATACCATTAGAAAATTGGATATACGCTGACATTGGTACGGCATTCACTCCGAACGAGTTCACTTAATATTGTGTTGATAACCAGAGTCAGCTTTCACTTAACACGACAGACATTCGCACAGGTAACGGACAAGTTACGAATATACCGAAACGTTATTCCCGCTTTGACAAAATTGACCATTGATGCTCCAGAAAATTGGTACAGACATACGGATCGCTTCTTAAATGCGACTTGGCAAAGAAGCATTACAAGTAACCATTTGTCGTTATGTTTGGTAGTAAAGATAATAAATCCAGAAGATCAGCAAATGGTAGAAGTTATCGAGGTATATATTATGAACTATTTTTTCATGGAACGTGAACAGACGAGAATAAATATAATAGAAAAAACGCAGTTTGAATCGAGATTGTAAATTACACCAAAGTTTCTTGCCCTTATGAAATTGTTGAGGTGAGACAAAATGGGCGGTACAGAGTGGAGAAAATTGGCTGCCACAGCAAAGCAAATAGGACGACTTCGAGCGTCGATCATATAAACCCATGGCGAGATAATTATCCCGATTATGACAGTGATGACTAGTTTTAATAAAGGTGACCACGGTAATGGAGGGAATGACGAAAATCTCACTCATTCAAATGACATTAAAACCCAGGATGATGAAGACCCACGATGATTTAACCCCTTGATGATTAGATCTCATATGATGAGTAAACCTAACGAGGATTAAACCCATGAAAAAAAAAATCCATGATGATAAGAAACATCAAGGGAACGATATAGGATGACTGTTCGCCGAGATGGCGAACAACGCAGGAAGACTAAGCTGTAGCGTATTCCTTTTTGATCATCCTATGAGGCGATTACAAAAGATAGCAGGATTGTTATTTTATAAAGATCGATGTAGTTAGATAAAGGGGGGTCCCATTTGAAACGCGATATTTTAAAATGCGATTTGACAAAACGCGATATTTCAAAACGCAATATTTCAAAACGCGATATGGTACAAAACGCGATATAGCACAAAACACGATAATTTAAAAGGTGATATTTCAAAACGCATATCCTAGTTCCATCGTAAATGTTCAATTTAAAAGGTGATGGAAAATTTTATATGTGAAATGAAGTAAGATTAATAATTTTAAGATATCGCGTTTTGTACCATATCGAATTTTGAAATATCGCATTTTGAAATATCGCATTTTGTACCATATCGCATTTTGTACCATATTGCGTTTTGAAATATCACGTTTTGAAATATCGCGTTTTGTACTTTATCTCGTTTCGTCATATCGTGTTTTAAAATATCGCGTTTCGAGCGAATCAATGCAAAGATCCAGTGGCGATTGAAAAAGTTGTTACATGTATATTTACAATATTTACATCAAAAAAATATTTACATCAAAAATTTTCTAGTTACTTACTACAATTGGAAATGCAACAAATCATCCACAGCTGAGGCTTCAAATAAAAATGATTTTAAACCTGACTTAAATGTATTTAATTTACATGAGTATTTTAACTCATCCAGTAGGCTACTGAATATTTTAGGTGCCAATATTAGAAACGAATTGTGGAAATTTGTTGTTGTAAATTTTTCAAGACGAATATACTGCTAATATTTCGAATCGTAATTGATACTAACATTATACTGACTGACTTTAATAGGAAAAAATGTTTTTAAAACTTTATAGACAAACAGATGTCCATTAGGGAAAATCTCCGTCAACTCAAACAAAAACCACGAAGCAGATAGCCTCTTTGCGATTAGCATGATAGGAATAGTATGTTTTTGAGCTATAAGAAGGTTATGAATTCTTGAATAATAAGTCCTTCCCCAGCAGGCTAATGCATATGATAGACTCGATTCCACAAGCACAGAATAAATAATTCTTAAGACTGCGGAAGAAGACTGAACGCAAAATATAAAATTTTCGAATAAGACTATAGATATAATTACGAAGGGAATCGATATGAAGAAGCCACCATTTTCTCAGAAGTATATCAAATGCTTTTGTTAAATCTACAAACATAGACGTAACAGATCTTTTCTTGTCAAGAGCTGCATGTAGTAAATTTGTGAATTCTAATAAAGCACCTTCTGTAATTTTAGCTTTCCTAAATCCGAACTGCATATTATGCAAAAAATTTGTTTTATCTTAAAAACTCGTTACTCTTTATTGAGGTGCCTTTTCAATAAGTTTAGAAAACACGGATAGAAGTAATAGGTCTGTAATTTGCAACATCAGCTTTGATCCTTTTTTAAAAATAGGAATAAGGAGCCCTTCTTTAAGTTTAGCTGGGGAAATGGCAATACTATTAGCAATTTTCTTAACAAGGATATTTAAATGCCAGTGCAGAATAAGAAGATTTCAGAGTTGTTATGACTTTAAGGAATTTATCTGGACAAGCTTCAAAGAACACACTTGAATAAACAGCAGAATTGCTATAAATCAGGTCGGAAAAATTTTCACTAACATTACTTACGGTAAGTTTCAAATTATGAACTGCATTAACAAAGTAATTATTGAATATCTCTATCTATCTGCCATTTCACTTGTGTCAGTTACAGAACCATTTTCATTAGTGTCAATTTTCTCAATTTCAGCTTTTCTGCGGTCTTTGTTAAGAACCTCATCAACAAGTTTCCAGCATTTTGAAATATTTCCATTAACACTATCAAATTTATTGTTATAAAAGTCCACCTTAGCAAGAATCACTTCATGTTTAACCATTCTATTTAATTCATCGAAACGATTTTTTAAATCTAAATCATTCAAATTTCGACCTGCTAGCCTTCTAGATAAGTTATCCTTAAGCCTGATTTTACTCGGCAGTACATGTAGGTGTAATCCATGGCTTAATAATTCTGTTCTTTGATTTAAACTCAACCACCGAGGAATTTTTGTTTATATTCAATTTTAACAGAAAGATGAAATTCTCGTAAGCTATAGACAGATCTATTTGCAAATATGACTAATTTTCCGCAGATAAATCATTTGTTAAATTTGAATAATTAATTGCCTCTTTCTAGTATTTAGTTGCAAACGCTTTAGAAGGAGATACACAATTCAAAAAAAAATTTAATAGATCACATACAATGATCGATGATATTTAGAATTTGAACTTCTGCACTGAAGTTAAAATCAATCTTAGATAAATGGTCTAGACACGATTCTAGACGATTTTAGCCCGTGTGTTGCCATCATGAACAAATATAGTATTCATCAACAGATAAACGATCTTCAAGAATATTTATATTCATATCACCACAAATAATAAGATTTTTTAATTTTATTTTACTCCCGCTCTATTCATACGATTACACTTACCAAATAGATTAAAGCTAGGAATAGTGTAATTACCCATTTCATGATCTTCAATCCAGATCTCTGTTAGTAGGGTAATTTGTGGCATAGTCTCAAGTGCGGTCATATTTGCAAGAAATAAATTAAAGTAGCCGCTCAAGACAGAGCATTGAGCTCATTACAATAAAATGTTCAGCAATTAGCGGCTAATACCATTAACTAAACATAACTTTACATATCCAAAATGTACGTTTCTGCATTTACGTAATGTTCTTCCAGAAATGTTGTTTGCTTTCCATCTTATTGGTATTGTAATTTTATTTCCAATTATTTTCGTGGGTTTCCGCGATTTAGGCATGTAGTAGTTTTGCTTATGTTACATATATCAATTAAAATTTACGAATAATTCTATTAATTTAGAAAAAAAAAAATATTTTTCGGAAAAATTAAGCACAAGCGATTTTCAGCCGTTTGCTCATAAATTGAATGTAATAGAATGGAGCCGCGAAATAAATAAATGTCTGCATCTCTCCACTGTCCGCAGAACTTCACTATCCTCCCCAGTACCAATTAAAATTTTATTGGGATTAATGGTGTGATTTCTTACAGCAGCAGTACTATCATTACTTGTCGCAGCTTCATAACAACCAAGACCAAGTTCTATATTCTCATCATTGATAACAATAAATTTTTGTGCTTGGTTATTAATACCTGGAATAACAGGCGGCACATATATTCCACCTATAAACTGCCATAAACAACTTCTGGTTGAACTGATTCCTTACTAGGCATGATAGTATTATTGTTTATAATTCAATATTTTTTAATACTTTGGTCAATTCCGAAATTTTATTTACATGCACTTTATAAATATCCTAATACTTATCACAAAACCAGTATATATTATTAGAATGTGTTATTGCATCAAAGACAGTTTTTTTATTCCAACACATTTGAAGTGCGCAGCGTTTTGACACAGCCCACTACAAATTAAAACCTGCTCATTCACTTGTAATTCACATACCATGCAGTTACTGGAAACCATTTTTAATAAATATAATTTAACAGATTAGTTATAACAAGTTTTTATTGTCAATCAATATGCACAATTAGGATTCAAATCTTTTATAAATGTTCAAATATTATAGAACGAGGTCGTCGTAACAGCAATTAACGTGGGTGTGGGAATTCGGGTGCAAATTTTCATCAAAGATGAGTTTTCAAAAAAATCTCAGATAGGTTAATTCACTGTTAATTCGACGATATATACGTCAGTTTTTTGTAATTAAACATTTAGTTTGTGGAATATCAGTTTTTTATTTTTCTGTGTTTCATTTGACATATCTCTGATACCACATGTATTATGTTATTACATGAAGCATAAGACTTAGGGTTGAATGTCGTTATACAGTTATTGATTTTACAGAAAACCGCTATACTAAAAAGTGTGTAGTGAATTTTTAATAGCCAATCGATATTCACTTCCAGGGAGAAAAGCCGAAAATCCGCTGTAAAATCGATATTTTTTTATTGAGAGTCGCGCTAATATGATGGCGACTAGAAATGAACTAGTAAATAGCCACAAAGATGAATCCGTTTTTACTTTCAGGAAGACATTTCTAAGATGGCCTGTTTTTGTTATGAAAATATTTAGTTATGTAATAAACTTGATTTAAGTGATTTTGAGGTTTTTATGGAGCTTCACGTTCCCACTGCCACACATAAATCTTTGGTCATTTGTCATCAACTTGACGCCGCCTTAGATAAATATCTTTGCTACATAACTTTCGGCTCTGATAAGAACGGCTTTAAGGAACGAATTTAGCTCATATAGTTTAGATCTTCTGCAATTACAATTATATACCTTATCGTATTACTGGGAAGAAGTTAGACCCAATCCAGGTATTTAATTAAAAATTATTTACGTTAGTTGGTTATCTATGTAGTTTGATTTTAATTTTTTTTTGTCTAAATAAAGTTATTGGTAAGTGAAGGCCTTATTCCGGTACGATACTTACCACGGTACGATTTACATAATATTTATTTTCAAATAAGCATTTAATTTCAATACAAAAATATAAAGGGCTGAAACCTCATAAGGTGATCAGAACTTCGGTCTTCACTAATTCAATTCAAAAATCATTCTAAAATCCAATTTCCAATCCACATATCAAATTTCATCATATTCGGTTGAGAAATAGGCCAGTTCCCTCATACTCGGCCATATTCCAGAACTTAATTTAAAAATCATACACATATGTTGTAAATACATACAAACACTCACTTATATACATTGCTCAACTGCTCACTAAACACTAATCCAACCCAAACTCAACCCCAATTCAACCCGCAAATGGCCCTCAACTCAACCCTCTACCCAAACGCAAACTATCATCCAAGGCAATACTCGACCAGCATATATAAAAATTAGCCAACTGCTCACTATATCTTAATCCAGCCCCAACTTAAGTCCAACTCAACTTCAACTCAACCCGCAAATTGAGCCCTGACTTAACGTTCAACTCAACCCCAAACTCAATGCCCAACTCAATATTCAAACCAGCATATATAAAAAATTTGGTAAATATTTCTATATCTAGGTATTTTGGGTCAATTCGTATGGCAGGTACCCGACCCTCTTGACGCACAGGTTCTAAAATCTTTTCAAATCCCGGCCTTGACCATAGAAACATATTGGCAAAAAAAATTCTAAATCGAACAAGCCGTTCTCGAGATACGATGGGTACGGATACAGACAGACCAACAGACTTCCAGACAGACGGACGGACATTTTTTTTTTTTACTTTTTTAGACTCAGGGACTTTCAAAACGTCAAGAAAAGTGGTTTTGGACCAACCAATTTTTTCATCACTTTTTGACAGAATTTCAATACTTTGGTCTTTTTAGACCGAAGTAATATTTTTCATTTCGATTTGATTCATGCGGAGGAAATTTAGATATATTAAAATAAAACTAGATTAAACAACAACAAAAAAATTGTATATATACATATATGTTCATATGTTTGTATCGTCGTCATGCTATTGTGTGTACTTTAATCATGACAACCCGCTTAAAAAGTTATTTGGGCTTACCTAGTTAATCTTAGATTATTCGAAAATGTGAAAAATTTTGTCTTAAGCATGTCTAAGAAATCGATATCATGAGATTTTCATCGGTCGTCAAACATCTCAATATGATATTTCGGTAGGCATATGTGTGTGTGTGTGTGTTTTAACTATGCCAACCCGTATAAAAAGTTAGTCGGGTTTACCTAGTTAATATTAGAATACTAGGTAATGTAAAAATTTTCATCTTAGCGAATGTATTAGAAAACCGATATCTCCAAATTTTCACCGATCGACAAACATGTCACTGTGATATTTCGGTTGGTCTGTGTGTCTACTTTAATCATGACAACGCGCTAAAAAAGTTGTTAGGGTTTACCTAATTAACCTTAGATTACTCGAAAATGTGGAAAATGTTGTCTTAAGTGAGTCTAAGAAAATCGATATCTTATCTTAGCAAACATTTCACTATGATATTTCGGCAGGCCTATATGTGTGCTTTAATCATGACAACGCGTTTAAAAAGTTATTGGAGTTTACCTAGTTAATCTTAGATTATTCAAAAATGTGACAAATTTTCATCTTAACAGTATGTCTAATAAAATCAATATCTCGAGATTTTCACCGATCGGCAAACATGTCACTACGATATTTCGATAGGCTTGTGTGTCTACTTTAATCATGACAACCCGCTTAAGAAGTTTAAAGAAGGTTAAAAAAGGTTTAATGAGTTTCCTATCAAACAATAGATACCACAACAATAAATCATTAAAAATTTCAGCTTACACCAATTTTACTCGCCTTTTAAGACCAAGTGGCTGACACGTGGTGTACGATATTAAAATTAGAGGGTCAATATATGTAAATAAATAAATAAATTAAATAGACAAACGCTAATAACTTAAACGGGTTAGCAAGTTTAAAGCAAACACACAGGCATATCGAGATATTACAGTGAGACATTTGCCGCTCGGTGACGATATACCGGGAAATCGATTCGAACTAGGTAAATCCCAATAAGTTCTTAAACGGGTTGGCAGAATTAAAAAGCACACATAGGCCTACCAAATATCATAGTGAGATGTCTGCCGATCGGTGAAAATCTCGAAGTATCGATTTTCTTAGGCGTTAAATAAATATATTTCATCGAAATATTAGTACAGAAAACTATTTTATATTATTTCGCCCGAATGTATACTTTTTAATACACATATGAACACACCATCATGCAATTTTGTTGTTGTTATTTAATCTACTTAGTTTTATATTAAGATAAACTTCAGCCGCATTTTGATTTGTTATTTGTTGTTATTTTCGATTGATTCTTAAAACATTGTTGACTACCAGAACTTTGCGCTGCATCATTTGGAATATATAAATACGCAATTAGCCCCATCAGCATATTTATTTATTTGTTTTATTTAAAAATATCTTCTCAAACCGATCGAACGTATGCCATCATTCATTGATGATTGATTGATTTTTTATGTATGTACATAATATACATAAGGTACAAATATATTTTAGGGATGATGATGGAGGTGTATATCGGGGATGTGTCATTACAATATACGATAATTAGTTATCCTGGAAAAATTTCATTCGAAAATCCTACCCTGAATATACAAAACACAAAAAAAAAACAACAACAAATATTTAATCGACTCACTGTTGATATTCGGGCTGAAAAGGTAACACAAAAAATAAAACATATTTTTCCCTTCAATGTCGTTGTATGAGTGCGGAAAATTACATTGAAATGACGTCGGCGCTCTATACAACTCTACTGTATTTACCATACTCGACTGTGCGCAAGAATATTGATGGAAATATTTTTATTTTTGGAAAAATATATACAAAAAAAGAAAAAACAAAAACGGAAAATTCATGGGAAAAAGCACGCGGTTTATTCTATATACGTATGGATATATGTACATAATTTCGTAAATACATACTGATATAATGCAAGTGTGGTGCTATGATTTTGGAAAATAGATTTCCCATTACTCCTTTTTTATTTATTTAGTTTTCCAGTGTACGATGAAGTACAACAGATGCTCATTTAACTTTTTTTTTTTTTTTTTAAAGTTGGAAAATTTCATTTTTTTTATGACGAGCAGAAAACTTTATACTGGTAATGTTGTTATAGTGGACGAGTCAATAAGGCGCCAAGAGGTTAAATAATTAACACGCAACGTTTATTTGTGTATGCGTTTGTAGTTGTACATACAAATAGAGTAAATAGTGGTGTTAAGTTCAAGGACCGATTAATTTCTGTTTATTTCTTAAGCAATGAGAGGAAATTTCTATTTTCTTATACGTACGTAATTTGATATGAAAAAGCCCCCCCGAATATAATAATTAACGAAGGATATCGGATTATTTGGTGTTTGTTTTATATTATGTACATAACAATTTTTATTCACTATTATACATATGTGTGTGTGTGTGTTGATCGTAAAAATGTTTAGTATCAATAAAGCTTTTTATTGAATTTTCCTTCCCAATACCTCATATCAGGCTATTTAGGGTTTACTGTATCTCAAGAATTTTCGTTTCTACAAAAGACTAAATAATTCACCACAAAGTAATCAACATATGTACTACCATGAAAGAGATAAAGTAACTTAAAATTGCATGTTGCATTAATAAATCATATACTGTCTCTTTTTGACGTTCGCCTTATTCCGATTCAAACAGACGAAGATAAAATGCTTCTAAATAATTCACCTATTTTTTGTTTCTCTCACAGCATAAAATTTCCCCTCCGTTTTTGTTTTTTTTTAAATTAGCATAACATTTTTTTTTGTACTCCAACCTCTACATTCGATAAACGAGCGAGACTACACTAGTGATTTGTGATTTCTTGATGTGCACGAAGAGATGGGAAATTTTTCTCTTATTTATTTTACCTGTGTTTGAGCTTTGAGTATTGAGTATGCAAAAGGTAAGAACTTGCAAGCATAAAAAAGAACAGAGCTCCAGGGATGAACTAGATTTTTCACTAATTTGTCTCTGAATTTAATGCAAACATTTGAAACAAATTAGTTTGATAAAAAAAAAAAAAAATCGAAAAGGGGTGAAAAAGAAATAATAAACATAAAAAGAGAAAGAGAAAATATGTTATGAGATTGATGAGAGTGCGACCGACGTCGATAAGCAAGAGAGAATATATATTTTGTTTTAGTTTTTATATTCTGTTTTCTGTTTTGTGATGGTAAAATAATTATCTTATTTCCAGTCTTACATTGATATGCGAACAGTACGGAGGCTGTATATTGCATAAAACTATTTTTTTTTTGGTTTATTTTGATATTGAAAAATAAAAAATAAATTAAATAACAAAAAAAAAAAGAAATTCTTTTGAAAAAAAATCAACCGCGCGCGGTGCTTTTTGATTTTGCTGTGTTTATTTTTCGGTTTATTTCTTAAAACAGCTGACTGATTACTTTTATAAATAAAAATAAATTCTCGAGTGTTTTGTGTACTTACCTTAATATTTTTATGTGCAAAAGTGGCTTAATTATGGAAAAAGTATCACCAATACGACTAATTAAGAAAATTTGATTACTTACATCCAATCATAATTAATTGTTGTGAAACTTGAAACAATTAATTACGATCTTCTGTGTTTGTGATTTCTTGTGAATGTTTTCAGTTTGTTTTTTTTGTTTTTTTAATTTGTTTTTATTTACGCATTAATTAAAATTAATTAATCAAAGTATATAGTAAAATAAAAAGTTTTTAGTGATTTTAATTGATTAATTAGTTTAATCAGCTGAGTGATTTATTGTATCAAAAAAAAAGAAATAAAAAATAAAAAAATAATAATAATAAAATAAGTTGAGTGAAATCCCATATTTGTTTTGAGTGATATTTTAAGCGCTACCTATTTGATATAGGTGTATAAGAGTGAAATTTAAATTTGAGTGATTTGTGTGTTATCGTGTGTGGAAGTTTTTTTTCGCATTTTGTGTTTGTGTTTATGAAATGTACAAAGGATAGAAAAACACGGAAAATTGATTTTATGAAAATTTTTATAAAACACGAAAATTAAATTCCTACCGAAACAAAAACCAATAAAAATATATTAAATTGTAAGTTTTATGTTTTAAAATTAAATTTATTGATTTTTCCGGGAGCTTTTTATATACGACACGGTTGAAAATCAATATTTATATGTTATGGGGGCTTTTCACCTTTGTCATAATGCTTATGGTTATACGGTTTCCTAAAAACAGATTGAAAATTTGTAAGGTTGCATTGTAATAGATGGAAAAATGAAATCACAGTTTTTCCGTTACAATGATAGTTAGTTATAACCCATTCATGCATTTTAATTAAATATGTATGTACATATGTACATAATGCAGGTTTGCAACATAAAAAATCAAAAAAATTTTTACTAGTAAACTTTGTATTGTGCTTTGAATCCCCGCACATCATTCAAAAAAAAAAAAAATGAAGACAGACAGACAATCATCAATTATAATTTTTCATGGAAAACTTTTTAAATTGTCATTCAAAAAAATAAATAAAATTTATTCAAATTTTATTTTTTTTATTTTACCCAAATAACAATAAAAAAGTTTTTCCCCATTTTGTTGTCGCTGTTTGTGTTACTATGTGCGAGATGTGTATGTCTTATCAAATAAGATAAGCAACAGACAAAATATAAATAACGAAAAAGGAAAAATCAGAGGAAAAATTAAAAAAAATAATAATAATATAAACATACAAATCAAACTTTTTGTTGTTTGCTGCAAACAAACAGCACAAAGCACTCAAAATAGGATAAACCATTCAAGAGAAAAACGGAAAAAGGCCAGAGTGTATAGCACAGTTCTATATATAGAAAGAAAATAAGAAAATATTATAATTCGAAAGTTTTCCTTTTTTTTTTTTTGTGATTTTTCTTTTGGTTGCTGCTGATAATTCCACAACCGAACCAACCTCGAGACTTAAAGGAAAATAATAATAATAAAAATATAAATTCAACCCTCAAAACACACAAAAAAAAAACACTAATGGCCTTTTAAAAAACAGCTTAAGTGAGTATTCATATTGTTTTTCACCGAATACGACAACAACGACAACGACAAAAAAAAGCTTACATTTTAGGAATTTTGTATTTGTGTGGTATCAATGATTTCCAATAGAATCGGTTTAATGAAGTGTATGTTTTGTATATACACCTTGTGTATAACTTTTGAAATAAGATCAAGTAACATAAAACAATACATAGCTCAAACAAGAAACCGGCAAACACATTTTAAAGAATTTTAATTAAATTCTCAACTTGCTGTCATATATGTAGGTACTTGTATTGTACATTCAAAGAATTTTCCTAAGTGTGAGTGTTTTTCTTTCACAAGTAATTTATTGCGAAAACACTGGAACTAAGTACTAAGGAAGGTGAAAATTCATTTTCTTTTCGTTTTTATTCTCTGATTGAATTATTACGTTTGGTTTTAATTTTAAATGTCTGTTTGTTCATGGCTTTTTCCAGTGAATTAAAGAAAGGGGTCATCTTCATGTACATATATATTCAACCGGAAGTTTATCTTATGTTATCTATTCTAGATGTAAGTATGTAGAATTGAGTTATCAAAAATTTAAGACCTCCGCATTATCTCGTTCAGGTGAAATGCGAAAATTGAAATGAAATTTGTTTTGTTGCCTTGTGAATTATTTATCTGCATGTATGGATATGGAACGAGGCGCATCAATGTTATAATATATATACATATATCCTTCCTCTACAGTTGTTTTATCCTTCGGTACATATTCCAAACCATAGGGATAAGTTAAACAAACAAAAATCATGTTGATAGTAATTCATGTATTTTTAATCCATGATTATATTATGATTTTGGTATATCCTTATACGTGGTAGCCGTTTTTATGTTTTTTGGCTCCCGAAATGAGGATATAGAGGAAGAAATCATAAAGATGGTGGTGTATGTATACATAACCTAGATGGATTACAACAGATCTTTGGGGAATAAAATATGTACAGAACATTATATACCGTACAGTAGCATGAAGGAAAATATGTACATAAATTGAAATGAACGAAACAAAAAAAGCAAATGAAAAAACTTTTGGGGAATTGGCTTGTGAAACAAAAACAATAATTAAATAATAATTTCCTGAATCATATCCAATTTTCATAATATGTACGCTATATGCATTGCATCGTGTGAAAAACTAAAAATTTCTCATACATCTCAAATTTTTCCGTTTATCTCTTGACATATCAACCATGTAGAACACCCATGAGACTTATAAAACGAAATAAAAAACCATCACACTAATTTTCAAGACAAGTTGAGAGCCGCCGCTACCGCACAAAAATCATTTTTCATTTTTTTTTTAAATATGTACCACACAATAACAACAAATCCAAAAAGGGGATTTTCCTTGTATCTCGTATCAATGTTGTTGTTGTTGGAAAATATTCAATATAAATAACCAAAATATGTTGACGATGATCTGAACAAAGAAGAGGTCAAATATTGATTTGACTTTAGGAACATTTTTGTTGTTGTTGAAACAGCGCCGCGATATTCCTAATGATATTTTTTCACTAAGTACGATTATAACGATACATTTTTCTCGCACTTTACCCTCAACGTATACATTATTATATACCAAAATACATCACAAAAAAAAAAATATCCTAAAGATACAATTAACCTCACAATTTGTGAAGTTGGTTTTATTTTTGTGTGTTCAGTACTATACACAAGAATATTCGTGTTTTGTGTTTTTATTTGTAGATGCTACTCACGACCCTCATCTATCATTCATTCATCTTAAAAATGTATTATTATTTTTCCGTTTTTTTGTTTTGTCGAGGATTTTCATCAAAAAATTATTAAATAATGGAAATTTTTATCTTTATGCAGACATGTCACGAATAGATTAGATAAAATGAGATATTGTTGCTTTCGGTTTTTTATTTTTATTGTTGTTATATACGATTTTTTAATTGAATTGAAGGATCCATCCGACTATACAGATATGTTACGATGTAACACATAAAACGCTTTAGGCTAAGCTTTTTTTTTTTTTTGATATGAAATACGTATTTAGATTCTAGTTATTTGCAGGTTTTTCTCTTCTATTCAATCGAAAAATTGATATGCCAAAATTGACGTTTCAACTAGCAAAAGTGAAAATTTTGAAATTTTCATATTTAAAAAAAAAAAAAAATTTTTTTTATTTGGGGTGATAGTTTGGTATAATTGACGGAGATCGGCAAAGTTTTATTTTCAGATCTCTGACATATAGTTGACATCAACCTCTTTACAGTTTCACAATTTAATGATTGATGATATTCAAATTAAAATAAATTTGGGTTTTAAAAAATTAATTGTGATTAAAATATTGTATACCAACGAACTATCGACCTTTATCAACGGTCTGGTTTCTTCTAATTAATGTTACATACGTAATACTCAAAATTACTTCATAGGTGTTGGGTGCAGCTTTCGAAAAGTCAAATATAAAATTGAGGTTTAAAAATTGGTAACGCAACCTAAACGAATCTAAATAATTTTGGTACTTTTGGGTCTTCAATTATAATTTTCAAACCCATATTCTCAAAGCAATTGCTTTTAGAAATTCTAAAAAAAATGTAAAATCCTCTAAAGGAACAAATGTATGTACTCAATACGTGCGTGCGTGCGAATAGTGGTATATTGGAAGGGATTCTGCTTTTGAGAATGTTGGGTAATCACTCCAATCCCAATTCGTAACAGAGAATTACAGTCAGATTAGTAAATTATATAATAAAAATCTTAATTTCTTTCTCAATAATATGAATATTTCACAATTGCCCATCGTTGCCCAGTTAAATCCGGCAAAGTGATAAACAGACTCATTACGTCATTTGCCATCATTTTCCGCAATAACTAACAAAATAAAAATCAGATTAAATCATTTCTTATATCATTCGACTAATAAATATTTTAGCCGTTACTAAATTGGACCAATTGAAATTTCGAATTTTTCATAAGCTTTATTTAACCTAATAATTCATTTACATAAGTAAGTACATAATTGTTGTTTGATTTAAATTAAGTATAAAGGATAGGTTTATCTAAGTAACTTTCTTGAAAAATTAACAATCTTTCGAAATTTCAATGCACTTATTTGGGTTTACCTTCATCTTTTGGGAGAAATTACCCGTCTTATCTCGATTTTGTCGTTACAGTTGGTTTTATACACTTTTTAGTACTTTTAATGAGTATTACATCATTTCTAAAAAACAATTCAAATTATTATATTTATGAATTGCTCTAATGAAAGAAATACCGTTAAAAATCTAGTCTAGCAGGATGCGGGATGCCAGATTTTCAAAATGGCTAAGGGGGACAAAAAACAATTTACATTTTTTTAATGTAATAAACTAAGAAATTATAACAGTTTTTTATATGAAATACCTCAGAAATCACTTCAGAACAAGTCAACATATTTTAAACATATTTATCACTACTCTTGATTCCTAATTCCAGCAAACTCATACCAAAGTTTTGATTGATGGTTCGGTCTTAAAATTTTCTAAAAGAAGCCTATTTCTGTCTTTGAGCCAAGCAACGTTCATCAAAGTGATTCAAAATTCAACCTTCAACATTCGCTCGTATTCGGCATTTCAATGAGAGATAGAGAAAATGTATTGGATTATTTTTAATCAATTAGGCGACGAAAATTTTCTAAAAAAGGAAATCCATTTAAGATCCAATTTCAGTTGGCTTTCTTCTTCAGTCTTCAATGTTAACATTGATTTTGTAAGTGTGTATTCACAATTTCTGGTATGTTTTGAAAAAATGGTGATTTTTAGCTGTGTATTGTTAAAATGAAACCGTAATTCTAAATATTAATTTGATTCGTCAAAAAATTTTGCAACGCTAATTTCGAATTTTGCTACTGCATCATGGTGTCACATTTTCGAACTATTTGGGTAGTCAGAGAACCGTAAAATTCTTCGTTCCTTCTTTCTAATAATGTTCGTCTAATGTTATTAATAATTCAATTAACTTTTGTTATTAAAATAGAGTTATTTTTTTAAAGAGATATGCTTCATTCAACTCATCCTCAAAAAATTTGTTGTAAAATTAGTAGAATATCCGTCTGAGTCAAGAAGTATGCTTTAATTGGTACATAATTGAATAGCATTCTCTCTACGGCTGGTAGTAAAAATAATGTTGTTGGAACAAGCTTAAACTTCATTATAAGATTTGATTATAATGGTCATCAATTTTTTAAAATAAATAATCCCCTTTTAGCTGCATTATGTATAATGTGAGGATTACAACCACTACAGAAAATATTTTCGTTGTCTTGCCAACATTTACCGGGGAATTCTCGGCACAATAAGCCGTCACATTTGCTAAAGAAAATTATTTTTTTTACTTAAGGGGGTGTCCTCCTGGTCAAGAGCACGAACATTTTTTTTTTGTTTTTTAATAATTTTTTATTCATAACATATAATCCAAACTATTTTTGCACACTAGCGTAACTCAACAGACAATACAGCGATATTTTTTCATAAAGACAAAAATTATTTAAACAAATGATAAGCAATCTTTTAAAGTGCCTTAATTCCGAGGATCAAATCGGCTTGCGGAATCCTGATCGGAAAAATGGTTGAATCTCAAAAATTTAAATGATTTTGCAATATATAAGCCCACATTTTCTATATAAGTAGGCGCAAAAATTGTAAAATTAAAAAACTTAAATTTTTTTGGCAATTTGAAAGAAAGTAGGTTTTACCTAAACACAGTCTGTAATAATGGCCTTTGACTACAATTAAAAAAAAAAAAATTTCTTCTTATTGAAGATAATTGTGTATTTTCAAGGTGTGTTACAAGTTTACGAGAAAAATGCGATTAAAGTTTTCGGTAGAAAAAATAAAGAAGCAAATTTAAATAAAACATTTTCCGGAAACAGTAGGCACTGACTTTAGGAGAGATTTTAGAGAGTAATTTAAGCAAAAAAAATGACTTTTGACCACTAAAAATAGTGGGAGAATCTTTCTCATCTAACGAAACAAATTAAACTAAAGCTGATTTGATTCCTTTGTTAATACCAAGATACCGTTGTTGGATGTATCTGTACTAATTGACAATGGAACATTACCTTGAATTTTTTTTAAAACCAAATCCTTTGAATGCGGTTCAAGACCTTTTGTAATTTAATTTTTCTAAACGAGTATTTTGCCAAAAGCTGGAATCCGGAACCATTTTTTTTTATTCGTTTGTATCGAAAAGTGATGTTTTATGTTTGAGATATGTGGTAGTCCAAAAAATTAGGTTTCTCGGACAGTATTAATATTTGCTGCGGTTGCTTGATGAAAAGAAAAAGTATGGCGAAACAGCTTTTTCGTCCTACTTTTTAAAATTTTTCGTCCCACTTTTGTAGAACTCTATGTCCTGCTATTTTTTAGAATACATATGCGAACAATTTAGTCAAGTTGATTTGATTTATTAAGGATTTCATTAGATTCGCTCGGCAAATACAAACATGTAGGCAATTTATTTAATTTATATTCATTTAATCAATTTAAATTTATATTATATAAAGGTGCAATTATTATAAGTACAATTTTGAAATGAAACAGGATTATTTAAATTTTTTAAGCCTTAATTTGAAGAAGAGGCAGAACTTTCTGTGCCTGAGCTCGTTTCTGTCCTATTTTCAGTGTCCATATTTGTTGAGTAGGAAAGGATATTTTGCCGGAATTTTTCAAAAATGGGTTTTAGTTTTCAAAAAAGCAGGTAATTTCCTATATTTTGATATATCGGCGTTAATTCTTAGGTTCAACATCGTTCTGATCATTGAGTAATGCGACCACAAAGTCGAAGATTTTACTACTGTATTTTGTATTGTCAATCACGGAAAATTATTTTACTGACAAGTGACAGTTAAAAATATACAATTTTTTTATTTTATTTGTTTGTAGCTTTGAAGGCTGCCGCATGCCAAAATACTTCAGGTTTTTTAACACGCATTCTACACTAAAAGTTGATTTTTTTTTTTATCTTTTTAGTAATTTTAATGAAGTGGTACCAATTTTTTTTTTATTGTTTTGCTCTATTTTGAATTGTTTTTTTTGTTTTCTTCAACATTGTTGTAGCCCATTTTTGACGTTTGGTGAAAATATGTAATATATAGAATTTTCAATGTCGTGCATAATTAAAATTTCGTAATATTCGTATAATCCTTAAAGACTAATAAATGTAGCTTAATTAGTAATGTATCCAAAGTGTGTCAATTGTACGTGTATGTACGGACATTTTGTCTACAAATTATTGATAAATGGGCTATAGTAAATGCGACTAGACATGTACAACATGGAATGAGTCAAATTATTCACTATTATGTTAAAAAATATGTTATTCCCAACTAAACAAATTAACTAAATTAATTAGAATTTTTAGTATTAGTATTCGTCTAATGTTTGATCATCGAAATAACATTATTCGTAGTTCGTAGAAAAGGAAACTATTTCATGAGTTAGTATCCTTTCTTAACAACCAACCAAGACTTTACCCGCTGATTAAAATTTATATAAATTTAAAATAAGAAACTAAATAAAATTTTATTATTAGCGCGACTATGAGTATATAGCGATTCCATTTACTGATATGAATTTATTATGGCCAGCAGGTATTTTGTTGGAAAAACCTTCGAAGAAATTCAATATTGGGTAACTATCTAATTTAATTACTTCCTTATTTCAACGGAATTGTTGATTTTATTATGATGATTTCATAAGCAAGAGCCTTTCTGAAAACTATTCTCAAATTCTACTTAATTCTGTATTCCTTATAAATACATTCCTGTCTATATAATATGATTTATGAAACGTCAATGAGAAGTTATGAAACGCCAAAAATGGGCTACAACAATGTTGAAGAAAACAAAAAAAAAATTCAAAATAGAGCAAAAGCAAAAAAAAAAAAATTGGTACCACTTCATTAAAATGACTAAAAAGATAAAAAAAATCAACTTTTAGTGTAGAATGCGTGTTAAAAAGCCTGAAGTATTTTGGCATGCGGCAGCCTTGAAAAACTATATTCGTCAAGGCTACTCGATAAAGAAAAAAAAAACTGTATAGTTTAGCTACCTAACTAACCATAAATTGATAATAATAGTTACTAAATTATTCAATACTTATGTAGGTTTAATATTCCTTTATAATCGAATAAAAAATAGTGTGTGTGACTAGGCCGAAAACGTTTCTAAGACTCATACGGGCCATTTCCCTATATTCGTCCGAGAAACTTCCATTTTTCGGCCTTGTAACATAAACTACTATTAAAATAATGGATTGGCACCAGAAACATATAGCTGTGTGAATGTATGGCTGAATAGTAACTAAATAAAATTTCTGCGAATAACACATCCGTTTCAGTTTTGCTAATCTTTTTAGCGAAAAAAAATCGAAGTACTTGCTGCGTTTGCTATGTGTAATTTTGTTTGCGTGTGCCAAGTTATGTTGTATTTTCCTGAGTTGGATATATTAAAGCTAACATTGTTGCAAGTGGTACAAGCTATACAAAATTTTTCCAAATGCAACCATTCGCTAAATTTTCTTTTTCGGCGAAGCATTTTCTACTGTACCATCGCCGGAAGACATAATTTAAAAAATAAAAAAACTTACCCGCTGAAATATTCTAAAATTAAAAATTGGACGTTTACAATACAAAAAAATTTGTTTATAACATGTAGATTGATTAGAATTCCTATTCTCAATGTTTCTTTCAATTTTTGAAAGCAACACACTTTGCTTATCTATTTACTTAATGATTAATTTCCCATATACTTAGCTTGGTAAATATGAATAAGCAAAGCGAAAAAATTTAGTTAGCTGCACTCAATTAAGTAATTAAACGACATGAAAATAAAATGGCGAACTTTTCGTTATAGAACAACAAAACTATTAAAAAAGTAAAGCGACGAGTTTTGTCCTATATCCCTATATAAATTTTGATAATGAGTAGTTTCCACAAAATATTGGCATGGTCACTTTACTATATGAGTTTTTTTTTTTCGGAAAATTTAACCTTGAAATTATTCCTTATTTCTATTATCGAAGACGGTATTGGTAGCTTATTACAAAGCCTTAATTTTATTCACTTTTGAAAATAACTTCTTTTCCTGAGTACATGCCTAAGTACCACAAATGATTTGAAAATGTTTTAAATTGCTTGTGGTTACAGGTATTTAACTTATAACTTCTTTGTATATGACATTTTATTTAAAACGATGAATAAGACTTATCGCATATTTGGCTTTTGATTTTTCATAACATGATATGTAATCATGTTATTATCGATTTTTGGCGGTTCCATATATCACGCTGAATACACAAAGCAGTTGAGCACCAACCGCACTTATTTAGCGCATGCTTTTCTCAGCTACACTTACTTGATGAAAATAATTTCTTTATTTTTTTATTTTGAATAAATTTTATATTTGGGATCACCGATGCTACTTAACTTCTTGAAAAGTTCTGCCTCATTTTTGTTTTGAATTGTGGTTCTTCTAATTTTTTTTATTCTAAGTATGCCAAAAACCAAAAAGTCTGTGAAGTTTCTTTACCATTTTTTCCTAATCAGTCTACGTTCATCAGCAGGTTTGTTTAGACATTTGGCAAACGTTTTATTTAACTCAAATAACCCTTATGTCTATGCATTTTGTTTCTTACGTTAATCAATTAAGGGTCCTTATCAGATTTATTCGAATATCACTTAAAAATGTACTATTACAATTATTTGATTTTGGCATTCCTAGGCCCTACCTAGATAGAGAGACCTTAAATAGACATAAGGGATAAAGACTTCGCACTTGGAAAACTACCCAAACTTTATCCGGTTATAAATATGTGTACGGAAGTTGTACCATTTCTGGTTTTAGGCATACATTTTTCAGAACCACTTTTTTTTTTGAAGCGGTAGATGTCTACATATATCAAAAGACATAAGCAAAATTACCGCTGGTATTATAATTTTGTCATCTCAATATAAATCTAATTAATTGAAAGTGACATGTGATCATTAATATAAATCGATTACAGAAAGAGAAATAGTAACGAAATTAAGAAAGTTGAATAATTACATTTTGTAAACGGTAAAAAATTCAAAACAAAATATATTTAATTTTTAAAGTTAACGAAACACTTTCTAAACAACAAGACGAAAATTCGAAGGGTTACAGTTTGTAAGCTCAATAAGAGCGTACGTAAGAGTAAACCTGCTATTAAAATTATCTCTTATTTTGATGATGAATAAAACGTCAGGAATTTATCCGTTTTTTTATTTTGGGAAATTTAAAAAGAATAATAAGCAGGGAATAATCTGTAAAGTAATTAATATTTCACCATGTCCAATAAACTTGAAACAGAAGCAAATTAAAAAAAATCTCCTTCACCTTTTGCCTTGCTTATTTTATACTTCAGCCTCTAAGCTAAGACATCACTTACTATTTAGCTAAAAATGTAAAATGCCTTCATATATCTACAAGGCTTACTTTTAATTCTAAACGACTGTTGAGCTTATCACTCAAATTTGAGTGAGAATTGATTTTTCGTACTCTCATTTTTACATAAACTTAGAAGGATTGGACAGAATGGTAAAATATGATTGAAATCGATTTATTCAAATTTGAGTGAGAAAATACATCAAATTCTTAAATTTAAAATAAATTGTACTACTTAAGTAGTTTGGAATTATAATTAAACCGAATTAATCCGAATCTGTCAAAACCAATATAAATATATTTTGGAGACAACCAAGGGAACTTGTGTTGTTGGGATTTCACCAATAATACATCCCTACTTACTCGGTTAATCGGTAACCCGCCATTAGAAACTTTTTTTTTCTACTATGAGTAAAAACATTTATGGGAAATTTGTAATCGAATATGATCACTCTATATAATAAGTAACTTGAAAAATTTTAAATACTAATAATATTTTGTTTAAAATCAGGGCTAAAGTGCCCTCGAATATCTTTTTGAATTGATTGATTGATTCACGAAAAAATGTAAGCAAGATTCCAGGGATACACGCCACGTACACCGTGCACCTCTTTCTATATAATAAGAGCGAAGGAAAGGAAAGATGTGCTATATAGTAATATAAATTCGACCCGGTTTCAGCTACCTATGCAGTCGATAGTTAGTAATTTTTTTTTTGTGTGTGTTCACTTTTTTCCATCGGCGGTTGAGGGGGAGGGCGCATTTCGTTCCATCATCATGTCACATTTGGTTTAACCAAATCAACCGTGTACATAATACTTACCATTAATAATAATAATTTATTTGAATCTTATTAATTCTCCTAACCAAATTCCAACATACAAGCCTATTTTTGATCTGGGAGGTTTAAGTGAACGTATCTCGGATACTTTACGAAATTTCAGTAGAAATTGCCATTTTTTCGGCTTCTAATTCACTTAGCAAAGTTTTTAATCAACTAAAAGATAGGCCGAACTTGGTATATTTGATCCTTTATGACGGGCATTAAACAACTAGTAAAAAATCGGACAAATCGCACAAACCTGATATTCAATTATCAGTAACGACGGGCCTAGGTTTGATTTTGCTCATGATTTAATTTTGGAAATGATCCATAATTCTCGAAATTCTGGTTAACAAAAAGAGAGACACGAACATACTTGTCTAAATTCTAAACTCCTCGAAGCAGTAATAATATTTCGATTAAACCTAGTTACCAAAAAAGTTACGAACAAACAAATATTTTTAGAATATTTTGTAATACCACTTTTGGTATCAACCCATTTCCTAAATTCTCTGCAACTAAACTTATTATGAGTAACTATGTAAATATGATTCTTCCAAGAAATATCGACTTGTAGAAAATAAGATACTTACTTATCGAAACGTTAAGTAAATGAAAATTATTTTATTTATTGGGCGTAAACCCAGACATAATTTGTTGATTGATTACATACTTATCTAGCGGTTAGCTGAATATTCATATAAATATTAGGGCCAAACATATCGATAAATTGGGCATTCACTTTAATAAAACTTTTTCTGGTAAGTAATTCCTCTCATTTGATCCTATGAGCTGATTCTTAAATATTTTAAAATGTCAAACTGAATTGTACAACTAAATGAACTCATTATAGTAAAATTGTTCAAAATTATGTAAATGGAAAGAATAGGCTTAAGCCAGATCGACGATTAACTATGTTAGCATTTTCTTACCAAGCATTATTTTTCTGTAAATGTCAAACGTAGAGTTTGTGAAAGTTCATTTTAAATCACACCTAATCTGAAGAAAACAGTTATTTAAATCGTCTGTACGATCTAAGGCGTGGGCATTTTTTCAATTTGTTTTTGAAAATCGATAAATTGCCCTAATACTCGTAAGTATTTTGGGAAGAGATGTTTTCTTAAAATCGTAATTAAGGTATCAAGTACTTTTATTGAGGGTATTGTTTTAGTTCCGGTAAACTAGATTTTATATTATCGATTTTGGGTTTGGACTTTTTAAAAAAATTCAACCAAATTAAGATATATGTATTATCCCAAATTCACATTAATTCAGACAAACCACCACCTTCACACAAATCGGAAAAATTTTAACTTATTTAGAAAATATTACAAAAATTTAGATAAATTCGGCAAATTTAAGTAGGTACTTGAACCGTTTTGACCAATTAATAGAACCAACTAAACTCAACTAAGATTTATAGAATCAACTAAACTTAACTAAGTGCTCAATTTTAGAAAAAAATGGTTTACCAAAATTAAACATACTTATATAATTTAAGCCACCCGAATTATCTAACAAGGCGTTCCGGAAAAATGAGTTGCTTCGAAATGTAAATATTTATTTTTCGGGTACGATGAAGGTTGTTTCATGGTCCATTTTTTTAAATGTGAACCAACTTATATTTCTTCTATTTTTAAAGAATCGGATAAGACAACTTCATTAAATTACGCAGTAGACAGTTTTGTAATGACACAGTAACATTGCCCACAATTTATTAAGATGACAAATCTAATTTTGATTAAAAAGTTTCATATTAAATATCGATATATTTTTAAATGATTTATTCATGCATTTAATTTTCGCGTAAATTAACTGTATTAATACTTAAAAAGCTCTAGTTTTAGAATGAACATTGTTGGTGAAGCAAACTACATTATCCAAATCCGACTTTCATTTTTTAAATAGTAATCAGCACTAATAATTTTCAAGTTACTCAATCTCTGAGATTCGCATTTGATAATCGCTTACTTACTTATTCTTTAGAGTTAAAGCTGTTTTCGAAGCGAACATTTATTTGTGGAACCTAACTTATTCAAATAAGTATCCTAACGAGGTGACTTATTTTCTGTCTCTTTCTTACAAAAAGGTAATGTGGTATATTTACATAAAAAAATTTGAATTTGACGACCACTGAAGGAAAAAAAATGAATTCTTTCAGATTTTTAATATTTAATTAAGTATTTAGTAATATTGTCAACTCATATGTTGCGAATAGCCGAATATTTTAATCCAAACAATTGGTCGACGAATACTTTTCAGATTTTTAATATTTAATTTAAATATTTATTTAGGTCACACAAATTCATTTGACTAATTATTATTTCAATGGTTGAATTTTTTGTTGCCGCTGTCAAAAAGCGAGTGAAATCAATTGGAACGATTTGAATTACTTATTTAAGATGGCGTCGAATAAGTAAATAAGTATCGGTTCCGAAAATAGCCTAAGGTAAACTTTCTATTAGGACTAAACCAGTTATAATAATTAAGTATTTTGCGTGGGCAATTAATTAGAATTTATACTTAGATTGAAAGTGTTTTTGATTTAAACAAAAATTCAGCTTTATCCATAAATGGATTTAAGTATATACGGCATTTTGTTGACAGCCTAAGATTTATAACCATTTATATAAGGTACTTGTATCCTAATATTTTTGCCAAGTCTAATAAATTGATGAATTCCTAAAGCTTGCTTATCAAATGTAGGAGGTCCACCGATTCTCAAATTTTTTAAGTATCTTTTGAATTTTGTGATTGTTTCTAATTTGTATTTCCTAAAGTTTCACCAACTCTTCTCAAATATTCATTAAATTACCACAATCTGTTGAATTGTGAATTTTAATTAATTCTGGTATACAATTTTCAATTGAAGAAGTTTAACCATTAAGAAATAAGAACTAGATAGTTTAAAAGTTTTATAAGAAATGTGAAATTTTATTAGAATCTGTACTTTATTTATGTTTTCATAACTTCTATTTTTTTTTTAAATTGTATAATATTTAAATATACAATATTAAACCTATTTTTGCGTTTCATTTAAATTAATTTTACCATATTTCATAATTTTACCAAACTCTAACAACTTCGGAAAATCTCACGTATTAAATTTAAATAAATTGGTTGTACATGGTTTAATCCTTATTTTGAACCACAGAAATTTGATTATTAGTCGATTTATAATTTATGAACTTCGGTTTTTTTTAAGAAGCGTTTTGAAAAGTTTAAACATAAATGTCCAGTTTCAAACCAAATCATAAATAAAAAATTAAAATTTGGAGAATACATATTTGTGGAATTGAGACAAAAAAAAATTATTGGTACATATGTTCTGTAACTACGAAATTTTTAATTGGTCAAAATTAAAATCAAACACCGTTTTACTGCAAATCCGTTATTCCCAAATTAATTTTTTTTAGAATAAGTAAATGACGGCAAATGCCTTCATGCCTCATAAAAAGCATGGTTGTTTGATGGCATAAGCCATCATATACGCGAAGTGTTTAGGCTCACGAAATTAAAATTGGGAGATACTTAAGTATTAGACAGTGCCCAAAACTGGATTTCATTCTTAAGTTGATCAAAATATGAGTGCAAATTATAAAAAAAACTGAAACTGATATATTAATAATAATTAATATTTTGAAAGATTCTTAATTTCTTAGCAAACGATACGAGATACATCTAAACGTAGAAGTTGAACGTAATTTGCTTTAAGAAGGTAAATCAAATTTTTAATCACTCCTAAATATCCAAATATTCCTGTATCCCGCGCTTAAAATAATCAATTAGGTGAATAATTTAAGAAACATCATGTTTATAAACTGCGTCACGTGCAACTATTCAACCGGATCTTATTTATTTTTTGTATTTATTTATAGTATTTTTTTTAAATTTATACTGGTGTAATAACTATAACAAAATATGTAGTTTAATTCTATTTTACTATCTACCATAGCCGATTTTATACCGTATAAAATATTCATAAAAAACGAAAATTAAAAACAAATAATGATAAAGTATAATTAAGAAATACTTACACAAAAATATTCCTAGACTAGTTTATTAAAAATACACTGTCATAAATTTCCCTTCTACAATAAAAAATATAATAGGTGGAGGACTTCCAGAGGGCCGCCCCACTCCCGTATATTCCTACCCCTACCTCGTCTTCCGTTTGATTTTACTCTTACGAGTTGCTGGGAATTGCAAATCGCCTGTAGATCACCCAGCTTTACTACAGGAAGGCTAAATAAAACTGGAGGGTGCCTAGTATCCAGAGTCCGCATATTTTGGACTGATTAACCTATCAGCCATTCATCCATCGGCATATGCTGTTCCACCTTAGATTAGGTTTTTTTGTGAAGGTTTTCTCCTTTAGCGCCGTACTTTAGCCTGTGCCAAATGGCCTTAGATACCAGTGGTTGCCCCGAGGAGGCAGCACGTACACTTATTAACAACTTTGGTCCCCCTCCAATAGACGCCAAACGACCATAATAGATATTAAAATTTGATAGCTATATCAAATCGAAATATTATATGTATTTTATTTTTGCTATTATACTATTAAAAGATCGATTTACACCGGATAGCAAAATAGTATTATACAATTTTGCTATTATACTATCTATGGTGTGAAACCGGCATTAGTATTAAAAAGAAAAGCACACATTGAAACAAAGTAATCGAAAAAAAAATTAAGTTGCTTCCATTAGGCATAAAAACCTCATACATTTTTTCAAACAATTTCAACCTCATGCTTACACAATCTATATTGAGCAGTAGGTCATCGACAATAAAATGTACAGCACGAGGTGATATAATATTAAAAATTAGCAATAATAACAATGTTAATAGAAATAAATTAAAAAACTACGTACTGTCCATCAATTACGCCATCCCAAAAATTTTGACTTAAATAATTTTGCCGATCCTAACCTCATAATTTCCAATGGAATTGAATTGCAAAGGCAAACTCCCCTAACATAAATTTTCTTGGCTTACATTTTTCATCGAAGCCCTTCGTAACAGTTTCAATATTGGTTTTACTAAATTTTTTCGACACCAAATTCTTTAGAAAAACATCGAGGAAAAACATGAACTTGAATTACCATGATTCGGGTATATCAAGTGATTTATTACCCAAGTATGACAGTTGTGGCATTTTCATAACGCTCGAACGATAGAATTGAAAAAAAAAATTAATTTACTTAATTTACCTATAATAATTTAGTTTACAGAAAGCAACACGTCACAATATTGCTTTTGAATTAGCTAAACTTATAATAGTATATTGTACAACGAGCACGAAATGAGCATTCCGTGCGAGTTTTACACTACTTATACTTTTTCTACGCTTACACTATACTCTCGTATATACATTAAAAAACCAAATAATTTTAATTTGTATTTTATTTCGTAAAATAAACCGAAATATTTGAACAGTTATTAAAAATAATTTTTGGCTAATTTGAGGACTGTTGTTCATCAACAATTTGCTTGGCGCAATCATAGTTTTCTAAAACTGGTATGGAAGTAGATGGAGTATCAACCGAATTTTCAATGGAACCCATGATTTTACTTGCGACATGGAATTTATTCGTTAAGGACTGATCGATGTATCCTTCTGCGAGCGTTATGATTTCCAACCATCGTATCGTTTTAAAGATGTAATGTCTTCACCACTGTCAATCAGAATTGTTGCAGAAAATCTGCGGAAACTGTGGCCGGTATACAGTTATGGATTTGGAAGGTTTAAGTAAGAAGCAATCTGCTTTACCAAATTTCCATGTTTATTGATACCGATTTTCGGGCGCAAGTTTACGTATTTTTTAAAAATGTCGTAAAATTGTCCCGTTACAGTAAATTTTCGGACAACTTTTGCTTTGGTTCTCGCAACGTCCGCCAAAACTGCTGAACCTAAATCATTGCAATCCGTAGTTTCCATGTTGTACAAGATATTTCTTTGACGACAAAATGTTTGATTTTTTCGGTTGATATCCATTTGATCGCTTTAAAAACGCTCTTAATTTAATGTACGTAGCAATATCCACATTGTGGTTTATATTAAGAGTTGTTCTTAGTATGGCCAAAATAATATTTTCGGAAAATGATGTCGTGGCTTGCTTTTTACGCCAATCAATAAACAAATTATATGTACTTATATATTTTTCTTTCGATATTTTAGGTATCAAATCGGAACATAAGCTATTGGCAGCTTCTTTGATATTGGGTGGTGTACAATCAAATTCACTTTTATGCAGTTTTAGTCTAAACGATTCCGCGTTACTTGTAATAATGATCTGAATTTTCAGATTTTTGTTTGACACACATATAAATAACAATAACTTAATGTTTTTATACGCGGCCTACTATTGTCGTGTTTTCCATGAGAACTGCACTAGAACTCGATAAATTTTAAATTCCTTATATTCTATGTGAACAGAAAAAAAAAATTATTCTTAAAGTGCTAATGTGCAGTACATTTAACACAAATACATATTTTAAGTTGTTACAGCGATAAATAATTACAATTAGAGCTTATTTTTTTGTTACACTTGATAAACCCATGAATTTATCAAGTGTAGTTGCGTGTAATTACGTTAGCAAGAAATAAGAAAATATTGATGAAATAACTCAAGGGGGAAATTTTTAAACTTAAAATGTGTATTTATGTCAAATTCACTACATATTCCTGCTATATGAATTTTTTTTTTTTTTTTCGGTTTATATAGAATAAAATGAATTTAAAATTTATCGAGTTCTAGTGCAGTTCTCATGGAAAACGCGACTTATGTAATTCGGATTTCATTTTACTGGAATAGTATACTATTATCGCTATATTCTGAAACTATCGCCTAGGCAACCGTGTGTGGAATGAAAAATCGTATAGAATATGCTACGTATACTAACCACAAAACGACTCATAAGGGACACATTTCGATATAGGCGTAGAAAAATATATTTTAAATACTTATGTACCTATTTTATCATAATTCGTCTGTTTTAACGTTTCCACCAAATCGCTTAACAACTTAGTTAAAACAAAATTTAGGTAGAAAAGCATACATATCAGATTACTCCGTAATTCTTTTGTAGGAACAGATTTGATGACTGGTGGATGCCTTCCCCAGTTGCTTTTGTTTAAAAAAAACTGTTGCCCGTGACCCTGGCAATGCTTTTGAATACAGAAATGTAGCCTAATCGAAAACAGTTTTGGATAGTCAAAGAAACCTTTCCATGTTTCAATTACTTGAGAGAATTTTCCAATTTTGCTTAGTAAAGGCAGCATTGGCCACAAGGAGAAAAACTACGTTAACCTGAATTTGACTGCTTTTTTAGGACATCTTTCATAATTGTGTTAAGTATTTTTTTTATTTTGTTTATTTACCATACAATTTGCAAATTATAAACGTTCAAATTATACATTTTTTATATAAAAACTGTCACATTTATTTTCGCTTTCTGTTTTAATAGTTTAAACTTTTTTAAATTCTGTAGAATTGATTAAATAGTGCAAAATTAAAACCATAATATTTTTTTCTAAGCGAAGCATTTTATGTAAAATTACTAAATTTACAAAATTCCAGACTCTGCACAATGCCTTAATATTATTTGGAATCAATGTGTTTGATGTCACAGTGTTGCTGCAATTTACTTATGGTAAGCCTTCTTATATCCTGTGATACCTTAGCTTTCTGATACGCTCTCTTCAGCCTAATTGCAGTAGGTGAAACTGCTTTCAAAATGTCGAGGTTAATCAATTTTTTTTGCCGCAATTTGTTGTCCGTGATTTACTTAAATAGAAAACAAAAAATCGAATATTTTTTTAGGCTGAATTATTTGAACAACTTTTCAGTGGTGATACAAACAGTTTTAATCTTTACACTGTTGCTCAATAGCATAATGTAGATTGTGAATGAAAAATTGATAAATTTTCAAAAATATTGAAATCAGAGGCTAAGACTAGTTCAATAGTGGGTTCGCAGACAGAGTCAGATTTCAACCATTTGATTTTTTTCACATTCAAATTTACGAGGTATACAATTTGTTTTTTGACAGTTCCAATTCTTAAGTGTTTAAGTAAACAAATTAAACAAATTCTTCCAACTTTCGTTTTTCGAAAAATTGGCAATTGGCCTGGAAGAAATGGAGAATGGATTCACGTTAAAAATTAACCCAGTTTGTTTAAAATTTTTAGCTCACATTTAATGGTGTTCGCCCATGCATGAAATGATTATTAAAACATTTCAATGGTGCGAAGCATTTTCACCGCCCATACTAAATGCCTGCCAATTGTAGATAATTCCGCTATAAGTATTTGCAACAAATTCTCCACCAAAAAGTTATTGTTCTTAAATCTGAAAATCTTATCTTCGCTTAATATCCAAAAATTTATCGGTTTTCCATAAGAAAACTGTGGTAGGTTCGTCACTGCTGTGTATTCTGTGGTTTATTAAAAAAATCTGTGCTTGGCTGGTATTATTTGATTGTCAACATGCAAATTTTGATCCCTTAATCACGAGCATTATATTGAATATTTTTTGAATTTCAAGTCCTAACTAAACCCTACTAAGAATGTTGTACTTAAAGTACATAATTTTTTAAAGGTTTTGGTCAAAATTGTGCGATTTATCAACTCCAGTTTTAAAAGGAAGATTTATTGAAGCGCTACCAAATAGCACTTACATAAATGCATATACATATTTACGTTAATCCAAAAAAAAAAAAAAAAATGAAAATAAATTGTTACATCCATAAAACAGATATTGTTTGAGTAGAAAATTAAATTTCCCAAACATTTTCCTTTGGCTGATTTTTCTTATTTTTTACGATGGTGTAAGTATATGTGAAAAGTAACTCAATTTTCCTCCTATGTTTTCTTCGTTATATATTAAATTTCGTGCAAATTTTTAAATTAAGTTAACTTAATATTCAGAAGTAAATTATGTTAAAGAAGCAATAAAATTACGTCGTATTGTTTTACGTATTTTATTGTGTAAGAGGAGCAAAAAGATTTGATTGCGTAATGTTTTAGTTAGATAAAGGTTTGAGTGTGTACATCAAATATGAGATAATCGAATTTAATTTTATTTTAGTTAAACATGACACAGTCTCATTGTCGCACAACCTATCCAGTTACTTACTTTTGTGTCACCCGCATCATTTATTTTTTTGTCTATAGTAGATAAACAAATTCGTGAGATTTAGATACTAGCGGCGCGCGTTGACATCTAAATTCATAAATCTATTAATGTCCGTTAGAGACGCGGTATCTTTGAAAAACGTGCCACGCTAATTAAAAAAAAAAAAAATTTGTTTAAATTTTTTTATTTTATATAAAGAAGAAAATTCTAATTATGATTTTCGAACGTCACGCACATTCCGCGTCATTCGTCCTTCTTCTTCCCTTATGTACAAAGTATTTGTAATAAAAAAAATTACATTTATTTATAAGTTGTATCCCTACATGAAATTTTCGTTATTATTTATTGTTATTACTCTCCTGTACTGTGTATACATATATATATATATAGAGGCGGTCGAAGGCGGTAGAAAGTAGAACGCGTGTCTACCTTGTGTTGAACGCACAGCCATCGGGGTTTTTTCTAAAATGATTAACCAATTTTATCATAATTTAATTAATAAATAATAAACAAATTTTCCAACCCCTTTTTTACGTTACAGTGGCGGATGTCTAAAAAATTTGATGGATAGAATTTTAGATTTTAATCTCGCATATTTGATCGGAATTCTGATAGGGTTGTGTGTTTGAGATTTTCAATATCTTAATTATTATAATTTAGCTACTACACTTACCAGATTCTTGATTATATACGAGTGTACATAAAGTAGAATTTGAGGTTAACATTTTTATGCTTAATCATACAATAATTTGTTCTTGAGTTTGTTTTTTTGACAAGTCATAGTTTGTTTTCATTGTTTGCATCAAATCGAATGGAAAATTTTGATTGATTTTTGAAAAACAAAGCAAAAACAAAAATACTTTAATTAATATTTTATTAAAATATATAAAAATTTTTAAAGTGCGGTGGGTGCGGTTTAATGTTTATAACCGATTTTCTGGCGGTTTAATACTTAGGTGTCATATAAAGAACAAATTTATATAAATATTTCGAGAAGATTATCATCATCATCTTGATCACAAAACCGTGACTAATGTGTGTGAAATTATTAAAATAGGGTCACCCGAATACTTTTTATACATATACATATGAATATATATGTACAAGTATGTATTTTATGTTGTAATACATTTCCCTTTCCAAAATAAATTAACAAAAAAATTTAAATCATTAATCAACAGACGGTTGCAATCAAAATCCCCATAAAACCAAATAAATAATAGAAAATAAGAGCTAATATTATTGTTTGTATAATATATAGACTATTGTTTTGGATCATTTATCAAATAAATAAATAACAACAAATTTTGTTTTAATTTTAATATTTTGATTTATATTTTAAAAACAGAAAAATAAAATTAATTTGGCATACACAGTAGATTTCTAAATGATTGCATAGACGACAAATTGTCTATGGACTATAATAGATCAAGAAGGAGGGCTAACAAATTTTAATTAAACGTGATTAAAATATTTTATTAATTTATCTTCACTAAATACCATATACAAAAGGTTGTAAAATTAATGATAATATGGTATTGATACAATGAATCTATTGTTTAATTAAATTTGTTGGGGGGGAACCAGTAACGTTTCTATGGTTATTTCATTCTAAATAAATTATTTAACCTATGTTTTGTTATGCATGTCACAATTACGGTATATTCGACAATTTAACGTGAATTATTAGAAATTGATTAGATCTTTAAATAATAATGCAATCCGTTTGCGTTGTAGGTGTTCTAAAGAGGCTTATCGAATACGGAAGTGAGTGGGCAAGTATTTTTTTTTTTGTTTTTGGTAAAATCCGTCTAGAATGTTTCCGCCATTCGTATATCTTGAAATAATTAGGTGTTACCGTAACACTTGGAGATTATATTATAATATCGGATAATGATTAAGCATGGAAAATATATTTTTCCACACGTAATTCCGTGTCACCTAAGATCTAATCGCAGGAAAAATTTGAAAGTTGAACATATTTTTCCACTTTCTAGTACAAGCTATTTTTGATTTTTGTAATCTTCAACAATCAAAATATATTTATTTAATGTCTCGATTTAGCCTGTCTTTAAAATTGTTAGTGTTTTTTAAGTGTACCGCCAAGGAAGTTTTATAAGTTCAAACTGTGTAAAGATAATCTGCCCTGTTTCTTGAAGCTTGAGGTTCAATTTGTGCAACGTAGTCACAAAAAACAGATTAAGTCATTTAATCAGTTTAAATTGATCAGCTGCGGATAATCTGGCTCCTTTTCATTTAATAATGGACGGATTTCGTCTAACAACGCAACGAATGGTCTGAGAACAGGTGAACGGTTGGTTTGAAAGTAGCCTTAAATCTACTTCTACTACTGATAATTTTTCTTATAATAGTGCTGTCAAATTATTTTCTAAAGGGTTTTTTTAGCTATGTGAGTGTTTTGTACGATTTAATCAATTATTACGAATCTCTTGCTATAAATTCCTTTTTAATATTTTCTAAAATAATTCAATAGCAATCTTATTTATGAGCGAGCCATTGAAATGCGATGGAACTCCACTTATTCTATGTTAGAGCGCTGTGTCAAGCTGCGCACTATAGTGAATGCGATCTTGCTGAAGAATGCAAACGCACCGGATATTCTCACAGCAGCCGAATTCATTCGAATATGTTACCAGAGATTTATGCGGCGACGGCTACGTAACTACCACCAAAATCATAACTACCATTAATTGTCTAGGGCAACAAATAAAATCAATAAAAGGTAATAACGACGAAAAACGATTCGTCGAAACCTTAAAAGAGTATGTTGTGGAGGAGTTAAACCGCCGGTTTGGTGAAATAGAGATCATCACACCCGCTTCAAAAATATTAATTTTAAAGATACGTTGGCTGATGCCCGTGCTATTTTATCCGTTGTCTAAATCAAATGAAAGAACAGTTCTCAACCTCATACGATTTTTGGAGCCATCACAAAAAGTTAGCTCACTGCCCTCGTAAAAGGAGTTATGGCAAAGATGGAGACAAAGATGAGCTGAGTTTGTATTTGGCGAATTCAGTTTGCCCAAGACAATCGGACCCTACAATTCTGTGGGAAGAAATGAAAAAATGTTTTCCCTCACTTGTACCGCCTCGCCAAGAAGTACCTCATAATACCCGGGACCTCCGTACCATCAGAAAGATTGTTTTCTAAGGCTGGAGCGATTTTGATACAAACTCGAAACAGACTTATGGACAAACTGCTTTTTTTGTCTGATTGTAATGATGAAGATTAGGGCTTTCAAAAATAAAATTACTAACTATTATTGTTTTGTGATTCGTTTGTGTATTAAATTAATATAATTTACATAAATGCCTTATTGGTCCCTCCCTATTAAAAAACTTACATTAGAAATCGGCTATGTAAACCGAAAGTGTTTTTGAATAGTACTCGATACTTAAGAGTATCAATACTTTCATTACGATATTAGTAATGAGTAAAGTATCGATACTTTCATGTACATGTAACTCAACACCCACCAACCAACTCATTGCTTTATGCTTAATTTAAGACAAGCTAAACACATCTATGTCACGAAATAATTAGCCACAAAAAGAAGGTCAAAAACCTACAAAGTCTGTGACATCTAGCAACTCAAATTTCAAGGAAAATTCAAATAATACTGTATTGCAAATACTACTCGAATAAACTTAGAATTGTGGAATAACCCGAGACAACTCGAATAAGCCATACATCTTTATGGAATAAACTGGAATAAAATTTCCGGCTTGCACAACTCAACACCAAAGACAGGCCACCTAACATTACGGCCACCTAACATTCATACAGTTATAACACAACTACCATTGCAACTACGAAATAAATCTTAAAAACAAAAAAATTTAAAATTACTAAATTTGAAACAAGAGGCGAGAACATCAAATCAGTTCGGAAGTATAAATTCTTAAGATGTATCCGACAGAAATACTTAAAGAAACGGTTTCAAGCAAACCGATCGGTATATAAAAACTATCGACACACAATTTTTGGTAATTTTTGAACAGACAAACTTGACGGAGTTAAATTTTCCTTTTTTCAAAAATTACTACAAACAATTTCTGCATTAAATACTTTTGTTGAAAAATAACGAGAAACTTTATATCGACAGTTTTTATGTAAGCAGCTTTACTTGCTGTATTTTATTATGAAGCTGCCAACTTTTATATTAAAATTGCTTTTATTTCAATAAAATGGCCAATTTTCAGAAATTCAGGTATTTTGCTAAATATTTTCCCCACGTTTCATCCACCAAAATTATAAATGTTAATTATGATAATAATAATAAGAAACACAACGCGAGTTTTGTAATTTATTATCCGTGAATAAAAATTACAAAATTGTTGATATGGTTTACGACTTCGTAGTCACAATAGCTTATAGTTTTCAAATTTTCGTAATAGTTCAAGAATAGCACCCCCAGATTCGATTTGGCTAGGCTCGATTTTGGTTCCTACTTTCAACCGGAGGTGCTTGAATCGTCATTTTTATGTGTCTTTGCTTTTTATGGCAACCTTATAGGTTGGAAGTCGGATCAAACAAACTCAGATAATAGTATTGCATCATGATTTCATGCAAAGTATCATTTTCTGCTTTATGTAAAATAAAAAATTTTAGTCCAAAGCAATTGAAGGAAACGAATCATTGCAATACGAAATTGAAAAATCACTTGAGTATTGCAATTCCATTTTTTCACACAAGTTATTCGCCTTTTAACCGCCGCTACAGTCTAAATGAGCCAAAGGGGATCAAAATTAATTTATAAGTCAAACTGCATAGGAAAATGGTCCAAATGGTTGAGAACAATCTGTGTGTTTTGTTTATTACAACGCAATCTACATTCTGGCGCTGAACAAATTGTATTACTTGTATTAGCTTTCAAAACAAAAAATCACACTCGAAAGCATCACTTTCGCCACGTTCGTATATTTTATACTACTTAACAAGGATAAATGTACTTCTGATTTTATGCGTATAACCGATAAAATCGGTCTTGTACAGAAGTTTCTTGGTTAATACAACTATATATCAAAATTCCCACCAATTTCCCGTAGCTATATCAAAGGAGAAAACGCCTTAACGTTTTTAAATATTTTTATATTTCTTCCGTTCTTACTTTATTCTACGAGGGTTTTACTAAATATCCAAATACTTGGATGGCCAATTATAATGGTCGTTATTCGATCGTTCACAACGATTTTATTTTATTCACCAGTTTTATTTACACTTTGGAGTACTCAGAAACAACTTGAAAATATCTCTAAAGTAGTCATCTAATATTGTTGAAATACACTTGTAACGATGGGTCGAAACAGATCACAATTAAGTGCTTTATGTTCAGGACAAACGTGCGGTACCTAAAAGGCTCTGGAAGATTACTTATTAATAAATGCGAATCATTAACTTGGGAAAATAAGCCAGGACAGTCCGAACACGTATGGTCATACTATTCGGAATAACTAAGTACATAAGAAATAATAGAGCATTATTTTCAGCAGAAGGAAACAAATCATTCTATTTAGGCCTGTAGATTCTTCGAAAACATGAAGGTAAGGCAATAGGGAAGTTACTCCATCTTTGGAAAAAGTGAAGAAAAAACACCAGCTATTGTTTTGAAAACAATATGATGGAAATTTATGATGGCTTTTAATATGACATCAAAGTAATTACTTAGATTAAAAATCATCAGAAATTTCAAAAACTATAAGTATCAACATATATAATTACCGTCGGTTGTCTGTTTATCTGTTTGTACAGATATAACACTGTTAGGTGGCATTAATAACTATATTTTATAGGTGGGCAGTGTGTACTAAACTAATAAAAAATAATCGAAAGGGATCAAACTTAAATGATATGAATTCAAAACGGATTACTTTTAAGGTAAATGAACAACTATTTTTGTCTCTTACGGTTAAGTGAAAATTGTGATAAATATGAGATCAAAGCACACATTTCTTCTTGATTTGTTTGCTATATTTTAATTCCAAGTTCGTTCAAATAAACGATATTTATTGAGTCTAAAATACGCTTATCGCATGCTTGGTGAAGCAGAGCAAGAGGAGCAACAGCGAGCTGCTACTAACAATCATTCGACACTAATTGTAAACTTGGTATTTCGATGTGATCGCAACATTGACAGACGACGTTACAATTTACCAACCGTCGTTGAAGTTGCAATGATCTTTCGTTCTGCTGATGGTGATCCTCCTTTTGAACGAGATTTTCGAGTATATCCACGAAATGCAGCACAACCGCTGATCAATTTAAACATTATGAGTCCACGTTTGATATATGTTTTATTTTATCCTTACGGTGAAGCAGGTTGAGACCGAAAATGCGAAAGTACCTCAACAATCGTTCTGTAGCCTTATTCTATAAAAAATAAGATAATGTTTACACGTGATAAACAGTGAACAAAAAGAGAATCGAAAAACAATTTAATGTAATTTTAGTAAAAAATCACAAAGTTTACCCGTTTTCACGTTTACACATTATCTTATTTTTTACAGAATAAGGATGCTGGTAGATTAAGAACACAAATAACGCTTCTTCAATGGAAAGTCGCTCAAAGAGTTGTTAGATTTGGTCGCTTCAATCCGATATTATATGGCGGACAATTGTTTCAGCAATGTGCTGTATATTCACATCTTCAAGTCGAGGCGAATAACCTAAATTTCGTTCAACATCAACAGGGACAATTTGCGTGTAAAACAGTATCGATGCAGGTTTATTAGACTAGGAAAACTGTTGGTCGCTCAGTTATTCCTCCATCGTCGTTTCAAGGTTCGCCACGAAACATTAGAGAGAAAAGTATCATAACGCAATGGCCACTGTGGCAAAATTTCGAAAACCCGATCTTTTCATTACAATGACTTGCAATCCAAATTGGTCTGAAATTCGTAATAATCATTTTAAAGGCCAACAACCAAGCGAAAACCGGATCTAATAGCGCATGTATTCAGCATCAAGTTAAAAGCACTTATTAAAGACATAACCAAAGAGGGAATTTTGGGAATGTAAAAGCATTTGTTTATACAATAGAATTCCAAAAACTGCCACATGTACACATGCTTTTCATTCTAACCGATGAATGCAAAATCAATACAGCTGAAAAGATTGATCGATTCATCTGCGCTGAAATTCCAGCTTATATTGATGTTGATGATTCAAACGAAAGAGATTCTGTCATTTTTGACGGAAATAAATAAATCTACAATCCATTATTTTGACGGGTAGGCAGTTCTAGTCTTAACTAACCGTTTGGCTATAAAACATTCGAAGATCATGATTTCGAACGTTTAACCAGGATTTTCGATCATGTTTTTTTTTAATAAATCCGGTGCTTTGTCAGAAAATAATCAAGTGGTGTAAAATCACATGAGCGACATGACATGGTCAGTGGGCAGATCCATTTTTTGAAATAATGGATTCACCAAAATTTTATTTCAACACATCGATAGTTTCAGTGGCAGATCACACACTGCCACTTCCTCTGAATAAATGTTCTCAAATCTATTAACAATTTGTCGAATTGTTTATTCATATAAAGGAATATTTCGATTATATAATCGGCAAAAAGCACGAAAAGTTTGAATGTCTGAATCCGAGATTCGATATTAAACTTGAGTGATTTGCTTAAACGTGGTGATATAAAGAAATGAGATACTGTAACATTGACTTCTGCCCCTGTTTCAATATTATACCCTATATTTATAAAACTGTGATGAAAATATATCATATTTAGTATTTAACCCTGCCATTACCATTTTTGTGAGCGTCTTCCAACTTCTGATGCCATTTGATTGTTTTTAGAATAGAGTGTATTTCTGATTCGGCTTACTCCAAATACTATTTTGATGGAAGACCGTATTCTGCAGTCTTCTTTAATAAATTTCTTATGTTTGTTTTAAAAAGTATCATTAGTAAATATTTTTCGTATACTTCCTTAAATAATAATAATTTAATTTATCCAGACATCGTCAAGTCTTATTTACCTTATAAATCGTACTTTTAGTTTAAATAGTTGACCTTGTTTAAATATGTGATTTTATCTCCCTTTGGAAGTGAAACCAAATTAATGTCAGTTAATCCATTTTTGGTTCAAATGTTCTATGACGACTAGGACGACGTCAAGGTAAGTAATTCACGCGGTATTCCGAGTAAGCAAAAAATTCGAAAAGGATCAAATATTTTTAAAAAACTGAGTTTTTTTAAGAAGTAATCCACACGACGTTGAAATTATGACGCTCCTCGAAGCTCCCCTGAAGATCAACCTACAATATAAATTTGAATGGTTTATTGCAGAATCGTATAGTCAAAGCTAAGGCGAATATCATTTTATAACTTTTATAGTAATCTTTCAATTATTTTTAAAAAAATATCAGATTTAAAATAAAAATGAAACGATTTAATTTTAAATATGTCTGGAATTATAGTTAGGGCGTACGCAAAATACTAGCAGCCGAACTTCCATATATCAAGGCTCTATTACTTTCGGCAATTTATTTTAATTTTACATGATTCAGCGTTGACGAATAATAAATACTAATACTAAATAAGTATCAATCCTCAGGTAGGTGGTAACAGATTAATAAAAATGGTGTAGGCTAACATTTTGTTAAAATAGTATCAGCACCAAAATAACAATATGTATCTCCTAAATGTAATCCTAAATCCTTGTAAATATTACAAAAAATAACACAAAAATCTATGTTCTCACCACCTTTTCATAAATTAACACAATAACATACATACACGACTAACACTTTCGATTTTTTATTTTTTGTTGGTCAAAAAAAAAAAAAAACTATAAATAATAAAAATTAAATTAATAAACTAATAATTACATGATATATCCTCTACAATATAAATCATAATGTAATTTTTTCTACTAACACACAACGTACAATTCTAAGGACAAAAAGATTAAAAGCACACGAAGGACAATAGAAACGAATGAATATCCATATCCTGGCGAAAAATAATAATCGTAATAATAATAATAACACAAAAAATAAAAAAAATCCAACTGTGAAATGGATAAAAATAAAAACATATAAAATATTTTAAAAATTAAAATTAAAATAAAAAAAAGAGGAATTTTTCCTACTTTAACAAAACCATCCCCTAATTTTTTTTATTTTTGTAAAGTTCGAAGATAAATTATTATTACGATTATTATGGTTGTTGGGTAGTTTTTATTTTATTTTATTTGTGTTATATTTGGTATGGAATTTTAATTTTTTATTTTTTTTTTGGTTGGTCTGCTGTGCTGTGTATGTATAACACTAGAGTAGCATCCGTAAAATTTTTATGATGTTCAGGGTTGTGCTGGGGTGCGAGTCGAGAGAATGGATTAATTTATTAAAAATTGTATTCACAATATTTCACCGAGGGGTCTGACGAAAAAAATATTACATACATGTGTAAAGGTGGGATTATTATATATAGAAGATGTATGTGCGGTATATTACTACCAAAAATTGGTTCCGGACACTTGTGTCGGAGGCGAACAATTTTAAAATCGAATGAATTTTTTTATTTTTAATTAATTTAAAACGAAAATCAAATGGTGCGGTCATTGTTTAGTTTTTATCTTTTTATCTCGATCTCTCTATAAACATATTTAGATACGTACGTAAATAGAGATAAAATAAGGGTTAAGAAATTGAAAAAATCAAAAAAAAAAAAAAAAACAAAAAAATTCTAAACTATATCCTAACAATAGAAAATAGGATGAGTGGAATGATCCTTTCTATTCAAATTTGTTGTTGTAAGCTAAATAAATGTTAATGCAAGCACGCACTTGAATATTTGATTGAATAGGATTTTTTATTTTGTATGAATCTGACATTATTGTTCAATTCGAAATAATAGTTTTGAGGGTACCGTTCTATACAAATATGCAGAGAGAAGTAGCAGATGATATTGATTCAACGATCTAAGTGTATATATAGAATATTATTTATTGGGGTTGCATTACAAATTATACACAAAATGGTTTCTTGACCTTACCCAAATTCATTTCCTAATCATAATTTTTTCCGGCATTGACAAACTAACCAATAATTATTTACGAACTAACCATGATGGATTACTAACGATTATCGTTTTCATTTTCCCTAATTAATATCCGGATATGTATAGTACATGCAAAAACAATTCGTTTAAAACACTTTGAACCAACTGTGTTTAATAATAATCATAATAACATAATTTCCATTGCATGTCGCAAAACACAAACACAAAAAAAAACGAAAATTAATTAAAAATTACAGCTGAAATAATCCAAAAAGCTTTTCAACTTTGACATTATATATAAAAAAAAAAATTCTGTTGATGGATATTTAATACTACAATAAAATTTATTTTTATTTTCAAAATATCATCACCATTTTAGTCTTCTATAACATTATATGAACACAAAAAAAGGAAAGCAAAACAAAAACCGCAACAAGTGAATCAACAAAAGCTTTAGTCGAGAAAAAGCTCTCCATTCGTTCGTTTACTGTCTATGTATGATTATTTTCTTGTTCAACTTTCCTATTCCAGAAATTTTCATTATAATTTCATTGAAAAATAATATCTTGATTTCTAGTCTTTAGAGCGGTTCGTTATTATTACAAAGAACAAACACATTCGTATTCGAATACATATATACGAGTACGTACAAACAAGTATGAACGAGAAAAAGAAAATTTTTAAGGTAAAAAAAAAATTTGTTATTTTCTGTCGGATCAATAATATTCTGCTCTAGTCTACATTATCTCTAACCTTCTGTTATTCTTTTTCACTTTTTTTTTTTTTTATCATACAATTTTTCCTTGGTGAGCCTTTTTACGTTTTGTTTTTTAAGGGAAACGCACAGGGAAAAACTTTCCTACTCGTTCTCTCGATTGTGTTGTCGTCGTCGTCGTCATTGTAACATTACAGTGAAAAACATAAATTCTACGTTTTTTCCGTTTTAATTAAAAAATATTACATCTGACTGTAATTCAAAGTTTTTTTTTTTTTTTTGTTTTTTGTAATTTTATTTTTCCGGTCTTTGTGATGTGACAAGGAAAATTGGAAAATTCATTGGTAATATTTACATACATACTTATATAGAACAACAAACGGTAAATAAAGTCAATCTGAACAAATAAAAAAAAATCTATCTCACTGTGAATATATATAGAAACAAGCACAGGTAAAATTACAACCATATGTTCAGATGAAAATAAAAAAAAATAAAAAAATTTGAAAAGGGGAAAGCAATAATAAAACTCGTCGTAAAATAAAGTTAAAAAAACGCACAGTGTGGAAAATACTTTAAAGTTGTTTCTATGGATTTTCTTCTAGTGGAAAAACAACATACCTAAATCGAGTAAGACGAATAAAACGAAGAAAACCTAAACTAATTTACTGGAAAATGCAATCGAAATTGGAAAAAATTGTTCTGTTCGCTATTGTTTGCGGATTGTGTTGTATTAGATTTTCGAATTAAATTTTAATCTGTGCTGAACTATTTTTTGCTATGATGATTATGTGTATTTATACTATCAATCGATTAATTTTACAACTCTATATGTACATAAAATTCGTATACAGAAGCAAATGACATGCCCCCTCTACTTATATAATATTATTTACATTTACAATCACTACTTGTACCGCCCAAATATGTACAAAACAAAAAATTGCGTGTAAATATCCTCTTGTACATATTTTTGAAACAACATGTATAACAAAATTCGGTATAAATCCCTCATTGATTTAATAATAATTTGCCAAAAAATAATAATAATAACAAAATGTATAAATAAATAAAAAAACTTAAATTAATTATTTTTGTTGTTTTGGATATTATGCAAAATAAAATAAAAAATTATTTTATAACCAAAAATCATGCAATATTAAATATATATAATATTATACATACTCGTATGTATACTATATACTTAAATAAGAGACCAGACATAGTGTGTAACCACAACCACCCGCATTTGATTTTTATTCACCAAAAAACCGCTAAAATTAACCCGATTTGATATGGTGGCTGCTGGCCTATCATTAAAGTTTGACCATATTTTTTTATTTATATTATGCATGTGTGGGTTTTAATCAGATTCCTAATATTAACGTAAATAAACACATGTGTCTCTTAATATGCGTAATTAAGACTTATTTCGAATTTAATATTTGCATGGATCTATCAGCGCGTCAAATAGAGGACTCCTCCAACGAACCCAAACGAAAACACTTCGCAGTACTGCCAATGATCTATAATGGTAAATTCGAAATAGTGACCTTTTGATTAAAACCATCAGAGAAACAATTAAAGAATTCAGTTTGAAATATTACTCAAAACTGTAAACATAAGTATGTCGAATTGGCCAGCGATAGACTAAAACAGCCGCGATTTAGGCGATTGAGAAGGGCAGATCTCTTATATCCTATACATTTTCTAAATATTTAGGTTATACATATAACAAGCAAAATCTTAATTAATTAAATTATGAATACTAAAATTTATTAATTTTAGCTTAAGATTTGAATACTTCTTGTTAATTTCATCTGTACAAAGATTCAAGAATAAAACCATTAAGTAGCAGGATTTAAAAAAAATAAAAATATTTTCATGATAATCTGATCAAAATTTATTTATGTTGCAATCATAATCTAAGATACATAAGTAATATTGGGTATTCCAATTCGCCCAGAATAAACTGTTTGTTTCTGTGAAATGTGTCACCAAAAATGTACAACACAATTATATTGGATAAATCCAAAAAATGTTTTATTGTATCCTTACAGTCGTTACTATTTAATCGCTGCCTGAATGATTCACAGATAATACAATACGTAGACCCCTAATAATTTCATTACATCTCGGTAAATAACGAATAACTCAAAAATCGATCATCTTGAATTTACACTCTCAAAAAATCACAAATATATGTAAGTAAGTAATTCTGCAGCATTTCCTACTTATGTAATTTAATGTTCAATTCTGTAAATAAAATAATCTCGAAGACTAACTCGGATTACCGGTAAGCCTATAGAGCCGTGTATCTCACGCAAAGCAACTCAACGTGAAACGATCTTCTTGATTAATAAAACGATTAACCGCGAAGATCTAAATAATTTTCAAAATCTTAAAAATTTTGAATAATGTTCAATCTCAAATTTTCGAAAATCTTAAATAGGACAAATATGGTATAATGATAATCCAGAATATTCTCGAATAAACTCTAAGGAGCTAGTATAATAGGGACAATGGAATATCTGTAAAACCCCATAATATTTTCGAATAATTTTAAACCACATAAATATCGAAAAACTTTTTTAATTTTGAAAATTATTGAACAACCCTCAAAAATCACCTAAATCTTGAGTTACGCTTAGCGCAATGATTAATGTTAAATTGCTAAATTCAAATAAATCTCGAATAATTTACAAATATTTCTAAAATTTTGTACTAAATGGAAAAAAAGCAAAATTTGTATTTTTATGAAGTCAACACAAGATGGATGAAATTTTATTTCAGCATATTAACAAGCCTAATTACTCGTTCGACTTTGTAGAGTGTATTGTCTCTGTCATGTAGTCGATAAGCACGGATCTACAGTAGTTTTTAGTGTCATAGAAAGATGACAAAAATTAAATTTCTTCATAATATTTTGGAAATGATTACAACGCATATGAGTTTCCAAATTAGGTGCCTGATTTTGAACTCCTGAGAATTTCAGTATAAGTAGTAATTTTTCCAGGGCTGCGGATTCGGTAAAGTAATTCTTCGACTTTCCCGATGTATTAAAAATTGACTATTCGACTCCGACTCTTAACTTCTACATGTACTAAAAATATTATAAAATTCATAATACTGCTCGTATTCAAATTCTTTCATCATAAGAACATAATTTAAACATAACAAAAATTAAGAATCAAATTAATTAAAGAAATAAAAGAAAAAGAAAAAAATTCGACAATTTAAATTAATTGCAGATTTGTTCTTAAAATTAGGATGCCTCAAGGATATTAAGACTTGTACTTCTGTTGTTTTTTTCCACTTTCCCCAAGCCATCAAAAAATTAAATCCTGAATTTTTTTAATCCGAAGTCGTTTCGATTTCTCATGGTCATCTAGAAATTTTACGAATTCATGTTTTTCTACTATTTTTTCAACAGGATTTTCTTGGTGGTTAATAGATGAAGATGACGGCTGATCACTATGACTGTAAGCTTTTCGGTAATATCTAAAAATCATTTTAAGTTATTGCCAAATTACATATAGCGCTGGTTTGCCCCTATTTTATTGATCAACGCTTAATAATACTCTAACCTTGGGATCGACATAAATTCAAGCAGAAAAGTTTCTCTATGTGTTGACGATGATTTTATTTCTGTTGCGAGGTTATTTGAGGTTTTTCCTAAGTGAAACATTACGCTACGACATTCTTTATAAAATTGACCGTGTGGTTAAATATATTGTTTGGACTCTTCGACTCCGAATCTCGACTCCGACTCTCCAGCCCTAAAAACAAATTTTACAAACCTTTGAACATACGAAGATGAGATCTGTGATGGCGATGGATAATATCGGAACCTACTATATAAATAAAAGCCTCCACTATCAACTGTATTTCTTACTAGGCTTAAAATAGGGTACATACCATTTTTTCATTTACAATTTTAAATTATTAGAATTACGAGCTTTTATTTTGTTTCTATACGAAAATGTTCATGAAATGAACATGAAAATGTTTATTTCTTAGTGAAAATTGTCCTCAAACATAAGGTACTTTTAAACTTTAAAATGTTATTGAGCGAATGACCTTCCTTTCGAAGGTAGATAACAATCTACAATCGTTAGAGGTCATGGTCCAGCTCTCGCTTCCGAAAGCCAGCACAGGTCTTATGAGTGCTTTATAAAGTGGGAGCTTGCTTGCACGACTGCGATAGATATTTAGATCGCAATAATTTCGATTGGGCGTAGAAAACTCGTTGTCCGGCAGCGATTCGGGCTTTTATATCTGCCTGCATATCATTCGACGATGTTATAACCAGAGCCTACTCTATAAATAAGAGCCTCCACATTGACTGTATTTTTTACTAAGCTTAAAATAAAGTACATACAATTTTTTCTTTACTATGAAAGTATATGGGAAAACGATCTTTTTCATTTACATTTTTAGTCTACAAGAACTATGAGCTTTTACATTATTTTTATACGAAAATGTTCATAAAACATGTAATTTTATTTGATTGAAAAATCGAATCATGAAAGTGTTTATTTCTTAGTGAAAATCCTCTTGGAATATAAACTGTTGCTAAACTTTTATGGAATGTTGTTGTTGTAAAATACGTCATAACATAAAATTTATAAACAATTATAACCATCTCTTTTTAGTCTCCTTCTAAAAGCATTGCCACATGACAAAAATCTACCCGAATACAGATTCATATCATGTGGCAATGCTTTATTAACGACTTTTGTTTAAACCATAGATGTCGCCTACAATTAAAAACATATAAAAAAAATCAAATAGGTGATTGAACCGGTCGGATTCTAAAATCGGTCTGATTTTTGATTCGGTTAACCATATTTTTGGTGGTTTTTGTCTATAGTAATAACTAAATTGTAATAATAATTAATTTAATATAATTTTTTTTATAAATTTACTAAAATTAAACCATTGCTATGAAAGAAATTATGTTAATTTTACGTAAAAAGTTTTCTTTCAAATCGTTTACTCAGCCCGAATCCCTGTTGTTTTTATTTGTGTATTAAGTGACATCTAGGAATGGGAATAATAAGTAAGAGCTATTTTATTTTATACACCGCTCTCAACTGTTATGACAATTCAAATATTCTAAACAAAAACTTATTTTGAATGGGTCATTCATTTTTGGGAATAAAAATCGATGCCAAATATTAATCAAATTGTATTTATTTTCAGCTGTGACTTAATTTAAATAATATTTTTAATACTTGAGAAATAAATAAGGCATTTATATTACAGCTAATGTTTGTTCGTTATGTGGTTTATTTGTGATGCATAACAATCTGGGTTGATTGTTGATTTGATTTTTTGATTTCTTCTCGCTCAATGCATATTATTATAATTTTTTCTCTTTGACTCTCTTTGATTTATTTTAATTTTGGCTCTTCAACGTATTGTCTTTTTTTACCATTGATTTTAGTTGTGAATAAGTGATGACGTCATTAAATAGAATATTCTCTTTTTAATGCATATTGTTGTTGTTGTAGAACGTTTTTTAATTTAATTCCCTTATTTTCTTTTGATTATATCTGGAAAATGGGGAAGCTTGAGAATCTGTGCTTTAAATGAGTTAGTCATTGAGTTGTTTATTAGTGATTTCAGAAAAATTTATTTATCTAGGTTTAATTTTTAATTCATATTTTTTCGTCAATCGAAATTGCGTTTTTTCATACAAACTCTATGAAAATAAATTATTTTTTAGTGTTTCTATGTCCTTTATTTGAAGTTCATTTTTTACATGACGGCTCTATTCATATCAAGATGGTTCTGTTATAACTGACCCGAGGTATTTAAAGTTTTCGACGCTATCAAAGTTATAGTCGCGACCATAACGTCATGAACTCATTACTCGAAATTTATAAACAATACAATATCATCTCTTTCATTGCCTCCATTCCAATTTGAATTCGAATATCTTTCTATTGTTATTTTGAATTTGCGAAGCATACTAGATTGTTTCGATTTTTTGTTTTCTTCACGCTCATTGTATTGATTCAATTTTTTCTGTTTGGCTCTTTTTGATTTATTTTCATTTCGATTGTTGAGCGGAGACGTGTTGTCTTTTTTATTACCATTCATTTTAGATTTCGACAAATCATTACGTCATTAAATTGAGTTTTCTCATTTTAATATTTTTAATATATGTATGTACTACATATATTGTTATTGTTGTAGAATGCTTTTTAATTAATTTCCCTTATTTTCTTTTGATTATTGCTGGAAAATAGGGTAATTTGGGAACCTGTGTTTTAAATGAGTAAGACATTGAGTTGTTTTTTAGCGATTTCAGAAAAAATTATTTAACTGGGTTTTACTTTTTATTCATGTTTTATCGTCAATCAAAAATCGCGTTTTTTCCTAGAAACACCATGAAAATAAGTTAGTTTTTAGTGTTTCTATGTCCCTTGTTTTATGTTCAATTTTAACATGCCGGCTCTATTTACATCACGATGATTCTGATAATATTGATTCCACGGGGGTAAAGCTCACTCGCTGAAAATGGGAATGTTTAGTTTACTAAATCTTATCAGAATTGTAATTTATTGTTTCAAAGCCGAGTTTAAATAAAATACAATACAGTTCGCAAATGTGACCAACTTCAAAACCTACTACGTAATGTCAAAATATATATTATTTGTCTAACCGAAACAAACTGCTTATTTTAACTGCGCATTTTAAAATATTTAGATTAAATAGAACTTCCTGTCAGAAGGGTGGGCTTCTTATTTTTGTAGGAAATATCCTCCGGCCAAGACACAGATTTTGGTCCCAAAATGAGGATTGAATTGCGAATTACAGAGAGGCAACAGTTAAATTACAATTACAGTTAGGCAACGCCTAATTCCAAAATAACAAAAGGATTCATTAGAGTGACAAAGATAAAGCCACTTTTTATTTTTTTTATATCAAAATTATATGGGTTTATTTTGACAGCAAACATGTAATCAAGAATTATTTAAAATATTAAGTATTAGTATTATTTTTACATCTCAAAATTATCTAAAAAATTTATTATTATTACTTAATCCTCATATTAGAATTATGTTTTTCAAATATTTTCCGTCATGAAATACAGAATTAAAAAATCTCTCCATAAAAATGCCATACTAGGCGTGTTTTAGTATTCGTATCTGCTCTAGATCGCGTTAGTAATTATTCAAATTTAGTTAAATTAAAATCAAATGTTGTCAAATTTTTGAATTAAATCAGGTAGATCCAAATCATTCAACAAAAAAAAAAAAAAAAAAAAATCTAGACAAAATGTTATTTAGGCTGCTTGATATACTCTTGTTCATGATAAACTCTCCAATTGGGGAGATTATACAAAACTAAATAATTTTTCTAGTACACTTTTTTATTAAATGTAGAACACGTTTAAATCTACAAGTACATTATACTTATAATTCAAAAATTTGACAATATTTTATTTCAAATTAATTTAATTCGAATAATTGCTATCGCAATCTAGAACAGACATGAATACAAAAACACGCATATAGATGCAAAATTATGAATTTTTCGTGTTAGAACAAAGGGAAGAGTGACTCAAAGCACACAAAAGCAAAATGTTTCTTAAACACCGTTTACATATACAAAATTCTCATTACCCATTCACCATTTTGCGACCAAAATTTAAATCCAAAAGTATATTTCGGTTAATGCATCCTACGTTGAAGTTGGTTGAAGGTTAGAACGTTCTCCTTGTAACTTAATGCCTTAAATTTAATTGTTGCCAATTTCTAGATGAAGTTTTGTCTGGATATGCTACAAGATATGATGAATTAATATTCACTAAGGATTTTGATTATGGCATGCTTTCTAATTCTTCTAAGGTTAACAATTTTCGTTCTGTTTTAGACTGTCATAATTCCATGGTTGTAAACGCCCAGCCCACTAATTTTTCCAATGGATAAGAGATCTTATAACTTACAATAATTAAATTGCATATGCTCAAAATATGCCGTGGGAGTATCTAAAAACTATAGTTTCCACTGTTTGTGCGGTTAGGAAATTTTAGTAATGTACACCGAAGACTATCCCTTCTTTGTTTAATAATAACATAAAATATCTCATGAACCTTCAAACGGCTTAAGCAAGACAATAATAATATCCTTTTATTTAATGAATATAAAATCAAGTTACTAAATGTATCCGTCAGACGTAAATAAGATTGTGAGCCTTCTATAAACGAATGTGTGGAAAGAATTGTAAAAATTGCATTTTTATTGGTGACAAATACCTTACTCCTGCCTAGTTTTTATTAATTTATGATCTTCAGAGATCTTTTTGCATTTATAAATATTACTTTGAATGGACTTATTTTGGCAACGACAAATTTATAGTAAAATGCTATTAGGTTAGATGGCATCTCGCTCAAATTTTCGAAAATAATTTTCCTGCGTTTGCTGAGTACATTCTTGACTGTTTCAACATAATCCTTACGACCTCGATTTACCCAAAAGTCTGGAAAATGTTCAAAATTGTGCCGATTAGTAAAGTGTCATATCCTTCTTCTCTCATTTGAATTCCGACATATTAGTTTTTACTTTTCCAATTGCGACATATCTGGAGCAAAATGATTTATTGTGTAAATTTCCATCGGCGTATAGCCCGCTTTACAGAACTTCTATGGCTAACCTTAATAGCGTTAAGGGAGATCTGCATAGAAATTTGGACACAAGAAGTTCAATAGTCAGATTATTTATTTCAACAGAATGCCTTACTATAATCGAATAATCCGACTATTGAAGCATTTTCGTGTCCAAATTTCTGCGCAGACCGTCAATAACATTAAGGTACCATACATTATTACTTAAAAACTTAAGCCATTCTTTAATTTTCTTATTATTATCTTATTTATATTTATTTTATAAGGTGGCCTGCAAGGCTTAATGGTTGAGTGATGCACCCTAAATGAATTACAGTTAAACGACAACTAATGTTCCGTTATGTCTTATTACCGTAAAGTAAACCCGATCATCTATGTTTGTTTACAAAATTGCTAATGATTACCTCAATCATACTGAAAATATTGTAGATCTTGGTGTTACATTTGATGTCTCTTACTTTTAACGACCATATGCTTGGGTTTATTTCTCGAATGACTAAGAAATTTAATAACTGTGACTATCTGACCACTCTCTTTATAGTTTGTTTGTTCGTTCAACACGTGAATATGCTATTGTGGTCTGGAGGCATCCTCAAAGATCTTATTACAAAATTGAAAAAGTTTTCAAAGGAATTCTCTAAAGATTCTAACGAAGAAGAAGTCAATCTCAAATCGGCACGTGTTCTTAAACCACTTCAAGAATTCGTTGATATTAAGGATAAGATATTTTGTGAATCGGCAATAATACCTCTTCTCACATCGCTGAGGGCGAATTTAAACTTCCACGCTTAAATATTCCACTATTTTCGGGCGATTATCGAGAATGGCAATCATTCCATGACCTCTTCAAGGCAGCAGTACACGACAACCAGTTGTTAACACGCCAAGAAGTTTCAATACCTAAGGGGGGTATTAAAGGGCGATGCAAGTGTATTGATTTGACATTTTACAATAATGGAAGATAACTACTACGAGGCCTTCAGGAAGTTAAATAAACGGTATGATCGGAAGCAATTAAAGGTATTCATGGAACAGCCTTCAATTCTAAGGGTACTGAATGCCGAAGCTGATTCAAAGGACATTTGGCTAATATAAATCGTATTCAACAAACTTGATGAAGAATAAAAGCAGCTATGGATGCGAAAATCGGCTGACATAGACTTTCCAACACTTACAAGATTTTATGAATATCTAGGTAAGAGAGCTGACTTTTGCACAAGGGCATCAAATAGAGGTAACATTCCAAATCATTCAACAACACAAGAGGGGTTTACGCATCATCATCGATAACCATCGTCAAAGTAGCTCACATCAACTATTTGAATGTACCAAATTCAAGTCATTGGATGTTGACGCCAGGAGAAATTTAATAAAAAACTACGATAGGTGCTTTAATTGTTTAATTAATAACCATTCAGTGTATAATTGCAGATCTAAAACCCGATATCGAATATGTTCTAGAAGACACCATTCACTACTACACATAGATCAACCATACCAAGAGACTGATATTCAAACACAAGCGGTTTCAAATCAAACGATCATTAAATGTCGGTCAAGCAAATGTGACCCATCTAAAGAAACTTATTTTCAATCACCATCACATTGTACCTTATCATTACTACCAACCGTTGTTATCAAGGTTCAAGATAATTATGGACAGTGGCGCTTGTACCCAGCACTATTAGACTCAGGATGACAATGCTGCTTTGTCACAGAAGATTATGCTCCGCGATTATGTTTACCACGACGCCGTGTATAGCTTACCGTAGCCGGTTTATGCCAAACAAATGCTGGCATTTGTCGGGGATATATAAACGTGACCGCATCATCAAGAATTAACAAATCAGTTACCATGAACTTCCAGTGCCACTTAATTTCCAAGTAGACTTCCTAGTTACCTACCTGCGTCTTTGATACCACCATGTGGAGTCATTTGAAAATCTACCAATTATGGGCAACAAGAAGATTTGTGGAGCACCAGGTACACCAATTGCGCAAGAAATACGATTCGCCTGGATTATTGCTGGAATGCTGGATAACAAGCATCATGAGTTAACAACTACCACCACTTTACATACTGAGATTAACCTAGACTGTACATTTTGAGGAAATTCTGGGAAATCGATGAAATTCCTGCTCAATCCTTATTAACCGATGCAAATACCAGACGTGAGGAACATTTTCAAAAGCATACAACAATTAGTGGATGTCAATTCTGAAGAACGAAGTTTTTATTTACCTCACCACGGCATCTTTAAATTATCAAGCACCAGCACCAAATTGCGAGTTTTTTTCAAAGCGTCATTTAAATCATCAAATGGAGTTTCATTCAATGACGCGCTGCTAGTCAATCCTAGGTTATATCAACCACTCATTAGCATTTTACTTAGATTTTGGACATTCAAGGTGGTATTTTCTGGTGACATCGAGTAGATGTATAGATGGATACTATTAGACCGTCAAGATATTAATTACCAACACATTTTGCGGTGAAATAGTCCGAGTGATCCTGTATTACATTACCGATTGAGAACCATGACATATGGCACGTCCTCTGCTGCTTACCTAGCGACAAAGACAATCCAAGTGATAGGGAATGGATTATTAAAAGCCGATCCAGCTGCGGTGCAGGTAATACTATGTATGTCAACAACACCTAATTCTTATGGTCTTAAATTACGCAAGTGGGTCTCAAATTCAGTGGAATGACTAAACCATATTGACGATGATGGCAAAATAAATATTCTCGTAGACATTAATGACGATTCTACCTATCTTAAATTATTGGTGATGCAATGGCAGATGATGTAAAGCCACCTAAGAGAAATATTTTATCGTTTCTCAGCCCGAATATTTGATCCACTGGGATGGCTTGCTTCATTTTCACTCGATCTAAAGAATTTCTTCAGCACAAGGCTGAAAACGCGACAAGCGCCGATTTGGATTTACGAATCAATTTTTTGGACAAAACAAATGATTCGCGCTATAAACACAAAGTCAATTTGAAATTTTAAACGATGATGAATGCACAACTAAAAATCACGACAACTTTTTAACAACTTTTGTTTTTTAAATAAGAGCAGCGCTTGAAGTATTACGCGACAAAGCTCAGACTTAATTGCAAATCGCAGCGACAAATGCACAACAAATTGAAATGGTTCGATTTTACAAAAGCATTCGATAATTATTTAATCAACACGTTCAGAACAACAAGTACACGTAATTCTGTTGATGATATCGCTGCTAACATAATAGCTGCGCTTGAGTTAGCGGAAGCTAATTATGATATAGCAAGAGATCTACTTAAAAATCGCCCGGAAATCAGACAATATTCTGCAAAACAAATATTTTCAGCGAAAGCTATTTATGAACCAACTGCTGCAAAACTAAGAATGTTGATGATACTTTTAATTCAAATTTAAGGTCACTTAATTCATTAGGTAAGCCGACTAAACAAATGGGATGACGAGGCTCCTCGAATAGCTTTGAAACGCTAGATGAATTGATTGGGGTTTTAACCAAGCGTTGTGAGACACTCGATTGCATGTTTCAACCATTGAGACCAGGTCCTATTTTTAAATCTTCTACTTCAGTTCATCGCAGCATTCAGTGCGTCGAATACTAACGATTCCAGTGTGAGTTTTGCTCGTAGGCCGGTTATCGCATTTATCGGTGTAGTAAATTCGTATATACTAAGAGGCCAGAGCGTCTACGTGATATTAAACGTTTAAATTTGTGTATGAACTACACGCAGCGCTCACGTACGAAGAGCTTAACACGCTCGTGAAACAGGTGGAGGCTGTCTTGAATTTCACACCAATCGCTCCACGCTCGTCGGACCAGCAGGCCTGCAACCATTAACACCCGGCCATTTTTTGATAAACAGACCGCTCACTTCCATTGTAGAGCCCAATATAGAAGAGATTCCATGGCATATTCAACAGCAATTGCACCAACATTTTTGGGGTCGTTGGTCCAAGGAGTATATAACTCAATTGCAACATCGCCATAAATGGTCTAGGGCTTCCGAAAACGTCGCAATCAATGGTTTGGTGGTTATCAAGGATGACAATTTATCATCTCTTAAATGAAAACTAGGTCGCATCATCGATATTCATCCGGGAGCTGATGGATACGTAAGACTTGGATGACTTGGAACATCTGTTGAAAGATAAATTCTTTCAAATTAGGGAGAATATTGAAGATCTATAATATTGAATATATATATATATACATATATATATACATATATATATATATATATATATATATATATATATATATATATATATATATATATATATATATATATATATATATATATATATATATATATATATATATATATATATATATATATATATATATATATATATAATTGCAACTGTATAAGTACAGAATGAAAATAATTGCTAAAATTTCCCAGTTGTGTAATTGTATTGATTTTGTTATAATTATCAATCAATCAATATATATCTCTTTCCAATTATGGTTTTTGTGATTATCGTCACACATACACAACTGGGTTGAACAAAACCTCAGCATTTTTGCAAAGTGTGGAGCGCTTATAATTTTTTTCATTTTCCAAAAAGGCTTGACAATTATTCAGTTTTCGAGGTGAATTTTTTACGATCCGCCTAGCCGGCCTTGTTGGTCCCACTGATTTCGTAGGTCTATTAGACTAATTGGACTCTTTGTCTATAAGTTGATTTATTTTACATTTCGCTACCTATATATATTTCGAAAACTTATTACAATAATAAATCGATTGCACACCCCAATAGTCCGCAGACATTTATGTGCCAAAGAAAATTAAATCATGATTCTTAAAATAAAACAAATCGTTTGAATAATGCCCCTTTACTATACCCACAATGGTTCTTATATTGAAATTCAGTTTCATACCTAAATTCTTTTAAACTCCAAATGTTTCTTATTTAAAATTATTTTTACCAGACAAATACGCACGAACATCTCTCAATATTTCGGCAAGCGTTAAAATAAAAAAAATGGAGGTGTGGCCAACACACGACTTTCTTTTACGAATAGAGAATTTTGAGAAATTTTATTGTTTTTTATAATTTTTAATTTTTTTTTTTTTAATTTTTATTTTATTTTTATTTGTTTTTAATTTTTGGAAACATTTTATTTCAAGTAGTTTTTTGTAAACCTTATACTTTTTAAGATATTTTCAAAATAAATGTACTGGACCAAGGGAGTGGCCACTTCCGGTTAGCCGATTTGGAGTAATTTTCACTGGGACCTCCCAATTTATCATAAAAGCTTAAATCTGAAGTTTCAGTTCGATTGGTTAAACCATCTGGGCTGTAGAGAGGACACAGACAGACTGACAGACTGACAGACTGACAGACTGACAGACTGACAGACTGACAGACTGACAGACTGACAGACTGACAGACTGACAGACTGACAGACTAACAGACTGACAGACTGACAGACTGACAGACTGACAGACTGACAGACTGACAGACTAACAGACTGACAGACTGACAGACTGACAGACAGACAGACAGACACCATTTCGAAACCCACTTTTTCGGACTCAGGGGACCTCAAAACAGATAAATCTCTAAAAATCTCAAGGCCAAAAATTTTCATGATTACTATACTTTATTTTACTAGAGTAAAAGAAAGTAATATTGCCAGCAAAAAGTAAGAAGGATAAACGAGTCACTTACTCACTAACGTCTGGTGAACTAATCTCTGATTTATAAAGGTATTGAGGAATTAATGATTATTATGCCAATAATTTTGATCCTGACGAACTCAGTATAAAATATCACATTACCCAAATATTTTCCATAAACAAATCCATGCACCGCATTCTATTGAATTCTATATTCGCAATTTATAATCAAAATGTTTAAACTTTAGATGAACTAGGAATTGGCAAAAAATATTTCATTACACAAAATGCTATAATAGGTGCTATAAAAATCACCAAAAATTCTATCTACTGTACACAAAACACGTATATACATATATGTAGTATGTTCTATTCTAATATTTACTTAAACTTTTTCATTTTATATACATTCTCTATTCTATGCTGCTATTATCTATTTGTGTTTATCTTAGAAAATCAAAAAGAATGAAAAGTTATTTGTCAAGAAATGAGCAATATTACAAATAGAAAATGAGGTCTTTCAAATATCGATATAAAAATTAACTAACACACAACAAAAACAACAACAACTACATAAAAAAGGGTGAATTTAATGGATTTTGCCCGATTTCATCAATTCGTCTTATTGATTTCTACGATATATACATACACACACACATATATACCATACCTCATTTACTACGGTAATATTGCTTTACGATTTGACATTTTTGTTGGTGGTGTTGTTGTTGTCGTTGTTCGTTTTGACTTTTATATGTTAATCGATTATATCCATCCATAATACATATATTTAATAATGAATTATAATAATAAAATTGATTTTTATTATATGTAATAGAATAATAAAAAAGTTTATCAAATATTTTTTATTTTATTATGCAAAAAAATTGGGGGATGACAGAGCTTATAAAGTTTGATGACAATAACACAGCTTAAAACACAATATCAGATTATTATTTCTCAATATTATCTCATTTCTTGCACACACCTTTTTCGGTTGAATTTCGATCTAAATACAAATTTTTTGTTGTTGTTGTTTGTGGGTTGACCAAATAACTATACGTATTCTAATCTTTTATATTTTGTCGTACTGGAGGCCTTATTGTTCTTCGATCCCCCACATATATATATATATATATATATATATATATATATATATTTTTTTTCCTCATCTTAAAGACAATATTATTAGTTTTACTTTGCCTAAGGCTAAAAGGTTGTGATATTAAAAACCATGATGATGATGATGATGATGATAGAGATAATAATATTGATTGTCCTATCCCCAACATATTATAGATACAATGGAAAATAATATTAAAAATTAAGATAAAAAAAAGAAAAAAAATCAAATAAAAATGGGAAAATTCTCTGTTCCTTTTTTGCTCTTGTTGTTGTTGTTGTTGTTCCTAGTGCTTCCTTATTTTCTTGTGAAAAGGTGTCACGTTCATCAATTTGAAATAAACACACAATTTAAAGAATAGACAATTTTGTTTTTCCATTTTTATTGACAAATAGATTTTCTTCTATCTAGTTGAGAATAAAAAAATCGTATTCTTAATGGATTTTTATTGTGTGTATTTATGTACGTGTGTGTGTGTGTGTTATTTATATTTGTAAATGGGAAATTAGGTATTATCGTTGAGCTGATATTATCACGCTCATAAAACGTTTAAATATTATTATTGTTGGTGTTTTGTTAACACTTTGTGGCCTAATTAAAGATTTGTTCGTCTGATTTAAACTTCCCCATCCCATTTTATGTAAAATCAATATACGTCTTCATCTTTTATTCAATTCATAAGAGATTAACACTAAACTTACTTAAAATGTATCATAAACATTTTTTTTTTTAAACATACATATATTGACTTCACATCCCAAATCGATATCGAGTGCAAAGTGGAAATGGAATACAGTATAGGAAATCTCAATAGATCCTTCTTTTTTTATATTCGTTTGACTTGAATTCATAATCCGTGCTGTACTCGGGGTACATGGAACAAAACCATTTCAAACCCTTCTTTCAAAGTGGAAAAACTGTTTTCATTGTTTTTTTTTTGTACTGTCAAGATTTATATATAATTTATACAGAGTGTGAGATGAACTCGTGCATTCATTGATACATTAATGGTAATATAGACACATACTCGAGAGATATATCGATTGTAAATTTTATATTTTCTGAACCATTTTCTCAAAACACAAAATTAGAAGAAAATAGGAAAATAGTTACGCACTTGTCACTAACAGTATGAACAATATGATATATTGACATTTTCTATTTACGTTAAAGTGGTTGGTTTAGTATATCCCCTTCGCACACCCAAACACACATAACCCACAAAAAAAAAAAAAAAAGATTGCAACCACTGAAACAATATTTTTTTGTTATGATAGATTGAATTTTTATAGTTTGAGAAATTGGATAGGGTTGAATTTCCTTCATATGTATTGTATATCAGAAAGTGTAAGGGTTTTTTGCTGCTGCCCAAATATTATTTATATACATACATACTATATATAAATGTATGTGTACATACGTATATATAAATACAGAGAAATATCTGGGACAGGAAAATTGATGTTAAATTAATTTTATTTAAAAATAAAAATGAAAATATGTGGTTGAATGAATTTCTGAAATATTAATGAAAAATGTAGTGGACAAAAATTGGGCAAAAAAAAAATGAGGTTATTTCCATTACTTTATTCCTTCCAGTTTTTCCAATTTTTTGTATTTTTTTCGTTTTATAACCTTCCTGACCCTGAGCAAAATTGAGTATTTTCTTGCATGAAGGATTGTGTAATTTTTTGAAATTACTTTCTATATATGCATGTATGCCTTAGAGATGGAAAATTTAATCACAATATAGGTTGTGTTCGTACGTTTGTACATTTATGTGTATGGATTAAATTGTTTTAATGTGATTTATATGATTTTTTTTTTAATATGATTAACGAGTGTTTCATATACGAGTATGAAATGTATGCATGAAAATATGCTAAGTGCAAGCATAATGTGTGGTTGTGTCCTTCTGTTGTATCCATAAATGTGACGGATGGGCTATTTTTTCTTGTTGAATTACTAAATCTGTTGGTCAAATGTGAGTAATTACAAAGTATATGGCTAGTAAAGTTTCACCAATCCTAAAATACATCTTTGTAGTAAACGAACACTTTAACATATTTGAAGATTACAAATTTAATCCTAAAATAGTTACAATTCAGTAATTTGTATATTTTTATATAGTTTTAGAGTGAATTTTCAAGGTCTAACCATTTAGCTCAAATTCCATCTTACTAAAATGTATATGTAATTCCAAAATAAATTTGATAATGGAAGGTTGTTGAACCCATTATTATACATTAAAATCAGATCAAATTTTTCCACCTAATTTTAAGTCCACTGTAGGCGAGCACGGTGAGTTTTACCAAACTTTTATTCGAAGGTTTGGATACAATCCAATCTCCACTTGGAAACGAATTCTGGTGTAAATAATATGGATTCAGTATTAACCAAAAACAAATAATTCCGCTTGGTACTTATTTTTTTATTATATATTTACTGTTTAACATAAAAAACCAGACAAAGCGCGATCGTATTTTCTTTAATTTTGCTAAATATTATTCCAAAGAATTTGAGTTGTTTTGTTAGGTTGTGAATCCTATCGAAGGACAAAAGATGTACATTCGCAATAATTGCGAGCAGCACTGATGAAGAATTATCTTGAAATCTTAATAGATAGTACGCGTGCCAAGCGCTTTACTTGCGAATTGCGGTTGAATCTGGTTAAGAGAGAAAAATTCGGCATAATTTTGAAATATCTTTCACGAGTTATTGTTAAGCGTATAGCAAAAAAATGAGTTGAAAGTGCTCCTTCCATTTAATACTATCCGAATCCAAAAGTATTTGTGATAGGAAAATTTGCATTCGCATTTCTGTTTATTGAATTATAATTAAAGTTATTTAATTCAGATTTAAATAACGTTTTATTTTATATAAGTTTAATATAAAAACGCTCGGCCTTAAAATTCAATTGATCATGCATGATGCAGAAGTAATTGTGATACTTAATCCTCTCCTATATTCCTTAAAATTCTGTCAATACTTTATTCTGAGCAGATTAAAATCTCGGTCGAACCGATAAGATACCTGTTAAAATTTCCAAATTCATCAAAGCAGAATTTATTTTGGAGGAAGACTTTAAAGAGTTTATTTCAATTTGCACCACAAATACCAAGAATAAATGAATAATAAAAATATTAGTCCACCAGCTCTTCTTGTTCTATTCTTCTGCTGCCTCCAGTTTTAAATTATTGTATTTCCTCATTTCTAACCCTTATTGTTCCATTAGATTTGGTTTGCTTCCAAATTAACTCAACTCCTCCTAACAATTGCACTCTTTGGATATGAATCTGTTAGACCGTAACTTTAGTCAAATCATAAATTTGATAGTTGACTTGTTGAGAAGGTTTCCTGCTTGCTGGACAGGGCTATACAGAAACACGTTGATAGTTGTGTAGATACTAATATTTATTCAATAATTCATATAGTTTATATACAGAAATATCGCTTATAAAACCATTGACTGTGCAAATTATTAATTTATATAATTATAAAGGTGAATGCACTAGTCAGCCTAATTAATATAAAAACTTACATACGAGTACTTGCTCCTGTATTAACTTATGCAGATGTTGTTGTAGTGGAATTTATGATAGAGGACAGCATTCCAGAATTTCAAGCATACGATGGCGGAATTATGAACTTGATGGCTTGCGCTAACCTATCTTAATAATATGTTACAGAGTTTAAATTTTGATTTAAATAATTTCAGTTTAGGTTATTAACATTAAGTACATAGAATAACTGAATATGATTTTGCTTTTTAAAGATACCTGGCGATCAGGCATCCAGAAAAACAAGCATCCAATCTATATGTGGTTTAAAATTCTCTTGTCTTGTGCTAACTAATTTACCATAAATTGTACTAACGATTTTACTAACTATTGACTACATAGATACTGTAACATAGTCTGTAACCGGGTGAATTCTATATTAATTAACATTCCTTTCCTATCCTTCGGTTTTGTTATATGTATGTAATGGATGTACGGTGAGGCCGGCGTCGTCCGGGATATAGGTTTAGGCTTGGTCGTACACTCCAACCAATGAACCGATCAATAAAAACATTTAATAAATCAATTGAGTTGAAACTTACTTTTGACAAATTTATTTAGCCACTTTTATTTTACAGAGCGGTCGACATTTTTGGTTACTTGGAATCTTACCACAAACTACTTTATTTGTACCCTAAAGTGGAATTTTTGGTCTTGCTAGATAATGTACCCTCTCCGTTCTTATTTAGTCCCCCTCAGGTTTAAATCGGAGGTCTTTCCTGGCAAAAACCACTAATTTTATTCAAGTTTTTTATTATAATTTAGTGATATGATAATGCTGTTAATGATGCTGTAACAGAGCGTTATTGCCTAAAACTGTTTAATTTATCATATATTTGGAATGCTCAGGAAATAATCAGTCAATTTTATTGACGCAGAACGATTTAAACTTAATCTTGTTTAACAAAACTTCTATTTTAGGGTGCTAATAAAATAGTTTGGCGAATAACTCGCAAACATTTTTTTATTTTCCGCAAAATTTTTTTAATTTATAAAATTTCTTTATTTAATTAATTTATGAATTCTTGAGAAATGAATACACGTTTTTTTATTTATTTATCATCACCATTGTTGGTAAAATATTGGTTGACCGCGAAGATAACATAGCGACGGTTAGCGCAATATCCGAGAGGAGACTGAAAAAAATAAATTTTATTTGGTTTTTGTGTTGTCTCTTCATATGGAAGAGACAGTAGTTTTATGGTCACATGCGTGTGTTCCCAAATGATACAACGTTGAGCGGCGTGAAGATGTTGCAATGGTTGTTGGTTGAACTCAGACGCCAACGCATGCAGGTGATACATTGTTGCGGAGCATGCATGAGTGAGCCGCTACAATATGAAACGACAACCAAAAATTTACGTTGTTCCCATATTAGCACTGCTAAATACGAGGGCAGTTCATTAAGTTGGTGATAAATGGAAATTAGGAAATAAAATAGGAAATTGAAATTAGAACTTTTGATGTTAATTAATCGAATCAGGATAAATTTCGCAAGGATTGAGGTTTGAAAATTGTTGATGGATGTTTTTAGCAAAGATCGAGGCGTAGTTGGCGATTGGTGTTGATCTTGAATGGAAACTTTTATTTTGAAGTTATTCACCTCTTTTGGTACGCTCTGTTATGAATGAGCTTTTGCTCAAAATACGAGCACCAGCATCAACAAAAATTTTCTGAGAATTACTTGGGTATATTTTGTACTTAACTTAAGACTTAACTAAATTTATCCATAAAATTTGTTGAAAATTTTTTAACAGTAATTTCAAGATTTCGAAAGCTGCTTTGTACTTCAAAAATTTCAATGAATTATAGCTAATTTACAGTTAGTCTTTTTCTCTTTTCTAAAACACAAAAGATGTACGATAAAAAAAGCATTTTTGTATAATTTGCTTGTATTAAAATGAGAAAGAATACTGAAAAAGTATTATTCAATACTATTTACTACAGCACAAAACTTTAGAAGGGGTAAAAGGATGAAAACATCTGAAAAAGTGGAACTGGTTTTTCTTTTTTTCGAAAAATTGCGCCAAGTTGCTCAAAATTATGATAGTAACCTTTTGAAAGGAAAAAAAAAATAAAATTTTGAGTATGCCCGTCTCATTTTTATATATGGGTATTTTCGGGATATCCTCGAATTTTCCCGTTTTTGAATGTTTCTTAAAAAAATCTTTATTAAATGGGTAATGAGAAGACAAGTATTATTAATTTTTAGGTGGGGATTACTACATTTGCCTGAAAATAAAAAAATCCAGAAATTTTAAAATCCAGAAAAATATTTTGTTTGCAAGGTTGACGAAGCATTAACCAATAACACAAATCAGCAATCCGCTCCAATACATTCGTCGATACCATGCTAACCCAACGAATTGAGCCAACCACAGCACAATTTGAAGCATTTGTGGTAAAAGTATCAGTAGAAGCGATACGAGCGATACAATTCCTTTGATCTGTTTCTGAAAGGTTGATGAAGGAATTTCCATTGTCATAAATATTAAGAACTTCACGGAAATATTCAAGTTTTATAGACATTTTAAAAATTTTAATTTTGGCTTGGGCCACATTTTGATAATTGTGTTGCTGGATTTTACTTTTCTGGATTTTCTGTTTCGGGATTTTTAGTATTATTTTTTTTCTCTAGTTAAGGTAGCCCGAAAAAAAAAATCCCCCAAGAAAATACCAAAAAAATAGAAAGTAATGTGCTCCACCGAAAAGGAAGACCACATTAAATTTTTGTTAACTACAATATGAAAACAAACTGAATCTACTATGCTTGCGCGGAAAGGACCAATGCTAAACGACTTTGGGAAATTTTTTTAATTTAGCATCTGAAATACAAACGCAAATATTATAAAAATGTTAAGATTTTTGAAATTAATCTGACGATTCATCCTTGCGCAGAGAGTTCAATGCTAAGCGGCTTTGGGGAGTTCTCTATTTTAGTATGTGAATACTTATATTAAAGAACATAAATTTTTCAAAAATGCTCCAATCTCTCTGAATGTTCGAGTTTCAAAAAATCCAAAGCGGCAGCCCCCATCTTCTAAGGTACAAAAAGAATTAAAATAACATTTCACTTGCTTTTTTGGAATTTTTTGTTGTTTTGGGATTTTTTTATTTTGGTTAAAGATACCAACCTTAATGTCTTTTAAGTGGTTTATAGTGAAACACTTTTGTAAAGGTGACATTCATGAAAGCTTTTAATTTCGTTGAACCCCTAACTGAAGAATGCGTTGCTGAAATTAAACGAGACAAATATTGAAACACTTTTCTTGTGTAAGTTCCTATGTAGTTAAACAATTAAATTTAGATTAGCAGTATTAGCACCATGAAAAAGTCTATTGGCGCCACTCGGTGGTCTATTATGCTAATTGACACTATTTTAGCAATATTCCAGACTGATTGATTACTGTAGCAGAGAATATGATCACCGAAACTAGAAAAAATAATTTTCAAAAGTTTCGGAGAAATACCATCTAACGCTAAGGCATTTAATTTTAAGCATCTAACAGCCAAAATAACTATAAAATTACAACGGTTGGGTAGTGCATAACCACCATGATGTATCTGTTCTTTTTTTTGATAATAGACCGGAAGTAAAAATTTTACCACTGTTGCAAAAAATAACTATTTAGCTTAAACGCAAAGTCGTAAATTAATCAGCATTTTTAAGTCTCCAATAAACCACGGGCGACTTCTAATATGGCAATAAATTTGGGATTTTCTCATTATATTTAAAACTCTATTAGTAGCACGAACATTCATAAAATAATCAGATTTGTGGTCAGTGGGAAAATTGTATCTTGACGCTTGTTACAACAAGAGAACAACTAAATGTGAGGATTTTAAAATTAATGACGCTACTGTTTTAGACCCCAATATTTTTCATGATTTAAATTCCGATATAGAAGATGATTTTAAAATTGTTTTGGAAATACCATAGTGTATCTATCTGTCCAATACCTGATTTAAAAAAACTAATTTTGCCCTGGAAATGACAATTTTTCATGACATTTTTTGCCAAAGAGTGCCAAATATTGCTACTGAAAATTTGGGATTATGATCACATGAGCTATTACATTTAAAGTAGTTAGAAACTATTTTCAAACTAACTTCTCCCGCATCTTTAAGAATTCTTTATTTTTCGTTTGTTGAATCGAGGCTATCATATGGATTAGCGTGCTGGGGAGGGACTTATTATTCAAGAATTCATCCCTTTGTTATAGCTCAAAAACAAATTGCGAAACGCACAGAGGCTATCTGCTTCGTAACCTTTGTTTGAGACATCTGTTTGTCTATAAAGTTTTAAAACCATTTTTTCCTATTAAAGTCACTCAATCTAATGTTATTATCAATTACGATTTGAGATATATGTAAGAAGTATGTTAGGCTTAAAAAATTTCCAACAACAAATTTCCAAATTTCGTTTATAATATTGGCACCTAAAATATACAATAGCCTGCCAGATGAATTAAAAACTGACGTAATTTAAATACATTTAAGTCAGGTTTAAAATCATTCAGCTGTGGGTGATTTGTTGCATTTCCAAGTGTAGTAAGTAACTTGCAAACTTTTGTTAGTATTGATGTGAATATTGTAAATATACACGTAACAACTTTTTCAATCGTTACTCGATCTTTGGATGATTAAAAGATTGAATCAAAATAAATAAATAAAATAATTTTCAAATCGCGATATGTGTAATGCGAAACAACGTACCTTGAATATGTTTGAGGGCATGGACCTTTGATTCCGCTCCATTTTATAAACATGGTTTGATTCAAAACATATAAATTGATTCTCTTATCACAAGGAAAATATGTGGTTTTAAATTTTTTCACCTTTGGACGATTGAAATAATCCTCTTCGTCTTGATCGGCACTTTTCCGCAATGATTTTCGAACTTGATCGATATGTTTGGGCTCGTCATAAAAGTCGTTAAGAATACTTTCACCATCCCATATCCGTTCACCTTCTACCCACAGACTAAACCGTGACACAATCATCATAAACTCGATGAATAACCAATTTACGAGGGAAACAGCTAATTTAAATGGCTGCAATATTGATAACAGATCAGTGTTTTTTTAGTTTATAAAATTAATTTTACGCTTACACTTATTATTCGTCCTGCTGGGTTTGAAACTTCTTCCTTTTTATCACACCATGCCTGGAAATCCTATACCGTAATATTATTAAAAATACCAGCCTCTACCATTGCATGCATAATAGCACCATCAATTTCACCAAACAATTTCCCTGTATCATTTCGGTTCTCTGACAAAATAGCATAACCATTATTGTCGATCACATAACAATCTTTTTGTTCCGAATCACTCGTTTCGGTACAATTTTCACAATTTGTCTTTGATGTAATATTAAGAAATCGATCATACATTAAAGAGTACAGAAATTGAAAACCAACAACACAGCTTGGTGTTTTTTCACCACCGTCACACAATCGCCAATGAGCCAGTAACTTTTAATTCACCTTCTTCGGAAACATCATTTGTATGTGGCACCGAATACACAAAACTATCCGGATCAAGAAAATGTTGTAACACCGCACTTTTGTATCATGTTTCATCGATTGCTTTTTTATGATAATCACCAAATTCTTGATCCGTATCCACCTCAACTTCACCAAATATAAATTGCCAACGCGTTAAACCACTCATTGTGCCCACAAATCGAATCGATGCATTATATCGATTTATAATTTCTTCCTCTTCTGCATTCTCAAATTTCCATTCACGATAGCTTGTATTCGTCACTTTAGCATCGAAGATCAATAATTGAAATAATTCCTCGTTGCAGTAGTATGCGTCCTGACGTAATGTTCGTCGACTACAAAATGAATCATTTCGGCCATCCATGGTAAAACTATATTGTTTATTTAACTCAAATCCATCATCGTGCGATTTATTCAAAAAATGAAGCAATTCAGCTTCTGGATCTTTAAATTCATGTCCCTCTAAATAATGGTATTTACAGTAAACCCAGTCGGGATGAATTTTCCAATTTTGTCCGACAAAGAAATCGGTTATATTTATTCCAAAAGTCCGGTTCCGTTTAATTTCATTACCAACTTTAATCTATGTTTTACCATAGGAGCTCGGCAGTACAAGCCCTAATGTAAACGGGGTGTTAGGGAGTGGGGCAAAATAGAAATCTTGCATTTCGTGAGAAACCCTTCGAAAATCGTCGTAATGAAATTTTACGCTTACATTCAACTTTTGGTCGACACCAGTGGCAAATATGATGTCATGTCGAAGATCTCGCAGACCTTTTGAAGGCTTGCGTGGTGAACTATTGTCATCTAGTTGTTCGATTTCAGTAAAATCAACACTATTGTAGTTTTGTTTTCAGCGGCCAGCAAAAACTGGACGCAAATCGGGATGAAACAATACGTAACCATTGTTATTAATAATAAATGAATAACCATTTACTCCAAGCTGCAGAAGAGATAATATTACATAGTAAGGTAGCATTTAGTTTATTTGAAAATTATTTCAGTGTTTATACTTTATAGGGCAATGTTAGTTTATCTATGTCCTCAACTGGGACATAGATAAACTAACGCCTAGCAACGCCTAATAAATTTGCGAGTGGTGTGCCATCCTGTTTGTTCACCTTTCGGTCAAAGGTAGGTAGTCCAACAGCAATCATAAGGCGCAGATCACCTTTATTCTCATTTTCCTCTTTTATGTGCTGGCAAAAAAAATTATGATCATTATTAGAGAAGCAATTTAAATGGTGCAATACTAACCGTTTGATCAGCAAAGGCATACGTATGTGTCCACGTTGGTGGATGTTCAACTCTTACTGACACATATTTTATTTAGAATAATAGTCACCGAAATTAAAATCAATGACAACTTACTGCAATTTGTCACTTTATCAGAATCGATTTTTAGTACTCACATTTATTTTGTCATTTTATAGCAGTGATTTGAACTTTTGTATTAGTTTATTGGGTGGTACCATAAATTTTTCTAAGCACTCGCCTTTATTTTAGGTCCTGAAAACTGTTTTGAAAACTAGTTTCTCAAGGTTATGGTTAAAAATCATTAGACAAATTCCTTAAGAAGAAAAAATTTATATTTGATCAAGAATAAATCATGTACTTAATTTTTGATAAATATTGGCAGGTTTGTTGAATAATCTGAAGTTTTCCAAACATCGTCATTTTATAATAATTTAATAATCTGCTAATGCTTTATGCTTTTTCAACTTTGTATGTCTGCTAAAGAAGAAAAAAATAATTGTGAACTCACTAAATAAAGTTTAATCTGTTGCTACTGTCTGCCGTCCTAGAATCAAACGCGGTATCTACAAAAAATTGGAAATTGAGTTTATGGTTTTCTTAGTAACCTGGCATGTTATTCTACCTATTTACCGACGGAAAACTCAGTATCTACATTATTTCTTCCAAAAACATGCATCATTTTATCCTATCTTTCTAAAATGTATAATGTATAATGTTGCTACTCACCACTAGGAGCAGCACTAAAATAAAAGAGAACTTTTTCTGCTGAAATATTTATTAGCCAGCAGGAAAATTATGAATATTGTTAATTTTTTGTTGTTGTCTTTTTAATAGTTTATTTTTGTTTTTAATATTGTTGTTATTCGTATTTCTCGTTCGGAAAGATCGTCTAATTTATTTACACCGAAACGCTCTTCAAGCGCACTACGAATACATATGATTTTTAGCAACTAAAAATTCAAATAGGATAATAAAATCTCTTGAACGATTTTCCTTTTTTGATCGGCTAATTATAATTTATAAATTATAAATTGTTATAGTAGTACAGACAGTAGCTACATTTCAATATTTACTTCTCGAACTTTAAACAAATGTAAATGATTAAATTATATTTATAATTTTTATTTTAAATTGTTATGGTCTTCTTTATAATTTTCTGTATTTCTTGTCACTTTTTATAGACTACATTTATCAATTTAGATTCAAAAATGCAAAATTTATTTTTCGGCCAAATTTAAACGATAGCAATATTAACAAAATCGATCGAGTCGAAAGAGCTACAGAATTTTTAAAAAAAAATGTATATGTTGAACACTCAAGGGAAATTTGTACAACACACCATCCATAATTTTACTATAAAATTAAAAACAATTAAATATTCTTCTTTATTTCTTCTTTATCAAATAGTTATGTACAAATTAAAATAGGGTTTATACATAAATTAATGGAAATACTTGTACCTACTGGTCCATTTTTGCAGGATGTAATTTTTTCCACAGGCATTCGATTTTTTAAAATCTTTGGAACGTCCGAAAAAAAACACAACTGGAATCGACCGTAATATTATCCACTAAATTAAAACAAATAGAAAAGAATCAGCAGCTGGAAATAAAAAATAATCTTGCAATTGAAATTTCCCCGGAAATTGAAGAATAGCTCTTAAGAAGCCGTTTATTTCAATGAAAAATAAAATTGCTTGGTTGGAATGGGCTAGATATCTTATAAAACGATCTTAAAATGATTGGAAAAGGTTAGTAACGAAACAAACTTTAACCTATTTGGATCGAACGCCATCCAGAGAGTGCAGAGAAAACCTGGTGAACAAATGAATCCAGAATGTCTTTGTAAAACATTGAAGCATGGAGGCGATAATGTTATTGTATGGGGTGTATGGGTAACGATGGTGTCGGGTGCATGACTTTTATAGACTAAATTTTAACCAAAGAAAGTTATGTTAATGTTTCGGAAAACAATTTCGTTAGATCAGCTTAAAAAGTGAAGGCGATTAGAGGTGGCTTCATATTTGTGGCAACACCGGTCTCTGAAACATACTGCCAAAATTGTGACGAAATGGTTTACAAATAATCAAATTAAAGTGCTTTCCTGGGCTACCTAATCGGACGGAATGAGGGCGGACAATTGCCATAAGAAATCCTTCTTAGTAAAAAGATAAAAACAGATTATTGCTACTGAATGTAGGAATCAATGTGTGTTCAAGTTAAGTAAAGCCCTACCAGGTAAGCAGTTTACTCAATATTCCAACAAAATATTGAAAACGAACAAATTCTTGTGTGTCGTGAATTTTCGTCGTTTCAGACAAAACAAAATTCTGTAGCTCTTTAGACTCGATCGATTTTTTTGAAATTGCCTGTGCAGATGTGTTATGGCCCCAGGTATCCAAAAATCAGAGTCCCATATTGGTTACAAGAGGGTCCGTCCATACGATACAGTGAAAAAACTGAAAAATTCAGTTTGACCGAATTTTTTTGAAAAATTCTGTAGGTCTTTAGACTTGATCGATTTTTTTAAGATTGCCTCTGTAGATGTATTATGGCCCCAGGTATCCAAAAATCAGAGTCCCATATTGGTTACAAGGGGGTCCGTCTATACGATACAGTGAAAAAACTGAAAAATTCAGTTTGACCGATTTTTTTTGAAAAATTCTGTAGCTCTTTAGACTTGATCGATTTTTTTAAGATTGCCTCTGTAGATGTATTATGGCCCCAGGTATCCAAAAATCAGAGTCCCATATTGGTTACAAGGGGGTCCGTCTATACGATACAGTGAAAAAACTGAAAAATTCAGTTTGGCCGAATTTTTTTGAAAAATTCTGTAGGTCTTTAGACTTGATCGATTTTTTTAAGATTGCTTGTGTAGTTGTGTTATGGCTTCAGGTATCCAAAAATCTACAAGGGGGGTCCGCCCATACGACACATTCAAAAAACTGAAAAATTCAGTTTGGCCGAATTTTTTTGAAAAATTCTGTAGCTCTTTGGACGTGATTGATTTTTTTAAAATTGCCTGTGCAGATGTGTTATGACCCCAGGTATCCAAAAATCAGAGTCCCATATTGGTTACAAGGTGGTCCGTCCATACGATAAAGTGAAAAAACTGAAAAATTCAGTTTGGCCAAATTTTTTTGAAAAATTCTGTAGGTCTTTAGACTTGATCGATTTTTTTAAGATTGCCACTGTATATGTATTATGGCCCCAGGTATCTAAAAATCAGAGTCCCATATTGGTTACAAGGGGGTCCGTCTATACAATACAGTGAAAAAACTGATAAATTCAGTTTGGCCGAATTTTTTTGAAAAATTCTGTAGCTCTTTAGACTCGATCGATTTTTTTAAAATTGCCAGTGCGGATGTGGTATGGCCCCAGGTATCCAAAAATCAGAGTCCCATATTGGTTACAAGGGGGGTCCGTTCATACAATACAGTCAAAAAACTGAAAAATTCAGTTTGGCCAAATTTTTTTGATAAATTCTGTAGTTCTTTAGACGTGATCGATTTATTTAAAATTGCCTGTGCATATGTGTTATGGCCCCAGGTATCCAAAAATCAGAGTCCCATATTGGTTACAAGGGGGTCCGTCCATACGACACAGTGAAAAAACTGAAAAATTCAGTTTGGGCAAATTTTTTTGAAAAATTCTGTAGGTCTTTAGACTTAATCGATTATTTTAAAATTCCCTGTGTAGGAATGTTATGGCCCCAGGTATCCAAAAATCAGCGTCCCATATTGGTTACAAGGGGGTTCTTCCAGACGATACAGTGAATAAACTGAAAAATTTAGTTTGTCCAAATTTTTTTGAAAAATTCTGTAGGTCTTTAGACTAAATCGATTTTTTTAAGATTGCCTGTGCAGATGTGTTATGGCATCAGGTATCCAAAAATCAGGTTCCCATATTGGTTACAAGGGGTCCGTCTAAACGATACAGTGAATTAACTGAAAAATTCAGTTTGGCCAAATGTTTTTGAAAAATTCTGTAGGTCTTTCGACTCGATTGATTTTTTTAAAATTGCCCGTGCAGATGTGTTATGGCCCCGGGTATCTAAAAATCAAAGTCCCATATTGGTTACAAGGGGGTCCGTCCATACGACCCAGTAAAAAAACTGAAAAATTCAGCTTGGCCTAATTTTTATGAAAAATTCTGTAGGTTTTTAGATTTGATCGATTTTTTTAAATTGCCTGTGCAGATGTGTTATGGCCCCAGGTATCCAAAAATCAGTTTCCCATATTGGTTACAAGGGGGTCCGTCCATACGACACATTCAAAAAACTGAAAAATTCAGTTTGGCCGAATTTTTTTTAAAAATTCTGTAGCTCTTTGGACTCGATCGATTTTTTTAAAATTGCCTGTGCAGATGTGTTATGGCCCCAGGTATCCAAAAATCAGAGTCTTATATTGGTTACAAGGGGGTCCGTCCAGACGATACAGTGAAGAAACTGAAAAATTTAGTTTGGCCAAATTTTTTTGCAAAATTCTGTAGGTCTTTACACTCGATCGATTTTCTTAATATTGCTATCTTTTAAATTTGGCCGAAAAATAAATCTTGGATTTTTGAATCTAAATTGATAAATGTAGTCTATAAAAAGTAACAAGAAATACAGAAAATTATAAAAAAGACCACAACAACTTAAACTAAAAATTATAAATATAATTTAATCATTTACATTTGTTTAAAGCTCGAGAAGTAAATATTGAAATGTAGGTACTGTCTGTACCACTATAACAATTTATAATTTATAAATTATAATTAGCCGATCAAAAAAGGAAAATCGTTCAAGAGATTTTATTATCCTATTTGAATTTTTAGTTGCTAAAAATCATATGTATTCATAGTGCGCTTGAAGAGCGTTTCGCTGTAAATAAATTAGACGATCTTTCCGAACGAGAAATACGAATAACAACAATATTAAAAACAAAAATAAACTATTAAAAAAACCACAACAAAAAATGAACAATATTCATAATTTTTGGGCTGGCTAATAAATATTTCAGCAGAAAAAGTTCTCTTTTGTTTTAGTGCTGCTCCTAGTGGAGAGTAGCAAAACTAATTTTTTCTGCTGAAAATTTTCTGCTATCTTATACAGCATAAATGTATACCTTTTCTAAGCACGAATGGGGTAACTACATACTACTAGCTAAAAACGCAGTAACTGCTTGTACAATTATGTGCAAACCGCATTTATTTTTAGTATTTAGTATAATGCATTTACTGTTACTTTGACTAGGAATCACCTTTATTAGACAGTAAACATTCCAATTTACAAAGGGCTATTACCAAAACTTTAAATCGTAATATCTCAATTTCATGCCACCAGTGGATACCGCTTTTGGTTCTAGGACGGCAGTCAGTACTACATCGTTTTGTTGCAAAACTGTTTAACCAACCCATACAAAAAAGAACAAGTGGCCTCATTCAAAATTCTTTCACCTCACAATAAAATCGACACTCCAGCATAAAAATTAACTTCCGATTACATAAAACAAAACTAAAATCAAACAAATTCAATTTTAGTGCGGATATAACAAAGCCAGAAGCTATATAATGTATCACCATGCTGCTTAATAAAATCATCAGATTAATAACAATAGTTGCCTACATACATACATACATAATAATAATTATTGGAATAACAATAAATGAGACCGCACCAATATTACTATTATTGTTATCACATTATTTTTGGAATGCATTTAATTGAGTTTTTATAAATTCAAACAAAATTTACACATAAAACAATTTTTTTGTTGTGTGTTTAATAAACGCGAGTGTGGGGTGGTACATAAAACAGAAATTTTTGGGAAAATGCTGAATATTTAAAATTAATTTGTTTAGGAGGAAATAAAAGCCGCTGGTGTAAAATATTTTTGTTTTTCTGTAAAATAAATTGTCCATTGGCTTAAGGGTGGGGGGAGGGGGAGTAGGTTATTGGCGGGTGGTTACATGCATTGTATAAATCCCTAGAAACCAAGTGGGGTTCTAAATAAATACGAAACATATTTCACATAAAGATCATGTATATGTATATAAAAATTAAAATTTATGTAAATATTAATAAAATTTGACTTAAATTGAATTTATGTTTCTGTAGGAATCTTTAAGTAAAAATCTACCCAAAAATGTATGTAGACATACATATAAACAAATTTTTATTTCCTTTGCCTTCTTTTGCTTTCTTTTAAATCTCATCTCGAGATAAGACAACAAAAACAGAAATTAAGAATATATTTATATGCCTTTGAGTTATTATTATTATTATATCCACCATAAGATCTGTCTGTCTGATTTCAACAAAACACAATTTTTTTATTTTTTTTGGAACTTGTTCTGAATCATTTTGGTCTTAAATTTAACTTTATTTTTTTTTACATAAAGCAGAAAAATTGTACATTGATTATAATGCCGATATATGGTTTTAACCCAGTCGATACCACTCGATATGAAGATAGATGCAGCTAACCATCGTCTAGGGTTAAATATACAATATACAAAATCTAAATAAGGAATTATTGTTAATTTGTAAAAGAATATATAATTCAAAATATGGTATTATCTTATATATGCTGCTTGAATTTATTTCTTATTTTGCCAATGGGATAAATATTATTATCCGCATCCAGTTATTACCATTTTAGTGATCCAATGAAAGCGCATGCCATTACACAACATCGCTATTCGAAAAAAGGTAAATACATTTCTAATTAAAACAGTAGAAACCACAATATCTTTATGTATATTGTGAAAATGGTCAATAGTTCAGCAGCAGAATCAATCAATCTTCTTGTACGTTTCTCCATTTAAAAAAAAAAAAAAAAAAATGGATGAATGAAAAATTATTTATTTATTTTAATCAATTGATTCTTGTGATTTGGCATGATTATGTATTCAAATGCCTCCAAATTCTCATACACACATAATATAAAGTTCTATTTATATAAATACTGTCATAAGTTAAAAGAAACCATTTAATTTAAATTTAATTGTGATGATGGCTATAAACCACTTCAAACGCGAGGTCCCCTCGTTTAAATAATAAACCCTTTCTTTACATATATTTATATTATTCTTCGAAACAATGTTACAACTCCCTAGCATATACAATAAAATGTTTATCTAATTTGTCATTTCCTCTTTAGAATCATTACGAAAAACTATACGATTTCTATAAATAAACTATCACACATAAATAATAATTGAAATTTAAACCAAATAAATAAACAAAAAAATAAAAAACCATAAACGACGAGTGATAATCATCTTAAAGAAGGTTTGACATAATTTGATCATAATTTTACTTTTATTTTACTTTTATTTTTTATTTCGGTCTTCATAATAAAATCTTGGAAGAAAAACACAAGACACAAAAAAAACGACTCTCTTAAAAGACAAGACAAAAAAAAAAAATAAAATAGAAAAAAAAATTCAACAACGACGATACTGTCATCTTCTAGTCACAACTTTTTTTTTTTTTTTTTTGGTATATACTTTTGGTCTATTATTTGAGCGACACAAAAAAAAAATGTTGTCAAAATATTATTTTATTTATTAAAAAGTTTCAAGTGGATCTTTTTTTTATGATTAAGGAGATTGTTGGAATTTTGAGGGTGTGCAAATTTGGTACTCCATTTTTAACGAGTTGACATGATATAAAAATACCTGACCCGTGTGTAATGTACACCCAACGACTAGGTTAGGTAGTGAAAACACTTTTTGTGTTAAGTAAAATATTTTGTAAAGGACTCTTCAAAAATTAAAACCTTAAGAAATATGTTGAACCAAAAAAAAAAAAAAAAAATAAAAAATTTCTGATTAAATCACAAATTCAGAACAGAATAAAATAAAGAACTCCATAAAAAGACAGCCTCAGCGCAATTCACGTCTTGTTGCATTGCAGTAAAAAAAACAAATAGAAATAAAATTAAAAATTCCTAAATAAGAATATTATTTATACAGAACAATGCGCTCTTTGTTTTTGGATTTTTTTGTTTTTGTGTTTCTTTAAGATCACATAATAAGAAATTTGATACAAAATAGGAATCCGTCATGATAATGTGGTGGACGAATAATGCATAAACTCTGGTCGTGTCTCGTAACTTGGATTTTGTTGATATGTGATGATTTTGGTCGGTCGTTCAAAAAGAACAAAACAAAAAAAATATATTTATATAAACATGTCCCTAAATGGACTACTTAATGACCGACCGGCCTTTTTTCCATACCACCCCGTTACACAGCCAAATAGGGAACTTAAGGAATTTCAAGCAATTCACAACAACAAACTCGTTTCTAATTTAACAAAAATATTAAAATTTATTTCCATTCCAATTCTCTGTCATGCAGCAGCAACAACAACAATAACAACAACACACACAATTGGTTGGAAAATTGGAAAATTGTATTTTATTACATTTGGGATTGTAACACTCATATAATTTTCATAACTATAAACTTATATACTCTGTGCTATGCTCTTTTTATGATTACATAATCAATTTTTTTTTTATATTTTTATATTTTTTATGTTTCATTCTCTAATAAATTATTAATCGACTGACTTAAGTGCGAGTGTATTGTTGTTATGTATTATACAAGAAAAAAAAAATGGAATATTGTACTCTCTAAACAACATAATATTATTGATTATATGAGCAGCCACCCTTTCATTTTGTCGACGCAGGAATAATACGCAAATGGCCCACTGTATGGTTTGGTATTGTATATATGTATAGTTCACCCACGCCCAACACATTTGTTTTTGTATTGCTTCACTCTCTCTCTCTCTCTCTCTTTGTGAACAACATAAAAACCTCATTAAGCTCCAAACAAATAAAAAAAGTAAATAAATAATTTAAACTTTATTACTTTTCGTTTTTTTTTTTAAACCATTTTCCAAACAATTTTCATATCAACAGCGAAAAATTAAAAAAAAAAAAAAAACAAAATGAAAATTCCTTATATATAATTTAAAAAAAAAACTCAAAAATACAAAATTTACTGATTAAATATTATTTTTATGCGCCTAGGCAAAAATAAAACACGGAATTTTGCTGAAAGAAAAACAAAAGAAAAAGATTTTTATCGATTTTTCTTTCGCGGTGCTTTGTTTTTGAAATTTTTCCGTAATTTTTATTTTATTTTTATAAAGCAGCGAAATATTACAGAACATTACGATAATAATTGCGATTTATCGCTTTGAATATGTCAAGGGCACAACAGTTAATAGTTTTCATTCAGTGCTGTTCTCGTTGTACATTTTCCGCTTTATTTTACTTTTAATTTTCAAAATGGTTGCGGAAAAATTGATACCATTTTTATTGGTAATTTATTTAATTTTGAATACAAATTTATAACTAAAGCCTTCCCAACCCAATGTCATAAACATTCGGAATAACGGATCACTTGGTGGAAAAGTGTAAAACGAACTCTATAAATTATAAAGCATCTTCAATTGTACCTTAAATTTCAGATAGTAGGCTAAAAAGGTTTCTAAAAGTCCAAACGGAGAGAAACTGGAGAGAGAGAGAGAGAGAGAGCGCGCTGAAAAATCCAAATCAAGCGGAATCTATTTGTAATTGTAACATGTTTCCCTTACACACAAACAGATACATTTAAATAATGTAATTTATTTACTGAATTCATTTTTTGTTGTTAATTTATGGGTATGGATATCATTATAAATGAAACATAAAAAATTTACAGAAAATTTGAAATTTCGGTAAATTCAAAAAACTAGATATATAAGATTCATCTTTTAAATGTATCGTTTTGTGTGACTTATTCCACGTTAATATATTGTAAAAATAAAATAAAACAAATTTTATTTTAATTATCTATTAAACTTCCGTTTATGTGGAATTATTTTTTATTTTTTATTTTTGTAATATCGATTTCGATTAACAAGTAATCATCTTCAGTAGTTCGGTAACTGAAGATGATTACTTGTTAATCGAAATCGATATTACAAAAATAAAAAATAAAAAATAATTCCACATAAACGGAAGTTTAATAGATAATTAAAATAAAATTTGTTTTATTTTATTTTTACAATATACAAAAAACTAGGTATTTAGGGAATAATGAAATTTAGAAAATGTAGGAAATTTAGAATTTAGAATTTATGGAATTGGTAATTTGTAAAGTTACATAGAAGCACTTCCAAAAATTATGAACAGTGAAAGTTTAGAATTTAATAATTCGTGATTTTGGCGAATTCAGAATTTCTGAACGTCGAAAATTTTGGAAACACCAAAACTAATTATTTATGGAGTAGGAAATTTCAGAATTTACAAATTAGGGCTTAAACAATTTATGGACATAAATTTTAGAATTTTATGAATTTTGGTTCCAGAAATTTTTTACTTTACAAACAAGTAATTTCAAAATTTAATGATTTGATTATTTTCCTTTTTAGTTGCATACTTAACTAACCAAATTTAATAATTAATTGGGGAAATTAGAAAATCCAAAACATACGATATTTAATTTCTTGATTTCAGAACGTTAGAAGTTTTGGTAAATTTTTAAAACGTAATTTTGGGACCTTAGGAATTTATTGACTTAGGTTTAAGAATTTAAGGAATTTTGGAATAGGGAGTTACAAAAAGTTTTTCCAAACATTAAGGTTATATGCAGATTTTCAAAACACAATCGAACACAACATCGAAAATCTAAAGACAAAATTCCCAAAAATTTTCTTCTCTTTCGAGTGTTTGTAAATACTCGTAAGCTGATAAAAAAGTTACATCGGCTAAAAAGGCGAAAAAATTTAGTCGACTTTTCTGTCCCAGATTTATCCGAACCTAAAAAGTTAAGAATTAAAAGTCACGATTTTACTTAGAATTTAAGGATATTTATATTTTCCAAATAACAAAAATTGTAAATTCTATGTAAACTACAATTAACTTTCGTATAAGTAATTTATAAAGTTACAAAGTACTTTAAAAATTGTGGATTTTGATAGTTTAAAATTTTATAACTGGAGTATTTGGAGAATTTAGATTTTCTGAACGTCAAAAATTTTAGTAAATTTACAAAACTAATTATCTACAGAGTAATGAATTTTTGAATATGTAAAAAATTTTAGATTGTAGAGATTCAAACTTGAGTAATTTAAGAACGTAGAATTTACCAGACATTTGTAAAGTTACAAAGAAAAAAACCCAATATACCATAATACAAATTCCAAACCTAAAATACCAAAAACTGAAATTCCAAAACCATTCTTTCCTTAAGAGTGTTTGTACCCGTAAAGGTATTCATGCAGGTTGGAGTTTGTGAAAAATATTAATCTTCCAAGATGACAAAAAGTTACATCGACTAAAAAGATAAATCTAACTTTAAAGGCGGCTGCACGAGTCCGTCTCGTGCGCGTCGCATTTTGCGACGCGCTTTAAAATTAAACATTTTTCTACTCAGGAGGGGAAATTTTTTTTAGATTAGGGTGCTTTGATTGGTTTAAAAAGCGCGTCGCAAAATGCGACGCGAACGAGACGGACCAGAGCACCCTGTATTTTATAGAGCCATAATCAAAAAATCTGAGCTTTTATAAGGGAATTAGAAACGAGGAAAAAACGAAACGTTTCATAGTAAAACACACAAAACATATGGGAAATCACTTTTTTTCCTAAGACAAATTTTTAAATGAAAACGTTACAAATTCTTAATTATGATTTCTGAAATATTTTCATAAATGTTTGAATTACAACATATATGAATATCGTTTAAGTAAATCGTTTTCATTTTCTTGTAATAATTGATTTATTTATATCAAAATATTAAAAAAAATTCATAACAACAGCATTCTGGTCAAATTGAAATAAAAGCTTACTACGATTCGTTTGGTCATTAAGTCAATATACATTACATAGATGGCAGTGATGGCCGTAAAAATTTGGAAAAATCGTGCCAAAAATTACCACCTGGGGGAATTTCAAGTTCAAAAATTGTAGGAAAAGCAAAACAAATTCACAAAATATAGGAACGTGTGATAATTTTGTGATTAGATAACTTTTTTTCGTATTTTTCTGTTACCATTTAAGACATCTTACGTACACTAGTAAAACTAAAGATAAATTTAGCAAGTATTATTTTAATTTGTCAGAGCCAACTTTGATGTATTTTTCAAAATGAAAGTTCGAAAAATATATTTTAGAAATAATTTAATTTTAATATTTCTGCAACCAATATTTACTTAATATCAATATAGCCTTCTTGTAAATTGTTGTTAAAGATATGTAGAAAACTTTTATATAAACATTTTATAATATTTTTGCTTTTTTCATTGAAAAACTTGAAGCTAAAAAACACCATTTTTACTATGGATTCCAATGGAAATCAGTGAAAAGTTATACCACTAAAAAAGCTTCTAACAAATACGTCATTAAGATTATTGCTCTATACTCTAGAAGGCTCTGGACGGACTCATGCAGCCGCCTTAAGTTTCTGCAACATAATAAACTTTAATGCGCTTAAAAAACTCGATTTAGAATATAAAGATTTTAAAGGTTGTAAAGTTAAAAATTTCATTAAAATTTAGAAAATACAAACAGTTCATTTTCATACTTACTCGTACCTACATATATAAATATTCGACGTTCGGACTACCGTAGCGGCAAATCTTTCGTTAGCAGAGTTTGTGCCCATTAAGATATTTACCGGGCATCGCTTAAATCCCACTAAGGCCCCTGATCTGATAACAGGAGTTGATGATGGCCATTTACAAAAGCAGATTTTAAAAATTGAAACAAGGAATTTATCGACTCAGAATTTAAAATTTAAGGAATTTTAGGATCAAGAATTTGTAAAAGTAAAACTTTCAAAAATTATGAATTTTAATAGTCATAATTTTTGTAAGATGTACTTTTACAATTTCTTGATACTAAAATTCCTTAAATTCTAAATGTCCTTTGTTTAAAAATTTATTATTATTTATAAAACGATAAACGTTTTCGATTAAACTTGGTGATTATCTGAATGTATATAATCTGAAATGTATGCTCATCAACTGCGAGGTTAACAGCAACGGTTGCTTAGGATTAAGAATAAAGGTCTTTAGAAAAGCCATAACTCTTCTTACATAAGTTTCTTGAAATCTGTTTAAACAGCAAAGAAGTACCCGTAGATAATAGTTTGAGGCATAAATCAAATGACTTTTTCGCATTTGGAACCTCCTTACTAAGCAACTCTGGACAATATAAATTGATTTTGCATATTCTTTTCTAAATTCTGCCCCGGGAGTAAATTCCGTTTTGTAGAGACATAATTATTTTAAATTTTTGGATGTTGACACAAAACGATGCATTGTAGTTGCTCCCAATTTCGAAGGCCAAATAATCTTAGAGAGATATATGAACCTCAAGAAGCTTTTATTTTCATCATCAGTAGTTTTGAAGAAAAACGCAACATTAAAAACCGACCTGGAGGCAACGGATACCAATCGTGACGAGTCACAAGAAAGGGCCGCAAGAATATTTGATGGGGAATCGCTGAAGCTCGTGCTACACAGAAAGCTTGTGGATGAGAGTTCTAATGTTTATTTTAACTGAGCAGTAAACAACATACTCACTAGAGTTTTATACTCTGGAATTTGGCTTAAGGTAAGAGGTGTTTTGTGAATCTAAATGTAATATGTGCTAAAATATTACGCATACTGTATTCTTTAAAGAAGTCTTTAACTTGAGGAAGGAAGCGTTTAAATATGAATATCGTCCTTAAATCATGCCATTTGTTCAGCGAGAGACATTCGCTTGTCGTTATAGTAAAATAAATTTAAATTTTTTTATTTCATAAACCTTTTTTGATGATATGAACCTTAAACATTTTCACCTTCTGGAGTTTTTAAATAAACCTGAACTTTTATTCAGGGACAAAATGGAGCAGGAGAAACTTAGGCCCTTAGTTACAAATCTTTCTTATTTACAAAACCTTACTAAAGCTTACTTAATTTAAGCCGAAGGACATGTTTAATTTATCATTTAGGCTACAATTCAATTCTCTTTCTTTAATTTTGCAGCTAAAAATGTCACAAGGCTATAATAGCTTCTTTAATTTAATTTAAGTTTCGATATCTTTGGCGAATCATCAGATATCGGAGGAAACTTCTTTTGTTATTATGGCTGGTTCATGCGAACGTTAAAGCTACCTAGCTCTGCGACCTAAAAGCATATTTTGTGCTCTGGACCGTATTTTGTTAACCATACGGTCGATATTCACGCTCCTGATGAACCTTACAGCATATGCAGACGCCAGCTGCATCACTTCGTCTGGGCTCGATGTTTTTCCACCTAAATGCTGTAGTCGTTGGCGGAAGATGGCTATAAATTTGCACGGAACGTGTTCCGCTGATTCCACACTTTTACCCATCTTCTTAAGATGATATCTTAAATAAACATGACCTTTTATTAATTTTTTGTTGAATATTAATTAATTCATGTAATATCTAATATGCTACCCTGGAGATCTTCGGAACATACTCTTATTAAAATCATATAAACATGACCTGTGAGGAAGCTGGCTAGTAGCCTCAACTAGTTGACGAAGGTGATATAAATCTCTTTGCATGTCGCAGACCTGTAGTTCAGCGCCATTAGGAGGACTTTCGCTTATCTTCCCAGCGCCTTACCACTCCCCTAAGGTGTTCCTTAGTGACCTCGCAGAAGGGCGCTAGTCCAACAAATGGAGAAGCAGAACCCACGCTGACAAGGCCTTTAAGGTTGCTTGGTTCTCTAAGAGCCTTTAAGGCCGCTTGGTCGTCTGCCAAGGCCTTTAGTTATGTCAAGCCTGACATGATCTCAATAAATAAAAATTAATAAAACGCCTCTCTGAGGGCACTCCTTTATGGCCCTTTTGATTAGTGACTCACCACCTAATTTAGCTGTAATGTTTCTTTATTTCAGCTTGGAACGGATTCCCCTAATTATGGAAGGTGAAATTCCTTTTTCTTCTGCTGTCCTTTCTAAAGAATCATACGAGGTAAGCCGATTTCTTTTTCACGAATTGCTTTTCCAATCTAAGTGACTAGGCCGATTAAAGCCGTCACTGTGGTTTACCAGATTTAAATGCAAATTGATTCCGATGAAGCGGATTTCATGTTCACACTTCTGATTTGGTGATCCAAAACTATGTGAGGCTAATTCGGCGGTATGTGTTGGGCTGGGTGTCTGGATGTCCCACCCTTTAATATAAAGACCACATATATCCTCCTTTAAAATTTTGGGATGTAGTTAAAGGCATACATATATGTAGCTTGCTCGAAAAATCCGAACCAGGCTGGGGAGAATTTCTTCAATATTTTTCTCTAGCAAGGCTTGGAAAATACGATCCCCTCCGGTAGACTTGAACCATATAAAAGCTATCTCACTTTACTGGGAATAAAAATCCCTCCAGGAAGACTCCAGATCCAGACTGCGCTGTGTAGCACATAAACTACCTCAGCGTCGTAACCGGCCCTTCCTAAGATTCTGTCACTAAAGGGTCCGGAAAATGGGCCTCTAGAAGTACCTTAATTGTTTCTTTTCGGTCCTCAGTGAAACTCCCGTCTGCCCTCTGAAGCAGTCCTATATCATTGGAATTACCTATAGACAGGTAGACAGGACTTTTTGGAGCTGTGCTACAGAAGACAATTCATTGATTTGTTCACAGAAATTGCTGCAAGTTTCCTTTCTGGATTTCCTTAGTTCGAGATTATATTCAGTTTAGACCAATTTGCACTCGCCCTATATTCATTGGTACATTTAAATAACTTTCTCGTTTTGGATACTATTCGCTTCACAAGACGGCTATTATCAAACGCTGAGTGTATGGAGTTATGCAGCTGATTCCAGCTGTACTTCAACCCCTCGGAACTTTAATTTCCTGCCTCTGCTTGGTGCCGGCCGCTATATCAAATCTAATGTGTATGTGATCAGATAAAGCGACCTCATTAGATACATGCCAATTATTTATTAAGGAACTAAAATGCGAATTGGCATGCGTCAAATCTAGAACGTCTTGCCTAATCGCATTTTAGAAAGTAGATTTTTTGCCGCTATTTACATATTCCACATTATAAGCCAAAAACCGTATGGTGTGCTACCCCACACCGTTTGGTACGCATACGCATCACATTTTATAAGGTAGTCCAACCCCCTCTGCTTGCAGTGGGCTATAAACCCCCTATCCTCATCCGGAGGAGTTATTTCTGTGTCATCAGGACAGTAGGCGGATGCTATTACAGTGTCCTGTTTGCCCCTTATCTCCAACACCTCCACCATCAACAACATGAAGTCTGGAATGGAAATATGATTTATTTGTGAGTTTAACAAGATGGACTTTCTAGGACTCTAAGTTCCATTGTCAAAAATGTTTATGTGGCCATTTTTATGTGTTCGCAGGTAAACCAGTGCGGCTAAGGACATCCGATGCAGCTTTAGGATGATGCGGACTAATCTGTAATATTTTAATTTTTTTGATTTGTTTCTGTTTTTAAATTATTTTTTGTTGTCACGGACTATTGACGACTATTTATCTCCTCTTCCCCTGTCCTGACTGGCAGATGGCTGACATTTGCCCTCACTTTTATTTCCCTTCTCGATCGGATTATTCAAATTATTTTTATTGTGAGCATTATATTGCAGCGTTTTCGTATAAAGACGGGGTGGTCTCAAGCTTTTGGACGGCAGTGCATTTACTTATCTAACAATGCTGACGTTAGATGTAAAATTTTGAATGATGAATTATCTTAATATTCGAAGTTGAAACATCGAAAGACTCGAATTAGTTTTAATTTTAATGTACACAATTTTTGAATTTGTAGAACTTTAATTTTAGAATTTAATTACAAGGCATCTATGACCCCTGTTGAGAGTGCGGAATCCATGGGCCGACTCACCTTTCACGTCAGCACTATAGGTTGGTATAAAGCAATGCAATGTGCAGAGATAGAAACAAAAAAAAAGTTAAATATTGAAAAAAAAAATTTTACATTATTTAGCCAATATTTTACGTCTTTAAATTCACCAAATAGTTCAAATCGCAAATTCAAATTGAATTAAGGTTTTAAAAGGAATTCATTAAATGATTGATTTCATAACGATTTTAATCTAATTTTTAAATGGACAAATTTTAATTTAGGAAATTCTAGATTCAAATTTCGCCAAAATATTGATAAGATTATAATGATCCTCCACAATCCAAAATTGAAGTTTACTAAAAGACCCAAAATAGAAGTTACAGAATAGAAAAATTTTGATAATTTTGTTGCTTTAGGTACAAAATCTTTACAACAAGTATGTTGTGAAATATAAATTTATGTACTAAATACTGATACTAAAACGGTAAAATATTCACAAAAAAATAAAATCTTAGGTTAGTCATCATGGAACAACTTATGCAAACACAACACATATATACATAAAACATTTCCATGAATATATAAATCTACAATATGTGATGAGCATGGCACAAAAAATATATTCATACGATGAAATCTTATCAGACCGAAAAGGTCATCGTATGAATTCATTATGTTTGTATATTGCTAAAACCTTATGGATGAAACAAATATACATTATATGATCCAGACACTCGTAACCATCTAAATCAATATGTTTATAGTTATAAGTGTGTGTGTGTGTATAGAGGAATTCAAACACCCAAAAAATGTATAAAGAAAATTGGTTGTTTGTTTTTCCCTAGTACACATCATATTATATGAACATAAATAACACCATCTCAAGATATGCCATAATAAAAATAGAAATCAAGACATTAAATTATTCTTATTATTTTGTTGTTGTTGTTTTATTTTTATACTTTTTGGACACAAAACAGATTGCCTTATTGCCTCTTCAAGAAAAATAAAATATTAGAAAATAATGTTTGACCAAATTTTTTCAAATACATACATATACTTATTGTACAAGATGAATGTTGGGCATTAAACAACAGATTCTTGATGGATATACATATTTTATGTAATATGTAGAGTTGGTTTATTGCTAGAACATAAAAGAAAAAAAATGTTTGCCCTATCCAACCAATCAGCATTTTATTTCGGATTTTCTTTTCCAACATTAGACAAATACACACAACCATATAACACATATAAAACTCAGTATTGCGTTGGACAATTTACTGTTTTATTGAAAAACTATGTACCTTGTATACACATATCGCCGTACATACATATGTTTGTAGCCAGAAGTGATAATGTTTTGTTTTTTGCTGAAAAAAAGGATCAATAGAATTCACCTATGTACCAAACAGCCACAAAAAAAAAACTCCATTTATCAATCTTTCTCCCGCTTTGTATACATACTCGTACATACATGACTAGGATACGTATGTTCCAGGTTATTATGTGTGTATAAAAGTATGAATAGAATAATTTATATTCCAAAATTTATATTTATTTAAAATTCATAAATATTCCGTACACAACCAAAGAGCAAAAAAACAAATTCCGAAACAGCAGTGCTTTTTCAATGTCCAGTCCATCTTGTTTTACATATGTAAAAATGTCAACAGAGGGAAAACAAACAAAACAAAAAAATACAAAATCGGCTGCTTTTTTTTTGCACGAAAAGCTCTTTTTTATGTGGAATATTTATTTTTAATTTATTGGAAATATATTTATCTTTTAGAAAGTTTTTATTTAACCCCTGTATCACAAAAAACTACTATACTCTGTGTACTCCTGGCTATGTGATGCATAATCTGCCGTTATAATAACCCTTTAATTTTGTCAATCTTTTTTTTGTGTTCTAATGTTTACCACCCTCGGTTCATTCTTCCTCACCGCTTTCATTCAAACATCATTATAATACAACTTTTTTTTTAATGTGTTAACCACTTCAAACGAGCTTTTTTTTTGTTATTTATATCGAAAGACTAATATGTGAGATCAAATATTTGTCTATATAACAACAACCACTATATATGGTAAAATGGCTACAAAATGAGCAACGTACATATAATTTTTAAGGTATTTGCATATTCACATGGTAAATTTGTTGTTGTTATTGATTTAAGTTAAAGAAGGCTACAAAAATCTCTTTTGCAAGTAGGGGCATGTGTACAATTGCACACCTAGAGTAAGGTGGTTGAAGCTTTCATTTCTATGATTGAATATTCATGCTTTTTTTATAGGACGATTATTTATTTATCACTTTTTGAGTTTTATTATTATTTTTTTTTTTGTGTTGGTTTTTACGGAAGGGTGGTTTGGGATTAAACCCTCTTGGTCCGTATATTATACGAGTTAGAGGATATATAGATATATTTAGGTTTACATATAAGCATAATTTTTTTTTCTCAACAAAATAAGGTAGATATATAGCTTGTTGCTTTTCAGAAGATTAAGATGGTGTATATGTACACATAAAAATAAAGATGGGTCAAGTTGATTGTGAATTTGATGGTGGTTTGCTTGTACGGGAATAGAAAGAAAATATTTTTTCTTCTATATCATTACAATGCAATAAAAAAATTTATCCGTTTTTTTTTTTGTGCAAAAATATTTCCTTTCTCGCTACTTAAAGCATGAATTCGTGTTAAAATGGAATAAGTTGTAAAAATTGAAATTTAATAGATTTTATTTGATTGAAATAGTAATTTAGTAGAGCATAGAATAGAATTGAACTCAAAAAAATTTGTTTCAGACGTAAATAACAAATTGGGTCAAAATAATAAAAATCATTTTAGTGGAAATTTCTGTGTATACGAAATTAGTGAAAGGAAAATCTACCTGCTCTTTTTATCCTCTATGAGTATAACTAAACTCTATAGCTATTATTGGGAAAAACAAATCGAATGTGAATTAATCCGTTTATCAAAATGATGGTGGATTTTAATATTTATTTTGCGATGAAATTTGGATTAAGCTGGGAGGAGCGTGCTCACAATAATGTGTTAATCTGACTAGCGTTTTATTTTTAGAAGTGTTTCAATCTTACAAAATTAAGTACTTCGCTGATATTTCTAGGCAATTTTATATTTTTTTGTTTGTCAATTTTTTAATACTTTCGCGGTGTGAACTAGAACTTTGTTAAACGAATGTGCCGACATTCAAATTTTGGTATTCGCTTAGTCGGTCATTCTCTTATATTGTCACCTCGATCAACACTAAGAGAATACTAATTTAAAGTTGAAGTGACACGAAAATTGTCACGTCGAATGAAGTAAGGATAATTTAAATCAGCATACCAGAAAAATTTTGCAGCGACAAACATTACCATCAAAAATAATAAATTATAATATTTTGGAACAAACATATGAGAATACAAAAAAATGTTTTTGATTGATATATTAAATATTCTGACGAAAAACATCAGGCATCAAAAATAATAAATTGGTAATAATAAATCGGGACAAACCACCAAGTTTAATCGATACAAATTATTTAATATTCGATCAACATCTGCAAGGTTAATTTTAATTTAAAAGTAATTCTAATTAATTTACTACCAATTTATTATTTTTGTCGGTCAAAATTCTTATTTTGATGCCAAAAAAAAAATTTTATTGTGTCAACAAATTATAAATGTTGGAAATTTATTATTTTTTATTCCAAAAACGTATTTTTTATGATGCCGAAAAATATTTGTTTGTTGCTCATTAAATTGTGCTCTCTTATTTAATTTTTTGTATCTCAAATATTAATTGTTTGTACTTATGCCGGTTTATTTGCAGCCATTTTTCATCCAAACTTTATGTCCATTTCAATTTAGTTTATTTGAAATAAGGCTTTCAATAAAACTAGTAGAATATTTTTAAAATGTGTCATAAAAACCAACACAGCTTCTGCCGAAATGCTACTTAACAAAGCTTGGCAAAATTAACGAAACTTCATAAATTGGATGAAAGTTACCTATATTTGCCCCACGGATCCGTCTTTTTCGCGAGTTTCTTTTCTACTTTACCATTCATAAACACCGCAATAAAAAAAATGGAGGTGTGGCCAACACAAGACTTTCTTTTACAAACAGAGAATTTTGAGAAATTTTATGTTTTTTATAACTTTTTGTTTTAAATTTTTTTTTTTTTTTTTTTTAATTTTAAAATTTAAAATTTTTAAATTTTTTTGTTTAATTTTTAATTTTTTATTTTATTTGTTTTTAATTTTTGGAAACATTTTGTATTGAGTAGTTTTTTGTAAACCTTATACTTTTTAAGATAATTGCAAAATAAATTTTCTGGACCAAGGGAGTGGCCACTTCCGGTTAGCCGATTTAGAGTAAAATTCACTGGGACCTCCCAATTTATCAATAAAGCTTAAATCTAAAGTTTCAGTTCGATTGGTTAAACCATCTGGGCTGTAGAGAGGACACAGACAGACTGGCAGACTGACAGACTGACAGACTGACAGACTGACAGACTGACAGACTGACAGACTGACAGACTGACAGACTGACAGACTGACAGACTGACAGACTGACAGACTGACAGACTGACAGACTGACAGACTGACAGACTGAGAGACTGACAGACTGACAGACTGAGAGACTGACAGACTGACAGACTGACAGACTGACAGACTGACAGACTGATAGACTGACAGACTGACAGACTGACAGACTGACAGACTGACAGACTGACAGACTGACAGACTGACAGACTGACAGACTGACAGACTGACAGACTGACAGACTGACAGACTGACAGACTGACAGACTGACAGACTGACAGACTGACAGACAGACAAACTGACAGACTGACAGACGGACAGACACTATTTCGAAATCCACTTTTTCGGACTAAGGGGACCTCAAAACAAATAAATCTCTAAAAATCTCAAGGTCCAAAATTTTCATGATTACTATACTTTATTTTACTAGAGTAAAAGAAAGTAAAAGGTAGGTTTGGGACAAAATTTCTTTTCGAAAATTGTACGTCCTGAACTTTAGCTCTATTTTCAACTTTAGGGCTCTGTATTTATAGATGACTCTAACTGGATATTGGATTTGTCATATTATAGGGGAGCTTTATAGCTTTGAATTACTATTTTTAAAGTTACTGTCACTCTTCTGGTTTACTTGTAAACTCGTGGAATAACAATTATAATATAAAGTGCCAATATATAAATCTTGAAAACTTAGCTGACTGAATTTGCTTGGTAAAAAAAAATAATAATAAATATTTTAATTTTAATTAACTGAGATTCCGCAGGTAATGTTTAATGGTTTAATTGTAAAACTCAAAAATAACTATTGCAAACATTTTTATTAAGTACAGAATATTCCATAGTTTCTCAAAAGGACCACGCACTTTCCTTAAGGAACATGGCTCTCTATCAAACTCTTAACTTCGGATTCTGGTAGCCCTTGACCAGTTGATCAAAATTCCCAATAGTCGCTAAGTTCTAAAAATTCATTTTTTTGACTTATAGCCTTTAGAATTTGGTATTATCGAAGTTTTTGTAGCATAGCGTAAAGCTAGTATTATATAGTGTGTCTGTATGTGTGTGCGGAAAACTAAAATAGCTCGGTACATACTGTATTTGCTTACAACTACTTGTAGAGACAAACAATTAATAATTTTATTTTTTTTTTCAATTATTCTACCAATTCAAAAAAATATTCATGCACATTTTTATGCATACACCTATACATATGGACGTCACAAGTCATGTTGTTACATGTATCTCGAAAAAACGTATTCTCGAAAACAGTTTTAGTACAACTTAAGAAAACTTTATAAAACTTGAAAATGTTTGTCTATGTGGTGGAAAAGAAGTGGAGTGGGAGGGGGGGGGGAGGTGGAATTGTGTATTTTTTTGGTTTGATTGGATTCATGTAAAATTGTTTTGTAACACACAAAAACACACACACATGCACACAAACACTTATGTACACAGAAGTAATAGTAGCTTTACGCTATTCTAAAAATGGGACGATAATCCGAAATTCTAAGGGCTACATCTCAAAAACATGAATTTTTAGGACCTAGCGACCATTGAGACTTTCATTGAACAGGTCAACGGCTACCAAAATCCGGTTTCAGAGAGTTAGGTGAAGGGCCATTTTTCATAAGGAAAGTGTAGCGTCCTTTCTCGAAATATGTATATACAGATTTGAGAATGTAACTGATTAACTGTTAACTGAATTTACGAGCCCTATTAATGATGTTTTCTGATGTTCGCTGAAGTTGTTTAATAAGGCATTTGATTGATAGCTCATACCAATGGTTCCACAACCAATGTTTAAGAATACAATATAGACTACTCGCTAATTGCACCAATTAAATTGATTTTTCATATAAAACTTACTTGGTAACTATCAATCCAATTCCCATAGACCTGGCGTCCCATAGAAATTGGTGACACGACTGCAACTTATGCTTTGCTTTTTTATTATATCGGAGGGATCAGAGAGATCAGAGAGATCAGACAGGTAATTTATCGGGGAGAACAGACCGATTATCATCTGAAAAGTTTTTTTTTTTAGATTTAACTACACTTAAAAAAATAAAACGAATCAAAATGAAAGTGAAGCAAAATAGAACTGTGTACCCATTTGAATTGCGTATGCGTATCTTTCTTAAACTCAAAATACAAAAATTTAATTAGAACATTAGAATTTTATAATTAATTAGTAAACAAAAACTATTAATAATAATTTTTTTAAATTAAATTTTGTGGTCACAAATCATAATGGCTTAAGATGAGATAAGTCCTTTTACGTATTATCTCAAATTCGAGATCTCCAGGTTCGATTTCATGTATCAATGTTTTGTAATATTCCGGTAACAGTTATAAAGGCAGAAATTTAAAAAATTCATACGATTTTGAATGACTCTTAATTTTAAAAACTTTTTCCTAAAAAATGCGAATTTAGCACTGGGCTTTATGATTTGTGAATAATATTTAAAATATTTGTATATACTAAATATTTATTTATGCAAATATAAGCTTAACACAAAAAAAAAAAAAATTGTTTTAATAATAATAAATAATAACTATGCATTACATTTTTAATTAACTAAATTATTTAAAATTATTTCAATTAAAAAATCATTAAACATTTCGGCTATTTTGCTGCCAAATTTATCACCTCAATTATCAAAGTCGCGCCACATCACTTTTACGTGACTATAGTCACGTCACATTAGTTTTGCCATTCTCTTAGTCATTTATTACGACTAAAGTAATTTTATACGACAGCTGATGTCAATTAATTTTGGCAAGTGACAGACGAATACCACAAAATGGAAATACGCAATTATTTTATTTTATATATTTTAAAATGTTGTTTTTTGAATAATTTTGTGCACTTTTTAAATATGTTGTTGTTATTAAACGATTTTATTTCTACTTTAGTTAGCTGATATATTTCAAGTTGTAGTTGTGTCACTTGGTTCACCTTCAAGAATATCAATTTTCAAGTGACGCGATACTACTATAGTCACGTAACTTGAAATTACACGACTATGGGACTTGGGGTGTACATGTTTCAAGACATACATTAAGGGGGTATTTATTTATTTAATATTTAATACATTACCTACGGTGGTATACAATCGGCAACAATAATTTAAATCAAAAAAATGAAAAGTATGTACATAATAAAATAAAAACAATAAAACACCTATAAGGTCTTAAAAAGTTCACGTCTAAACGGATCTCTAGTTAAATTAAAATCAAAAACATCGTATGAATAATTGAAAAGTCGAGACGTGGTCAAGGCTGGCTCCGAAAGTTGATAGTTTGTTGAGTCAGAATCGATTAGTAAAAAACCATCACGACGACGCAGACAACGTGCAGGAGCATAAATATTGAGTCGTGCGAGTAATTCAGCACAATCAATACGATACAATAAAATGTCGCGAACAAATAAAACGCAAGCCGCCACACGACGCTGTTCTAAACGCTGTAATCCCAAAAGGTTGCAGCGCTCATGATAATGTGGAATAGCATAATTATTCATTGATGGTGTACTGCGAAGTGCGTATAAGACAAATTGCTTCTGAACGCTTTTAATTCTATCAGAATGTCACTTATAAAAAGGAGACCAAACCTGCGAGGCGTACTCTAGCGGAGAACGGACAAAGGCAACATACAACGACTTTAATGTAAGCCGGTCACAAAAGTCCCTGCAGTTACGCTTTATGAAACCCAACATCATATAAGCCTTTGCTATAACAGAATCAATGTGCCTCACAAACGTTAGATCGGAAGAAAATATTATCCCAAGATCGGACATAAGGGTAGAGTCCTTTCCACGACTCCATTAAACAGCGAATACCCTTGAAATACCGGAGAGCGAATGCGATAGAAAGAAATAGTTTTACATTTCGCTATATTCAGGGACAATTTGTTGTTAGCCGACCAGACACCAAATGTGTCTAAATCCCTTTGCAACCTAAGACAGTCAGATACACTACAAATTGGTGCAAATATTTTCAAATCGTCTGCATACAGCAGGCAATGCGCGAACTCAAAGCACTGAACAACATCATTAATAAACAGTGACACCAGAGGTAACTCGAAATAAAACTGAGGACGAATCATAGATCTTAACATACTGCCATCGATCCGAAAGATAAGATTGAAGCCACTTAGTTGGAATGAATTGACAGTTCAATTTCTCAAGCTTATTGATAAGTATCGAATGATCAATCTTATCAAAAGCCTTTGAGAAGTCCGTGTACACAACATCCAGTTGTTGCCTGATTGCAATACTGCTATGTAAGTGCCCACAAAACGAAATCAGGTTGGTCACTGTGGATCTTCCAGGATAAAAGCCATGTTGAGCAGGACAAATTAACGATTTCAAATGAAAAAATTGAAATTTTTGTACCAATGCTTCGAATAGTTTCGGTATAGCAGAGAGTATGGCGATCCCACAGTAATTGCTGATTTCACACCTTTTGCCCGATTTGAAAATCGGGCGAATAAAGGAAATCTTCCAAGGCTCCGGAAAAACCCCTGTACGGAGGATTTCGTTAAAAATAAACGCGAGAGGAACAGCTAGACCATCCGCACAGTTTTTCATAAGGATGGGTGGAATGCCGTCATGTCCTGAGCCCTTAGTCACGTCAAGTCGCGCCAAACTATCGGAGATCTCATCTACAGAAAACCTCAACAGACTAAATTCCGAACAGTCACTAGATTTATTAATAGTGTATGAGATTGCTCATAGGCAGACTTAAAATAGTTGGCAAATAAATTACAGATATCCGAGGGCCGACTTGCAGATGAGTTCTGATAAATCATAGGTGACGGAAATCCAACAACATTTCTTTTGCTGTTGATGAAATTCCAGAAATTTTTAGGGTTAGTAGTAAGATTTTCTTCAATCTGCAAAATATAATTATTATAAAGGAACCGGTTTAAAATTCGAAACTCCATACGGGCTGCATTGAACCCAGAGTAAAACTTATCCCCATGTACCCTATATAATGAATGAAGTTTATTACGACGCTTCTCGAGGAGCACAAATTTATCGTTATACCATGGCTCACGAAGTTGCGGTTTGTCTTTTACCTTCGGAACAAACATGTCGATGCCAGCCATGATCCGCTCGTCCAGCAGAGGGACAATCTTGCTCAAGTCCACTCCTCGTTGACGAAAGCTCCAGTCCGAATTGGCTAGAAATTCGTTAAAGGAGAAATAATCTGCACATCTAAAATGAAAATGAGAACCATTATTGTAAGTAAAATTAGTAACACACTTTTCATGAAATATATTTATCATAATAGGAGTGTGGTAAATGCTTGCACAGCCAGTGAAATCCTCACAAGATGAAATCTCCGAATGTAAAACATCAGTAGCGAAAACCAGGTCCAAAAACTTGCTGCAGCTGTTAGGCACTCTGTTTTCTTGAGTGGTAGCAATGCTCGCAAAATATCCTATCGTATGTAACACCCTTTCGTCTGTAGAAGACGAAGTAAAAACTCCATCAACATCGAACCAAAAATAGCATCACGAAGATTAAAGTCGCCAACAAACATAAGGTGTTCGCAAGCTCCTACCAAAGGTAACACAATTGAATCAACAAAATTTGTAATCTCCACATAATAATCCAAGTTTGAGCCACTAGGAATATATACAGCGACCACGATCACGGAGGAATGGGCGACCTTTACACGAACTGCCATAATATCTAGTTGAGAATGACAAGCGATCATCTCGTTCAAAATCGAATACTTCACAGCAATCAACACTCCTCACCTTTCATGCTGGTTAGGAAGTTATAACGGTCTTTCCTATGGACGACATAGTTGGATGAAAAATATTCCTCGGAATTAAAACTGGCTGTAAGCCAGGTCTCACCAATAGTTATAATGTTGTAATCATTGTCAAGAACCCCAAGCCGAAAGGCTTTAGCTTTGCCCCGAATGCTGGATGCATTGTGGTAATAAATCGACGTAAATGCCATCAGTTTAGGGTTCAAATGACCCATGATAATACTGTTGCGGTTGTCACAATTGAATTCATGTTGAATATTCGACGGAGTAATACTGGTGCTAAAGTGATTATTATGTAGGTAGTTATTATGATTATTGTTATTATTTTTATTATTATTATTATTATAATGAAATTCCAAATTCATTCTGTTAGAGCTGAGCGTGGGACTAAAAAATTATTGTTCATTGATTTCCGACGTGAATTTAAAAATTCTTTAATCAAGACTCCAGAAGGCCACGCCGATGAATCAAGCATTTGGTCAAATTTGCTTACAGGAATACCGATTTTAAATGATACGTAATCGAGATCATCATTACGTCGAAAGCAATATAATACAGGTTTCTCGACTACAAATTTGTTTTTGATATACATCTTGAGATCATCATCAGTAAAGTCCTTACATAATCGAGAAATAAAAATCCACCGTAGCGGCTCAACGGTACGCAAATTAGAGTTCAAATCACCACTACCAATAAAAATTTTTTTAGGCGAGTCCATATTATTGTCTAACGATTTAGCAGTTGAAGCCGTTGTTATGTTATTATTCTCATTACTCTTAGATCTTGTAAGTATTGGTGTGGCAAATTCCATATCAGTTTGTTTTGTTGTTTTTTTTTTAATTTTACAGACGACGACTGTTGAGATGGTGTTGGTTTTAACAAACTTTCCACGTTAATATTAATAGCGGCTGATGTTTTATTTAGCAATGACAAGGACGCTGATATAGAATCGATAAAATTACTCATATGATCATTCGTTTCCTTGAGAATTTTATAAACATCAATACATACACTACATCGCCATGACAAATTAGGAATTATCGAAATGGCATCAAACACAGGTTTTTTAATCCCAGCACATCCAAAATGAATAAGTTTATTACATTCACCAGCACAAATAAAAAAGTTTTCAGACACTTTGGCACTACATTCACAGCACACAGACATTATTATTTAAATAAAAAAAATATTAATTAATAAAATCACAGTTATGTCTTTATGTATCACAGATTATTGATAGATTTTATGATTTTTAGCCGTTTCACAGTTATTGGAAAAATAGTTAATTTAATTGAAAATAAAATAAATTTTTTTTTTAAAATTAAAACAAAATGTTATCACAAAATGTATAGATAAATTATTTAACCATACGTATATATTAAAATTTAATTTTAAGAGCAATTTGTATACGTGTGATCACAACGATCATCAAGCGACGAATCAAACCTGGTGTAGAGCACCAAAAACGAGCAATTTTTGTAAATTTGAAAAAAAACTATTCAACATATATTTTTGCAATTACAATATTAATGTTTATTGTGTACATCTACATATTGAAGAGTTCAAATTAATTTTTTATGAAAGTTGAAGCAAGTTATTACAAAATATATGGAGGTGCCTCTGAAAATGTTTTCTTCAAATCCGTTTTTTGCATTTAATAATATTTTTAGTTCAAACAATATGTTCAACGCAATTAAATCATCTTTAATTTAAAAGAAGATTTATTTTGATCCCGGGTGAACCGCGTCATAAAAATTAATTCTAGTTAGCAGTATAGAGTCTAATGGATTGTTGAATATTTTAGAAAGAAAGTAAACATCAATTAATATTCTTCTATCTTCCAATGAGATCAAATTAAGTTTTATCTGCATAACTCAAACATAATGCTAAAACATAGGTACTATATAAATCGTCCCTGAATGCGTTCAATCCTGTAGTTGCTATTCTCTTAATACTGATTCCAGACTTGAGATAAATTTTCAAAGTAGTTTCTTATAAGGCTAGAGTGTACAATGAAAAAATTGAATGATCACTGAAATTTTTATCAGCTAATATTTTGGAAAATCTATGACAAATAAGACCAATCTTTTCTTTAGTTGTGTCTTTTTTAGTTAACGGTACATCCCAATTTTCCAATATTGTAAGTGAAATCAATTTTGTTAACTTAGTAAATACCATAGAAGCGCATTTCTGAACATTAAGTTATAAATGAAGGTCAGATCTGCTTGAAATTTTCAATGTGTTCACTTGTGTGAGTGTTTCTGAAGCTTAATATCATCTGCATATAAGTGCCCTGATGTTATAACTTCTGAAATAGCACAGGTGTAGAGAATAAATATCAAGGAATCGCAAATCAACCCCTGCGGATACCGGAAGTAGGTTCAAAACCAGCCGTTAAAATCCCATTAAACTTTTCAAATCGTACTCATGCTAAATGAACTGCAATAAAACAGGGTGCGAAACTTTATCAAAACTTTGAAAAAATTGTCGAAATTACAATCCAGTTGCCCGTTTTTGTCCACAGTATTACATGCTAAGTGTATCACAAAATTCTGCTAAATTATCTAAGGTTGAACGTTTCAGACAAAAATTCATGCAAAAATTAGACAACAGGTCAGGAATGGCACTGTTATTAATGTCTAATGAAAGCAATTTTATCAGAAGCTTACTTTCAGGAATCATAGAAATGTGGTTGGTAGCAAGTCTTTTGCCAAACTTTCAAAAAGTCATTGCAGACTTTTGTGATATGGATGTGCTTCGTATCTTCGATCGTATTTTGTTCAGTAATTTTTACTTATCTCCATTACTGACCACTAAGCAACATCGTTAATTATGTATAATAGGATAATATTACTAAGACTTCTGCCGCTACGTTTGGTTAATGTCGTCACTAGTCACTTAAATAGAGAAGAAATTGGTGTTGAGTGGAATTCCTTTTCTAGCAATATACAAACTATAAAATTTAATTTTTGTTAATTTTCCTATGATATGATTATGTTTGTTGTGATTATCCGATGCAAGAAAAAAATGATTGACATTGACAAATAGTTTCCGTTTTATAGGACGATTCAAATATTTGATATTATTGTTTTGAACATTTTTGTTTGGTTGTGTTGGTTTATTTAGCCTGTAAACACTGTACATATTTTTTAGCGCTGTCTAGCTACATTATTTTGGCACAGTATATCTTGGTTCGTCTTAAACCAAACATAAAACTAACGTTGCTCTTCTTCGTACATGTAAAAGATGAAACAAAAAATTAAAATTGTTGTTGTGTTTCGTAGTGATAATATCTAAGTATTACTAGAAGATATAGGAGATCATCGTTGTTGTTTTTTAATAGAAACCTTTATTGTTTAGTGATGCTAAATTTTAAGATGGTTATTATGATAAAATTTCAAATGTAAACTAGGCTTTTTTATGATTTTTATTTGCCCAACTGAAACAAACACGGTGCTCGTTCTCTGAGAGGTGAACTTGAGAAGGCACAGACGTTGTTGTCGGCAACAATAGCTCCTCGGTTAGTGATAGCTTTTCGTAGAGAACGACATAGCAACCTCTAGTTTATATTTGTCAAAATATGAAGAGCAACCATGATATTTTTGTAATGAACCGAAAATAGCGCACCGACAGAAAATGTGTGCGATGAATTTCTTTTATTACAACCTATGTCGGTATATCAAAAAGACTTCTTTTGTTTGTGTAGTTTGTTATTATTTGACATCGATCTTGGAATAAGTACGATGTCTCCTTTGCAGCACTCGGAAATGATCTTTGCTTCCATTACACATCAAATTCTTCGGCTTGAGATTACGAAGCAGTATTACAAACACTTCTTTCTTTAGCAGTAGAACATGTGGATCATGCCCGATGATGTCTCCTTGTTCAAGAACTCGACAGGAAAATTGAGCAATCATATAGATCATCCGAGTCGATAGAATTGGCGCTGTAGGAAATCATTGCGTCGATGATTTTGCGGTTCATCTCCAATGTTTGCGCGTTGTTGTCGGTGCAACGATGACTCCCTTTGATAACTCCTCGATTGATAGGTTCTCAATGTCTCCGAAGATTGTGTTCTTTAATGCTGTATGATTATGTTCTCAAATTCTACTTGATTTGATACAACATTCGATTATTTTCGTTCGTAAACCTCGAGGAACTGCTGACAACGGCTAATGCTGATTGTGTTCTCAAATTCTGCTTGATTTGATGTATCACACTCGATTATTTCCGTTTGTGAACCTCGGGGAACTGCTGGTAACGTTTGTCAAAGTCGCCGCCCAGAACTAACAGCTTTCCACCAAAATTTTCTTCATTGCCCATTTTTTCGCGGAGAAGCTTGTCGATACATTTCCAACCGTTCTTCGGAATCATAGTAATTTCATCAATAACGATGAGTGCGTGCAGCTTCACGAAGGGCAACTTCTTCAGGGGAGTTCAAGCGCATAAAGGAAACTGATGTGTCAAGCAATGGGACCGGCAGTTTGAAACCGCTCTGTCATAACCGCTATGATTTGACCCTTTCCTCGGAAGTAACACTTAAGCATGTTATATAGGGAAGTCTTGCCCGAACCTCCAGGCCCATCGAGGTAGAAGAGTTTGCAATCTGCGTGTGAGTTCTCCACTGCCACCATGATTTTGATGTAAGCCGACAGTTGAGCTTTATTGAGGATCGCGATTTGTGCTCCTGCTACTCTTGCCTCTTCCTCTTGATTGCAGATAAACCCATCATTCGTAGCATTTCCAGTGGGCGCAGGCAGACCAATTGCATGACAACTCAACCCGTGTTGAAGGAGAATAGCATTGACATTGTGAAAGGCCTTGTTTACTGCAGTCTCATTAGCGTGTTGTGTCACTTAATCAAGCGTTAAATGTACCAAATGATCTTAAAGCTTGAGAGACTGAGCTGGTCGGCAGAATACGATAATGTAAGCGAACATTTCTGGTAACTGCTGTGGCGTAAGATAGATACCAGCATCCGTTAGGCACCGATCCCATTCGTCGTCACTTTCTAGCAATCCTCGTGTGATAGCAGCTGCCTTGAAGGTCCCACATAAAGTGCCGTCTATCGTGCGTACGGATTCGAAGCTGGTAGCCGCAGGGACGTGTAATAGAAGTATACGGAGGTAGAAACATTCCTCATCTTTCTTCGAAAACGATATATTGTTGATTAGGCAGGTGTACAGGGAGTCGCATAACAGATTGTGATCGATCGTACATTTTAAACTCATGTAAACGCCAACTTGCCTGTGGTGCACTCACATATCTGCAGTCAATTTAGTTATTGATCTCTCGTTGTGTCGCAGTTCATTCTGACCAACTGTGTTGGTGCAGTCAAATGTCTTAGAGATGTGCTTGTAGATGTACTTCACGAAAATCAATGAACTGCATGCTCTCACGTTGATGTGGGTGTTGTACTTGTATGTGAGATACGAATTGTATAGCATCATATATCGATTGTCCATTAGAACTCCCCGCACCAGTACTTGCGTGCCACGACGTCGCCCGTATATGTGGTATCCACATACGTTTGGAATTGTATGATCGTTGAATTGCTTGGAAAATTGCTTGGAGCAATGGCCAGCCTTCATACACGGTACATTCTGATGACGTTCTTCACATGGTCCGTCCATGTTACACTTAAGCACAATTTCTCGCAGTTCTTGACTCTCCTCCGGTGGTAACTCAAGGCAGATAAATTGATCGACCCTGTCAGCAGTTGAGAACTTGTACTCATCCTTTAACGTTACCAAAATGTGCGCATGGGAAAGGCCTCGCTTCTGAAAGTCGATGCTATAGACAAAGGACTTCGATTCTCCAAATACCCTTGCTACGGTCATGTTCTTGATGAGTGATTCGAGCTTGATGTTAAACACACGCGCTACCAAGTGGGATCGATCAGAGGTCTGGTCCCCGGGTCTCAAATTATCGGTGATCTCAGGCCAACTTGGGTTTGCGGTAAAAGTGATGAATAAGTCCGGAGCACCATACTTAGCGAAGATACTCATTGCGTCACACCATATTTCGCGCATATTTCATAGAGAGCCTACGAAAGTTGACGGAAGTATTATCGTGACGAATGTAATTCAGATAGTTGGTTTCTACTTGAACATATGAGTTGACTAGCCATTGCTGCGTAAGCTTATCGGAACTCATGATTGGATTGAAATCATCCCGGATTGCTGTCATAGCTGCTTTAAACTGAAGCATGCTAACCTTGTTGTGGACGCGATTCTTATTCACACCTCGGTAAGCTTCACACTGCAAATTCGATTGTCTTGCCGATTCACCGTAGGGAAACATCAATGAGTACGTCATAGGGTCCATGTTGGGACTTATAATGCTCAAGTTGACGGATTGCTTGTTGGGGTCTTCCTGATTGATTGTATAGACATTATTTTAAATATCACGCTTGAAGGATGGCTCGCCGTATTCATTTACAGACACCATTGCAATCTAATTTGATGTTGGCGTATGTAGCGCCGTTGATCGGATCGTCAGTCGCTTCTGAAAATCATCTTGATAGTAGGTGGTTCATGCCCTGGAGCAGCTGCGCGTGCGGCTTCTTGTGCTTCGACATCTCGTATAAGTTGATACGTTTGAGATAAACGATTATGTTGTAGAAAACATCGATCCATTTGGTCGAGTATACCATGCTTGTAGTTCTCATTCACTGCTCCTGCTCTTCGCGTATATCCGTAGCTTGAGTACTGTCGACTACATAAAGCTGAACAAATTGGGGTGTTTTTGCATTGACTGGCTGTAGGTATGAAGTGCGATGGTACGTCTTACCGTGAATCTTGAACACATAAGAGCCTCTACCCGGTAAGTCGATGATCTTGTCACCCATCGAAGCAAACGATACTGCACCGTTATACGATCGGATATTATCTCTAAAGTCCTTGTAGTTAGAATGGTTTGGGTCTGATAAAAGATTTCTCAAAAACTTAGGATGCTCCACGACGTCTCCATTGATGTTCTGCGAGCATCGCGGCCGCGTTGGATGCTCGATGAGTTTTCAATTGTTCGGTACACATTGCTTGGATACGTTGTTGCTGTGAGGCAGTGTTGGCCCCTCGGTAGGCTTGCAATTTGGCTTCAGATATTCTATTATATACTGCTGTTGAGAAGCAGCATGTGAGTATTGGTGAGCTTAAAGCTGTTTTGCAGACATAGTTCTTAAACGTTTCTTGTGCGGCTCGCTATCTTTTGCGCGTACTAACTCAATTGATTCGGGTGTTTGCATAGCACGCCATTTGTCCTACAGTTCCTTTACCAAACGTCGTTTTTTGGAAGATTAGGAAAATTTCTAAAACATTTGACGCAGATTGAATGGATGTTGGTGCTTGATATAGCAATAATAAAACTGCAAGTGAAGAAAAATTATTAATAATAGACACAGAGTTCAAATTCAAAGAAATTTTAAGCCTCTTACAGAATATGGGTGAATCGATTTGTTTATGTAAACATTTATTGGGTTTAGATTAATTCAGGTTATTGAAATTGAAACTGTAATAAAGTCAATCAATTGTCTTATGCTCGACATAATTTGAATTGATAAGTATTTACAGGATAAATTGATGAAAATTATTTAGAATTATAACAGAAAATCTGGATTACTAAAGTGTTATAGAACTGATAAAATAATAGCGATTAAAGTTGAATTAAGCGATTTGATTTGATTGAAATTTTTTTATTCTGAGTCTTCATTGCTATGATCATTATTAATTTTACCGTTTTTTTTATTTTAAAATCATGCATTGAGCGTTACAGAATCAGTGACCAGTGAGTGAATACCCCGGGCCTTTTTTATTATAGATATATTTAATCAATGGCAACATTAGGCGTATTTTGTTGACCAAAATTTAATTCGAATTGTTTTGGGTTTATTTTTTTCCCAAGAAAATAGCCAATTTGATTTAATTGATAATAGCCGACCTTTCGAAATAAAATATAGATTTAATATGTATTATGGCATCTGGTGGCAAGTATCTTAATCAAAAATTACAATTATGTTTAAATAAACCGTTTTGGGGGGGGGGGGGGGGGTATTAGGTTAGATTAGGTTCGGTCCACTAGGACCAGGCATAGACACAAAAAATGGTCCGTAGCCATAGCACCATAAATATTTATTTCCTCCAACTCATTGGAACCATTTTGAGCTGTTAACATAGCGCTGAGTACTCCTTTCGTCTATCCTAGAGAGGTCCGTTAGGTCTTTGAAGTGGGGTGCCCCTAGAAACTTTAGTCTGTTTCGTGCCAGACGAGGGCAGGTGCAAAGAAGATGAAGTACTGTCTCTTTCTCCTCTTAGTCCTCGCAACTACGACAGTAGTCATGTGAGAAGACGCCAAGTCTACTCGCATGCCTCCCTATGAGATAGTGCCCCGTAATCACTCTAACAACCACACTGACCTGACTTCGCTGAAGTGAGATCAGCTGTTTGAATCTCGACAAGTTCAACTTTGGCCAGACCTGCCGAGTTATTACGCAAGAAGTGATAGTTTACCATCTGTCATTCGTCAGCTTGCTAGCTTCTTCCTGAAGCAGCAGTTTGTATACCGCAAAAGGCATTTCAATATCCTTTCTGCTTGTCCATTGTACTACGGCGAGCCAGTTCATCGGCGTTTATATTCCCTGTACTTATGAAATGTCCTGGCACCCATAAAATGTGGATGTTGAACTGATCTTCCATCTCGTTAAGAGATGAGAGACAGTTCTGGACTACTTTCGACGTGAGGAGGTGTGATTGAAGCGCTTTAATGGCAGCCTGACTGTCCCTATATATGCGAATATCACAAACTGATATTACATTATACCTCAACCAGTCTACGACTTCCTTTACTTCAGCTTGAAAAATGCTACAGTAGTCGGGGAGACGGAAGGAGAGATTTAACAGAAGTTCCTCGCAGAACACTCCCTGGATGGGATCCTAGTCCGGAACAGTATAGTCGGTGGTCTTGGGAATTTGTTTGTTGCACAAAATAGATGAGTGCCCTGTATTGTTGCAGGTTCACATTAAGACGGATTTCAGCCGTATTGCAGTACAAGCTGCCCACTGTTCCCCAAGATATCTACAGGAGTCAAAAATAGCAGAGTCGCTAGTTTAGGGGGGAGGGGGTTATTGTTATCCTTGCTGGAATTTATCCTATGCAATAGGCAATAGTTGTTGAAAATTTGTCAAGGAAATACGCTTATTGAAACAATAAATAAACAAATCAATCACTACAAATCATGTTCGACATGTACCGATGAAATTCAAAATATTTATGCTCAGCTAGGTTTATACAGTATTTTGGAATTTTATCGAATTTCTTATTGCCATAGTATCAGTTTATCAATTGTTTATGAAAACTACATGTAAAAAGCAGTGCTGAAGAAAATAGTTGCTTTTTAAACCTACTAAAACGTCTTGCAAGGAATACATCGAGTTACCAGTTACCCTGTAAAACGGAAAATTTTACATTTGACTTATTAAATAAAATTGTGACTTGTTAAAAATTGAAATGCTAAATACTTTTGCTCTTGACTATACACAAATTTTGTTGCGATGTTGTGTCAAAAATAATTTCTTAAACCTGAACCTGCTTTACATACTATATCTACGTCGTCGTTGTTCGAAAAGTCTTAGTAGAGATGAGATAATGGTTCACGGCTTATAACCTATTATCTATTCAAATATTTGCGATTTCTTCTACTCTTAAAGAATGTTTGTTAAACATTTAAAATTGAAGTTGTAACTTCAAGATATCTGTGTAAAAATTATAGGAATCCCAGTCAAATTTATTTTAAAATTAAGGAAATTTCCAAACTTTAGTAAAAGTTTAAACGTTATTTCAGACTCTAAAGTTTAATTGAAAATTATGTAAAATTTAAGAATTGTCAAAACATAATTGAAAAATTTAATTTCAAAAGATTTCTACATTTTTGAAAAATTTGCATGCACTCCTGCCTTTCAACAGCCTACCATAAAAGTAATAAAGGCTAATTAATTTTTAATATTTTTGTTCTCTGAAATTTTATCAAATTCTAAAATTTGATGGTGTTGCTAAATCACAAAAATAAAAATTTGGAAAATTTTGTTGGCTTTACAAAATTATGTAGTTTTGAATTATGTATTTCTGAAATTTAATTTGTAAACCAGTAATTAATTTTGCTAATTTATCAATTCGGATATCTTAGCAAAATTTTCTGACATTTAGTTTTCCATGTGGAAAAAAAATCGTGAAATTTACACCCCTATTCCCTTGGCCGTGTCACTTCATTCGACGTAACAATTGTCGTGTCACTTCAACTTTACATTGGTATTCTGTTAGCCGATTGAAGTAATTAATTAATATAAGAGAATTCGACGTAAAACTATATTTGTCACTTCAAACGAGGATTGTCGCATCGATCGACTAAGAGAACACCAAAATTTGATTTGCGGTACAAGTGACATGACTATGGGAATAGGGGTGTTAGCAGTTGAAGAGGCTTTGAACAACTGCTGAAAGTTACGTCTTATCGGTTTCTGAATCTTTTTTTCAAGTTCTAAAATATAATTTTTTTATTAGTGTTAACCAAATTGCACATTGTAAACTATCTGAAATTTTCAAATTTTATGTTGGCTCTATTTCAAATTAGAAAAGGTCGAAATTATTTTTACATCCTTTTATTCAATTTGGCATAGGTAACACATAATACCTCATACTCAAGTTCAACTACTTTATAACCCTCCACATTCATCAGAAAGTCAAAATATGGCACACCACTTTATTTAGTGGTTCATTTTCAACCTTTAAAATTTCATAGATTCTGACGATAATTTTTCAACCATAGTCAGGATCTACAATTTTGTTATGTGTATTTGTATCTTTTAAGTCCTCAGGTCTGGACCTTCCTTAACTCGAAAACCAGAGAGCTGGGAAGTTTAATTTTCATATTTTTTCACTTTCAAAATTTCTAATTTTTGGCAGCTTCGTGAATATTTATTCTCGTACTTAAAAAATTGGTTTGTTTTTCATTTTCCTCTATACACAAACTGAATCTTTCAAAAGCTAAAAAACTATTTTAACTATAGTTTAGTAGGAAATGAATTGTCTATATTCAAGAATAGATCCGAGAGTTGTTTTGAAAGTTTACCAAAAGACACTGAAGGACCCCCTTTTGCATTACTGCAGTTTCTTAGTAAGGAGTTTGAACTAAACTAATTGCCTCTGTTTTGATACACATTTTATAGACAAAGGAAATTGTTAGATTTTATACAAAAGCTCATGAAAAACGAATTTGTAAAAGTTATTTATTTAAGCTTAGCGTTTTTTTTTATTTACTTAAATAACCGCAAGCATCATTAGATTTTTGACTTCGGTATAATTAAGTTGATATTTCATCAAACCTGTTGTTAAACTTTTGACTTGTAATTTAGACACATAAAATTCTAAAAGCTCCATACAAAGCTATAAGTTTCATAGCTCTGAAGATTTCAAAGAAGTCACTATTTATTCAATTTGTCAGTCGGATTGTCAAAACTAATTTAAATAAAAAGCTTTTAGATAATCAACATGAAATGCCACATCATTTATTTTCTGCAATTTTGTAATCTATGTTATTTCACATGTACAAAAACACCAAATTCCAGTTTTTAATTCAAAACCCATAAATTTAAATTAATTATTCCATTTATTTATTAAAACCACGAAATAAATAAAAAAAAAAAAAAAAATATTGAGAAAGAAAATGAATAGAAGATAAATGGGTCAATTTATCTAATTTAACTTATCATTATGTCTTTTCTATTATTATCTAAGAATTTCTATTGTCTATTATTTTTGTATATTGTACAAACATACAAACTCATACAGTTAAAACCGACATCACATTTTAATTTATTACCAACTTTTCATTTTTAAATACTTAATCAATTTATTATAACTTTAAAATTATACAGCTCCACATTTTATGCTACTAACATCCGATCTAATTATTAATTGTACTTTGTGTACGAACTTAGAACGAATGAGATTACCTTTGTTCGTTTTCTATTGTTCGTAAAAATGTTAACATAACATCAGCTACATATATAATAGAAAATTGTTTTGTGTACGCCAACATTTAAAAGCGCATCGGTCACGTAACTTGTTTATGATTTTCAATTTTATTTTTTTTTTATAATTAAATATCACTAAAATGATAATAGTCCTAATAAATAATCATAGTAATAACCATTAAATTATTTATAAAAACTATCAGACAAAAAAACTTTATTATTATGATATGACGACAAAACGAGAAGAAACTCATATAAATTGAACGAATTTTGAACGACAAAACATCTTAAAGAAGCTGAATAAAACTACAAAAAAAAATTAAAATGATTAAGATGAATTATTCATCTAATAAAATTCTATTTTAAGTCGTCGTCTTGTATACTCGTACTTGTATTTATTCTAAACTGTTGATTAACTTTTAGTAAATTTATTGTGTAAATTTATTATGATATTTGAAGAGAGCGGGAGATTCCCAAAATGTGTAATAGATCATGCTGTGATTATAATGGAGCGCCTAAACTATACATCCTTTTATCTAAGTTGCTTTAAGTACTAAAATGCACATTTATAAATCTCAACAATATTTAATCTCCGAGCAATAAAATTATATTTTAATTAGTTTAATGACTTCCAACTATTAAGTAAATAATATTTTAATGGATTCCAACAACAAAGACAACGACATAAGTAATAAGATGATAATAAGAAAATCTTTTTAGGAACGATGTGTTGTTCTTGACATTTTTTATAAAGACAAAGAAGAAGAAGAAAGGATTATAAATTATTTATATTATAGATTGATTGATGGTTGTTAGATACAAATAATACGTACGGTACCCAAAAACTTCTACATACATACATATACATACTCGTATGTTGAAATATTTAGTCAAATTGTTAACTCACTTACATATTTTTCTAATCTAATTTTATATTAATATTAATTAATTTATATTCTGTTTCCTTTATTTTCAGAGGTACGGTTACATCACTTACTCTTGTTGATTTTTTTTCTGTGGGCTCAACCAATTTCATGGTAGGTAAAATCATAAGATGCACGATTTTTTATTATAATTACAAGGTTAATTTATATAAACAAATTTTAAGCTGGTATTATAGACCTCCGGTATCTTTCTTAGAAGAACGATGGAATATAAATTATACACGTCTAATTGAATTGTGGGTGTATTAATTTGTTGAAGGCTTAATTAAGCGCGTGTCTTAAGTTTAACAAATTAATTTGATAATTTGACAAAATTGCTAATGGTTTATTCTTAATATTATAAATGGGCTCAGCTTGAGTTAAGGTGAATTTAAAACTATCTTTAAATGTCGTTTGAGCAAAAGTTCTTAACAATAGAACGCAGAGTAGCAAGAATTTTTTTTTCTAATTTATGATAATAAGACCGGCCCGAACGGAAATGAATTTAGCTAAGTTTGAACAATTGCTCTAAGTAAGACTAATCTGAAAAATACACTAAACTTATTTTATTAAATCGCAACGTGTCATAGGATGTGTATTTTAAATTCAAAATTATATTTAAATCTTGTCGAAATCGTCAAAACAACTATAATTATAACTCGTGTTAAGCGTCTCAATATTAAATTTACAATATTTGGAATCAACATGTATGTAGCTTCTTGTTATCAAGAAAATTGTTACGGAAATTTGCAAAATGACCTTTCGTTACGAGTCCTGGACACTAACACAGTACAAAATATCCAAAGAATTGATGTAATAGCACATAATATTATTAAAATAATTGTTGACCATATCAAAGACAGAGCCACGTATACAGGATGCGAATAAGTCACGAGGTTCGAAACGATCTCAATGAAGTGTGATGTAGGATTTATAAAATCATCAATGTTAAGATAGTTAGGACACGTTGCTTGTTCTCAAAATTTGACCGCCAAGAATACCTTGATGTCAGCACCAGCAAAGGAGACCACTCACAATTTTCTATACTGTCCAAATACTATTGGAAACAAAAAGTTTTTTTTTGGCTTAAACGCAATAATAATATATTACATTCAGTTCCTTAGTGGTCAATTCTGCTTTACAGGACGATATAGATGTGCAGCCCAAAAAAATCGTCCAGGTTTGCAAGCCTTAATAGTACACATATAATTTATGCAACTGCAAAGAATTTTGACGTTGGTTTTGGTTATCAGGCGTTATAAATTCTATTTTAATTCTGTCAAAGTATTGACCATAGAGGTTATATTCAACTTTGGTTAGGGTACAATCCACATAAATAGGCAGCAGCACCTCGCGCACAACTGGCATTGTCTTCATTAGACCATAGGGGGAACATTGGTACCCTTTGTATTTTCTACAAATATTATTATGCCATTTCTGTAATGAATTTAAAAAATTAATGCCACTACTTAAACAATCTGTTAGATCCACCATAAATATTTTTGTCACGAACTAGCAGATTATGGGATGGGTTACCTATTTGATTCTATATTCGACATTGCTCATAGGAAATTTAAAATTTAAACTGATTCATACAAGTAGTCATTAGAACTACATTTTGCAAATAGAAGCAATGACAATTTGAACTCAAAACCGAAGAATTTTTACGAGGTAATTTTCATAAATAGTGAAAAGAAGGTTGTTGGATTTCTTATCACAATTGCTTTTCAGAATTATTTCGCCAGTCAGCTCTCTGAAATCTCTAATTGGTTTTGCAATTTTTGTATATCCGTCAATGAAGTAGTTGCGTTATATTTTACCAAGACATTAATTAATCGCACTGCTCTGATTTAAATTTTTTAAAGTTTACTGAAACAGAGGTTTAGGAAACAGATGTGCGGAAAAACGCTTGCGTTTAAATTAGAATACACTACTTTAAATAAAATGAAATACATGTATTCCGCGTAGTATGCGTTTTCCCGCAAGTTGTCACTAGTTATAAAAAAAATATAGATTGCCGATAGGTGGCTAAAAAAAAAATAATAAGCTCATGTCAAAAAATCCGCGCACGTATTTTGACTTGTGTTTCGGCCTGCGTATCCGCAAGCGTGTTTCGGCACGTCTGTTTCCACCATTATGGCGGTTTATCTCAATTCGAAGTTTGCTTTGACGATTCTTGCTAATTTCATCCAGACAACCAAAGGCCGTCTCAGATAGATCATATTCTAACCCGGAGGCCAAATCATATTCTTTATTTGGGTGCTGTCAAAGTTAGCCGTTTCAGCCATCCATAAGCGATCATCATTTAGTTTGGATCAGTTGCGTATTACGTAATGGCGTTACGTTAAGAACTCATTTTTGTCGATAGCAGTTAGTCAAATTAATAGTTAGTAACCACTAATTATACCAAGGCAAATTTGAAAATGGGTACTAGCAACCTATGACAAAAATTGTAACGAGTAACAAAATCGCTGCTCAGCAGACTTTGACTAGGCGTGCTATTTTAACACCACCTACAAAACTTGCCTTAGCTTGCTTAAAGAGCGCACTTTATCAAAAGAACATTCATCCACGGGCACAATACAATCAGGTTATTGCAGGAAACAAAGTACGTGAATGCCATCATTTCTTTGGAGTTTATCAAATTATAAAACTTCAGATCGATTACACAAATCATATTCTTTTCTCAAGCAACATTAGAGAGTCAACCAAACCACCAGTGGACAGTATATTCCTATATCTGTATGGGCGAATGAATTACGGAAAACAGAAGGAGAATGGCCAGCTCTGATAGAAGTGAATGATTATTACCGAATGAGACTGGTACCGAATTAAGCAGCAACCTTAGCCGACCATTTACCATCGGAACTCGGTGTCATCATGCTTTAGGCATAACCAAAATGATGCAGAATTACATCAAAAAATTTAAAGTACCTTTCCAGACTGCTCTAGTTATATACATCACCACAATTGTACCTATGATAACCTACAAGTTGAAAACTGCCGCACTAACTAGTTCCAATCGTTGGCGTCTGAGAAAACTCTTTGAGTTTGCTTCTAATAAACCTTCCACACGAAAAATCAAAGATATTCTGAGCGGCAAGACAATACGATAAAAAAAAATAGGATTCAACGAATCAACTATTGGGGGCATATTCATCGACGTGGACCTAACCATATTTTAAACGCAGCCATCTCCCATATATCAGGACCTAAGAAACGCGATCCTAAGAAACGTTATCGTTGCATTCCCTACTCTACCTATTTCGTCGAAATTTCAGGTAAATTTAAAAATTACTGCATATAGGCTCGGCTTTCTTACTTTACTGTTAAATATTTAAACCGAGATTTATCATCAATTAAACTCGTGCCAACAATTTAAACTTGGCGAATACTGCACTAAATATATCTTCGTGATAAAATGTTCCCCTCTGTTATGTAAAACTAAAGCGGCTTTTTCAGTAAATTAAAGTTTCTATTATCCTATTTAAAGTGACTGCAGCATGAAACTGTAACAAATAACTCCCGAAGACAGACAATTATTACCAAAACTGTAGAAACCAATAGCAAAAACTTAGCCCTTTACCGCAAAAACTCAACCATAGATACACCACAATTTATTTGAAACATGAAAATATTCCCAAAATATTTTAGCTACACAGAAAAAAAAGTTGATTATTAGCAAACAAAATTGATTACATTTGTACATAGCAAACGCGATTTCGATATAACTACTTCTTAATACAAAACTCTAATATTTTTATTGATTTTATACTTTAAAACTTAAGACAAACAATAAAGCACTTAAATCCAAAACTCATCAAGTTTGTTTCGAAGCTCGTTTGTTCTAGTATCAAAATATACAAATGTTGGATAATTTATTTATTTACTTGATACTTACAGTGTTTACAATTAGTACACACATTTACGGCTAACTAAAATTATTAGAATTAAAAAAAAAAACCTAAATAAAACATTCTTCAACAAATCTCCCGACAAGTGAAAATCGAAAATTTCAAATTCTGAATTGAACTCCCCTGATGTTCTCCCGTGAGGACCGGTTCCGAAAGACCATAGTTTGTTGGTATCAGTTCAATGAATAAAAGCCCATCACGGTGACACATTCGACGTTCGGGAGCATAGATTTTTAGTCGTACGAGTAACCAATGTACTACCTTGGGGTATGCTAGATGGCACAAGAAACAATTTGGAGTAAGAACCCAAGATCCTAACGGAATGCCAACGATCCATGCGGTAAGAACGCAGCCATTTAACGGGAATGAACTGACAATTTAGACTCTCTAACTTAGTAATAAGAATAGAGTGGTCAATCATATCAAAAGCCTTGGCAAAAATCTGTAGAAACAACGTCAAGCTGAAGTCTGGAATTTCAATTATAAAATAAGTCGCCACAAAACGAAACCAAATTAGTTACGGTAAACCTACCGGGATAAAATCTATGTTGTGCAGGAGAAATGAAGGTTTTAGTATGGAAGAACATGGATTAAACAACAAAAGTTGGTTGATAAACACTTTCATGTTTATATTGAAAATTGCTTGGTTTAATTTTGAAACATATGAATATTGATTCAAGCAATGAAATTTTGATAATAATCATTTAACTTAACATATCATATTGTCTTTTAACAAAATTAGAATGTTTGAATGTAAATCTACTTGATTTGGCATGAAACAGAATCCTTTTGGGAAAAACACATGTTTTTCGATGTTTATCTCAATCAAAAATTGTTTTATTTAAATAGATTTTTATTTCGAATTAAATATTAATATTTGTTAGCCACCTTTAACAAACTATATTGTGAATGAGCCTCTGCTCAAAATAAGGTGTGCATCAAAAAAGTGTGCTCTGCTCAAAATAGTGTGATTTATGTAATTTTAATTTTATGTAATACATATATATATATATATATATATATATATATATATATATATATATATATATATATATATATATATATATATATATATATATATATATATATATACCCTCACTTGAAAATTTCCCATAAAACCTAAGATAATGCGCCTAATTATTTGAAATTTTTTCATCACCTTGGTTTCTATCTTATCTAACTTTCCAAGGACTAATATGCATACTTGCATGCAATGCGAAGTGGAAAATCCCCATTTCGATTATTTTACTTATTTAAACTGCGACACTTGATTACCCTCATCTGTGAAATTAAGTAATAAAACCCATTACGTTTTATTGTTTTGATATTTTTTCTTTATTTAATATTTAGTGTTTCCTCCATTGTTCCTTACAACATCATACATTTTATTAGGCAAAGACCTACAAAGATTTTGTATTAATTTTATCGGTACTTTCTCGAAAGCATCATAAACAGCTGTCGTAAGATCATTCCGGGATTCGTATTGCGCCTTCCATTCGAATAAATTTGTCTCGATAGCCATCCCCAAATATTTTCAATAATATTTAAATCCGGAGACAAAGCCGGCCAATTCAAAACTTCCACGTTATTGTCTTCAAATCACTGTTTTACTCGTGCAGCTGTGTGGATTGCTGCGTTATCTTGCTAGAAAATCCAGCGTTGGCCTTCAAACATTTCGTCAAAATTGATTTTTTGGTAGTTCTAGGAGCTCGATGTAGCTTTGCGAGTTTTGTCGGCCCTCCAGGACAACCAAATCAATAGCACCATGAAAAGAAATTGCTGCCCACACCATGATGGAACCAACACTGTTGTGGCGGCGCGGGACAAAAATAGCTACGATTTCCTCAAATCATAGAAGTAATGTCAAATCCATCTGGTTCATCTAAGTTAAACTTTTTCTCGTCCGAAAAAATAACCTGGAATCATTCTTCCTTCCAATGCAGATGTCCACGGCAATATTCCAATCGAGCACTTCTATGTTGCTGAATCAAACGTGATTTTTTCTTAAGTTTTTGTCGTCGGAGATGTGAACACTTTTTTATTATCCTCTGAACAGTACGGATACTGTCTGAGACTCCAATTTTCTGCTTTATTTTTTTTCCAGATTGCATCGAATTCGAAGCTTCGCGCAAAATTGCTCTATTTTCCCGTTCTGTTGTCACCCTTGCTGTGCGACCTCTTCGATTTTTTCCGTAATTTTCTGGATCTTTGACATAGTTATTGATGGTCTAAGAATTGCGACCAATTTTTTTGGAAATCGCACGATTAGAATAATTTTCCTGTTTAAGCGCCAGAATTTTTCCAATTTCTACCTTTGTTAGGGTTTTTCCATGATCCATTTTCACCACTATGAACTGCAACCGGTAATAAACTTAATAAATTAATGGTAAACTATTAAACTGAACACAACTAAATTTATTTACACGCACCTTATGCCTTCGACGTCAAAAACAAAGTGATGAGGATAATCAAGTGTCGCAGTTTAAATAAGTAAAATAATCGAAATGGGGATTTTCCATTTCGCATTACAAGCAAGTATGAGTATTAGTCCATGAAAAGTTAGATAAAATAGAAACCAAAGTGATGAAAAAATATCAAATAATTAGGCGCATTATCTTAGGTTTTATGAACAATTTTTAATTGAGGGTAATCAAGTGTCGTGGAGTATATATATATATATATATATATATATATATATATATATATATATATATATATATATATATATATATATATATATATATATATATATATATATATATATATATATATATATATATATATATATATATATATATATATATATATATATATATATATATATATATATATATATATATATATATATATATAAATATATATATATATATATATATATATATATATATATATATATATATATATATATATATATATATTGTTTTTTGTATACCAAAACGTTGTTAAATCAACGTATAATCTTATAATGAACAAATTAACTCAAGTTGGCTTTTTGGTTTTTTGGTAACAATTTTTTTATTTAATTAAATTTTTCTTTTTACTTGTTAACACTTCAAGAGTTGGTGAGAGAAGAACATTTATTTCATTTTTTGGTACAACTTAAATTTTATATAATACTTATAACTATTTATTGTAGATGGCCATTCTTAAATTATTGAGCTAATGTAATAGAGTATCAAACGCACTCATTATTAATTTTAGGTCTATGTTTTTTTTTCTCATTATCAGTTGGAATTCTATGTTTCGATCTGTCATTAATATAATGTCAACAAAGAGTTTTATTTAACCAAATACAATTTTAAGTGTTTCAAATACAAATGTACATAAAATAAATTGCTAAGATAAGTATTTTAATACATTTTAAATATTTTGTAATAATATAAATACTTTAAGAAGTTTTGTTTTGATTCAATTTTTAGGTTACAGCTCAAAGGAAATTAGAATTTACGTTATGATGTGCCAACTACAATTTCAAGGTTATGTATAAAATTATGTATATTACTATTGGAATTTATTTTAACTAAAGATTTTTATTTCAGATATCAGCATCTTCATCAATTTTAGAACATATATATATATATATTATATATATATATATATATATATATATATATATATATATATATATATATATATATATATATATATATATATATATATATATATATATATATATATATATATATATATATAATATATATATATATATATATATATATATATATATATATATATATATATATATATATATATATATATATATATATATATATATATACAGTCATACCTCGTATAACGTCCCCCCTCAGAACGTCGTTAGTAAAATGCGAACAAATCTCGCTCTGTCGTCGCTGTGTTTCATTGTAATGTCGTTTAGAATAATAAGCAAAGCAAAAAAACACTGAGAAAAAAAGCTAAAAACATAAAAAACAATGAAATTTTCTCGTCTATTCGTCTACATACAGTCCGAACCAAAATTATTTGTACCTGCTAAATTTTTGATGCAACGTAACGCAAACAACTTGAAAAATAATATACATAATAAACTTTTTGAAAACATTAATTTTAATTCAATAAATTTAATTACCCTGCTTTACATTTCTATCAAATAAATTTTAGTTCTAGGAGAAGCTACTGTTAGTTTTTTTTTACCAAAATTATCTGTACCCTAAAATTTGTTCTCAATATTATTTGTGTAATATGGAAAAAATCAAAATAAAATGGTAAATCAAATAAATTTAAGATTAATATATTTTTTGCTAATTAAATAATGATATAGTCACTCATGTTTTGTATGCAGATAGTCTGTTTTTGTTTAGCCTCTATAACATCTGGCAAGTTGTTCAAAAATTTGTTGTTAACATCACTCAGAATCTCATCCCACTCGGTTTTCTTGGCACCCTGCTACAAATTTTTGGTCTTGTTAGATCGTGAACACCTTCCACTTTAACTTAAGCCTCCGCAAGTTTGAATCGAAACTCTGATCCGCCCGAGACAAATAATTTTATTCAAGATTTTTGTATAATTTCATGGTAATGACTTTTCTTATGTATGGGAGCATTATTGTGTTGAAGAGCAAATTGAAAACCGACTATTTTATCATCAACCAGGAATGTTACTTCATCAAATAAACCGAAATAGAACATTCTCCTTGAATAGTTCAGTTTGTAAAGCTGTGTAACCTTTTATTTGCTGCCCATGGAAAACTAATCGAGGCAGTATCCACACTAATTGATGCTCTATGTTTATGTAATAAGAAAAATATTTCAAATATTATCAAATTAGGACAAAAGTGTACTAATTTGGACATAAAACAGTTCTCCGTAGATCAAAGGGCTTATCTTATGATGCCCTTCACGTTTCATTTCCTAACGGTAGATCATATTCCGTTTGTCTGTATGCCCTATAAACTATAACTGTTCAAGCCATAGTTCAATTTTGGTGTATTTCTTGAAGTAACATTACTGGTTGATTATAAACTAGTCAATCTTCAATTTGCTCTTCAGCACAATAATGCTCCCATACATAAGAAGAGTCATTGCCAGGAAATTATACAAAAATCTTGAATATAATTATTTGTCTTGGCCAGGGCAGGGTTGCGATTTAAACTTTGCGGAGGTTTAAATTAAAATGTAAGAAATTCATGATCTAAAAATACCAAAAATTTGTAGCAGGGTGCCCAGAAAACTGAGCGGGATTAGATTCTAAGTGCCCCTTATTTGATGAAGTAACATTACTGGTTGATTATAAACTAGTCAATCTTCAATTTGCTCTTCAGCACAATAATGCTCCCATACATAAGAAAAGTCATTACCATGAAATTATACAAAAATCTTGAATAAAATTATTTGTCTCGGCCAGATCAGAGTTTCGATTCAAACTTGCGGAGGCTTAAGTTAAAGTGGAAGCTATTCACGATCTAACAAGACCAAAAATTTGTAGCAGGGTGCCAAGAAAACCGAGTGGGATGAGATTCTGAGTGATGTTAACAACAAATTTTTGAACAACTTGCCAGATGTTATAGAGGCTAAACAAAAACAGACTATCTGCATACAAAACATGAGTGACTATATCATTATTTAATTAGCAAAAAATATATTAATCTTAAATTTATTTGATTTACCATTTTATTTTGATTTTTTCCATATTACACAAATAATATTGAGAACAAATTTTAGGGTACAGATAATTTTGGTAAAAAAAAACTAACAGTAGCTTCTCCTAGAACTAAAATTTATTTGATAGAAATGTAAAGCAGGGTAATTAAATTTATTGAATTAAAATTAATGTTTTCAAAAAGTTTATTATGTATATTATTTTTCAAGTTGTTTGCGTTACGTTGCATCAAAAATTTAGCAGGTACAAATAATTTTGGTTCGGACTGTAAGTATAAACAATTATTTGATTAGTATGAGTAACTGGAATGAGATTAATGTCTGCTTTATTTCGTCGCGTCAGTCCACTAATCCTTTTAGGTCCTAAAATCCCGGATTTCTGTACCAACAACAACAGAATGTTTAATTTTTAACGCCCACACAACTAGTAGAAATAAAATTTGATTTAAAATGTTGGCAATCAATACTACTTGTAATCATTTTATATTGAAATTATATGTAATTTTTAAATAACTCACTACCCAGTAGCCCATGTAACTTGCAATACCGGCTTGGTGCTCTTACTCTTTATATGTCTTATAATAATTTCGTCGGAAACTTAACGTGTAAATAATTATTAGATTGCCGCTTTACAAGTTGCATACTTATAACTGCTGTTACATTTGCGCCAAGCCGCCGAGTCATAAGTACTAAAACCCTTAGGAAAACAGTAATTGTTTTTAAAAGTAATGCGGCTTGTACTAGAAGGCTTTAATTTAATTTATATCTTACAAAAACAAAAATTATAGCTACCATTGCTATTTCTGAAGCTCGCTCTTTAAGAAATGGTGATTTTTAAATGCGGTAAAAGAAACTTATCGTCATCGATGTCCTAAAAAGTTTATTTTAATAATTAAGTAACAAAAAATATTTCAATTTTATAAAATTAAAAACTTACATTTTTAAGTTAGAACTCGTACATACTCGTTTGCTGCTGACGATGACCAGATATTTTACTCTTACAATCTGTGAAATATATTTACAATTAGAGGTCATTTAGCAATAAAATTTGAATTATAGAATTACACAATTCTCCCAGAGGTGTAATTAATTCCCACCTAAGTAAATACAGGAGCTGGAACATTTTTAAATCGGCTTATGTATCGTACACTCACAGCGTTACATATTATAGTTAATTCCACACGCAAAATATTAATTAACTTTACACAAATTTTAACTAAAATTATTAATTATGCACTGTTACCCATTAATATTACACTGTTTATGATAAATAATTTTTAACGATTTATTTTTTAAATATTTTTAATATGCAGTTTGAAGATTTTTATATTTAGCTGCATTATTGATTAGCAGGGTATATAAGAATGAAAGGTTATTTTCCGCATACTTCTAAGTAACACTAAAACAAAATCTCGATTTTGCTTTAACCAATTTTTGTTTCACTTAAGCTATTTTGTTTTGAATTAAACTTTATGGAATTATTCAAATTTGAAACTATTTACTAGCGGCTGGAATTAAACTATTTGGTTTTAAATTAAAATAAATGGTTACGTTCGCTTGATTTTGTCTCAGAACAATTTTTTATGTACAATAACAAAATCGTTTGTTTTCATAATGGTACCTAATTATTTTTTTCATTTTTTCGCTACAAATTTATGGTTTAATTTTATTTTACTAATTTAAATACATTTATACGTTATATATATATCGTCGTGTTCAAATAAGAGAATTCCATTTACAAATCATTAATTTTTTGGAGGGGCGTGTGAAGTCTTTAATGTTAAATTTGGCTTCATTTTTTAAAAATAAAATTTTGTCCACATTTTGTGAAAAGGACTTTATTTAAAAAAGAATTAACAGTAAAAACTTCCTTAATTTTTTTAAGTTAACTTGAACGAATTGACAATTTCAAAATGATAGTGCTCGAAAATAATGGAAACTTTAGAATGTTTGTAAATACAACTAATAAATAATTTTGTTTTAAGAATAATTTTTGTTTGTGTTAAGTTTAAAAATTCATAGCTTTCCTTTCAAACTTGGTTGATTTGTAAATCTAAAAATAATTGATTTGCTACAAGAAAATATGATTAAAATCAAAGGATTTTATAATATTTTGGGCCAAGATTTGGCCAGTTTTAATAGTAAATAGGTAATTATTTTTTTTCTGTGTAGCCTTCGAATAATAATTTATCGTACATAATAATCTAATCAAATTGAAGAGCAACTGCCAAAAACAATCACGTCAAAGACAGAATAGAAATATTTGTCATGTTATGGGGGTGCTTTTTTCTCTGAAGAGCCCTCGCATCTGTGCAGATGTTAATCTATTTGCATAATATTAAGTATTCATATCAATTTTGAGTGGAATATGGAAACAATTTGATATTTACCAATAATTGTATGGAAATAGTGCCGAACTTTAGTGTCTCTGACTGAAAAGTGTTTTCAGCAAATTGTTAATTTGTACGAAATTCCCGATTGTAACACGAGTTAGTAATGCTTTGCGGATTTGAGTTTTAAATATGAGCTTTGACGTTGATGCAAGAGATTTTTATTTCAAATTCGATAATTTTTCATAGTTGTAGTATTGAGCATTCATTATACAAGAGGAGTATTTTCAGTATAACCAAATGGCATACAAAATTTCAAAACGATTTATTTTCTATAGGATACGATAGGCTTGCATCTGAAATACACATCCATATAGATGTTATGAAAATATGTTTTGTTTGTTAGAACGGTCATTCACCTTTTCTATTTTGATGTTAGTTACCTTGCTTTTTAAATGTGTCTCATGCTTTGTATCATGTGCAGTAGACAAATACAATTTTAAAAGGACAATAAATATGATGACAATTTTGATGGCTAATAAAAGGTTTATCATTTCTAAGAATGTATTTAAATTAAATGGTTTGTGCTATTTGAGGAAAAATGAAAGTAATAAAAGGAATTTTTTTGATGTGTGTTATAAGAGCGAGTTGAGGAGAACGGATAATATTGTACAAAAGAATGGAAACTTACATATGTATAATTGACGTTTTCGGAAATAAACTTTGGGTAGCTTTACAATAAATGTCGACCATTAAATAATTACACTATAATGATTTATTTTATTGTGTATTTCCGAAAACGTCAAATATTGTTCCATAATTGTTAAATAAATGTTTTGAATATGTACAAAAAGCGTGTTTCAAGAGCGCGTTAAGGAGGACGAGTAATATCTACATAATGTAATGGTCCTTATTAAGTCCTGAGTAAGTATTTTTAAAATGTATTTCATCGTATATCGGTTAGCCTAGTTTAACATGATTAAAGTAAAAAACTTAACTACATAAAAAATTCTGATCAAACAGACATTTATTTTTAATTTTTCAAAATTTTTATTTTTTTGATGTTTGTTTTGTTTTTGAGCGAAATTTCGTCTTAGAAAACTCATTATTTAAAACAGACCATTTGCAGATTTTGCTTATTAAGGGTAGAATAAAAAAGTAAATTAAACTTCGAATGTGTTCAAAGCCTGCAATCCCGTCATCTGGCAAAATGGTTATATACTCCTTTTTTATCATTTGGCGGTATTTATCCCAAAAAAAAATGCTGTTAAATTTGGTGAATTACAGCTTAGAGCGAAAATTACTTACGTTTGTAATTTCCTTTTGTAAAAGCCCGATTGAAGTTACCGAATTCTGAAGAATTTTAAATTTGATTTTCTTGAAGCAATTTTACAGCTTGGAACTATACAACTATATTATTCTTTTGCTTTATTTTTTTTACAAAAATGTGAAAATAGGAAAAAATACAATTATTTATATAGTATTATCTCTTTCAAGCACTGGATCCACAAAATCAGTAGAAAATAAATCGTTTTGAAATTTGGTATGCCATTTGGTTGTACTGAAAATACTCCTCTTGTATAATGCTCAAATGGTTGTAGGACAAAAAAAAATAGTTCCCGCTAAATTCTGATTCCCGAAAAACACAAACTCGTGAAACAAGTTTTTTTTTGTATTCTTCTTCTGTTAATTTTCGACTGAACAACATAAAAAAGCAACTACAATACACACAGCTATAACCTAACACAAAAAAAATCTTATATTTATTATTAAGACGATAGTTTTCTTCTGTGTTTGGTTAAAACACATGTTGTGTGTATTATTCTCGTGTTGGTTGTGAACAAAAAAAAATATTAAAAACACAACAAGAAACAAATAAGCAAACAAAGAAGAAGAATAAATCCTCCTATTTTCATGTAGTTTTGTATTGTTAAATTCTGCTATATTGCACCCACAATATGTATAGAGCAAAGCAACAGTAACAAAACTACAAAACCAAACTGCTAGTGTATAAAATATAAATGTATGTATATTATACTCATAGTGTGGAAGATGTGTCTTAAGAAAATGAAAAATAACCGGCAAACCGCAATGAATAACTACAAACATTTTTTTTGTTGTTGTTGTTACGTTTTTCTTTTGGATATTTTTTGTCTGTTATTTATTTATTACAATTTATTTTGCTGTTGTTCTTATATAGTATATGTAAGGATGAAGATGAAGATTATCTCTTCTTGAGATGGGTATTATGTGGTACTTCTTATTTCATTTAAAAACAAAAACAAAAAAAAAAGAAAACAAACATTTTTTTTTTGTTTTGTTGTTGAAATTATTATGTAAGTTGTTAAGTTGTGTTAATTTGAATTTATTTTGTAACATAAGCAAAGGAATTTTCTTATGTAGCGATCTGTTTGATTATTATCGAGAGAATTAAAGGAGGGTTTTATTTTGTTATTTTTGGTTGTTGGCACAAGTAACAAGTCGAATTACAAGTGTATGGAATGTAATCAACACTCGAGGAATCGAATGAAGGGAAAATTAAACCTTTTTTAATTTATTCTTTGAACGATATATGATTACCTCATATAATAATCGCACATACCAGCAAAATACCATGAATGGAAAAATAAAAGAGGCGTGCATGAAATACATAATATACCAACCTAATTTCCCATGCTGATTTTTACAAAACACATAACAAAAAACTTTAATTTTTAATTAGCAAACATAAAAAAATAAAACAAAAAATGGAAAAATCTTGGGAAAATGTATAAATTTTCTTTTCATTTTAAACAAACTACACAAAAATGAAAACGAACGAACGAAAATACAAAAAAAAAAAATATTAAATTAATTTTTTATTATTCAAAACTGTAATATGTACATTCTATTGTGTTATATTTCTTAGCATTACTAGAAGCAATTTATCTTTAAACAAAATTCTATGGAAGAAAAATGGAAAATTCATGATGTCACTTTGTTCTACATCTACAGGATATAGTGTAACTGTACTAAATACATATACGGATGAAACCACTCTAAGATTTGTGTGACTGTTCTACTTATGTAACATTTGTGAAAAATGGGGGTTAACCGCGTTATCTCTCTTTCATACGTACCTAAGAATTATGGATTTGATGCTAAACTTGAAAAACTAGGTTATACTGCTGCCTGAAAACGGGTTAGTATTTATGCGGCCTTATTACAACCCGAAATGAATAAAATCAATTTTAATACACCTTTGACATTATCAAAATTGTTTACCCGAAACACTTTTTTTTTTTTTTTGCTAAGTATAAAAGCGCTTAGATCGATAAAAAGCTCATATTCTAACACACATATAAATAATAAAATATAACAATAATATCCTTTAAAAAGTAAAATCACAACACAGTAGCTGGATGTATTATGTAAAAAAAAAAAAAATATTAAACGGTTTATCGTGTACCCGTGTATCGTCCTTATCTGGAAAAGCATTTTTTATTTTTTTCGCTCTCTAAAAAACACAATATCATTTTCTTTTTATGTTGCTACTACCTTCCTTGTATTTATTACACGAAAATACGTATACAAAAAAATATGTTAATATAAATTTTCTTTTTATCCATATTTCTGATGAAAAATCCTGAAATTCATTCTCCTACATACATTCCATTTTTTTCATTTTCTTTTTTTTTTTTGCCAAGTTCCGTAACAAAAGGTATAAATATACACATTTTGCCCAAACTTTACATATACATATATGAGCTTTTAAATCTTTTTTTATCATACTTTATTTCTCTCCCTCGTACACATTTGCTGCTCTCGTATAATAATAATAATTTACGAGGATAATTTTTATTGTTTGCTTAAATATTCTAAAATGTACAGTAGTAATAATAACAATGAAAAACGGAAAAATTGGAGGAAAAACTACATACATGTACGTATTTTCGTATTATCTATGCTTCTTTTCGACCATATCTGGGAGCATTGAAAATCGTTTAATTATTTAGAAAATTATACTTTTCAAGTGTATACGAACGAAAGTATAACACACAAAAAAAAAAAAATAGAAAAAAATTGAAATATAATTTTCCCGTTTTGTTCTTTATTTATTTTTATTTGGGTTTTTCTACAAAATTAGCAAAATTTTCCCACAAAACCTAAATAAATATTTAGACGGCCCAAGCAGCAAAAAAAAAAAAGGAAAACTGACCTATATCATTTTTGTATCTTATCACCACACCAACATACACTAAAATTGGTCTGCGTGTGTGAGTATATTTATATTATTTGGAATAATCGAAAGGTTTTTTTATATGTATTGCGAGTGGGTGTTTAAACTGGAAAATTAGGAAACAATAAATTTTGACACATAAACTTTTTGATTGCCATTTTCAAGTGTGTACCGTAATTTAAAATTTATATTTATTAGAATATAATAGAATCTAATATTTTATATAATTATAGCGTTATACTAAATGGCACGGTATAATCTACTTTAAAAACTGGCTCACAAAAGATTAATTGGATATAGTTGTATACTTGGTTTTTGCTTTCTCTATCAATTTTTGGTTTCCCTTGAACATCTACATATAAAAGGATTTAGAAAACGTAATTTGATGATTTTCCAACTTCATGATCCATGTTCAAGTCTTTGATCTTATTAGTATGGAAATCACATTGGATCCTCTTAAAGACTTCCATTTCAGCTCGTCTCACACGGGCGGTGGTATTTTCAACTTAATGAGATCTTCAGTCTAGGAATTGTTAGCGTTCTTTTGAATAATCTGCTCCCATATAACATACTCCATTGGTCACTTTTACGTAAATACATGCCTCTTATCACCAAGGCTTGCTTCACAGAAACCAAGAGGTTTCCACTTGCGTTTTAATGTGATCTTGTTGTTTCAATTGTTTCGATCAGTTGCAACTGATCACCTATACTTGACCATTGAATTTTTAACAACTGTAAACGTTTTTCAGTCTGTTAACGCCATGAAGTGATAAGAATTATGATTCATCAGCACGATACATTTTCTTTGATGACACTTTTCTCATATAGGCTATTGTTACTTATGCAGCCAAATATTGCTTATATTCTCTCTAAAATTCATTATCTCTTGTCAATCTTTATCAACACATCGTAATCTTCCAATGTTAAATATGTACTGGTTGACCCCTCTTTATTTCCCAAAAACTTTTTAATTAACGAAAGATTGATCCTAGTATATTAACTCCAACTAGACTTTCCACCTTCGGAATTTTGGGAAACGGGACACTACAATTTTTATTCAACATTTTTTTCTAAATGTCCTAAATATTGCATATAATCTAAGTAGTAAGTAGTTGCACATAATCTAAGTATTGCATATACATTGTACGTTTCTCCTTCTTTCGTCTAATTTAAGATTTAAAAAAACTAATAAAACGCACTCACTAAAATCGAACAAAAGGTGAGGATAAACTGTTAGTTTCATTATCTGGTTATATCACATACATATGTAGTCCTACAGAAAAAACAAACCAAAGGCGCAAAGCAATAATATTTGAGTTATTTTCTAAACAGTTCTTTCGTCGCATGCTATAATACCTGACAAAGTTTTAGGTAACTTAAATTTTTCGTTTTATTTTTAAACATCACACAGCATTTAATTTATTTCATTGTAAAAAATTCAAACCCCTATTTATATAAAGAAAAAAGCAACTACAATAGGACATGTAAGTGAGAATATGCAGCTTGTTGTAGCGATATTTGCGATGATGCTTAAGCTCTCTGTTGTGAGTTCAAAAACATTTTTTTTTTGCAATTTTTGTCCCAACACAATTTTGCTTTACTGGTTCTTTTTTTTTAATCTATAATGTAATCGATCAGCTTGGTACTTGAGAGCAGAGTTTCTCAACCCTGTCACATTATTTAAGAAAGCTAAATAAATTCTTAATTAACTAAATATGTATTTTAAAAAATCATCATTTGATTATAGGGGAAATAATGCAAAACTGTTACCTATCTGTGTTATCGAGTAACACGAGTAATCTCGAAAAGCTTGCCAAATCTTCTGAATGTACTGAGAATTCTAAAATAACCTCGATATTTACATAAACTTTCGAATATTCCAGCAAAACTTCGATAAACTTAAAGTCATAGTATATTTTTGGTTATCATAAATAATCTCGATATTACGATAATGACGATAATTTCTATTTAAATCTGGAAATTTATATAAATCTAAAAATTTCGAATTTCGTGAATCTCTTCTCTTTAAGTTAATTCATTTGAGTGCTATGCCTATTCGTAATTCAGCTCCAAGCTAAACCCAAATGATATCGAAAATCTCGAATAATAATGAAAATTTCGAATAATTCTGAAGACTATACAATTTCCAATAATAAATTTAAAAACCTCGGAAAGTCCCAGAAAATATCGAAAATCTGAATACATCACTAATTCTGAAACATCACACAACTCCATAACGCCTTGCAAATTTCAAGTATAAACGAGAAACTTGAACAGACTCTAATAATTTCGAAAAGTTCGAATAATTTTAGAGTTCAAAGTAATCGAGATATTCTCAAAAAAAAAAAAAAAAAAAAAAAAATGGGATATTCTGGAAAATCTCGAGTAAACTTAGATTCTTGAAATAATCTTGAAAATCACAAAATTAGGTAGTTCAAAAGAAAAAAAAACTCTTCCTCGCAAAATTACTAGAATACTTCGAACAATCTCTAGATTATTCTAAAAATCTCAGAACGTCGAATTTCGGAATCTCTTATATTTCAATCCAAATTAACTCGGGCAATATCGCAATCTTGTTGCAACTCGAAAAATCTATAAAACCCCGAATAATATCTTAATGCCAAACAAACTTCAAGTAAGCTTAAATGCTTGGAAAAATCACATAAATATCGAAATAAGTGAGATAATCGACCAGCAGAGATAACCCTTGGATGAATTATAACTAATTACAATTTGCTGTAGAATTGAAGCGTAGTAGGGAGAGAATTTGTTTGCAGAACCTAATTTTTGTGACAATTTTTTCACAAAATTTAATAAATAATTCAGTATAAATTGTATATTCGGTAAAAACTAAAGTAATATTTGCAACAGCTGGGTGGTGGGGTTTAATTTGCTTGCATACAGTTTTGTATTAGAGCATTCCAAATCAAATTGTAAATACTTAAAATTGATAAAACACCACATCGATTTATTCCATAAGTAACAATTTAGGCTAGAAGCCACCACTGGAAATGAAGAACGGTCTCCAGCCGTCTTATCACTATCAGGAAGCTTTAGATGGAGAAAGGACCAACAACTTCTTCTCGGTTGAAGACAGTTAATGTCTGAATAATTACTTGCGATTTTCTTGATTTTTGGCACTACACGATATTCGCTAAACGCGTTTGAAAAAAAACAGCTCCCGAGAGTAAAAAGATGACGATTTTAGCGTTGGAGATCTGACCCAAGCTTTCGGTAACAATTATATGTTTGTAAAAATGAAATTAATCGGCGAATCTACAAAGCAAGAAATACATTCAAAATGCTTTATGAGACCTGGAATGCGTCGGTCTCTCCGTTCAGGTATTGAGACGGAATTTAGAAAACGCAAATGGGGATCGATCAGACACTAAAATAACTAAATGACATAACCTGGACGTCATTAGAATGGAACCCACAAGGTAAACGGAAAGTGGGAAGGCCAGCAATGACCTTGAAAGAACGGGGAGAGCTGAAGACAGTAGTCAGCCTAGAAAACGCTTTATGCTTCTAAATGGGGATAAATAAATGAAACTTAGGCATATAGTGAAACCAACTTTTTTCGAATTTTACAGGTTTTTCTATACATACTACAGCGATTTATAGCTCTGATCCTTTTCTAAAATAATTCGATAGCTTATACAATTCGTGTTCCGTCGAAGTGTTTGGAAATTGTGGGGTTCCATTAAAGAAATTTCTAAGTTTCTCCTCTAAGGGCTTCGCATTTTTGACCAATTTGCAAAAATTAAATCGCTCATTTCGTGTCTCACTCATATTTCATTCGTTCATCGCAATAATATATCAACCACATACATCAGCGCTGTCTCATACCTATCATGTACGTTCAACTTACAAGCAACGACAACTGTTTCACCAACAAGCACGACCGAATATCAATCATATACAACTTTATAGTGTACGTACCAATAAACAAAACAAAAAAATACAAATCCACATAAACTCAGCTTTGCGTATTTTTGTTTTTTTAGACAGTTCGTTTCTCTCGCTTTAAAAAGAAGATGCTCGTGCTGGTAGATAAAAAAATAAAAAAATCATCTCGGTGTAGTGACCGCCATCTTTTTAGTTTTTTTTTTTTTTGCTTAACGTTAATGGTGGGCATTTTTACCCTAATTTACTTGGTGGTAAATTATAATTAAATTCAATATAAATTTAAAAATAACAGTGTATTCATAAAAGAAATAATCATATAAATTTGAATTCCCAAATCATATTGTGCTGTGTTTTTAATTACTCCAAATGGTTCACTTTTCCGACAATGTCATGGGTTGTTGATGAGTTGGGGAGTCCAATGAACTCCACATCTTCAACATCTTCATGACCAACTTTGAAATGTTTCTACCACTTGTGAATGCTTTATTCATAGAAGATTCGCCAAAATTTCTGTTTTTAGAAGTTCAATATTCATATGAAATAGCAACACAAGCTCCTTTGCTGTTGCTTCTACTTGCACATTATTATCAAATGGTTAGTTCATAGATAAAACATTCGCTTCCAGTTTTTTGAAGTCGTTAAAACGTTTTTCAAACTCTTTCTTAATATTTTTTATTTCAGAAATTTATCGCTGTCATAAGTCATAAGTGGTACTTTTCATTTGGTCCTCCAAATTTGGAAAATGAGCTAGATTGCGATTCTCAAGCTTTGAAACGATTAGCGTGCGAGTTGATCTTTAAATGCATTTACGGAACTTATCATCTGGTAAATCAATTTATCTCTACCTTGCAATTCAAGATTCAATTGATTGTCCTCTAATTGTTTGTATTCTTCGCCTTTACAAACAAGAAACTCCTTAATTTCATTAATCAAATTTCTGAATCGCTGAAGAAATTTGCCTCTACTTGACCATCGGATCTCGGTGTGCATAAGTAATTTATTGGATCCAATGAAATTATCATTTTCTTCCAGTTGTATTAAAAAAAAAGTCGCCTCTGTAAACTTTTGGTCGAATTAAGTTCGCAATCTTAAATGTTGTGGCCATAATATCTTTCATATTCAGGATTTTAGCACATAATAGCCCCGATTCTGCCTTCCAAAATTTTATGTTATGTTATGTTTTTTAGTTTTTTCAATACAAATTCACATACACATAGGAAGCGGGGAAATAAAATAACATAACATGAATTTTATCGTTACAGAATCGGCTATATTACCTGGTTATGCAATGGTAGGACGAGAAATTAGGATAATTATCATCAGCGCGACAAAGAGTAATAAAACCGCTATAACGGCCTATCATTGTTCGCTTAACAACGGGTAATTAATTTTTTTTAACAAATTGGTTAAAGCTAGATAATTTGTCATCTCCACGAGTTTTTCTTTTCAAAGGAATAATTGTTAATAAATCACCTCTAGCGGTAAAATCTTTAAAAACCATCCGACGAATAGATTCATTACCTGCAAAAAAATGCTGACCAATCTTCAACATCTTTCATTAATTGCTCTTTTAAATCCAAATCGATTTCCTCCACTCGTCTTATAATGCTGTTTCGCGATAAATGCATGTCGTTAGCGTCAGATACTATTTTATTGTAAAAGCTAAAAAATAAAGAATCGGCTGCTTCTAAAAATGCGTTTTTAAAAATTATAGCATCGCTGAATGGCTTTTTATTCTTTCTAAGAAACTGACTCCCACGAAGAGATGCAACTGATGCTAATTTTGCCCTTGATGCTTGTTTTGTAAAAATCGTCAGTTTTCAGTTCTTTTATTTTGGCTGCCCGTAGGTCACTGTTTCGCGGAAAACTATTTTCATACTTATCGCGCATGTTTTTGAAATGTCTTTCCATATTACCGTTTTTCGGGTTTTAAATGCTGCCATTACATATTAAACAACACTTGCCCTTAATCATTATAAAAAAAGTCGTTCTCCCATTCTTCATGAAAATGGTATGTTTTAATCTTTTCTACTAATAAAAAATACCAAATAGAAGTCAAATCTACTCATATTTTAAAGAAATGACTAGACAAAATGTACTAGATGGTATTTAATCTTTTACGTTACTAGATGACATTTCATCTTTTATGTTTGGCTTTTATTCGTAATAGTTTTAGTAAAGGTAGCAGACAAGCATCGAACAAGCCGCTACGTAATAAACGTAACAGACTTAACATAGACATAATACATAGGGAAAACATTAGGAAACAACTTTTGCTTTTTTATGGAATTATAAATAATTCAGTGAGATCGACAACATATTATTACGCGATCTACTTCCTTATAGAGGCCATACAATTCCTTCCTTTTCTAAAAAATTGTTGATAAAACTTGTAGGTCGTTTCAGTTTTATAGCAATTACTCTATTTGTTAATCCTGCGTCCGTGTAAATAGTAATTTTAGCGGATCACTAGATAATCTCTTGCCACTTCCCATTCTTTTTAAACACAAGATTGATACAATTTCAATTATTGAAAATGAAGGGAGGTTACATTGTATTACTTATCTACAAATTTTGTTTACAAAATCTACCAAACATTCTTTTAATAATAAGCAAAACACTTTGAGGTCAATTTTATTTTCTCTAGTGTATGAGAATATAAAAAAACTAATTTTGAATGACATAATTAAATACTCTGGCGACAAAGATTAACATCAAAATTAATAAATTGGCAACAAGTATATTATTTTGGAACAAGCATAGTAAATTAATTGTCAGGACCAAACCAAAAAAAAATCGAGGCAAACGCTCCTCGATTAATTTTAATTAAATTTTTCATTCTATTTAGTAAATTTGGCCCAAGTATTAAATTTGTTATTTTTGTTTCTAAAGGTTGTCGCTCTATTTATTTATTTATTTCAAAAATATTTCCGGAAACTTTTTGAAAAATACAAAATTAATCTTTCTGAAGACTTATAGACAAAACAAGATAATTTAAATGTGGCAGCTTTTATTGATCGTATGGAAGAATTTGCTTATCCAAATCACAATTGAAACAATATTCAATCAAATTATTTACAAAACCATCTTCGAATCTTTAATCAATTCCACCAAATTATGCAAATTAATTAATTTAGACATACTAAACAATAGACACTTCATACAATAAACTTAACGATTCCATCATACATATATAACCGTAATTACACAGAATTTTATATATAGAAATATAAAGGACGAACGACTGTCAGAAAATTGCCAGAATAAACGCAATATATGATTAAACAAACGTCTTTATCATGGCTACACAACATGAATATTCATATACGAGTATACCTACGTCCACAACTTTATCATATAAAATCAAATTTATGCGTGTTAGCTTAAAAAGCTCCTTTTAAACATTAGTTAACCTAATTAAATATTCAAAAGCTCATTGTATGTTCAATTTTAATAAAATTTGATTGCCACTTTGTTTTTATATAAATATGTATAATACTAGTTTCTAACATTTATCAAATCTTTATTAATGTCGAACCTGACCTCCAACTACATTTTAAATTGTATATAGTTTCGTTACTCGCGCGCAGGCAGCTTGGTTAATTGTTTCTATTCACGCGAATTTTTTTTTTGTTTACCGCACTTAGAAATTTTCCTGAATTATGAGTCACACAACAAAAAAAAATATCCTTAGAGATATATGTACATTGGCAATTTTCTACTCATGTATGTTCCAACACAAGGGTAAAATAAAAAAGATAAATGCACGAGCCCTTTATCATCAAATCAATGACAAAACAATAGTCCGGAAGCAATTTTAAAGTGAATATACTTCACAATAATCACCACTTTACCCGCGCGTCTTAAGGTAATAAATCATTAAAATTTGGAAATAAAAAATTATTGTCGGTTCCTTTTATGATTGATAAGACGTGTGTTAGTTAAATTATAAAAAAAAAAACAAATTCTCCGGAAATCCCATGTAAATTAGAAATAAACAAAATAAAAATGTTTAGATAATTTTTTTTTTTCAACTTTTTAAGAAATGTTGGTGTGTTTAGAATATTTTGAGTTATACATATTTCGATCGTAAATTACTTCAAACAAGAGATGAGCTTATACATACATACATACATCATACATATTTTGAAATAATTTAATTGAATTTCAATAATAAAATAATTTGTTTTTTTCAGGCCAGATTATTTATTTTGATTTAGATGCAATCCAAATTGTAACAGACAGCACGATATTTCTTAATGTAAATAAATTATAGTGTGGTTGTCGATAAACATAATTGGAATGGTTTCATATTTTAAATTGATCAAAATTATTTTTTTTTTGTCTTAATGGCGTCAAATTAATTTCCGGTTTATGCAAGACGAATGTCTCGTTTTGGATTTAACCTAAAAAATACTTTGTTAGCACGAAGAGAATATCTTACATCAATATTGTTTTAGGTGGCTTGTACCAGCCAAATGTCTTAGAAGATAAAAGTTGATTACGTTCGCCCCTTTATTCTTAATTTCGTTTTTAATTTTAATTAGCAACTTTTGTATTAACGCTAACACCTCTGCTGTTCTTCTTTAACAAGTTTTCTATTTTCCGTAAACGAAGAAATGTATTTTTATTGTCGAAAGTTAAATTTTTTACTCGTTGAAGTTTTAAACTGTTATCTATCTTATTTAATATACCGTAGAAAAAGGTGTCACTTCAAACCAGAATGGCACAGAGCGTGAGTCACTTTTAATAATACAAATATCTACACCAACACCTTTATAAAGGCAAAACGGGTCTATTTTCTGCTGATATCTCCAAATTATTAGTAGTTTCCTGTGTATATTTGATCTAAGAATTGTCAGTCAAAATGCAGTATAAATAACGGTTTTCGCAAAGCATTAACCATTAGAAACATCATGCTGTGCGTAATAAATTGAAAGAACACGAGACTTGATCGTGTAACATGTTAACCATTGCCGTAATCAGAAACTGCAAAATAAAAAGAAAAGAAGTTTAAAATTTAAAAAAATGGTTTCGAAGGATCATTATGCTGAAAGGAAGAGGAAAAGTGAAATGAGACTTAGGAAAAGACTTTTGAAATTATTGAAATTACTTTTAGGCTTATCTTTTTCGATAAAATTTTGTTTCACAAAATTGAATAGAATTTACAGTCCAATATTTTGAGCAAGTTTGAATTATTCAACCGTGACGATTTACGTCCTCCTGGGATGTGGAATGCAAAATGTCATTAAACATACTAAAAAAAAACCGTAGCAAGTAATTCTGTTGATGGGCACTCGCAAAAAGTAAAGCCCACCCGCATTAGGAAAGACGTAGCAAATTCGAGCAACACCATTTTGATATTATGCTTTTTGATCTAATTTTTCCCTTTGGAATGTTCAATGAAAGAGACCAAAGCATTAAGTCGCTATTTGATCTCGACGTTGTATTGCTCGTAAAAATCAAGATACATGAAATTCTCGAATTCGAGAGTTTTTATTTTCTCCAAATAAATCGTAAATTTTGAGATCATACTCAAAGGTGCACGGAAGGTTTTCCGACGAACTTCGCATATTACATCAATTGTAATCATGATTCTACTAAAATGTACTACTTTTGGTTGCGATACATTTTGGGCCAACCATTTCCTTGGAGAAAATTAAATTGGAAATCAAGATGGTTACAGCACCCACTTTCAAACATCATAGGGGAAAGAAAACACCACGTCATGGTGAATTTTTAGAGCCATGCGGGAACTATCTTGATTATCTATCTGTGGCTCTCAAAGCAAAAGCTCTTTAACGGCATTCATCCTACTTATCTGTGACATCTGCTAGCGGCTTATCAATAACGTGAATAATTAGAGTGAAATAACTAAAATTGAAGTTTACAACCCAGCACCTCTCTCCAAGGCGATATTTAAAAAAAATCGGCTCCTCTTGATAACCAGCATTTTTTTAAATGTTTTTCATGGTGGTGTACCGTGAGTCATAATGTTTATGCTCATATGGAATATTGAAATATGCCATAATGTAACATGCCGAAGTGTTCCTTATGGCGTAGTATCATATTCCGTAATACAATATGCTGTACTGAAATATACAGTAAAGAACGAATTCCATTCATATTTACCAACACCGCCACAATGATGAATTTCTTAAACAAAGTGTCAGAACTAAAACACACCCACGGTTATGTTGGACTGAAACTTTTGATTTTCGCCTTACCATGGTATATTTTAAGTAAGACCTTTCCAGTAGCATTATTTCCAAGTCTGTGCGACTTAAAAAAGTGACCAAACCGGTGTATTTGCCACCAGTCGTCCGCGCTAGTTGAAAATTTTAATTAATTCTCCATTAAATGATCCTACAATGATGTAACAAATTTGAATGGTTAAAAATATCAGCACGTTTGGGTTGACTTTATGTTTATTTCCATAAAAATCTCTTATCTTAAAATATTTGCCCAGAAACTCTATTATTTTCTCTAAAACTGTTACCGACATTGCCAGATTAAAAATGACGATATGTGCGGGACATAGCCACAATGTTTGACGTAGAATACGTCTTACGCCTAGTAATTGTGTTAAAGTTAGCCGAAAGTAAAATTGTAAATAATGCCGATTACGTTATTAACATTCCAGCTGAAAGTAAAAAAAATAGCGATTATTAGCCGAAAGTAAACAGGATATATGGATTGCAATAAAAACTTTTGTAAATAGTCTTTTGTGGAAAATTTTGTTCCACCTACTCCTGGAAAATATCGGAAAATCGAAAGAATCCTAAAAATTAAAATGAAATGAGGATCTAGATTCTAGAGTGTATATCTGAAGATGAATCGTTTTTGTGTAATTTGTCAATAGCTGTCGCTGGAAAAAATTTCAATTTAAGTTTCCTGTGTAAAGTCTGGAAAAATTCGAATTTCCAAAAATCATTAGAAAATTTCTATAAAGTCAGCCTATGGAGTATTATGTCTGGAGGTGGATTGCATTGATGTGACTTGTCAATAGCTAGTGCAGGAAAAAGTTTCAGTTCAAGTTTCCCGTTGAAAATGTAGGAAAATTTGGTAAAAAAGGATGGAGTACTTTTGATGTGACTTATCAATAGCTAACGGAGGAAAAAAATTCAGTCCTAGTCTCCCGTAGGAAATCTAAATCTAGGAAAATTTGATTTTCCAAAAATTATGAGAAACTCTGTTAAAATCAGCTTCTAGAGTGTTATGTCTGGAGATGTATTGCTTTGGCGTGCTTTGCTAATTGGTATCGCAGGAAATAAATTCATTTCAAGTTTCTCGTGGGAAATCTGGGAAAATTCGTTTTTCCAAAAATCATTAGAAAATTTTTATAAAATCAGCCTCTAAAGTGTTATTATGTCTCGATGTGGATTATCTAATGAAGCTTCTAATGGTTTTGGCGAAAATCTAGTTTTCCCAGATTTCCCAAGGGAAACTTGAACTGAATTTTTCTATTGCGATAGCTATTGATAAGTCACATCAATGCAATCCATCTCCACGCATAACACTCTAGAGGCTGGTTTTATACGAACTTTAAATATTTTTTTGGATTTTGTGAATTTTACGCATTTTTCAACAAGGAACTGAGATAGGTTTTGCCACTTAACAATCTTGACAAAAGTATTCAATGCTAATCATAAATCCATGGTTTTTTTTCGGCTAAATACTATTGACTAATTACGATTAATTCTTTATTTTTGGCTAGGATAACACATGAATTCACATATTATTCACTAATTATTCAATCAAAAACCACTCATATTTTACTCCATGTACCTCTCATTATACAGTAAATAAACATTTAATATTAACGCATTTTTCATTCTTTATTTCTTGACTATTTACTCTTTATTCACTGATGAATGATGACTGACAAATGATGATTACACTTATTATTCACTTTTTATTTCCTGAGTGTTGAGCGATTAATTGGAGGATAATGACAGATTACTGAGTGAATAATCAGTGAAAAATTAGGGAATAATGAATACCCTAAGGATATCAGAGAATAACAGCGAGTAGTTAATTTAATCTTTGCTCTACTTTTACAATGGTGAATAGAGAAACGCATCTGAATTTATTTATTTCTCAATTGTCATTGAACTGGAATTCAGGTGTGGGTTTTAGTTCTGACGATGAAAGCCGCCTTCGCTTTATTTGTGTGCCTGTAATTCCTCTTACGTTCGGAAGGGATAATTTTAGTGCTTTCCGATTCGCGACTACCACTTCATTCTTAATGTAAGCCTTTCCAGTAGGTTTTTTGGCGTTTTTTGTGCAGATGTAATTGGGCATTATAAAATTATGTTAAAACCGTTCTTTATCTCTTGGCTAGGCGATTTAAATAAAACATCAAAATCAGGAGTATCACATCAATATGTCGTCCGCATGCTTACATCGTTGTTGCTTTTGAACCAAAACTAAAGATGTATTATATGTCAAAAAGCCTAAACTGTGGGCTGAACATTTCGCAAGAATTCTTTAATACATATCTAAAATTTAAATTTTTGAAAAAATGCTAAGCATTTTGAACTGCTCCCTAAATAATATTTATTGGTAAGCGCGCCTGGCCGCCAGCACTACTCGTATAATGAAAAATTTAATAACTAAGGTGACTTAACTAAAATGGTTGCTTTTTTCAAAACGGTATATTCGGCTGGAAAACTTGCTATATACATGCTGGCACCTTTTTAAGACTAATTTTATCTGGAAGTAACCAATCAAATACCGTATTTGACAAAACTAAATAACCAATAGTAATTGTCCAGACATCGTTCAGTATAACTAGAAAATGAATTTCCCCTTAAGTATTTATTTTTATAATATTTTAATAGTTTAACATCAGATTTACCATAAAAATAGAAGAGTTCGTTTTTGGTCAAATTGAAAAAAGTTACAATCAAATTAAAAGCAAAGTGCCAAATTTGGAAGCGATAAAACTAAAGCACGGTTACAAAATGTTGTTTTACTTTATTTGTGTTTTCTTCATTAAATTCACTGGCCGAGGTACATTATAAATTAATTTTTATTCAAGTTCCTCAATTTTAACAATGTCACGTGTAATAAATACTCCACCCACTTTAAGCAGAAATTAATTTATGATTTTCATAACGGGGGGCAGTAAATATTATTTTATTTTATTGTGTCAAGAATAATAAACAGTTATCGTTTTTCCGGTTTTGAAGGCACTGGTTGAAATTATCTCTTTTTAATCAGAAAGTTCAATAAAAACTGAACTAAACTTGGACGTTTCATGCAGAACTATCCAACGATGACCTGTGTAAGTTCTTTTATCGCAAAAGATAGGCGAAGTAGAATTAAATTTGCGGAACCTCAGGGTAATTGGATAGACAAGAAATTTCGGAGTTCTCGGATGATAACAAATTTAATTTGAAAGATTCGAACAGCTTAAAGTGTTTCTTCCAAACCAGGCTGCTGCCAATTTCAATGCGCGAGTTACGTTATCGCAACAACATCCTGTATTTAATTTCATTTCAACTAAATTATATTAAATTACTATTTTGTTCCCATCATTTATTATAACGTAAGCTAAATTCTTTAATGATAATTTTATTTGATACATTAATATACAATTCTTAGAATTATAATTATAATTAATTATTTGTTAACGTAGCACTTCTAAATACCATGTAAATCATTTTTCCATATATGATAGGTTAGTTTTACACGAACCTTCTAATAAAGAACATTAAAAATATATTAAATAGTTTTCTTTACCAAGTGATAATACGTAACTGGCGCAGTTGATAGGATTGATATTTTTAAATATCAATATATAAAAATAAAAGTATTTATCGTAAATTTTAAAAATAATATACAAAAATAACAATAATAATATATACATAATATAAAGTAAACCAAAAAGTATATAACAAAATAAAATAATATAATAAAGTAGAAGTATATAAACGTAGATAACGAAAAAGTAAATAAGTGAAAGAGAATAAAATAATTTAAAACAAAAGTGTGTGGAAACTTTTAAACGAAAATTTCGTTTACTGTGATATAAATTGTGAAAATTTTCTATCCTAATCTATATATATATAGAAAAATATCAAGAAAATTTATTCAAGTGCATCGCATAAAAGTGAAAAAAGTAAAAATCATAAACAGAAAATAACTATAGTTGTGGTATTCAATTCACAAAAATTTCAACATCAACGGCATATTGGTGTTTAAATATTATTGACGTCACAACGGGGCGATGAACAACTGGTATTGGGCAATAATCGGCAGTTTGGTCTGGTAAGTCTTATATTTTGTTATATTCGCTATCCTTTATATAGTTATTTCCTTTTATGTTCCCACCTTTTAAAAAACTTGGTAAATTGAAGAATTCGTGTATCACTCAACCAAAACATACCGCGGATTACGGTATAAGTTTAGAACATATTAAAATTAAAAGTAATAATTTAGTATCATTTAAATTAAATTCACTCAAAATGAATCCAGACGCGAATAACGCGATTTTTAATCACTTGCGTATACCCGACGCAATTAAGGATTTACCTCGATTCGAGGGAAATACTAGAAGTCTGTATGACTTTATCGACAATGTCGAAGAAATTCTTAGTTTAATGAAGGATATTGAAGGTACAAGTTACGCTAAAATTATATTAAGGGCAATACGGAATAAGATAGTTGGACCAGCCAACGACGTCTTAAACATGTACGGGACTCCACTGACATGGACTGATATAAAAAATAATTTAACGACTCACTATTCCGATAAAAGAAATGAAACTAGTTTAATTAAAGATTTACATTCTATGACCCAAATAAATGAAACAGTTGAAAGTTTTTATTCTAAAATAATAGATATATATTCTACAATAATAAACCATATTAAAATCCATGAAACAGATAATAACGTTGTTAAATCTAAACAAACACTCTATGAGCAAATGTGTCTAAACACATTCCTATCTGGCCTTAAGGAACCTTTAGGGTCAATCATAAGGGCAATGCGACCCAGTTCACTAGCAGAAGCATTTAGCTATTGTTTGCGAGAACAAAATATCAACTATATGAAAAATAATAAAATTCACATAGTTAATAACCAACCATTCAAACTTCACGGAAATGTTGGTTCAATCTCAAAGCCACAAAATAACCCACATCTGAGACAGAATATTTCATATAACCAAATACCAACTAGGAATATTTCACCTAATTTTAACTTCAGGACACCTTCAAATAATTTTTACAACCAATCTCCAAATAATTTTAATTATCCAAGACCACCTCAAAATTTTAATAATTTTAGAACCCCACAAAATTCCAATCACAAAACCTTTCAACAATATTATAAACCTCAACAATATTCAAACCAGTTTACAAAACCCAATTATCCAAAACCAGAACCAATGGATATATCAAGTGGACATTCAAAATATAGATCCCCTAATCAATATCAAGCAAATAGAACAATTCAACCCACTAACCAGCCAAGATTTGTATCGGAAGAACTATTTAATATTGAAGGCGAATCAAATGATTCTGTGACAGATACAACAGAATTAGATTATTTAGAATCTCAAGAAGATTATTTAGAACCTCAACAAGAAATCGAAATAGACGAGGAAAGTTTTCGTTTAATCGCCTCGGAGAACAAATCGGATATTTAGACATAAATAATAATAATACTAATAAAGACCATCTTCTTCCTTACATTCATATTAGGAACGGTAATAAAAATTTAAAATTTCTTATTGACACAGGTAGTTCAAAATCTTTTGTAAACCCAATTTTAATCGACGAAAAAGACTTTATTGTTATTGACCCTATAGAAATTACGACTATATTTAATAAACAGAACATAGACAAAAAACTTGTTATACCTGGACTTAAAGAATTTAGAACAAACGAAAATTTGACCTTTTATCTCTTTAAATTCCATAATTACTTTGACGGATTAATAGGTACAGAAATGATGCAACAATTAAAAATTCGACTCAATTTCATAGACAATTATTTAGAAACTGATACAGTTAAGATCCCATTACTTTCAAAGCCTTGTTTAATGTCAAAAACATATGAAATTCCCCCACACTCTAAATTAATTACACGACTACCAGTAGACTTAGAAAACGGAGACTTCTATTTAAAACCAACTATAATCACGGACGAAATACAAATTTCTGAAGGACTATACCATAGTGACAAATGGTATTCTAACATTGAAATAAAAAATACATCAAACGAACCTAAGACATTTAGGCTAGAACAACCCTTAAAAGTAGAATCATTAAAACAATAACTGGAAATATGGACTACGAAGACCACGTAGAAATTAACACCAAATTAAACAGTTTACAATCAACTCAGAATGAAATTAGTAATCAAATGAAAAATCAAATCTATATTAACACACAAATGTTGAGAAGATTTAACAATATCACAAAACACATAAACAAACAACAGGAGCATTTAGAGAAATACTTGAATAATTTTCATGACAATATAATCGAAAAATTAGATGTTATTGAACGAACCTTGCATATCAATCAATATTTTGAACAAATACTATTCAACATGGACATGTTGAGTGAACATTTGAATGATATTTCCGAATCATTACTTTTAGCCAAACTCGGGATCATATCTAAACATATCTTACACCCAACCGAAATCAATTACGTTTCCGTTATGTTAAGAGAACAAAGTGTTAATGTTTTTTCCGACGAAAACATTTACGAATTCCTCGAACTTCAAGCTTACTATAACCATACTAATATAATTTTTATTATTAAAATACCAATATTTCACCCAAATTCATTTTCTTTTTACCATTTAAAAGAATTACCAATTAACAATTCCTACACTATCCAAATTAAAACCCCGTTCCTTTTATTAAGTGAATATTTTCAACAATATGTGAATAAACCATGCCTCACCATCGAAAAGATAAGATATTGCCAAAAAGAATCCATTCAACCGAACACAGTAAATGGATGCGTCCCAAATATCATCAATAATCAACCAGCAAATTGCACCTTAATAACCAATACAGACATCGGTGACACAATAGAAATGTTTGAACCCGAACACCTGCTTATCATATCGCAAAATGAAGTTGCTATAGAAACATCGTGTGGTACCAACATAAAACACAAATCATTGAAAGGAATATTATTAATTCATTTCAAAAACTGTTCAATTTCCATAAATGGCTTCGAATACAAAAGCAGAACTCCAATATATTGGGACACGATAGAAATAATTTCAACAATATACAACGACATTCAACATCTTGAGATAGTTGAAAAACCCAACTTTCAAAAACTGAATAATTGGACATTGGAAAATTTGAAGGAAATAATTGTATTGAAACAGACCACTAATGAATCATTTAAATCTTTAATTGCAGGATTTACTATTCTTCTAATAATCATATTTTATATAATTTATAAGATTGTCAACCAATTCAATTTAATGCAATGTAGGAAGAATCCAATCCAGCAAGATGAACCCACGATTACAGCTACAACCAATGACACCACAAACCCAGCGACCTTATGGCCGTCGCTTCACTCTTAGAGGGGAGGAGTTACGTTATCGCAACAACATCCTGTATTTAATTTCATTTCAACTAAATTATATTAAATTACTATTTTGTTCCCATCATTTATTATAACGTAAGCTAAATTCTTTAATGATAATTTTATTTGATACATTAATATACAATTCTTAGAATTATAATTATAATTAATTATTTGTTAACGTAGCACTTCTAAATACCATGTAAATCATTTTTCCATATATGATAGGTTAGTTTTACACGAACCTTCTAATAAAGAACATTAAAAATATATTAAATAGTTTTCTTTACCAAGTGATAATACTTAACTCGCGCTATATTACATACATAATTATATAAACAGTAAAATATGGAGGACGGAATGTGGTGGTTTCGGTATGTTTTCTACCAAACGATTCGGTTCAATTCGCTTCCAATTCGAAGACTGTCTTTTAGATGACGCCACGCATTTAGGATGATTCGAAACTTACACCTAAAGTGATAAAAATTTTTTAATATAAAATAAAATGAATGTTTTATTCTGATGAATTTTTCTTAATGGAAAATTTCATATTTCATATTCTAATTGTAAAATCCTCGAATATGTGGAGCAGTTGTGAAAAATAATGAATTTCCTACCAAATGTTAGGGGCAAACTTCTTAATTTTTGTATCAAATATCTTCATTATAAATTATTGTGCTTTAGTTTTATCGCTTCGAAACATCCAACCTAGTTTGATTGTAATTCCTTTTAATTTATTTATTTATTTAGATCTATTCTACAGTTAATAACTTAATGAATAGTAAAAAAAAAGAATTATTTTAGATTAAAAAGAAATAAAAAGAATACTAACAATACGGAACATTACCTGAAAAAACGAAAACTTTTAAAACGTAAAATGAGATTAAAAATTGCAATTATTATTGCCTTCCGAAAATACACTCTGGATCTCTCCAGAAGAATGTTTCCGGCGTCTAGGATTAAAAAAAGGAAATGGAAGAATAATAATAAAGGGACTCAATGATGTTACCTCTGGAGTATCAAAAGGGGTAGCCAATTTACGCATCAGACCCAGATTTCAGGATGAGACCTATAAAATATCAGCAAAGGTACTAATAGTTCCATCTATTTCAGCATATCAACCATCTGTCAAAGCAGTTAGAGGGCTAAAGTTTCTGGAAAACATTAAGCTAGCAGACCCAGATTTCAACGTGAAAGGCAAAATAGACATCTTACTTGGAAGTGATCTATTTTTCGATATAATATGTGATGGCAAAAAACACATTCCCAAATCGAAACTGGTTGCTCATAATACCAACTAAGAATGGGTGATAGCAGGAACAATGAAGGTGGCAAAGGTGATTTGGCTCCAGTTAATCTTCATCTTGATGTCGATTTAACACTACGAAAGTTCTGGGAGATAGTAGAGATTTCAGAGTCAATGCTCTACAACGAAGAGGAGTTACAACACTATCAAGATACGGTTCGAAGGGCGGCAGATGGAAAATATATAGTTAGCCTACCATTCAAAAACGGTGTACCAAACCTTGGCAATTCCAAATTTATGGCTGTAAAACGCTTATACAGTTTAGAGAAACGTTTTGTACGTGACGATACATTCAAAGGACAATATGCTGGATTCTTGGACGAATATATTAAACTGGGGCACATGCAAATCTCAGAAGATGCTGGTTCTGGCCAATATTATTTGCCACATCATGGAGTGATGAAAGAAAGCAGCACCACTACGAAACTGCGAGTAGTTTTTGACGGATCGGCCAAGACAGCAAATGGAAGCTCACTAAATAATCAACTATTAGTGCGACCGATCGTGCAGTCCAGTTTAGTAGAAATACTTCTAAAATTTCGTATTCACAGAATCATCTTCTCGGCCGACATTGAGAAAATGTTTCGGCCAATTTGGATCAACCCAAAAGACAGTGATTACCAAAAAATAGTATGGAGAGAAACACCACAAGACCAGCTAAAAACCTACAAGCTGTTGACTGGCACCTATGGCACAGCGTCCGCGCCATTTTTGGCGACTCAGACGTTAAACCAACTCGCATCAGATGACCAGAATGAATATCCAGAAGCAGCAGAGGTGCTAAAAAATGATTTTTATGTTGACGATCTAATGTCCGGAACAAGCAATTTAGAGTTTGTATGCTGAGAAAGCGAGGGTTTTGTATGCTGAGAAAGGGAGGGTTTAATCTTCATAAATGGTATTCCAACAATGAAGAGCTTATACATGGTATTTCAGAAGTCGATAGAGATGTGTCGAATAAAGATTTTGAAGGTTTTGGTTCTTCTCAAGCCATATCAATTCTTGGTGTGAGATATGCGCCCAAAGACGATGTATTCCAATTCAAAGTGAAGTTGGAAAATCACATACTGACGAAACGTCACATGTTATCCGAGGCGTCAAAGATATTTGATCCGATTGGATGGTTGTCGCCAGCAATAATTACTATTAAAATCCTTTTTCAGAAATTGTGGCTGCTAGGTGTTGATTGGGATGAACCATTACCACCCCTAGTTGGAGATAATTATGCATTAATAAGAAGGGATTTACACAGATTGGAAGATATTCGAATACCGAGATGGCTATACACGGAAGGTCAAGAATTGGAGCTACACGGGTTTGCGGATGCTTCTGAATTGGCATACGCGGCAGTTATATATAGCAGAGTGAAGACTGAAGGCGGCTACAGAATAAACATCGTTACTGCTAAGACAAAGGTAGCGCCTATCAAATCAATTAGTATACCACGTCTTGAGTTGTGCGCTGCCGTGTTGCTGACAAAGTTGATGTTATCAGTCATGAATATATTTAACAGTCAAAAAATAAAGTATCGATTGTGGACCGATTCAACCATTGTCCTCAACTGGATATCGTCATGTCCGAGGAAATGGCAGACATTTGTGGCCAACAGAGTGTCATATGTCTTACAACACACAAACCGTAGTCAATGGAGCCATGTACCATCGACCACTAATCCAGCTGATTGTGCTTCGAGAGGAGTATTTCCGGAAGAATTGATTGGTCACAACTTATGGTGGAATGGTCCACACTGGTTAAAGGAACCAGAGGTAGAATGGCCAAATCAAGTTACGGCCAGTTTAGAAACTTCAGAAGAAGTGCTAAAGGAACAAAAGTTTAATTCGGTGGTATTGATCAACATTGACAGCAGAAGCGATTGGCTTCTTAGCCTCGTCGATAGATGTTCAAAATTTGCAAAAGTGCTCTTCGTTATTGCCAGAATATTTCTATTGTTTCATAAGAGATAATCGTCGAGAATTGCTGAGAGCCTCGACTTTTCAAGAGAATTCAATGAAGCCAAATCAGATGCGTTCAATTTTGTGATGAGTCGAGTACAACGTTACAGCTTTGCTTCGTAGAGATCAATGCCCTCACTACTAACAAACAAACTAATAAAAGTTCCAAATCAATTAATCTTTTTCCGTTTATTACAAAGTGGGTTTACTGCGAGTTGGAGGCAGATTGACTAACGCAGATGTTTCCTACGAGATGAAGCATCCTATTATGGTTCCAGCAAGGCATCACATTACAGCTCTGATTATAAGAGATGAACACCTCAATCAATTACATGCAGGTCCAAAGGTATTGATGTCAATATTGTCAATATGAAGTTCGTGCTGTGATTGGGAGATGTGTTAAGTGCATCCGTTTGAAGGCAAAACAACAACAACAACAGCTTATGGGACCATTGCCGCAATCTCGCGTTACCTATCATCGGCCTTTCTTAAAAACAGGAATGGATTATGCAGGACCACTTCTCATTAAGGCATCTAGATTGCGGGGTGCAAAAATTATCAAAGCGTATATGGCGCTTTTCGTGTGTATGACAACGAAAGTTGTACATTTAAAACTGGTGTGCGATATGACAACCGAGGCATTCCTAGCAGTTTTACGAAGATTTCATTGTCGTCGCGGAATATATGGACACATATGTATATAGTGACAATGGGTCCAATTTCATCGGCGCCGAAAGGGAGCTGCAATCAAGTCTAAAGAAGGTGTCTATGGATCCATCAATAATGAAATACTCTATACTTAACAAGGAGGTTTATGGGAGGCGGGCATAAAATCCACCAAATATTATTTAAAACGAGTAATAGGAGAGTCACGGCTGACATTTGAGGAAATGACAACATTGTTGGTTCAAATAGAGGCCATTCTAAATTCACGACCGCTCTGTGAGATGACGTCAAACGATATGGATCCTCTGACACCGGGACATTTTTTAATTGGTCATGCCATTACATTATTACCGGATCCAAATTTACTCTATATAAAAGAATACCAATTGTCACTGTGGCAACACATCCAGCGAATGGTTCAACACTTCTGGCAAAGATGGCATAGGGAATATCTGTTATCACTACAACAACGCCAAAAATGGAAAACGCCTACTTCAAATCCAACTCTAGGTGGCCTGGTAGTTATAATTGAAGAAGATGTTCCACCTACTAAATGGCTGATGAGCCGCATAATTAAGGTAATTCCAGGGCCAGACGGACTTGTTCGAGTTGTGGGCATCCAAACCAAACGTGGCGAAATAACCCGGTCAATATGAAAAATTTGCATTTTACATTCTGACTCGGTTGAGTCAATGGGCGCGGGATGTTTGGAATAATCAGAAGCTGAAAACATAAAAAATTACATTATTAACAATAATCATTATTGTACTATTGAATTATTATAATTTCGTTTATATGTACTTACATAATTTTTGTGTAGTTTACACCTATTGTATTTGATTTATTAATTTTGCTGAAATTTAATTTAGATATTAATTATTTTTGTATTTAAAAACGTAATCATTATAAAAAAAAAACTAATAACGACCAACTTACCCAATTCATATTATTGTTATTAGAATTTGACAGCTGATCACTGTTTCGTAAACTTTAACTTGCCATAAAGGTTTTCACTTACGAATCGTTTTGCCACCTATGTTTAAATAGATATAAGTTATTATACTTTTATTTACCATTATTTATTGCAAATTTTGGTGAATGCCGTTTTAAGTTTTATGAATTTATGACTTAACAATTTTACGATTTCTCGGTCACTTTTACAATATCGAGCGAGCTGTAAACATCAAAATTTTGGAAAATCGAAGTTTATACAATTACATAGTAAATAAATAAATTGGATTATTCATTCAACTATACTGAGAATATTTTATAATAAATTCCGTTCACAGTGCAACAACCGGGAGAAGCTCAACTTTAATTTCTATAGGTAATCGGGACATGACATATTTCTACAATAAAAAGTATTGTATGGGTTACTAAATATTGAGCTTTACCCTTAACAAAATGTGTACTGATTTTACACTTTTTGCTAACCAATTCCCACCTTTATATTATGGAATATTAAATTACACCTAAGATCCTCTTAAACTTTTTGGATAATACCACAAAATAATGATAAATTGTTTAAATTATTTCTGACAAAAAATAAAAAATAAGTTTTCGTTGAAAAGTAAGAACGCCAATTGTTTTTTTTAACAAGAATTTTGTGGGAGCAAAGGAAACCAAAAAAAAAAATCTTCAAAAATGTTAATTTTTTTCTTTTTGATACTGGTAATTTTTGAACACTGGGCAAACTTTCAAGATTGAATACGAAACCTACGATTTAAGAAACCGAAAAAAAAAAATGGAAATGCTTTAATATTACAAGTTATGGTGTTTGATAATTTGCTTGTAAGCAAAAAATTAATTACTCCAGAGTAGTTCGATTTAATTTTCCTGCAACTTACTATTCAACTGACCTATCAGTGTGTATCTGCACCAATTATTTTTCGTTCTACTTTTCCATATTTTAATTAATTTAACGGATTATATACCAATGAAACTTTACTTGAATATTATACAACTCGAGGAAGAAAATATATATAGGTTATTAAATGATAATGAGGAAAATACAAGAAGAATAAGTAGAAAAAGAACAAGACACTGATTATTATATTGCAATTTTCCAAAAAAAAAAAAAAAACAAAAAAAATGAAAAATAGGTGAGGGCTTAAATTGAGAAAAAAATCGTTACCCAATTCTTTTATTTTTTTTGCTCTATAAATTGTGTATATGTTATGTACGAGAAGACACTCAGATTTTTTGTGTGCGGGCAAAAAAAAAACATTTTTTTTATTAGTTTATGAATGAAAAATTAAATTGAAAAAGTTTTAATAAGCAAAAAAATATAAAAACTGGAAAATATGAATTTTTATGAGGAGAATTTAAGTAGAGTTTCATGAGAACTAAAAATATAAAAAAAAATGTTGAAATTTATTGCAGATTTTTTTTTTTGCCGTGCTGCATGTTTAACAGCTTATATACCGAGTTTTTTAATTGGATTGATTCGAGAGATCAGTTTAATTGAAAGAAAATAGATTTTAAGTCGTTTACGACCCTTGATATATTAGTATAGGCTTATTTAAAACTATCGCTTTGTAAAACAAAATATTATTATTGCAATATTATTGAATAAATATGTAGCTTTAATATAGTATGGTTAACAATAGAGACAGAGTAAAATGCATTAAATTATTTATTAAAAAGCTCTAAACAATAACATTAATTGTATCGTGTCCGTCCATATATAGTAAGAGTATGTATTTTGTGTATGTAATATAATATATAAAAATAGGACATGTTTACCACACGGTCATATACCATATGGATATATACAATTCGGTTTATTTTCTTTACACTATATACATATACATAGTCAGCCTGATTGTGTACAACTATAATGAAAAAAAAAACTTACGTTTCTCGTCTGTACTGTAAGAAAATAAATAATACAACGATTTGTTTGTGTCGATTGAAACAATGAATGAACGAAGAATCTCCCCAAAATCAATTAATCTCGTTTACATATTGATCCATATAGTTACTTACAAATATATACACAAACACAGTACATTGTTACTTAATCGTACTACAAAAAAAAATAATCTCAAGATCATTGACAGTGAGGAAAAATTCTTTACGATTTATCAATATGTAAATATTTAGATGAAAAAAAAAAAATATTTTTTTACGCTTGTTATGTTTGTGCCCAGCCAGTATGCCTTGCCGCGCGCATCTTGTGCGTGCCCGCTGATGAGATAATTTATTTATTTTTAAAATAATAAAAAATTAATTTTGAAGAGGGGGAAAAAATTGATTTATTTTTTAACGACTTCAAAATGCAGATGGAACATAAACGAAAAAAAAAAACAATTTTATACAATAAGACTATAATCTTTTAAACAAAATGTTTGCAATCATTTTTTATTTTATGTATTTGGTAATCCGATCACTTAAGTGATTTTCCAGATGATGTTAGAAAAAAAAAAAAAAAACAATAAAAAAGGAAAATAGAAAATCCAATTTTTTTTTTTTTTTTATTGTTCAGGTCACAGAAAGTTAATCTATATATTTGTGATATTCATAAAACAGTATACACAGGGGTACATACCACTCAGCCGAATTAATTAATAAAATCTATAAATATAATTCGTAAGATAAATATCATTTTGTAAATAATAAAATATGTATTTTATAATGCCTATCATAAACATTGATGACCAATAAAGAACATAATCATTATAATTTCTTGGAAAATAAACTTTTCGCCTAATTAGATTTCCAAGAAAACCAAACATAACAAACCAAAACAAAATATTATAAACATTAATCACATTGAAATTTTCTAATTATTTTCATTAAAATTTGTTAATTTCTTTTTTTTTTTTCTTTTTTTTGTGGTTAGTACATTTTTACATAACATGCATGTATTATTAGACTCTAGGACATAACATTGGCTTTATCTGTCTCTCTCTCGAGTACATCGTACAAACACATATTTTGCGTGTAATTATAAAAAAAATAACATCAACATTGGCAAATTGTGTTCGATTCAATCAAACACAACAATATTTATACTAAAATACCATTTTTTTGTTTTTTTTTTGTTACAAATAAATTAATTAATTTAATGGGCAAAATAATATAAAATAAATGTCAATAGCATTTGTGGTAACATCAGTTTTCTTTTTTTGTATCATTAAATAATTTCTAATCATAGTAGAGATTGGTGTGTATCCAGCGTGCGTATGTTTATCGGTCGATAAATTGGTTTAATCAATTTATTGTTGTATATGTTTAGCGTAAATTAGAAATACATTATACGCGAATTTATGTAGTCAAGCTGTGTCTGAAATTTTTGATGTTAAGTATGGCAAATTGATTTTAACCAGATAATCGACAATTAAAGATAAACAAATCAGACGATTATTATAATGGTGTCTTTATAATGTGGCGATTATTATAATGTGATAATTGTTTTTCAAGTGTTAACAGTCAAACTAATTTCTTAACCATTCAGATAATAAAACATTTTCGCTTAATTAGTCAAGAGGTACAAACAATTGGTGTATTTTAATTTATTTATTTTGAGGCAATTTATTTTGGGGACTGAATTCACGTTCAATTTTATTGCTCAATAATTTTGTGCAACACCAATATTGAGCAATGTGTTTCAGTATGTACAATTAAAATATTGAAGGAAGAACGACTAAAATGTTAGTTGAATTCCACAAAAAAACTGAAAGTAAGTTTATAAAAGTCCATTCAATAGCGAGATTCTCAGTTGATTTCCAATTGTACAAATTATTAAGATAATTGAGTTCCACAATAGCTTTCATGGGGCCACAGCGTCCTCAACGTAGCATATATTCTACCATATAATTGGGTTACATGGTCATCCCAACTAAGTTTGTTATTCATCAATAACCGCAAGTTCCTAACCGTATCCACAATCTCAATATTCGCATTGCCAATTTTGATATTATAATGCCGAAGGTTGGATAACATTACTTTATTACTAGTTACGAACATGGCTTTGGATTTTAAGGGGTTGATTTTAATATGATTGTTATTGCTCCAAATTAAAATTCTTTTAAGTGTATCGTTTATTCTCAGCACGCAAGCATCCATATCGCTAGCTACTACTAAGTTATAGATTTGCAAATCATCTACAAAAATATGAAACTTTATCGAAGCTACGCTGTTTCTGATATCATTTATAAACATCATAAACACCAGAAGTTAATAAACTCGCTTTGGAAAATTTTTCATTCAATTTAACAATTTAATACCTATTCGATAGGTATGAAGCCAAAAGCTTAACCGCAGAATGGGAAAAATTATAGTTTGAGCGCAACTTATGGAGCAGAACTTTATGGTTAATTCTGTCAATAGCTTTGAAAAATCTAGAAGCACAAGCAAAGGCACTTTAGGTTCTGCAACAGATGAACTCAAAGCATCTATAATTTTAATTAATGCAGAAGTTGTACTATGTCTTTCTCGAAACCCAGACTGTCATCATCTGACATCATCTGAAACTTCGTAATTTTTTCAATTACCTTAGATAAGCAAGGAAGTATACTGATTGGTTGAAAGTCTTGTTTAGTTTCAGGCTTAGGTACCACCCCGTCGGAAAAACAGATTTAGTCAATGCAGTGTTAATTATGTTTGTTAAAACAGTGCTTATTGACGATAGTAAAAGTTGAATGAAACCTATAGGGATACCTTCAGAACCTTGTGCTTCAGATTGAATATCATCAATTGCATTACATACTTCCATAATGGAAGCATTCCTAAAATAAAAATATTGATTATCAATTGACGAAATAGCAGAATTCATAAGAAATTGATTTTGCACAGCTACCTGAGAGCATTTTGCAAAATGATTTGAGAACTCAGTAACTGAAAAATCCGACATGGCAGTTCGTTTGGTTTTTGAAAGACCATATTTTTGGAAATTCCGCCATAAAATCCTATTGGGTAGGTCCAAATTAAAAATATTACTTTTAAAATACTGGAGCTTCATTGCTTTAATCATCTCATTAACCTTATTCCTGTACTACTTATAATGACTAAATGAAGTAGGATTTTTATTTTCTCTCCAAGTTGCATGAAGAAAATCTCTAATATTCCGATGGTACAGTATAGGGTGATTTAATGAGAAAGACACGGTGGCTCCAAACAATTTTTCCTTATGGGTGCAAACTCATCGAGAAGTTGAGACACTAGTGCATTGAAATGCTCCAATTGATTTGCTGCAATAAGCAAAGCATTTTGATCTACATACGTTATGCAATGACGAGTGGTTTCACGATATTTGGTACATAATGACTTAAACATTTAGTGCTTGGAATTTTCACGTTTGCTTTCCTTATTCGTTTGATTAATAGCCCATTTATGTTCAATGAAACTTTTACGATTCAGGTGCAACATACAAAAATCGTAAAAGAAAAAAAATAGAGAAAAACTATAATTAAAAAATCAATTGGCAACAGCAAACCCGAGAAACAAATCCACAAAAAATGTGCGTAAGTTTTTGTAGGCATAATTTCAGTGGGTCCTTTGATGGGGCGGGCTAAATGAACAAGTAAATTATCGGAAATATTCATTTCACTGAATTTTCAATTATTATGTTTTTTTAGCTATTTATTGGCAAATATATACTTTTTTTTTTTAATCATAAATCAAACTACAAAATTGTATTCCTATCTTATTCAGAATTTAACTAGAAACTTTTAAATTTTTTCCATGTTTATGATATACGGAAAATTTTCGTGCAAAAAATACTTGGACCGAAACGAAAAAGAACGAAATAAACCGCATAAAAATATTGCTCCAGTTACGGTTATGGTTCACTTCATTTTATTTATTTCGTTTCGGTTCCAGTTTTCGGTTCATCAAAATTTTAGGTTTTTTTCGGTTTTCGGTTTAGGGTTCGGTTTCGGTTTCACTCTCTAATATAAAATGAAATATTGTTAAATTTTGGATTAAATAAGTTAGAGACAGAAGACCATTGTTCTGGATTAATTATAGGAAACTTTATCGATCTATATCGAACTTTTTTAATCCAAAAATTTTATAATATTTCCTTTAAATGAATAAAATTCGAATAACCGTCATCTCGATGTAGAGCACCGGAAAACATTGTTTGCTGAAAGTACTGTTGAGAATTGCCAGATGTTAGTTGTCAACCATGCCTTGACAATATTTGTTATGTGTCTGTTTTGTTTTTCGCTATAGAACGACCCATTTTAAAAGAACCACTCAAACAACTCCCAGAGGAAGGCCTAAATCAAAAAATTGTAGATACAAAAAAAAAAAATCAAATATTCACCTTGAATTTGAACTTGAGGTCAAATTTCAAGGTCAAGTTGGTTTTTTTAATGGTTCGTGGCTGCTGAACGTAGAATTAAAAATAGGTTTTTCCATTAAGAAAACCAACTTGACCTTGAAGTGGCCTTTAAATTTGACCTCAACGTGTAATTCAAGGTCAGGATTTAGGCCTTCCCCTGCTAGCTATTTTAGTGGTTGTTCTTTTTTTTATATTTTTTATCTTTTATTGCTTCAAATTGCCTGGTGACCAATCTCCACAGTTTTTACCATATTTGCCATACACAATAAAATTTTACGTTTTACTTAGAGTTTATTATTTACATATAAATGTATGTATTTGTAATTATATAAAACGTATGTTTAGTAAGAGAGTTTTTATGTTAGGTTTCCAACCACAGGATTTGCTTTAAATTAGATTTGCATGTTACCAAACGAATTTAAACTTATAATTAATAAACTTCTAAGATAAATTAAATTTTAATCAGGTTCATACATACATATATATATATTGAAAATTTCATAGTTTTCCCAAACCTCGAAATTTTCAAATAATATTTACCCGATACATCGCATATCCGAACTATTTTTTGATACCTGGGCTTAGCCCGGATCATAAAGCGCCATCGTCTGTCTGTTTGTAGATGGGTAATCTATACACATATAAATAAAGTTGGAGTGTCCGTCTGTTTTTTCAAGATAAATGACTTTTTAAGTTTTTTACTTAATTTATAGGATGTCTAAACATAAACAACCATTTTTAAATTCTTGTCTGCGTCTGGCTGCACATTAGCGTTGTTGGGCTCGCCAAAACTACTGAACCGTTTAGAACAAAATACGGATAGGTTATAGACGGTGGTGGCTTCTATTCTAATTATCACGCATGGAGTAAATCGATTGTTGTTATTTTAACTTGTTTACAAATTGATTTGGAACAACTGCTGGATTGGATGGATTTGGCACAGCTGCTGGAGTGATTAGTACGGAAATCAAAGTACATTAAGGCTTACTGATTAATTTCGGCTAATCAACGTGATATTAACCCATTTTTACAGAATATAAATTTGAATTGAATTTTGTTACTTAGTTGTAATCTTATATTTCGGGTTTCAGTGGTGGAATTGCGAGAAACGCGATTATGTAAGAAATACGAGGTTCAAATTAAAAAAAGTTAAATTTTATAAAATATGATTTTTGCCAACTTACTGGTATTTTGAGATCTTCAAGATTTTATGTGATTTTCAAGGCCCTCAAGCTTACTCGAAGTTTCACCATTAGATATTATTCGAGTTACTTAGTTTAGATTGAAATAAAAGCGTTTGATATTAACATTGAGTTAGGTGAGATTTTCAAAATTCGAGGTTTTGATATTTTAGAATAGTCTAGATATTCTAGGTTTGAATAGCATTAAGTTGCTTGTTATCTAACTTATTCGAAATTATCAAAATTAATCAATATTTCTTCCAAGTTATTCTTGCGAAAAACAGTTTTTTTTGCTTTTGAACTAATTACAAATGTGTCATAATTGCAAATCAGAATTTTTATCGAGAATTTTGGAAATTTGTATTTGATTTAATTTTTTTGAGAATATCGTAATTATTCTAGAACTCTAAGATTATTCGAGTTTGTCGATTCTATTCGTTTATGGTTTCCAGAATTACCTTTAAACGACGTGATCTAGTTACAGAATTAGTGATGTATCGAGATGCTCGTTGCGAGTTTAGCTTAGAGTTGAATTACGAATATAGAAAATCAATAAAAATCAATTAAATTATCTTATAAAGAAGAGATTTGCGAAATTCAATAATTTTGGATTTATTTAGATTTACAAATTTAAATAGCGTTGAATAGCTTAACATCGATTTATTCGAATTTATCGTCATTATTATATTTTCGAGGTTATTTAAGAGTTTGGCGAAGGCTGTATGGTATTTTTCAGGTTATTCGAAATTCTTGGTAATTTCTTGATTTTTCAAGACTATTCTATGATCTTAGGTTGATCTACAGTGACTCACAGTGAAAATTGCCCACCGTTGAAATATCATGTTTATTTAAAAATTTCTAAGAAATCAATTAACATTAAAACCAAAAATGAATATTTTTAAAAGTTTATTGTATTCTTGTTTCGACAATAAAAAAATTAGATTAATTCAATAACAATTATAACAACAAATAGCAAATAAATGAAAGGAGAAAATATTGCAGCTCACAATGAAAATGGCCCATCGAAGGTTAGCTTCTAAAAATTATTACAAACAATATTTCAAAACTAACTTAGTATTTTGTTGGAAATCCTTTTCGTTTAATAACCAATTTTATGCGATTAGGAATTGATTCAACAAGCTCCTTGGTAAAATCAGAGCTAATCTTATTCCATTCTCCCAATAATACCGTTTTCAACTCATTTTTATGTTATGTTTTCGAATTTCAATTTTGATTTTATGCCATAAATTTTCAATAATATTTAAATCCGGCGATTGTGGTGGTGTCTTGATCACTTTTGGACAATTGGACATGTGTTTCGGATCGTTGTCTTGATAAAAATGAAACGAGTTTTTAATGCCTAATTTTTAAGCGCTTTGTTTCTGTTTACTTTTAAAATATTTAAGTATTGATGTTTATCCATAAAGTGCAGTTTACCAACTCCTGCTGCTTAACAAGCACCATAAACCACCACATGACCAATTCATATCTTCATTGGGTTTTCTCCAAACGTTGATCCTTCCATCAAACCCAAAAAGGTTATATTTACTTTCATTCGTGAATAAAACGTTTTTCCAGTATGAAAAATCCTTCGTTTCGTAGTTGTGGGCTAACTCCAATCTAATCTTTTTATTTTTTTGACTAACGAATGGCTTCCTTCGTGCAATTTTGCCATATAAACCTGCTCTGGGAAACTGGGAGGTCCTAGTGAATTTTACTCCAAATCGGCTAACCGGAAAGGACCACTCCCTTGGTCCAGAAAATTTATTTTGCAAATATTTTAAAAAGTATAAGGTTAACAAAAAACAACTTAATACAAAATGTTTCCAAATAATAAAAAAAAATAAAATACAAAAATCAAAAAAAAAAAAAATTTCTCAAGATTCTCTTTTCGTAAAAGAAAGTCATGTGTTAGCCACACCTCCATTTTTTTTATTGTTGAAACAAGAATACAATAAACTTTTTGGTTTTAATGTTAATGGTTTTCTTCGAAATTTTTTACTAAACAGAATATTTTCAACAGTGGGCCATTTTCACTGTGAGTCACTGTAATGTTTTCTGGAATATTCCAAATTTTGTATTAATTTAGAAGTTTTCTAAAATTCTAATATTATACGAGCTTTTGAGATCGTGTTTCTCGATATATTGTGAAAATATTTAAGACACATACATTAAAACCAGAGTTATAGATGGAAAATTCCATTTCACGTCAAGTCCATACTAAGCAGGCTTATGGGTGAACCAGCGAGTCAGTAACAACTTTAAGTAAGAATGCGATATACAGAAAGTGCATGTTACTGACCAGCGAATCTTTAAGAACTGTTCGTTCAGTTCGGCTGTCACTTAAGAGAGCGAAAATTAACGCGCAAACTGAAGGAAATGTCAGAATACACCAAAATTTTCACGGCACACTTTTCTTAAAAATAATAATTTTGCTATTCACATTACAATTTGAATACTGTATTTGTCAGTTATTACGGATTCGGTGGCTGATATGTCAAATATTCTGTAAGGAAATATTTTCGTCAAATTCTGTAACGATTCTTACTGATTCGCTGGTTACCCCTTAACCTTAAAATTTTTTCAGACTGCTTATGCTCCGGTTTTTCAACTTTTTCGAATATAATCGAGTGGTTTATGATTGCAACCTTCCGTAAAAGCTATACCCAGCAAACATTTTATTTTGGAGGTTAGCAATTGGTTCGAATGGAATTACGGAATTGACAAACCATTTTATTTAATAACTTGAATTTTGAGGTGAAAATCACTTGGCTGGTTATTCACTAGGGTAAGTAGAATGTTTGCTTTCCAACTTGGGGGTTCAGAGTGATTTGGTGCTGAAAGTACCCTAATTGTAACTGATCTGCTGTACTACAATTGCTGAACCCGTGCTAACATGTTCCATTCACATCCATAATAATTTAATAATATTATATTTGGGCTGTCAATAAATTATTTACAAATCTACAATTTTATTTTGATTTATTTCCTGAATTACATTTTTTTTCGATACTTCATTCGGAATTTAATTAAATGGAAAATCATTGGAAATTCCATGAATACGAATATTGTTCCCGTTCTATAAGCATTTTTTTTTTGTATTTGTACACACCTTCGCAATAATTTAATCTAATTTGTTGGGAAAATATTTTTAGATATTTGGTGTAGTGTATTATATTGAAGGGTAGATAAGTAACATAATACTTACAACAAAAAAAAAAAAAATATTTAAATATTTTTTATGTCGGTACACTGTACAAAATAACATACATACATATATACTATGTTTATCTCTCTATAAAAGGGGTACTACCCACCACTTAATCTTTTACCATAAAACGCAGTTGAAGAATTTAATTTAATTATACATATTTACTTTGTCTTATTTATAAATGTATTATATAATATAAGAGAGACAAGACACTTGGAAGTTTGTCATAAGCTCCGCGATACAAGCACACAAAAAAAAAAATGGAAATATATTTTATTTAAACCCACCTGATGCTCATTCATTTTTTTTTTTTTTTTGCTGCTGTACTTTGTGTTCCGTCGTCTTGTACGTTTTGGTTCGCTCTGTGTCTAAGCACTCCCATGACACAATCTTCATCATTTTCAGATAAAAACGAAAAAAAAAAAAAATATTAATTCTACAGAAATATATCATTCAACCCCTATAATTTTTTTTTTTGCGCTCTGGAAAGAATCGGTAATAGCAACAACATCAAAAAAATATAATTTCCGTCAATGGAATTTTTTTTTTTGTTGGGAAATTTAGTTTTTGTTAAATGTATCATTGAACAAAATCTAAATTAGTTTTTTTTTTGCGTTCGTCGTCGGCATCGTTGTTGTCGGTTTTGTATTTTTTTTTTCGGTTGGGTGATGAGAAAATTGCAACTTGGTTTTTTTTTTTTTTTTTTGGAAATTGAAACAAAAGTGATAATAAATTATCAGTATAATGGGTATGTATGTATGGCAGTGATAAAAGCGATGATGAAGATAATGAAAATGGTTAACATTTTTTTTTTGTTGTTCCATCATAATTTCCTTTTTAATAATCAGTTCTCCGACATTACTTTTTATATGTACATGTACACAGATGATTATTTTGCTTGGTTTTCAATTACATCCCACTGATTTTCATTTAATTTTAAAAAAATCGCAAATCTCCGTTATAAAAAAATCAAACCAACTACATACATATATATGTATATATTATATAGTATATTATATGTAATTTAAGTAATAAACAAAACTATTTATGGGAAAATTAATAGTTTAGATTGTACAAAGGCGGGTTTCAAGTTGAAATCCAAATATGATTTAATATGCTTACAGTGAGTTCTGTACAGCAACAATTAATCCACCTGTTTTTTTTTTTTAGTGGAAGTGAAACCAACCAACATTACTAGAAGGCGTTTGATCCCAAAACTATTTGTGCGTAGTGTTATTTTCTAAATATGTATATATTATTAAATTAGCACTTCACATGCGGCACAGAAGTATTATATAAGCATATTGTTAAACAATGTCGTTTATACGTCATGCATTCCTATAAAAAGTACTTTTTACGCCATCGATTTTCATATTTTACTTTTTTTTTGTGAGCTTTCAAAGGGTGAAATTTTCTGTTTTTTCAAGGAGTATGTAAAAAAGTGTAAAATAATTTCCTTTTTATTCATATCCTTATATAAGAGTACATGTACATTTTTACATTATACTCGATTTTTTTAACATTCTTATAAGAGATAAGAGTTGAGTTTTCATCATCACTAAACATTTTCACAATTTTTCCTCTACGTACGTACATATACATATATGTATGTATATACATAGGTACCTTTTTTGTGTGCTTTATTATTTATCAAACACACAAATGAATGACATGAAATCCATAAAAAAAAAAAAGCATCATTGTAAGTGATTCAATGTAGATTCAATCTATAAGCACACAGTGTTTTTGTTGTTGTTGTACTTTGCCTTACAGTCATTTCAAGAAGGAAGAAGGCAAACAACAACAAATAGGGAAAATCGGGAAAAAATGAGGGAAAACTGATGAAAAATCAATTTTTTTTTGCTTGTTGTATTTTGTCGGTGTAATTTTTGGTGTGGTGGCATTATTTTTTAGGTTGCTCGTTCGTTCGTACACTCTCTCAAAAGAAGGTACAAATTTATATGTTCAGTAGGATTTGTTTGGCGCGATTTTGTGGTATATGCGAATGCTGTTAATTTTTATTTTCTGTTCACTTGACTCAACCCTCTTTGTATATTATATACATGCATACATAAATATATATGTATGTATATTGGAAAATTTCTTGTTTAGATTAAAATGTGATAAGTCACACTGTTGCTTAAGTGTTAATCAGTATAAACCATATTTATATGGAAATCAGTTTTTTTGCTGCTTTATATATTAAAATTCATATAGGGGTAGGTGTTGTGTCATGTAAGCAAGTACACATTTTATATACCGATACAGACACTATCTAGTTTTTGTTGCAGAACCGTACAATCTAATTAGTATGTGAGGCACGGATAGCTCAAGAAATTTGTGCCAAATCATCAGTAGGCAATACAATTTTTATTTTACGTAAGCGATATATTTTAAATTTAAAATCAATTTGTCAAGTTCGGACATCTATATGGTGTATGTACACATCGAAGGAGTGAGATGGTCGGTACAAAAGTTATTCATCCGAATAGATAAATTGAAAACGATCTATTTACATTTCCATTCCATTGTTATATACAGATACTAAAATAAAAACCCTTTTATTGACACGTTTGATTTATTTTATTCTACAAATTTTTTATTCAAATAACACAAAAACGTATAAATATAAATCAAGTAAAATAAAAAAATAAAAATAAAAGTATCTTCTACATGTGAAGTAGCAACAGAAGCAGCATCTCAAGAAAGCAATTGATAAAAATCGTGAACTAAATTTTTTAAGTAAATATTTGAATATTGATTTATTAACAGCAACAAAAACAACAGCACGAATTTTAATAGTCTTAAAGACAATGTAGCAAACATATACACACACCAAAAAGAAAGGCAAAAGGATATTTTTTACCAAAACTCAATATTCCTTTTTATTTTTTTTATTTTATGTTGTGCTTCTGTTTAGGCACGTGATTAGAATACACATCGACCATAATCTTAAGACAATATAAGTTTTTTGCTGCTACAATAGAGCACATTTTAAAGATAAATTTCTTCTTTTTGTGCTTCTTCATGATCTCGAATTATATGTACTCGTACATAACAATACGAAAATATATATATTTGGCTGCTTTTTATTAAATTAAATTGATTTAAATCAAATAAATTAAAATAAAATAAATTTATAAAAATTATAAATTAGAAAAGATTTTTATAGAATTGACCTTTTTTTGCTACTCTCTCGATTCGGTCTCTTTGTAACAAATAATTCTAAAGAACTAAACCATATACATATATTCAAAGATTAGTCATCACTCGCGATCTTTGTGTAGTATCCCGGTAATTCTATATAATATTAAATTTAAAAGGCATTGAATTCTGTGGCACGTAATTATATTTGCGCGATGATAGAATAGAAAATTAATTTGATTTACAACAAAATGGAAAATTATAGTGTTTATTTGAAAGACGTTTGGGTTTTGTATTGTTTGTTGTGCACATTTTAAAAAGAAATCGTAATCATTATTCCCTTTTATTTCATTTTCATCACATTTTATTTTTTGCATAACCCTTTATTATCGAATCAATTATTAAGTATACAGTGGATTGGGATAATGGCTAAAGTGCAAACATTAGTTTTAGATGAGTGAACAGGTTTTCCTCGATTTGCAGCATAAAATATAAATTTTACGACCAATCTCAAATTTTATTAGAACCTGCCTTAGCCAAGGACCACCTGTGTATAACATAAAAAGCACCTGCTGCGTTATCATTTATCATAAACAAAAAAATTATATTTTATACATAAATGAGCAGCAAAAAATGTAATCTCTACATGAGCCTACCTGTCTACCAAATTATTATATCTCTATAAAAATATTTTGCACACAAACATTTCGTAATTTTATATAAATCCAATCCCACACACCATTTTGTAAAAAATACACCACTCCGCCGCCAACCAAATAAACACAAATACAACATCTACTTTACGTTTTTTTTTTTTAGATCTTTCTTAATTAAATTAATTAAATCACACACAGAAAACATGTCTATTTATATACACCAACGCAGAACCACATCTAAAATAGTTTAATTAATATTAAATAATCAATAATAATAATAAATTAATTAATTTTTAATTAATTCAGAATGACAAAATAGTCGAAACAACAAAAAAAAAACGAGAAACACATGTTGTGCCGTCTATAAATATGTAAAAGTTGGAAGATGATAATCATATTGATGTGCATGGGTGATGATTATTTCTAATTTATGTTTACACAAAATATACATAAATAAATTTTAAAAGATTAATTTATCATTTTTATTTAAAAAAAAAAAACTTGAAAAATTTGAAAAAATTAAAAAAACATAAAAACGACCCATCATCACCATGCTTAAGAATTTGTGTTTCACGCCTAATTTACAATCGCAAATGCATTAAGAGACGAAAACGAATTTAATTTTAATTGAATTGTAGTGAAAGATTTGTATATACTCGTAAGCGCGGTTCGTTAAGTAACCCCCCCTCCAAAAAAAAAATGGTGCTGCGCTGGAAACACAAAATTTCTCATGTATGCGGCGCAAAAGAGCAACACATATCATTAATAATCTCGTCAACGTAATTTTTTTTTTTCTTATATAAGTAACAATACGATAATGATATGACGCCGCGTTCAGATGATGAAAAAGAACCGGGAAATTAATAAAAATCCAACAACTTCAAAACAACAACAGCAATGAGAAAACATTAAAATTAATATGATTCACTTTGATGGGTGCTAAATGCACAATTACATCCCACCAAAGGCAGCAACAACTACAATGACGACGACAACAACAATAACAACAACGACTACAAGCAATATATGAAGAATGGCAATAAAATTTTCATAAAATGAAATTGCAATAAAATTAGTTATGCAGCGCAAAATGTAATGAAAGACCCAAGTTAAGAATTTTGTTTTTCTTAGGAACGTATGGATGGAAGATGAATGGAAATGATTGTTTCTTGATAATAATTTAATGATAGCGCGAAGACATAAAAATAAACTACATAATATTATGTTGCAGGGACGAAAAACGAAGACAAAACAACAATTTATTAAAAGACGAGAGATGGCTATGTTTGTACATATGGTATATATTTTCTAATGATATTGATGATGGTTATGTACGAATTGAAAAGAGATTTATGAATTGGTCAGTTTAAAGTATGCGAGCGTACATATACAATGGATTAGTTCGATGCTTCGAATTAAACTTTCCGATAAAATTCATTAAAAGTTTAGTTTTCTGCATTTCTAGAAGATTAATGCATTGCTCAATTCTCACCTGTCTAAAGTCTTAATTTTTATACTTTGTTACATTAACCGAAAAATAAAGTAACCCAATTTATAAGCAACCTAGAAGGAGGCTTAATACCATACTATGTTATAAAATAATGTCAACTAATTTTCGTTTGGCCAATTTCCAGTAGGATTAATTCCGTTTCATGCCGAACAATATGACTGCAGTGTATATTACAATAAGTTGAGTTACAATTATAACTTCAATGTAAATGTTGTAAGAAAAATTACTGCTTAGTTTATGGGCTATTTAATGATTTTCAAACTTTACACATGAAGTTAAATTTATTTGAGGTCCTTGGAAACCGGACAAATAATCTAGCACTCCATCTAGATCAAATGATTTCAATTAATCACAGGTACACATTTTAAGAAATACATTTTAACGGATTTTGTCGGTAAATTGAAAACCACCGTAAACCCTAGTTTCCAGCTCATGTTTAGTCCTTGTTAATTGAAGAAATTCCTCAGAAATTATTGCCCATTAATAAGGCAATGTTTTCTGATGGATTTCTTCAATTTCAGCTTCAGGAATTTGAGAGAAAACTGCAAAAAACAAAATATTGCAGGACTGACTATTCGAACAGAAATAAATGGTGCCAATAAATAATTTACCTCATTGGAAAATATATGTTCTTTCTCCCAAAGATATACATAAATTCAAATACAACATAAAAATGTAAACAATTAGGTAACCGGAATTATTTCACTATGTATCCGCCATATTTTGTCTGCACGAGAACTGTCACTATTTGATTTGAAAACGATATTGCTGCAAGTGTTAAAACTTAAGTTGACGACGTTTACTACAATAATTATTTCTCTTAAGAAACTTTAATTTTTACTTACTTATTTCACCATTGTCGAACACGTTTCATTATTATTAATTAAAGAATTTACATCAATAAACTGATCGGTCCTGTCAGAATCCATTATTATTACGTATGTTAAATTTGTCCTAACTCTGTCCTAAAAACAAATAATATGTATATGTGTTAGAATATAAAGCAGAAAGTCTCAATATAACTAATTTTAGCATTTGTGGCTGAAATTTTAGAAAAGTTTATAAGATTGGTAAAAGAAAATTTGGAAAATAAAGAAAAAACAAATTAAATGCAATGTGATTTATTCCTAGACTTATCAATAAGGGAAAAAATTAAATAAAATTTGCATGAAATTATAGGTAATTATTATTTATGGTCATATTATCATATATAAAAAAGATTTCTTAATTTTCCTGGGAAAACCCTAGGAAGCGCGCCCTAAAACGGCTTACTACATTGATCAACAAGTTCTCAGAATAACCACCGTGTGGCGCTCCCATCGTTCCGATTTGAGTTCTGTTTTTTTGTTAAGTTGGTACATCTGTTGTTGATATTCCCTCTAAATCTTAGCGTCATAGCTTGACATTTGCAACAGTTATGTAGTCAAGAGTACATCTACTCTGTGTGTGTTGGCGATTTTTCCATTATTTCCTCTCGGCTGCTGAAACGCGTTCCCCGTAATTGTTTTTTAACTCGATTGAACAGAAAGAAGTCACAAGGAGCCAAATCAGATGAATTCGGTGGCTGTTGGATGGTATTTGTTGCATTTTTCGTCAAAAAATTACGAATAATGATGGCACTGTGCGCCGGTGCGTTATGATGGTGCAAAATCCACGAGTTTTCTGCCCACAATTCTGGTCTCTTTCGGCGAATTGCTTCACGCAAACGTCTCATAACGCCCAAATAATACTCTTTGTTTACTGTCTGGCCTTCTGGCAAAAATTCATGATGCACTACACTGTTGTAATCCATGAAAACCGTGAGCATTGCCTTCTTTTTCGATTGAAAACGACGTGGTTTTTTTTTGGTGAACGCCATTCACTTGCCTGATGTCTGGATTGCGTGTCGTACTCATAAACCCACGTCTCGTCTCCAGTAATGATCCTTTTGATAAATGTGGGATCGGATTCAGCCTCGCAAATCATGTCTAAAATTGTAAATAATTTCTAAAATTCTAAATAATCGCCAACACACACAGAGATAGATGTACTCTTGACTACGTAACTTTTGCAAATGTCAAGCTAAGACGCTAAGATTTAGAGGGAATATCAACAACAGATGTACCAATTTAACAAAAAAACAGAACTCAAATCGGAACGATGGGAGCGCCACACGTTGATTATTCCGAGAACTTGTTGATTAAGGTAGTATATCATAAGACGCCCCTTGACCTTAGCTATCCAGGAAATTTCACAGTTTTGGAAAAAGTAGGGGAATAGTGGGTTAGGACAAGCCTTCTTTTATAAGACGTTCATAAAAATTTCTGAATTTTCCTGGGAAAACCCTAAGAAACGCGCCCCAAAACGGCTTATATCACAAGACGCCCCTTAACCTCAGCTATCCAGCAAATATTACAGTTTTGGAGAAAGTAAGGGAATAAGGGGTTAGGACAAGCCTTCTTTCATATGACGTTCATACAAATTTCTGAATTTTCCTGAGAAAACCCTAGGAAGCGCGCCCCAAAACGACTTATATCACAAGACGCCCCTTAACCTTAGTTATCCAGGAAATATTACAGTTTTGGAAATCTCATCTTCCTCTAAATTAATTGATTCATTTTTTTCTTCTGTTGCAAGTAATTCAGGACTATCAAGGTACAATTTGTTTTTAATTATATCCTCCAAGCGGCTCTGTGCTCTTAAAAATTGCGGATTCTCGTATTTAGAGACCCCCAGTATACAAATTATTTCAAACAAATTATCAATTTCATCCAAAGTTTCACTCTCAATTACCAGAAATATAATATACATATACATATATACATATATATATATAAGTATATTCAGCGAGAAATCCATTAGCGGTCACTCTAATTAGGGATTCAACACTAAAACGCTTAACCGACAAGATTATTATAGTATATGTAGAATGCAACAGGCAGTTTAGTTCGGAATCCAAAATGTTGCGAGACACATACACTTTCAAGAATTTATTACTATGCATGTGTTACTAGGATAAATAATATTATTACACCTATTGCGGAATTTATAACCTCGGAGCATGACGTGGATTCTCTTCGAATGTTTTATAAAGATATGAACAAAACAATTTGTCGACAGGATCCAAAGATTACTATTCCAAAAATATTCATCACAGACTGGTCCTGGATGTTCATCAATTCTATTTTATTTGAAATGAATATGATGGACATAAAACAGTATCTTCTAATAACATATGAAATTATAACATCATTTCAAAGAAAGCTCGTCCTAAGACCCTATTCCCCTACTTTGTCCAAAACTGTGAAATTTCCTGGATATCTATGGTCAAAGGGTGTCTTGTGATATAAGTCGTTTTGGGGCGCGCTTCCTAGGGTTTACCCAGGAAATTTTTATGCACATTATATGAAAGAAGGCTTGTCCTAACCCCTATTCCCCTACTTTTTCTAAAACTGTAATATTTCCTAAATAGCTAAGGTAAAATAGCAACTTATAATATAAGCCATTCTTAGTCGCTTGTGTTATATAATTTTTTTTAAACTTGTTACATTGTATTAATAATTATTTATCTAGATCTTCTTAAATTTACATTTAAAAGCCTATAATAAAAGGTTATAACGTAGCTATTTTCATAAATTTATCAGAATAATATAAAAATTCGTTATAACGAGACTTTGAAACTAATACATTTACACAGAATACGTTTTTTAGGACAGAGTTAGGACAAACTTCACGTGAATTTATTATTTATATTAATTACAGCTAGACAGGCAGTATTGAGCAGAGTTGAGTATGACATTTGTAACAATTCCCAAAAAAATTGTTGAACGACAAAACGTACATGTATGTAGTTGCAATGAAAGTTTAAGATTCATTCATTCAGTTGTCATTGTTAACAATATTATAACAATGTGGAGTTCGTGAATTAACTCAGAGTGATTGGTTCAAGAAATAAACCAAATTATCCGAGCCAATAGAGATAATAATTTATTACTAAAATATTAAAATTAATAATTTTGGAACTTTGTCTGGAATTAAAACTAGAAACAGAATATAGAGCGTAGTTCATTCTTGACTCAAGCAAATATTAGAGAGGCTTCCTTCGAGTTGAGAGAGCTAGATACGACGTAAATCATACCAAGTTTCGATTGAACGGTTAACCTTCAATATGTGAATTTACTAATATCTCCAATATTTGCATAAGTCAAGAATGGACCATGGTCTAAATTTTTTCTTTCAAATATTGAACGTTAGGAGTTCATTTTAAACTTGGGGTGATTTTCGTCTTATTTAACACTCTTAGCTTTAAGAGAATATCTTCAAGATTTGCACAAGTCAAGCATGGACCACGGTCTATGTTTTTTTTTAGTTTTATTTCCGGACAAGGTAAGGAAGATGGTTTAGTAAATTGAATTTACTAAACCATCTTTCTAATTTGCTTAAGTCAAGAATGGACCATGGTCTACATTTTGTTCTTAGTTTGTTTTTCAGACCAATGAATCGAAGTTGGTTTAGCAATATAAATGTTGAACATTAACTGTTGAATACAAACCTGTAGTGATCTTTTACATTCAAAATTGATTCTTATCTTATCATGTACGCACTAATACACATGTACATTTTTTGATTTAGCAAGAATTTCACGTTTTCAAAACGGCACGTGAATTATTTGCTAAGAAACGTTTATTTTTAATTTTTTGGGTATTGTATGTCTGTTTTTCAAATACAAGATTCTGTCCATAATGAATCTTCGTAGTCGTGGCGGGTACTTCCTTGATTTGCTTGGGCTCTCAAACAAAGAGCTTCCTAACGCCACCCATCCTAAGTATCTAAGAGTCTGGAAGTGAGCAAGTTTAAATTTTCCGCCAGCGTTATAACAATGATTTGGATAATTAAAGTGCAACAACTAAATTGTTGGATTGTTAAAGACCTCCTAACAAAGAAATACACAATTACCACAGTTAAGAGAACAATCAGTTTTAGGATTTTATTAATTACGTCTCTGTAATAATATATTCCCAATTCCTATTACCAATACGATATCTGATAGTGAGCAAACATGTGAATAGAGAGCTAAATTTGTTGCATAGTGTCATTTCTATATACTACTCTATACTGGGTTGGTGACATGTTCTCAAGGGACAAAATCCCGCGGGACAAAATCCCGAAGGTTCAAAATCCCGAGGTTACAAAATCCCGAGGATACATAATCCCGGGGGTACAAAATCTCGTAATCTCGAGGAAATCCCGAGGACCGCCCCTTCTGGTGAAGGGCACTTTTAATTTAAAGTTAAATAAAAATCAAAACCGGGCTTTTTATTTTTGCGGAACCGGGGTTCTTAAAGCAGGATTATGAAAAAATGGAATTTAAAAAGCGGGATTTTTTCTGAGCGCGATTTTAATTAAGCGGGATTTTAAAATGCGGGATATCATCGTTACGATCCCGTTGTGAACATCACTATTTTCAATGTTCGATTTTTGTGTGTATGCATCGTTAAATCTAGGGAAAATTGCACCAATTGTGCAATCACTACATTTTGGAATTTTCATAGGCTTGTACCCTGTGAATTTTGTATCTTCGGGATTTAGTATCCTCGGGATTTTGTATCCTCGGGATTTTGTACCCTCGAGATTTTGACTCTTGGGAATTTGTCTCTCCCCCATCTATACTACTTCCTGAAGGTACCAAACCAATGTATCTACGCTACAATCTAAATTTGGTAACTAAAGTGGCAGATCTGAATTGTTGCCTTTTTTTAATACCATAACGATATACTGCACGAATAAATTTGGCTTTACATTTTTTATTTTGCACCAAATCTACATAGATGAATAATACATTTCTAAGGTACCTCCCGCAACACCATGCAACATCTGAATTAACTGAATTTTATCATAAAATCGAACGCCATATTCTTGAAATTCAATCGAAAAAAGTCACCGATGATTTTCTAGTAAAATACGTCATTTCGTCGCCGGCAACTTTTTTCAATTGATTTCAGAAATATGGACCCTGAAATTTAATTCAATTTGGCTGACCACTTGGCACAGACTGAATAAATGCTGTCCCTTACATAACACCGAAACGAATAGCCGAGGTGAGAATCTTCTCAGTTCTGCTTTGACCAGTAATTGCTTTGAATTGAATCCCAAATAAAGAGCTTCAAAGGAAAATGTTGGAAGGAAATAAAAGTTCGCTTTCTTAACAAGTGCACTAACCAGTAATAATCCAGTCATTCTACAAAAAAGTACAATAGTGAATCTTTCCGAAAACAAATAATGACGTCGTGTATAAGAAAGAATCCCGAGGAAGATATCGTTTTTTGCATCGAGCTAGCTGGTGTATTACGTAATCTAAGACATTAAACAAAGTCGAAAAAAACAGTTTTTTTGCAAGTTAAGCAAAAACGAGGCATCGTACAAAAAAGTTGTAGATAATGAAAAAATCTATCGAATGCGACAAGCAGGATAAAGATTCATTATTTATTTACCGAGAAAACCGTCAAAAATCGATTTTTCTGTTTTTGACAATTTTGTATTAAATTATTCCTTGTTCGGTGAAAATGTTGCCTCTGCCGAATAGAAGAAGAGCATATTTGAAAAATTTCTAAAAATGGAAAATACGCCATTTATAGCGCAATTATGAAAAACAAACTTTTCGTAAATCGGCCATTGCTGCCAGAATGGCCTAGAGAACCAAACCTGGGCTTAAATTCTTCTTAAGGGATAGTACTATCATATACTTTAAGAAAGATATATTTTAGGATATGTTTTTGCAAAATATCTCTTTCAATTCTTACGACCACTTTGTTCCGAAATAATTCATTTTTTATTATCCCCGACATCGTTCATCATTATGTATGGGGCTGGTATCAATAGGATGGATTTCATTTTTATTTTTCTTGTAATTTATGCATTGTATTCCTCTTTATCTTGCTCAGTGGCATAGTTATCAACGATCATGTTACTTTCCAGTTAGTCTTGTATATCATCCAGTGAAATGTTATGGCAACTTTCATCGTCGCACCTTAAATAAATACTCGTGCATTTGAGGCCGTGTTTTTTGCAACCACATTGTCTACCTTTACACATTTTAATCGTCGCAGGTATGAATTTGAGTCAAAGTGCCATTCGATAATTTCCAGCCCCATTCAGATGTAACGCGATCATTCCGTACGATATCTTCATCTGTAATTGTACCCGCGTTGCATGCTGCTTTGTGCAATTGAAAAGTTGCTCGAGATGTAGCTTTGTTGAACATATCATATCGAAGCTCATTCAATGTCCCTTGCCCAGTTTTGCAATATAATGCAACTATTAGCTTACACATGTTTTCTGCTTGTTAATGTCACAATAAAAAATATCTAACAGTGTAAGAAATGTTGAGTGTTTGTCCAATAACTTAATAGACTAGCGTGAAACAGTATCGCAGCCGGTCACTTTGTGACAAAACAAAATATACTGTTTCACCTTGGGGTGGATGAAGAGATGTTTGAGTACCACTATTCTCATTCGCCGCACATGGACCTTGTTTCAATAAAAATATCTGATTTGCTGTCGGAGCTAATTGTGTCAATAAAACGAGGAGATCAACATCTTCACCAATTATTATAACATATTTGACGTTCGTACTATTGACGCATCTGCTATCCTACTTTTGAAACCATTGTTCTCCAACGAATCTGACATCAGCTTTATAAACTTCTTTTTATTATTGCTATTCGCCAAAAAATGTTCCTGGGCATCTGTTTTTATTTTGTTATCTCTGTTAGTTTTTTAACCATCGAAGAATACATTCCGAATTTTATTTTTTCGTACTGAACTTATTTAGGGATTATTTCGCTGACCATAACGTTTTGTTCCATTATTACCAGATGCAGCAGGAATCTTTCATCTAGCACGTAATAATAATCATCATCGATAATAGGAGGATCTTAGTAAGCGTGGTCTTCTAGTGCTTTTTCTGCAGATTTTTTGGCGTGAATAGTGCAACTAGCTTCTTTGAGACCAATCCCTTTCATGATGAAGCCAATGGATCCCAAAAAAGTCATGAACATATGAAATCCGCCCAACATCACTGTCGAAACTTGTAGTATAACGGTTAATCAAACGTAACGAAACAACGTTCGCGGTAAAGCGCCTTACATTTCAACGCTTCATCTACTAAACTGGTATAAATAGTATTATCGGGAATAGAAGAGGAATACTATTAGAGATCGAATACGTATCTTTGGCATAACAGTCTCCCTGAAACCGACTCCAGCCTTTCTATTCAGCGGTTCAGAGTTGTTTCGTTCAACCATACAAAATCTTTATTCGAGATATCAATAACGCTAATGATAGATTCAGTACTAGTGTACTAAGACGTTCCGTAAGCTAGTGGAATTATCCTTTGAAAAGATTTTGTGCGGTTTTAAATCAAAATTACTGAAACTTTTCTACAGGTAGGCTATAAATCTCGGAATCTTTTCTTAAAGAACCTTCAAACAAACAAGTTTCGCGGTATAAAACAAGAATAGGCAACAAGAGCTAATGATCCATAAATCATGTGGATCTGAAGGAACCCTATTGCATCCATTTCTTCGCCTTTTGCAAGCATTTTGCTGTGTACAGGTGTTTTCCACTGGTGGATGATTTTGGAACATCGGTGGTAACGAAGGGATGTTTTAAATAACAGGGACACTATCATTTGTGGGATCATTTATTGAGAAACTAAATTTCTTCTAGAGGATCAACAAGCTTTAAAATAATTCTATTTTGAAGTCATGTTCTGAGATTTATTTAATTTTTTATTTCTAATTATATCTCAAACTTTGATGAAACTGGCAGATATACCTTACCGTTTTCGACCGCTGATAACATTCTATAGGTGATCCAAATTATTATTTTTTATCAAATTTTGAAAAACTCCCATCAGAACTACTCCTCCCTTGTCAATCGACAAAGTCTAGTCTTAAAATTGCATAACCTTTTCCAAAAGTCGACTGGTTTGGAAGAAATGAAATTGTAAAATCCCAAAGTTATAAGTGACGTTTAGTTCTCATGATATTCTATACCCAAAAGTAAAATCCATAATATGAGATGAGATTCAGTACAATTATAAGTTCAATAAAACTTGACAGATTTTTTTAATTTTATTCAAGTTTATTTTTGTTAATTAAAATTCATCACGATACAGTGTTCATCTCTTCACAATAATTACGTTAATCGTGGTGCGACGCCACACAGAAAAATAAAAACGACAAAACTTCGGTGTGTGTGGGCTGATGATCAAGATGTACATATCTGTATATACTGTATAAACGCATGTAATGGGTAATTTATCCACAATCTTAAATCTACATATTATATATTTTGTGATTACAACAAAGACACAACAACGACGAGTATCATCATCATCATCATCATCTTTTTAAAATTTATGAAAATATTATTCACATTTTATTGTCTTTTGAGATGAATACACCACCAAACAATAACAACAAATATAAAAATCTCATCAGCCATCATTAAATTATCATTTCCCATTATACGATTCTCTGATCCATTTCTATTTCATTTAAACACAACCTTTTTCCCATCCACATTATTATACATGTATACAACATAGAACATACATTCCCCAGTCCATCATCCATTGTATACCACTTGTAATTTTTGTTTTTCATTTTTTTTTTAAGAAAATGAATAGAAAAAGTGGAAAATTCTTTGACTTTTTAGTCTGTTGAGACAAAAAAAAACGAACATAAGTGTACTATTATTTTACTGACACATTAATTAAATGTTTTCCATTTGTGTACCCCGAAAAAAATTTTTATTCAACCCCCAAAGCAACAATAGATTTACATTACGTTTTTTTTTTTTTTTTATGTGGAGCTGAATTTGTTTTTGGAACGTGGATGGGATGCTGGGAAAATCTACATTTCATAAATTAATTTTTTTTTTTATATTTTATTCCTTTTTGTCTCAATTATATAATTTCCATTTCTATTTGGTTGTTACAGTGTGTTTTGTGTTGTTGTTGGGTGTATGCGGTGAAGAGATACTACTGTTCTGTGTGTTCGAGAGTAATAATAATCGTAATAATATGATACGAAAATGTATATTATAAGGGTTTGTTTTATAGGGCTAAAATGGTTGTTAAAAACAATAAACAAATAATAATACATACAAACAGCTTCGAATGGGAATTATGTTTTGTAATTTGTGTAGACAAATTAGGTCATGCGTATACTCATTCCGATCCAAACTCTTTGTTGTGAATTCGATTTTGTTGTTTGTTTTTTTTTTATTTTATTTTAATTAACCATGTACACATGTACACACAAAAATACACAAAATTCATATTTTTCATTCATAAAAATTTATAGATCTTAAAATAGATCAAATTTCCTGCCATCACTTTGATTTTTCTTCGTGGTTTCTTAAGAATTCAAAAAATTCTATGAATAATAATAATTTTTGCGCTAATTGAATACAACAGGATGTTTATTATGTACAAATTATAAAATTTATTATTTTGGACATGAAAATAAATTTTTAATTTGATTAACGGATGCTGGATTGCACATCATAAGATTTAATATGACTGTTAATCTCTTGAATTTGTGAATATGGATTAAAATCAAATTTGTTTTTATTTTAATGACATCGATATAAATTAAAAATTGAATAAAATTGATATAAAATTTAAATAAAACTTTGGCGTATGTGTGCTATAAATTAAAAGTGGATTAAAAAACATTGCCAGCTTAAATAGAATGACTCATTCTGAATGTAATATAAATCATTATTACAAAATGTTCGTGTAGGTACTGTATTTTTAAAGACAACGAAGCAATAATTAATTACCATCCCGTATTATATACCGATCATCAATGTCACATCAAATTAATTTTTAATCCTGGTTTTATCTCAAATACAGTATAAAAATAAAACAGAAAATCGATAGAATTTTTTTTTTTTAATTGATTGAAAAATTAATTAAAAATATTTTATTTGGGAAAATGTCGAATCGTGTAACATGTAGATAAATACAGGTTGGAAACCCAATGAATATGTATGGTCCAAAATAAGGAACGGTTGATAAATTAACCACATGTTGTTATAAATTTAGTGCATAATCCAAGGCTATGGCAAAAAAAAATATTGCCCTATACATCAACTTAATAGTGTTAGGTGTGGGTGCTCTTAGCTGGGCCATTCCCATCCAAGGAACAAACTTCAAGCCTATTATTAATAATTATAATAAATCTTCATCATTACTTCAGCGAATAGAAAACCATTTTTTCTCTTTTTGCACATGGAAAATAATATGACAACCCCATGGGGGTTATACCAAAAAGATAAATAAAATTTTTTCCTTTTTTTCTTTCATTTCGCTGTTTGCATGGGTTTGGTTGTTTGTTCTGTTGTCTCTTCGTGTGTACTCTCTGTATTTATAAATTCTGAGTCGTTTCTCTATAATATTCTGTCGCATGAAGATGGTAAATGGTTTGTCGTCGTCGTTAGTATAATATAACAGCTATTATTATTATTATTTTGCCCGCCTGCCTAATGGAATGGTCGTTTTTTATACATATAATATATCTACATACACTTTATATCTACATTTTTATATATACCTATACACATATTCTTAAGAAAATGGGTGGTTAAATACAAATAAAACATCGACCCTTCGTTCTTTATAGTGCTCACACCACATCAATTTTTGTGTACACAAACTCCGGCCAAAATATTTTTATTATTATGGTGGATTTTTGGTGAATATAGTCATACAGCACACCGACTATTATATACAGTATATAACATAATGATGGTGATTATTTGCGTGTGAGATTTTTTCCGTTTTATAAATGGTAGAAAAATAATAATTTACACAAGAATGATAGACTTACTAAAATAGATATGAGTATAAATTTATTAAGTGAATTTACAAAATCAGAATTTTAAAACCTTAATGCTTTAATATATTACCTGTATGTATGTATACTATATAGTGAATTTTCCACTGTTCATACACACCTCTGATGGCATGAAGTTGTTTTTCATTAAACTCATTAGACGAAAAGCTTTTTTCCCAAGTTTACGTTTTAATAAAATTACGAGACAAAGTAGTTTATCCTGGTTTTTTGCGAACAATGTTTCGGTGTTTGCTCAACAATCGGCTCAATTTTTTTATTTTATTTTTTATTATTGGCTGGCTGTAAATCAAACCAAGCGAGTTGAATTAAATGTACAAAAAATGAATGGTATTATAATAAATTTCGTAAGAAACAGAAATAAAAATAAAAAAAATATTTATAAGCCGATTATTAAAATACAGTTATAAAGTAGAAAATTTATGTTATTTTATCTTGTATAAATTCATCATCACCAGAATCGCATATACCAAAAATTTTATAAATTGCCATTCAAAATGATAGTGTATTTATAGTATATGAGATTATTGTCAGATGAAATATCTCTATAAAATTCCCATATAATTCCCATTCGTTTTAAAACACAATAATATCTTTTCACTCTTATAAATAATAAGCTGCGTTCACTGCCAACCAAAAGAAAAATAAAAGTTGTTATCCTTCACATGTTTTTGTTGGAAAATGGCTAGCTATAATCACCATATGGCTTCAATTTAATCAAAAAAAAAAAAATAACAACAAAAGGGGTTGTGTTGTACAATTTTTTGCACTACTATAGTTGTAAGTAACATGATTCTTGGGATGTAATTTGATCGTTTAATATACCAAACATCACTCTTTTCAGCATTTTGTGTATTCATATACACACTAAGGTGTTTTCTTCCTTTTATGGCGGGTGTTTTGTGTACAACATAATATGTATGTTGATTCTATCTGTCTGTCTGTCTACAACACCATTATTTGTTCGTCAATTTTCTAAATGTGTGAATTATTTTGTTAGAGAAAAAAAGTCGGTTTAAATTACAATCCACCAATGCATTGTGTTATTTAAGATGTTTATTTAAAATTAGTATATGAGGGTCGTTATTTACGATGACCGTTAAAATTGGGATGTTTAAGGGCCTAACAAATATTGTTAATGTGATATCTAATTTTCAGTTTAGAAACCAAAATATTTTTCTTCTTCAAAATAGTAGCTTTAGCCGTGGTTTCCATGAGAACTGCACTAGAACTCGATAAACTTTAAATTCCTTTTATTCTATGTAAAACGAAAAAAAAAATAAATTCATAAAGCGCGAATGTATAGTGTATTTGACATAATTACATATTTTAAGTTTAAAAATTTCCCCCTTCAGTTATTTCATCAATATTTTCTTATTTCTTGCTGACGTCATTACACGCAACTACACTCGATAAATTCATGGGTTTATCAAGTGTAACTAAAAAATAAGCTATAATTCTCATATTTATTGCTGTAACAACTTAAAATGTGTATTTACGTGAAATGCACTACACATTATCACTTTATGAATTTAATTTTTTTTCTGTTTACATAGAATAAAAGGGATTTAAAATTTATCGAGTTCTAGTGCATTTGTCATGGAAAACACGACTTTTATGGGTTTATCAGCAAACCCTCTTCTCATCCACGTCAAATTCAACGTGAACACAATTTTTCAAAACCTTTTTTTTTTGTCAGCCCTATTTGTCTTGATTGTTTCACCCCGTGGTCCTAAACTAACTTAAAGTTTTGTTGTGTCTAAAGAATTTTTTAAGCTTTCTGGTTGTAAACGGGAAAATCCTCATTTTGTAAACATAATCTATGTGTCGGAACGTTTTAAACTAAAAATCGTTTTTAAATGGTGGGTGTTTGTAACACTGAGGACTTGGCAAGCCAATTATAAGTTTCAAGTATAGTACGTGAGATTTCTATTAATAAATTTGATCCTTCTCAATTTAATTTATCGATTTGCTGATCCCCTTTAGTATACTTTTTGCGATTGGGTTACGGGTATGTTAATATGACTTCCAGCTACGAATGTGAAGTTTCTGACAAATTCCGACAAATTTAAAAACAAATATGTACACAAAATTTGTCGAAATAACAAAAAAATGTATATGTATCGGTAAAACAGTCGGCAAAAGCAATTTTAGATTTCAATGGTACTTAAAAAAGTATTTTAATAAATGTAATGATAAGATTATCTTTGAGTACCAGAATGGACTTAAAAAAATTTCAAAAATGAATTTATAATTAAAAAAACTATATAATTAATTTATATAAAACACAGTTTTCTCATGGACCAGGCATACATGATTAGTTAAGTAAAGGCATGCTCTACAAAATAAAATTAGCGTTATTTCCCTACGATGGGGTTAGACCTTTTGTTATTGACTTGGTACTTAAGCGATTTTTATGAAATTAATCAAAATTAAGGGTTCACTTTAACGCGGATTGGCCAGCTCACAGAGATTTCGCAAGAACAAGGCATACCTGATTAGTTAGGTAAAGGCATGCTCTATAAAATAAAATAAGCCCCATTTCTATACGATGGGGTTAGACCTTTTGTTATTGACTTGGTACTTAAGTGATTTTTATGAAATTAATCAAAATTAGGGGTTCACTTTAACGCGGATTGGCCAGCTCACAGAGATTTCGCAAGAACAAGGCATACCTGATTAGTTAGGTAAAGGCATGATCTATAAAACAAAATAAGCCCCATTTCCATACGATGGGGTTAGACCTTTTGTTATTGACTTGGTACTTAAGCGATTTTTATGAAATTAATCAAAATTAGGGGTTCACTTTAACGCGGATTGGCCAGCTCACAGAAATTTCGCAAGAACAAGGCATACCTGATTAGTTAGGTAAAGGCATGCTCTATAAAACAAAATAAGCCCCATTTCCATACGATGGGGTTAGACCTTTTGTTAATGACTTGGTACTTAAGCGATTTTTATGAAATTAATCAAAATTAGGAGTTCACTTTAACGCGGATTGGCCAGCTCACAGAGATATAGCAAGAACAAGGCATACCTGATTAGTTAGGTAAAGGCATGATCTATAAAACAAAATAAGCCCCATTTCCATACGATGGGGTTAGACCTTTTGCTATTGACTTGGTACTTAAGCGATTTTTATGAAATTAATCAAAATTAGGAGTTCACTTTAACGCGGATTGGCCAGCTCACAGAGATTTCGCAAGAACAAGGCATACCTGATTAGTTAGGTAAAGGCATGATCTATAAAACAAAATAAGCCCCATTTCCATACGATGGGGTTAGACCTTTTGTTATTGACTTGGTACTTTAGCGATTTTTATGAAAATAATCAAAATTAGGGGTTCACTTTAACGCGGATTGGCCAGCTCACAGAGATTTCGCAAGAACAAGGCATACCTGATTAGTTAGGTAAAGGCATGCTCTAAAAAACAAAATAAGCCCCATTTCCATACGATGGGGTTAGACCTTTTGTTATTGACTTGGTACTTAAGCGATTTTTATGAAATTAATCAAAATTAGGGGTTCACTTTAACGCGGATTGGCCAGCTCACAGAGATTTCGCAAGGACAAGGCATACCTGATTAGTTAGGTAAAGGCATGCTTTACAAAATAAAATTAGCCCCATTTCCATACGATGGGGTTAGACCTTTTGTTATTGACTTGGTACTTAAGCGATTTTTATGAAATTAATCAAAATTAGGGGTTCACTTTAACGCGGATTGGCCAGCTCACAGAGATTTCGCAAGAACAAGGCATACCTGATTAGTTAGGTAAAGGTATGATCTATAAAACAAAATAAGCCCCATTTCCATACGATGGGGTTAGACCTTTTGTTATTGACTTGGTACTTAAGCGATTTTTATGAAATTAATCAAAATTAATGGTTCACTTTAACGCGGATTGGCCAGCTCTCAGAGATTTCGCAAGAACAAGGCATACCTGATTAGTTAGGTAAAGGCATGCTCTATAAAATAAAATAAGCCCCATTTCTATACGATGGGGTTAGACCTTTTGTTATTGACTTGGTACTTAAGCGATTTTTATGAAATTAATCAAAATTAGGGGTTCACTTTAACGCGGATTGGCCAGCTCACAGAGATTTCGCAAGGACAAGGCATACCTGATTAGTTAGGTAAAGGCATGCTTTACAAAATAAAATTAGCCCCATTTCCATACGATGGGGTTAGACCTTTTGTTATTGACTTGGTACTTAAGCGATTTTTATGAAATTAATCAAAATTAGGGGTTCACTTTAACGCGGATTGGCCAGCTCACAGAGATTTCGCAAGAACAAGGCATACCTGATTAGTTAGGTAAAGGTATGATCTATAAAACAAAATAAGCCCCATTTCCATACGATGGGGTTAGACCTTTTGTTATTGACTTGGTACTTAAGCGATTTTTATGAAATTAATCAAAATTAATGGTTCACTTTAACGCGGATTGGCCAGCTCACAGAGATTTCGCAAGAACAAGGCATACCTGATTAGTTAGGTAAAGGCATGATCTATAAAACAAAATAAGCCCCATTTCCATACGATGGGGTTAGACCTTTTGTTATTGACTTGGTACTTAAGCGATTTTTATGAAATTAATCAAAATTAGGGGTTCACTTTAACGCGGATTGGCCAGCTCACAGAGATTTCGCAAGGACAAGGCATACCTGATTAGTTAGGTAAAGGCATGCTTTACAAAATAAAATTAGCCCCATTTCCATACGATGGGGTTAGACCTTTTGTTATTGACTTGGTACTTAAGCGATTTTTATGAAATTAATCAAAATTAGGGGTTCACTTTAACGCGGATTGGCCAGCTCACAGAGATTTCGCAAGAACAAGGCATACCTGATTAGTTAGGTAAAGGTATGATCTATAAAACAAAATAAGCCCCATTTCCATACGATGGGGTTAGACCTTTTGTTATTGACTTGGTAATTAAGCGATTTTTATGAAATTAATCAAAATTAGGGGTTCACCTTAACGCAGATTGGCCAGCTCACAGAGATTTCGCAAGAACAAGGCATACCTGATTAGTTAGGTAAAGGCATGCTCTACAAAATAAAATAAGCCCCATTTCCATACGATGGGGTTAGACCTTTTGTTATTGACTTGGTACTTAAGCGATTTTTATGAAATTAATCAAAATTAGGGGTTCACCTTAACGCAGATTGGCCAGCTCACAGAGATTTCGCAAGAACAAGGCATACCTGATTAGTTAGGTAAAGGCATGCTCTACAAAATAAAATAAGCCCCATTTCCATACGATGGGGTTAGACCTTTTGTTATTGACTTGGTAATTAAGCGATTTTTATGAAATTAATCAAAATTAGGGGTTCACCTTAACGCAGATTGGCCAGCTCACAGAGATTTCGCAAGAACAAGGCATACCTGATTAGTTAGGTAAAGGCATGCTCTACAAAATAAAATAAGCCCCATTTCCATACGATGGGGTTAGACCTTTTGTTATTGACTTGGTACTTAAGCGATTTTTATGAAATTAATCAAAATTAGGGGTTCACCTTAACGCAGATTGGCCAGCTCACAGAGATTTCGCAAGAACAAGGCATACCTGATTAGTTAGGTAAAGGCATGCTCTACAAAATAAAATTAGCCCCATTTCCATACGATGGGGTTAGACCTTTTGTTATTGACTTGGTAATTAAGCGATTTTTATGAAATTAATCAAAATTAGGGGTTCACCTTAACGCAGATTGGCCAGCTCACAGAGATTTCGCAAGAACAAGGCATACCTGATTAGTTAGGTAAAGGCATGCTCTACAAAATAAAATAAGCCCCATTTCCATACGATGGGGTTAGACCTTTTGTTATTGACTTGGTACTTAAGCGATTTTTATGAAATTAATCAAAATTAGGGGTTCACCTTAACGCAGATTGGCCAGCTCACAGAGATTTCGCAAGAACAAGGCATACCTGATTAGTTAGGTAAAGGCATGCTCTACAAAATAAAATAAGCCCCATTTCCATACGATGGGGTTAGACCTTTTGTTATTGACTTGGTAATTAAGCGATTTTTATGAAATTAATCAAAATTAGGGGTTCACCTTAACGCAGATTGGCCAGCTCACAGAGATTTCGCAAGAACAAGGCATACCTGATTAGTTAGGTAAAGGCATGCTCTACAAAATAAAATAAGCCCCATTTCCATACGATGGGGTTAGACCTTTTGTTATTGACTTGGTACTTAAGCGATTTTTATGAAATTAATCAAAATTAGGGGTTCACCTTAACGCAGATTGGCCAGCTCACAGAGATTTCGCAAGAACAAGGCATACCTGATTAGTTAGGTAAAGGCATGCTCTACAAAATAAAATAAGCCCCATTTCCATACGATGGGGTTAGACCTTTTGTTATTGACTTGGTAATTAAGCGATTTTTATGAAATTAATCAAAATTAGGGGTTCACCTTAACGCAGATTGGCCAGCTCACAGAGATTTCGCAAGAACAAGGCATACCTGATTAGTTAGGTAAAGGCATGCTCTACAAAATAAAATAAGCCCCATTTCCATACGATGGGGTTAGACCTTTTGTTATTGACTTGGTACTTAAGCGATTTTTATGAAATTAATCAAAATTAGGGGTTCACCTTAACGCAGATTGGCCAGCTCACAGAGATTTCGCAAGAACAAGGCATACCTGATTAGTTAGGTAAAGGCATGCTCTACAAAATAAAATTAGCCCCATTTCCATACGATGGGGTTAGACCTTTTGTTATTGACTTGGTAATTAAGCGATTTTTATGAAATTAATCAAAATTAGGGGTTCACCTTAACGCAGATTGGCCAGCTCACAGAGATTTCGCAAGAACAAGGCATACCTGATTAGTTAGGTAAAGGCATGCTCTACAAAATAAAATAAGCCCCATTTCCATACGATGGGGTTAGACCTTTTGTTATTGACTTGGTACTTAAGCGATTTTTATGAAATTAATCAAAATTAGGGGTTCACCTTAACGCAGATTGGCCAGCTCACAGAGATTTCGCAAGAACAAGGCATACCTGATTAGTTAGGTAAAGGCATGCTCTACAAAATAAAATAAGCCCCATTTCCATACGATGGGGTTAGACCTTTTGTTATTGACTTGGTAATTAAGCGATTTTTATGAAATTAATCAAAATTAGGGGTTCACCTTAACGCAGATTGGCCAGCTCACAGAGATTTCGCAAGAACAAGGCATACCTGATTAGTTAGGTAAAGGCATGCTCTACAAAATAAAATAAGCCCCATTTCCATACGATGGGGTTAGACCTTTTGTTATTGACTTGGTACTTAAGCGATTTTTATGAAATTAATCAAAATTAGGGGTTCACCTTAACGCAGATTGGCCAGCTCACAGAGATTTCGCAAGAACAAGGCATACCTGATTAGTTAGGTAAAGGCATGCTCTACAAAATAAAATAAGCCCCATTTCCATACGATGGGGTTAGACCTTTTGTTATTGACTTGGTAATTAAGCGATTTTTATGAAATTAATCAAAATTAGGGGTTCACCTTAACGCAGATTGGCCAGCTCACAGAGATTTCGCAAGAACAAGGCATACCTGATTAGTTAGGTAAAGGCATGCTCTACAAAATAAAATAAGCCCCATTTCCATACGATGGGGTTAGACCTTTTGTTATTGACTTGGTAATTAAGCGATTTTTATGAAATTAATCAAAATTAGGGGTTCACCTTAACGCAGATTGGCCAGCTCACAGAGATTTCGCAAGAACAAGGCATACCTGATTAGTTAGGTAAAGGCATGCTCTACAAAATAAAATAAGCCCCATTTCCATACGATGGGGTTAGACCTTTTGTTATTGACTTGGTAATTAAGCGATTTTTATGAAATTAATCAAAATTAGGGGTTCACCTTAACGCAGATTGGCCAGCTCACAGAGATTTCGCAAGAACAAGGCATACCTGATTAGTTAGGTAAAGGCATGCTCTACAAAATAAAATAAGCCCCATTTCCATACGATGGGGTTAGACCTTTTGTTATTGACTTGGTACTTAAGCGATTTTTATGAAATTAATCAAAATTAGGGGTTCACCTTAACGCAGATTGGCCAGCTCACAGAGATTTCGCAAGAACAAGGCATACCTGATTAGTTAGGTAAAGGCATGCTCTACAAAATAAAATAAGCCCCATTTCCATACGATGGGGTTAGACCTTTTGTTATTGACTTGGTAATTAAGCGATTTTTATGAAATTAATCAAAATTAGGGGTTCACCTTAACGCAGATTGGCCAGCTCACAGAGATTTCGCAAGAACAAGGCATACCTGATTAGTTAGGTAAAGGCATGCTCTACAAAATAAAATAAGCCCCATTTCCATACGATGGGGTTAGACCTTTTGTTATTGACTTGGTAATTAAGCGATTTTTATGAAATTAATCAAAATTAGGGGTTCACCTTAACGCAGATTGGCCAGCTCACAGAGATTTCGCAAGAACAAGGCATACCTGATTAGTTAGGTAAAGGCATGCTCTACAAAATAAAATAAGCCCCATTTCCATACGATGGGGTTAGACCTTTTGTTATTGACTTGGTACTTAAGCGATTTTTATGAAATTAATCAAAATTAGGGGTTCACCTTAACGCAGATTGGCCAGCTCACAGAGATTTCGCAAGAACAAGGCATACCTGATTAGTTAGGTAAAGGCATGCTCTACAAAATAAAATAAGCCCCATTTCCATACGATGGGGTTAGACCTTTTGTTATTGACTTGGTAATTAAGCGATTTTTATGAAATTAATCAAAATTAGGGGTTCACCTTAACGCAGATTGGCCAGCTCACAGAGATTTCGCAAGAACAAGGCATACCTGATTAGTTAGGTAAAGGCATGCTCTACAAAATAAAATAAGCCCCATTTCCATACGATGGGGTTAGACCTTTTGTTATTGACTTGGTAATTAAGCGATTTTTATGAAATTAATCAAAATTAGGGGTTCACCTTAACGCAGATTGGCCAGCTCACAGAGATTTCGCAAGAACAAGGCATACCTGATTAGTTAGGTAAAGGCATGCTCTACAAAATAAAATAAGCCCCATTTCCATACGATGGGGTTAGACCTTTTGTTATTGACTTGGTAATTAAGCGATTTTTATGAAATTAATCAAAATTAGGGGTTCACCTTAACGCAGATTGGCCAGCTCACAGAGATTTCGCAAGAACAAGGCATACCTGATTAGTTAGGTAAAGGCATGCTCTACAAAATAAAATAAGCCCCATTTCCATACGATGGGGTTAGACCTTTTGTTATTGACTTGGTACTTAAGCGATTTTTATGAAATTAATCAAAATTAGGGGTTCACCTTAACGCAGATTGGCCAGCTCACAGAGATTTCGCAAGAACAAGGCATACCTGATTAGTTAGGTAAAGGCATGCTCTACAAAATAAAATAAGCCCCATTTCCATACGATGGGGTTAGACCTTTTGTTATTGACTTGGTAATTAAGCGATTTTTATGAAATTAATCAAAATTAGGGGTTCACCTTAACGCAGATTGGCCAGCTCACAGAGATTTCGCAAGAACAAGGCATACCTGATTAGTTAGGTAAAGGCATGCTCTACAAAATAAAATAAGCCCCATTTCCATACGATGGGGTTAGACCTTTTGTTATTGACTTGGTAATTAAGCGATTTTTATGAAATTAATCAAAATTAGGGGTTCACCTTAACGCAGATTGGCCAGCTCACAGAGATTTCGCAAGAACAAGGCATACCTGATTAGTTAGGTAAAGGCATGCTCTACAAAATAAAATAAGCCCCATTTCCATACGATGGGGTTAGACCTTTTGTTATTGACTTGGTACTTAAGCGATTTTTATGAAATTAATCAAAATTAGGGGTTCACCTTAACGCAGATTGGCCAGCTCACAGAGATTTCGCAAGAACAAGGCATACCTGATTAGTTAGGTAAAGGCATGCTCTACAAAATAAAATAAGCCCCATTTCCATACGATGGGGTTAGACCTTTTGTTATTGACTTGGTAATTAAGCGATTTTTATGAAATTAATCAAAATTAGGGGTTCACCTTAACGCAGATTGGCCAGCTCACAGAGATTTCGCAAGAACAAGGCATACCTGATTAGTTAGGTAAAGGCATGCTCTACAAAATAAAATAAGCCCCATTTCCATACGATGGGGTTAGACCTTTTGTTATTGACTTGGTACTTAAGCGATTTTAAGGAAATTTAAATAAATCTAATTTATTTTTATGTTATATTTATTTAAACGGTTTATTTTTACCAAAAATAAAAAAATTGATGTAAGGTCTCTCAGTATTTCAATTTTATGGTCTGTTTTTTTAAAAACGAATATATCTCGTGATTATAGTTTTACATTAAACATTGTTGTTCGTTGATTTTACTATTGTATTCCTCTCATTTTAATTTAGTAATTCCGTTTCTTGTTATTATTGTAAATTTTCCCCTACTTCTCTATTTTTTATTTTGTTACAGTTGTTGTGAATTATTTCTTTGAATTTTGATTTTTTTTTTTTCAAAGTTTGGTATTGTTTTTGTTTTGTACAGTTATTTTAATCAATATTACATAGTTGAGGTTAATTTGGTGACGGATTTTATTATAATATTAAGTAGTTTGTAGAAATTTTTTCTTAATAATTAAGTTAGGTGGAGGAGTTAAGGTAGGGTTAAGTTAGGTTATCTATATTTATTTACATAGTACTAATATTCTTAATCTGCAATTTATTTGGCATTTCTGAGAATTTTGGTGTGTTTTTTAATTAATAAAAATGAAGAAACTTAGCAAGAAATACAGCTATAAAAAAAAGAGAAGCGCTATAAGTGGCGAAGCAATTTGTAATGCATTGGCCAGTATTAATGAAATACCGGAAAATTATAAATTGTCTACAAAAGATACTGCCGAAATGAGACGGTTGTGCTACATAATGCATATTAAATGTAATCGTTTAAATTTACAAGAAATAAATTATACCTGGCAGAGTTACAATGAACTTATTAGAAATCGGGCCCTCTTGCAAATCACAAACGATTTAAGCAAAATTACACATAATGAATTAATTCCGGAAAATACAATTTATTCTGCGTTACCAGACAATTTTATTAAGAATAGTTCTGAAAATTCTTACTCAGATTTTGATGGGCTGGTTAAAGCAAATAAGTTTAATAATTCCAACGAGGTCCTTTTTGAGTTCATTGATCAGCAACAAGAAAGAACAAAAGTTGAATCAGTCCCTGTTGTAGGTAGTGCTGATAAAAACGTTGGCCTGGTAGTTATTCCGTCAAAAACGGATTCTTGGATTCTTAAATTTACTGTTCAATTTGACGAGACTTTGGGATGTTTAACAAAACATGAAATACGAGAATTGATTCATCGAAAGTTACAGGAAAATAGAAATCCTTGCGTTCTAATTTTTGAAACGATCCATGCGCCATCTAAAAAACAACAAAAAATTGTAGCCTACGGATCGTGCAAAGACAACCTACATCAACAAAAATATAGAATCGAATTATTTCAAAATCGAGAAATGCGAATATATTGTAAAGGAGATCAAGAGAATATTCATTCCAATAGAAAAGTATTTAGGCAGTACCGTGGATTAAGACGAGAAAAAATGAAATTAGCTTCTCAGAATAAAAGCGCCCACAATACTTATTTAGACTTGGTAGGCTTAACTGATATCGACCTTTTCAAAAGTGGCAATACGCAAGACCTGACAACTCCAGCAGTATTAAGGAAAATAAAGTCCGAATTTTACAAGAAAGGTGATTTAGTTTTGGACTGCGATTTGGTAGACATTTATTTTCAGTGCTGTGTACAATCTGCTACCAATCGATATATTTATTCAGTGACTGAACCATTACAAATAGTTCTGCTACGACAAGAGCAAATTGCTCTTGTAAAACATGAAGAAGTTAGAGCTATTCATTTGGACGCCACTGGTGGAATTGTTAGGATTCCAACTTGCCATAAGGAACACGTTTTTAAAAGGATTCTTTATTACGCTTGCGTTGTTAAAGTCAATTTTAATATTGTTCCAATAGCAGAATTCATTTCATGCCAACACGATGCATATACTATAAGCAAATTTCTATTGGATGTAAGAAGAGAACTTGAGTCAATGAAACAAACAAAAGGTCATTATTTTGTAACTGATTGGTCTTGGGCCCTTATTAACGCGATCAATTATACTTTCAATGGAATGAGCATGGCCCAATACATTCAGACGAATTACAACTGTATAGAAAATCACACAAAATTTAATCCAAAAATGACACCCATATTCATTTGCTGTTCACATTTCGTAAATATCATTACTGTGCAGATAAAAAAAAAAATTCCCCAAATAAAAGCCGATCACCGCAATTTAATTTTAGATTTTTTCTGTGCCATGCTAAGCGCTAAGTCTGTAAGCTGCGCGGATGAATTATTTAGACAATTTTGCTTAATAATGTGTTCACCTAAACTAAGTAAATGCAGCAAACTTGCATATAAAATGTTTAGCGAAAAAGTAGGGAAATTATATAGTGACCACTATGCTGAGTTTGAGGGGTGTAAACCGGAAGAACTGGTTACTTCTAATATTAATATTTGGCCAGAAGACTCTAAAAATCCATTTTATTCCAAATACCAGTCAATTTACCAGGAGGTTCAAAGGGAAATTTTGAAAGGGCGTGGTGCAAAACCTAATAATTTCTACTGTGACGAGTTTGTCCAGTTTGTAATTAAAAAATATATGGCTTACATCATATTATGGGCCAATTTTTTTTCAAATATGTTTGATGTCAAAGGCAATATTTCAAATGCCGTCGTAGAAAATTGGTTTCATGCCGTAAAAAACCATTATTTGGCAAATAAAAAAATGAAAATAGGTCGCGTAGTTAATATTTTAAAAAATAGGTGTGAACAAAAATTAAAATCTATTAAAATGCCTGAACCGCTAATATCGACCCCAAAAAATTCTAAAATGAACCCCGACAACATGTTTCAAGAAGAACAGTGGAACAAAAAAGTTAGAAAATTAAATAAGTTCCCAAAGCATTTTGGTAAAAATGTGCTAGTTAGACACTCAAACAAAAAACTTTTTGATGCTGAAGAGAAACCCACCATGCATATAAAAGGTTTTGATGTGGAAAAAATGCCTTTACTCAAAAATGGATTTTCAAAATTGTATGGCGAAGAAACTATATCGGTAACGAACACGTGTGGATTTGATTCACTAGCCCAAATTTTTATATGCATGGGTACTGATATCGAGATTTTAAAACAGCGGTTTAGTGAAATAAATACCGATTTCTTTAAATTTATTACTCAAATAATAACTTCTAAAAATCTTTGTTCTGAAATATACGATATCCGTACAAATTTATTATTCGATGTGTTCAGCGAAATTAACTGCGTACAACATTTTGGTAATACAACACAATTAGACGCCGAGTGTCAAATAACTTATCTAATTGATAAAATGGTACCGAAACCTACCTCGGTTTATCAAAAATGTATCGATGAAGGGTCGGTTCGAATTCGAAACACTCACAGCTGCTACTTACCCTTCGATATTTTTTCAGTAGACGAAAATACGATTCGTGATGTTGCACATTCAATTTCATTCGGCTCTTTAACATGCTCAAAGTGTGGGGGTGTGTTGGTAATAGATAAAATTGTTAGTCATTATGGGCTAGCAATAGCCGATGTTCAATCGTTTAAAAATATAAATTATAATATAAAACTATCGGATATCCAGGACTTTATTAAATTAGATACAGACGATTTTTATATAAAAGCGATTATTAATTATAACCAATTACTGAAACACTATACTGCCATAATTAAGAGACCCAATAACAACTGGGAAATATACGATGACCTTAAAAAATTTCCAACCGCAACAACAGACCAAACACGTGTCAACCCCGCAATTTTATTTTACACCAAAAAATAAACAGACGAAGTCACTCAAAACTCATAAATATGTATTAAACTCAGATCCCCAAGAAAAACATACACATATAAAACCCACACATATAAAACCCACACATATAAAACACACACGGATGGTGAGAGACGAGGGGACTTACCTAAAACAAGCACCCCGATGGTGAGAGGCGAGGGGACCCACCTAAAACAAGCACCCCGATGGTGAGAGGCGAGGGGACCCACCTAAAACAAGCATCCCGATGGTGAGAGGCGAGGGGACTCACATAAAATTAACACCCCGATGGTGAGAGGCGAGGGGACTCACATAAAATAAGCACCTCGATGGTGAGAGGCGAGGGGACTTACCTAAAACAAGCACCCCGATGGTGAGAGGCGAGGGGACTCACATAAAATAAGCACCCCGATGGTGAGAGGCGAGGGGACTTACCTAAAACAAGCACCCCGATGGTGAGAGGCGAGGGGACCCAACTTAAACAAGCACCCTGATGGTGAGAGGCGAGGGGACTCACATAAAATAAGCACCCCGATGGTGAGAGGCGAGGGGACTCACATAAAATAAGCACCCCGATGGTGAGAGGCGAGGGGACCCACCTAAAACAAGCACCCCGATGGTGAGAGGCGAGGGGACCCACCTAAAACAAGCACCCCGATGGTGAGAGGCGAGGGGACTCACATAAAATAAGCACCCCGATAGTGAGAGGCGAGGGGACTTACCTAAAACAAGCACCCCGATGGTGAGAGGCGAGGGGACTTACCTAAAACAAGCACCCCGATGGTGAGAGGCGAGGGGACTTACCTAAAACAAGCACCCCGATGGTGAGAGGCGAGGGGACCCACCTAAAACAAGCACCCTGATGGTGAGAGGCGAGGGGACTCACATAAAATAAGCACCCCGATGGTGAGAGGCGAGGGGACTCACATAAAATAAGCACCCCGATGGTGAGAGGCGAGGGGACCCACCTAAAACAAGCACCCCGATGGTGAGAGGCGAGGGGACCCACCTAAAACAAGCACCCCGATGGTGAGAGGCGATGGGACTCACATAAAATAAGCACCCCGATAGTGAGAGGCGAGGGGACTTACCTAAAACAAGCACCCCGATGGTGAGAGGCGAGGGGACTTACCTAAAACAAGCACCCCGATGGTGAGAGGCGTGGGGACTTACCTAAAACAAGCACCCCGATGGTGAGAGGCGAGGGGACCCACCTAAAACAAGCACCCTGATGGTGAGAGGCGAGGGGACTCACATAAAATAAGCACCCCGATGGTGAGAGGCGAGGGGACTCACATAAAATAAGCACTCCGATGGTGAGAGGCGAGGGGACCCACCTAAAACAAGCACCCCGATGGTGAGAGGCGAGGGGACTCACATAAAATAAGCACCCCGATGGTGAGAGGCGAGGGGACTCACATAAAATAAGCACCCGGATGGTGAGAGGCGAGGGGACTTACCTAAAACAAGCACCCCAGAGGGAACAAAATACTACTACGTCCACGTCGTTGTTCCTGGGTTACGCTGAATGTAGTTTGTTGAAAAAAATAAACATGCCTGACTTAAATTTTCTATTGCAAGTGCATTTCATTCAAAATCCGCAAAATTTGAAAACAGTGGTTTGATTAAAACTCATTTAATTTTTCACCAAAACTCTGAATATTAAATTAAGGAAATTGAGTCATCGTTTAAAACTTCAAACTCAGTGATGTTTTATTACTGGCCGTTTAATACCCAAGATGGGGGGCTACTGATACACTACCTAGAATCAATGCATATAAAGGCTCCATCAATAACAAAAGGTCGAACCCCATCGTATGGAAATGGGGCTAATTTTATTTTGTAGAGCATGCCTTTACCTAACTAATCAGGTATGCCTTGTCCTTGCGAAATCTCTGTGAGCTGGCCAATCCGCGTTAAAGTGAACCCCTAATTTTGATTAATTTTATAAAAATCACTTAAGTACCAAGTCAATAACAAAAGGTCTAACCCCATCGTATGGAAATGGGGCTAATTTTATTTTGTAGAGCATGCCTTTACCTAACTAATCAGGTATGCCTTGTTCTTGCGAAATCTATGTGAGCTGGCCAATCCGCGTTAAAGTGAACCCCTAATTTTGATTAATTTCATAAAAATCGCTTAAGTACCAAGTCAATAACAAAAGGTCTAACCCCATCGTATGGAAATGGGGCTAATTTTATTTTGTAGAGCATGCCTTTACCTAACTAATCAGGTATGCCTTGTCCTTGCGAAATCTCTGTGAGCTGGCCAATCCGCGTTAAAGTGAACCCCTAATTTTGATTAATTTCATAAAAATCGCTTAAGTACCAAGTCAATAACAAAAGGTCTAACCCCATCGTATGGAAATGGGGCTTATTTTGTTTTATAGAGCATGCCTTTACCTAACTAATCAGGTATGCCTTGTTCTTGCGAAATCTCTGTGAGCTCGCCAATCCGCGTTAAAGTGAACCCCTAATTTTGATTAATTTCATAAAAATCGCTTAAGTACCAAGTCAATAACAAAAGGTCTAACCCCATCGTATGGAAATGGGGCTTATTTTATTTTGTAGAGCATGCCTTTACCTAAATAATCAGGTATGCCTTGTCCTTGCGAAATCTCTGTGAGCTGGCCAATCCGCGTTAAAGTAAACCCCTAATTTTGATTAATTTCATAAAAATCGCTTAAGTACCAAGTCAATAACAAAAGGTCTAACCCCATCGTAGAGAAATGGGGCTAATTTTATTTTGTAGCGCATGCCTTCACCTAACTAATCAGGTATGCCTTGTCCTTGCGAAATCTCTGTGAGCTGGCCAATCCGCGTTAAAGTGAACCCCTAATTTTGATTAATTTTATAAAAATCACTTAAGTACCAAGTCAATAACAAAAGTTCTAACCCCATCGTATGGAAATGGGGCTAATTTTATTTTGTAGAGCATACCTTTACCTAACTAATCAGGTATGCCTTGTTCTTGCGAAATCTCTGTGAGCTGGCCAATCCGCGTTAAGGTGAACCCCTAATTTTGATTAATTTCATAAAAATCGCTTAAGTACCAAGTCAATAACAAAAGGTCTAACCCCATCGTATGGAAATGGGGCTAATTTTATTTTGTAGAGCATACCTTTACCTATCTAATCAGGTATGCCTTGTTCTTGCGAAATCTCTGTGAGCTGGCCAATCCGCGTTAAGGTGAACCCCTAATTTTGATTAATTTCATAAAAATCGCTTAAGTACCAAGTCAATAACAAAAGGTCTAACCCCATCGTATGGAAATGGGGCTAATTTTATTTTGTAGAGCATACCTTTACCTAACTAATCAGGTATGCCTTGTTCTTGCGAAATCTCGGTGAGCTGGCCAATCCGCGTTAAGGTGAACCCCTAATTTTGATTAATTTCATAAAAATCGCTTAAGTACCAAGTCAATGACAAAAGGTCTAACCCCATCGTATGGAAATGGGGCTAATTTTATTTTGTAGAGCATGCCTTTACCTAACTAATCAGGTATGCCTTGTTCTTGCGAAATCTCTGTGAGCTGGCCAATCCGCGTTAAAGTGAACCCCTAATTTTGATTAATTTCATAAAAATCGCTTAAGTACCAAGTCAATAACAAAAGGTCTAACCCCATCGTAGGGAAATGGGGCTAATTTTATTTTGTAGGGCATACCTTTACCTAACTAATCAGGTATGCCTTGTTCTTGCGAAATCTCTGTGAGCTGGCCAATCCGCGTTAAAGTGAACCCCTAATTTTGATTAATTTCATAAAAATCACTTAAGTACTAAGTCAATAACAAAAGGTCTAACCCCATCGTATGGAAATGGGGCTAATTTTATTTTGTAAAGCATGCCTTTACCTAACTAATCAGGTATGCCTTGTTCTTGCGAAATCTCTGTGAGCTGGCCAATCCGCGTTAAGGTGAACCCCTAATTTTGATTAATTTCATAAAAATCGCTTAAGTACCAAGTCAATAACAAAAGGTCTAACCCCATCGTATGGAAATGGGGCTAATTTTATTTTGTAGAGCATGCCTTTACCTAACTAATCAGGTATGCCTTGTTCTTGCGAAATCTCTGTGAGCTGGCCAATCCACGTTAAAGTGAACCCCTAATTTTGATTAATTTCATAAAAATCACTTAAGTACTAAGTCAATAACAAAAGGTCTAACCCCATCGTATGGAAATGGGGCTAATTTTATTTTGTAGAGCATACCTTTACCTAACTAATCAGGTATGCCTTGTTCTTGCGAAATCTCTGTGAGCTGGCCAATCCGCGTTAAGGTGAACCCCTAATTTTGATTAATTTCATAAAAATCGCTTAAGTACCAAGTCAATAACAAAAGGTCTAACCCCATCGTATGGAAATGGGGCTAATTTTATTTTGTAGAGCATACCTTTACCTAACTAATCAGGTATGCCTTGTTCTTGCGAAATCTCTGTGAGCTGGCCAATCCGCGTTAAGGTGAACCCCTAATTTTGATTAATTTCATAAAAATCGCTTAAGTACCAAGTCAATAACAAAAGGTCTAACCCCATCGTATGGAAATGGGGCTAATTTTATTTTGTAGAGCATACCTTTACCTAACTAATCAGGTATGCCTTGTTCTTGCGAAATCTCTGTGAGCTGGCCAATCCGCGTTAAGGTGAACCCCTAATTTTGATTAATTTCATAAAAATCGCTTAAGTACCAAGTCAATAACAAAAGGTCTAACCCCATCGTATGGAAATGGGGCTAATTTTATTTTGTAGAGCATACCTTTACCTAACTAATCAGGTATGCCTTGTTCTTGCGAAATCTATGTGAGCTGGCCAATCCGCGTTAAGGTGAACCCCTAATTTTGATTAATTTCATAAAAATCGCTTAAGTACCAAGTCAATAACAAAAGGTCTAACCCCATCGTAGGGAAATAGGGCTAATTTTATTTTGTAGAGCATACCTTTACCTAACTAATCAGGTATGCCTTGTTCTTGCGAAATCTCTGTGAGCTGGCCAATCCGCGTTAAAGTGAACCCCTAATTTTGATTAATTTCATAAAAATCACTTAAGTACTAAGTCAATAACAAAAGGTCTAACCCCATCGTATGGAAATGGGGCTAATTTTATTTTGTAAAGCATGCCTTTACCTAACTAATCAGGTATGCCTTGTTCTTGCGAAATCTCTGTGAGCTGGCCAATCCGCGTTAAGGTGAACCCCTAATTTTGATTAATTTCATAAAAATCGCTTAAGTACCAAGTCAATACAAAAGGTCTAACCCCATCGTATGGAAATGGGGCTAATTTTATTTTGTAGAGCATGCCTTTACCTAACTAATCAGGTATGCCTTGTTCTTGCGAAATCTCTGTGAGCTGGCCAATCCGCGTTAAAGTGAACCCCTAATTTTGATTAATTTCATAAAAATCGCTTAAGTACCAAGTCAATAACAAAAGGTCTAACCCCATCGTATGGAAATGGGGCTAATTTTATTTTGTAGAGCATACCTTTACCTAACTAATCAGGTATGCCTTGTTCTTGCGAAATCTCTGTGAGCTGGCCAATCCGCGTTAAGGTGAACCCCTAATTTTGATTAATTTCATAAAAATCGCTTAAGTACCAAGTCAATAACAAAAGGTCTAACCCCATCGTATGGAAATGGGGCTAATTTTATTTTGTAGAGCATGCCTTTACCTAACTAATCAGGTATGCCTTGTCCTTGCGAAATTTCTGTGAGCTGGCCAATCCGCGTTAAAGTGAACCCCTAATTTTGATTAATTTCATAAAAATCGCTTAAGTACCAAGTCAATAACAAAAGGTCTAACCCCATCGTAGGGAAATGGGGCTAATTTTATTTTGTAGAGCATGCCTTTACCTAACTAATCAGGTAAGCCTTGTTCTTGCGAAATCTCTGTGAGCTGGCCAATCCACGTTAAAGTGAACCCCTAATTTTGATTAATTTCATAAAAATCACTTAAGTACTAAGTCAATAACAAAAGGTCTAACCCCATCGTATGGAAATGGGGCTAATTTTATTTTGTAGAGCATACCTTTACCTAACTAATCAGGTATGCCTTGTTCTTGCGAAATCTCTGTGAGCTGGCCAATCCGCGTTAAGGTGAACCCCTAATTTTGATTAATTTCATAAAAATCGCTTAAGTACCAAGTCAATAACAAAAGGTCTAACCCCATCGTATGGAAATGGGGCTAATTTTATTTTGTAGAGCATACCTTTACCTAACTAATCAGGTATGCCTTGTTCTTGCGAAATCTCTGTGAGCTGGCCAATCCGCGTTAAGGTGAACCCCTAATTTTGATTAATTTCATAAAAATCGCTTAAGTACCAAGTCAATAACAAAAGGTCTAACCCCATCGTATGGAAATGGGGCTAATTTTATTTTGTAGAGCATACCTTTACCTAACTAATCAGGTATGCCTTGTTCTTGCGAAATCTCTGTGAGCTGGCCAATCCGCGTTAAGGTGAACCCCTAATTTTGATTAATTTCATAAAAATCGCTTAAGTACCAAGTCAATAACAAAAGGTCTAACCCCATCGTATGGAAATGGGGCTAATTTTATTTTGTAGAGCATGCCTTTACCTAACTAATCAGGTATGCCTTGTTCTTGCGAAATCTCTGTGAGCTGGCCAATCCGCGTTAAGGTGAACCCCTAATTTTGATTAATTTCATAAAAATCGCTTAAGTACCAAGTCAATAACAAAAGGTCTAACCCCATCGTAGGGAAATGGGGCTAATTTTATTTTGTAGAGCATACCTTTACCTAATTAATCAGGTATGCCTTGTTCTTGCGAAATCTCTGTGAGCTGGCCAATCATCGACACAGTTTACAACTATGATTTGTAAAACAAATTTTTTCTACCAATTCCGTTGGTTTTACCGATTATTATTAAGAGAGAGTCAATTTATTTACTTACCATTTGTTTTATTAGCATAGCGAGGCTTCTTCGCAGTATATTGAAACCTTACATATTTGAATCACACATTTCGATTTACCATATTATTTTAGTGAAATAACTATTTTTTTGTCTACTGTAAAAAAAATTTACCAATACATATACAGTTTTTGTTATTTGTCGGAAACTACACATTCGTTTCCAGCTTCATTTGAATTAAGGAAGTTGCTGGCTAGATCGCATATTTATGTTTTATTGAGGAACCTTTTCTTCTCGATAGTTTGTGCACTAAACATTCCTAATAGAATAATTTTTGCTAACAATTCTGTTTATAAAACTAGAGCTTGCATATATATTTCTGGTAATATCAGTACATCTCTTATTCAAGAATGCAGTTCGGATGAGCTCTCAGCGAGAACTTAAAAAGTGGAGTAAGGATAAAAGCATTTCCCTTTTAATTGGTTATGATGCTAACACGCTCTTTGAGGTACCATTAATATTAATACCATGCGTTGCGGTCTATTAAATCGTATAAGCTCATCTGAGCTAGAAATATGTACTCAATAAGGGATGTGAGCCATCTTTTTTCAATTCTATGCGGCGGGAAGTTATTGATATAAGTATGTGTTCTTTGTCTATTGTTGACTTAATTTTAAATTGGAAGGTAACAAATGATATTCTTACTTCTGACGACAGGTGCAACTCTCATAACATCAATATTAAAAGACTATCTCTTACAGCATATAGCGTAATCGAAAATTAACCTCTTGAACTTATTTCCCTAATTCATCCTGCTACGGATATTCGCTCGATTAACGACATTGAATTGAAAGCTTCTAAGCTGATATAAACATTTTAGACTGCTTTTGAAAATGTGTCTCCATTTATTACCAAACAAAAGATTGGAAATTGACCCTTTTGGTGCCATGCTGTTAAAAAACAAAGGAAACATATTAGGAAATTGAAGAATAAAGCCAAAAATACCAAGCATGGACAAACTTCTGTGAGGAAATGGATAGTCTCTCTGCGGTCGCTAGACTTAATAGAGCGTTGGCTAAAAATGATGCCCGTAGACTTGATGCTCTTCATCTATCGAATGCCAAGTTTACCTCTTCGAAAAAAAAGCGAAAGAGTTGCTTCTTTCCGTTCATTTTCCTAAGTGTGCCATCAGATCGTTAGCGGATCGGATAATTATGTTCGAAGTTCTGCGGTGGATTATTTTCTCCTTTAAACCGTACAAATCATCTGCATGGATTTCCTATTATTAAGCGCCACCTGCTCTACATTTACAAAGCATGCGTTGCTTTAAGTATTGTTCCTCAGGTTTGGTGCAAGAGCAACGCTGTTTTTATACCGAAAACTGGCAAATCAGATTCTACTGATCCCAAAGCATTTTGCACTTGTAACCTTTGATAGTACATCATTTTCGTCGATTACTAATGCCGGTATTGATCCCACCATTGCTCAAATTTTGCATTGTTGAGATTGATTGCGATAATGCTTGAATTTCGTTCGAACTTACCAAAGGTTATCCTTAGGGAGATGTGCTCTTACTCTGTTATTTATTTTAGTGATTGACGATCTACTTGTGAAACTATACAGCAGGCAGGCTTTTTTGCTCAAATCAACGCTGACGATCTTGTTATTACAGTTGCTGGGAAGCACCCGGGGTGTTATCCGATTTATCGCAAAACATGGTCTTATTGTGCCCTCTCTTTTCAGGACTTAACCTGGAATATAAACTTCAAAAATCCATTGCCATCATTTGGTAGTGTGGACAAGCCTTTGGGAAAAGCTAGGGTTTAACTCCCAAAATGCTGTCTTTCATCTATAAACCTTTAGTTCTACCGATTTTATCGTATGCTTCCTTGGTTTGGTGGCCAGTGATTAAATTAAAGGCTTCAAATATTAAACTCAGTGGTCAACAAATTATTGCTTGTAGGACCATTCCTGGACCATTTTCGCATGGGTCATAGAATAATTCTTAATGATTATACATCATTCGTACCAGAAATTGATATGGTTAAAGATAGACTTTATTCTGAATTCAACTATACTAAATTATATTCGCTGGTGCGTCTTTCGAGATGGGCGATCAAAAACTGCGCTCTAAGTGAATTAAAATACCAGTGGCTTGCTACTTATAGCTGCCGAATTTCGAAACTTTTTACTAGTGGATCTAACCTGAGGGCCACTGAGTTTGCTTTATCTCTCGGTAGGAACCAGTTAAGAATCTTGACCGCGAGTCTCACTGATCACGGCCATTTTAAAGTACACCTTCAGTGCAAATGGCTAATTCTGCATGCTGTATATTATGATTGCCTTGAAGATGATGAAGACTGCATTCACTTCCTGTGCAGTTGTTCTGCTTTCGACGGAGCTAGGTTGGAAATATTTGACTCTAGGACTATTGTTGAAGATCAGGTGTATTCACTGCCTTGGCCAAAACTTCTTCAGTTTATTAAGGCTGCAGCGTACCGTGCATCGGTCTTTTGTGGCATTGAGTTTGAACCTTGGTTGTCTTCTACAAATTTTAATATTAATAGTGAACCCAATTCGGGATTTCGGCCTTTAAGAATTCGATATAAGGTAAAATTTTTCGAATTTATATCACATTTAATTCGTTCCTCAAATTATTTCATTAGCAAGAGATTTGACATGTAAATCATACGGAATATTGATGATATTGTGTCCACTTGAAATAAAAATTGAACGAGCTGATATACAAAAGAAGAAATAACTATCAAACGTTCTTCAGATCTGAACAATCAAAAGCTAGAATTTATACAAATAATTCTCGTTGTTCTAAAACATCATTTTTTTAAACTATACTATGTCCTTAGGCTGACTATAAAACAAAGATGTTTCAAAAATCGAATAAAGAGCAATTAGGCAAAGGACATAGTAATGAAACATCGAACACTTTACGCTTCAAGATTACAGTAGTTTTTATGAAACGAATTTCTGCAAATCATTAAAAATTATAAAAAATATTATCACAAGACAGCCTACATTGAGGGATAGTATACAGTGTAGAATGAACGAATTATAATAAAATTTTAACATAAGGCTTAAGAACGTTAATGACGTAAACCACTCGGTGTAAAATGTATTTAGCAATGTATTTATCTCTTAAAAACGATCTACCTTGAAAACAATAAAATGTTAGTAACATAGTAATTTTATTTTTCAGGTGAAGATCTGGTTAGGAATCGCGAATTTCTGTAACATATAATGGAGTATATACACGATTGTTTAGCAAACAAGCGATTTTCATATGAAATAAAAATCTAAAATGCTTGTTGTTATATTTTTCGACTTACGAATTGCGATGCTAAATTATCGAGTATGTATTTACCCCAATATCACTTCTTCTACCTAATTAAAATATTGGTCTAACAAATAACTATATAAAAACCTCAGCACAAGAAGCACCAGAAAGATTTAAGTTAAACAATAATGATTATATCAAGTAACGGGCGACTTAAAGGATAAACGCATTGACTCAAAATTAAACGTGAAATGCCGTAGGGATCTTAGCCTGAATTTGTAAACCATTAAAAACAAATTAAGAATTTCATTTGTAATAAAAACCTCAAGAACTTAAATTATTATTCGAATCAGAATTGTAACGTTTTGTGTTATAAATCATTCGACGTACAATTTTATTTTTTATAATAATTTAATTAAATATAATTTATTTATTTATTTATAAATATTACATAAATTTATTAATATTAATCGCCACTATATTATGACACAAACAAATGTGGTTGGCGGCGAACATCACGAGCGACGTGTTGTCGTGTTAGAAATCGAGATGAGACTAATTAGTGATTACCAATTTTGTTGTCGCTCTGTTGGTATACCTAAGAAATGAACTGAACAGAAAACTGTATATGATTAGAATAAATTGCGTTCTCCGTAGAAAATCAACCTAGTGGCGTTTGGCTTTAATTGCCAGGATTTTAAAATTAGAGTGGAAACCTTCATTTGCCGGAGTACTTTAGCATTACAATGAGAATCTCCATTTTCCAGAATATTTTAAAATTAAATCTTACTTTCCAGAATTTCTGGAAATGGAAGATTTTGTTTTAAAATGTTCTAGATAGCTAAATCACGTTTATATACCTTAAATGACAAAAGCAATGGTTAATAACATCTTAGCAAAAATCTAAATCACCAAAAATTTAATTTAATTAAAAGTTGCTTGAAAACGAGTTCTAACTTCAACGTAATTCAAATATGAACAGATCCAATAAACGTCCAAACTCATTAAAAAAAGGAACGATACGGCTTGTTCCAAAATTTCCAAAGTTATATTTTAACCGATTGGCTTAACAGGTTCATTATCAGCCTCAAATTTTAAGTAATACTTATGTACATAGTTGAATTACGCCTCAAAATACATCTTTCTGTAATGCATAAGACCAAGATAAGACTCTATATTTCTGTTTTCTCTGATATTGTAAATGGGCTGTTGAAACTGCCTTGTGATCATAATTTTTTATTTAGGCGTCTGAAGCTACAGTGTTAGCCAAATAAAAGCTTATAGAAAATTTCTTTTAAGTTTTACCAAATATCCAAAAAATCAATGTTGTGAAAAAAACCAAATAAAATGCTTCTTAAAAAAGGAAGACCCAATTAAATTTTTATTAACTACAATTTGGAACAAACGGATGCTTGCTATATATTTTCTTGGAATCCTTGCGCAAAAAGAACCAATATTTTGTGCGGCTTTGAAGAGTTTTTTTTATTTTAGTGTGTGAAATAAAAACGTAATTGTAAAGTGATAACATAATATTCCCAAAAATTAAAATCCCCCAAAATAATCCCAAAACAGGAAAAATAACGTGCCTCAATTAAAAGGAATACTCCATTCAATTTTTGCTAACTACAATACGAAAACAAAAGAAAGCGACACAATTTCTTGTCATCCTTGCGGAGGAAGGACCAATGCTAAGCGGCTTTGTGGAGTTCTCTATTTTAGTATGTGAGTAATTATTAAAAAACACCAGTTCTAAAAAATGTTCCATTTCTATGAATGTTAGAATTTCAAAAAATCGTCAAAGGGGGGGGGGGGGATTTGCGCGAAATCTCTAATCCTCTAAGGTATAATATGTATTAAAATAATGTTTCAAAAGTTCGTTATATTTATAAAACTCGAGTTTTGGAACATTTTGTGGTTTCCCTGTCATGGTTGTGCAAAGGGTCCAATGCTAAAAACAGAAATTTTTGAAAAATGATTTAATGTCTAAGAATGTGAGGATTTTAATAAATCGTCAAAGCGCGGGTTTGGCGCAGCAGCGCCCCCCTCAAAGGTATAAAATGAATTAAAACAAACTTTTAAAATTTGTTATATTTAAAAATCTTTTTGTTAAGGTTTTTTTTACGTATCGATACCAACGCATTTTACTTTCTTTTATGTTAGTAAAATAGAGTACAGTGATCACGAAATTTTTCGACATTGAAATTTTTGGAGATTTATCAATGTCCCATGAGTCCAAAAAATTGGGTTTCGAAGTGGTGTCTGTCTACAGCCCAGACAGTTTAACCAATCAAACTGAAACTTCAAATTTAAACTTTTTCATAAATTGGGAGGCTCCAGCGAATTTTAATTAAAGTTCCCCCAACCGGAAGTGGCCACTCCCGTCGGTCAGAAAAATTATTTTGCAAAACTAATAAATACAAAATGTTTCCAAAAAATAAAAAAAACAAAATACAAAAGAATATAAGTCATATGAACATCTGTTCAAAACAGAAAGTCGTTTGTTGGCCACACCTCAATTTTTTAATTAAAAAAAAAAAAATTTAGAATGAAACAAAATATCGAAAATATAAACCTCTAAAGACATAATCTCGAAAAAAATCTTAACACGTTAAATTGTTTCGAGATTTTATAAAAGGTTGTTTTTTATGATTTGTAAATCATTTTGTATGAATGGAGAAAAAAAAATTCTTTTCTATTTAATAATAGTAGGTCTATACCCAGAGCCTTCTAGAGTATAGAGCCATAATCTTAATGACGTATTTTTTAGAAGCTTTTTTAGTGGTATAACTTTTCAGTGATTTCCATAGAAATCCATAGTAAAAATGGTGTTTTTTAGCTTCAAGTTTTTCAATGAAAAACGCAAAAATATTATAAAATGTTTATTTAAAAGTTTTCTACATATCTTTAAGAACAATATACAAGAAGGCCATATTGGTATTAAGTAAATATTAATTGCAGAAATATTAAAATTAAATTATTGCTAAAATATATTTTTTCGAACTTTCATTTTGAAAAAAACATCAAAGTTGGCTCTGACAAATTAAAATAATACTTGCTAAATTTATCTTTAGTTTTACTAGTGTACGTAAGATGTCTAAAATGGTAAAAGAAAAATACGAAAAAAAATTATTTAATCGCAAAATTATCACACGTTCCTATATTTTGTGAATTTGTTTTGCTTTTCCTACAATTTTTTAACTTGAAATTTCCCCAGGTGGTAATTTTTGGTACGATTTTTCCAAATTTTTACGGCCATCACTGCCATCTATGTAATGTATATTGACTTAATGACCAAACGAATCGTAGTAAGGTTTTGACCAGAATGCTGTTGTTACGAATTTTTTTTTAATATTTTGGTTTAAATAAATCAATTATTACAAGAAAATGAAAACGATTTACTTAAACGATATTCATATATGTTGAAATTCAAACATTTATGAAAGTATTTCAGAAATCATAATTAAGAATTTGTAACGTTTTCTTTTAAAAATTTGTCTTAGGAAAAAAAGAGATTTCCCATATGTTTTGTGTGTTTTACTATGAAAAGTTTCGTTTTTTCCTCGTTTCTAATTCCCTTATAAAAGCTCAGATTTTTTGATTATGGCACTATAAAATACAGGGTGCTCTGCTATACCTCGTGTCTCGTTAATTGTAAATTTCCTTAAAAGCTCGCCATACAGCTACTCTCTAAACTATCGATTAAAATTATTCCTGTTTGTTCTTCCTTCTTAGGATTATTGTGGAAGAAAGCTCTTAGCATTATATACCTTTAGAATTTTATGTGTTTTGTTGTGTGGCAAATTTTATTGATGCATCTTTTTGTATTTATTTATTTAATAGTTGATAGAAAAATTACCGAATTTACACAAACCTCCAGGTAATATGAGTTTTTGGGACAAAGCATGCAATTCGCGCATGTGATTATTACCTCTGTTCGAAAAAAAACCCATAGTAAATGCTGGTCCAGCGGTTTCGTGCTGTTTGAAGTTGAATTACGTCAGCGTTTAAATTTCTGTCCGAATCCTGTTTTAAAAGTCAAACTAATTTATAAGTTATATAAAGTTAGATTACAATATTTAAGTCAAATTAATTTTATGAAATATCTTTTTACATTTTACCAAACTTAGTTTGCACGTTTCACAGTAACATGATTTTATAAACCGTACATTCAGCAGTTACAAATACAGGCGATATCTCTAACTTTGCATAGATTAAAGTATTCACATTAGTGAATTATATATTTATTGTTTACTATAAAATATTTAATAAAAATTAACAATACGGCGATGATAGAAACTAGAAAGGCATAAGGTTATGGGACACCCTACAGTAAATTATTTTGTTTACTCAAATTCCTATCTAGTATTTCGAAGGAAAACTTTTGGTATCTCTTTTATTCCCACTATTTCCAATTTTATGATAACAACTCAAAAACTCAATCAATATAAATAATAAGAAGCTAGACTTGTTCCATTAAACATCTGTGAACGGAACAGAACCTTATAATAATGTAAAAACAACTTTTAATTGATATATTCACACATTTTTAACTAAAGTAAATAGAAAGTTCTCATAACTTTAAAAAATTCAGATATTCTAGATTTCAAATCAAAATTCCAGGTTCAGATAAAAAAAAATTGGATCTACCAAACTCCTCCAACCATTTACATTTTACACACCTTTTCGGTCATTTTAAAAGATGTTACCGCCTTTCTTAAATTTGGAGGCCCCTTGCCCAATATCACAATTGGTCACGACCATGCCACCAAATCACAAACTCACAATAAGATTATTTAGAACGTGTTGAACAGCAATCAAAATCGCATTCGCCATTTTTCTTCTTCAACCTTTAACAATTAGATCCAGTTACACATCTCTAGTAAACTGTTGAAAATCCTTAAATGTTTAAATTATTCCATTAAGAGATCATCCACAACGTTCAAAAATGCTTTTCTGAAAATTTGTGGCGTTTGTTCAGGTCACAATATTATGTGAGCAACGTGAGAATTGGCCGATCTAATTCTTTACTCAGTGCTTCAATCTGGACGGGCATCGCTGTGGACCATTAGAGAATACAAAATAATAAAACACAAACAATACAAAATCAGAATTAACATTAATTATCTTTAGTTACAGAATCACACCTCATTAAAGGCCGGCATTCACCGCTATCATTAAAATGTAATTAAATGTCAATAAAACGTTCATAGAAATGGGAATGTCTTGCTATATTTAAAAGCTTGTCTTGACGATATTATTAGTCACCAGCAAAGTATTTTAGGTAAATTTAGAAATTTAAATTCCATATTACACGGCAATCTATTCATTTTGTCTTAAAGACACCAAGGGAACAATTGTTGGAATTTCGAAGGTATATTAACTGTAGATAAATATTTACTTCGAAAAGTTCGACATCTTATTACAAAAACTATATTTTTTCAAAATTTCGGCCAAAACTATTAATATTTGGGAGAATGGTAGGCGAAACAAAAATAATAAAAATGTATAACCGGAAGGACGGACACGGAATTTTTTTAATACATGTTTTGGAGTCCTGGTAACCTAAATCGATGACAAATGTAAAAATCTGGAACACTTTTTTTCGCGGTTGCAACACTTGTACAATACGCAATACAACTTTGTTACAGTATGAAAAATAAAAATTAAGCTCAAAAGCAACATAGCTAAAAAAGTCAAGTCTAAAATTATTCAAAGTTTATGTTTCTTGACTTAATCTTAAAAATTCAGATGCCCTAACCTTAAAATTTAAAAATGCTAAAAGTTTAATTTGGAATTTTTATATTCATTTAAATTTCGTTAATTAGTTTTCTTATAATTCCGAGAGTTATCTAGAGAATTAAGGCTGCGGACACATAGTGAAAATCACCCTTATTTTAACACAAACAAAAATTTTTTGTTCGACATCTTTTTTGTTTTTCTTCTCTGTTATAATATTGTTTTGTATAAAAATTAAGTTGACCTAGCGAAGACATTTTAATGGCGTCCATAATTTGGTCATTCTTAATTTTCCTCTTTTAAAATGGCATAGAAATATTTATTCGTGTGCTATGTGAAAGAAAAAAACAACACTTTATTAGTTTTACAGTACTTACAAAATTTACTGAAAATAATATGAACCGAAGTATATTTTATTACGTACTGGAAAAATACTTGCTTAGAAATTTTTCAAAAAAAATTCTTTTGGGTTTTATTCAGTAAAAAATACTGCCAGTAAATGTTTCGTAATAGAAATCAGGCATAAGCAGCTTTCTATTTATACATTTCAATCACTTGTAAGCAGTTTTGAATTAAATACTATAAACTTACGTGGCCATTTTCCTAACTTCAACATTGTGCAACCGGCGAGGCAATTAATTCGTATTTATGATTTATTTGAAATTATTTTACATTAATTTATAGTTGTTTACTTAATAATGTATTGTGAAACAAACTTAAACTTCGGCACTTTTCTTCCCTCTTTCTGAGAGAGGACCGTTTTGAAGCTTAAAAGCATAAAAGTTGATCCATCTCCCTAAAGCTTCACATTTTGCTATTTACAATAAGGTGGATTTTGAAATTTTTTCAAAACCCATAAGTAAACTCTTTTTCAAACCTTGGTTTTAACTCTAATGGTTCAGAGGTTGTTGGGAATCGTAACATGTTTATCCAAATTTACAGGAAATTTGGCCGTTATCACAGAACCAATTAGAATCCTGTTACCGAAAAAAGTTGCTTGGCATTCAACAATTTAACAGAAAGAAGCGTTCAAAAATATTAAATTAATTGTGTTTTCAACGCCTATTCTTCGTTATTAAAATAACAATTTACCATTGGAAGCGTTGACATCAGCAGAACACAACTACCCTCAGCTCAAATATTGCGAAATGTTATTAATTATTCACCAAAAATCAAATATATCGTTCAATAAGTATTAAATCGTGATTGTCAATCAGTAAACAGGAAAGAAGGCAACAAACCACAGTACCGTGTATTAGTGGTTTTCTCAATGAGTTAATGAGACAAATCATTTCATTGATTTACCACGAAACGGCAATGTACTTTGACTCCTAAAAATTCATCATACTAGGTTGGAAAAGCGCCAACCAACATAAAATTCCAGAATAACTAAAATCGTATCTGACGTTAAACGTACAACTATTATTCACATCAACACTTCTTTGGTCAGAGACAAAGCTTACTACTAAAGAGATTAAAGAACACTTCGAATCGTGTTCATTATACCAACAAACACAATGCATTAGAGTTATATGTTTATCAATTTGTTGCGCTTGTTGGTCTAATCAAAATTAATTTTTATAAAATTCGAAAGACCAATTAGCTTAATATTGTCAAATTTAATTATTTTTAAGTGCTTTGTCCAATGTCAAACTTCTCCTTCTTATTCGCATGTCTAGAGTTTACTCGATGTTGGTTAATTTGTATATGATTTGCGAAATCAAGTGAAATTGTAATCTAAAATAATGCCAATTTGAGAATTTCAAACTTATTAAAAATTATTTAAAGATATGCTAATATTTTATAAATAAAATAGCTTCCCTAGTTTTGCGCACGCATTAGATTAATTAACATAAATTGCGCCACTGGACTGGAAACAAAAAAAAGTTTTTTAAAATATTAGAAAAATATGAAATAATTACCCACTCCGCGCATACGTTCACGTATTTAACCCCGCAAAAAAAAAATTTTTGTTTAACCCATTTTAATAAACTAACTTACACTAAACACTATTCCCACTGTGTGTACACACACACACACATATATATAATACTATATTTTTAATTAAATAATTTATTCACTAAAAATTATAAATTCATAATTTTTATTTAATTTAGTATCATTTTTACACATCGTTAAATTTTAATTTATTATTTTGTTAAAAAAAGAAATATTTATTTTTAGTTTAGTTTGGGAAAATATAATATCGATTTTGTTCCCAGAACAACCCCGACGGTGTATATAATATATCATATGTAAATATATCGCTTGTGCGTCAGCCAAAAAAATAAGGTCTTGCCCTTAATACGTTTATAATCGTTGTGTTTATCTTATTATATATATACTCATTGCACACGCAAATTCTTCAAATGTTGTACACATACACGAAATAATTAAAAAATATTCTTTCGGGAAAATGTAATACAACCGAGATGGATACATGTAGGGCACCCCTACACTAGATTAGCTAAAAGCTCTTGAACGCAAGTCGGGTGAATAATTTTCCGTATTTTTTGTACGATTTTCTTAATTTTCTTTTTTTTATTTCTATATTCAAACATATAAAGATATTTTTTTTTATCTACTTGTGATATGAAAATATTTAAAACGAAAAGAAAAATTAGAACACGTAGCTAGAACGTGCTCTATTGATTAAAAATTTTCATTGATTTTAGTTTAAAAATTCACAAACATATAACACAAAAAAAAATGGAAATTAAAATTAAATTTTTTTTGTCTATGGCTATGTATATCAAAAACGAAATGAAAATTCTCTGATTTTCATGTATACATTGTGTATACACACATTAAACAAACAGTGAATTTTAATCACGTAAATCGTACACCAAGTTGTAATGTTAAAACCAATTAAAATGATCTAATTACGTGTCGATCACGATTTTATATCTGTTCAAGGAGGAACACAGATTTTTATATAATTAACCGTCTGTTTGTCTACTTTATTATTGGATTACCATATGATTTCAAGACGTATGTATATACTGTAGTATATACCAAACCACAACAAAATCTTTTCTTTGTCACAAAATTCCAATTCGACAATATATATTTACCTTTTTCAAATCTCTTCCAAAAAAAAAAAAAACAGATAAACGAAATAATTTCTTTTCGATTGAAATGAATCACAAAATTAGTATAATTAAACTTAGCATATTTACTAAATGAAAATAAACTACTATTTAAATAGAGCAGAGAACATACACATTCAGAATAGTAAATTATAATTAAAAAAAAAATAATTTTATTTTTAATTAAATTAAATATTTGCATAATACAAACATAAAATGCTGGAAAAAGATCCTAATTTGTTTGGAAAAATTGAATATAATGGTCTAATTTAAATATAGTTTCGCCTCTCTACATACCTCTTACTTTATAATAATATGTACAGTTGGTTTGTGCTAAATTTTCACCTTGCCTCATCCATACATTTTGAAATTCATTCATTCTTTGCAAAATTTTTCACATTTCACAACAAAAATTTGTTTCTCCTCATACCTATCCAGTGTTGTTTATACAGATGTATAAGTATAGAGCATATACGTATATATGTATCTAAAGTCGAATCGGGCTCCTCCTGCTACATGTGATATATTATACTAAATACTGTGACACTAAAAAGAAAAATTATTATTATTTTTATTGCAAAAATTGGAATTTTCAATTTGGTTTTTCCGTTTTTTGTGTGTTCATTTTTGAACAAAAAAAAGAAAAAAAAAATTATTATAGTCTTGTCTGTTGACAATTTGAATTGAATTTTACGTGAGTCAACAGAAATTTATATAATACTTGTATGTTTGTAATAGGAAAATTAAAATTTGTTTAACATAAAAGTAGAATCCATACAAACACACGCAAGCACACATAATATGAACACAGAACGAACGAATGAACCACCACTGATGATGATGATGTGTGTTAATTCTAGGGGAATTAACTTACTGTCGGTCGCATTTCAATTTCTAATTTCGGTCTAATATAATAATATTCACGAAAAATATTTTAGAACAAATAAGCCGGAGGTGGAAGGTGGTATGTACCATTATAAACATTTAAAACAACAAAATATTTCTTTGTCTTTATATTTACATTAAACATTTTTTGATCTTAAGATCATTTATCATAATGTAATTTGTTTTTTTTTTTTATATAACACAATACACAACAAGTGTCTTGTACTTGTTTTAGTTTTCTGCGTCTGTTGTTTCATCTGACAGAATTTTTTTTGTACACGACAAAAACAAATTTGAAAAATTGATACACACAGTTGTCTGTCTAGATTAATATTTAAACACTAACAACAATTGAAAATAAATTTGCTTGCTCAAAAGGTGTGTCGCGCACAGCCTTTTTCAAGTGAATTATTAATATTCTTGCACATACATATATGTACATATGTACATAAGACATTTTGTGTGGTCTCTCTATCTATATTGTAGTTAATACAAATGTCTACCGCAAAACATGTTAATCATTTTTAATGAATTTATTTATTAATATGTCATTAGATTTTATTAATTGAGTTTACAGTTCCCAAATACGATATAGTTTATAAAAATATATTTAGCTACTGAGTTAGCTGTTAAGTTATTTTGGGAGGTAATCCGCAAGATTGGCAAACTGCCATTTAAATTTTAATCTTATACTAAAGTTACTAAAGATAGAGGAACAATTTGAGGATTGGTTGTACACCGAAATCCTCCTTTCTTCCTAATCAAAAATCTAGTCAAATTTAAATGGGGGGGGGGGAGGGAGCTAGTCGAATAGCTAAGTAAATCAAAACGGTCCAATAAAGTTAACAGAATGAGATGATGTTATGTGGTAAAGAACAAGTTGAATTGTTAGTTGAATTAAATTTAATACCTTCCAAATTCGACTATCCCTTTGCAGTGTCACAATATTATTATACCTAAAAAGGATTACGAAAAAGCAAGTAATCAACTGCAGCGTACAGACTAAAATATGTTCCATACCAGTAGAAGGTGGCACAGGTGATAATAATTCTAAATCTGAAGTGGCTGCCAATGGCTTTATTCTTGAATCTTTCTACATAAGAAACTTACAAGAAGTAATCAAATCTTAAGCTAAAGTTATTACATAATTTAAGTCTTAACCAATGTTAATACTTATTGTTAATGCTCACAATTTAACTAGCTTAGATTATACTTATATGTATAACCTAAATATTTAATAAATTTAAGGTTCACAGATTCATCAGTGTGAGTGGATCTGTTCTTATCAGTCGTCCCTGGCCAAATGAATACTTTAATTGTTTCTTTAATGGTTTTAATCTCAAGGTGTTCATGTATATTACTATTTCGAATGTACCACGGAACATTGGTAATACTGTACAGGAGTTCTCTGTTTGAAGCGCCAGTGGATCCCCATAACTGAATATCATATGTCAGTACAACTTTATTGGTCAATGACAACTGAGATTTTCTTCCCATCAACCATTACAATTTGGAAAATGTAATTTTCATTTGGTTGCGCTGAAAAAAATGATTTTTCCACGTTACTGTTACGTACTACCACCAATGTTATAGAATGGCTGTATCATCAACAAATGTTGATATTATTACTTTGTTGCTTACAGGTAAATCAGCTGTGTACAACAAGTATAATATTACCGGCTAATTATTTAAGGCTATTCGCAGAGCAAAAAGGAAAAGTTGGCGGGAATATGTGTCCCAAATGACACATAGAACCACAATTAAGGATGTATGGAGTTTATATAATAGGGTGAATGGTAAACATTTTAATGTGAGCAATGTAGTATGTGAGAACAGAGAAAAAGGTGAAGAATTCATAAGAATGGTATTGAATGTAAGCATTGATTTGAATGTAATAAATGAAGTTGATAGAATGAGTAGCAATGAAAGAATGGATTGTAATTATGAATGGGGAGAGTCCTGAGAGTGTTAGATAGATCAAAATCTACCATTCCAGGACGAACCGAGTAAGTTATAAAATTATTCGGTTGTTGAGTAACTCAGCAAAACACAATTTGCTTGAGATACTCAACAAAGTGTGGATGGGTTCAAAAATACCGGACAAATGGAAAGAGAGCAGGGTGGTTTCCATCCCAAAACGGGATAGAGATCCAAGTGTGGCAACAAATTATCGAGGCGTTTTAAATGGAATGATGAAAGAATGAATGAAAGATTTTGTGAATGAAAATAATTTGTTGCCATCTACAGCATTTGGATTTCGAAAGAACCACTCTGCAATCGATTGTGTGGAAAAGTTTGTTTGGGAAGTAAGAAAGGATAATATGAAAGCTGTTGCGGTATTCTTGGACATTGAAAGAGCTTATGATTACGTGGTTCCGTGGAAATTACAACAAATTCTCTCGAATTTTGGATTTTCACGGAAAGTATGGATGTGGATAAAAGATTTTATGACGGTTGGAGTTTAGGTTGGAGGGAGTTGCAAATGTGGGATTTCCACAAGGAAGTAAAATATCTCCAGCTCTGTTATACCAGCGAGATACACTACATCAATGCAGACAACCAAATCGTTCTGCAATTTGCAGACGATTTTGTAGTAATTGGAAAAGGGAGAAGTATTGATGTGGCGACTTAAAGAGAAAATGCATTCAATTAATGAAACTAGAAAATGCATGTGCAAGAGTGGTATTGGGGGCGATTAACTCAACCTCAATACACACTCTGTGGTCTGAAATGGGTGATTCACCTCTTGATTACAAGAGAGAGTGGATCACAGTGAGAGAGTCGGTGAGAATGATAACTAAGAAAAATGAGTTTTGGAATGAGATGATAGTAAGATTACAAAGTAGGGCGGTGTACAAACCGACATATAGAACTAGCATTGCACTTGAAAATTTGAACATGTTTCTGAGTATAGGCAATGCTGGTCCGCAATCCGTTCCTAATAATCTTACTGTATGTTTGAATATGGAGGAATATAATAAGGGAATGAATGAAGTTATCGCCAAAATTATGTTTGGGAAAATCAGTCAGCGGTATGTGCAAGATGATATCGTTTATACAGATGCTAGTGTGAATGAGAATGGAGTGGGTGTTAGTGTCTTTATGCCTGGTAAGAATGTTGAAAAGTATTTTAAAGTAGACAAAAGATTCTGTATAATGAACGCTGAACTGATTGGAATGTTTGAAGGAATTAAACTGGCTGTGAATGAAGGAGAGAGGAAAAGAGTAATATTTTCCGATTCTCAGAGTGGTATATGTTTGCTAAAATATTGAGGTGGAAGGCAAGGCAATGTGTATGTTGGTTTGATTTTTGAATGCGTTCGAGACTGTCAACGTGATGTGACCGTACAATGGATCCCGTCACATAGACAGATCGAAGGGCATGAAAGGGCCGATATGTTAGCTAAAAAGGATACATTGAATGACATGGTTCAGGAGTATGGAAGGAAGGATGCAAGAGATGTACTTCGAATGCTTCAGATGAATCTGTGGAGAAAATGGAAGAATGAATTTAATGAGAAAAGTTTAACGAAAGGAATGAAGTACATAGTGCTCTGTGGTACTCCTTTGAGAATTCCGTTCTTTAAGGAGCTCAAAGGAGATATAAGAATGTTGCGAACGGTTGAGAGAATTAGGCTGAACCATGGAAACTGGAAGGAATGCTTGTGGAAACGCCATTTGAGTGGGGACAAAGATTGTGAGTTGTGTGGAAGTGTGGAGGATGTTGAACATCTTATATCGGCTTGTCCCAGATACAGCCAATGTAGATCAAAGTTCAGCATCCTGCGGAATGCAAGAAATCTAAGTGATTTATTGAACGAGGGTGGTTTTTTGGCTTAGAAACAAATGTATGAGTTTATTAGGATGAGTGGGATAGCAATTTGATATAAAATAAGCAGCCGACAGAATATGTGTAGGGAGTAATCCGGATCCATTTTAAAGTTTAAAATTTTTTTTTGCTTATTGAAATATGAATTAAAAAGATGTAAATAAAAATTGTACATTTTGTATTTTTGGCAATATGGCTCTAATGTATGTAGGAGCCAGGCCTAATAAAAAAAAAAGAAAAGAAAAAGATATTTAACGTTTCCAATTGGACCATAAAGATACTGTTAAAAATTTCTGCAATTGCTAACTGATCAGAAAGAACAATACCCGTTGGGTCAAAAATTTGAGTTTTTGGTTTTTTTGATCTGTTTTGACCAACGAGTTCAAAAATTATTCAACAACTATACTATATTCAAAAAGGTATCAGTAAAAATTGGAATGAGGACTTTGACCTTAATTTCGTTATTACAAATTTTGGCTTTCGCCGTAACCTAGTATGAAATGGCATTACCATTACATTTATTCTGCACCTTACTTCGTTGTCCGTTTTGACTTCTAAATTTTGATCGATTTTTTAAAATTTTGTTTGAAATTTTGATACAAATTTGATAAATCTGGGATATCTTGTTAAATTCCCTTTTGTTGATTTGTTAGAAATTTAAACAATAAAGGCAGAGATATAAGTTTAGAGTAGCTTAGAAATACATTTCCAAAAATTGGATTTTAAAACTAGAATTTGATTTGTAGCAGTTCTAGAACGCGTACTAGCAAAAGTTTCGATTTGAAAATTTAAAAAAATTGGCAAATATTTGAAACAATTTCTACTACATAATGTACACTATAAATCCTTGAAATTTCAGAATTTAGACTATTTTTTTAGAAAAACATGTCACGAATGCTATTTTTAGTTTTTGAACATATTTAAAGGGTACCCGAAACATGCTCGGATAGGAAATATAAAGCGATCTATAAAATTTGCCATTCACAGTGCGCTACCACGGTTTCTGTATAATATTCCTCCAAACAACACGTGATATGTAACGCGTGCAATTAATACCTTGTCTTATCATACTTAAAAACTCATGTTCAAACTTAATGGTATATCAATTTGAAATCCGCAACTTTCTAATTTATTATACCCGCATCAGTCATTAAATTCTACGAAAAGTTCCTCGACATCCACCTACGTACAAACATATATCAAAATTCTCTCCCTACATTTCGTCAACATTTTTAATTCGCGCTCATATAGTAATAATATATGACTGGAAAATCGCATGTTTATATTATTTAATTATCATTTTTAATTTCGAACCATAAAAATATAAATATAAAACCATTTTTTTTGCTCTAATTTTAATTTTCAATTTTTACAAGCAATCCGCGTACCTACTGCTCCGTGTGGGCGGGCGGTTAGGATGGTTTTATGTTAAAAAAAAATCCTTTTTTTGCTTTCATGGTTTCGTGTGATAAAATATTGATAAGAAAGTCAACACAGAATTTTTTTTTTTTTTTATGATTTAAAATAAATTTACTTATTGTTTGATTTTAATTAGAATAAATTTTTATTATTTTGTACGGTTATATTCCATCGTCGTCGTTGTCGTACGAGTGTTTTCAGAAAAAGACGTTTATGGCTTTGATAATGCTAGTATAGTAATGACCTGATTGTAAACACATACACGCAAATAAATTTTATGTTTTACGACATTTTTTATTTTATTTTTGGAAAATCTCGACTACATCCCATAATTTTTATTATTATAAATCTCTCGTATATTATAGTTATGCATAAAATGGGATTTACGTAACATACGACCTAATAACCATATGGCAATGTCTTTAACATTAAAACTAATTAAAATCCTTTTATATCATTTCAGGAAGCACAAACGGAGGGCAAATGAGGAAACGAGTATGTGTGGGATTTTGATGATCGAATCAAAATTTTGGACAATTTTATTATTTTGAAAATTAAACGCAATATCAAGCGAGATTTTATTTTCTAATTTAAGTTTTGGTGTGCGTGCAAAGTGAATACGCCCAAACACAAGTATATTATAAAAAAAAATAGAAGCAAAATAATTATATTTAACGTAATCTGACAATCAATATGAAAAGCTTAAGAGAATTCTTTATTTTTGGATTAATTATATTATTAATTGGAGGACATTCAATTAGGATTACAAATGGATTAGATTTGGGTAAGTACATAACATGATATCTAAAATAAATCCTTCCGATTTTCCCGCCGTCTGGTTTTCGCCATCAGGAATTCTTCTTGTATTTCTGCTTGACGTGCTGCCTCCGCCTCTGCGGCTAAGACCGCTTCATGTTCTCGTATCGCCTCATCGGATAATTCTTGCACCAAATCGATATGATTCATTATGCCCTTTTTAATAAAATATTGAAAATTCACCGACACTGTTAACTTGAATTCCATACCCGAAATCTTTTGCAATTTTTGCCAATGGAGATTTGCCCAACACGGATTTTTTAAACACTCCATCACCTGGACGATGGGTTTAAAATCATCAATTTCATTTATAAAGGTTTGGCACACAATCTGTAAATTTTGATTTTCTTCAAACACGATTTGCACCTCTTCCAAAGTATCCTCATACTCAGCGATCGTTGTTTTGATTGATTCCAAATCAGTACCCGAAAATGGATTTCCACACCAAACTTCTATGTACTTTCGGAGATCGGCTCCCGTTAGCCACAATTTACGATACGGCTCAAAATTATTCACCATTGTAGTGATTCCAGTCAAATCGATTGGAGCATTTTCAAACAATTTTTGTCGTTTATTCAACACTTTGCCGAGTTCCATCAAATCGTCGATGCTTTTCCAAATTTTTTTGATGTCGATCGAAAATTCTGTAGCCTTCGAGGCATCGTATTGGGTGCGATATACATCGAATTGTACATTTAAACCTTCGACCCGTTCATCATACGTCGACAAATCGAATATTTGATTCTTTTGAAATTTTTCCGTATCCGTCTCGTACATTTCTTTGGTCACCGGAATTTGATTTTGAATTTTCAGCGGCCATGCGATTGCATCCCACTTCGTTTTGAAATCAGAATTCGGTAAGGGATACCTAAAATAATCGAGTATTTCATATTCAAATAATTTAGTTCGCATTCCTTCCTCAGTGGTTTGAATTAATTGCGGTATTGTTTCGATCCAACCGTTAAGTTCGAAAATGTGTTCGATCGAGATGGGTCGCTCGTTTAAACGTTTCATAATGGCCATATAAGATTCGATGATTGCAATCGTCTCATTGGTAAGCCGATCGGTAAACATTTCAAGAATTTTTGTTTTCAGCTCTTGCCGTTTGATATACAAAAATTGTTTCAATGGATCGGTAATAACATTAAACGGGCCGATTATAATTGATGTTGGTATTACCCGCATAATGTATTCCATCATTGCATATTGTAGGGAAATTAACTCTTTGATTTCTTGTGGCGTTTTAGTATGAACCTCTTCGAGAAATGTATTTATATCTAAATTATAGAACTCAACGAATTGTTGATACTTTAGGCAGTATGCTTTCAACGGTATCACAGCTTTTTCATACGATTTTATTACGCGTTGACGACGTTCCACCATAATCTCGTCGAGTAAGCCAACTGAGGATAAGCACAAATTTTTCGCAAATACTAGTCCTACAAGTAAACGTGGTTCAATTTCAGAAATTGAATGGGTTTGCATGATTGCATCGTCGAACAGTTTAATCAAAGTTGGAATGAATTCCGCGGGATCGGTCGAGTACATTGTCTCCGTTCCGCTGATCTTCAACGTTAGCGTGAATACAAATGGATAAGCTGATTGAAATGGGCTGTTGATCAGATCGATTCCCCATGTATAATTTTCCGTACATGACATTAGGACTGTGCATGGATTACACAATGTATCGGTGAAATGTTCTGTGGAGCTCAATACTAAATCTCGAAGTGACGATTCCATGCGCAATTGTACTAAAATCATGAACCGACACAATTTCGCGACCAAATAAATATCCCAACTTTTGACACTGATGTCAAACCACCCCTTTCCAATGAATCGCAAATTTAAGCATATTTCTTCCGACATATTGTCAACCCAGAATCCTTTTAAATATTGCATTGTGCTTTTTCTCGATTCAAGTTGAATTGAATAAAAATCGGCAAGCGTTGCATTTTTTGTCAAATTTAGATTAAATAGTGACATTTTGCTTACCTTTTGACAAGATGCAACAACCGTCCGCATTGCAAATAAGCTTTCGTCCAGACAGTATAATATACCTTGTTGCAATATCTTGACTCCGTAATTTACAAAATTTTTAAATCGCAGCGAATGCTCACTGAATTTTATTGTTTTATATTCGGAGTTATCAAATATATTGGGTACGGGCAGGACAATTCCTTGAAATTCTTCGGGATTTCGTTGAAAATTCATTTTCAAATCAATTTCACAGAAAACGCGTTGATACTCTAGTTTCACCTCCGCTATTAAATTTTCGATCTGGGCTTGTTTATCATTCTGCATATTGATTAGGCGGCAAATTTTTTTCAACATTTGATGACTCAGTTCCTGTATCCCGGTCAATTTCATGCAGTCAACGAGTACTGAGAATTTTAGAAAACGCTCACATTCCCGGCGTGAATCGAGTGCATATTTTAGGCGGTCGACGTAGTAAAAGGGATTTTCGGCAAGAAAATTAAAATAAAGCTTTGGGATCAAATATTGGTGTCCCGTCTCTATATCGGTGACGTAAAATCGATATTTTGCTTCATTGAAGCCGAATACAGAAACGGTTCTAAATTTAAAATTTTTCTCATTTGGTCCATCGGGAAGAAATGCTTTTGCCGGAACGGGATGTTGTATACCATTAATTACGCCCAATTTGAACCAATCCGTGGGCAACATTACGGCATAAATAAAATTGTCAAACCATTGGAGTGGAAGTTTATCCTTTTGTTTTGTTACATGAACCGGGATCAGATCGTTCAGATCGATCCCCGATTGAACTACTAAGTCTTGAATGTTTTCTACAGCAAACCGGCGTCTCTGTCGTTCGACTTCAACTTCGCGTGGAATTTCGCCTGGCGGTGCAATCAACATTTTTTGTACCTTCGGTTTAATTGTTTGGATTGGGAATTCAACCTTTATTTTACCCGGATATGTTATCCATCGTTGAGCCGGTGCCAAATATGTAACAGTACTCTTCCCCGGATTGTGTTGATGTAAGACAGGTGCCGCTTTTGACCCCGTAACATTCCATGTGTACATATTATGTACATAGCAGCCGGCTACATTATTACCGCCGTCTAATTTATCATTGGATGTGGAAGCTTGTATTTCGGAGAAGTATGCACGATTCTGTTTTGGGTATTCCATTTTACTAGAGAAAAAAAAAATTTTTGTTTGTGAAAATTTATGACAACTCAAGAAAATATATGAATTCCGCTTTTTGCCGATGACGACTGCCTGTGTATTTTTATGTGTTGGTTTTTGATTATTGGGAAGGCAAAGTGGAAAAACATTTTTGTGTGTGTGTGTATCTGTGTCTCTTTATCTTGGCATTACCATGATTACCAGATGTTACCAGGGATTTTTTTTATTCTTTCTCATTTTAAAATATTCTGCTTCGTTTTTTTAATGGTGAAAATAAATTTTCATTTTTCTTGGAAAAACAATGAAAAATTTTATTTTAATTAATTCCTATCGTATTTTATAGAACATTTTTTTTGTTTGTTTCTTCTCTCCGCTCATCGTCGTCTCGCAAGGTGATTTCTTCTACTTTTTATAACTTTATATTTTATACTGTCGGTTTATTATTGTTGGCTTGTTCGACAAACATACCACAAAAAAAAAAAAACTAGTTGAAATGTAAATAAATTTGTTTACATGAAAAACTTTGACATTGTATTTTTGATTGTCTTTATTTGGCAATTATCCCAAGAATTTTCCATTTTCTTTGTCAGTTTAATTTTCTGTTTGGTTTGTTGAATTTGTAAATCAATCACCGCACTTGTATACAATACAATAAGAAAAAAAAATCTAATTTTCCAGACGAACTGAATTTTGGTTAATTAAGATACATTTGGTGTTAAGTGATTCGATTAATAAATCAAAGCGCGATTTATTTTGGTAATTTGTAACCAAATTCTTTATCGCCATATGACTATTTTTGCATTGCGCACATTAAGCAAATTGAACACAATGAAATTGTAAACTAATTACTTGCCAAAAATTATCACATGATTCACTCGTAAATCTGATTTCCTAATGGAATTCTAACGAATTAAGAAAAACTCGTTAATACAATTATATAACGATTTGGTGTAAATTTATGATAACAAACAAAAAATTAAATCGATAAACCAATCTAATTTCAATTAAATAAAAACTAAAACCTACAAACCATATCCCACACACAAACACACAGCCACACACCAAGCAAGAGAATGAGAGAGCCGAAATCCAATTTGGTTTTACTAAAGAAAATTAGAAATAAACGAAAAACTTAATTAATTTTTAGTAAGTTTCCACAAAAAAAAAAAAATTAAAAAGGAAAAAAAAGTCGGCACATACATAACACAACAATAGCAACAAATTATAACGAATTCCACGTTATTAAATAACAAACACAATCTAATTTTACGAAAAACCGAAATTAATAATTCACTCTCTTATTTTAACCCCTCGCACTAGATCCCATCTCCACCCATCCGAAAATACTAAAAGCCAATTTTCTTGTGTTTGAAAGGTAGATGGTATATAAAAGATGAGTATACAATAGGTATAGATAGGTACATATAGAGACGTTACATTTATACGTTCAAAAAAACTAACGAAAATAATAATAACACACTTACTAAATAGAATATTTATGAACTCAAAACGTAAATTACAAGGAAAATTGGATAAAACAAAAGTAAAAAAAAGGAAATTCTAAGGAACACATAAAAGCAGAAGAAGAATTTTCATCTAATCTAAAATATAATACAAAAAACAAAAACAACAAAACGACAAAAATAAAAATAAAACTTAAATTATAAATAAACCAAATAAAAACAACAACAAAAAAAAAGGAAAAATAACAAGAAAACTAGAAACATGAAAATGAAATTAAATAAATAAAATAAAATAAATAAATATAACAAGAAAAAAAAATATTTTCTTCTGAAAATGAAAATGAGAATGGAAAATTTGAGTGGAAAACTAATTAGTAAAAATTTGTTGGATTTTTTATTTTTATTTTAGTGGTTTATATAAATAAGGAGTCGACCCCTATTTATATATATCTGGGGGGTACACAATACCGAATGTTTTGTTTTATATCTGCAGTTTTATTTGATCCGAACGATTAATCAAAACTTTGTGTCAAAAACTATATTATAAAAAAATAATTTGACAGCGTTAGAGGTTAGTAGGTTATACATGATTTATTTATTTGAATTCTTCGCGATTTCGCTCATTTCGTTGCCTTACTATTTTTAACGGTATTATAATATGTTTACTATAACGGTTTTTAAGTAGCATATAGAAATCATAATTTTGAAATTTCTGAACATTTTGATTTATTATTTGGTTAACGCCAAATTAGAATCTTAAGTGTTGATCGTAGGAACTGGTGGTCATATTATAAGAATATTACAAATATATTTAAAAAAAGAACAACAGTAGAAAAATTTGTTCTTGAAACCTTGGTTACCATTAAGATCGTGGCTAGGCCACCAACATGGTTAACAAAACAGGTAGCACATTTTAATTTCCTATAATTCACAATTTGTGCAACCACTCTATGCAATCTTTTCTGGGTCTTAAGGCAGTCCCAACTCTCGCAGTTTATTTTACAGTCCTACTTTATGCAGTAGTAGCCAAATCGAGGACATACGGCTATAGACCCGTTCTTCTGTTGACATGAAAGGTGGTTCGGTCCATGAATTTTGCACTATTAACATCATAGGTCTTAGTTGTGTTCAGTGTCATTGCCGCTTGTAATCAGATTGATTGATTGATTGATACGGATGTACGACCAAGCCTCAGCAAGATTCCCGGATACGCCGGATCCACCGTACACCCTTTACATAAAGCACAACCGAGGGATAGGAAAGGGATGTTAGTACTAAAGACTCGACCCGGTTTTAACCACCTATGCAGTCGATAGTTAGTAAACTTATCAGTAGGGCTGTGATTTTTAGGTTAAAATCTTTTCGAGCTGGAGTCACGTTTAAGTGTTTTCGTTACATAGAAGCATGATTCATAAAATTTTCTTTCATATGGCATCGGTTTGTTAGCATCTTTTATCACCTTTTCAGTCGGTGGGAACCATTTTGACCTAAATAAATATTTTTGAAGTTTTTTGTTGCCTAAATTGTATAGTATTCAAAATCATTTACAAAATAATCATGAAATGTTCGCATTTTACATCAAATTGATATCGTATATTTTTGGTCTACGGAAATGAATTTTGAAACAAGGAACAAATGTAAACGCTACATAAAAAATTTCCTCGATAAAAAAATGGGATCGGTATAAAATTTAGCATTACAATATCTTGCAGTAACAAAACCTTGCTTTTTTTATTAATCTTGCAACATCAAAATCTTGCATTACAAAATCTTGCAATTACAAAATCTTGCAATACAAAATCTTGCATACAAAATGTTTAAAAATGTTTTTGTTATGCTTTATTAAATAAACGTTAAAAGCAGTTTTACAATTATTTTATTTTTATTTTTATTTCAATTCATATAAATTACAGTTAATTTCAAAAAATCAAAATGCATATAATCAATTTAAATTCTTTTTTTTATATCAGATGTTGGTTAGTTAAGAATGGTATTTTGCGCAATTCTTTTCAGAAAATCATTTGTACCATAACTGCTTCTGTTCCGTTTAATTTTGTTTATTCTTTTGTTTTTTGTGATGATCTGTTTTTTTTTCGGTTGTTGTTCTCCATTCCGAATTTTCTCTACACGATGTTTGGCCACAATCAATTCTTTCGCTAGATCTTTGATCAACTTGTATAACCCTGCATGGCGTTTTCCAACAACCACTTTTAATCTTCGGTGCCATGCCTCGACACTATTTTGGGTCCGCGGAAAACACTCCGTACCTGTTTTTGCGGCGTTCCCAACTATCCAAAATTTGGGATTATATTTGGGGCGCACATTTAAATCACCAATATAATTTTTTTTGAACCAGCTCTCTATCGGTTTTAAATCATTGTCCTCAAACGTGCTGCTTAAACTCGAATAATAATTGGCGACTTCGTCTGATGGTACAAATGAGAGACTTTTAATCATCCGAATTTTTAGAGAGAATTCTTCTGAATTCCCATATTTTGCGGCTAATCTATTCTTTTGGACTTTCCGCCAAATAATTGGTTCAAAATGAAACTGGCAGCCTTTGAATGTTGATTTAGGGAAAAAGGCTTTGGCGGACGAAACAATAGCCTTTTCAAAATCTCATAATATTTTCGTTGGTTTAAGACTCAATTCGTATTAAAGGCATATTTTTTTCAATTCGAAAAATAATTGATCGTAGCACTTTCTGGATTTTTTGCTCATTATACAAAAAACAAGTGGTACTATCTCCCCTTCAACGTTTAACGTTTCCATGGATCGAAATAGTTGTCGCATTATGGAAGGAACCACATCGAACGTTCCGTCCATAATCCAACAACTGCATTCTGCAAGAAGCGTCAAAGAGGATTTAGTACCGAGTAGAATAATTTTTTCTCCCTCGCAATAATCTTCAGCCAGAACGAACAATTCTTCTTCCGTGTAGCGTATTTCTTCAGGTATATTAATTTCCTCCAAACTGTTTGGCTCCTTTGTTGTCTTGTGAGCACGCGCACGTTGAATCTTGTTTTTTTTTAGATTCATTGCTTGGTAAGTAAACCGGCGGAATACTAGGTGTATCCACAATTGAGTTAGTAATAATAAACGATGGCGGAATGTCACAATTTTTAGCTGTGGTTTTCATAATATGATTAGTTTCCCAAATAGTTTTTTCGTGCGTTATGGGTGCATGGGAATGCACAGATGGTGCCTTAATAATTTCGTGTTTCTCATTTATTTAATTTTTCTGCTGGCTACACACCCAATTGTACGATTTTTTAGTTTTACGGGCTAGGTGGAAGCCAAACCCGTCAATGATTAATTTGTCATTTCCTTTATGGGAAACCACTGTAGAAATACTCATTTCTAGAAAAAATATTATTATGTAATTTAAATAAGCATTATTCAAAATTATCATAAAACGTACTTACTTGTATGAGCAATTTTTCTTAATAGTTGTTTTCCAATCGACCAACCGCAAGCACATGCTAGCAAACCGCTAGTAGAAAGGTTTTTGTCCTTGATATGGTCGATTGGAACGACTAAAATGGATGATGTTAGTAAAACATACCCTATAAATCGTATATGTTTTGCAATTGCTGTCAAAATTTTAGTGTGGCGAACAATTAAAAATAAAAATATTTTTTTTTTAACAGCTTAACCAACGTATTGACAAATACGACAGAAAAATGTTTATTTTTGACACACAAAAAATAAATATTTTTGACATAAAAAAGCGGTTTACCAAGCGGTTCTACACTCAACCGTCTAGCGGCGAAATTTTGCGTAACTGCTTCTATCTGCTCATGAAAAATAACAAGAGCAGTTACGAGTAGTTCATTGAGCGAAGACAAAAACCTTTCTACTAGCGGTTTGCCAGCGGGTACTTGCGGTTGGTCGATTGGAAAACAACTAATATGAGCATCTTCTGTTTTTGATTATGAATATGTATGTGGAACAAAGGGAACTTTGATTTCATTTTATTGTTACTTTTAGTTCAGTGCCAATTATCGTAATACAGTAAAATTGAATCACCACTTGCTTATTATCTTGCATTACAAAATCTTGCATAACAATTTCCCGTACATTTATAGAATCGCGCGCGCGATTCTATAAATGTACGGGAAATTGTTATGCAAGATTTCGTAATGGAAGATTTTGTAATGCAAGATTTTGTGTTGCAAGATTGTATAATGCAAGATTACATACCCAACCCTAAAAAAATACGAATTTGGCTGGTTAAGAACAGAAGTGATCCAAGTAACACTTTAACAAAAACTGAGTTATGTCACCTTTTGGACTTCTTGGCGCAAAAGTAATCTAACTACTGTTGGGCACTGTTGTTAACAAAGTTCTAGTACCTGTCATAATTTAACATATTGTAACCAAAATATATTAGCCTCAATTTTAATAATGATGAAAACACGTTTTGCTCATTATCTCATGAGATTTACCAAGCGTTCGAATATTAGTTCAAAGTTAAGGTTAGATAGATGGTTGCTCAGATTAAGCTTAAAATAGACCACCCTTTCAAAATTGTAGAACGGGGCATTTCTAGGAAATTTTTAAGAAAAGGAGGTTGTTTAATTTGTAGAGAAATAAGAAATCGTTCCTGTTGCTATTAAATATTTTCTTAAGACAGGCCCAACAATGTCTTCTCGGTTGCTGAATTGAGGTTAATATCAGAGTAACTACACGTAATCTGACTCTATCAAAATAAAAATAGCTTTAGCTCTGACAGATAGTTAGATTTAGAAGAAGATTGCTCAACTTGTTTGAAATGAAAACTTTCGACATCAAATGATAACGATTTTAGTGTTTGCTGGGTTGATTTATTTGTAATATATGTTTAGAATGATATAAATTTACCTCTTTTGCACTTCAAATTCAACGTTTCACAAATCAAGTTTCGAATCGAAAAGTTTGAATTTGCTTTGCAAAAAATTGAATGTGATTGACGACAGATTAATTTCCTTTGGAAAAGATTAAATTTGATTTGATATGAAAAATTGTTGAAACTTTCTTTCTAGAAAAATACCTACCCGTGACGAAAAACAATTTCTTGTTTCCCTCGTTAGGAGCGCCTTTGTCTTTAGAAAGGATTCCTGAGCCAAACCAGTTAGTCTCTATAATGAATTCGTTCGATTTATAGTTTCTCATTTACCGATTTTTTTTTTACTACCGATAAACGGTAAATAAAAGCCAAAATTACCGGTAAAACCGTTTTTTTTTTTTAAAACCTATTTTAAATATAGGTAATCTATTTTTTAGTTTTTTTCGAAATTTGTAAAGATTTTCAAATTTATTCGAATTTTGTATGGAATGTTCTGCGCTTAGCTGTGAGTTATGGAAACTTGCAGAGTTACATATTTAAATCTGGATCGTGATATTTAGTCGATTTTTCGAAATTATGCCACAATTTCAATATTTCTCAACTTCCGCGGTAGTTTTCAAATTACCATATATTCGAAATTTGTTATTGATATATTTAAAAATCGTCAGAACATCAGGTTGATTGCAAGAAATTTCTTCTTATTTGAAGCCGTTGAACGGTACCGTCTTTGTCTACACTTTCGAATTAGATACTTTTAATTAATGTGAGATTGGACAATAGGAAGAAATACATTTTTAACTAAAAGCTTTACTTGTTCATAGCAATAAGAAGCGTTTGAGGAGTCCAAGAAAAATTTTGCGAGGGGGGAAGGAGCGTAAAATTTGTAGTTACACCACTGCTGTAGGCGGCTGCTGCAATTAAAATTGTCTAGCCGAAAATTTTACAAGTTACTTGTTTGGTACACGGATTACATGGAGTGGCCGAAATTATAACAATGTATACAGGTGATTATTTGTGTCTAAAAATTATTTTTAAATGCACCTTTGAAAGTCCAAATTTTTAGAAAACCGGGTTTGGAGCTTCTACCAAAGCTAATAGTCATGATGGAATAAAAATGCCGCTGTTATACTCAAATAATTTTAATTTTTGAAACCTTTCCATCACCTTTTTTAAATTTAAAAGGCATATTTTAGGTGCCTAAAATGCATTTTTTAGAACCTAAAATTGACAGCTTTACTTATCAGTAATAAATATATTAAAATATTTAGCACAAGACAACACAATTTCTAAACTACGAATTTATTAGCTTCTTGTTGATCCAAACCCTCATATTTTAGTTTGCTGAATCAGTTTTCCGGGCCCTTCTAGTAAATATAATCAATCATTATTAGTTATAAATATTATATGATATGAGTCCAGCTTTTATTTTAATTCTGAAAACGAATAAAATTATCCCTATAAGAATGATTTATCCTGGAACCATTTTAAATTCTGAAACAAATAAATTTATTTGTTAGTATCAATATATTTAAATGATTCTTTTCGACCTTTGAAACACTATTGTTCATATTGATTTCTAAGTGATCCTTCTAAAATTTAATAATTTAATAATTAATTAGTTGATACATCAGATTGTAATAATGTTTCTAATTTGGCTTTCTTTCCATAATCTTCCGCCAAAGCTCCAGGTGTTGCTTACGCTTTGATCATACCTTTGAGCTCAATGATCATACGCTCAAAACTGAACTAGGTCATAAATCCATTTATTACTCAACCACCCCAAGATTAAACTTAGCAGCCACTTTAATTTAATTTAAAAGTATAAAAATATTAATTAGAAATAACCTCATTTCTTTCAGACTGAGAAAGTAATTAAATTAGATTGTAAATTAAAGACTAATTTCTGAAATAAATCATTAATTAATTAGGAATTAATAGCAACTAGAATTCATATCATGCAACCATATAATATCTTCACTATATTCACTATATTAATAAATTAAATTGTAGATAATATCATCGCATCTAAATAAGAGCACTACACGCAAACCGCCCACCCCTTAGAACGGTCCCAAAGCTTTCAATGCCAATTTCGACCTAATTTTCTTCCGAACATACTCCTTCCCAAAAAGTGTGGCAAGAATTTCATTTCAAAAAACAAGTCGAAAAATCAGCATTAAACACTCTAATGCCTCTCCAAAAAAAACTAGCAATCCGCAGACGCAATACTACTAACTAGAAGCGACTAATTTAATCATTTCAGCATTATGTTCCTTAAATCTCTGCAACCGCATAACAAATTTACCGGTGCTATCCCTTTAATAAAGTGCTTATCAGATTCTAAATTGCATTTAAACTTATGTCAGACATAAATCAAAATAATAAATCAGATAAATCTCAACATTACACATTCATTGAATCAGAAACCAGCATGCAGTCATGCACAACAAGTATAAGACCATGATCAACAATCAAGATACAACTCCATCCCGATATCCTTGTTCACCCAACATACTCAATTAATTGTCCTTTACATTACTTTAATCTCATTTATACCATATATTATTGTCATAATATCCCTAAGGCTATATGCCATTGCCGCTTGTAATCAGATGATGAAAAATCCTTTTTGCATCCCGCCCCTATCGCAATTCCAACCCGGTACCTTTCGATCCAAACGCCGCAGCTTTAACCAGTGTGCCAGGCATAAAAGATGTGTCTCTTCTTCGACAAGGCTAAGACTATTTTCGTAATTGGTACATTCTTGTTCGACAGATTCACATGATTCAGATTTTAAAATTTCCATTTCGATAATTTTTTTATTTTACAAAATTGTTAACGTTTGTGTCGAAAGTGTTGAATAACAAAATTTTAAGTTTCAGTCTGATTTCAGGATTTGTTCTCATACAGTTGTAGCTGTTAGCTTTTTAATTTGCTTTTCTTATCCAAATCGAAAACACAATAATTTAAACATGGGCACTTTGACGCGTTTATTGTCGTGAGATACTTACATAAATGATTGTGTGTGACACAAAAATCAAGAACCAATCAGAGAATAACAAGAAAAAAGGCAAATGTATCAATACAATACTGTCAACAAAATAATAGAGCAGATAGTTGAGCAGAACTAGGGGTTTGCCTTGTTTGGTTAAATTATGTACATCATAAGCCTATTTCATCCAAATCGTGATATTTTGCTCAACAAATATTTTATTTGGTATAATTCACTCAAAATTCTTAACAGAATCATTTTACAGTGTACATACCAGCACTTTCTGTTATTTGTTATAAACTTCATTCAGGTAGATTTTGACCATTATCATGTTTCCATGAAAGAGGTTGAATTAGATTGGATTGAAATTAGCTTTTCATTAAATTTCAAAATGGCGTCGATCGTTTCCATGGAAGTGAGTTAGGTTGAGTTGCAAGTTTTACAGCAAGGTTCATTATAAATACACTTGTGACTTTTGTATCGCGTTATTGATTTTTTGTTAATATATTTTTGTTGTATCCAGTTATAGTAAAATTTTTTTATGGTGGTAACAATGATCTATATAACTGAGCTAAATCATTGGTGCTTCGAGCTATCAAACAACCGGCATCTATCAGGCCAACACAATCAACAAGGAAGTTACGAAGTTTACGATCTTCAAGCCAACAACCAACCAGCACCTACACGTTCGAGCCATCCAACTATGGCCAGCTAAAAAACGACATATCCAGTAATAAATTTACTAACAAAACAACGGGACAATGTCGAACATAGAGAAACAAGAAATAATAGGCGGAAAGATAGTTCAGATGAAGACGAACTATAATAAAGACGAAAATAGTTAGTCGGAAAACGAAGAGATATTTAGAGACGGAAATACCCGACGGAAAGGCATTATACCCAGAATATGTCACAACGGATGATGTCCTCCGATAAATGCAGTCACCGTTGAAGCTAAACAGCCTTGTTTCGAAACACGAAAGAAGAGAGCGGAGACTTACGAGCTCCTAATCGATGATATGCGCAAACGATTAAACAGTGGTCCACCACTTAGACCAACACCAACAACATAAGCGGGTAACCCTCAAAGTTCATCCTTCCTAATGTTAAGTACACAGCATAGCGGTAAACCAACACAGAAAGGAGGACAAAGCTTATCTGGTAGCACTACAATTTCCGTTTAAACCGATAAAGCTACCAAACATAAAGATGAGAGCTCTGAACAGAGAAATGGATACAGCTAAAGATATATTAGCACAAAAAACAAGTCAAAACAATTACTAAAACTTAGAGAGTTCAGGAGGAGATGAAGCCAACTCAAAATATTTCGTGGAGAATTACTAAGACAACATTAAGCAGGCGCATGATGATATTGTAATAAAAATTATAATGGAGATTGAGAATCATCAACAAGCAAACCTCAACTCAATAGATATTCGATTACTGAAAATAGAAATTCCACATTTCTATAGTGACATCTTGAGATAGAAAGGTTTCGCGGATACATTCAAGAAACTCGTACTTACAGACCAAGTGCTTATACAGACACTCACAGGATTAATTACTTAAAAAGCCATTTAGGAGGCCCAGCTGTTAAAATAATAAGCCATCTTGAATCAACAGCGGAGAATTATCTTGTAGCTTGGAACTTATTTAATAGTCGCTACATACCAAAGAAAGAATTCTGGCAGGGGCATATTTCAACCAATTGGTTAATCAACCAAATATGAAGACGGAGACCGCAGCAGGAATCAGAAGAATGCATGACACGACAAGTGAAGTAATTCACAACATCAATAATATTCTGACTGGTAAGAAAAATTTAATGACGTGTACTTCAGAATAAATTGGACAGCGAATCTATCACAGCCTATGAAACATCTTTAGCCGAACCAAAAATGATTCAAAATTGCAATCAATTTTTGTTGTTTTTGGAAAAACGATTCACAATCACTAGAAGCAATAGGAAGTCGAATCGGCAACCCTTACCAACCGGCCGCTAACAACCACAAAAAGCCATGACAACAACAAAAAAGACAAACAACAAACAAATAACAACAAAGAAATCAAAATCATCAACATCAAAGAAAACAAAATATGCACCATGAATAATCTATGTATAGGGCATGTTTAGGAAGCCATAATTTCTCAAAGATATGTTTGACTGAAGGGAAATGTTTGTTGTGCAAAGGAAACACAAATGAACGCTTGCAAACAAATTGGATGATACCCAACAACACAACGTATCGTACCAGTTGTAGAAACATACAAAGTAGACAGTACAACAACAGCAGCTCAGGTGATTCTAAGCACAGAATTAGTAAAAGTTCCAACATATGGAAATCATCCACAACTGCTTAGGGTGCTCATTGATCCAGGTTCTCAAACATCCTTAAAAACTCATGATGCAACAAAAAAAACTAAATATTCAGACCAAAAACCCATGTAGAATTTAAAGGGGTGGTAGATGGAGTATCAGAGCAACGGATCACATTCGATATTGAGGCCAGATTCTCAACAAAGTTCAAAGTAAAAGAAAGGGCGCTAATAGTACATTAACTAGTGAGGGATATAGCTCAAAACAGGGTGTGTTAGCTTGGGGTACAAAATATATGTATGTCAATAAAACAAGCAAATAAAACAAATAAATAAATAAACGGATCTGCCAGAAACCAGAATACAATTTTAATGCTTGAAAACGGCCACACATCAGTAATTTGTTATGGGCAGAGCCAGAATACCATATGCCTAACAAGAACGACGTATTGTAGTAATGAATGATGTGGTAAAAGGTGCAGTAGGAGAACCAGTAGCACAAAAAACGGAACTAGGATGGATAATAAGCGGGTCAGTAAACTATAATAAGCCTTTAAGAGTTCAGTATATAGTAACAAAAACGGAACTTGACAATAGATTAAAAACATTCTGGGAAATAGAAGAGGTACAACAAGACTGAGGCTATTAATATAAGAACAAATTTGCCAGGAATATTGTGAGGGCAATTAGCGCCGTGGCCCTAGTGGGAGATATATAGTTCGGATCACATTTAAAAATAATCCACCAACGCCTGGGGCTTCAAAACAAGAGCATAAGCCAGATTCCTGCTGTTGGAGAATAAATGCATCAACAAATTCAACGAACTTGGTCAAATGCTACTCTGTGAAGGTGAAATGAGTCCTTGAGAAGCATCATGCAGTAGTAAAACAAAGCAGCATGACCACAATGCTACTGTTGTTTTCGATCCATCAGCTAAAACGAGTAATAGTTAAGAGCCTCAACGATTAACAAGCGGTTGACAACATAGGGTGATCTACATAGCAGTCTTAGAAAAAATTTATCGGCAAATACGAATACATAAAGATGACCAAAGGTATCAAAGGATACTATGGAGCGGAAACTAGAAAGAATCAATTCGTGAATATCATGTAATAACTGTATCCTTTGGAATAGCTAGTACCCCCCTATCTGGCCCACCGCCCATTACAACAGTTGGCAAATGATCAAAGAAGAGAGTTTCCCATATCAGTCGATATTGTTTTTACTATAAGCGGCAGTAATTCTATAAAAGAAGCACAAACTACAGCAACGTCAAGTAATTGCATTATTAAGTAAAGAGGAATTTCAGCTACGGAAATGGACGATTAACATCCCAGATCTATTAGAACAAATACCCCTCGAATCGCGGGCAATATGTATACATTGGATAGCAAACTGTACGAAACTATAAAGACCCTGGGCATATTTCGTAACCCTGATACTGATACCTTCAAATTCAGGGAAAAAAACCAGAAATCGTTACCAAAAGGAACTTATTATCCGAGGTGTTAAAATTATTTGATCCTTTAGCCAACTATTACTCCAACAACTTTGGTTAACAGGATTATCTTGGGATGAGCCATTACTTCAAGATATATCGATGAAATGGACCACACATAAAAATTGTTTGCCAGCGCTAGAACAAATAAAAATAGCGAGGTGGGTCAAAACTTCTAACAATTCACCCATACGACTGCATGGGTTTTACGATGCATCTGAACATGCATATGCAGAAGTAATATATTGATACTGATATCATAAACAAACCAATAAAAACAAAAATAACAATCGATAGGTTAGAATTGTGTGGTGCCTTGTTATTTTCGAGGTTGATGACGAAAGTAATTAAAAGTCTTCGAATTTCCAAAACAATGGTTTACGCGTATGCTGACTCAATGATCTTACTCGCTTGAATCAAAGCAGAACCGCATCGATTTAAAACATTTGTTGCAAACAGAGTTACAGAGATCCACAGTCTAACCAGCCCAACAACATGGAACTATATTAAATCTACTGAAAATTCAACTGATTGTGCATCAAGAGACATGGTAGAGGGTCCAAGTTGGTTAACAAACACTCCAACAACTTAACCAATTCATAATTCATAGAAAAAACTTGGAAACATTCCAGAGAAAAAGTTAGTAGCACTATAGGTAGCCAAAATAACGAAAGTAAGCGATGACGAAAACCCTTTTGAACATCTGCGCGTGAAACATTCAAGATTAAAGAAGGTTCAAAGAATAATGTCGTATGGTTGATGGTTTATCAATAAGCTAAAGCTAATGAAATATGAACCAGGTAACGTTATATCACCTCAAGAAATGCGAGAAGCTCTTCACCAGTTAATTGTAATTGTCCAACTAGGCTAACGTAGGAATGAAATTCTTAATTTAAAGAAGAACAAACCAATCGACAGTAAAAGTAAGCTACAGTCACTCTCATCATTTTTAAAAGATGGATACTGAGGGTTGGCGGACGTTTACATAACTCAACGCCCCTAATTCAAGAAGGGCATAAATCGACAATACATGGCGCAACTCAGTTAACTTTAGCACACATCCGAACAAGATTTTTGATTATAAATGGAAGAAATGTTCCTTAACAACAAAATATATCAGATCTTAACGCCAATCGCTTTCCAACCAAGCATAAAGATATGTATGCTTACAAAGATCCATCGAGTGAACTATTATTGTTAAATTTAGGTTAAGGGAATAATATTATCCTATGTCAGAAGACGAGCTCACATCTTGCAAGCCCATAAGATCTTCAGATGCATCATCCACAACGTTATTCTTAATATAGAAAATAAGCCACCATTTTGCGAGAATGATTTAATCATGAACAAAGAGCACATTCAGATAACCAAGAGACTTTTGGATTCCAACACATGATCCAAGCACATGGATTTTTATCTCCGAAAGAAATCATACAATAAATACCATACGTAATACTAATAAGGAAGAGATAACCACAATCATAAGTGGAAGTATTCATTCTAGCGGAAGCTTCAACATACGAATGAAGTAGGGTGATAGGGAAGGTCAGTTCTAACCAAAATAGCCAAACAAAATTTTATCGAATTGGTGATGGTTCAAAAGTTATTTCACTTTTAGTATTTTTTGGTGAAATCGCATGAGCGAGAGAAATTAATTTAAACAAAAACAAGAGTTATTTGAGTTATCGTCTGTTAATTTTAGTTGTCTTTAAGTGACGCTGATGGAAAACAATGTACTGAAGTAAGTTGACTTGCGACACTTGTTGCAACTAGTGAATTCACGCTAAAGTCCTAACTACAAGATTTTCGTGAAAACATATTATACGTAAGTGTCTATTCACGCATTTTACACCTGTTCGATAAGTTTGAGAAACCCCTGCAGATAGCCCAGATACAATCGTGACAGTATTTTTGAGTCAAACAGTTGCTCTAGGACCGCGTGATAAAAGGTCACTTTTGTTTGCTCAGTATTTAAATTTAGTTACATTTTTATTTCAAAAAGTCAATAAATTTATGGGTTTGGTATCTGGATGTAAAATGATTTAAAAATTGTATAATTAGTATCCGTGAGCCGTGAGCTTGAGTACAGTACGGTTCTGGGTTAATATCTAAACCTTTACCACTCACAGACAATGTCTCGAAGGTTTCACCTTGAGACTATTGTGTAAGGTCGCATGGTAAAATTGGTGATCAAAGCAAATGGCGTTGCTTTTTTATCATAATGCTGATTCAATTTTTAGTATTTAGTAAGCCAAAACGAAAAACATTTTGTAATTCATATTAGAATCGACCGTTAATAATTAAAATTTCAATAAGCAATGCTGCTTATTCCCATCGTGAATATGCAGAAATGCATTTCATTTACTGGAATACCAGATTCGATATTCAAATCGAGAACGCTTTCCCAATTACTGAGTATTTAAAACGTACATCGAATGAGCAGTAAAGGCAAAGTTCCGGGTCATCCAAAAAGATATGGAAGATCTAGGTGGTTTAATATAAAGGAAAATAATATATTTGAAATCGTGACACTAAACAACATCTTGTACGCACGACAGCACAATGCTGTTTAAGCTGATAATCACCCCAGCTCAAAAGGTTTGGTTCTTTTAAGTCTGCATACTAAATTCGTCTTGCTTAGGAGCTGAGTTGCCACAATGTTCACATGTTGGCGGAGCCATTCTTCATGTCTCCGCGCTTTTTCCTGGATTTCATTTAAGATGAGGCTCACTTTAAGGTCCCTATGGAGGTCATTGTTCCTGACATACCAAGGTACATCAAAGATGTTCCTTAATACCATATTCTGAAATCTTTGGATGATATTTATGTTACCAAAGCTGAATACCATAAGTCCAAATCGGTTTCAATATTTGCTTATAAAGTAGAAGCTGGTTGTATGTCGATAAAGAAGAATTTCTTCCCATCAGCCAATTCATCTTTCTATATTTACTTCTCTTTTCTTGAAATGTGCTTTCCATCGTAGTTGTGTTCGCTTGTGGTATTATTTCCCGATTTATGGTAATCGGAGTATGTTTGAATCGTCTGTTTGTAAAGTTGATATGAACTGATTTAGTTTCATTTAGTTTAATTCTCCATCTTTTTTTCCATTTATATATTTGTGTTACAGCTGATTGTAACTTCTGTGTTAATGCTTCTTTGCTTTTTTCAACAACTAAGATCGCCCCGGCATCCGTAAAAGTCGCCACTGTGTTTTATTCTAATGCAGGAAGATCATAAGTATACAATAGGTATAAAACTGGACCTAATACACTACTCTGTGGAACTCCTGCGTTGATTTCTTCCATATCAGAAAAGGTATCATCTAACTTCTGAAGAACCTATCTTTTAAGTAAGATTCCAGTATTTAGCAAATTGCATTGGTAGAAAATTTCTTAACTTGTGGTTAAGTCCTTCATACATATATTGGTGAACAGATTTTTTTCTCCTCTAGTGCTTTCTCTAATATACTGGTTATTCTGTGTACTTGATCAATTGTTGAGTGTTGGTTACGAAAATCGAACTGATGATTTGGGATCAAGTTTTTACTCTCGGTTATCGGATTTAACCTTTTTACCAGAAGACGAAGTTATGTGTGGTGGTTTCCCAGGTTTTGAGATCATAATTATTTCGGCAATTTTCCACAAGTTTGGTACACATTTGATTCTAAATGCTGCATTTATAAGATTGGTGAGCTTCACCAGAGCTTTCCTTGACAGTTCTTTTAAGATTTCTGCAGTAATAAGATCGTGCCCAAGAGCTTTTTTCCTATTCATATTACATTTATTCATATACATCACCTATACTCTTCTCGCTCTTATTTTTTCTGCTAAGAGTTCCCTAATTTCCATATGGTAATTGTTTCCCTTGATTTTCTTTTTAATTTCAGGGGTATTTTCCCAGGCTGATTGCTGTCTATCGTTTACAAATTTATTAACTACTCTGTCTAATTGCTCTTCGGTCTCTAATGAAACCATTAATTTAATTTTTTCTTCTAGCGATAGTCCAAAGCATTCCCAATTGATGTGATTATTTACAACAAATCGGTTTCTTTCTCTCTGAATGATATTTTCATTTAATGTTAGAAGTATCGGTGATGGCTTTCATCTACTTGTACATAATTTACAGTTCTTTATTATGAAGAAATCGATCAGATCTGGTACTTTGTTTGGATCAGTTTTCCAGTAGGTTGGTTTTATAGTTGAGAGGGCTTCAAAACTGCATTTCCTAATAGCTTTTAAGAGTTCTTTACCCTTAGTCGTTGGTAATCTGGATCCGCAGTGCACATTTTTTACATTAAAGTCGCCTCCAAGTACAAATCGTTTTCCTAATTTACTTGGGAACTTGAGATAATCTTTTTATTTCATTGAGTGATTCGGTGGGCAGTAAATACTAGCAATACAAATAGAATTATTTTTGGGTTTGACAATAACAGCAGTTGCTTGTATTTCATCTGTTTCATATTTTAACTCTTTGTTTGGAGTATCTAAAAGTAAAAATAAAATTCAATATAAAAAAGAATTCAGACAAGAAAACAAGTGTTTAATAATCCTTTGTGCCAAGGGTATTTTATTAAATAAAAATTCGGTGTTTTAAAGTTGTGGATCGACAATTAAAATTAAAATAAATAGAACGCCATACAAATTCTATTTAAGTGGAAATATACAAAATATTTTACCATTGGAATATCAACAAACATTTTGGTGCCGAAAACCCGGGATAACTGTTTATTGAAGCTGAATGGAACACATGTTCTAGAAGTTTAGTCAGTTAAGTAGCCATTTCAAATTTTCACTTTATTTTCTTATTATATTTTTTCACTACCTTTTATAAACTATTTTTGTTAAAATTTGTAACTCTATATATATATATAAGAACATTTAAAATAAAAGGTTCATTAAAATTAAGCGTTATATTTTGGCTACTAAAAATAAGCGATAAATAAATAAATCGGTGTTCGAAGTTCGAATAGTGAATATTTAAGTTGATAAAACTATAAAAACTATAATAATACCAAACATATAATTCGGTGTAAAGTGGACGCAATTAAGAAAATTGAACTTTAGTGAAAGTGTGCTTGTTCATAAATTTAGTGAATTTAAATTTTCATAATGGATAGAACCTTGAGAGCGCGAGATCGGACCGTTAATCAAATTAAAGCAATTAAAACCTTCAGTGAGACGATTAATAATAATACCACGCTAGAAGCATTACAGACACGTGAAGAACAGATCGAAAAACTGTACAAAAGGTTCAGTGAATACGAGTTAGAGTTACTAGCAGTTGAAAATTATAATCCCATCACTGAACAGATAGATGAAATATACTTAAATACTACAGCGGTTCTGAAAGCTGCAATAAATTCAAAATCTCAGAGAAAAATGGTCGAAGTTCAAGATTTGAATGCAACGCTTGGGCAGTTTATTGGTCAACAGCAAACTTTTCTGCAGGGAATGAACCAATCCCACAGTGTGCGATTACCAAAGATCAATATAGAGCCATTTGCTGGCGACTATAAATTATGGCCATCATTCCACGACCTGTATGTGACGTCGGTTCACGACAATACTACTTTGAGCCCAGTGCATAAGTTACAGATTTTAAATGGACTGTTACGGGGTGATGCAGCGGCTCTAATAAGGCATATAAAGGTTACGGATCATAATTACGAAGAAGCTTGGGAGAAATTGGTGGCTAGATACAACAAGCCAAAGTCGGTAGTGTTCTCGCTTATTCAATTGTTCTTAGATCAAAAGATTTGCAGTCAAACCAATCATCGGGAGTTAAGAAAACTATGTGACATTTCGGATGAAGTTATTCGGGGATTACGGGCATTAGGAGATCAAGCTGAATTACGGGATCCTTGGCTAGTACACATACTGGTCAATAAAGTAGACGCAGAGACCAGACAGTTATGGGCGAAAGAGTCAGTCGAAGAGGCGTTTCCCACATTACAGAATTTTTTGAAATTTCTCAGTACAAGATGTGATGCCTTGCAGTCGTGCATGCCAGGGACAAAATCTACAAGTCAAAAATATGTTAAATCCTACCATACCACCCAACCAACCAAGTTTAATTGTGTCGCATGTAACCAGGATCATTTCATTTATAAATGTCCGTTGTTTAAAAGCATGAACACCGAAAATCGAACCAAATTAATAGAAAATTCCAACAGTTGTACTAATTGCTTACGTCAAAATCACACACAGCCACAATGTTTTTCACGTTCTCTGTGTTTAATATGCAAAAAGCGTCATCATTCGTTACTGCATAAAGAGCTACCATCAACAAGCCTACATACAACAATCGAACAGCACGACAACATCAACACTATTATTGCACCATTAGCTTCAACACCAACAGCTCAACATTCTCATCAATCATCAAGCAAAGAAAACCTACAATCAACATTGTCATCACAAATATCCACTAACAATATACACACAACATCCTTGCACGACTATCAAACACCTCTCAACACGTTGTTGCCAACCGCCTTGATTTATGTGCAATCAAGCAATGGACAACAACTGCCAGCACGGGCGTTATTGGATTCCGGATCACAATCCACATTTATTTCGGAATCATGCATTCAACGTTTAGGCCTAAAGCGAAAATATTCACAGATTTCCATATACGGCCTAGCTGCCAGCTCAGCAGGTAAAACGAGAGGTAAAACAACGATAACAATACAATCACGTGTAATCCCACATTACACAAAAACGATGACAGCACATATAATAGAGAAAATATCGTCAAGTCTTCCAGCAACTAAGATTAACGTGCCTGAGAACAACTTAATATGGCAACTGGAGCTGGCAGATCCATATTTTAACAAGCCTAATTCCGTGGATCTTTTAATTGGAGCTGAACACTTTTTAGAGATATTGTCCGAACAAAAAATGAATATACCAAATCTACCTGTATTACACTCATCGAAATTTGGTTGGATTATAGCGGGAAAATTAGCAGAAGGCAAAAATGAGCGCAGCTACGTACAGAATTATAGTGTAAATACCGATTCCATAGTTACAAACGAAAGGAAGAACCTTTAGCTAATTCCAGTTCACCAGAATCAGATGATCCATGCGAAGTTTTATACCAGAATACTACCACCAGAGCGCTAGATGGAAGGTTCATTGTAAGGCTCCCATTTAAATCGTCACCACCGGAATTAGGAGAATCATTAGCTAATGCAACTGCCAGGATGAGGGCTATTGAAAAAAGATTTATGAGATCTGCCGACTATCAGAAAGATTACCAATCCTTCATAGAGGAATATATTAAACTGGGTCAAATGGTACAAGTACCTTGGTCGGGCGTACCGCCGGAAAATCACAAAAAATATTTTATGCCACATCACGCTATTTATAAGGAGAGCACAACTACAAAACTACGTGTGGTATTCGATGCGTCGTGCAAAACAACCAACACAATATCGTTAAACGATTGCTTACACGTTGGACCTAAACTTCAGCCCGACTTGACTACAACGCTCTTAAAGTTTCGTCAACATATAATTGCCATCAATGCGGACATTGAGAAGATGTACAGGCAAATACTAGTTGACCCGTCCGATACCAATTACCAGTTTGTCTTATGGCGCAATAACCCTCAAGAAGAACTCAATCCGTACAAATGCTTGACCGTGACGTATGGAACCGCATGTGCGCCATTCCTAGCCATTCGTTCACTGGAAGAGTTAGCCAGAAAGTCGGAAATAGAATATCCAGAAGCAGCCAGAGCAATTCGGAATCATTTCTATATGGATGATCTATTAACTGGAAGTGCTACAGTGGAAGGAGCTATAACGTTAAAAAACCAAATAACACAAATTCTAAATACTTGTGGTTTTAAATTACGCAAGTGGAAGTCTAATTCGCCGATTTTCTTGCAGTCATTAGCAGTGGATAACCAAGTAGAGATTGCGAAATTAATCGAGGACGACACGAGTACCAAGACACTTGGAATTATGTGGTATCCGCAACCTGACACCTTTACGTTCAAAATAAACAGCCTGAGTGAAAACGTAATTTGGACAAAACGTAAAATGTTGTCCGAAAGTTCAAGACTCTATGATCCGTTGGGCTGGTTATCCCCAATTATCATTAATTTCAAATTATTATTGCAGAAACTGTGGCTAACCAAAACTGATTGGGATGAAGAAGCACCTAAACATATATTATGTTTATGGATCAAAATTTATTATAATTTACCCCATTTGCAACAAATTCAGATTCTTAGGTGTCTTATGAAATCCGCAGAACCAACCTCAATTCAGTTGCATGCTTTCTGTGATGCTTCCGAGGTCGCCTACGGCTGTGTAGTGTATCTCCGATCCAGCAATAATCACGGAGATATAACCTGTCGCATCGTATGCTCAAAAAGTAAGGTAGCACCACTAAAGAAGATAAGCTTACCAAGATTGGAACTCTGCGGTGCTGTACTGTTGGCAGATTTAATAACAAATTGCAAATTAATATTCAATATCGACAACACAAATATCTATGCATACACAGATTCGATGGTGGTATTACATTGGTTGTCGGACATTCCAGCTAGATGGAAAACTTTCGTTGCAAACCGCACTAGCTCTATTCTGGACCAAATTCCAAGAGAACAGTGGAACTTCGTCACGTCAAAACAAAATCCAGCGGATTATATCTCCAGAGGTGTAGACCCCCAACTAATTAGTAATTTATCCAATTGGTGGCACGGTCCTAGTTGGTTACAGCTAAATGAATCCCAGTGGCCTAATTGTAAAAGTAAGCCCCCATCAACGAGGTTGATACTGAAGAACGTACCAAAGGAGTGTTCGTGCTAATGGAAGTTGCACATAATCAAATCATTGATCAACTGTTAACCAAACATTCATCTTGGTTCAAAATAAAAAAAATCATGGGTTATATACTGCGTTTCTGCCAATTGCCGAAATCTAAAGACGGAGAAAAGAATAAAGGGAGCTTAAGTTACCAGGAATACCTCGCTGCCGAGTGTTATATTGTTCGTACAATCCAAGCCACGAATTTTAGTCGAGAGATAAGCCAATTGAAGAAGAATGTAACATTAGAATCAAATAGTCCATTAATAGCGCTAGATCCATTTATTGACCAACAAGGTATCCTTCGAGTAGGTGGAAGATTGCAAAATTCCAAATTAAGCTACGCTGTTCAACACCCCATCATTTTGCCGAAAAATCATATAGCAAACGAGCTAATCATCAAAGAAGTACATATTTGCAATCTACACGCAGGCAATACACTAATGATGAGTATATTACGACAAAAATTTTGGATAATCGGCGCAAGATACATCATTAAAAGACACATCAAATCCTGTGTCACCTGTATTCGATATCGAAGCACCCAAGGACAACAAAAAATGGCTGACTTACCAGCAGAAAGGTGTAACAAAACCAGACCGTTCATAAATACTGGTGTTGATTACTTGGGTCCTATTTATATCAAAACGACTCAACATCGAAATGCAACACTAACTAAGGCATACGTTGCTGTGTTTGTTTGTCTGGCTGTAAAGGCTGTGCATCTAGAGGTGGTAAGCAATCTTACCACTGATGCTTTCCTAGCTGCATTAAAGAGATTTGTGTCCCGTCGCGGACTCCCCAATCAAATCTTGTGCGACAACGGGTCCAATTTCATTGGAGCCAATAATGAGTTGAAAAGATTAAAACAAGAAATTTTAAACCAACAAAACAATCCATTAATTCTTAATTTTGTCTTGCAGAAAGGAATTAATTTCAAATTCAACCCCGCCAGCGCGCCCCATTTCGGTGGTTTATGGGAGGCGGCAGTAAAATCCGTGAAGCACCATTTCAAGCGGGTTACGAAGGAGTCAAAACTTAATTTTGAGGAGACAACCACTTTACTTACCCAAATCGAGAGTGTACTCAATTCCAGACCATTATGTCCTCTGAATGATGACCGCACAAACCTAGAAATACTTACGCCTGGGCATTTTTTAATTGGAGAAGCGTTGCTTGCTATTCCAGAACCAATATACGAAGACATACCAGTGTATAAATTGTCAAGATGGCAAAATATTCAACGGCGGATCCAGTCATTCTGGAAATCATGGTCAAGGGACTACCTACATACCTTACAAGAACGAAGTAAATGGAAAAGGGGCAACTGTCCAATCAATATTGATGACATCGTATTGGTCAAAGAAGACAATCTACCACCCAATCAGTGGTTACTCGGGCGAATAATTCAAACGCACCCAGGTAGTGATGGCATAGTACGAGTGGCTACGATAAAAACCGCGATTAACACTATTAAACGTCCTGTGGCCAAACTTATATTGTTTCCAAAAAAAATAAATTATAACACGAAAACATAAGAATCAGAATTGTAAAGGCAATTGCAATGTTTATTATTGTCGGTCATCGAAAACTTAAGAAAATCTGTCCATTTATTTTCTTAACGCGGGGGAAAATGTTTGGAGTATCTAAAAGTAAAAATAAAATTCATTATAAAAAAGAATTCAGACAAGAAAACAAGTGTTTAATAATCCTTTGTGCCAAGGGTATTTTATTAAATAAAAATTCGGTGTTTTAAAGTTGTGGATCGACAATTAAAATTAAAATAAATAGAACGCCATACAAATTCTATTTAAGTGGAAATATACAAAATATTTTACCATTGGAATATCAACAAACACTCTTCATAGTGATGAATACTATTTCTAATTTTAACACCATTTCCACCTTTAGCAGTGTTTCCAGGGTGAATAGTGTGATAAATTTGATCATTTTTATATTTAATGATTGATTGTCTAGTGAAGTGTGTTTCTGTGATGAGACATACATCGATTTTTTTTGTGTCCAGGACTAATTCGAATTCATGTTGATGTTGCATCAGTCCATTGGAATTCCAACATAAGATTCTAAGATCATTGGCCATTTTTCTGTTTATGGATGGCTCCCTTAGTGCTGTACTCTAGTTTCTGTAATCGTTCATCTAAAATTAATTTAAGTGTTTGACTTATATCGGTATTTTAATCATCGTTACTTGAGCATAAATTATTTTACCCAATTATCCATGAACAGTTCCCGACACTCTACTGTTTAATTCGGATTGGTTCATCTTAACTGCTTGCTTCCTGAATAAACTTGAATTTTTAGCACTCACATTATTATTTTTGATGTTTTGCAGTTCAATAGCAACGTTGCATACTCTGTAGTTAGCCGGATAGTTTTATCCACAGTGAATGCATTTAGGTTGAACATTTTAAGCTTTTACACAATTTTTGATATGATGTTTACCTAAACATTTAACACACCTGGGTTCCCTGTTGCAATATTTTTGTGTATGTCCATCGGCTTGACATTGTTTGCATTGTGGTATAAGCTTAGATCTTCTTAGAGGCATGATAACCACCTTGTACCCCAAGATGTACTATATTTGATAAATTTTTTCGATATCTTCATCAGTATCGAAGATCAACATAAACATGTTGAGAGGTGCTTTGCTTCACTTGCCTTAAACCCTTTTGCTTTCAGGTCATCAATTATTTTTTCTGGTTTACACGTATAGAGTGTAAGTTTTTAGCCATGACCTTAATTGGTCTGGTTTGTATGTCTTTAAACGTGTGCCAAGCACGTTTTTCTTCGCTTAACATTTTTGTCATTTTTCTTTAAGTTTCAGCATCTTCCAAGTTAATTTTGATGGTATTTCCATTCATCACCTTTGCGTTAAATTTATCAGTAGTAGTTATTGTTTTTATTTTCTCACAGAGTAAATCGTAGTCTTTGACTTCATCTGTTACTATTGGTGGTGGGGGAGATATTTTTTTTGGTTGTTTCTGGATAATATTTGGAATATCATCCTTTAATTGAGGTGGGGAGGGCGTATTATTCCGTTTCCATTATTTCTCCCACCTTTAACTTTTATCCACTCAGGTTCTCGAGCTAGTTCTTCTTCATCCATACGGTACTCTTGTCGAGTTATATTCTGGTTAGGAGTAGAACCGATGTCCTCGGTTAACTTATGAGCTTTAAATTTGTTTTCAAGCGTCTTCATACGTTCCTGAATCCATGTAATTGTATCATTCTGTTGCTTGTTTATATTGTTGGCTTCAACTAATGCATTATTAGCTTTACACAATTCATTATGAAGCTTTTTTCATTTATAGAACGAGTGTTGTGGCTGCTGGCCCCAATGGAGGGACTATCACCTCTTGTCGGAGAATACGATACTTTCTTACCTCTGGAAGGGATGTAAATTGTCCTTTTCTGTTTCACTCAATTTAGTTGTTTTATTCACCAACATATCTTGGGATTGGTTAAAATAATTGTAGTATGTAGTAAGTACTAGATGCAGTAGTGTAATGTAGTACTAGACACATTTAGTGGTTTCGACTTAGTTGCAGCGAGATACCTAGCTATAGACGATGAACTCTTACCCTATTGAGACACACCCGACACCCAATTTCTAACTAAACAGATAATTTTATAGTACAATACTTTATTCAAGGAGGTGATAAATGATCAATAATTTGAATAATGGGTAGGTTTGTTAAGATCACAGTTAACTGTAGTCTTAAACCTGAAAACTTTATGCTGACAAATTTTTATATTTGATAATGGAATCTTCTGCAGCATAATTTCTATTTTAGAGATTCTAACACTTCAGTTTCTGAGTTCAAATATTTAAGTAAGCAACCATCAATATTTGAATACACGACCGGGAGTTTAGAAATTTCTAACACCGAAATTAAATTTTTGCTACATTTTAACACATACATGTTATAACATAGACATAACCTATTAGCTTAAACATCTATATGTTCAAAAGTCATCAAAACTCTTCTTCAACTAATAATATATAGTTTCAACCCTTCCCATCGTCTTTAAAATTCAGCCCATATTTTGCCTAGCTTGTTTGTGGATATTATATCAGACTTATATGAATATATATATAAAAAAAAATAGATTCATAAAACTTTTATCACGTACAACATATGTTTCATATACATATGTATGTTGTGTGTTATGTTGATGAAGTTATTATCATTTCAATAACATAAATTTTGGTATACGGCTGTTGTATCCGTTTAAAAAACATTAGGTGAAAATTGAATAAACCTAAAATAATTGTGTCTAGAGCAGTTATAGACGAGCTATGGAAATTTTCATTTGACCTCATTTTCCTTTGTGCCATGGTTCGTTGTATGTTGTGTACATATACTTTTCTGGAGGAATCAAAGCTGAAAACCAAAACATAAAAAAAAATAAAGAAAAATAAGCTTTTCAAAAAGAAAATCAAAAGTTTTTTTTTGATAATCTTTTAATCTCATACCCACCCCCGAGATCTTGTATATCGTAAATTTATTCACCCATTTAGCAAAATGTATAACAATTTGTGTTTTTAATTCTGTTATACTTTTTTGTTTTTTTTCTTTTTTTTTTGGTGATTTTGTCATAGATTTGGTGGTTGACTGGTTGGTTGGTTAGTTAGTTGGATTTTACCATTTTTGTTTCGTCTGTGGTTGACAGATTTTTTCGGGTAAAATGTATTTATTTACCAACACAAAGTTTATTTGTATTTTTTTTTGCGCTATATGCTTTCGACAATTGAGTTAATTTTTTAACGTTTTGTGTATTTTGGAAAAAATCCCAATTCATGATGAATCACAACAAATATGTAATTTGGTTTGATTCTCTCTCTATATACATACATATGTACATATTGTATATATATTGAAACAACATGTATCTACGTGCATGCAGGTAACCAAGTTAAGGATTTTTTTTTAAAGGTTCATGCTCCACCTGAGACTGAACGTCGCTTCAACAATATTAAATTATAATCGAATTACGTACTCTCATTCATTTTTTTTTTTGTTGTTTATTCAATGTCTTATCTCAGTGTATCAATTGTTAAAAGCATATCATGTGAGTAATTTGATTTGAGACACAACAATAACAACAACAAAATTCTTGTTATGTGAGGATGATAGAATTTTTTTTTGTTTTGTGTGTATCTGTGTGTATATGGATGATGAGATTGGGAAGCACGGAAAAAATGCTATCACATATTTTTCACGTTTTAAGATTTTAATTAAGTAATTTGCTTTATATTTGAACATCAGAATCATGAAACTCGTTCCACAACGCGTCGAATATAAATTTTCTCGTTCTTATCACTCAATTTAAGCGATTGTTTTTTTTTTTTTCGTGAATATGTGTATTATCGCACAGATGGATGTGAGATAGGTAAGATGATTGCTAATCAGTTTTAATTAAGAGACATGTTGTTTTTGTATATGACGATTATACAACACCCTATTTACGTGTGTACCGAAATTATCATACAATATACGCATTTTAAACTCTAGATAGAATAAAAAACATAAAATTCCAACTTTAAATGTTACCCATTGCACACAAATAATTTATAGGCCATGTCACATTATTTTTTTTTCTTTTTGGAATTTATGTTTTTATGTCCGCGCGCGCAAATTATATACATCAGTATGTGTATATGTTGTTGGTTGCGATTTTATTTTTAGATTTACGTTTTCTTATACACAAATATTTTTTGTTTTTGCCTCAAACGAAATAAATCAGCGTGAATCATAATTAAGTATAAGCATAAGTAAGTTAAAAAAAAAAAAAAATGAGGCACCATAAACGAAAGAACCATAAATTGTCTTAGAAATCTTAATTTAACATGAAAATCATTAAATTTATGGATTAGGAGGATGCAACAAGAACCGACAACCGACTGCAAGATGCAAATTTTTAATTTTATGTCGTTAAATTATGATAAAGCTTATCCGGTCGTTAAAAACATTAAAGTCAACTCATAACAGCATATATATGAGAATAAATGTATGAAAAATGATTTATAGTTGGGATGAAGTTTTGTGTAAATGTTTTGATCTAATTAACGGGTTTACGCCAACCAAATGGAATTTGTGAATCTTTATAAATATGATCTGTTGTACGCGTTTATACAGATTTGTCATGTTATATTAGAAAAAAAAAAACCTGACGATATGTTGTAAGTCATCATCGGTTTGACAGCCCCGGGTTAATTTTCTCTCGATTGAAATCTAAACATCAATTACAATACATTAACCTAATTATGTTCTTTGTGTACATAAGTTTATGAGAGAATTTCAAATAATTCAATCGAATCAAAGCTATAGAAACTAAATGAAAAAATCTCAACTACCAAAATCTCGAAATGCTATTTCATAATCATAATTTTATAAATTCAAAAACTATATTTTTTTTTTTTTGTATATTGAACAAATCAAATACCATAATAGACCCACACTCAATATACGAACATATACAGAAGAGGCAAACAACATTCATGTATTTATTATACTACACATTATATTCGGACAAACTTGAATTTTAAATTATTTTTTCCAAAACTACAAAAAACCTTTTGATCTTTCGAATAGTTTTCTATAGTTTTGTATACTCATATATTAAATATCTTTATATAGAGAGATATATTTATTGAGTAGAATCGATAATTGGAAATTAATTATAAATTAGAAAATAAATTTATAAATTATCAACGTGACCACGAGTCCCAAAAAAAAAGAAAAAAAATAGAAAACATCTATAGCCCTTAGGAAATCAGACATCCCATAATAATTCTTTCTTTTCAACACAACCAGACGTCTCTCCCGCAGTCTTTTTTTGTTTGTTAATTTTGTTGTTGTTGCATTTGTGATTTCGTCTACACAATAAACCCAAAAAACTATTTTATTGATTAAATAAAAATAATTTTATTATTAAAAAACATAAAACTAAAATCATGATACAATTAAAAAATCATAAATCATAAAACATTAAAAGAACAAACGACGCATAACAAAAGTCAATTAAATTTATATATATATTTGTGTGTGTGTGCACTCCGGTCCGATAGAGGTTCAATATATCTTCAATTTGAATATTTTGGATCTGTCGTCATGAATCGTCGTTTGTATCCCCAAAACGCCTCTCATACATAACATTTAGATGTATGTATTTTTTTGGTCGATATTATAACGATTGAAATAAAATAGTTTTTATTATGTTTATTGGATATAATTCAATATTTATTTATTTTTATGACATAAATAAAAATAAAAAACGAAATTATTATCGATTGAATTTTTATTTGTTTAAATGAAATTATGTCAATTTTTTTTTTTTTATATTTAATTAATCGACAATTGAATTTAATTTATCATCTTGTGTCGATCATAATTACTCGATATACTTAGATAGGACAAGATAATAGTAGAGCAAAATGTATGATTTTTTATTTATGTGTGTGGTCTTTATGTGGAGTAACATGTACCAGATTTATAATGATTTATATTCTAGAGGCCTGAACAAACATGTCTTGAATATAAGGAAACTAGTAATTACCCGTCAAAACTGACGGAAGTTTCTGAAAACTCAATATATAGTAGTTCACATATTTATTTGCTTTTTATACCCCTTACTTCCCCTTCCTAAAAGATCGTAACATATTTCAAAACCCCTCCCTCTCCCAGGCGTAACATAAAAGTATTCACATTTTTAAATTATTTAATCACGTGAAAGTGAATTTTGCAATTAAGAAAACGGGCTATCAGTGATATGATCTATGTTCACTCCTCCCTATCTTTAACAAATCGTAACAAATCATGAAGCCACCCCCATGAAGCGTTACGTAATATGGCCTCATAGCCTGAAAAGTAAAATGTTTTTTTTTTCCTAAAATAATACGAAATAAGACAATTTAATATTAATTCAATAATTCTTTTATCACAACGTTTCTTGTAAAGGTGCTATTCCATGAGAAATTTTTACTGAACAGTAAAATTAAAGCAAGAAAAAAATATATATTTGGTAGAGGCGGAATGAAACAAAAAATCGAATCAGTAAAAAAAGATTTGTGTCTGTAGTTGTAACACTCCTCTAAAAAGTATCAAATCGAGAACATTTTATAGGAGTGTCACTAACACACGTACATAAAATTTGTATATGATAGAAAATAATTCTCGCACACACTAATAATTTTAATAGGGGTACGAATTTATGGTGGAGATATTTTTTAATTTTTTATTCTGTGACAGAAATTGTTCGAAAAAATGAAATTCTGATATGAGTATTAATAATATTTAATTTTTTAGATAATTTAGAGACGAATAAAAAATCGAATAATACTAAATACATAATTTTTTTAGCAATTATTGGTTATGTTTTGGTTTAATGTCAAGTTTCCCCTTAAAACTTTTGCTATAAAAAATAAAAATAAAACACACCTTGTCTTTGTCTATTATATGGTGTTTGATTTTTATTTTCTCTTTTTGGCGTATTTTACTATTCAGTAAAATTTTCCCATGGAATAGCACCTTTAATGTACAGTTATCATTTATTATTGCGCCTTGGTATGAGAAATTGTTGATCAGCACTCTAAGGTTTTCATGATTTCGTACTCGCGTTAAAGCTACATAAAGCTGGCCATGAGCAAAAACAGGTTCTGGTAAAAACACCCCAACCTTATCGAATGATTGTCCCTGAGCCTTGTTAATCGTCATTCCAAAAGCCAAAATGATGGGAAATTGTCGTCGCTTCATTTGAAATCCTAAGCTGCTCTCGCTTGGTTCCAAGTCGATTCGGGGGATGCAAACTTCCGCTCCCTTATTGCTGCCTGCGATTATTTACACAAATCAAAGCAAATGTTAGGCGAATTTGATGCAGCATGCACACATGACTTGCTTCACTTAAACATCGTTCCCCTTCGCTATCATCCTCAAGAATGTTAATGGCTCGTGCTGCATCATTGAAGGTGTCAAAAATCACTGAATCGACGGTCTTAAGATCGGTAAAACTTTGAGCTCCACGAATGTGTTGTAATAGCAGTCTCAAATAAAAGCTCTCGCGATCTTTCGGACTGACAGCATACATTCGAGTGATAATCCTATCTCCTCTCTGCTTGCGAACTTTCCAAATGCAAAAAGTTTTGTCAAATACGTAATGCTCAGGAATTTCGGAATACAAATATTGTCGAGCATTCTCGTCTTCGTGCTTGTTAAGCTCAAGCCATGCAGTCAGATGTGTGTATCGGTGTTGAACTCGATCAGCTGCAGCATCTTCTTGGCCGTCTTAAAAATAAACCATTTGTTCGTCAGGAAGATGGATGGCAAGACGATAAACAACATGCGATCGATCGTTCATTGGATTTTCGAGCAGTCGCCAAATTGCTTCAGGAGCACAAACATAACGCCCATCGAGAAATTGCTTAATTTCATCATGAACAATCGGTCCTTGTGCACTTAATTCAACAGAAGCACAATCATATCCTTTGTATATATATTTGAAAATGTACTTGATTGCTTGAACGGTTTGGCAGGATTCGACGTTAATGTGACAATTGAATTTGCGTGTTAAAAATTTGTTGTATGGAACGACATGACGATTATCAATTTTCCTTTCTCCTATTTGAATCTCAATTCCTTCACGACGACGATAAATGGGAAAACCATTAACTTCGGTTAACGTTTCCTTGCAAAAGGATTTCGGAAATCTTTTTGCACATTCACCTTTTTCCATGCAAGGCGCAAGTGGGTTCTCATTGCCGCAAGGTCCATGTATCATTGAGCGAACAACGATTTCATGCAATATGGGTTCTAGTTGCTGTTCAGGAATCTCAGCGCACACAAATCGATCAATCTTCTTGGCTGTGTCGATTTTTGAGTCATTGGCCAGAATGAAGAGCATGTGAGCATGGGGAAGTCCTCTTTTTTGAAACTCAATCGTGTAAACGTATGCAATGACATTTCCAAAAACCTTGTTCTTTACTATGTCATCGAGTAGTGCTTTCAACTTAATGCTGAACACTCGAGCAACCAAATCTGGTCTGTCACCGGGCTGTTGTACAGGAAAAAGGTTCTCTCGAATCTCTGGCCAATTGGGATTGCATGTCATAGTAATGAAAAGATCAGGCTTGCCGTACTTTGCCACAATTGCCATAGAGTCGTGATACTTTTCGCGTATGTTGCGAGGGGAACCTTGAAATGAAGATGGCAAGATGACAGATCGACCATCACCATGACGAGTTCCATGACGAATTGCCACATTATTTGAAACGTCCATTAGACCTCGATATTGCTCGACTCGTAAGCGTCCCTGCTGATTGCGCACAAAGTTCAAATTGTTGGCTTCAACTTGCAGATGAGCATCAACAGCCCACTGCTGAAACAATTTTCCGCCATGGAGAATTGGATTGAAGCGACCGACTCGAATGGCAATTTGTGCAACTTTCCATTGCAGAAGAGTGATTTTAGTTCGCTTTCTCTCGGAACAATGAGCGGTATTCATTTGCATGTTTGGTTGCCAGCCAGCTTCTCCAAAAGGATAGAATAGTACGTATGTCATCGGATCCAAATGTAAACTTAAAATGTTGAGGTTGATGAGAGGTTGTTCATCATTACGTGGGTAAACTCGAAAATCACGTTCAAATGGAGGCTGTCCGTCGGCAGAGCGAAAAATCAATGCCACCTCGTTAACTGTTGGAAGATTGTAACGACGTCTATCGTCATTACGATCGCGCCGAAATGCCATGTTCACAACGGGAAGCGTTCGATTCTCGGCTGCCGCTGCTTGTTCTTCCTCCCGCTCAACCTCACCAAGATTTCGGTAGGCTTTCGCATAAATATTTTGCTGTCGAATCATTTCATCCAAAGCGCCGACAATAGTTGCATTCAATCGCGAATTAGCAGGATGATTCATGCGATCTTAATTCGCCATAGCTGAGTCGATAACATATAGCTGAGCATATTGTCGTTGCTCACCTTCAGCTGGATGCATGTGGCCAGTACGATGATAGATCTGACCGTGAACGCGAAAAACATAAGGGCCTCGTCCTTGAAACTGATGAATTTGCGCACCCATTGAAGCAAATGCAAGCATAGAGTTGTACGATCGAATGTTATCATGAAAGGCTCGAAAATGTGGGTGATGAGGATTACTGAGAAGCTCATGAAGAAGAAACGGAAATTGTCGCATTTGCTGGCAGCTAGTTTCAAGCAATACAGTTCCTTTGTGGCAACAAAATTTGAAGTTTCCATCCGACGATTTTTCAGCACTAAAATTGAGAGAATGGCAATGTCGACATTCAACATTCATCACACCACAACTGTGAGCATTAATTTCATTGTCTCGGAAGGTTTCATGATCAAAAATCGATGAATTCCCAGCGGCTCTCGATCTTCGCATCCGATTTGCATTTTGAGCTCTGCGAATTATGCCTTCTCCCGGCATTTTATTTAAAAGTCGTTGGCGTTTTTGCTCATTATTGCGTTGACGACCTTCTTGCGACTGTCGATTTCTCCACCTTAGTTGTCGTTCACAATTCAAACGCAATTTCCGTCCTTCCGGAGTTTCTCGTTCCATTCTAGTTAAAAAGTTTAAAATTTTGATTTCTCATGTAAAGTAAAATTTAAATAATTTAATCTTTTTCGGGAACATTGACATTTCAAAAGTTTTAATATTGCTTACATTTATTAAGGTCTATATAACAAATCTATTTACACAACGTCTGTGTAAATTCGTTAAAAATTGAGCGAAAGTTTTGCTCTAATTTTTCACACATTAGTGCAATAATAAAAAACTATCTTTAAATTCAATAAAATGACACAATTTTAACACTTTATTCACACGTAAAACATAAGAACTAAACAAAACAATTGAAGAAATAAAATAAATTTCAGTTTCTTATTTTTATAAACACACCCGATACCTATATGAGTATTTGAAACTAATTTTATAATGGTTCCTATGGTCATGATTGCATCGAAAGGGCTCCACGAATTAAAAAAGGCTCACTTAGCTGAAATTTACAGCGGGCCGTATTATACGCGAAATATTGATACAATGAGGTGTTGGTGCATTTAGTTTGTAGTAGTGTTAGTGTGTGGGGTGTATAATTATACATATAGCGTCTAGCTCCACACTGGGTATATTATTTAATAAAGAGGATATAGTTTTCAATTCGTTATGTTGTAATGAAATGCCGTTATAAAATGAAAAAAAAAAAAAATAATGCAAAACGTTCTTGGTGAGGATCGAACCCGAAAGCTTATTGGAAAAAATTGAATATCGAAAAATAATTTTCGGTACCAGCATAAATGTACATTACAGTTTTAAAAAATGTATTATTACATATTACATTATAATCATTGTCTTACAATATAAAATTTTATGTTTTTCAATTCGTATTGAAAAAATGAAATACCGTTATAGGCAAAAAAATTATTTAAATTAATAAGTACTTCGTTGAGCATCGAACCCGAAACATTTTCTATTCGAAGTTCCTTGTTAAAAAGTCACCACCTATATCACTCGAACTACTCAGTTATAAAATTCAAGCATCTAAATTGGAAATATAAGAAAAGCGTTACGGCCGCACACTGTGAATTATATATTAGTAGATTAATAAAAAGTTTCAAATCCGATATTAAATTATACATAAATCGTTAATTATACATAGCCAAACTAACAAGGAAGGGAACCTTTTTAACTGTCAAATTCAAGAAATTATAGAAACTATTCTCTATGTTGTAGTGCTCTGTAAAACACTAACGAAACCATTTTTGTTTATTGGCAACCAAGCCCTTTTTAGAAGTTAAAACCCACCTCTTAAGCTCGCTGCACGGGGAAAATTATTTTTATCCAAATATTGTTTTTCAATAGAACAAAGATAGTCATTAATCGATTTTTGCTCAAAAAATCGTCTATTTATTTGTCAAATTCTATCTCCTCTTTTATTATTTTAATTTGTGCTTGGTGTTGTTCAAACCAATTTGTGTTTTTCCATTGCGATTTTTAATTTTTCTTTTATATTATCCTCCTTTCGTTTTTTCTAATTACATTAATTTTTACGCGTAATTTTGTCCGGCATTTTTCTTAAAATTTAAAGTAAATTTTGGGTTTTTTGGTTTCGAGAATAATAACCGGTGCTAAAAAAATGTCTTTTTCAAGACAGAACACAATAAATATTTTGACCAGAGATCTTAATAATGTCAGCGTTCTGCTTAGCGCTCCGAAAATTGGGATCATAATAGTTCTCGTCGGTTTGGTGTTAACCCGGTCAACCGCAATAGAAAGCGTCAAGGTTATTACAAAAACCATGTTGACGAAATGAGGTTAACAGATCAAGAAATTAATTGAGTGATTGTTGGCCGATAAATTCAACGAATCGACGTAGGAGAACGGTCCATCACTGCCGGTCAACGTTTGTCTCTAACCCTTCGATAAGCATTACATTTATTATCACATATTATTTTGTTTATTCAACACTAGTTAGTTCTACTTTTTTTTCATTTATGTAGTTAAAATTAAAATTATGCAGGTGATAGAGCTTTATTCAAAATGTTCATATTAAAAATCAAGACAATAAATAGTAAATTAAATTTAAAATAATTGTTGGCTGATTAAATAATGATTTAGTCACTTATATTTTGTATTCTCATATTCAGTTTTTATTATTACTCAATAACATCTTCGCCAGTTTTCCAAAAATGAATGTTATCCCACACAGAATTGGCGAGGTCTTAACGTTCTAAATATGCCTAAAGACTTTTGTTACTCGTCCATAGAAATCTTTATAAGGTAATCCATTTCCCGTATGCATTTTTCTTCTTTCTAATAGTAGTTCCTGGACTACCACTTTTAACGGCCTTCATTATTCTGACATAGTTCCTACGAAGTAACTTCGATCGTTTTAGAGCTTCTTCAGTGGGAAGGTGTGGCTTTCCCCGATTTCTATACAAACAACTCGTTTCAGAGTGACGTTTTTATATTCACGATGAGATAGTCTATAAATTAATTCCCTTCTTTCTCTTTTCACTTCATCAGTAATTTTTACATAAATTTCTCGACTCATTTCTAAAAGAAAAAAGAAAAATTAAAATAAATTAAATTTCATTTAATTTTATACTGAAATATAACCTATATTTCGAAAATGTAAATGTTTGCATTTTTTACCCGAACAATTATAAAAAATCTTAAAATTTCCTTGAGAATTAATTATTTTTTAAATTTAATACAAGTAAAATAAAAAAAGGCGAACAATATTTTTGTTTAATGGGCGAACGTAAACCAATAGTTTTTCACAAGCATAAGTGTTGTTATGTTGGTCGTCTGCCAGATTATTTGCCCAATGTTGGATAAATTTTAACTCGTGAGGAGAAATCTTGAAGGGGAAATTTTTATTTTTTTTTTTCATCAATACACTGATTTCATTGGGTGAAAATGTTGGGATTAAAATAATCTCAGAAATAATCTCGCCCGTGCAGTCGGCTTTAATGTGCGAAAGATACACATCCCCTACAAAAATAGATATGCAACCCTTATAATCTAATTTACTATGGATTTCTTGTACTTTGTATGAGGAATAATTACCAATTTGATTTATGAAAAATGTGGAGTAGAAGCCGAGATATGTATATCGGAAAAAACATTTTTTGAGGTTAAATTAAGGGGGTTGGTTACCGATAAAAAATTATTTTCGTTAATGTCTCACAGAGTACTACAACTTAGAATAGTTTTTATAATTTTTTGAATTTGGGAGTTCAAAAGGTTCCTTTGTAAGCCTAAAACTGGGGCCGTACGTAACGCACTTGAATAACTTTGAAATCAAAATCAAAAGGATGATATTAGGACCCAAGTTCGGTAAACAAGTCAAGACTAAACTCTGAACATCGATGTTAAATGCTTCCAACTTGATTTTCTTTACTTTCACAAAATTTCATTTTAAAAGTGTCTAATTAAAAGTTTATCTATTGTGTATGTAAATATAAATAAATTGTTTTATCAAATTTATTATCATTATGGTTCAAAATTAATCCATAATTTTAAAAAGCATAATCCATATAAGTTGTAATATTTACATTATATTCTTCATTAATATATTTTTGGTTAATTACTTTCACTAATTTTTAGAATACCTACCAGCAGGCCTGGGCCAAAAATATTTTTTGGGGCCCACATATCATATTTTTTTAAAACTTTCCAATTTTCTGTAATTTAGTCTTGTTAATATTTCAATTATAACATTTATTTTTTGTTTACTGATAAATTATTTAATACATAATAATTTATTTACTTTTAATTATTTTAAAAATGCCTTAGAATTTGCAAATTGTTTAATGGTTTTTGAAAAATCAACTTTTGCTTATCTACTAACAAAAGTAGAAATATCATTAACCCCGCCTCCCAATCCCCCGTTCTTTACCCCAACAGCTATACCAATCTATATACTGAAATGAGAACACTCCTTGAGTTCCTATATTGGTATAGTTTGGTTTCGTACTGAAAAGTTGGTCTACTCTTCAGGCAGCTACGACCAAATCACAAATATACAATTCCGCTAATACCGTTAAGTATGAGAAGGGTTCTCATTGTTAAAGGTATATACATTGGTATAACTGTTGGGGTAAAATAGGGGGCGGGGGGATAATATTTCTTCTTTTGTTAGTAGATATATTAGGAGTGATTGGCCTCTATATATTTCTGATTTACCAGATCGAAAATATTGCGAATGTCATTACAATTAATACATTTGTCTATGAGAAAGCCGGAAAAATCAATAGTCATAAACTCATAATTTATATATATTGAGGATTGATAAACGATTTAATCTCATTTACGTTATCATCGATCTGTTAATATTTTTTATTCTTTTCATTGTATTAAAACTACTTTCAGCGGAAGCAACAGAAACCGGTAGACTTAAAAATGTTCTTAGAATAATTGTTAAATTTGGCAACACTTGTGATGTCCTTTAAAATTATTAACTCATCAATTATTTCAACAGAAATTTCTTTTGAGTATTTTGCCAACAATCGATCCGCTGAAGCTTTTATTTCCTCCTCAGAAATATCTTCAAACATCCATATAATTTGAACTAAATTATAAATTTGATGCAATGATTCAAACCGCCTTAACAATCCAGATATTACAGAATCAATAATACAAAAGAAAATATTGATTCTATAGTGTTCCGAGATTTCGTAATGTTCTGATATTTATTTTGCCTTTAAAAGTATTTTATCCCAACCTTTCCGATATTTCCGAGTTGCATTGCGGGCCTCTATCACTAGATTTTTTTGTTGTAATAGGTGGAAGTAACTAAATATTGTTTTAGAGAATGTAATTCGTTACGTGCATGTGGTTGAAGATTAAGTAGTTCCGCTTGCTCTACAGTGGCCGTTATACCGGATAAAAGGTTTACGACTGGTTTGTTGATATGGAATAAAGTAAATATTTAGCAGCTTTCTTCAAAATTTCTGCCACTAAAAAAATTATAAATTTGTTGAATTTTTCTACTCTCACGAAATTCAATGTGTGATTGGTGCAGCTTGAAAAATACAGTTAGAACTATGTTTTAGTAGAACTGCTTGTACACAATTATACCGTCCGGCCATATTTGTACCGTAATCATAAGATTGACCCATACAAATTTTGAAATCTTTGAGCGATTTTAAATCCTTTCTTTCGTGTAAAAGCGTCAAAGGTGAGAAATCGCTTCTAAATTGAAAATTTGGATTTGTTAACTAATTTTAAATATCGGGAAACGAGACTTATGGTATTTGTTCTCTAAGTGAACAATCGGGAGTTGCATCAACGATTTTAAGCGAAAAATATTTTGACTCCCGAATCTCTTCAAGAATTTTAGTTTGAACAAAGGTTCCACAAATTTTAATAAATTCATTTTGACTAAATGAGGACATATAATGAACTTGTAAACGCTTGTTTATCTTTTAGGATTTGCGAATTTTCTTGACATGATCGTACAATATAGTGTCGTACTTACTGATGAATTCTATACGATCCCCAGAAAATTTCCTTTATGAACATCTCCAATTCATTCACTAGAACCTCGAAATGCTAAATTATCTGAAGAATTGTTTCCTAATTATCGGCTTCATCAATTAGCTGATTTAAAAGTGCACATCTTAATGTGGATTTTGATGACGCGTGATTAATTTGGGACCAGTAAACATAATTCTGTTTATGCTTAATCGAAGTTTCATGACGGGATATGCGGTCTTACAATTTTCGCCAACCTCTTTCAACATTCTAACCGGATGGACTACCAAGAGCAGATTAATTTGAGTCTACCCTATTAACATAACATGGGACACAGTATAAAATATGTTTTGTTTACTTCAACACAACCAGTCTCTCTTACACGACACACCATTAGGTAACACTTTTTTGAAAAGGCGATATGGGAATTTAATATTTTCCGCATTTCAAGAGATGTTCTCAGCTATAACGAATTTTTTAATTGTTGGGTCAATATTTAAAGCGATTTCGATATCAAGATTCATTCTCTTTAGACTTATTAAAGAATGATGAACTCTGCGGTAAATATTGTCGCTTTTTTCCGATTCTGCTTTCTTTCACCTTTTTTGCGCTTCGCTTGCATAAATGTTTTTCATTTTAATATAAAAAGGAACAAAACAATGTAATTTTAAGAAATGCAACAAACATTAACGTTGAACTCGATACTTCAATTGTTATTTATTTAATCATTTAAAACTATTCACAAATCAAAGTGTCAAAATTATTCAGCGTTTCTCCTTTTGACACTGTATTTTACAATAAACTTGCATCTGCTCGTAACGAATGATGTAGTTGTTAGAAGCAGTGCATAAAATTAACGACAGAGGGATTTTAGTTTTAAAAATTCCAATAGATGGCTCTACACCAATTTTGATTATGTGAAAGATGATTTTTAACCCTAATCCAACCAAGGTGTGCGTTTTCGGCTCATTTGATTTTTAAAATTTATGAATTTTCAAAATAATGTTTGTATGTAATTTGATTTGAAACATTTCCATAGAACGTACTTGGCATTCTTTGAAATAATTTGTACATGATTTGATTAGAATTTGAATTTAATGACATTACAAAAATAAATTGTTTGGATTAGGGCTAAAAACAAATAATTTGTGTTTATGTTTGGGATATGATACGGCTGCTTTTAAATCGTAAAAATATTTTAATTGTTTTGTTGTTTAATATTTTATTACTTATTATTATTATTTAATGGAACAATGCATTTTGGTCAAAATCTAGTAGCTTTATTTAAATTGAGCTTATGTTTTACAACTGTAACAAAAATTTGCTTTTGGACAAAGTGATTAAAAAAATGGTGTAAATAAGTATTAAATTATTTTAGGAGATGTCGTTAATTTGAACTCTCCCCCACTATCTGGGCCTGCCTACCAAAAAGGGCGATAACAAAGGCCTGCAAAAAAGGGTTAAACATTTTTTTTTTTTTATTGAACAGCCGTATCGAAAGTAATTTTTTGCTCTAAATCCGAATCTGGCCACAGAATTACCCTATCACGTGAGGTTTTTGAGATTTTTTAACCTAGAAGTGTCAAAAAGCGGGTTTTTGGCACTTTTGTATTTGAAATAACTCAAGACTAAAAACAGTTGTGGCAAATTTTAAAACGGGATACTATTTAGCGTTTCAAAATCTACGAGAAACCATAAAAAAAAATAGATCTTTTTACACTACCAAGTTCTCAGTATGCATAATCTACGAATTTCATAAGCACCGATAATTTGTATTCCTTCTCATTTTGTAACTGATTGATCTGCAGATTCTTATATTTCTAATGTTTTTGTAGTAGTAGACTTTTCGAGTGATTTCAGATAAAACATGCATTTTGACACTTAGGTTAGAATATCTCAGAAACCGGGCATGATAAGGTATTTCTGTGTCTAGATTCTGATTCAGCGCAAAAAATTACTTTCGGTACGTCCGTTCATCAAGAAAAATCCATGCAGACCTGTGTAAATTGATTTCCTGGTGGTTGCAGTTTTTAATATACATCAATATTTGATTTGTTGTAGTTTTCAAGTACATTGAAGCTCAGTATATATATATATATATATATATATATATATATATATATATATATATCTAATAAACACTGGCGACTGCAATAAATTGATTTTTTGGATACATCGAACGCTCTAATATACAAAACGGAATACAAGTAAATTATTTGAATGTATGAAATTGCTTTCTTAGATACAACAATCAAAGCAGATTAACGTTAACCATTTATCGATTTTTGCCGAGTATTTAATTTATACTGAATTATTTATTAAATATTGTGAAAGGAAGTATGTTGTCACCAAAGAATTAAGATTGAGCAAATTCTCAACCTACCACACTTCAATTTTATAGAAACTTGTAAATAATTATAATTCATCCATATTTCAATTTCACCAGGAATAATCCTGATATGTCTGCCTATTTTTCACAAAGTCAAAATTGACCAGTTTTGAAAAATTCTTGAAATGTTTTTTATAAAAATTATATTCGATTCCGATTAATTTAAATTTGCCGCCGAAGCCCCGCGTTTGATGTGTACAGCCTTTTGATACTCGTACCTACTACAACTCCTACCATTTTTTTCTTTTAAATTTTATGTATAAGTACTTGCTTAGCCGCAATGAATATCTAAATAAATCTTTGCTCGGAGAACAATAGTTGATGAAATGGATGGCTTATGTAAGAGTTGGAACTGGGAGGGCAAAGACACAGAGTCACTACTCAAATATACTTTGAAAAATAATATACAGCTAAAATCAGGGCTACCGAAGCAAACTATATAAGCAAACTATAATCATATTCCGGTGCCTTAAGACTCAGGGATTACGAGAAAGCAGGGATGCAATGTTAGTTTTCTCTAAAGTATTAATCTATTTGTCGATGAACGCTATAAGGTGCCTTTAAGGGAAGCCACAATTGTATTCCATGAATACTATATCTTTGTATAAAATCAATAATCTGATGATAGAGAGATCAGTCCGCCGTTTACTTAATTTGCGCGGCGAGTTGTGGGGCGAGTAAGCAGTCTTTAGCCGAAGAAATAGCTTAGAGTTGTTGGTGGAGAAAATCATTAGTTCAAAGACGGGGCCGCGATGTCCGGGGAATGTGCCAGTAGTGGTTATAACAGGGATTATTCGAATTTTCCGAATATTGATGTTTTTAAGCTTAAAATATGTTAGTTTAGTTCAACACCCGAGAAGTGTTATGTTTTTAGATTTTATTCGAGAATTGGCCAATTTCTCTATAGTATTCGAGCTTAAGGATTTAAATATAATATTTGACCATTTGACATTGACATAAAGTTAAGTGAGATTCTCGAAATTCAAATAATTTAATAATCTAGATACCTGGGTTTGGATAACGTTAAGTTTCTTGCTGCCATCCAATTTATTCGAAATTATCAACACTTTTCATTATTAAGAGATATTTTTGCTTTTGAATTGCGTAGCATTCTAATTTTTCATAATTATTTTAGAAACTTAATTTTATTTGAGATGTTCCGGAATCTATTCGAGTTTTTGTTTTGAGAATATCGCGATTATTCTAGAACTTTAAGGATTCCTTTGTGAGATTTTTCCAAGTTTTTACGTCTAATATTCGAAATTTTAATCGTAATTTTCTTTATTATATCAGATTTTATATTATTCGAGATTAGCTTGGACTTATATTAAGAATAAGCATAGATTTCCAGATTTAAATAGCTTTGAATGTAACTTGAAGACGAAATTATTTGAAATTCTGAATATTGAGGTTGTTCTAGAATTATACGATTATATATAAAAGAAATTTTTCTAGATTATTCCCCTTGCAAGGGTTTAGTTGTGTCTTATTTCAGAACTAGCAATTTATGGTGAATTTATTTTTAAGCTTTGTAAGATTTGCACAGTGTTGAGCTACGTACCGGTATACAGTTTAGATACATTTGGAAGATGTTGAGCTACAAATATTAACTTTCGAAATGATTGTTGAAAATTATTCGAGATCAGGTATTGGTTGATATTACTCGCGTGATGTAATATATTATTTAAAATTGTTAATTGAATTTTTCGAGATTATTTCAAATTTTTCAAATTTTTCGAGATTTTTTGGTAATATCGAAAATTGTTCGAAGTTCCTTGATAGTTTATTATTGTTGTGTTACTGCTTTATGTTGTGTTACATCATGAAGTGTAATGTGATCATTTCACAGTATTCAGATTTTAAAAATTGTGCTTAAGTTAAGTACCAAGTTGATCAACTTTAGATTTCCAAAAAAAAAAAAAAAATTAAGTAAGTTAATTAATTAAAAAGTGTTTTTGAATTCTTGACCACAACAAAGACCTTATATAGCGTATATATTGCTTCAGCAAGGTTTTGGTCGAAGAGGCATAAACAACATCAATGCCTCATACATACGAGTATGTTATATTTTAACTATAAAAGTGGATGGTGAAATTAAACAAAAATAATTTTACTTTGTGAGTTTGTTGCAAATCACGAACTGCATTGAAGGTCCAGCCGCATCTGCCAATAAACTATATGGTAATCAATTCAAATTAAATCGATAATCAATTCAAATTAAATTGAGTTGCAGCTCAAAATTCGAACTTAAGTAGAAGCTCAGATTTAAAATTCAACCTAAATGAACCTCGAGAGCATAACTACAGTAAAAAATCAAGTAAATAACAACAAATTAAATAAGAAAATAATGGTATGCCATCCAACGGGATCGGAATCTACATTAATCCTATAAGAAAAAAAACATACTGTAGTCTGTAGCGGGATATATCCTACGTCGTTTAATTTAAATGGATAACCCTATGAAACAAAGGGAAACTGGGTTTTATGTTGAAAAGGTAAAAATTCCTTAAAGGCAAACATTTATTATTTTTCTGGTTCAAATTTTCATAAATGCAATTCGAGATAGTAGTGGACAATATGAAAAAAAAAGAAATGCTGGGTAAAAGCAAACCAAGAAAAAAGTCACACAATATTTGCAACGATCCAATTTGTGTTAATAACTTTCATCATTTTCCGACGTAATTTGCCCAACAGATAGATGGTAAAAGAAACAAAAATATATCAAAATTGAAAATTTTAAGTTCTGGAAAAAGCAAATAAAGTACATGGGACTTAGAAAGAATTTGGGCAATTATCCTCTTTGCAATGATGGTAATAAGTAATTTTTTTCAAAAGAACTGTCGTCGAATAAACAATCGTTGAGTTGACCATCGCCGAGTTGATCATCGCCGAGTTGAATACTGCTGAGTTGACTATCGCTGAGTTGACCGCCACCAAGTTAACCAAGACCGAGTCAACCGTCGTTGAGTTATCCATCGCCGTGTTAAGTATCGCTGATTTGATTTAACTGAGTTGGTTTCGCCGAGTTGACCACTACCGTTTTAAATCATATGGACATTTCTTTCAATGTTAATTCATATGTAATTGATAATAATAATTTGTATGTTAAAAGTTTGTTGTTTTATAGTTTATTTTGAAATACCTGCCACCCTTTCTTTCAAATAAACTGTAAATACAGTTATCTATCTCAGCCGGAAAGACAAAAAAAGTCGGTACACATTGAGAACGAAAATCGAGAACGGTATTCCCTTTTTTACCAAATTATGTTAAAACTACATATAAGATTTTAATTAACGATACTTACAACATCGTGCATTTACTAAAAATGAAATTTAAAATTTTAACAGTTTTAATACAAAATTTCAATTTATTGTCGATAATTTTTAATTTTCGACGATAAATTGAAATTTTGTGTTAAAACTGTTAAAATTTTATAATTTATTTTTAGTAAATGCACGATATTTTAATTATCGTTCATTAAAATCGTACGGTTTTCATTATTTGAATAATTGTCTTATATAATTTGGTATAAAAAGGAATATTGTTCTCGTTACTCGTTCGCAATGTGTAGCGGCCTAAAGAGCACAGTTCTTATTTAACAAAAAAACTGGATATGTCATTTTTTTACATTTTTTTTTTTTAAATAAATCGATAGAGCAAAGGAACCCAGCGCAAATTTTAGCGAAAAAAACCTCGATATAAATTTACTGTACAATAGTTGGCTAAAAAAACGTACGTTCAATTTTTTTTTTTTTTTTTTACAGCAGACGCCTGTACAATTTTTATTCATTTTGCTATGTTTACAAAACATTTTGACGTTTTGACAAAATTGTTGTGGCATAAAGGATTGCTTAAAACATCGTTTGGCCAATGTGAAGCAAATTTTGTTAACACTTTTGCGGTTATAACGGCATGTGCAGTCAAACAGACATGCTTCTTCTTATCACTTAAATAAAGTTAATTTATGTTATGCAGTGCAATTTTCTAATGAAATGCAACAGAATTGTATATTAAAGTCCCAGTTCCCGTAAAACGTCGTTAGATTTTATTGTTCACTCTTTTAAAGTTTCATGGTGTTTCAAATCCTCAAACTCGTTATGAAAAATTAGCGCCTGCCCCTGCGGATCCACCAATAATTATTTTTATCCACGAAAGTGTAAAGGGTACAACGGAATTCTAATTTTCTTGAATAAGGTATCAAACTGTCTTTGTCGGTTGTATGTTTCCCAATAAGTAAGACTTATGATTATGAAATTACAAATACAAGTGAGGCATATGTTTACCTTGAATAAACAGAAAATGCTCTTTAAGTAATTGACTAAATTAAGTTAGGAAACGTTAGCACGTACACGTACCATTTTTGCTTTAAAATATGCAATCACAAATAATCCAGTCGTATACTTAAATTATATATGTATGTAGCATCTTCTTTGTTAGCTGTCATAGAAATAGAATTGCAAATTTTACTCGCAAACTTATGTAGGTGTATTTGTGAAAAAATATAAAAGGATAATTTATTTTAGTTTAAAAATACCTAAACTACTTTTTAGTATTTTGTAATTACCCTCAATACGTACTAATAAGATTTTCGCTAATATATCGAGCTTTTTAATTAGGTTTCATACACGAAATTATTTTACAGCAGGTTTGGTTGCATTCAATGTTTTTTTTAAATAAAATTTGCACTTGGTTCCTACGCAGATCTGTTCTAAAATGTCTTAGAAGACTTTATTAATTTTTTTTGTTGAATGTTAATTAATTCATGTAATTTCTAATATGCTACCGGTGATTAGACCATTTTAAGTGTGTTTCGATTAACACGAGAAGTACTCGTATATTAGTATTTACGAACAGTAATTCAACGAAACCGACTAATAGACAGAATTCTATTTATTCAATTATATGATAATAAAGTAAAAATTAGCGTACACAGAAATAGAGCTGTGTGAATATTGTGAAGAAGAAAAATTGTAAGAGAATTCATCTGTATTAGTACGATTCGCTAGTACTTAACGCACAGCACATTCTGTATATATAGAATGTAAATTGTGATATAATCAGTCCAGTCGCCGCGGCCTGATGAGAAGCTTGATTTTTTCATAATCACAAGCTCATCAGTTCGAAACTGGATTGAATTCTCTTACAATCTTCGGAGCATGTTAAAATCATATGTCTTAGAAGAATTTTAATATATAACATTAAAATTAAAAAAATTATAGTAAACGAAGCACCAAAAGCACCTTATAGTAAAATACCAACGTTTATATTTTTATTTGTCTTCGTATAATTTAAATGGTTACACGTTGTTTGGTGCTTGTAACGAGACTTATAGGTCCGGTGGGATTTCGGTTTTTTATGATTCCAACCTATCATGTTTACTAACTGCTTTTAATATAACTTCAGCTGATATTGTTAAAGTTGAGTGGATTTTTAATAAGAAAGTATATTTTTAGGTATTTATAAGTTATATTCAGCGCATTTCAATACTTTTGTGAATGAAATTTCTGGAATTATTCGCAATATTAAGGCATAAGAAATCTTTTCATTGTTGGAGATATTAACGTAGATATTCTTAATTTTCCAATTAGCTGCAATGACTATATGTTTCTTATGTCTTCCTGTGGTCTCGAATCTCTGATTAATGTTCCTACGCGTGTGACTGCAACATCAGCTTCTTGTATTGATCATTTTTTTGCTCGTCTCAAGTCTAACGATCTTTCTTGTCTAACAGCGGCAGCATTGGACCTTAAGATTTCAGACCATCATTTTATTGAAATAATATTCAAGATACCTCAAGTTTCGTTAGCACCCAATAATGTCCATGTTGGTCATACGAAGAAGCTCGATCTGGCATTGTTAACAGATATTCTTTTAACAGATATTCAGTGGAAAAGAGTCCTGGTGATTCAGTTCTTCGGGATATCTATGTTAGTAATTGTAACCAAATTAATGCTGACATTAAGAAGGAAAAAGAAAAGTATTATTCCAATCGTTTCCTTGTCAATCGTGGAGATGTTAAAAAACTGGAATCTCGTGAATGAAATTTTAACAAGGAAGCCTAAAATTTCTTCGATTAAAAGCATTCTATCTGAAAACGGTGAGCTTATTACTAGTGATTTAGAAATTTCCAATGAGTTTAATCAATATTTTACGAGTGTTGCTAGTAAATTAAGAGCAAAGTTTAAATCGTATAACTCGTCTGTTAATTACGATTTGCCTTATGATTACTGTTGTACTACTTTTTTAATGACTCCCGTATCCAATTATGAAATTATATCTATCAATAACTCGTTGGAACCGAAGCAGTCAGTAGACAATGATGGTCTTAGTAATTATATATTGAAAGCTATTGTTAATTATGTCAACCCCGTTCTTACCCATATTTTCAATATTTCTTTCGTACAAGGATGTGTCCCTGAAAGGCTGAAAACTGCTACTATTATTCCGTTGTTTAAAAAAGGCAATCGTAATTATAAAGGCAATTATAGTCCTGTAGCCTTGCAGTCAGTAATTTTCAAAATTTTAGAGAAGGCAGTGAAAATCAGAGCCATTTTTTTTAGATCAGAATAATTTATTAAGTAACCATCAACATGGATTCCGTCAAGGCAGGAGTACCAAATCAGCCTTGTTGGAATTTTTGAACACAATTCACAGCGGACTGTACATTGGTACGGCTTGTGCTGGTTTATTTATTGATGCTGCTAAAGCCTTTGATATGGTTGACAATAAAATTTTTCTGAATATTTTATATGATATTGGTTTTAGGGAAGTTGCTAACAAGTGGTTCGCGTCTTACCTTGCCAACAGATCGGTTCGAGTTAAAATTAATAACACTTTAAGTGAATCTAGTATTGGGCCCTCTGCTATTTCTGATCTATACTAATACGGTTTTTAAACTTAAATCGCATGGTCTTTATACTTGGTTTGCCGATGACATAGCTTTAGCTTACACTGGCAAATCCCCTAATGACTTCATTTCTATGATTAATTCTGACCTTAAAGTCTTACATGTATGGTTTGATAAGCATTGCTTGGTTCCTAAGTGATAAAACAAAATATATGTTGTTTAAATTGACTGGCACAACAACAGCAAATGTTAATCAGGTAATTTATCATAATATTTCCAACTGTGCATCTACTGGGTGTCATTCTGAGTGTATTAATATTGAATTAGTCAACGAGTTTAAATATCTTGGGGTTCATTTGGACGGTAATCTCAGTTGGAAAATTCATGTCTCTTCTTTAAGACGTTACTTGTCATCTGCTTCAAGAATGGTCTATCTCCTGCGTAATTTTTGCCCTGTTCCTGTGCTAAAAATTATCTACCATGCACTGGTTATGTCTAAATTGGAATATGGTTTATCATGTTGGGGTGGGTACAGAAAATTATTTTGAGAATTTTATTGAGAAAAAGCAGATCTGAGTCATCTTGGCCTCTATTCACGGCTAATAATATCTTGCCGTTACAATATTTGTATGTTTATAAGGTTTTAAGAATAGTTTTTAGGCGTAGTGGGCAACAAACTATAAGGAGCCTTATTCGGTACAATATTCGAGGTAACCATAGTTTTTTTTATAATATTCCCCGACTTTTTACTGACCACTTTCGACGCTATATCCTTATTACTGCTCCAGTTTTTTTCAATGCGTTACCTATTTGTATTAAAAGGCATATTCATTCCAAATTATTTCTATCCAAAGTTAAAAAATGGCTTCTTGAAACGGCTGACATTACATTTCTTTTTCGGGTTGTTAAATAAATGATTTCTATTTAATGGGTATTTTTATTTTTGCTTCACTGTGATAACTGGTTGTGTATTTTGTGATTATGTAATATATATTTTTATATTTGTCTTGTATTGTTACTAGTTTATATTTTTAGTTTATAATTAGTTATTAGATATTTTTTTTAGTAATTATGTATTTTACTTTATTATAAGTTTTTTATTTTTTTTTTAATGGTGGATTCGATTCTGTCGTTCTTTCGGCACAGAATCCTCCAGGATTTTTTACTTTTTCACGCTTATTATACGTGTTCATTAATTATAATTTATCATAATGTAAAAAATGTAAAAAATTAAAATTTAGATAAATAAATAAATAAAAATCACCCGGGTAACCCGCCTTAGACACAAGAGTTAAATATAGGCCCGAATTTACAGTCATAACTATTGTTATTGTTATAGCAATTTACAGTCGTAACTATTGCTATTTCAAATTTATTTTGTCAAATCAATATTTATAGTGATGGATTTTGATCACTATAAGCGTTATTATATCATATAACAAATCGTTTAGTAAGGTTTATAAATATGAAAACTGTTACTGCAACATGGTTTACAGTTGCAGCAACGGCTATAAATTCTATAAGTGTAAGTTTTGGTCATTTTTACCTTTACCTTAACATTTTTCGGAACACGCCTTTTCGGAAATGAAAAAATCTGCCAAAAAAAATTCCAAATCCCAGATTCCAATTTCTAAATGACAAAGCGGAATTAAGGTAAACTACATTTTGGATTGAGTCTTTGGTCTGAAAAACCTTACTAAATGACAGAAAATAAGGCCCTTATTCCCTTAGTCTTGTCACTTGTGGTTTGTACCGATGTAAAATGCTCCAATTATAATGACAATCGTCATTTCAAGTGACAAGCGTCTCTTAAATTGGTATTCCCTTAGTCATTTGAACAGTTTCATGTCACTTGAAATTACCATTTCATCGCCTTAAATTTTTAAGTGGCACAAAATGGATGAAGTCCATAAAACGATAGTTTTTAAATTTTAAATCATATTTTGACTATTTTTGGCAAGTTTTTATTACTCGTTTATAAAAATTGTAATTATCAATAACGTATTTCTGACAAAATGCACATCATGTGCATAGTCAAATATGCGAATGAATTAAAAAGCCACCTTTTCTCATTTTACAATATGTCAATCAATTCACAAGAAAAATTATGAAATACAAACTTTTAAAAAAGTTTTTTAAATTTTTAACATATTTTCGATTTTTTAACAACGACCTTTTCTTGATTTTGAAAAGTTAAAACTCCACCAAATAATAGTAAAGTTATTTATAAAGTTTGTTATTAGCTATGGATTGGCATTAATAACTCAATTTGGCCAAAAATGTAGTTAAGGTAAATATGCTTAGGACGACAGTATTTTGAAAACGAAAAGAAACAAAAAAAAAATGCAATGACCATTTTCCATAAAAATGAAAATGAATTGATTTTAGAATTTGTTTGATTTAGTCACAATGTTTGAACCATTTTAGTACAAAATGTGGCTTAAACAAAGCAAATACTCAAACCGTTTTAATAGTTCCCCATTATTTCCGATGTATAACTTGGCGGCACCATCGCTTCGCTGACGTTGAAAAAGGAAAGTAGTTCCAAAATAATTGATAAATAATGAAAGTGCATGTTTATGAGGCAAGCGAATTAATTTCTTCGTTTAATACGACCGCCACGCAAATGTTTGTGTTTATCATAAAGGCATCGTAAGTGGGGTTATCATTAAAAATCAATATCAAACAACACATGCATTTCATCACAACACCATGCGAAAGGCCAAAAGGAATTATTGGAAATGGATGATAGATCAAATGTGGATGAAAGTCAAAAATTAAATATTTGACCAACAGTACAATTTAATTTCCGAACATGTTCTCATAATTTAAAAATACCACCACCCGAATCAACCTTTTCACCACTGATATGAAAATTGCATATGCCCTAAATACATATGGATGATGTTGATTGTTGATAAAAATGATAACGGTGCATGCAAGTAATGATAATTGTGAACACAAAATATTCGGTGTTGATATATTCTGGAAAATTCAGAATTCCATTCTAATGTTAATATTAATTCTCCATTTTCCAAATAATTTTAAATTTTAATTTTCCTGTCCCAGCAAAAATACTTTTATTAATTCAACATCACCTTCACCATTATCAGCATCATCGAATTTGATCAAAATCGTTCAAGAAATAGTCAAGTTACAGCTTAATTGGCCATTAAACCATTTAAAAATCCCATCTCTGCCGTACCTCTCCAAAAAAACCAAGTTACCGGCTAATTTTCCATATTTAAAGGCTTTATCTAAAAATCATTAAAGAATCCCATTTCCATTGAATTTGTCGAATTTCATTATATTCGGTTAAGATATAATCAAGTTTCAGGCTAAGTGGCTATTTTCAAAAACATTCTCTAATAATCATTTAAGAACCCCATTTTCATTGTACCTGTCGAATTTCATCAAATACGGTGCAGAAATAGCCAAGTTCCGTACTGGTTGGCCATATTCAAAATTTTCATGTGAAAATCGTTTTCGAACCCCATTTCCATCATACCTGTCAAATTTCATGATAATAGGTTAAGAAATAGCTAATGGATAATTAACCATATCCCAAAAATGTATCCAAAAATAAATGTTGAGAATATTTTCGATTTCCATAAAATACGAAAAATAATGCATTACCCTTTAGTTTAGAATATTGCAATAAGTGTAAAAGATATGCTAATCGCACCCTGATCAATTTTTGGTAGCTATAATTTTTGGAACTGATATTTCGACTTGTTTTGAGCTATAAGATCTTTCTATATTGGTCAATTGTTTCAGATCATAGATTCCTAGGTTTGCATCGTGAGCCTATATTGTAGCATTGAAAAAAAAAATCAGAGGAACCATAGTGGGTTTCAACCAATTAAAAAATATACTTCAGCTTACAAATCTGTTGTTTGCACAGACAACAGATCATATATTTTCATAACAGTGAAATAGTTTAATATACATAGTAAAAACCTTTCTGGCCAATGTTTTTTAACATTTGATTAACGATTTATTTAACTATTCACAGGTTCGGTTTAGAACTGGGCAGTAAAAATACTACGTCATGTCTAATTGTCCCAAAACACGGTCATTGTTCGTTTAAATAAAGTTATTTTTATTTAAGAAACCATAGGCTTGAAACAAACTATAGTTAAAATTTCCAAAGAATTTATTTAACATGTTACACTACAGCTAACACAGACCTGTTATAAGAATAGTGGCTTATATAATTTTTACAAACAATTTTAGGAACATGGTGAACACAAAAAATATCGTTAAAGGAATTACCAAATTTTTTAGCCGGTTAGAACATCCAATTTTTTTCTTTTGTTGATTTGTTGAATAAAAAAAAATTTCATTTACGCCACTACTGTCCCGTACTGTGTCAACAACCTGGCTCAGCGAATGCTACGAAAATTGCCATGATTGGACCGACAAAGAAATTGGCTCGTTAGGGGCCATTTGCAAAAATCTCAGAGTTCCATACTTTGACACACCAATTTGACTAAACAACGTAATTTTACCTACATAAATAAATGTATCTCGTTTTCCCGATAGATCAAGGCGTATGATTGTTTGAAATCCTGAATATAGCCGGTGATCGTCACGGGTGTCTCTTAGTTTTCAGAAAGAACCTTTCATAGCGAAACAACTTGGTTCAGTGACTGACCGATTCTGATGAAATGCTCGTTAGTAGTCCTGATAATTTCCTCCGCTAGAGGCGTCTTCTAATTCTTCTTAATACCTTCTAAAATAGTAATTTGTTTGCCGTACCAAGGGGAGCAATACACTTTAGTTTCCCGGAATATTCAGTTATTCAGTTAAGTGGTTACCAAGTAGCCGTATGATTTTCAAAATCCCGGTTTTTAAAATGCCTGTTCTGCAAATATAAAAATCACGGTTTTCAGAAAATCCCGATTTTTATTTTAACTTTCCGGGTGTGCTATGAAATCCCGTTTCAAAATTAAAATTTTCCTTTAGTAGAATTTTTCAAAAAATATATCTTTCAAAACCAGGATTTTAAAAACCGGGCTTTTGAAAATCGGGATTTCGTGGTAGACCCAATTCCAGCATTTTATTCATCATTTGCAGCTTGCTTTGGCTTCATCACCTTTTACTAGTTTAATTTTTTGAACATCTTCTTACTCCATACTCATTACAAGGTATAGCGATTATTTTGCATAACGTCGGTGGTTTCCTGGGAAACGGCGGTGGTAGAATTTCCCCCACGTATAATAAATAAATGTGCGCCTGTACTGTAACTCCTATTTCTTAGTGAAATAACTTTTTTTAAATGCTTTAGTTAGGTTATGCTTAGTTTAAATAAAACAATTCGTAAAATCTTGGACAAATTTTTAAAATCAAATATCTTTTACAAAATAAATTCAATTCAAATATGTTATAAAATATATTTGACATAATTGGATAGTGTCGTGTCATTGCAGCCTGAATTCCGAAAGTTCAAGAGATTTTAATAATTACTCTCGACTTAAAATGAACACCACGGATACCAATATCCACAACCCCAAGGAAAAAAAATCGTACCTATTGCATGGCCATTTCGAGCAAAGTGACCATAAATAGCCCATTTATATCCCCCCTCGGCCAGATAATTTGGAAAATTGGAAGAGAAAAAATTGATTTTCTTTCTCAAGATATGTATATCAAACCTTGCTCTATCGAGTGAAAACTGTCGACACAAAATTTTTGATAATTTTTCAAGAAGCAAATAAATTTTCTCATCTGTTTTTAAAATTTACTATAACATTTGTCTCCGTCAAGTTAGTCCTTCTGTTAAAAAATTACCAAAATATTTCGTATCGACCTGTTTTCATGTCAAAAAAAAAACAGGATTTTCTGATTTAAATAAGAAAGCATAGTAAACCAAATGTTATAAGAAACCGGTAGCAGTTTGGCCTTATGCACTTTACTTTACAATTTACTGGGCAGCGGTTCCATTCTTTTATTAGTGACCAAACTACATCTTTAGAATGTTCGATTCGTTCGAAATAGTCATCTTCAGTAAGTTCAATTCGAGAAAGAATAATACCAGTTTAGCTCTTATAAAGGTCCAAATAATATTTTTCATAAAATCTTGATTTCATTCGGTGTCCACTTTGCAAATCTCGTCAATCACCAATCTCGAACTTGTTCATCTTTAAACTTTTAATAAATTTGCATTTTTACTATCGTCCATCCGCTATTCGCTTTATAATTTATATGACATACCCGACGGTTTCTTTTCGGTTTTACATATTTATCGTAATGCTTTATAACAAGTTAAGCTGACCGCACTTTCGCCTAATATCGACCGAACTCATTTGATTTTATCAATATACCCAAAATATTAGTAAACATTCACAAATAAACCAGTTAATAGCCACTACCAATAATCATAAACAACATCTTGCGGTTAATTTATGTAAAATTAGTAAGATCATTAAGAAAAAAAATCAAATTAATATAATTAACAGGTGGATCAGATATAATCAAAACAAAAAAAAACAAAAAAAATTGTTTTCTTTGGGCTCAAATCAAATCGAAACCTTCGTTCGTTCGTGAGATTCCCTTCCTCGATTACCTCATTTTTTATTGTCTTAGCAAATGCGATGAATACAAAAAAAAAAAGTTAATTTCTCGCAATATTTCTAGACCAAAAAATGGTTTACAGTCCGTTACTAAATTTCGACCTTACGATATAACTGTTTGAATGGCACTACACAAAATATGTAGCTCCGGTTTTGTGTGGGAAATTTATTTTGATTTCAAAAATTATAGAGATAAGAGCAGTGTTTGGATTTTTATTTTGATGATGAGGCATCAATTTAAAGATTATTAATAAATATAAGAATAAGAAGATGAAGAAAAAGAAACTTAAGTTGTAAGCCGAATAATGCTGATTAGTTTTAAAGTTTCTATTTTGTGTGTTGCGCACACCAATTAGTTTAGAGATGGTTAATCAATCGCGAAACAGAAAAAAAAAAAATTTAATGATTATTTAATGTCTTAATGGAATTTGGTTAACCCAAGCGGTGCGTTAGATACATTTATCATTGTATATTTTTACTTTAAACCGTATTGGGTTGTAATTTAAAATTATTAGTTGAAGAACCTGAACATTATAAAATACCATGAATGTCAAATAATGTCAAAAATAATTTCGTTTAAAGATTTTTGATTACGATTTGTTTGTAAGGTCAAAGCACAAATATGTAATTTGTTTGATGAATTTTTTATGCCAAACGTTATATTCTAAGATTTATTTAGCTTGAGGAAAGGTTGATTGAATTATACCTTTTGAGATTGTACCTTTTTTCTAAATGGAATATAATATTATTTATTGGGCAACATTAAATTTGGATACTAATCGATTTTATTTATTTTACAGCGAAATGTAAAGATGCACTGGGAATGGAATCAGGTGCTATAGCAGATTTTCAAATAACAGCTAGTTCAGCACATGATGTCGGAAATGTTGGACCACAGCATGCAAGGTAAGCACAGTTAATATAAAAAAATATTTTAATCGCCCCTATCAGTCAACCATATATATTTTTGTTTTTGTACTGATCACATGTTGCACACAGCCAGCCACCCCGTATAATCCCTTTCATGGGATTTACATTAATACATTATTTTCTATTATTTTTCCATTTTATGTTGATGGGAGTTTTTCTATTTTGCTAGAGAAAATTGAAATGTGTAAATCTTTCATCTGACATGTTGGAATGATAGATTTAAGTGATATAAAATAGGAATATAAAAAGAAAATTGTGTACGTATGATTTGCCATTGAAGATTTATTGTCAACAGTTACGTGTATTTTTCATTATGTACATAAGATTAATATTTTGCCATTTCTTTTGACATGTTATGTTATACATATAATCGCAGTGGGGACCACATGCAATATACAGTTTTCTGCATTTCCCAGTCCATTCTAATTTTTCACTATGTATATATTCGTACGATACGAGAGTATATATAGACCAAAAACTATAAATTTAATTTTTTTTTATTGTTTACATTGTGCATGTAGGTACGTACACCTTTACCGTTTTTAAAAACAACTAATTATAGTGGAGATTAAACTGACCCAACTTAAAAAAAAAAAATCAATGCCGATAATTTTAATGAATGAATTTTCCCACATTACGACGTGCTCTCTTACCAACAATGTTTTTATTTATAATTCAACTATAATCTACTGATTAACTACTTTACTTGTCTCAAAGTGTTTTTTTTTTGGTTATTGGTTGAAATTTTCCATATGTAGCTAGCTAGCTCTTATACGTATAGTAAGAGATGTGAAGAATTTAAATTTGTTTTGGTATATTTATTTATAGGGGTGGTTTATGTACGATAGGCTAATATGGTCACAGATGATCATAATATTGCACAATTCTATTTAATTCTTTTATTTTGAATACACCAAATGATGCTTTTCCCTTTTATTGTTTTTTTTTTGCTTCTCAATTTTCATTTTCATTTTATTTAGTTCGGTCTCGTTTATTTATGATATATACGTTTAATGAAGAGAATTTTTCTTGAGTTATATCTATATAGAGAGGGTGTCGTTAAATTATTATATTGATTTGTGAGAATTTGGGAAAATCGATAAATTTTCTTTCTTGTCTTTGATGTACCAGAAAAGTGGTTTTATCACTTGATTTTTTTTTTTTTTCTAAAGAAAAGGCGATCGAGATTTTTGTGTAATGTGCGGGGGTGATAAATACTGCTTTAGGGGGATGATTTTATTTATTTTTGTTATAAAATGCTGAATAATCATTAAAATTGAAAATCACAGAGCGCGCGGGGGAGTTTTTTTTAGTTCATATTTTCAATTAAATGAACGAACAAATAGAACAGTGTAAGGTAACATTTTTTTATTTGTATTTTAAAGACTCATTCCTCTTTAGATTCTTGTTGTTGTAATCCTATTCGCGATTTTCCCTTTTTACAAATAATATAAATTAGTCTTAGATGATTACAATTTGGGAATAAATGTGGTTTGTTTTGTTTGCTATATAGGAGAGGGGCTTTTTTGCTCTAATGATTGATGGTTATGGAATGTTCTGTTTAATAAATATGGAGACGACTTGGTTTATTTGATATAAAGACTACTACTTTGTAAAATGGTTCAATAACCATCTTAGGGAAAAGATTATGGATAATCAGGTATATTACCTTTATTGTTTAATTTGTAACTAGATTTTTTTTAGAAATTCTTGCAATGTCACGAAATTTAGTGAAATATTATTCTACACAAATTTTATCAATGGAACCCATTAGTCATCGTTGATACGAACTAAAATAAAATGATTCAACCGATAATAAAAAGTTTTGTCACATTAATTCTTAAGTAGCCTAACTTAATGAAACTAACCAAGTGAAATCGTTACACCGTAGTTTACTTAATACAACGGACACAAGGTTTGTTTGTTACTGGTTGGCTTAGACCTGTGTGTATTGGTTGTGATGTATGTATAACCGAAATACTGGGAGTACCTACCAATGCTGCAACGGCACTTTTCGGGGTGGTATGCTTTTGTGATTTTCCCTAGAATATTTTTTGGGGCACTTTTTCCAGTGCCCCTGTGTGTTTCCCAGCGCTACACTATGATCGCTGAAACGCAAAAAAGTGCTTCGACAACACCTTTGTAGATGACTAAAAGTGTCCCGTGCTTGCAAAAAAAAACCCTCTATTATATTTCGATCACAATTGGAAATTATGTGTTTATTTCCGAATAAATCTCTTTACAAATCCCGCCATAAATTTATTTGTAGCCTATTTTTATTTTAAATAGTTTATGAAATAAATTATAAAAAAAAATATTAATAAACATTAATACATTTTGCCCGCGTATACACAAATTAAAACAATATTTTGAGGTTGTTGTAAAATGGTAAACAATCAAAATTAGCAAAACGCAAATGAGCAAAATATTCATAATGAACACCACATCTGCATTTTATTGATTTTAGGTTGCAATCCTGGAAAGAATCACGATGCGAATTGATGGTGGCCTTACGGAAATATTCTGCTTAAACATTTTCAGCAGAGACAAATGTAATCCAATCGACGTAGTCTATTTCGTAAGCAAATCTCCCCTTTGGAATAAAATGTTTTTAAATTGCAGAAACATTTCCAGAAAAGGTACCAAATTTATAAAATAAATCTTGCTCAACCTTTTGCTCATTCTGCCCATTTATAATTTGGCTCTTTATTGTTTTGCTTAATAAAGCCTCGCAAAATTAAAAAAAAGCGAAATGGCCAATGTCAAAATAAAAGAAGATGTCAGGAAAATGCCAAGGAAAATACGTTTTTACGTCATGAAAGGGTTATTAGTCGTAATTTTGCATCGGTCTCTTTAATAAGTCTCGTTCGGATTTCATAACTTTAACGCATCAGTCTTAAATTTTTTCGAGATTTCTTCGGTTCGGTCTAGAGCTGACAGAAGACTCGTGTTTTACTAAAATATACCGACAAGATAATAAAATATTTCTGTTTTCTATAAGCCCCACAAAACACTAAATTCGGCCTTACACACACATGATAGATGAACTAATTTTAAATCTAAAATTCAAAATGACACAGGCGCGCACACAAAAGGAGGGTCCGCGGGTCCGGGCCCCCCCGTGAACCTTAATTTTACAAGATAAATTGTTATGTTATTTGAATATGAAATCCTACTAATAAAATTGTTTGCTTTCAATTAAAACAATAGAATATTTTTTTTTAAGATTAAACTTAATTCAACTCACAAAAATTGTTTACCAACTCAATAAACAAATTTCATAGATCGTTATACAAACGCAGTCATTCAGGGCCTACAGGGGATTGTTGCAATGTTCATTTTGTTGTCATACAACGGAAAGTGCAAACATAGCTAACTACTCAAAATGTAAATCCCCCGTTTTGTACACAAACGTCAAATATAAATCCAAATGAAACGAATAATATAATTACTAGCGAAGATCTGTTAGTGGTAAATAAAATTCAAACCGATTTTGCCAATTATGTAAACTCAAATTTAATTAACACAAGCCACCATAACGTTATCCTAAATTTAAAAAATCTTTGGGTTCCGGATTGCAAATATTTGTTTCCCTCAAGTCAAATAGGTAAGAAGAATCTGAAATTTCAGAAACAGCGGTTAGACAAGTGGGGCTGGTTGTGGTATTCAGGAAAATTGGATGCAGCCTTTTGTAAATACTAGTAACAAAGCCTTTCAATAATTGGAAACATGCTGTTGAGTATTTTAATAATCACGATAAGACACAATATCACAGGAAAAGTATTGAGGTAGACTCAAATTTAGAGCAAATAAATAACAATAAGGCAATTCCCATCAATCTAATTTTAGATAGGAAGAAACGAGAATATATTTTAAACAATAGGAAAATTTTGCTTCCCATAATCAAAGTTGTAATTTTCTGTGGAAAACAAGGAATTGCATTACGTGGTCATAAAGATTATGGGGTATTCAATGTCGAAGAAAAACCAAAATTTAACGAAGGAAATTTTAGAGCGTTGATAAGGTTGTCCATAAATTCCGGAGATGTCGTGCTAAAAAATCATTTAAAAAGTTATGGTAGAAATTCGTACCTCAGTTGGAGAACTCGTCAAAGAAATTGTGAAACGTGTAAATGATTCCGAATGTTGTAGTATACTGGCAGACGAAACAACGGATATTGCTGACATCGAACAATTTTCTCTGGTAGTGCGATTTTTAGAAAACAATTGTATAAAATAATTATTTCTGCAGTACGTTCCGGTAGTTAATACAACATGACTTAATTTATCATCTCATTTAGTGGAGACTGAAATCTTTCGGGATAAACTTAAAGTTTTTGAGAGGACAAGGTTACGATCGGGCACGATCTATGAGTGGACAATTTCAAGGTGTGCAAGCTCGCATTCAGAAGGAATATCCTTTAGCCATGTACATACATTGCAGCTCACACAGTTTAAATTTGGCGATTTCTGATTCTTGTAATATTCCAGAAATTCGATTGATCGTCCTGATGCTATTATTGTATTAGTTGAGCTATTTAAAGCAATATAGCCACCATTAAAAGAAATTATCGAATGGAATAATCGAGAAACATCATTACAAGCATCTGCACTGGAGCTAGTTATCGCCAAACCTGATTTCATTATATCTTTGCTGACAATGTCTAAATTATTTTCGGTAACGAAAAAATTAAGTGAATATTTACAATCGATTAATATAGATTTGAAAAAGGGCATGATGTATGCAGATTCTGTTAGGAACGATATAAAGAAGATCAGAGTCCATGTTCAAAGGTATTTTTCAAAACGCATCCAAGCTTTTACATGCCACACACAATGATGCCATTAAAATACCTAGAGTTTCACAGCGATCGCGATACCGTAATAATATACCAGCTTCAACACCTGAACAGTATTATAGAAGAGTAATATTTTTACCATTTTTAAATAATCTCATAATGCAAATCAAGGAGAGGCTAGATAAGCATAATGATATTTTTTTAAAATTTGCTTGCCCCACGAATAATGACGAGGGTACATCCACCGATCACGATTTCTTGAAGTTTTGCAAATTTTATTCGTCCGAGGAGTCAATGTTTGAAGAAAACAATGAAACGTTGTTTGCAGAATTAAAACTTTGGAAGAGAAAAATTAAAGATTTAGAGAGATTATCCGCGTTTGAAGCCTACTGTTTATGCGACGACGAGTTCTATCCTCATATTAATAGATTAATATGAATGAGGATGATTAATATGTGTTTTGCCAGTTACAACCTGCAATGAGCGGTCTTTCTCAACACTGAGAAGCATCAAATCATATTTGAGAAACACGATGGGTAACGATAGGCTCAATGGCTTAGTTTTACTAAATATCCATGACAATGAAATATCTCCTGAAGACATTACAAGGGAATTTGCTTTAAGTCCAAAGCATCTAGATTTTGATATTTAAACCAGAAAAATTAATTTTCAATTAATATTGAATTGAACTGTATGGATTTTATTTTAGTAGTATTATCTAATTTGCTAGTTTCCTTTTTGTTAAGTTTTTCTTTTATTCGTATATTTTATGTTTTTGATTAATTTATATTTTTGTGATACTTTTTATTATTTTAGTATTATTTATTTATATGTATTTTTTCTTGCATTATACATATAAGGACATAATGGCATGATTGTGCTATGAATTCAACTAATACCTATATGTATATTAAGGTATATTAATAAATTTTTATTTACACTTTAAATTTTCTTTGACTAGAATGTTTTAGTAATTTGGACCTCTTCCTAAAATTTTATCTGTGTACGCCTGAATGACGTGATAATAATATAACACAAAACCAACACAAAATGTTTGTATTCAAGACCGAATGTGTCAGTTAAGGCGAATTCACAGTCGCCTTTGTTCATTCATGTCGTTTTCCTGTTGCAACAAAAATCAGATTCGGAGCGAAACTCAAGTGACAGCAGCTGTCATTCGTCGCTCGGTAAAATTTTTCGGAGCGATTACTACCACGATTACATTTAAATGTCATCGAAATGTTATTTAAACATCAAAATAAATATGCGGAAAAATATATTTAAAAAACAGTAAAATAATTAACAAATAATACAACAAATAACATGATTACAATAAATTATTTATTAATTTACGGAAAAATTCATCAGTATTAACAATCTAATTATAAAAATAGAATTTGACAATTAATACGTATATTCACACAACCATATAAAAAACAAAAAATCGCAGAATCCGGATTTTTGGCTGTTCCAGTTAAAATGTCAAAAAACTGTCATTTTTCAACTCGGATTCGACTCCGAATCTGTTTTTTGTTGCAACAGGAAAACCACATCATTCTTTCGTTCTGTTTTTTTTTTAAATCAATCGTATTCCTTGAAAACGACGTTATTTTTCGTTCATGTTCGTTTGATTACATAAAAAAAAAATTATCAGAGTGAATGACGAACGAACGAACGCAACCGTGAATCCCCCTTTAATAGACAGCAACCATTGGTCTATTGTGTTAAAATAAACTGTTTTGGTTTATTTCAACACACAAAAATTGGCATCACGCTCGTAAAAGTGCCTGTTATAACGCAAAAATTTAGCCATTTGGTATTGCCAAATGAACTAAACAGTGATGATTTTCAAAATATATGGACTACGAAAGTTGTAATGGCTTGTTAAGTTTAGTACCGCCATTGAAACTACTATAGTAAGGTTGTTGGTTTGTTGTTACTTTGCGATTCCTAGCTACTGGTCGAGAATACGCTGATTTTAAACTCAGTAGTGTTATTTCACTGCAATTGATGTGAAAGATATTAAATACATAAAGGTAAATTTTATTTTTCTGTTGGTAAAGGGTGGTTCATCTAACGTTCGCAATTTAATTTGGCTCTAAATTCAAAGACAAATGAATATTTTTCAAAACGGTTTGTTTTATTAGAAAGAGTATACAATGCCATTATGTATGGAACACAATTTCATTCAAATGACTTCCAAGGCCCCTACTTCCAGTATCCCATTCTAGCAACTCAATTTTTCAAAGCATTTTCAATTGTATGAGCTCCTAGCTCATCAATGGCAACTTCGATTTGATCTTTCAAGTCATGGATAGTCTCTGGATCTAAAGCGTAACACTTATCCTTAACGGCTCTCCACAAAAAAAGTCCAACGAAGTCAAATCGACAAATTGCCTTGTAGGCATCTCATTTTTACTGAATTTTCCACGTAAATTTCTTCCAGTTTGTGTAGAAGACTCACCACTTTAAAAGTAACTTTTAAATATTTCCCAATTTTGTTAAAGTGTAAAGCGACCCATTTCGTAAATGTCATACATTAAACTAATTTTCTGTCATAACACAAATGACCTAAGTGTTGCCACACTCGAAATAACCGATAGTTGAATTTGCAAACGCTAGATGGACCACTCGTTATTATTAATTTGTCTTGTAAAGCTGTGTTAAATATAGTTTGTGTTAAAGTTGTCGTTTAATGGTATTATATCTATATTTTGAATTTTAGATACCTGTTACCGAGCCCGAGTGGTTAGAAACTGCACAAAGATTTCATCGCCCTTATCGAGGGCAATTAGAGCAATGGAGAACGCCCTATAGAACATAGAAAATATAGATTGGATTTTAGGGTATTTTACGCAACAGAATTATCTAGAGAAAACATCAATTAATCATCTTACCGCATATTGTGCAAACCCCGACGACATAGAAAATGATAAGTTCCGAGAAGTCGGCTGGTGACAGCAAAATGTTTTACTACAGATCGATCGTAAAAGTCAAAGGCAACAAACGGAGGACGACAAGCCGTGTTTATTTTCATGATCGCATGATAAATGTGCTGGGGGACAGAGGTGGTTAAAACAATAATAATACAAGGATTATTAGTATTTATTTTAGTTTACTTTAATTTCTACAAAATTTCAAGTGTTTATTTTCCAATTGCTAATTCGAAAATAAAAGTAAGAAATTTTGCGATACCTGTTTGTAAAAACAGGTAAAGAAAACGGTATTTACAAAACCAAATCATATAACGGACAATTTTCATTTTTAAAAATATTTGAAGTGTCAAATAAATTGTCCGTAAAATATTTGGAAACATTTGGGGAACTAGGATTTCGAAACTTTGGCTATGAAACTTATGGTGTATCGGCGACAGTATAAGAATGAATCGATGTTGTCGGACTTTATTCTATCGGTTTGGGGCTTTTAGGTTTTTTTTTTAATTTTTGTATTGGAACGTTGGAAGCCGCATGACTACGTGGAAACGTCGAAATTTTAAAAGGAAGTGTTGTCACCGGAGCCTTTTAAACGTATAAGATTCCTACCATTAGTATAATATGCGTAAAATCATTTTTCACATTTTTAGAATAGTTTGCATGGAGTTTAACTCCACGACCCTCTTGTCCGATCTAAACCTAAAAAGGAGGTGCATATCTCCAACAATGAAACACTTAATTAAAACCTTAATTAAACAACTCCCCTACGAGTAAATTAAAAATATTATTTTTCGTTAACATTGGTTATTTCCGTACTAAATGGAAATAAAGCCAATTGGCTTTATTTATTTCCAGTCTAACTGAATTAAATCTAGAATTTAAATAGAAGTGGAAATAAAGCAAACGGATTTTGTTAACATTTCAAAAAGAAATGAAGCCAATCAGCTTTATTTCCGTTTGTTTGTTTCCGATCCCCACAGAATTTTCCAAAATTGCCCCTTTGAACTAACTTTGTGTAATACTCGTCAATACTAAGATTCAGTAAAGGCTTCGCTTTAATTGATAAAATTTTTCTTAGGCCGAAAAATAATATTCTCCTGACTGCATAATTTTACATTTAACATTTTTTATGTTTTTTATATACGTATATTAAAATGGGCCAAAACCCTAAAGATCATATGTAGCAAACATGTTGCTTTATGATTTATTGCCCATGATTTATTTTTTTCATGATTACCACAAACACTTGCCACTTCTCTTTTTAAATTTAAGCATAAGCTGGATGACGATTAAAAGCACTCCTTGTTGTCCAATACATATAAGTAGACAAGACATACGTCATTATTTTGGTTCAAGTAGCACAGTACTTTAAGTTCAGCAATTTTTGCTGTGTGGAATCTTGGCTGTTCAAACCGTCAATAAGATATAAAAGTAATGTTTGTTTGTTTGTTTGTTTCTTTGATTTATTTTTTACCGTCCTACTTTACGCCTGGAGTAGCCAAATCGAGGACGGGCGGCTACAGTTCCGTCTTTGAAACCCAGCTGCACATTGCATTGCTTCATGCCAACCTGTAGTGCTAACATGAAAGGTGGGTCGGCCCATGGATTCTGCACTCTCAACAGGGGGTCATAGATGTGTTCATCTTCATCACCGATCGTAATCAGATGATGAAAAATCTCTTTTGCATCCCGCCCCTATAGGGATTCGAACCCGGTACCTCCCGATCCAACCGCCGCAGCTTTAACCACTGCGCCTTTTACTCGGTCAAAGTAATGTTTACGTTAAAAATTGAGCTACTCTTATTTTTGCAGCAGCAAGTGTGAGCAATTTTCGGAAAAAAAATTGAATTTTTTTGTGACGTTGAATGTTTTGTTTCTAATTTGGTTTTGATTTGCGTCAAACATAAATTATTGATAACGAATTCGTTAGAACCAAAAAACAGAATTCCACCAACAAAAACTGAACTGCATCATTTCCTACTACGGCGAGTTCAACACATCTATTGGCCGACCCAACTTTCATGTTAGTTCTATATACGTAATAGCACGGAGGAGCTAAAAAATGAGTAGATACTATACGCAAAACGGGCCTAAAAACGTACGCCCCCGATTTGGCAACTACATAAGTCAGGCCATTAAAAGTTAGCTGCGAAAGAGTTGGGAGTGCCTCGAGCCCCAGAACAGATTTCATAAAGAAATAATTAAAAAATAACAAACAAACAAAAGACCAATTTTATGTTTTTCAAAATGTTGTTTTCCAATCTTTTTCAACCCCGTCGACTGTGTATCATTCAATTCAGTCGGGTTCTCAATAGGTGGGATGGTTAATATCTCTCTATAACATGTATCTGATCGCCAGCCTTCATCACATAAAATCGCATACCTCAAACTTTAGCTACGATTCCAGGTTCCCAGTTGAATGACGCATTTAAACAAAACAGGACATTTTCCTTTTCTACAAATGATTTAGAAAAAGTAATACATAATAGTAATAGTACAGATTAATAGTAATAGTACAGGTTTTACTGGAGTTGATCCTAATGCGGGTCTCAACTGTGTCAAACGGGGTCTCGGTACTACAAAGCTCGATGGCATGGTATTCTAATAGCTGAGCACTACGTTCGCAGTTCGTCTATTGATTTCTTTTGTCTCCCAATGATTTTCGAAATCTTTGCTTTACATGCCCCGCATTGCCAAATCTTTTGCTTGAGGTATGCAAGCCAGACTCTTTGACTGTGATATGCCATTATACTGCCAAAACTCTGTTGATCTGTTATTAAGTCAATCGGACAAGCTAATATCAAAATATATGCAGAAACTTAAAGATTACGAAATCAGAAATTGCTCCTAGCATTATAGTTGAACTTCACTTATGATAATTATGCATGATATTTTGAGGCACCGGTGCATTTATGGGTTGCAAACTTACTTGGGCTCGGCCTTATTCCATACCCACTACAATGTGGCCTAAGTTAAAAAAAAATTGGCTTTTGGCAACTCTTGAAGAATTCTATCCATTATTTGCTGAAATATGGTAGGATCACTTCAGATACCTTAAATGAACCAAGTATATCTTAACAATCCCAGATGGGTGTTAATTATAAAAATTTCCGACGAGTAGTCAGCTACTATAACTTCGAGATTGGGTAAATGGTAATGATGAAAATCAACCCACATATTCTTCATAGAAGTGAACAGGAACAAACACATCAGTCTCGACTCGCTTTCCAGTAAATATTTACATTTGGTTTCAACGCAAATTGTACTGGACGCAGCTTGCAGGAAATTGGTTTTGTATCTTCCCTCAAGACAATCGTCGATGTTTCAATCACTCCTCACCAAGCCTTTTTATACAGTCACCATTGTAGAAACCGGAAAATATTTTCGTGCCAATTAGGTTTCAGTTTATCTAACCATGGTCTTCCCTCATTATTACAATTTTTACACGAACAAACACGTTTCCCACAAGATCCTACGTTTCACCATTTGCCACCGTATATTTCTTTGAAAATCTGGACAAGGGCTACTTAATTTGTGACACCAGTATGTATAAATCTCCATTTGAACATTTATGATTAAACGCACAACTTCGAATTCTGAATGTCCGTTCCCGATACCATTGATAAAGCCCGGTGAATTACAAAAATCTTCGTTTCCGTCTCCTACTGATGTTAAGTTTAGGATTTTCTGGACAAATTTTACAAAAATTGTCATGCAATCAATTTTATTAAAAGTTTTTTCACTGCCAGTGCCACTTTATGTAGGCTCTATTTTGCTGTACCACTACTCGTAATAAATTTTTGACACTTAATTCGATTTATGTATAAATGATTGAACTCCAAATCGCAAGGCCCATAATAACTGCATTTTTGTATGTGTTCAGATGTCCTATAATGGTTTCTCACTTTGAGACAGCAAATTAACCGATCCCGTAAAGCATCGTCTAAAAAATCATCAAAAACACAAGGGATCACTACATTTGCCCGAAAATAAAAATCTTCCATTAAATTTTGATTAACTACGAATGGAATTTTAGGTGCAATTGTACTTTTTTCGATATTATTTACAGCGAAATTCCGTACAATCTAAAAATTAAAATTATTCTAATCGTATTTGCTTACAATTCAGTTCCTAAGTTAGAAAATATGATGACAAAAAATTCTGCACAGCAAAGTAAATCTCAACGAGAATACTTGGACGATATGCCCATTGAACTTATTCTTCCCATACTAATTTCTTAAGGCTTGTTGATACCTCGTTTCTGCTTGTTGGTGAAATTCTTTTTATCAACTTCTCTACAAATTGTACATTTTCAGTTTGAATGTTGCCAATAATATTAGCATACTTTGATAATATGATTGAAATAGAAAATGTAGGAGGTATTCCCAATTACATATGGCTCTAGTGTTTAGGTTTTTTTTTTAAAATAGTTATTGTTTAAATGATGATGAAAATGCGCTTTCAGCAAGTTCATCCCAGAACCTGGTAGTTCATGGTAAAAATGTTAGTTTAAATGTATTAATTCGTCCAAAACCTGCATGTAGGGCGTGAACGTGAGACTCTTGAGGAAGCTTTTGGTGGATCTAAAATTCTGTTTAAATCATGGCATCATAATCATAATGACGATCCGAAATTAAATTGTATTTCTCAAGATAGTTTGTTAAGTTAAAGTTAACTATTGCCTCCATAACTCTAGAAAAAATTGACACTTAAGATATATGTCGATAATTCGCGGGATCGTATGTTATTACCCTAGCAGTTCTTCAGAACAATTGGGGAGATTAGCCTGATTTAAGAATGTTGAGTGAAATGTGAGTCATACTAGTGGGATATTAGGAACAGGTAATAAAAAATTAGCTTTTTTAAGAGCAATTGAATAAAGATTACTATTACTATTTAATGAGAGTATCAAAGATTTAGATGCACAAAGAAAGTTGTTTTGAACCTGCTACGTGTTCACAATTTGTAAATTGCGCTGCAAAACTAAATGTTTGTTTGACTGACTTGCAGTTGAAGTAAAAAATGCGCAGCAGCTCGATCTACTACTGATGATACTTTTTACTACTACCAAATGGTACTATTATGTAAATAAAGAACATTTTAAGCAAAATTCAGTACAATTCAACTTAATTTAGGAAAATATCATTTTAATTTTCAGTACAATTCGAAGAATCCATTTTCCATCACTGACACGATACATACAAATATTTTTGAGCCAACCTTAAAACTAAACCCACCGATACCTCATATATATCACCGATATCTCTATTCCTACCGTGAGAGGTCAAAGGATCGGTGAAATTTGTCCAATGAATTTTTCATTTGTTTTATTGTATTTTCCTTTTCGACCAGTTTTTCTACGTTTCATATTTCCACTCAAATGTTTGTACATTTTCGGCAGTCCAAGGCGATATGTAAAATAAAATTAATTTTCAAGTTTTCACGCAAATCACGAAAAACATTGAATTACATTTGAAATTTGACAGTACACTATTTCTGTTTGTATAATAAACTAATGTGTTTGCGAGCCTTCAAAATCCGAGGCGACAAGTCTATTATGTAATTATTGACCGTAAAAGCCGAATAATATTTGTAAGTTTTCCATGAGGAAACACCGGATTGAAATTTCTTGTGATGGAGTTCCAGCCTATTAGCTTGCTCCAATTTAGATCTGTAACCTAATTTAGAATGGATTAAATTGAAAGATCAGGACAACAGATTATTTAAGGAAATTAAAAAGAGAGTAGGGGTAACGATCGATCCTTCAAGGACATAAGCATTTAATATGTGAAAAGTGATAGTTGCCAAGCGACATAAAGGAAAACTCTCAACGAACTGTGAATTCCAATTGTTCTCAATTTACGAAACAAACCACTCGATCAATGACCACTCGATAATTCCTTTACATTGTCAAATGTTATTAATTGGGATTCGTCATGCTAATAAATCCATCTGTCTAGTGATGGTCGGACATAAGATGGTAGTCTTTAAAGTATTTCGTCAGGTGGAAATTGATGACACTCTAAATAATTTTAGACAGCACAGAAACAATGGCGATTAGGCGATTGTTCGATAGATCTGATTTGATGGCTTTTTATGTATTGGGTGGGCATTGGCTATTTTTCTAAGCGCATCGTAAATTCGAAGCCTGACTAAACTTCCAAAAAGTTCAGCTACAACTACAACATACTTGAAGTCAGGATGCGGTTGAAAGAGTCAGGAAAAGGTGTTAGGAAGCGGCTGAAAGATTGAAATGTCTTACTGTTGTGTTTTTTATTTAATAATCCCGAATTAATGATGATTATACATCATTAAGGGAAAGATATACTTGGGATTTGAGTAAATTGCCACTTGGCAGAATATCAGTTTCATGTAAAATGGAAGCCTAAATTAAAGTGTAAAGCCGCTGATGGTTTATGCCAGCTATTTTTAAACTAACTGCCATGAAATAGAAGAATTTTGATAAAGGGGAACTTCAAGCTTAACATTTCAAATTTCAAAACTTCTTATTTATGATTTTAAGCTTTCAGAAAAGGAATAAGGAAATAACGAAAATCATCTCTTGTTTGATGCTCGAATTTAAATAACCCATAATCGAGTATTATATATATTTCCCAACGACGTGGTCCAGGATCTGGGTACTAAAAATCTCCCTGAACTCATCATTCACACACTTAAAATCACCAGAACATTTTTTGTTGTAAGTTAAAGCATGCAATTAAAATCTATTTAAATAGTTGTATTTGACACAGTAAAAAGACTTGTGGAATTTACAACAAATAAATTTAAAGCAAACAATTATTAATGAAAAAATTGTTAAATTCTCAAAAACCAATTAATCAGTAATCAGTAATTGAAACGTCAGGCACAACCCTTTCGCTTTTTTAAAATTAATTTTTTTAATTTTATTTTTCATTCACAATGTTAGCGATAGTCGCACTGTTTGATGCTTCTACCACTTCGACTTAAAGCCTCCAGTAAACAATGTTCGTTAAGATCCTTGTACCTAACAGAACAAAAGCATGTTACGTTAAATCAAAGGAACAAACTCAAAATATTTCTTTTGTGTTCCGAGTGCTTTTATATGCGATTCCCTATAAATGGAAATACTTTCGTTATTCACAGGGAACAACATAGCGACTGGCGAGATGGTTCCATTTTTGCAAATTTGGAGTTTTTTGAGCGAACCTGAAGTAACTGTATCTACCTACTTCTCTTCTATACATAATACGCAAATACCTTTCACTGATTTTAAATGTCGATGTTGACTTCTTCAATCGTGCCTTTACACAATAAACTACAACCAAATGGACTTATAAATTTATTATCATAAATCCGGCAACATAATAAATCCGTCAAAAGTTTCTAAACCATTTGAGTATACTCATACAATCAGACAAGAATGTAGAGCAGCCAAGTAAATATTCAAGTTTATGTACACGACACGAATTAAAAAAAAAAATCCAGAATAAATTAATAATTGTCTGGGATTAAATGTTTCATATTCGTTGTTGTGCACATCTTGATCTTCTTTTTTGTCTTTGTACATAGAAAACGATTCTTTATGTGAATTACTCGTAAATTTACTCGTAAATTGCTCTGTTGTTGTTTAATTTTTTTTTTATATATTTTTATATAAAGTCGAAAAATAATTATAATTAATTGTTATGGAAATTAATATTATTGAAATAACAATTATGATAATGTAATTTCGTTTTGTAAAATTAAAAAAACATTTTTGCTTATTTATTTATTTATTTTTAATAAGAATATACTGATGAAAATGATGAAAGATGAGAACAAAATAAAACAAAATGGAAAAGCAAAAAAAAGCTTTCCTTCCATAGCATTTTTGTGTGTTTTGAGGTTATACGATTATGCTTTATAATTTTATATTTCGCTTTTAATTAATCATTTTATTGTGATGAATATAATGACGATATTTGATAAGAAAATGTTTTAATAATTAAAACGAAGAAATTATAAATTTGGCTCTAGGGGTAGCGTTAGATGTGTATACTCGTCGTTTATTTTATGGATATAGCGTGAGAAAGTATAAAGATGCAAAATGATATCGAAAGACTTAATTTATTAACTTTTCCGTTTTGAAATATAATTTGTTTTTTTGTTTGTTCAAAGTTCAATCCTTAAGTACACCAACAGATATTAGATTTGTGGCGCCAGCTTATTGATAATGATAAATTTTCAAATTCTTAGTATTTTGTCTTAGGTACATAAATAACAAAACAAATGGGGCGGTGTGAATATACATTTTTTAATTAGTATAGAAACCATCATGTGTTCTTATACGTATTTAGAACAAGTTAAACTTATAATTACACTTTAATAAAAAGCTGTTAAAGTTAACAGATTATAAATGAAAGGTAATAAATTTCTTCCTCTAAAAGTAGAAGCGTAACAAAAGAAAAACTTGCACCGATTTTATTTTGTGCTTAATGAAAATTTAACAAGTAAATGATGAGCTTTTTATTTTGGTTGCGTATTTAAAGAAAATTCTTGTTTTGAATTTACAAATAATCCATCCATCCATTTATTCAGAATATTATTCATGTCCCCTGTGTGCACCATTTCATTCCCATCCGTCATTTTATTCTTTGATTGATGATGAAAAATTAGTGAAAGTTTTGTGTATATTTTTCCTTGTTATAATATTTTTTGTTGTTGTATGGGTATAAAGATTATTAGAAACATTCGAATAAAAGCAGGTACAATTTCATTGTTTGTGTATTTGTAGCTAATAATTGTATTTTTTTTTTTGGGGGACGATTTATTAATAAATCGTGCATCGTAAAATATCACTTTCAAATGAAGTGTTTATATGTTATTTTGAACAATAAAATAAAAGCTCAATATTTCTTCTCTACATATACAATATATATTATTGTCTGTCTAGACGACAAAAGATAAAATCATTTTCTTTTATTATCATACATAAAAGCAGAGATGATAATCTACATATCACAGTTTTTCAAAATAAATCGTAATGGTTGTGTTCTACATATTCTCCTCTATGTTGAATTTTTCCAATTTGTGTTTTTTTTACATTCTATTTGTGGTTGGATTTCAATGTCACATGAAATTAGGATGGAAAATCAGTTTCTTTCATTTTAGATATCCTACATAATACTTATACATACATTTATAAGTGTACACAGTTAGGTTTTGTTGCCTTAATTGGAAAATTGAAATTCGAATGAAAACCACAATTTGATTTCTTAATAGAGAGACAATGGAAGAAAATGCACAGAATTCAATTTAATAGAGTTAATATCCTTCGTTATGTTGGGGCTTTGAGGTTTTATTTAATAGGTTATTTCGTTTGAGGTTAGACCAAAATATTTAAATTGACTTTTTATATTATACAAATTGTCATTTTTATTTTGAATTGATTATCTCGCGTTGCTTAGCATTCAAGTTTTACAAATCAACTTTTTGTAATTTAGATTTTTTTTTTCTGGCAAATTGTGAATTCACCAAGTTTCTATGGAGACAGGTTACTGTGAAAATGTATTTCTAATAGATAAATCGATTTGTGTACAGCTAAACAGAATCGCAATTCCACAAAAAAAAAAAAAAAAAAAATTCGTACAACCTGATTTCCATAACAACTTAAGAAATATACTCAACTAGTTAAAAACCTTTGTACATCTAATTTGTAGACACAGAATTGTATGATAATTGTTGTTGTTCAGATTTAAGGTCATAAACATAAAAATAAAGGTAAGCGACATGTCTACATGGTTCTTCGAAAGAGAAATTACTTTGATGCTTTCAAATTACCAAGATGTTGATTGCTGGCAACTGACCTCCTAAAAATAAAATTAACTGTAGAAGCAAGGCCATTTTCCGCGGTGGCACTCAATCAGGCAATTTTAAGGAAAGATTTTTATCTTGGCGATGTAATATCAGGAGATGGCTTGTCAATTTAAACAATGGTGATGGGTAAGTAAGAAGATGGGTAAGACAGCAGTATCTGCATTTACCGATGTATACCAAATAAAACCATTCCGTCATAAAACGGGATACATATAACTAAACAGTGAGTCACACAACTGCAGGTGAAAAGCAACAAAAAATTTATAAACCAACTAATTTAATGGCTCAAATATAACACTCTACTATTGACGCTAATTCTAAGGGAATCGAATAGCACCTTAATCTATCGATTTGAGGCTCAAAACTGAAAACGGAGAATTAGAAGGCTAGCGTTTTAAACCCGCAGAACCTAAATAGAAACTACAAAAGCTAATAATATTTAATGTATGCTGTCATCAACTGTCTTCGGTGAAGGTGATAAATTGTGGTCTATAGTAAATATATATTACGAACGTTCATTTTGAAAAATACATCAAGGTACATCGAAGTAAAATAGTACTTGCTAAGTGGATCTTTAGTTTTACTAGTGTACCTCAGATGTCTATAGTTAGTATACAGAAAGGCATGAAAACAAATTATTTAATCAAAAAATTATTACGCGTTTTTAATATTTTGTGAATTTGTTTTGCTTTTCCTAAAATTTTTGTACTTGAAATTTCTCCACGTGGTAACATTTGGTTCAATTTTACCAAATTTGTACTGCCATGTATGAAATATGTATTGAGTTGGTGACCACACGATTTGTAGTACACTTTTATTTCAATTTGACCAGAATTCTGTTGCTATAAAAATGTTAGCAACTGGTTTAAACAAATGAATCGATTGTAAGAAAAGGAAAACCATTATGGATTTCAACATATATGAAAGTATCTCAAAGATCATAATTTCAACATTTATGAAAATATACCGTCATTGCCTCAGCTTGATCCCTTATTGATATCTAGTTCATCAGCACATTGAGTCAGATTCCTGCTGGATAGCAAAATTAAAATCAAACTTGAAATTAAAGCTTAAAGTGTTCGATACTTTTGGATACAAGTTTTGTAACGATTTAGGCTAGAAGTTTGCCCTTTTTTTTATGTTTCCTAATTTAGATCCGATTTTTATTTGTACCAAAGTTCAGATTATGTCTACTTTTTTGCTTGAATTTAACATTGTTTTAGGATTTTTCGTTAGACTGTTTTAGTTGCAGCTTAATTTAAACGGTATGTTCATTGCTGTGAATCTGATTTATATCATCTAAGTACATTGAGCTATTCATGGTCATCAAGTATTTTATATGATATTTATGCCCAACTGAAACATCAAGTGTCAATCCTTACTATAACCTCTTGGCTTGGCGTCTTATTATATTCCGTAGAGCCAAAACGATAGTCAAACCAACTTGTTTACCTTTTTGAACAAATTAATCAAGAAGTTGATGCTTAATCGCATCAACTGTCTGTAACACTCCAAATACATTGACTGAAAATTGCATAGTTCATTCTTTATTTCAAACTCCTAGCGATGTTTTAATTTCAAAGAACGCACAACTGTAACATTTTTCCAACTCTTGTAAGAGTACAGATGCTGTTTTCATCGCGGGTTGGAAAATGGGAATTTTTGCAAAAATTTCGAGTAGAAGACCGACTAAAGCTTAAAGCTTTACTCTACATTTCGAAACACACCATCCTCTTGCCAAACTCCTTATTTATTTTATGTTAAATTTATTAATTTTTACGAGATGGATGGCCCTCGAGAAGTTGATGCGTGAAATTTGGATAAATTTGCGAGAATGAAACATTCGTTGTATGAAACGCCTCGTTTACCACCATTCCAATAAACTAAATTCCTGTCTCGGTTTGTAAGTGCTCACTGCTTTTGTAAATTTGGAAATATTCCGCGCACAACTTAATTTAGGAACCGTCTACGAGTAACAGGAACTTATCAACAATTCAGATGGGCACGATTGGCTATCAAATTCTTTTTAATATCCGACTGGACCACTTAACTTGACGCCAGCTAAATAGGATAAGATTGTTTTGTGATAAATGAAAATACGGGTACATAACTAAATTATTTTTAAAGTTCTTTAAATAATTTGTGCGGTCCTTGTAATTTCGTTATGTTTAGGTATATGTAAGTCAATGGCTTCGGAAGTAAATGATCCAAAATTATTAAGAAAATATTTGGATACATTTCTAAAAGAATTTGCTCAAAGTTGGGTGTAATATTGAGGTTAGTTACGTTTACGTCATTTTTTGACAATTAAAAACATGAATCACAAAACTATCGTTATTCCATATTTCCCACCTTAATTCACTTTGAGGAATATAGCGTTATTCTTCACGTTTTAACCAATTTTATTTTGCAGAATACACTTGCAGCAGACGGCGAAGCCTCTAAAAGATTTATTATTATTTGGCCTTTTTTAAACCAGATAAATATTTCAAAATGTTCATATATAGAATATCAGGGATTGTGTACAATTAAAAGTAAAATCAGACCAACCTGTTGAATATTTCGGAAGATCTTGGTCTAGAACATGGGTGAATTTTTTTTAAAAACATTTACTAAATTCTTTGGAAATTAAAAATTCCTCAATTAGACGGAAATATAATTTTATAAATAGATATTTACAAATTCACATAATTTATTAAGCATGATCAATTATTTTAATTTAAAGAAATAAAATAAGTTAATCAATAAATCATAAACTAGTTTATTTGTCCAATTACTGCCAAATTCTTGCGACAAACTAGCAATTAAAAACACATAGAAAATTAATTGTTGTAACATTGTTCCATTGCCAAAAAATAGATTAAATAAAAAAAATCTGTGCATTTCGGCCTAGAGATTTTGCCCATTGACTTCGTTTTGTAAGGCCGGAAAAATTAGGGATCATATTCAAGTATTTGTTGAGGGCGATTTCAAAATCTCTATAGAATAAACTCCTGAGACAATAGTTTTTGCCTTACATAGGTTATTTTGCTAATACATTACAGTCAAAAAAATTTTGTAAATTGAACCGCAACGGGAATGTTTTGCGAAATGTTCTGCAGTTCTGCTAAATATTTTAGAAAGAGAAAGTTTGTCTGTATTAAATCAATAAGATTTTTTCGGCTTTTTATAGACAAAATATATTAAATATAATGGCATTCACAACAGAAAAAATGAAGAGGCCAATCATTTATAAATATATCTGCCAGAACCCACCCCGTACTTTAATCCGAGGTCAACACAAATTGTATCGACTCCAAAAAATGAAAACTTTCCCTGAGCTTTCTCTGTGGTAGTTTGGTTTCGTACTGATAAGTTCGTAGAAACAAAAAGTTCGGTCTACTCATCAGGTAGCTACGACCAAACTACAAAAATACAATTCTAACTTCATATATTACGTATGAGGCAAGAACGCATTGACTTAGCGAATTATAAAATTCACCAAATCAAACACTCAAGGAAAACTGTCATTTCTGTGTGTTTTATGCCCACACAAATAATAGAAAGGGAAAGTTTGTCTGTATTAAATCAATAAGATTGTTTCGGCTTTTTATAGACAAAATATATTAAACTAGCAATTAAATAGCAATTAATTATTTGTTGTGAATGCCATTATTTTTAATATATTTTGTCTATAAAAAGCCGAAAAAATCTTATTGATTAAATGTTTTAGTAATAAAATAATTCGGAAGTACTTCGCGGAAATTGCTTTTGAGGCTTCTTTTTCTTATCATCACAATTAATGTATTCTTGACATACGGAATGAAATAAGCGATCAGAAAGACAGACTTTCAGTGATGGGTAATAAATAATAATTGATATTATAGGCTACCAAATCCATAAAACACCGTATGTATTGTAAAAATATGCCTTACAGGGATTTTAACATTGCTCCTACTGTTCGACCATTTTCCCATTATTAAAGTATCAGATAAAAGATTTCTCGAAATTAAAGGTTTTTTTCTGTTAGAGGGGAAGGAAACCTAAAGCGTCCTTCTAGATTTCAGCTCATTCCGCCACAAAGTTCAAATATCTTCAAGCTAATTTGTTTTTTTTTTCCTTGGTCGATATCTTAACACCAAACCGTCTATTTTTACCTGACTTTTTGCCGTAAGCCGCATGTAGCATTACACAAGGCAAAAAAAAACATACAATAAAACGTAAATAAATATCGTTAAATGGCAATCAACATCTTGACAAAATGAAATAATTTCTTTATTTATTTCTTTATTTTATTTCGTATTTATGTTTTATTTATTTTTATTTGTATTTTTTTTTTTTTTTTTTTTTTTTTTTTTGGGTAGAAATAAAACGAATCATGAATTTCTAAACCAAGCGAATTTTATTTTTTCAATTTTATGTGACATGCGATTTTTTTTTTTTTTTTGTACGTACGTGTGTTGTGTGAGTATATGTATATGTGCTGTATATATTTGTAGTTTTTAATGTTTGTGACAGGATACATACAGGATACGTAATTTTTCGTAAATATATCGTATATATGCTGTATTGACTTTATATAAGCTGCTATACTACTTTATTGTCTTGTCACGTATGCAGAGTTTTTTGTGTGCCGTCGTTTAAATTGTTTGTCCATTAAAACTAAGACACCAACCACACCACAAACATAAAAAAAAGTGTAAAATGTTTAATTTAATTTCGTAAATGAACTCGCAATTTATGGTCTCTGTATATATACTATATAGTATGTACAGGCATATGAATTAGTCATGTTGGTTTTGATGGCACAAGGTCTAGGATATACATAGAGACGATAACATCTGACATAAATTTCGTTTTAATACACTTTTCATTTTTTGTTTTATTTTTTTAACACAAAATTTGTTGGCACTCGGAACTACATGATACGAGATTTATTTTTATATTTTTTCTGATAGCCGTCTTGTTTAAAACCATATTCTATATAGATAAAACTGTCATCTCACATTTTGTTATTTTTTTTGTGTATCCCAAAAACCTCCGAATGCAATAACCTCCGCGTCATTACCATTAAATTGAAGAATAAAATTTCCATAATAGTATTTTTATATCGCACAGAAGAAGAGCAGCAAAAAAAAAAAAATCTTGGCGATGATTCTGAAACGACAAAATGATAACAACAACAATGCGATGTAATAACAGAGCGCTTATAACCAACTATTAAAATTCTGGTGATACGATCAGGAGACTGATTTATACTATACGAATGGTATTATGACGGTTTTTGGATCGAAAATATGTTATTAATACAATAACGTTGTGTAATGTGTATTAGTATTTGAGAGAGCCAATGGGCGCGATACGTGATTATCGTATTTGGCACTTTGCATGTTTTTTAATATGAAAATAGTTTATGTTATCGATGACTCAAAGATTTACATATTTATTGGTCAGTTTCGAGCATGTTTATCTTTTTTTAAATATCACAATAACACATAAAAATCATCGTCTCATTAAAGTGATGTTAATGTTGATTTTTATTTTTAATAAAATTATAATAAAATACATCCCAAACAGAGCACACACATGATCTGCAGCCCACATATTATTACAATACACAACATAAACACATTTATTACTTTTTGTATATTTTGGATACTTTGATGAAGATAACCAATAATATTTTAAAATAAAATCACTGTACCATATACTTTTGTTGTGTCTGTATACATAAACATTTTATTTTTAAAAGTACTGTATGTGTCTTTATAAAACACAAGGTTCACATAAAAAAAAAAAATCATCCCGTCTCGTCACCCGTCCATACATTATACGTGTACACGTGATTGTCATGTAAAATGTAAATCAACAATTTTTTGTTCACAGAAAGACATAGTGTTGGTGTTGTTCTGAAGAAAATAAAAATAGCACACAGACAATTTTGATATCATCAAAGAGGAAAATTTTTATTTATATGGAAATGGAAAATCTGTTAGTTTTGTTTTGCTCCCTTTTGGTATTTAGACTCTATTGAATTTGTTAATTAGAGTAAAATAAATAGAAATTGATGAATTACAGTAATTTAATTACGTATTTTTGTATATGCTATATACAGCACGGTGCAAAATTTGACGTTGAAAAATAATTTTGCTCGCTCTTGTACATATTTAAATAATGTACAGCTTTAATATGTACGAGAATCAATATAATGTGGTTTGGCGATGTCGGGGTATTCAAAATGGTACGATGTTGTAAAATATTTCAAGATTTTTTTTTTTGTTTTTTATTTAATTACCTTAATCGATTCATTAAGGTAATAAAAATTGCGATTCAGACGACGTTTTTGTATTGGACTTTCAAATTTATTATGCGATACGGTACCAGGAATTTTCTATAAATTCATATATTAAACAAATAATTTCCTATACGTATGTATGTACAATATATAGCATGTTTTATGTTAATATTCGATATGAATATTATTATTGCTCTACTTTCAAATTGATATGAATCCGCCATCATGTCTCTTACAGCTATTTTTAAACACAAACAACAAAAAATCGGAAATAATTTTTACAATTTTTTTTTATATTTTAGTAATTTTTTGCATGGAAGTAGTAAAAACAAAACGACATTGCGTGCAAATTAGTAAGACGTCACCAAATATTATTATAAGGCACACGATTTCATATTTTATAACTGCTGCCGTACATTCGATTAGTGTGCAACTCATCGTTTATTTAACATCTGGATGTCGACTTTTTTTTTTTTTTTTTTTAAATTGAACTATTTCTTCGTCAAATACATTAAAAATAACTATTAACTATTAAAATTAAAATGTCAATTTTTAATAGAATCAATTGTTTTTTTTTTATTATATACGACGACGTATATGAACTACTACTCGTATTCTTGATAGACAAAACAATAGGAAAGGAATATACAAAAATTATTAAGATTTTTAATATTTGATAAGAAAAATTCAAAATCCATTAAATATGAAATTTGTTTTATATTTTATTGTTCGATAATTTATCGTTTTCACCTTTCAATCTTATGTCAAATTTAACGTAATAACGGTTTAGTAAAAAAAAAAAAAAAAAAAACTGATGGAAATTTTTGTGACAGGGATTTGTCTTTTACTCGTATATAGAAATATTTTAGACTTGTATGTATTAAATTTTAAAATGTATAGTTTAGTAATCGACATGATATTATTTTTAAATCAATTAATTTTATTTTTGTTTATTAGTATTGAATTTATTCCACCGAAATATTGATTTAAAATTGTTATTTTTTTAATTTATTTAGGCCACTAAAGACTCATCTAAAAACTTACGATTCAAAAATTTATAAAATTAGCAAATAATAATTCAAAAATAATGCGTGTCTTCCTGTAGAGTAAACATACCCGTACATGAATCATAAGCGACCGCATTCTCAGGACTGCTGCTTTTTAAATAATTTGGTCATTTAATTTTGATCAGCTTGTGTAGGAAAGAAGCGAGAAAGAATATGATGAACACAATACGCGTATGAATAGGCAGATTTACGTACTTTGATGTCGTTTCAAGAGACATGATCTGATCTGGATCAGATCAAACGTCAAAAATTGCGGCTATTGTTAGAATCCTTAACAAATGGAAATTTGTAATTGAAAGCTGATGAGGTATAACCGACCATTTTTGAATTTGGTTTGTCGACATTTAGGAAATCCAAAAACTCACCAGTAAGTCTAATAATGGTTTGTGGTCTACCCGGATCACGAGCTCATATCTCAAATACTCAAATAATCAAGACTGTCCTTAAAAAAAAACACTACATTACCTATTTCAAAACGACTCAAAATTTCATCTAAAATCTTCAAATGATCATTTGTAGACTTCCTCGTGACAACATTATCATTCAAGAAATTGACAGCGTCTGGAATGTCATATAACATTTTTTCAACCCAAATGTTTCAATTCGATGAAAAATGTTTGTGAAGTAAACTTACCGCAATTAACTATTGATGTGGATCAGGCAACACCGACAAATTTTTAGTGAGCGCCCGAAAATTTTACACATTTTACTTTCTTTTACCTTGAAGTAAAATAAAGTTTAATATTCATGAAAATTCTCGCTCTTAAGATTTTTGGGGTTCCCGCGTGCGCAAAATTGGATTTCGAACTTAATGTCCCCTCTTCAGCACAGGTGGTTTAATTAATCGAACTGACAACTTCATATTTAAGTTTTTTTCGTAAATTGGGAGGACCCACAAATAAAAGCAGTACCTGTGAATAATGGAAGTGGCAGCTTCAGTGGAAAACTTATTTTGTAAATACAGTCATACCTCGCCTGACGTTGTTAATTGGTTCCGACGTTAGGCGAAACAACGTTATAAGGGGCAAAGTATGTATGTAGACTCGCGGCTCCCAAAGTGTGTTCCGCGGAGCCCTGGGGTTCCACGAAAAAATTTAGGGGTTCCGCGTGACAAATTTTATTTCATTAAAAAAAATAAGAATGGTGTTTAATATATTCACATTTTCCTCGGAAAGTTTACAATCGACCGCCAAATTAAATTTAAAATTTTTAAATAAGGCGGCTGAAAACATAAGCATCGGTGGCAATTCGCACTTCACCAAAATGTATGTAATTTTTTTGTGCAATATGCGCCAATGCTATTGTGCCCTCGTATTATTAACAGTAACTGTCATTGCAACCAGTATGTCAGTACCAGCAAAACTACAGAGACATTTGGAAAAAAATCACCCAACTGATAAAGGCAAAGATACTATATTTCTTTTTTTGGAAGAAAACTTGAAAGCTATAACAATTGCAAGAGTTTTATGGTAAAAAAATTGAAAACAGATAATCAAAAGGTAACGGAAGCGTCATATAAAGTAACTTACCGTATTGCTCTCGCAGGTGAGGCACATGTTATTTGTGAATCACTTATTAAACCTTGCGTCAAGATATCATTTCGTGTGTATTGGGCGAAGAGTATAGTAAACAAGTTGCAAGTGTGTCTCTTTCTAACAATAATGTATCAAGGCGTATTAACGATATTGCCGATAACATTAAAATACTATAGAACTTATTTCACGGTTGCAGGCGTGTGACGCTTATGTATTACAACTAGATGAGTCCACAGACGTTGCTGGATTAGCAATTTTGCTTGTTTTCGTTCGGTATGATTTTAATAAAAATATTTAAGAAGATTTACTTTTATGTGAAAATGTGAAAATTAACACCACGGGGGAGAATATATTTAACTGCATTGATAATTTTATGACAACGCATGAAATTAACTGGGAAAAATGTATTGAAGTATGCAGCGATGGAGCAAAAGCAATGACAGGAAAAGTGAGTGGTGCTGTAGCATGGATTAAAAATGTTGCACACAACTGTAACAGTACTCATTGCATTCTTCACAGATATGCATTAGTAACAAAAAGAATTTCAGTTACATTCAAATCTGTTCTGGACGAAGCAGGGAAGATTATTAATTTTATTAAAAGTCGACCATTACAGTCACATATTTTCAAAGCCTTGTGTGAAGATATGGGTAGTCTTCACACCACTTTACTTCTTCATACGGAAGTTAGATGGTTATCGCGTGGAAAAATTCTTGTGCGAATATTTGAATTGCGAAAGGAACTGTTGGCATATTTTATTGGTCATAAATTTGAATTATCAGACAGATTAAATAATATAACTTGGCTATCTACACTTGCATATCTTGCTGATATATTTGGAAAATTGAACGAATCATGTTTGGCTCTGCAAGGAAAACAAGTCAACATATTGCAAATAAAAGATAAATTGGTTGCCTTTTCAAGGAAAATACAATATTGGATTTCAGTTGTGAAGCAAAATAACTTTGACTGTTTCCAGACGCTTAGTGAATTTCTCGAAGGATCTGAAGTGGATTTAGATATGGAAATCCGTGATGGCATTAAAACACATTTGTCCAGTTTACAGGAATCACTCAGTGAATACTTTCCAAACCTAGAGAACCAAGATAATTACTGGGTACAAAACCCTTTCAAAATAAAAGCAAAACCAAAAGGATTTCGGTCTTTGGATTATGAAAATTTGATTGAATTAAGTTCGGATACACAATTAGAAGCTAAATTTAGAACAGTTCCGTTAACAATATTCTGGTCAGATATATTCGATGAATATCCAAATTTAACAAAACAGGCTATTCGAATTCTATTGCCGTTTGCAACCACTTATTTGTGTGAAGCTGGGTTTTCAAAATATGTTGCGACAAATACCAAATATCGCAACAAACTTGATGCTGCACTAGATATGCGAGTTCAGTTATCAAACATAACGCCTAATTTTAAGAGAATCGTGGAATCAAAGAAGCAGGTGCATTCTTCACATTAAAGTTTTTTTTTCATTTATTTTAATTTATGTTGTGTATTTTTATTAATTATTTCTATGATGAATTGATTTTTTTTAAGTTTTATTTAATTCAATAAAATCTGAAGTACCAAAATAATACTTGTTTCATTTAATATCTCGTTTAATTTTGAAAAGTCGTTGTTAAAAAATATTCAGGGTTCCGCGATCATTGGCCAAAAATTTGGGGGTTCCACGACCAAAATAGTTTGGGAACGACTGATGTAGACGAATAGACGAGAAAATTTCATTGGTTTTTGTTTTTTATGGTTTTTTCCGGGTGTACGTTGTACGAGGTATGACTGTCAAAAAATATGAACGATGTTTAAATTAAACTGATGATAAACGTTTATTTAATGTCGAAACAGCATTTAAAAAATTGTTTAAATAATTATCATCAGTTGTAAATCACCGAATTCCAGTACTAAAATAGACATGAAATAAGTAATTGTAAAAAATAACAACCAGACATTTTTAAAATATGAATTTTAGGATTGGTTAGTTAAAAAATTATCAATTATGCACAAGGAATTCCAAAAGAAACTACGTACCTATATGTGTTGCTGTTTAAGAAAGAAACATTTACCCAAAATACACCTACCAATGTTAAGGTGGGCATGCTTTTCTGAATTACAACAACAAATCAAATTAAAAATTTTAGAATTTTATTAAGGTAAATAAATTGGTAATAAACAAAATATTTAACAAAAATATTTGAAAAAAAAAAAAAAATATTAATTGAACTTCATGAGTGATTGCATTACGAAATTGGGGAAATTCCGGGGATTTTACAAATTCGAAAATAAATCTTTTTTTTTATTTATTCGCTCAATCAACAAATTTTAATAAATAAAAGATAAACGGAATTCCGGATTTGTCGGCTTATAAATCCAATTTTTCGAATTTCCGGAATTTCGGGTTTACCATATCCGATATTGTAATCACAACTTATTTTTTTTTTTTGGAATATTTAATTATCCACCTTCTCCCCAATGCTTTTCCTCACTCTATATGTCTTGCATCTCCCAATTAATGTAAGCGGTGCGCTTATGAGAATACCTATGTCGATATTTTATAAATAAATTAATTTTTTCCGTTGATACAACTCACAGTGTTAGATTTTGCTGAAAAAGTGGCCAAAAGTACTGATTTTGTAATTTTTAGTTAGTATAATGTCCAACGCATTCAGCAAAAGTGACAAAAATATTATTGTTTTTTATTCAGATGTACGCTAAAGATGACACAATTTTGAAAACAATTTTTTTTTTAAATTTACATTTAACTAAATTACTTGAACACCAAAGGATTTTTTTTTGAAAGTTCGGTCTATTGTGAAATTGAGCAAAGTCAACTTTTTTCATTTTTATGAATGTAGTTTATTTTATTAACCCTCCGTTACTAACGTAAATTTAGCTTACAACGTTACTAACATTGGGTCAAATTGACCCATATTTAAAAAGCCCAATGTTACGCCATAGTTAATATATTCCACCAAAATAATTTTTCCAAATTAAACGCTAGGTATAATTATACATCAAAAATAAATTATATTTAGTATTTTATTTCAGTCTTTAGAAAATAAATTTATAAAGGCAAGTTTGAAGCGCTCCATCGCGTCTTATTAGTCAGAACTTCAAAAGGTAAGAATCGTTGAAAAGCTGGAATTATGACCGAAAAAATATTACTTAAGAATTTTTTTGTGTATAAAGTATTATTCAATAAATACCTTTCAAAACGGTTAAATCTAAACTTCTGAATTACCTATGTATGTTCAGATTTTCACAAACAGTGCATATATCAATTAAATGGCTTCCACAGATAAGTTTATTGCATCTGGAGCAAGTTGTGTAGGTTTTACGGTCTTGAGTCGGTTGACAGAGTTGGCATTTACTGCGTTTATCCAAATTGGTTTTTTTGGGGCTGGAACGACGAATTTTGCGCAATTTTGTTACACTTTAATTTTATATTTATATTTAATTGCAGCGTTTTACTCCGCCTCTCTATATGTGGTTGCATAAGAGCTAAAGCCAATTTTTTTGAAAAATAATTTGCGTTTTTTGAAGTGTATTGGAGAATTTTCGGTGGATAATAAAATTATTCGGCTATTTATACCTGCCAAATTTAATAGGCTGAAGAATACTACCATTGGCCATCTGTTTGCAGTTCGTGCAACATTGTATGTACCGCAAAGCTGATCGGTAGTATCGACGCCGCCCTTCGTGCTGTTATAAAACTCGATTATTGCAGGTAAAGATTTCGACCCCTGTGATATTTCACCTGTTCTTTGCATCGTAGACAGTAAGATCACACATTTGTTTTTTTTTTGGCACATACGATAATATGGTGGCTTTCTTTTGGTAATGAAGGTGGCAATAGTCGTTTATTTTTTTTTCGTTGTGACAACTGTCGTTTTTTTAAAGTAGCTCTAGTGGCAAAGGGTAACTCGTAAACCAGTTATCTACTGTGACATTACGTCCACAATTTTGCAAATGTCTAGTTAAACGTAAATTGTATCGTCCTGGCGGTTGCTGTCCATGGTAAACCTCCAGCTTAGATGTATAAAATGACACGGAATCAACCAGGAGAAAATTTTTATTCCATAGTTCGCTGGCTTACTGGGTATATATTGCCTAAATGAAGATCTTCCATGAAAGCTTCCAATTTCTCGTCGACTGTAATAAAACAACCAACATTATAATTTTATTGGCAATTTTCGTTGAATCTTTCGAAGATTTCACGAATTGGGGCGAGTTTGTCAAACAAACGGCGTCCCACGCCAGTTTCAATGTTATCAAATCGAATGCACCGCATGAGAAATTGGAAGCGAGTGTAGTTCATGGTTGCAGCAAATATTTCCAACCTTATGCCATCGGTAGCCCACAAATCTCATACACACACATGCGATAATTTATGCAACCCCGTCAGAAATAATAACCCATATAAAGCATTAAATAAAAAATAATGGTTGAAGCATGTTTCTTGTCCTTTTATGTTAGTTGTTGTTTTTGTATAAATAAATTTGTGTGTTCCACTATTTCATCGATGAAAGTCCATTTGACCCAGACGTTAATAAAAGAGGTTTAAGGTGTAAAAAAACCCAAATTTTTGAAATATTTTCTGTGTTTAGGTAAGCTTACCTTTTTTCTCCATGTTTCTCCAACATGGGACACATGGCAAATGAAAGAGTATTTTAATATCTTTTTGCAGGTAATAAATTTTGGTGCGTAAAAGTGTATAAAAAAAAGTTACAATATTTTAACTGTTGCATTGTTCCTAATAAGTAAATTTATGGTCTTAGGGTTTATGGTACTATGTACCCAAAATCTTATAATTTAGCTGCTTTTAATTGATTATATTGTTTTAAATAGATGTTGCCTATATAAATGCGAATATTTTCTAACCTGTTTCATTTTAAAAACTGAGCTCGAAAGTGAAAAATGGCTGTGTGAAATTTGGACGTTTGTGAAATATTATTAGAAAATTCTGATAAAAATCATTTATTAAATGTTCTCGTGACGCGGTATGAGTTAAATAGGCATCGAAATTTTACTTATAGTATATTATCGGACAATGTTTCAAAGTTTTATCTACAATATTTAAAAAGATGGAAGAATTCGTCGCTTTCAAAGATAAACTTTTTATATAAAAATAAACAATGGTTGGCAAATGACTTTGATTTAATAAATGCGGCTAATACCAGTGAATTTGAAAGTCAAGGTGAGGCTGAAGAAATTTAAGTGACTCAAATCTGAACGCGCAGACCTTCTAAACCATTTTTGGATTTAAGTAAACGATCCAAAAGAAGAAAAGTAGTCGAAGAAAGTGCTGTTACTGAGGCCGAGGAAGCATCAAAAGTTCTCGTGCATGTATATAAAAAAATGGACACACGACTTTCGTTTACGAACAAAGAATTTTGAGAAATTTTATTAATTTTAGTATAAGGGAGTGGCCACTTCCGGTTAGCCGATTTGGAATAAAATTCACTGAGAGTTCCCAATTTATTAAAAAAGCTTAAATTTGAAGTTTCAGTTTGATTTGTTAAACGATCTGGGCTTTAGAGAGGACACAGACTGACAGGCAAACACCGTTTCGAAACCCACTTTTTCGGACTCCAAAAAGAATCTACAGAATAGTGAAAAGTATTCCAATGCCAACTGAAGTGAACAATTTTTCAAATGAAGAAGCCCTAATAGTGAATAAATATAGGCTAATTCGGAAACGCCTTCCTATGAAAAATTATCTAAAACAAAGCAAGAAAGCATACCTCTTCCTTTGGATATAACAGAGGTGTCAGCGACAGTGAAACTTCAGGATATCTTGGGTCACTCAGCAAAGCGTATAATTATGTCTACGAAATTAAAAGCAAGCAATTTTGTATCAACCGAACTTATTTTATATTCCAAATAGGGATGCGATGGATCATCTGGTCAATGTATATACAACAACCAATTGCACACGATAAATGAGCCGCTAATTTTTTTTAAGGTATCATTGGTTCCACTTCGATTACAAAATCAGCAATTATTTAAAGAAGGAGAGCCATACGAAGTTTTCAAGAGGAATATATTTGAAAAAATCGGCGACCTTCATCAACACGATTTTGCATACCAAAGAAGCAACAATTGCAACTCTTAATTATATTAAAGAGGAAATCAATGATAAAACCATTAGTGTTTTCCACCAACTTACTTTAACAACCGTTTTGTTATGGTATGCAACGCAAAACAGTCACAGTTGAATGATCCTATAACAGCATTAACGGAAATTGAAAAAAATTTGGAGTTTGGAATTTCCCCCGTAAAACAATTTTTGGTGGAATGACCATGAAAAGTCTGAAAAATGACTATACGACCATACGAGACGAAATAAGTCAAATGTCGGTCAAATGTTCAGTCATTTGTGCGTCTAGTCCTTGCCAGAAAATGGACGAACATATAAAGACTTTTTTGACGCAGCTTTTTTGTCTTCCATTTAAAAATCACATTCGACGAACAAATTATTGTCGAATTAGCTACCTTAAAATCTGACTGACAAATGTAAGTCGAAATTGAGAGTCATAAATGATAACAAAAGGTTGGTATTTTGATAGTCATTTCAGTATTACAGTAAACAAACGGAATGAACTACCTTATGTTGGACTGTTTTGGGCCACATTTGAGAGTCGAAATTGAGAGGCAAAAGTGATTATAAAAGGTTGGTATTTTGGCAGTCATTTCAGTATTCCAATAAACAGACAGAATGAGCTAGCTTATGTTGGACTATTTCGGGCCACATTTGGGAGGCTTTTTTTGATAAATTATTTTACAATGTTTTATTAATTTAAATAAATATTTTATTAGTATAAAAAGTAAATCCAAAAAAAATCAATAACTTAATAACTCAATCAATAAATCAATAACTAAATGTATAAATTCGTAAAAATAATCAAAATTCAATTACAAATAAAACATTTCAAAACATATTATTAGAAATTCATCTTAAAATTAATGTTACTTATTATTTATTATACTAACTAGTTAATTAATTAATAGCATACTGATTAATTAACTAATTATTTTCATTACTTAGTTTATTATGGCTTAGTTTATTGTGTTATTACCACTATAATGCTCGGCAGTTGCATATATACTTATGTTTATGTTCAAAAAAAGTGGTATGTGCATAGAATTAATAAGTAATGTACATCACTTGATTAAATCTTATTTTCGTCAATTGGTTTACTATCACTTGATTTATTGTGTGTATATCGATAACGCTCTGCAGTTCATTTAAGAACGTCAACAAAATTTTTGCGGAAATCGGTTTTGCTAATTTCAGGAAAACCAAGCTCGTTAAATCTATAGTTGATCGTATTTTCTATCAAAGTATTTAAATTGTTCAAGTCCGCAAATGCCTTTTTAATTTTTTCTTAAATAAAGAATTAAATTAGTTTTATAGTTTGATTTTTTATTACATCATAAATGAAACATAAATGATGTACCGAAGTTTTCTGAAACTGATTATTTTGCTTCTGTTTTGATAAAATCCGCACAACATAGAAAACTATTTTTGATAGACTCCATTTGTATACCTTTCATAATATTGATTGCACCCGTCCATGTAAAATTATTGAGAGTTTCAGTATCAATTAGTTTTTCTAAAATATTTCTTATATTTTTATTGATTTTTCGTCCTTCCACCTCGGATTTTAAATAGAGCACCTAATAAAAATAGTAAATAAAAATTATTATGTGTGTTTGTAGGTGTACAGTGTACTTATAATACCCTAAGCTGGTCCAAAAATCAATAACACCGATTTTGAAAGATATGTATAATGACATACCTTCAATACAAACATAAAAATCAAAATTGAACAATAATTGAAGTATAATATGTACTCCAAATGAATAAGAAATAAAACCTTTATAAACGATCTTCTTTTATACATATTACTTGAAAAATTTGTTAGTTATATGCCATTAAAAATCAGTTAGGTTTTTTGGACCACCTATTTATTATTAATAAGTATTTGACGTATTGGTGTAGATGGGAAAACCTACCATTTGATTGCTGTATGACATGTCGATTAATTTTAAATTAAACGCCTCGACATCTGCAACGCTAGAAAACGGCAGTGAAGGCAAATTAAACGAGGGATCCTTTTCAATACTGTTATTGGCATTTTTTCGCACAAAGGATATGAGTTCCGGTAATAAATTAACAATGGGCTTAATCGTGTTCTCCATTGATGTTAGTTTACTATTCAGGTTTGACTCCATCGCCACCAATTGGTCTTTCAAATCTTTAATTTCCTTAAACAATTCGGTGACATACATTTCCGAGTTGGTGGGATTAGTTTGATTGTCGTTGTCCGATGAATTTGACTCTGCCGCAGTTGGTTCTACCATTTGTCCTACCGTTGCATTGCATCTTTGAACTTCGCCTAACAAAATAAAAATAAATAATTTAAAAATTGTTTTGCTTAAGAATAAGATAAGTAATTTATTTACAAAGTATTGCTTTGAATTAATTTGTATTGCTTTTCCTCTTTCAACCAGAATGATAAAAGCTTAATAAATAATTACCTAAATTTTCATTGTTATTTTCATTGAAGGTTAGAAACTGGGTCGATTCAAATGCCACCTCTCCTTCATACAAAATTGCCGCGTTTTCACGTTGAATTTGATCATCTTCATATAAAAAAGTAGTTATGTTGTTAGATTGTGGAACTTCATCATATTGATTATTTAAATCAATAATTTTAAATTGCTTCTTTTGGGTGCAGGCCATTTCTGAATCCGAGTTTGAAAATATTTCAAACATCCTTTCACGTTTTTTTGCTTCACTGAGAGTTTCTGAAAATATTGGTCAACAAAATTTACTAAAATGTTGTTAAGTGTTAATAAAATGTTAACTCACGTATATTATTTTGTAATAGTTTAAATAGGTATTTTTGCCAAGTGTCTTTTGGGGCTGCATTTGTTTCCAGAAGTCTTTTAATATTTTTGTTGTCTGGCCAGAAGACATTTGTTCCTTTTATCCAGTTTTTACAAACGATAGAAACCTCTTTTTCATTATTCCTATCAGTAGTTTCGACAATCGCATACATTTGATCTTAATATGTAAATGATCTATAATATAAAAACAACAGTACAAAATTAATTTTATGTAAAACTAACAATATGTGTTACACTCGAAGGAATCAACAAATTTGAACATAATTTACCTTAGGGACTAATTATTTTTTATATATCTTAGAGATTCATGCATGAAGCAAAGGAAAATATGCCCTAACATTTTCACCTTCAACCTCCATCGCAAATAATTTTTTTAGTGGTTCTTCAACCTTCCAATATTTTTGCTCATCTAACAATAAGTTAGACTCAAATATGTCTAATTTCTCCGATGAAATAGGGAGACTAAATAAACTTCTTTTTCCAATGGCTTCTGAACCGAAAATATATAAACTACTTTCCATTTTAGTGGCATGGATAAACTGTATAATGTTTTTCTGTGGAGTTAAAATCCAACAGTCTACTATTATTTATTCTATAATCCTTAAAAATGATTTCTTTGTAGATGGTTATTGTACTACCACTAGTTTTTATATTCGTTTTGCGTTTCAATATGGGAAACTCAATATCATTATCTACTTTTACTTCTGGAATGTCATTTAATTCCATCAAACGATTATAAATCTGAGACAGTGGTTGGCTATTCTTGCGTAATAAGGATTTAATTTGGAACATGAAACTTTCGAACGGAAAGGAGCTAAACAAGTTGAGGTTTCCAATTTTATTAACATCTTCTGGTAAATGTGATAGTGCATGTATATTAAATACCAAATGATGCGATGCATACAAAACTTTTATTCCAGTAATAAATTCATTTAACATTGTTTGGCTTAAGTTAATCAAAGGCTTTGGTAAATTATTAGTGGAGAGTAACCGAATTGCCACATGTAACAATAAAAAGTGATTGTACTTATCATTTGATAATACATCACGCAAAACAAATGGTGAAGCATATAGTAAAAAGCATCTATGTATATTCAGTACCTTTAAAATATGACAATTGCGATAGGGGCCTCATTTTACGGTGAAATTCACTTGGTTGTGTGATGGCAATTGATTTTAAACGGTTTGAAATTTTTTCCATTTGATATGAATATAAAAGAGATTCAGATGTGCCAACCATCCACATACGTAAAAATCTTTTCATTACTCCTAAACATACGACGTGTAGATAATCATAAGGAAATTGATCTACCATATTTATGGGGAGTTCTTCTAAAATGGAAGTAGTGTTATGGTGGGTTTCGTCAGATTTACTTCGGAAAGATTCGTTCGTCCTTCTGGTTGCTCCGTTTTCAGGAAACGTCATTCGATTTTTAATATGCGCGCCCTCTTGTGTGCATCTATTGCATCCAAAATATGCTGTGTGAGATTTAATTACCCAAAACACTGGATCTGGCTGGTGTGTCGCAAATAAAATTACCAATTGTTATGTTGATTGCATTACTTTTATAACTGAAATTAGAGCACAAATCTGTTAATTCGTTAACAAATGGTCGTAGAAATTCATTAAACTCTTTAGGCTTGTTAAACCCGTGATAGATGCCTATAACGAAGATACTTTTACTTATGGATGATTTTCCCAATATAGTCCAAAAACAACTATTTGAGCTCTTACTAATCGGCAAACCATCTATATTAAAATCGATTAAGATTTCTTTTGGCAAATGTTTAATATTTGCTAAAATTTTCTCTAGTGCTAATTGAATTCCTACGTGAACATATCTTCCTGGGTTTACATCTACAATTGTTTTGTCATTAGGTGTATTTAACACCGTACGGCTATCTACTGGTAATCGGGGATATCCATGCGATTTAAAAAAATTTAACATTTCATTAAGAGCTGTCATTTTGATGTTATTGTGTAAGGCCCACGACCTTAGAAACATTAATAACTCTGTAGTATTTACTTTTTTCGACGAAGTTTCTGAGTCATCAATATAAATTGTGGTATCATCATTTAGATTATATCGATCATTATAATCATTATCGTAGTCCAATAAATATTCTGCATCATCCTCGCTTTCGAAAATAGTTTCTTGGTTTATTTCATATTTAGGGACTTCACTACTGCTAAGATGAATATTTGTTTCGGATATATTTTTTTGTTGCGGAAGTATTTCAAGGAAATTTCCAACACGTTTCCCTCTAATTATGCGACGCTTAAAGGAATTACGCTTAAGCTCGAGTATGAATTTTCTATATCCAGGCATCCTAATGGAGGAAATAAATGCAAAGCAAAAATTAGGGCACGGAATAACTGGACGTTTTAATTAAAACACGATAATATGTACAATCAGTTTAATAATTATTGGAAAATACTTCAAAAATTATTAAACAATGAATTACAAGTATCGTAATACTGGGTCCTAAGCACAAGAGTGAAATCGTCAACAACAAAACTAATAGCCAATTGCTTATGTTTCGTCCGTGTATGTGTTAAGATTTTATTAAATGAATTTATTGAAGTTAATTAAGACATCGCGAAACACAAAAATATTTTTTCACTATAAACAGAAACCATTTAAACGTTAACATTAACAATTTAAAATTAAAACACCAAATAATTAAACTGTACACATAAGTCGCGGCCATATTGTAACTTTGTTGTTTTTGTACCGCACCAAGAGAAAATTATTTTGTGTTTAGTGTTTCACTTAATTCCACTGACTGCCGATAAAAATAAAATTTAAACTTACTCACCTTTATTATGACACTAAATTTTTAATTATTAAATATTTAACTTTTTAACTTTTATATTTAACTTTTTTTTTTTTTACAATAATGTATTTCTTATGAAATTGTCAAATTGATGTTTCTTCAAAGGCGTATTAATGTGAATTGCACCGAATACGTTTATTTAAATGAAATAATAAAATTAAAACGTGGTCTTGAACAATTCTAAGTCGAAAATGACCGTAATTAGTACGTCGTATCCCGAATTACGGACAAATTCGTCTCTTTCGAGTAATAGCTGTCCTTATTCGTCTCTATTTGGTATTTAACATTTCAATTGACAGTCTGTTTCGTCTTTTTATTTTATTTTGTGATCCAATTTAAAGTCTATTTCGTCTCTTTTAAGTTTACTTGGATTTTTTTTAATTGAGCGTTAGACATTTCCGTCTCTAACAGATTTTCTCGTCTCTTTTAGAGACGGAAATGTCGCGATGGACGAAAACCGTTTTACGGGCCCCTTTGCATGCAAGAATAAGGATTCATGAAGCATGTTTTGAAAATTGCCTATGACATTATTTGAAGGTAATACTGAAGAAAAGGCAAGAATTCAGACAGAATTTAAAAGAGAAACTGGCATGATTATTGACACACCTAAGCAGGGGTTTGAAAATACTAATGATAGGAACACCGCCAGAAGATTTTTTGCGAATGCAGAACTTACGGCAAAAATAACTACAGTTGATTATAAGCTGATTAGGAGGTTTAAAGTAATCTTAAATGCATTATCTTCCACAAGAGAAATTGATCCCGATAAATTTCATAAATACGCGAGTGACATCGCAGATATATGTATATAACAACAATTATAGATCCTGGAGGACGATGTCATCAACTGTGCATAAAGTTCTTCGACATTGATCTTTTATTATTTGGCATCACATCTTACCATTAGGAGAGCTGTCTCCTCCGATTTATTTTCAATAATATTAATATCTTCTGGCCCAGTGATATCATCATTACGAATTATAGAAAAAAAGAGATTATGAAGATGAAGTTACAGACTTTTTATAGTTATTATTGAACAGAACTGAAAATCTACATAATGATATAGCACGTTTATAGAATTGGAACTTATTTAATACGTTTTATGTACTTATTTGTGATACTTCTTAAAAAAAAATTAAAAATTATTAGATAAATCATATACAATATTTGTTCTACTAATTATATTTTCAATCCCTTTAAAAAGTGTGTCTCTCCCCTGGTTTTCTATTTTTTTTTTCTCTTAAACTTCTTTTTCAACAAAATCTGATACTGTGCTGTGCGACTGGAATAAGCTGGTTAGTACCAACAGACCAGTGTATTTGCCGTGAAACACTTTCGAACTCATTCGTATCTAAAATCTCAATAAGTTTAAGGACAATTTTGTACACAAGCTAATATGGTTTAGTCTTTAGAGTTCACTTATCTTTATGCTGTTTCCAATTCAATATTCAACGACGGGTAGAAAGTTGAACATTAGTTTTACAGTTGACTATTAAATTAATTTTCGTATTTGTAAGTGTATCACAAATCGGGTTATTTCACGTATACACGAATAAACTAAGCACCATAAACATATAAATGTATTTTAATTTTAAATAATTTTAATATTCTAAATTTAAATTAAAAATATTAATTGTGACATCGCAAAGCGATAGAATATGAAATGTGAAAATTTTATGCAACACTTGTTAATTTTTTTTTGTACTAAAATGTACCTGTTCAGTAGTAAACTCAACGCTAAAATTTTGTTTTTACATTTGAAATTGTTTTCAATCAACTGTTGCTTATAAGGATCAATCAGTGATAAATAATCGTTAAATATCCTTTTAACAACGCTCATACGTAAGGACACCAGTGGGAAAGTGTTCCAAATTTAAAAATAAAGTTGTAAGATTTTTTTTGCAAAATTCTCCGTTACAATTTCGAAAAAGAATCTCGAAACTCGCGTAATGTTTGCGTAATCGATACTAGGCGCCCCGATTTCGGATTTGGGTAGTTTTGCAATTTTTGTTTGTTAATTGTATACAATAGAATTGTCGTAATAGAGATTATTTGGGTTTTCCGAATTTTGACTTTATGTTGCATCATATTACAGACTAACAGGTACATCGGGATTTTCAAGATTTTAGGTGATTTTTTCCCCGATGTTTTCAAGCTTCTCCGAGGTTGGGTTTGTTTTGCGTTTACGTATTATTCGAAATTTTATAGATTTTTCGACATTATCCAATTATCCTATTATTCAAGATAGTATGAATTGAAATAGGTGAGATTTCCGAAATTCAAAGTTTTGAAATTTTTGGAATAATCTATATATCTGGTAGTTAGAGGGTAGAGGTTTTGCGAAGACTGCTTGGGATTTTTCAGATTATTCGAGATTCTTAGTAATTTCTTGAATTCTTGCATATAAATTTATCCGAGTTTTTCTGGAATATTCGAAACTTTTTTGTAAACATCGAGATTATTCTGTAATTCATAGATTATACTACTTTTCGAAATTACTCGTGTTCCTCGATGTTCTTCAAAATTTGCAAGGATATTAGTTGCGTCTTGCTACAGAAATAGTGATTTATCAAGAATTTTGTTTTAATCTCCCTAACATTTGCCTAGCTTTGAGTTACACAAAGATACAGTTAAATTTGTAGGATGTTGAGTTAATAAGGCCACCTTTTTCTAGGATATTTGTGGTTTCCGAGATCCTCGCAATAATTTTGAATTAACCCGTATTGCGAATTTGAACGATAATTGGCTGCTTCGTTTCGAGATTATTCGATGCTTTCAAAATTATTGTTGATTTATACAGGTTATTACATGATATTACAGGTTATTCAAATTGTTGATTATATTCGCAGATTCTCTACAGATTATTTCAAATTTACAGATTTACAGATTTTATTACAAGATCATTTCACAGTATTCATGTTTTTTATCAGTAATGTGCATTATTGTATAGACAATTAGATAAGTAACAGTTCTGTATTATTTATCCTACCTAATATGTTTTAATTGATGATGAATCTTAAAAATATTTACCTAATCTAGAATTTATTTATTGTTTTTGAACTCTTGGTTACAAAATAGAGCTTTGTACCGCAAATATCGTTAAAGATTTTGGTCGAAGAGACAAAAATATTTTTGCTTTTAAAAGACACTTGCAAAGTCATTTTCTACTTCTGTTCAATTTGCCATGAAACTTAGATACAGATTCAGCGAGATGCCGTCTTAAACATAATATTTAGTGGTAATTTATATAATTTTCCAATTGAATTTTAATATCACAATTGGATATCAGTTTTTTTTTATTTGTGCCATAATTTCGATTACTGTTCTGTTTCACCGTCCTATTTAAAAGGACCAGCTTTATTAAAAAAAATCCCACTCTTTACACAAAATGAGACATTTCCTGACTGGTTGCATAAATATCTATTGCTTTTTATATCGAACTTTTCTTTTTTCTCCGACGACATGATGACAATTCCACAAGAAATGAACCAAGAACATCTACTGTTGATAAAACAGACAGAAATAGCAACATTGTCGATATGAAGAATAGACAATATCAAAGCAATTCCTTATCGAGTTTGGGATGCAATGTCAACATAACTATTATAATGCATCAAGGTGCTTCCAAAGATATACAGCAAGGTAAAGTTGTAGAAATACTTCGTTAACCATTAAAACCAGCCAATACTATAATTTTAATGAATTTGCGGCAATTTAATGAAGTTAAGCATCAATGATTTTCTAAGCAAATCGATAACGGAATGGAATTCCCTATATAGGTAATCTTTTCAGGTAATCCTAAGTAATTTACTACATTTACGTAAGGCCAAACCATTCGCAGGGCAACTGTTGAATATATCTAACTATTTCCTGAGTTTTAACCGGAAATAATAAGCGCCCATAGAGAGGGCCAGATTTTATTAATAATCCAATAATGGACAAAATTGTTAAGATACTTACTGCAGTAAGGAATATGATAACTCGTACGCAGGCGACTGGTGTTATGTCAAGTCGCACGAAATCTTCGAAGAATCCAGTTTACCTGCACTTAGTGCCCATTTTTAGATTATTTCAATCAAAAATCGGTTATACCGAACACGTTTATTGAAAAATTTGTCTTCAAAATGTAAACGCGATGTTCGATGTGTTGCTAATGGAAGTGAAAAATTGGGTTACGAACTATCCACATTAATAACTAGTACTAATGGTGCAATCAGTCTAATCTAATAAGCCAATAGGGCTGTAAATGGCAGCAACAAATCAATTGTGTTAAGATTGAGGATATCACATAGGGATTCTTGCGTTTTTAGGCGAAGGATCTGACATAACAATATTGGAATCAAAGGTTGACACAAAAGACTGATAGAGCGTGATTCTTTGTAAAAGTAAACACAATTGGTAACCTAAATTTGGCTTCACAATAATTATCGAGCAAAGAGTTATAAGAACAATTCAATTATTGCAGAATTCGCCAATTGAGCTAGATTATTCGCTCCAACAGCTGTAGCTTATCGAACTGTTCTGTTCAAAGTCAAAAATGTACCACCAACAACCTCAGAAATTGTGGCACAATTAGAATTAATGGCAGCTATTTCGTCAAGCCGCAATTCAATTATCATGGAGAATGTACGTAGCGTGCAAAAAAAACCAGACAGTTCAAATTCCTATAAAAATCTTAACTTACACTTAGTATTTTTACCCTTTTTCCCAATTTTTTTTTATTGCACACTGTAATAGTGCAAGTGAATAACGTTACTTAAAGTTATAGAAATGTCTAAACTAAGTGATTTAGAAAAATGTGTTTCTATCACGTTGTGGAAGGAAAGGATGTCAGTGCCTGAAATTAGTGATGTTGCCGATTTTATAAAAAAAATTAAAACTACGGGAAATACACCAAAGGATCTGGCAGAAAACGATCGACAACAATAAAGGATGATACATTTCTGGTTCTTCGTTCCAAGCGGAACCGATATAAAACCTCATCAAAACTGCAAGCCGACCTTACCTCAGTAAGAGGAATAGAAATCTCCACAAGAACTATCCGGAGAAGATCCTTACAGGCAAATCTCAGGGTACGCCATTCACTACAGAACTCTTTTCTAAGGAAATCTTTGAAAACTTGTCGACTTCAGTGGGCCCAGGAACACTCAAAAGTAATTTTAGATTTCATATTTACGATGGACGGCTACTGCTGCGTAAAAAACCAGGAGAACGCCTCAGCGATATCTGCATTCAACAGTTACCTAATAAAACTTAGCGCTTAATGGATTGAGGCTGCTTCAGTAGCGGTGGTTTGGGTCGTCTGGTCTTTGTAGATGCAAGGGTTAACGCTAATATGTACATATCTCGACATTCTGGAAAGGTATTTGAAAAACTTGTGCAGCGGTAATTAAGGGAAATGGCGGTCGTACTAAATATTAAATTTTAAGATTATTGTATAACGTAAAAATTTTATATTTTGAAACATTCCTATAATTCTGTAATCTTTAAATTTATTAAAAATAATACGTTTGAGAAAAAATTTGACCATTTTTCTTCATTTTCTCAAATTACCAAAAATTTTTTGACTAGAGCCATGAAATTTTAAACCAAATAACATTTTGAATAAATATTGAGCTAAACATTAATAAAAAAGTACTTTTTGGTATTATTAAAAACTCAGTTTGTGAAAAAATTAGTTTTAATTAAAAAATCTTAGCTGTCCAGATTTTTATGCACAGTAATGAACGTATAAATGTGTTAATTGATTTCAGTCAACGCTCTAATCGCCAATTCAGAGTTGATAAAAATCTTTTTTTAATGTCATTTCTTTTGGCATTGAAACATAGTATCTCCTCCCGATCCAAGAGAGCCAGCTTTACCATTTTTATTTATGGTACCACTAGCGTAAATGGGCCAATAAATCGAGTCACTAAATTTAGTTAGTAAATTCTGAACTAAGAAAATCAATTTGTAATCTCCTCTATTAATTCAACTAGTTTTGAAATTCCGAAATTTACTAAATGTAGTTTCCAAAATTATACATACTCGTACAACCGTGTTTCTTTTAACGATTTTGACGAGAGTTGGTGACAAAAAATAAAATTTAGTTGCTGTTAAAAAACGTACATCTTCCAATATTACCTTAAAGGAGCCTCAGGCCATTCAGATACCATTTTATATTTTGCTCAGTTTAGAAAATAAACTGTATATAACGGCGGAACGGTATGTTTAAGGTATTTGTATGCCCCAAACCAAACAACAGCGTAGTCAACCTTTATTATACACATTTCTTTTTTGTTATTTTTCAATTTTAAATCAACCGCGAATTTTAAATTAAACTTTCAACAATAATATCGGGAAATTGATTAATCCAGAACACGCTTAATTTTCATCCCATTTCCTTTCTTTGTTGTTTCTATATATCGCGCATACAGGCGGCAGGAGGATATATTTCCAAAAATAAAAATCTTTTTGTTTTCGGTATTTTCGGATTGTTTTCTTCTGTTATTCTTGTTATTGTTAATATTATATGTATATACCAAAGGAATAACAACAAAATAAAAAAAATAAAAAACGGAAAAACAACCATCTTAGACAGGAGTAAAAATATAGAGGAAAAAAAATTGAAATTTTCTTTTCCATTTGAAATACTGGTTCGGTATAAGTTTATATCCATATATAGCATACGCAGGGTTGAAGGGTAATGACGGTGATGATGGGTGGAGGAATCCAATTTTTTTGCTTTGTTTTATTTTGAACCGAACCAAAAAAAAAAAAAACAAAAAAAAAAAATACGCGGCGGGATGAGATTTAATTTTACTTTATTTTCCGAAAGGTAGAAAATTTTCCGTATTTTTTTTTTTTGGAAAAACATGAATAAAAATGATGAATTATTTATCTCAATTAACTTTGAGTCCATGCTATATATTATATAGAATTTATTTCCGAAAAATGGGGAAAATTTATGGATTTTTCTTTAAAGAACAAAAAAAAAAACAACAAAATACATTTTAAATAATTAAAGGTTGATGAATAAGAAAAAGATGGATTTTGCTTTTTTTTTTTTTTTGCAAAAGACTTTCTGGAAGCGGGAAAGACGCAGAAAAAAACTTAATCACTTAAGTGCCGAAAAATCCAAACTTTTGATTAGATTATTTATAAATATATAGAGTTACAACCTTTAATAATGCTCTAAGCCCATAACGGCATGGCGGATTATCTTTGCGGCAATTTTTGTTTGTTTTTAATGTAAATTGTAAATCTAAAACCAATCAACCTCATTCTCATGATAATACTGCCATCGAGTGGTTAAAATATGTATATAGAAGTACACACTGTGCAAAAAAAGTAAAATATATGATGCTGGTGGTTTTGTGTGACAAAAATCGTTTGCCACGAGCCTTTTGCTACAAAATGTTATATTATTTCTAGAGCAAAAAGCTTAATAATGTTGTTGTTTAGCAAGCATACATTTTTTTTATTTTTTTGGCAAAATAACAAGTTACTTAAAAGCCTATATACTGACAATTGGAATGCAAAAATTAATAAACAATTTGTTTTATGTTTTTGGGGAATATAACTAAGCTCAAATAAACGAAATGGGAACAACATACTTGTAGGCGGTCGTTTTTCTCGGTGAATACTGTAACAAAATAACTAGATGAACTGTATGTGGTATAAACACATTACATAATATACGTAAAATACCAAAATCCAATAAATTTTATAAATTCGATCAAAATTATGTGACATTCGAAAAAAGCTTATATAATAATATCGCACATGTAACAATATAAAAATAAGTAAAAGCTTTTCGGAATTTTAATACAAAAATGTATGTACTTGTAATTCACTAGAATAACACATATATACTATACACTATGTACGTACTCTAAATTGAATGGTATATAAATATTAATCAAACTGTAACGAGAGATGAAAAGCTTTTTTGTATTTTTTTTTTATTTTATTTACTACAGTACATAAATTTTCTCATTCTGGAAGCGGGCGACGATGTCGTCATACAGTAAGGAATGGAAAAAATATTGAAATTATTTTTTTTTTTCTTATGATCACGTTTCAATAATTTTGAATCCATCACGAAATATTTTATATTTAATTTGCATTCATTATTGAATCGAGCAACAACAACAAAAATGTTGTAACATAAAAAGCTCCAAAGCTACCCCAAAAATACAATGCCAAATGTGTCCTATGAGTTACATATTTTTATTTTTTAAATCTTTTTTATATATTTTATATAATAAAGAATATAAAATGTGTGCTGTATTATATTGCCAACAAGATAGAAAATTTATTTTGGTTCAGGTGGCAGTTTTCATTTTGTGTATATGCTGGGAAGCAACAAAAGAAGTCATATTTTTTTTTTAAATTTTATACGTACATATAGTAGTTAGGTATAACATAATTCAATTCAATTTTAAATTTCATTGGAATTTAAAATCCAAAAGATTCGGTATGATAAATGATTTAAACACGTGACTATTCAAATAACAATAATTTTTATTGTTAAACGAGTGAATTCAACAAAAAAAAAAAAAAAAAAATTGAATTAAGAAATTATGATGACTTTATAGTTTGATTGTTCGGTATATAATACTATAATACAAGATAAATTAAGAGATGAGGCGGAGCTACTGCGTACCATTAAAATTAATTAAAGTTCATTGTACGCCAATTATTATTTTTTACTGTATTTTCCGTGGAATTTATGCTAAATCACCAATTAATTCTTTATTACTCGTAATGGGGCACTAAATTCATCGTGTGTTGTATGTATCATCGGCCATATTTACATGTCAATTATATACAATATAAGGTACAACAAATTGTGGAGGCATATTTTAAAAAAAAATCAATTTTCACGTTAATCATAATCATACAGACAGAAATCATCTTAAGGCAAAGTATTATGTTTTTTTTTTGTATGTTTCTTGTCTCGTTTACAATTTTTTTTCGTTCGATATTTCTCACCACTCGAAAGTGTTTATAGCTTGCGCTATAAACCCAAAGTATGGCAGAAATAAAAAAAAACAAAATATTAAAACTCCATTAATCACTTTTAGAAGGCACACATCCACCAGCAAAGTATGTATATGGAACGCGAATTTCTTGACAATTTTTTGTTATTTGAATATTTAAGATTAAGACTAATAATCATAATAATATAAGATGAAAATGATGGCATGAAAGAAACACGAAACTTGAATATATATTTTATATGTGTATGTGAAATATTAAGTGTATGTCAATTTATAACATTAAACATTTTATCTTCGTTTTTCCGTTCATCATCCTACGGATACACTTTATAACGACGTTCAAGGTGTTTTTAGTTCACAAGCGCATGAAATATGATATATACACAATAAACGGGTGGGATTAATTTGGATGATTTACTTTGACTGAAATGACATTAATTTTTTAAATTGCGAATGAAAAATTAATGATCGCGCGCTAGAAAATCGCTGTCAGATAGGCGTCTTATAGAAAACCATCAAAACAGCGATTTTGTGTGTTGGTAACCACAAAAAGTTAATTTTCAATTTTGTTTTGAATAGAATGTCTCTCACAAAAAAAAATCATTAAAAATAAATAAATAATTAATATAATTTAAATGGAAATTTAAAATATCACACGCACAAAATTAAAAAAATAAAAAGCTTAAATATAAAAGCTTATGCTTTAATTACAAAAATAATATTGTTAATAGTAATAATCATAATAATAATAATAATAATAATTATTATTATTATTACTTTTATTTTTACAACACACATACACACACTCATCCACCAAAAAAAAAAAAAAGTTCTGTTTTTTAATTGAAATTTATATCCGTTTCATAAAAAAAAAAATAATAATAATAAAATGTATTCAGTTGTAAATTTTCCAAAAAGTAAGAAAAGGGGTGGGAAGGATGTAAAAAAGTTTTTTTCATGATTATTAAAATGAATCGAGCTTTCAAACTAAATAAAATGTTTCGTAACAACAACACACATATATTTAGAGATATAAATCACACAACTAAATATTTTATCATGTACACCCAATTATTAGTATGATAATTTATATGTTTGACCCCAACCTCACCCTCCCATATTATATATTCGTATATATGCTCGATATTGTGTGGTACAATGTGCAGAAAAACAATAGACATATTTCGATAAATGATATAAAATAACCTAATAAGACAATTTTAGATAACATAATTAGATAAGACAAATGAATTGTACTATTGTGTTCTATTCCTAATTATAGACTAATTTTATATATAGTACGTACACACGAGAGATATTTTTACAAAATCAAAACCATAAACAATAAATACTTAAATCATATTATCGTGTAACAAAATATTTTTGATTTCGTCTAATATTAATCATAATTATTCTAATCATATGTCAGAGTTGAGTTAATAATTGAGTCGTAAAAAAATAAAATAAAAACAAATTGTTGTTGGTTTTGTGGTTTTTACTTTTTTTGATGGACTAAATTAAATTTATGACTGATTGATTGATTGATCGATAAAAATCGCTAAATTAGATGTGATTAATTTTGATTCGATTAGACATTTAGAAGATGGATAACTTCGTTTATGGGCTATCTATTATTTTCTTTATTAAATTATAAAGGTGAATTTTATTTTTATCAAGATAGTTCAAAAGGGAATTTATATTTTTGTATTTAGAAAATATTGACCTTTTAAAATTATGTAACCTCCCCACTTTCATTATTACAATTAATCGTAAATGTTAAACATTAAATTCCAAACCATATATCGGATTTATTAAATAATAATAAATAAAAACAAGAATAGTAAATTTTCGCTTGCAACATTTTCAAAACCCAGTGTTTTTTGCACAATTTCGAAAATTCAGTGCTTTTTTCAAGTGTTTTTATTTTGAATTTCTTAAGTGTTAACTTTCTACTAAGTGAAGGCGCACTAAACACACATAGGCGTTGATTTTCTATTACTTTCTTTTACTCTAGTAAAATAAAGTATAGTAATCATGAAAATTTTGAACCTTGAGATTTTTAGAGATTTATTTGTTTTGAGGTCCCCTGAGTCCGAAAAAGTAGGTTTCAAAATGGTGTCTGTCTGTCAGTCTGTCAGTCTGTCAGTCTGTCAGTCTGTCAGTCTGTCAGTCTGTCAGTCTGTCAGTCTGTCAGTCTGTCAGTCTGTCAGTCTGTCAGTCTGTCAGTCTGTCAGTCTGTCAGTCTGTCAGTCTGTCAGTCTGTCAGTCTGTCAGTCTGTCAGTCTGTCAGTCTGTCAGTCTGTCAGTCTGTCAGTCTGTCAGTCTGTCAGTCTGTCAGTCTGTCAGTCTGTCAGTCTGTCAATCTGTCAGTCTGTCAGTCTGTCAGTCTGTCAGTCTGTCAGTCTGTCAGGCTGTCTGTGTCCTCTCTACAGCCCAGATGGTTTAACCAATCGAACTGAAACTTCAGATTATAGCTTTTTTGATAAATTGGGAGGTCCCAGTGAATTTTACTCCAAATCGGCTAACCGGAAGTGGCCACTCCCTTGGTCCAGAAAATTTATTTTGCAAATATCTTAAAAAGTATAAGGTTTACAAAAAACTACTTCATACAAAATGTTTCCAAAAATTAAAAACAAATAAAAATAAAAAATTAAAAATTAAAAAAAAAATTTAAAAATTAAAAAAAAAATTTAAAAATAAAAAAAAAAATAAATTTAAAAAAAAAATTAAGAAAAAAATAAAATTTCTCAAAATTCTCTGTTCGTAAAAGAAAGTCGTGTGATGGCCACACCTCCATTTTTTGGAATTGTTCGACTGATCATTTTTTTACAAATCTTCTATTCGTGGTTTTAGTCATTTAAAAAACCGGTTGCCCTCAGTGTTGGTTGAAAATCTTGATACCTTGATCTTTGTTTACAATATTTCACACAAAAACTTTTGATTTGAACATGTAAAATTTTTTTTATATTAAGGACGAACATCGATTTCAGCTTGAATAAAGTTTGAATTGTTAAGACTGGTTATATTAAGATTATGAAACTTTCTGCCATTAACTTTCAAAATAAAATATATTCAAATCTAGCGGAGACCAGTTGCTTGTGAGGCTTCAAGTTTAAAAAAACTGACTCCTGATTTACGTGTAAAATATTTTTCTCAAAATTCTATTTAATAATATCAAGATACCGCAAACTATCAAAATGGAGAACAAATCAACGGGTGTTTATTAAAATAAAACCATATTCGCCTATAAGTATGATAACAGTCCTGCAGCGTATATCGGTTTCATAAATTATTTTTATAAAGAAGACTACTTTACTTTTCAATTTAGTTGCAATTTCTAGAGAGAGTGCTTCGATTAACCTTCATTGTGTACCATAAAATTTAAATTAGCACAAGTGTTTTGCGAAATGGTAAAGAGTAGTCATGAGTAATTAATTTAGTTTGGCCGCTGTTATTGTTGGTAATTATATACGTACGCCGTACTGGCTATCTATTATTTTCTTAATTAAATTATAAAGGTGAATTTTATTTTTATCAAGATAGTTCAAAGGGGAATTTATATTTTTGTATTTAGAAAATATTGACCTTTCAAAATTATCTAACCTCCCCACTTTCATTATTAAAATTAATCGTAAATGTTAAACATTAAATTCCAAACCATATATCGGATTTATTAAATAATAATAAATAAAAACAAAAATAGTAAATTTTCGCTTGCAACATTTTCTAAACCCAGTGTTTTTTGCACAATTTCGAAAATTCAGTGCTTTTTTCAAGTGTTTTTTATTTTGAATTTCTTAAGTGTTAACTTTCTACTAAGTGAAGGCGCACTAAACACACATAGGCGCTGATTTTCTATTACTTTCTTTTACTTCTAGTAAAATAAAGTATAGTAATCATGAAAATTTTGGACCTTGAGATTTTTAGAGATTTATTTGTTTTGAGGTCCCCTGAGTCCGAAAAAGTAGGTTTCGAAATTGTGTCTGTCTGTCAGTCTGTCAGTCTGTCAGTCTGTCAGTCTGTCAGTCTGTCAGTCTGTCAGTCTGTCAGTCTGTCAGTCTGTCAGTCTGTCAGTCTGTCAGTCTGTCAGTCTGTCAGTCTGTCAGTCGGTCAGTCTGTCAGTCTGTCAGTCTGTCAGTCTGTCAGTCTGTCAGTCTGTCAGTCTGTCAGTCTGTCAGTCTGTCAGTCTGTCAGTCTGTGAGTCTGTCAGTCTGTCTGTGTCCTCTCTACAGCCCAGATGGTTTAACCAATCGAACTGAAACTTCAGATTTTAGCTTTTTTGATAAATTGGGAGGTCCCAGTGAATTTTACTCCAAATCGGCTAACCGGAAGTGGCCACTCCCTTGGTCCAGAAAATTTTTTTTTCAAATATCTTAAAAAGTATAAGGTTTACAAAAAATTACTAGTTACAAAATGTTTCCAAAAATTAAAAACAAATAAAAATAAAAAATTAAAAATTAAAAAAAAAAATTTAAAAATTAAAAAAAAAATAAATTTAAAAAAAAAATTAAGAAAAAAATAAAATTTCTCAAAATTCTCTGTTCGTAAAAGAAAGTCGTGTGTTGGAATTGTTCGACTGATCATTTTTTTACAAATCTTCTATTCGTGTTTTTAGTCATTTAAAAAACCGGTTGCCCTCAGTGTTGGTTGAAAATCTTGATACATTGATCTTTGTTTACAATATTTCACACAAAAACTTTTGATTTGAACATGTAAAATTTTTTTTATATTAAGGACGAACATCGATTTCAGCTTGAATAAAGTTTGAATTGTTAAGACTGGTTATATTAAGATTATGAAACTTTCTGCCATTAACTTTCAAAATAAAATATATTCAAATCTAGCGGAGACCAGTTGCTTGTGAGGCTTCAAGTTTAAAAAAACTGACTCCTGATTTACGTGTAAAATATTTTTCTCAAAATTCTATTTATTAATATCAAGATACCGCAAACTATCAAAATTGAGAACAAATCAACGGGTGTTTATTAAAATAAAACCATATTCGCCTATAAGTATGCTATCAGTCCTGCAGCGTATATCGGTTTCATAAATTATTTTTATAAAGAAGACGACTTTACTTTTCAATTTAGTTGCAATTTCTAGAGAGAGTGCTTCGATTAACCTTCATTGTGTACCATAAAATTTAAATTAGCACAAGTGTTTTGCGAAATGGTAAAGAGTAGTCATGAGTAATGAATTTAGTTTGGCCGCTGTTATTGTTGGTAATTATATTTAGCGCAATTCAAGTATAAAATAAATCTTCTAAGCAAATATTATGCATACTATATAACTGTTGAAGCAGTTGCTGCCAGAATCCTACAACATAAAACAATTATTAGAATTAATTACAAAATTATATTGAATTACCTATCCTTGAAATTTGAATTTGTGTTTGTAAGTCATCATGGATGATTCTTTAATTTAATGAATATGAACTCCTGTAATAATGATAATTTAGCATTAATTTATATTTAAATTTATTATTGAAATATTTCTCACCTTTGTATTGTTTACTAAATTCACGTCAAATATTTGACAAGCGTAAATTAAAACCTTACAAATATTAAAATGATATTTCGTAGCTCAATTCGAAATAGGGGTGCGTTCATTAAATATTATAGATTAACCGTAATATTGGCCACCTATCATAAATAATATTAAACTAAATCAATGTAAATAAAAAAAAATATAAAAATTGTTTCGCACTTACTTATCAACCATCAAAGGATAAACATCTAAGAAAAATAGAGTAAAAATAAATATTGTCTACCAACCACCATTTTGTAAAAGAAATTTATTACAACGAGGCATACCATATTATTTATTATTGGAAATAAATCAGGAGTCATCAACAAGTTCTTGCATTTTACATTTTGTACCGGGTTTATTTTGCTTGTGGAACCCGAAACTTTGGTACAAAACAATAAGCGAACGCTCCTGTTTCAAAACGTTTTTAAAATATTTATCTGCAAACAAATTGACCCGGTTCCAGCCACCTATTTTTAGTACTATATGAGATCAAATAATTAGCACACGGCAATGCAATTTATAAACTTTCAGCTCCTTAAATAATTTAGATTTCTGAAAAGCCGCTTCAGGTTCTCGAAATATTCCTGCTGATATAAACGAACTCAAAAATAATTCACATCTATGAACAAATTATAAATGTGTTTCTTAGATTCATACAAATATTCTAAATTAAGTAACTTTATATTACATCTTCTAACCATTCAAATACTTAATAAATGTTACGGTTACAGATATCTATTTATGATTATTCTTACAATAATTCCTGGCATCCTTAAGCAAAATACGTATTGAAATTTTAAATAATTTTATAAAATTCAGGAGATACCTCTAAAATCAAAATTAAAATAATTTCTTATTACTCAGCAAAATAGTTAAAATGTTTTATTAGCTAGGGCATTTTTAAATTACATGAATTATTGTGGCTTAAATCGCCTTTAATTCGCACAAAATTCAATCACTTGCAAAATTTAATCCATCTCTTGTCATTTTCGTTTTTTACTCTAGCATAATCGAACGCACACAAATCTAAAATTATTTCCAATCAGCCGTTTTTAACACATTATTGACCGGTGACGAGTTAACTCGTCATTTCATGCTCAAACGTTGTTGACCGACGACGAGTTAACTCGCCATTGCACTTGCATTATATCAATTTCAATTTATGAAACCCAGGGGAAAAACCGGCAAATCCATTACTTTACTTCCATATTCAATTACAAAATAATAGTCGGTGACATGACATAGTTTCTGTGTCAAATTGCCGGTCAACAATGTGTTAAATTAGTGTGTATTTCATGAGCAATATTCTAAAAAAATTCGTAACGCAATCTGTAAAATTTTAATTTTCAAATTATTAACTAATTAGCTAATAATTCCAGAAATATGCCTAAAAACGAAATTAAAATAATTACTTACGAATATCACTACATACTGCATCAAATCCTGCTGTAAAATAGATTAAATTTGGAACGCAATAATTAATAAAACACTAAATAACTACCAAACATTAATAATTAGCATATTTGTTCAAACTATATTTACTAGTTGCATGAAAATTAATCAGTATTATTGAGTAAACACACCGTCAAGATCTTTTAAATTCACATCTCTATAACAAAATAATTTAATATCAGAAATTTCCTGCTCCCTTACTATTTCAAGTTCCTGGTTTTACTTCTAAAAAATTATTTAGATCAATGAGTCTTTGATCTAAACTAAAAAACTAATCATAGTATAATATATACTAATTAAATATAAACACCAATCAAATTTATTATAAAGAAACAAAGTAGATTTATTAAGATACTCCTAGAAACTACACTGTCTGAAAAAATTGTCCGTACACCCTACGGTCAAAGAAATATTGATAAAAAAACAATTACAAAGCAAACAAAAACTTCAGTTTTTATTTTATTTAAACTCAAATTACATTTAACAACCTGAAAATAATAATTATCATGATGCAAATTAATTTACTTTTACGTTTGATATGATTTACTATTTAAACATCCTAAAACGATCTCAAATAATTGTCCGTATTTATGATTTGTTGTACCCCTATTTTCGGCTAACGGTAAATTATGATATGTGTGATTCTCGTACCAAAAATAGTGTAGAAATTAAAAAATTGATCATATTGGAGAGTGAAGGTAAAAGTTTAAAGGAAATTTCCAAAATAACTAATCGCCCGAAGAAGGAAATAAAACAGAATCGAAAGCTTAGTTTTCTAACGATTGCTGCCAAAGTTTATCAACACAAAAAAGGAGCGATACAACCTCAGACAATACGCAATATTTTTCATAAACAAGTGTTTCATCGATGTGCGACACGCAAGAAATATATTCGCCTACAGAAAAAATATTAAAAGCGCTTGGAATATGCATTGGGATATGTGAGTGAGTCCGAAGAGGGGAAAATGTTATTCCCTCGGACGAAAATAAATTTAACGTTTTTGCTTCAGATGGGCAAGTTATGTTGTGGCGGAAACCCAACACTGAACTCGAGTAAAACATGGTGGCGGAAGTTTATTGGTTTGAGGAACTTTTAACCTTTTAGACCTTCATTCAAACCATAATGAACCGGTTTAATTATTTGGATATTTTGAAAGATAATTTATTAATAAGTGCTGAGAAAATGGGATATGGGAAAGATTTTCGCTCGGTCCATGATAATGGCTCGAAGTATTCGTTAAAGCTGATCAAGGAATGGTTACTGTACAATGTTATTTCAACACTTCCTCATGGGCCAAAAATTCTCCCCGAAATAACTCGGAAGTAGGCTTTCTCAATGAAAAGTAGGTTGCAGAGTGTCATTGCATGAATAAGTTAAAAAAACAAATATTAGACCTAACTTTTTTACCAAATTCCCTCAACTTCTTTGTGTATACGGACAATTATTTGACATCGTTATAGGCGGTTTAAATAGTAAATCATATCAAATATGAAAGTAAATTAATTTATATCATGATTATTATTATTTTCAGGTTCTTAAATGTAATTTGAGTTTTATAAAAATAAAAACTGAATTTTTTGTTTGATTTGTAAATGTTTTCTTTTATTAATGTTTTCTTTTATTAAAACCCAGTGCTGTAAATTCCTCTTTAATTCATATTGCTTAAATCGATCTTTACTAATTAAATTAAATATCTTGAGCATAAATCAATAATTAGCATACGCTTATTAGCATACATGGCAAAATAATTAGCGCAAAAAATATGATTTTGCTCCAAAAATTCAATTACAAATTTTAAAATCCAATCCTTATTCAAAATTCCATGCCAAATTGAGGTATGTATAATTCTTGCTAGAGAAAGCTGCAAATACGTAAATAAAACTTAAATTTAGATTTATTTTAGTTTAGGAATCTGAAACTTTAATCATCCCCAATGAACAATATTTCGAACAAATTATCTGAATTTACAAGTATTTTGTGCGATCATTTTGTTGCGGCCCACTCATATCAAAATACACTTTACAAATACGCTCATCAAATAAATACATTCGATCACCGCTACAACATCAAACATATATGCGCTCACGTCATGGTCATTTTCATCATCCGATGAACTAGAGAATCGTCCATTTTTTCCCCTAATTATTGGTCCAGCTTGAATCTACAGGATCCAAATAAATCGCGGCACTTAGAAGCTCGTTATTAATAATGCCGGCTTCCCTTTTTATAATCTTACCGTATAAATCCAAATTCAGTTTAAATTTTACCCAACGTCCATAGAAATCCCCTAGATTAAGCTGTTCATTTTGTAATTGCAACGTAAATTTTTTTACTGGCTTAAAAACTTCCAGATAATCGGAACTTTTGGTTCCACATATTGGCACCTATGGTTAGTTCAGAATCCATTATATCTGAGCAAAACATTCGATAGTCAAGCAAGCGTTGGAGCATGTCGTATGTGGAATTCCATCGTGTTGGATAACCAAGAATTGTTATTTTTAGGCCAAATTTTCTGGCTAAACTTTCTCTACCAGGTGCTCTACAAGTTTTTCGAAATATTTCTGCATTTTTCAATGAACTGTTTAATAAAAGCAACAGAGGAAATAGTATCAATAACCGCTAGCTCGGTGGTACTCGGAGGCTGCATTATCTTCAGCTTATTAAAATTCGTTTCATAAAAGTTGAGCCGATTTTAACATATCCCTGCCATTGTCAGATGTTATGGAATTTAATTGATTTAATTTTATGTTAAATGAATTGAGGACATCAATTATGACATTTTTATATAGTTATAAATTGCTGTTTGATAATCATTTGCCTCATGCATTTCCAAAGTTCTTAGTTGAATCACCCCATTACGAATATATTGGGCATTTATACCAATAACATTTCTACCTAAACGCAATGCTGAATCTAATTTTATAGATATTAGTTTGTTTGACATTTTCCTCTTTATCTCGTTCTGCATTTACAATTACCCTTAGGTTCTTCAGTATTGAATCGATAATGTCTCGCATTCCAGGCTCTTTAAAAATTGAAAACGGGCGCCCATTAATTGGAACTAACTTGACGCAAGCATCAGTAAAACGTTTTGGTGACATGAATTTTAATTACGTTAAAGTAGCTTTATAAGTGAAGCTTATCGCTAGTACTTCTTAGTTTCGGCCCCCATATTTTTTAATCGCTTGCCTCAACTATTACGTGCTCGGTATAATATGCTAGTAGAAAAATTATGAATTTGAATAAGGATTGGTTGTTTGAAAATAAAGATATTGGCTTTACATTTATAAAATAAAAGTAAAATGTATATTTAATGTTTTTTGATAGTTTATATTTTATTTAAAATTAATTTTATTGTTAAGGTTATTCGCCACTGCCTTTAGGCAAAGAATAACCTACAATCTTCTGTAGCTTTTATTTTTGTAATCTTATTTGAATTACTTCCTAAATATACCCCAATTTTCTTTTTGCACGGATTCGTTCTCATCGTGTTAAAAAAAAATCGTGTAAAAAGGACCGTGTAAAAACCGGTTTAGATGTACACAATTATTAACTTCTACAAACAATGCAAAATAACGAAATTGCTTTTATCCTTTCTTTATTTCCTATACAGTTCATTTAAAAACTAAAAAACCGTGTAAAAAGAGAATTAGGTGTATTCTGGACATCCATACCTTCCAATTCTTCAAACAAAAAATTCTTAATAATATTCTGATATCGAGGTCCATTAACAGTAACAGATCCGATTACTCCACCAGCCCAAAAACAGCAGCAGGATGTATCGGTTTTTCCATTATTTCTCGTGGATTTTCTTTACATCAGGCTCGACAATTTTGTTAGTACCAGCTTAAAATTTGCTTCACCGCTAAAGACGACTTTGTTGAAAAAATTCACATTTTCAAGTTCTGCATAACTTTCACCAAATTTAGAATAATTTTTAACAATAAAATTAACCTCAAATTGGGCACCCTTTATAATAAACAAACAGGTCATATATCGTAAAACACTTTTGGGGCGAATTTGAATTTTATAATGCATACATAATCCAAGCACTCTCTTTAACCTTCTCTCTGTGTATTGGGGTCAAATTGACCCCAGTCGATTTTAAAGTTAAAAAAAATACGTTTCTTATTATTTACATGGCCCATGCCCTATAAGATAGCCTCAACTAATATCTTATACACGCAATACAATGAAAATCAGGCCCAAATTACTTGTAAATTTTATAATTACCATAGTCTGAAATAAACCAAGCGCATTTCTGTGTACTGGGGTCAAAATGACCCCAAGTTACTTCCATGCACTATTTTCTATATAAATCAAAATATTATTTACTTTTTATATCTATGAATGTATTGTATATGTCTGTGATGTGTTGTGCAATTTTTCTGCTAATTTGAAAGTGATACTGAGAGAGAAACTGCTTTGTTATTCACTTTTTGTATGTGTATTATACATAAAAACGTTAAAAAATCTGAGTTTTCGAAAATTTGGTCAAAACTGGGTGAAAAACCTTAAATTATGGCCAAAAACTGTCGAAAAATGTCAGCAATTGTCATAAACTGTCGGAAAGTGTCAAAAGCTGTGCGTGTGATATTGAAAAAAGAGGAAATAAAATATTCTTATTGTTTCGTGAGTACAATATTGAAATATACCGGTTAATTTAGAAACTGTTCTAACTGGTTGAAACAGTTCTCAACGTTAATGATGCAAGATTGTACATTTTTCAGTTTTTTTCGCTGTCAAAAAGAACTGTCAAGAAATGTCGAAAACAAAGGTTTTAAAAGACTGTCAAGAACTCGTGTCAAAACGTAACATAAACTGTGCCACAAATACTAGTTTTTGACACTACCCGTCTCTGGCATATATGTATATATCTACCTATTCCTAATATTTTTTCTCATTTTACTTTTGTATTATTTTACCGTTACCGATATTTCGAATGATCGTTGAACGATATTTCTGGTTAAGTTTTTGTTTGTAATACAAGGTGGTTAGTAGTAAAAATAGCTTATCATGGTTGTAGATATTGTTATTATGGTGCGAAAAAGACAGAGCAGCCAAGAGCCCTACTTCTACTCCTAAGGTATCAGATGAAGCGGAAATAGCAAACGACACTATTGATGTGGAGTTTCCGATGGCGATCAGGGTGAACAAGTTGTTGAACCGATATGTTGCACCGATAAATTTTGATAACGATTAACATTTTCAACTTGTCGCTGACGATCGAGGAAATGAATAAGAAAATGCTGAAAATGCGACTGTTGAGGATAAAGAAACAAACACTGGTATGTGGTACTATGTATATACCCAAAATAAAAAACTATCGGAAAGTGGAGCTTAAAACATCCGATTGTAACCAAAACACGCAACTTTCTCCTACTGCGAGAAAGAGAAGGTTGGACGGTTCAAACAGCAATAAATCAAACAAACCAGTTATTATAACTGTCTAAGACAGGAGCGGCTAAAAATCGATAGATTGGCAGCATTTCAATATACATATATGGAATATGTCCCTGGCAAACATTCGACGACCTCATAAACCATCATGAAATTTAATCATTGATCAACAATTGGCACTAGGTCGAGGGAGATGTTCTTTCCGACAGTATTACCTTCGAAGCCAGAGAAGTTTAGAATTAAAATATTCTGGCTATGCGACGCAAAAAATTCTTACCCATTGAACGCAGAAGTATTATATTGGTAGGCAACCAAGGTAGCATATAGTTCGGTTATAAATTCAAAATCAAATTCATTTCAATATTCTGTTTTGATATCAACCTAACACTTGTGAGTTTTATTCCTAAACCAAATAAAAACGTTTGCTATTATCAACTTTTCACAACTATAACGGAGTAGACCGTGAGTCTAATATAACTAATTAAATTTTGGATTATAACGCAACACAATGAGGGCTGGAGACACCTTCTTTAAATTAGTGAGAACCTGTACATGCAAACGGAAAACTCAACGATGGCCGATGGTGTTATTTTTTAACCTAACTGACCTTTCTGATGTTGCAGCCTTTACGCTTTGTATAAAAGCGCTAACCGCCCCTTTGTATGAAAATCGGAAAGCATCCGAAAGAAAATCATTTCTAAAAGAATTGGCTTTGCAATTGGTGCAGGCCAACGTATTGGAGCTGCACTCAAACACTCGAAAGTTAAATAAAAATAAGGACAGCAATCGTCTTAATAGGTTATAAAGCATTACCAATTAGGCGGGAATCAACAGACGAAGAAGTGACGGTTAAGACTGTTAGCAAACAACGAAGATCTTACTTGAGCCATCAATCATCTGATATGAAAACCAGAACAAGATGTCATTTTGTAATGAGCCATTTTGTCCAAACCACACCAAAATCATAAGTATAGATTGCATAAAAAAACGGGAAATGGTTTCGGATGAAGAGGAAGTGGCATCAGATTATGCATCTGATTAAAACATAAATTTGACTAATTAAAATGTTATTTTCAGCGAATTGAACTGTTAATTTTTTTTTTATGATATTAATTTTTATTTACTTTCCCTATGAAATACATGAAGATATCTCTGGGGTCAGATTAACCCCTATACACAGACAACGTGATAGTAAGCTATACCCAGAGTGAAGGTTAAATGACGACTAACTTTAAATGTAAGCTCGCGATAAAACTTTACGTTAACCGTCTGGCGGTGTACTATTTTCACCGATACTCGAAAATTTAAACCACACAGCATAAGGATTTGACAAATTTGAATAATTTATAAAATTTAAAGAATAGTTCAAAAGTATTCAAATAGTTAGGTAAGTTTTAAAATTCCCAAAATGTCTAAAAATATTCTAAACATTGAATCTCGTTTTGTATCTGCGAGGAAAGATTTGTAAGTATTTAATTCCAGGATGTATTCCACTGTGTTAATGAACGAACAGTTTTGTAATTATGATAGATTTGAAAATAAATAAAAATTAAGAATGTTTCAGAAATTGTAGATATGTAAAGAAATCTAAGATTTATAAGAGATTGAAAACAAAACTTAAAATTTTTCAAAATTTTATTTTAAGAACCGGATATTTTTTTTTGTTCTTTTAACAATTCCAGGAATTTTTAAATTCTAAGAACATAAGAATATCGGAGTGAATATTTAATAATTTCAATAATTTTACAAATCTTAGATTTTAATATTTTAAAATAATTTACAATTTTAAGGATATTAAACAATTTTTCAAAAATTTAACTGAAGCTTAGCCAAACGGTTTTTTAAATATGTTTTTTTAGACCCGAGGTAGGACGAATGGGGAAAATGTCGAAAATAGGGGCTTTTTAAGGGCAGTTGTTTTACGGGAAATTTCATATCGACATACGTAGTTGCACGTTACGTACTATTTAATTCTTTTTTTAATTATTGCCTGTATTTTTATTGAATAACTTATAAATTCCTACGGTTTCCGTTTTTAGATTTGTAATTTTCAAAATAATTTATAACTTTATGACAATTTAAAAATCGGTCCATCTTACTTTAAACTGCCCTGTTTTGTTAAAAGTAAAAAAGATTTAAAAAGAATACAATAACCTATGTTAATAGAAAATTTCTCGTAAAACAAATTAGTCGTTAGATATTTCTTTCGACCCCTACTTTTTTCACCCCTTTCCTCGGTTGTCCGACCTCAGGCGTTATCGAATTCTTAATCTACGTGAACAAATATTTCTATTACAAAAAAAAACCTTTTCACAAACTCTTTCTTTTAAAATTACGATTTGTGTCTAACTCGGCTGTGTTCTGTGCATTTAAGGCCTAATATTTAAGAACTTTTTGTCGAAAAATCTGTATCTTGAAAGAAGTGGAACGTCATAAAATATTTTTTTGGGTTTTAGTCTAATTTTAATTGTTCATCAGGGGCCAAAAATATTCGTACAAAATATACTTCAAAATAAATAAATCGTAAAAAATTATTAAAAAGGAAAAAATTAGAAGTTTAAATTTTAATACTTTACAAAGACAGCAGTAAACCAACTTTATTACCGTACAATGATTGCAATAATTAAACTCTTAAAAATTTCCATTAAAATGGACTTTCACCCTTCGTATTAATATTAAAATTGTGACTGAAGCCCCTAAACAACAGAAATTGCCAAAGAAAACAAAAGTCTAGAAACTGTTTTTTGATAAGCGGTTCAAAGAATATTTTTGAATTTGTTACATTTAATATATAATACAAAATTTACTGTTTACAACGTTTGAGGACTAATAAAATAGTCACTATCACCAAAGTCACTGATTCTAAACAAATAATCTCAAAAAAATCATTCAACAAAATTACTGCATACTCTTAACCACGGAAATTTATTGTATTTTATAAATAGGTCGGTTAGATCGGATTTTTTGTTTACTTTCCTATACTAAGTCTAAAGAACGGTAATGGTCATCTTAAGTAAAGAGAAGTCCAAAATAGGCCATTTGTGGAAAATGTCTATATGTGTGGATATCTACGTGTTCTGTAACTCAAAAATTACCACCTCTGAAATTTCAGATTAAGATGTTATATTCTGTACAAATATATATTTTGGCTTCGTTCGGACAAACGTTTAGACCACACTTAGAAATCTGGAAACGTATACTTTACTCTTGTTTAATTTAAGTTGAAAAGGTTTGGAATATTAATCTTTTGTTCATCAGTAATGTTTTTTTAGCAATTCCTGCTAATTTCTTGGAATTGAATTCTTTGCTAAAAAACTTAACAAACTCCAAACAAGATAAATATGTACTGATCAAATATTTTTGTTTTGCAATTTAGTACGCTGTGCCACTAAATAACAATGCCGTTATTCTCATTTGACTTTCTCTGTAATATTATGCGTTTTCGTTTTATGTGTATTAAGTGGGTAACTTTTCAGAATTCTGACTCTGACTTTTTAATCTTCCAAAATTGTAATTTCTTCGTAAACATTAAAAATAATTTGAAGCACCAATGTATAAATTTGGCCTCTAAATATTCTTTTCTACGAAAATTCAAGATTAATTTTCTCAAAAAGCCTTTTTATTTATATTATTTAATTGGAGCTTTTATTTGATTGAGGATTATAATTAACGAAAAAAAAAAAAATGTTGAATACACCGTTAGTCTTGAAGAAACACAAATTGAAATTTGTCCATATTGCTTTTATGGCTTGTTTTGATATGCTCACAAATGTTGAAATTCATAAAATTTGTTTATTATACGATTTCCACGAATCCTGAATTGCTAGAAAATTATTTGCACGATGAATTTCAAGAAAATGGATTTGGAAACACATTCAAAATTTTCCTGAACGTGCCGTGCCGCCTACCATCCATTCATCGGTATAGTATCTATTGTATAAAAGGAATTTAAAAGTCAAAACAAAATATTTGTTTCTTTTTTCTTTACTTTTATGTAGCTGTGCTTTAACTGAATATTGTACTAGCAATTGGCTTTTCTTCATTATCTGCGAATTGAAATTCTTAAAATTTATTTATCTAAATATTTTTTTTCAGCAATTTGTTATTCTTGGAATACAGAATAAGTAAAAAGCTACAAGTTTAATGAAAACTCTAAGAATCAGGACTACAAAGTTAGCAGAGAGATATTTAAAGCTGCAAACTGTTAATATTTAAAAGATTCTATTTAACTGTATTTTGAATGATTTGGAGATGATTTCGATTCGAGGAAATTTATTTAGGTATATTTTAAAGGTATTATCAGAACAGAAATCTTCTAGGGAAATCTCATGATTGTGAAATATTGCGAACTGTTTGTATTGTTAGAATTGCCCGCAACCATGCTTAATACTGAAGCACTGAGTAAAAAATTATCTGCTAATTCCCACGATGGAAATTACTAGAGCTACTTGGCGAATGCAATATTGTTATAATTAATTGTGAGGCGGCATATTATAAACAGGGAATTTATGTTGTCGTGACCGAAGAAGATATTGAGGGTAAGAGTCCGGGAGTAAGTTCTCCTTTTCAAACTAATGAAAAATTATTGTAAAATTTAAATGGTTGTTTTGGCGAAGTATAAAGAAATTTTAATAAAATGACCGTTTGTGGAAAAAGTATCGACCGATGAGTCGGATAGACCCAATTTTTTATTATGATTTTGAAAGTTATATCTTTTGTACCAGTGCAGTCATTTATAAGCATTTCCCCATTAAAACATTTTTAGCTGTAAAGAATACAGACGGGTTTGGCCTTTATTAAGGCGGGTTCATTTAACTAGAGTACTATTGAGAGGTACGTTTACAACGGTAAATTTGCAAATCTGGAGAGCGTGTATCCCCTTACTTCTGATTTGTTCTGTAGGCATACATCGTTGCCTATATACATATCTACCGATATAACTCCTCATTAACTTGTTTATAGTGACAATTTGTTACATGGATTTTCAACAAAGTAACAAAATTTTGATTTTGAGTAACCAAAACCTTAGGATTAAATTTAAGAAGGCATTTTTCTATTTTTGCCTACAATTGTAAAATATTCACTTTCGCAGCAATCAGTTCACAAGGTTCGTGTTATGTTACCCACAATTATGTATTAGCTAAACGTTAAATAAATTTAGACAGGTAAAATATCGGATGCCCTGATATTTATTGATTTTTTTTTTTTGTTTTGTTTTGTAAGAACTCGTTCTCCCGGCCTGAGGCTAAACATACCAAATACAAACGGTAGGTATCCCTTTATAATAATTTATCTTCTTCTGTCGATGTTGGTTACTTTGAATTAACTAAATAAAATCCATCTCAATTAAATCTACACTAAAAATGAATTAAAAAATTATTTTTTGTAAGAAAAAATACAAAAGAAGTTTTGAAGAAAATTTTTAAGAATTTTTTTTTTGTTATTTCATTTTTATTTCTGAAAGATTTAATCACTTAAGAAAAGAGAACAAATTTTTCTTTTGTTTTTTAATCTTAAGTTTTTATTCCTTTTGTGTGTATATTTTCTTCTTGTGCTGCTTATCCGAAAATAAGTGTAGAAGAAATAACAAAGTTTTTTTCAACAAAAAAAAAAAAAAAAAAGTTTTGTTTTAACATAAAATATATAAAAGAGATGATGATGATGCTGAATGATTACAATGATGATGATACAGATGATGATTATGGTGTATAAAATAGTATGCGCTGAGGACAACGGCGACAATGAAGATAATCTTTTAGATCACTAATTTGTGTTACAAATTGAATAAAACAAATTATGTAGCCAAGTGTAAATTTGATTTTAGCATAGCAATTTACGTTTACAAAAAAAGCTCAACGGTGTGTGGCGAATCAAATTTCAAATATTGTATGCTCTTTAGTCTCTTTACACCTACGTATGTGTTCAATTTCTAATAAAACTGTTCACCACAAATATTTAATCACGTGTCTCCCCCATTGTGCAAAAAGCTCAAATCGCTTAAAATTAATTAATTTTTTTCTTTTTTACTTTTTTATGTTTTGTTGCCGTCTTAAAAGTTTACCGATACATTAGACAACTTTGCACTTTTCTGTGTATATTTGTGTGTGTATGTGTATATATAACGAATCAAACAAAGCAGATTTTTTTCCATAGAATCTTACACTGGGACGGCGTTCGAATGTGGTTTTGTTTGTTTTGGGGTTTTCTTTTATTCCGTCTTCTAAGATTTTATTCTTATCACGTTTTCACGATGATAGGTTAGTGTTTTGTTATCTTTTCTATGTAGGAGGATACATATACATATAAGACAATGTACAAATCATAAAAATAAAAAATCCAATAGATGGATGAATTTGTAGGGTACGTAAGATGTATTTAATCTCTCTTTTGATACACACAACACAAATTCAATTAAAGAAACAAAAACGAAATTCAAGTGTTGATATTTAATTTAAGATTTATTAGATTCAATAGGTATATCATGTACCTATAAAAACAGGACCATTAATCAAACACCTTTTAAATGGTATTTAATTTGGCTTAATCAAATGTAAACTTTTTATTTATGTGCAATATAGAGTTCAGAAGTTATCAAACCTCTCGTACAATTTGTTTTTGTATTTTTTTTTTGTAACGTGTATGTCGAGTATAAGAATATCATTAAAACTTTTGTTTATGTTGTTACGGGGTGATTTACCCTAGGACTGTTTATTGTTTGATTTTATGTATGGCTCCAAGAGCTTTTACTTTGAGAGAACAAAAAGAAAAAGTTTCGTTTTTTAAGTATCAATTACACAGAAAAAGCTTATTTAAAATTATAAACTTTATGAAGAAAGCTTCTTTATGTATACCTATAAAGTGTATACTGTATTGTAAGTACAAACAAAATTTTCATTTTACCAAAAATAGTTTTTGTTGTGACGGTAGTTTATTTTTTTTTAACCGCACCAGTAGTATATGCAGTCATTATACCTTATACTGACAACGATGATGATGATTATGACTATGATGTAGTAGATGGAAACTGATCGTAAATGAGGATTAAAAAATAAAAACAAAAGAAAATTAATTTCTCTAACAAGAATTTCCCTGTTTTTCCCTGTGTTTTTTCCATCTGAATATTTTCTCTAATCTGATTAAAAATGGTAAATTCTTCCAGAAACACAACAAAAGCAAAGGAAATGGAAAAAAGGAAAAGTTTTTTTTTTTTTTTGTAAAAACTTCAGGAACATTTTTCTCTTTGTTGTTAATTTGGTTGTTTTTTTTTGTTAACTAATATTTAAGTGGTCGTTTTATTTCTATTTATGTTTATACAGTTAAGACATATGTAAGTAATTTGAGTTATTAACTCTTTCAACAAGAAAATAAAAAATCAAGTCATACAAGCATATTTTTATTTGCTTAATGAGTGATATCTCCTGGAAAATTTCGTTTTTGTGAAATGCTGTCAGAATCAGAATATATTTTCTTTAGTTGAACTGTTTTGTATAATATAATAAAATTATTGGGGCATAAATGAAAATGGCCATTTTAATAAGGGATTAAGAACAATTAGCATGAAAAATATTTTATCTTTGCCAAAGTTATAAGTAGACTTGCCAACCATCCCGTTTTCGAAGGGACGGACCAGTTTTAGAATCGAATGTCCCGTGTCCAGGCGTTAATACGAGCGAGACGTTGTTTATCCCGTTTTGTTCAAATTACAACAGAACAGAAGCTATATTTATATGCTATCGAATTTTTTAGAAAGAACATGTAAGATACGAAAAAAGTTGGTTTTACTCCTTAAGTGCCTAAGTTTCGTTTTATTTTACCCGTTATCTCCATTTAGGAGCATAGGACGTAATAAGCTGGACCACCTCACTCTTTTGGAGGCTATTGTCGGCGAACGCCGTTCTTTCCATGTCATTCCTGGCCTTTCCACTTTCCGCCTACCTTGCGGATTCCATTCTAATAACGATCGGATTACGTCATTTGGTTTTCCTCAATATGTACCCGCTCTAATTCGGTCTCAACGCCTGAATAGAAGAACATTGGAAGCATTGGATGTGTTTCTTGTTTTGTAGATCCGCTGATTGATTTCATTTGTACAAACATAGGTCAGATCTGCAACGCTAAAATCGTTATCTTTTGATGTCGAAAGTTTTTTAGTTTTTTTTTTTTTTTTTTTCAAACCAATTTAGCGAATATCGTGCAGTCCTCAAAATAAAGCGCACCACAAGTAATTAATGGGGCATTCACCCTCTTCAACCTAAAAACTTCTTAATGGTCATAAGGCGCCTAGAGACAGTTCCTCGTTTGCAGTGACGGCTGCTGACCTAAATTATAGTGTGTGGAATAAATCGATTGGGTTCTATATCAATTTTAAGAATTTTCAATTTGATTTGGAACGCTCTAATACAAAACTGTATACAAACAAATTAAAACCCACCACATAGCTGTTCGAAATATTACTGGTAGGGAAATTAAAACAGATTAGGGTTAATCGATTAATTTAACATTTTAATCAATCCGATATTAATCGATTGTTAACGAGTATACTATTTATACAGAATTATTTATTAAATTTTGTGAAAAACATGACCTAAAAATTCGGTTCTGCAAGCAAATTTTCAGCCTGTCGGTTTTTCTTTAAATAAAGATTAATTCTGTCGACTAGAATTATGTTAATAGGGATTATTCGACTCGAGTTTTGAGGTTATGTTGCGTCCTACTACCGACTTAAAGATATAGTGGGGTTGTCAAGGTTTTATGTGATTTTTCCTGGCTTTCAAGCTTATTTGAGGTTGTTTTGGCGTTTACATATTACTCGACATTTTATAGATTTTTCGACATTCTTCTAGATTTCGATATTATAGAGATACACTGTCTCAAAAAATTGTCCGTACACCCCTCGGTTAAAGAAAAATTGGTGAAAAAAAACATTACAAATCAAACAAAAAATTCAGTTTTAATTTTTTTAAAACTCAAATTACATTTAACAACCTGAAAACAATAATTATCATCAAGCAAATTAATTTGCTTTTACGTTTCATATGATCTACTATTTAAACATCCTAAAACGATCTCAAATAATTGTCCGTACACTTGCACTTTTGTGAAAATTAACACTAGCACATTAACAATTTATGATTTGTTGTACTCCTATTTTCAGCTAACGGTAAATTACGATTTTTTTTTTTTGCGTAAATGTGAATTATTCGTACTTTTTTCATGGCGGATAAAATATTGTCCAGTCAATTAAAAATATGTTATTTTCGTAGCAAAAATAGTGTAGACATTAAAAAATTGATCACTAAATTGGAGAGTGAAGGTAAAAGTTTATAGGATATTTCCAAAATAACTACAATATATGTATCATCCAGAACTCCCAAAAAACCAAATCACTAGAGATGCTTGTTGCTTAGTCCTCCAACGATCGCTGCCAAAGTTTATCAACGCGAAAAAGGAGCGATAGAACCTCAGACAATACGCAATATTTTGCATAAACAAGAGTTTCGTCGATGTGCGACACGCAAGAAATGGATTTGTCGACAAAAAAACTATTAAAAGCGCTTGGAATATGCATTGGGATATGTGAGTAAGCCCGAAGAGTTCTTGGAAAATATTATTCCCTCAAACGGAAGAAAATCTAACGTTTTTGGTTCAGATGGGCGAGTTATGGTGTGGCGGAAACCCAACACTGAACTTGAGTAAAACATGGTGGCGGAAGTATAATAGTTTGAAGCAGGGACGGATAACGTTATATAACGTTACCTGAATAACGTTAAGAAACGCTAAAATTGCGAAGTTTTTCAAGAAAACGTAACCAAACCCATTACGTTATGTTATAACGTAACCGTAACAGATAACTTTATAAAATTTAGGACTAACCAAATAAAATAACGTTATAAAAAATGTTTTTGTTATTTTCTCATGGTTCGCGTATATCCACCTGACCAACACATGAATGAAATAATTATATATACATTGGTAACAGCTAATTTAAAAAAATAACAATAATTTCGGTGACACCAAATTATACAATTATCAACTATATTTTAATTGCTTATGCATTGTAAAAGAAAACCAAATAAAAAATGCACGAATCAATTAATAAATTTAAAACTGTGAAATGTGGTCGAAAAATACACGAAATCAAATAATAAATTTCTATTCACTCTTATTTTGCTAAATTTCGATATATTTTTAATTCCTGGTAGCATTATTTAACACTAGAACTACCGATCGGTCAAAATGACGGATTGAACATTTAATGAATTCACTATTTTTCCTCATCCTTGAATCCTCATTTTGACTGGTCGTTAGTGCTAGTGTTTAAACCTTACTAAAGAAAAGGTTAATAATTTATTTTTTTAAAAAAATTATTTAATGCTAAATAACGTTATGTAACGTAACGTTTCACATGATTTAAGGTTATATAACGTTATAACGTAATCAAAAAAAAATTGGGAATTTTTTCCAATAACGTAACGAAATCTTAGGGTTTTCCAATCCCTGGTTTGAAGAGCTTTTAACTGAAAGGGTTTAGGACATTTGATCTTCATAATGAACCGGTTTAATTATTTGGATATTTTGAAGGGTAATTTGTTAATAAGTGCTGAGAAAATGGGACATGGGCAAGACTTTCGCTCCGTACATGATAATGTCCCAAAGCATTCGTCAAAGCTGATAAAGGAATGGTTATTGTACAACCTAAAGTCAATACTTCCTTAATCTCCCCAGCCACCAGATCTCAACCCCATTGATAATTTATGCCATTATTTGGAGCGAAAGATCCGTGAACACCAAATTAGTGGCAAGGAGTTTATTGGTTTCCTAAAGTTTTTCTGGAATATTCGACATGTGTTACGATATTTCTTGAAATTTACAATAGGTTTTGTTAACGTTGGATTGGTAAAACATTGAGCTACAGTTAAGCTAACTTATTTGAAATTTTTCAATATTTTCGAAATAACTTTAAATTAGTCAATTATAGTTGAAGATTATTCGCCGATGTTAATCGCGTGAAGTAACAGATTATACAAGGTGAATGAAACCTTTTAGATTATTTTAAATTTACATTATTTATAAAACTTAAAATTGTGCAAAGATAAAGTAATAGTTTAATTGACTTGTTGAGTTACTGCTTCAAGTTGAGTTGCATCATGGTCTGTAATAAGATCGTTTCACAGTATCCATGGTTTTTATAGGTATTACTTTAGCTAAATAATCAATTGATGACGAAATAATGAGTCTTTAAAATGTTCAAGTAACTAAGAATATATTTTAGGTTTCTTTAAATAATGTGATAGAGTTGTAAAACTGTGCCCTCAAATCGAAGTTTATCGATTCTATTATAAGTTTCCAAAAAAAAGGACCTGTAAAGGAAAATTCTGTTGGTGTTCCAAAATTTAAAAAAAATGGTTTTTGAGCTCTTGTCACAAAAGAGAGCTTTAGCCCAATTAACCCTAAAGCTCTTAAACAAGAGCCTGTGAGTCTTTAACTCTCTAAAAGAAAATTGTTGTGTTTTTAGTTTAAGTTATGTTTTTAATAAATGAATTAATTATATAAAATATTTACATTTTTACAAACAGCTCCGTGTCAGAGACTGAAAGGCTCTTGCTAAGAAGATATTTTATAAAATATATTAAGAGCTTTAGGCTTAAAGTAAAGTTTTTTCCGTATAAAAACAGAGAACTTCATTTTTTGCAATGAAATAAATTAAATACAGTGTGATGTTTAAAAATAAAACGAAAAATTTAAGTTGTCCAAAACTTTGTCAATTATTATAGAATACGACGAAAGAAAGAAATGCGAATATTTAATTGTTATAGTTTGGAAGATAATTCAAATATTTTTACTTTGTGCGTTTATTTTGAATGCATGTATTGCATTGTCTAAAGCAATGTGATTTAACCAAGTATCGAAACTAAAAGATGCTTCACGGTAACCACAGATTTCGTTCGAATACAGGTGCGTTTTCTGAATTTTTTCAAACCTTAAATTAGTAAGGGACTAAAGTCCTAAAGTATCGCGTTTCCCAAGTTTCCAAAGGTGGCAAGTCTAGTCTTAAGGTTTTCACATAAATGTAAATTTGGCTCAGATTACTTTCAAACTAATTTTTGAAAACTAATATTTGACTGAACATTTTTGGTATTTACTTCCAAAATGAGCAAACTTTGATTTGAATCTGAAAACAATGAGTCATCATTTATAATAAAATGTAACTTTAAAAACCTGTTAGAATAAATAAATCATGTTACGAAATTCTTTAGATTATTTAATATAAAAGCTCAAAAAATTTAATACTGCTCCAAAAAAAAAAAATAATAAAATATTTGGTTAATAGGAGGTCGGATATTGTATCAACCTCCTGAGCCCACCATGAATGTTGAGTATTTGTTTGAATATTTGTATATTTTTAGATGTCCGCAAGGGTATGCACCGAAAAAAAAAAATTGCGTTTGAAACAATAAAAATAATTAAAACTTAAAGATTTCAACATGTGGTTCGATTATTTTGACCAATATTTGCAAATTTTTGTTAACCTTTTAATATCAGATCAACATTTAAAACTGTAATAACTCTTTTGAACTTTTATTAAGATGGAAAAATGTTAAACCTTAAATCAACTTTTAAAAGATTTGTGTGACACTAACAAGACTAGGCTCACGCCCAAACAAGACTTTCGATAGAATGAATTAAAAAAATATCTTTCGAAAAACTGAAACAATTAATTTTTAATTCAAGCAATAATTCTATTTTCTTACCTCAAAGTGCACAACAAAGCCTATTAGCAGAGCCTTCTGGAGTATAGAGCCATAATCTTAATGACATATTTTTTAGAAGCTTTTTTAGTGGTTTAACTTTTCGCTGATTTCCATAGGAATCCATAGTAAAAATGGTGTTTTTTAGCTTCAAGTTTTTCAATGAAACAAGCAAAAATATTTTAAAATGTTTATATAAAAGTTTTCTACATATCTTTAAGAACAATATACAAGAAGGCCATATTGGTATTAAGTAAATATTAATTGCAGAAATATTAAAATTAAGTTATTTCTAAAATATATTTTTTCGAACTTTCATTTTGAAAAATACATCAAAGTTGGCTCTGACAAATTAAAATAATATTTGCTAAATTTATCTCTAGTTTTACTAGTGCACGTAAGATGTCTAAAATGGTAAAAGAAAAATACGAAAAAAAATTATTTAATCGCAAAATTATCACACGTTCCTATATTTTATGAATTTGTTTTGCTTTTCCTACAATTTTTGAACTTGAAATTTCCCCAGGTGGTAATTTTTGGTACGATTTTTCCAAATGTTTACGGTAATCGCTGCTATCTATGTAATGTATATTGACTTAATGTCCAAACGAATCGTAGTAAGCTTTTATTTCAATTTGACCAGAATGCTGTTGTTATGATTTTTTTTTAATATTTTGGTTTAAATAAATCAATTATTACAAGAAAATGAAAACGATTTACTTGAACTATATTTATATATGTTGAAATTCAAACATTTATGAAAGTATTTCAGAAATCATAATTAAGAATTTGTAACGTTTTCATTTACAAATTTGTCTTAGGAAAAAAAGTGATTTCCCATATGTTTTGTGTGTTTTACTATGAAAAGTTTGGTTTTTTCCTCGTTTCTAATTCCCTTATAAAAGCTCAGATTTTTTGATTATGGCTCTATAAAATAAAGGGTGCTTTGCTATTAGTCTCTATTTGAAATTAAATCTTTAATAGTTAATTTGATAGATGAAAAATTTTAGAAAAATCACAAAAACCCACAACAGTGCTTGGATTATCCGTATTTCAATGCACAATTACATATTTTCATTTTCCATTTTTTTAGTTTTTTTCCTGTTTGCTTTATTCTGTAGGTCATATTTCTCTCTCTTTTATAAATCTATATTTCTGTCGCTTTCTCGTAACAATAAATAAAAAGGAAACGCAAAAACAATATAACAATTGACGAATGGAAAAGTTTAAAAAGCGCCTTAAGCTGACAAAAGTAAAATATGTGATGGGCTGTAACAAAAATATGCTATATGATGTTATATGGAAATACGAGTAGTGTATATTTCAAATACATTTTCGTTTGTGAAAATTGTAATGATTGGAAAATTGAAGTAATCCAATATGTAGTTTGAAGTGTGATTTTTGTATATCTGAATGATTTGGGGCATTCTTTTCATTTTAAATATTAGAATTGTGTACTTAAATATTGCAGAAATTTCAAAATAAGCTAGTGTTACTAAAAATATAAATGTTTTAAAAGTATTAAATTTTAGATTGTATTAATAAATCAAAGCGTGGTAACTGTGGTCTAGTAAAGCTCCAAAATCGTGTAGTGACCCACGTATATATTTATAGTGAGCTTAACAAAAAATTTCTGCAATTTTTAAGCATAATTTTCTGATATTTAAAATGATAAGAATGTTAAAAATTAATCAGATTTACAAAAATCACACTTCAAACTACATATTGAATTAATTCAATTGTGCAATCATTACTATTTTCATAAATAAAAATGTAATTTAAATATACACTATTTCCATATAACTTAATGTGGCAAATTTTTGTTACAGATTATCACATATTTCACTATTGTCCGCTAGAGCACACCGTTCCATTTGATTTAGTAGAAATTTATCGTTGAAACGGGAGACATTTTATTCGTTTTCATTTCAAAAATAAAAGTCTACGAAGAGTGGGAAACCTGTGCAGTTACAAGTGCACAATAAAAAGTGTTTTGAGTTATCTGTTATTTTATTAAAGAGTAACAACGATGTTGTTACTCTTACTGGAAGATAAAGCTCACGAAACATCAGACTCGGAAAGTGAGGTTGTTCTGAGCGCTTAAATGCCAGAAATAGAAACCGAAAATACTTGTAATCCGGAAAACAACCAAAAATATACGGGGAAAGACGGCACTGACTAGAATGCAACTCCTTAGATCTAAAACAAAAGCTTGCAACATCATAAGAGGAAATTATACTTCCGCCTGGAAAGTCCTTGAATGAAATTTTGGATAGCTTCAAATTATTTGTGGATGACCTATCTATATGGCTGATCAAAGAAATGGAATCCAATCCAAAATCAGATCTGTTTGGGAAATAATAGCCGGCTGATAATGGTGTGGGAGATGAACAACTAATACCATGTCGCAGTCGATTCGTAAATAGCTTACCCCCTCGCTGGGTTTCCATATGCGGGCAAGGTTAGCAACATCAGAGCGTTAGAACTGCCAAGAGAAATAGTTGAAAAGCTGTGTGCACCAAACTTTGGGACAAATCAAAACGTAACGTTACAAGTGAAGAACAGCTGGATGCAGCCGGCATAGCTGTAAACGTATTGTGGACTAAACAATTTCAGTTTTGGAATGGACATAAATCCAATAAAAGGAATTTATTTTCGTGTGCATTGGGGGAATCTTTAGTGGAACCGTACATTAGAAAGAGACAGAGTAATACAAATTAACGAGATTCGTCCCAAATTGCAAGAAAAAACTTTCTGGACATCTAGTACCTGGAAAATATTGCTCCAAGTTCTTATACAACCGGAAATGAGAACATAAAAATGAAACGGTGCCACTTGTACCCATACGTAAAGGCTAAAATGCAAAAGCAGTGTTGCGATAATTGTCATAAAAATGTTTGCAATCAGCATTCTACAATAACAAGGGAGATACGACGTTTGAATGGTTCTTGAAAATAAAAATCTTAACAATTAAATGTTGCTAAGCTTCGGCGATAAGCCCCAATTTGTTTGAAAATGAGGTATGTGTAGTAGATGGGTTTCCAATTGGAATGCCTGAAAAAGCCCTAAAAACCTCTCGTCTTCTTCAAAGTTTGTAGTGACTTAAATATTCAGTAAGTACACAGTCGGCTAGAAATTATTCAGCGCTCACGGAAATTCTCGTTATGTAATTCTTACGTATTGCTCATTACGTGAAAGTTTTGACCGACATAATCGTCCAAACGAATACTATATTCGCCGCCTCGTTGCAAAGTTGGAGTTAATTTGCTTTGTACTCGATCAACCAACTCGATCAAAACTTACTGTTTGGTGCCGTATTAAATAAATCTTAAGGAAATAACGTAACCAAAATCCCCAGTTTATAAGAACGCTTTTAAAAATATGAAGTTTATAATTTTTACAAAATTTTTAGTTTGAAAAAGTAAGTTTTAAAATTTCTAAAAATAGTAGAATTTCTTGTTAATCTTCAAATCAATTAGAACTTGATATTGCCGTAATTCTAAGTTTGGGAAGACTTACAGTTCAAACAAACTATAGAGATATAAAGAACTGTTAACTTAATTTTAAAAATATTAGAAAATTGAAAATTTTACAAAGAGTTTGTTTATTAAATACATCCCAGGTACGTTTAGTTTAGGGAAATTTTATAAAGTTGGTTACACAAAAAGAATTCATAAATGTGTAGGATGGATTGATAAAATCCTAAAATTAATTCGATAACTTATTTAATTTAAATTTCCATATAGATTTGACGTTATCCAAATTGCAAACCCATCCTTGAATTTTTCCCGCATACAGCAATTATTATAAAGCATAACTTAACTTAAATTGACTGGAAATAATGTCACAACTATACACATAACAGCGGCAACAAAACACTTAATTTCTCTCTCTATGAAAACAAATTTTTGAGATTTGTTACCCACCCCAAAAACATTTTTTGAACTTTGTGTGAAAATTTTTCCAATTTGGTATTTTGCCAGAATATTTTTTTTTTGTACGCGCTGTGCCTCTATACTAATTTGATAAACATATTATATTTTTATATTTTCAGACTAAAAATAGACAATAACGGTGGAGCGTGGTGTCCCAAGCATATAGTGGCCCGAGGCTTAAAAGAATACCTACAAATAGATTTACTACAAATGCATGTTGTGACCGCTATAAAAACACAAGGCCGATTTGGTAAAGGTCAAGGACAAGAATTTACCGAATCGTATGTGATCGAGTATTGGAGGCCCGGATTTAATAAATGGATACGATGGAAGAATATACAAGGAAAAGAGGTAAGTCTCTCTCTCTCTCTCTCTTTCTCTCTAATTGTTAACTAATTATAATTTTTCATATTTTTCATGCAGACACTTACCGGAAATATAAACACTTACAGTGAAGTGGAAAATATTTTAGCACCAATAATATTTGCCTCAAAAATCCGTTTATATCCGTACAGTTTATATGATCGTACGGTTTGTTTGCGGGCTGAAATTGTTGGATGTGTATGGGATGGTGAGTTCATAATAATATTTCTTCTTAATTAGTCATATTTGATAAATAATGTTTTTGTTTGGCAAGAAATTATAACATATTCTCATTGTCAATGTCACTATGTCGCCTTCAAGCGTAGCGCGGCAACAACCAAAAAATAAATACATAAATGGAAAATAAATAACAAATCATTAATTTTCCGTTAATTTTTTTTTTTTTGTGTTATTGTTTTGTTTGCGAGACATAAAAGTAATTAACAGAAAAATGGAAAACATGTCAGAATTAGTTGTTTTGTATTTATTTATTTTTTTTTCGTTTAAAATAGGGTGGATTTTTGGGCTTAAAAAATGTGTAATTATTATTTTTTTGGAAGAGTAGTTAGACACCCTATGTGGTGTTTTAACATGAAAAATGACTTTAAAAAAGCGATAAGGAAATTATTTGCCATTTTCTTTAATTTATTGTTTTAAAATGAAACAAAATTTTCGTTTTCGAGGCCATTAAATATTTTTGGGTCGATTGAATTGTTTCTATTTTAGAATACGTAAAACTTTAAGCCCACCAGTTTTGCAGTTGCACAACATACATATAAAGTATAAATATAATTTAATTTCAACAAATTTTTTAATTTACCCAACCAAATTGTTTCATTTAATTTCAATTAGGAGTAACAAGAATTATACGATACAAAATGAAATTTCTAACAAAGAAAATCGAAGGAAAACGGAAAAATTACAGAAACAAAGTAAAAAAAAAATTAAATTACATTTCTTTTTGGTTTCTTTCCGGCTCCTTATCCACAAACTCACATAAACACACACAGACACAAACCAAGTTATAATTCAATGTCAGAAACATTTAAGTTTTGAAATACTTTATTGCTTTAATTATCTCGCAAAAACCACCAACAATACTACGAATAAACTATGCACGTACATACATATATGTATACGGAAGGGACACAAAGAGTTGCGTGTATAAATTCCATCGATTTTCATTTTTTTTCCCTACTGTACTTTTCTCTCTCTTCTTGATGAGGTTATAAATTTTTCTTGTCGGAATGGATACGTTACATGTATCCATATACACACATGTTTGTCCGTTTTAATAAAATATTAACCTAAATAAAGAGATAACACACAAAACAACAAAACATTAGAGGGGAGATAGAGAGTTAAGCCTAAATTGTATATACGTACTACAAATTCTTAAAAATTAATTTTCATCATGTCACCTAATGACAAAAGTATTTTCTTCGTTTCGGTACTTTTAATCCCCGCACCATAACCGCATAAAACACAAAACAAATTCGAAAACAACAACACTAGTGTAAGCAGGTAAAAGTTAATTGAAATTCAATTTTTCATTTTTTTTTTTAAGGATTTCTTTAAGGAAACAAGATAAGACTTTGATCCGTTATCGATATACCTGAATCACAACTAATATCGATATTTAATAGTAGCAAACAAAAAAAAAAGGGATTAAATTAGGAGATGAATTAACCTTTTAAATGTCTAATTAAATTGTCTTTTGTAACAAAGCAGATAATAAATTACGTTGTGAAAGTATGTGTACATGCGATATTCTAAGATAACAGCCACCGCACACAGTACAATACAAGACCGAGAATTCGGTTATTTATTTAGTTTCTTTTGTTTCTCTAAAAAAAAAAAAACTCAATGACGTGAAAAATACCAAAAAGAAAAACCCGGAAAATTGATGACATTACGGCTTGTGTGGAATCAATTACCCCTTCACCCTTGCTGATCCTCTCTCCCCCTCCATAACATTATACAAATGTGATGTGATTGTAATTGACATGTCATCTACTACGGTTTATCGAGTTTTTCATTGAGGTTGGCGGCTCAATTTTCAACCACAATCAATCAAATCCGAAAGTAGTTTGGCTCTTCAAAATTGAACCGAATTGTACATATTGTGTGCGTATATAAATCAAAACATTTCTAATAAATTTTCGAATGTCAAAAGCACAACGCACACAAATAAATTTTTTTTCAGTAATGTGGTAAATTAATGAGCCAACATTTTATATATTGCGGGTAATTTAAGAATGCGCGCTTATCCTAGATATAGAGAGACGGAGAGACACTGTGGGAATATAACGGTTTCCTGGGTAATGTTAATAAATTATTTAAACAAATAGAAATTAGTCCCAAAAGTAGCATAAAATTCATATTTTCAAAAAAAAAAATTATATAAAATCGTTGTAATAAATTTAAAGCCTTTATATAGAGTTTAAAAGTAAAAAGCATTTCCCATCGAAATCTATTTTAAATTAGATTCTTTCATCTATAAACAGGAAATCTTAACGATTCAAAAAAAAAAAAAAAATAAAAAAATATCGTGCATATCATTGGATTTGGATATCATGTTATGTATTATTCTGGTTCTTTCTAAATTACCTATACTATTCATTCCTAATATGCTAATAAATCTAAATAATTGGGCGTAAAATTATGTGATAAATAATCTAATCTAATCTCTAATTTCTGTGAGAGACAGATAGAATATTAAGGTAGATTTTTCTGTTTTTTTTTTTTGTTTTTAACCGTGGCATAAAAGTGTTAATTTAAATTTTGTCTCGATAAATCTATTCGACTGGGATTCGACATCATATTTTAAATTATAGAGAGATACAATGATCTGATTAAAATTGACAAGTGTTTTTCGATCAATCGATTGTTGTTGTTGGTCTAATCTTAATTATGTTCAAACTACGTTTGATGTTTAAATTTTGACCGTTCATTTGAATATTTAATTGTGTGTCAAGATTTTTATTGAAGACAACAACAAAACTTTAAATTGTAACGGTTCAAATTTATTTTGAGATAAGATATCTCATGCTGGTGCATGGATATTAGATGATCAAATTTCTTATATGGTATCATCAATGCACAATTAATGTGATTTATCGTATTAAACAAGCGCGTATGTTTATAAAACTATCAATAATATTAGTAAATGGGAGAGTCCATAAAAATGAGAGGCAACATGTGGTCTATAATCCAATATGGATTCAACTTTATAATATAATTTACATTTTTTTTTTATTTTTCTAACTCAATCAATGTCGATTAAGGTTATAGTTTTGGTGCTACTAATGGTTTGTTATTTATTTCGATTGTGTGTAGTTTGGTTTTAGATGAATTACGATATTCAGCTGTTTTACAGGCTTAAATATTTTGTTTCGGGTTTTTGATTTCTGGCTTTTATAAATTTAGACCCAAAAATTTAAATTGTTTTCTGATTATATGTTAGATAGGCTAGACTCAGCGCTGTTTTGGTTTATTATTATTTAAAAATAGCGAACCAGATACCTTGTTGGTTTGTTTGGAAAGAATATGTGTGTTTGTCTAACCGATGCAAAAAGTTCCCGATTTACTTTACTTAGAATCCAACAAAGTTAAATTATAAATGGTAATAGAGTTTGGTCTTTAGCAGACAGCTCAACAAGATTGCATTTTATCTTGAAGAATTAATGAATTAATAAAAAAAAATATTCTCTTTTCTTTTTGACTTATCCATTTCTATTTTTAGCTAAGCCTTTTACGGACGTATTTTTATCGGAATTTTTGTACGACAGAAATTTTTCAAATTCTATGTCGTTATCTTTACTGTACGATTTCCACAAAATATCGAGTTTTGGAATACACCTCATCACAAATAGTAAATCCATATTGAAGTTTAATAAAATTGTATTAAACTTATCTTGAACATAACCTGCGAAGAATACATAGTATTATAAACAAAAATATATTGTTGCAAATCATATAGATGCGTTTTAAGGTACAGCCGAGAATCCAGTTTACAGAAGATTCAGTCTCAAGAAGATTGTAAGGAAGATTTGTAGGAAAACTGAATTTTGAAGATGATTTTAGGTTAAAACGCCACTGCGGTTTGGCCTAGGGATTACTGGGGTGTTCCTTGATTTGGAAGTACGGTTTCTAACTCCATTAATCATATCAAGATGGCTTGCATATTGAGATTGGCGCTATATACATTTAATTTAGTGCATACGTTTTCTGACTCCATTAATTGGCGCTATAAATATTTAAATACGCATTTTACCACAATTTCACCGACATTACATTATCTAACTCTATGAATCATATCAAGATGAGTTGCATAGCATATTACGGCAATTTCATACAAATAGGTGCGGTTTATTCCTGGGATAAGCGGGATGTTTCTTTTCCGGAAAATATCGTTCTACCATGTCATTTGGCATTACTTCATCTAACTCGCATGGCTAAATGAATGACATACGGATAGTTTCCGGAAAAACAACATTCCAATCATCCCAGGACCAAATCACTTCCATTTGTTTGGGTGATATTTCGGTACTATGCCAACTTAAATAAATATAGCGCCAATGGAGATTAATGGAGTTAGATATCGTAATGCAAACGCCTTACCAGTAGTTTCAGTTGCATGTGATGTTCGTACCATGCTAATTCAAATAATTGTAGCGGCAATCAACAAGCAAATCGAATGGCATACCGATAGTTTCCGGAAAAGAAACATCCCAATCATCGAAATCGCTTCCATTTGTATAAAATCTCGGTATTATGCTAACCTCCTCAACCTTACATGAATCTCAACATGCAAATCGTCTTAACATAAATATTGAATTTAGATAACGTTAGGCTAAATCGAATGGCGTATCAATAGTTTCCTAAAAAGAAGCATCCCAATCATCCAGTAGCGTAGCTATGTACCCGCAGCCGCATGGGGACCCATGGTTATTGGGGCCCATGATATTGATCAAGCGTGTTCTAATTTTTAGAGAATCAACGGATGAGTTTAGTCAATTTTCTTCTAAATCTAAATATCTGTCAGAATCTAGAGAGATTTTTATTTCACAGGAGTCGCATTACTTGTAGTTACTTAGGCAATAACCTTCAACAACCGTGAAGAAATTATTAGGCATATCTTAAGAAAATACCCAACAGTGAGAATGGATTTCATCTTTTAAACACTTTTTAAAATTTCTCGAGATTTTTGGAGTTTAGCAAGGAGACGAGATGCATAATGTTTGAGGCTTAATCGATAATTTGTTTTTCGAAACAGTCAAGTTATTCGAAATTTTCGAGATTATTCGAGTAATGTATGAGATTGTCGAATATATTTGATTGTTCGATGTTACTCGAGAATCTTAGATAGAGCCTATTCGAATAATACGGTTATCCGATACTACTACCTTTGGCTGAGCCTAGCCTTAGCAGGATTAGTAATATTAAGTTACTTGACTAGTTTTCGGAATTTTTCGAAATGTTCTTGTGTTTACTAACAAGCTTACCGAAATTAGTCATTTTTATCCAGGCTTTCCCTTATTATTGAAATTTTTCGAGATCAATCGAGATTCATATAATACAGAGATAATTCGAATTTTTCTGGGATATTCGAGATTATTCCGTGCTTTATTCTAGATTCGAGATTTTTGAATTTATTCGAATTTTGTATGATAAGGTTGTGAGCTTCATACATATAAATCATAGTATTTAGTAGATAACTCGAGATTATGTTAAAATTTCGATATTTCTTCGATTTTCTAGGATATTTGAAATTTTTCAAGAATGTTCCGGTTATTTAAATTTCACATGGCATTGATTATCACTTATAGGATTTCCTTCGGTTTTACATATTTCCGGATAATTTGACGTTTAAGAACTTGCTAAAATATACAATTTTTAATTAAGAGACGACGTGAAGCAAATTTTTATGTGAAATAAAAGCTTAACTTGTTCGTAGGTAAAATAAGCATTTTTAGCGGAGGGCAAGCATTTTAGGCCGCGATCTCTCTCGCAGTTTAACTTGTGTATATACAAGTAACTCATGTTGTAGTACTTCCCGAAGAAGACAAAGCATTTCTTTTGTTGATATTGTGTGTGTCAAACTCTCATCGAAAGAACCAGCGATTCGTTGAAAATATAATTACTCATTGTTCTAACTACTCAGTCAGCTTTGAAATAATATGGAAGAAGTTGGAAGGTCTAGAGTTGATCTACTAACTGAGTTTGTCGATAAATTTAACGCTGTTGCGGAAGAAAATTGCAAGCTCAAGATGAGAATTACTGATTTCGAGCAACAAATTAAACACATAGAGAAACATATCACCCGATTCACATTATAAATGTACCGGTCAATAAAAATGAAATTATTGAAGATACTACAGTGGTATTTATTTATACGGTACAACAAATTCCGTTAAACAAGGTTCACCTTGATAGATATTTTTGTGAAAAACACAAATTATTTAAAAACGCTGTAAATGAAACAATTTGTTCTGGATAAATTTAAAGTAAAGAAGTCTATTCCATCTCAAATTATTCATCATTCATCAAACGAGAGTTTAACTATCGTCGTATCCGGTAGATTTGGTATTTGTAATATTTTTTATTGCATTTGTAACTTCCTCTTCGGTTGTATCGAATAGAATTTTATTTAGAGTAGCTTGTAAAACGATGTATCGAAAAAAAATCCTGGATAATTGATCGATTAGATGAAGTCTTTGCAGCAATAGTGTTGAAATACAAATTGAATAGATCTACTACTTGCTGAGAGTAGTTTATTAGTTTGCTTCACTTGCTAAGCAAATATTTTTATATGATTTGGTTTTTTCAAAAATGTTTCTTTGTATACTTACCCACCAACGAAGCGAGAACTTAGATTTGCCATCCTGAAGCTAAAGAATAATAATGCTGCTGGTGCAGACAATTTACCAGTTGGAATAACAGCAGAAACTGTAACGCCACTATTAGTTGACATATGGAATACAGGAAGAATTTCACAGAAATGGAAAGAAGGTTTGACCATAACAATCCCAAAGAAAAGGGACCTAAGAGAATGCAGAAACGGGCGAGAATATCCCTACTTAATAACACAATAAAAGTATTAGCGATGATCATTCTTGAACGTAGGCCAGGCAGGAGCTGTACAAGAGAATCAAAGGCAGAGCAATCAAACGAATGGAACTCACCACTATATCTACTCTTCGTGGACTTTGAGAGAACATTCGATTCCATCAACAGAGGCGCAATATGGAAAGTACTGTGCGAAATAGGCATATCTAGGAAGAAAATGGAACTAATTCAACACAGAGGAAAGCAAAGTAATAAATACTTCGGTTTGCGAGGAGTAAGACCAAGATGTATACTATCTCCACTACTGTTCCTGATAGTGCTGGACAACGTAATGCTCAAACTTGACAATATAAAGCCAAATAGTATCCAAAGGGGACCACTGAGGCAGCTCAATGATCTAGATTACGCAGATGACATATGCCTGCTAGCACACACAAATGTACGGACATACATCTGAAAATTTAGAAGCTGTCAGACCTAGCACATGAAGTTGGTTTCAAAATCAACATCAGCAAACCAAAAGCCATGAGACTGAAAAACCAACCTTTTGTACACCAATCATCCAAGGTTTAAAAACTTCTATACCTTGGTTGTACTGTGGTAAAAACAGGCGGAACTGCAGAAGATATAGGCCAACGCATTAACATAGCCAGAAAAACTTTCAACCAAGCTTTCAACATTCTCCACTAGGTCTGGAATACATCCGTCCGCTCAAGAACCGCATAGATACGATTGTTCAACGCATGTGTAAAATCATTACTGCTTTATGAGTGTGAATCATGGAAACACACACCAAAGATCGCAAGAAGAGCCCAGGTATTTTTTAATAAATGCCTTAGAAGGCTAATAAAATTCTTCTGGCCAAACATAACATTAACAACATAGAGCTTCTACGATATACAAAGCAAACAGACATTGAGACCGAAATAAGAACGCGCAAATGAAGATGGATCGAACATACATTGAGGAAAGCTGCAAATGACATAACACGTATGTTATTAGAATGGAATCCGCAAGGGAAACGAAAAGTGGGAAGACCAGCTATAACTTGGAAGCGAACTATGCCAGCCGAAGCGAAAGAACTTGGTAAATCATGAGGAGAGCTGAAAACAGTAACCTTAGTCAACAGTAGCTTTAGTCTAAGAAAATATGAACAATACAACTTGGAGAAGTTTAAGTTATCCTCATTGGTTCATTTAGGATAGATTTCAATTCATAACTTGGCATACAATTTCTGATACAAATTTTAGAAGATTTATTTTGAAATCACCACAATACATTTTTGGTATGGCCTAAATTCAAATAATTAGATAATTCATTAATAAAGAGATCAACTTTTAATCAATTTAAACGATATTCATTAATTATCAAAATTCTTACATAAAATATCCGCAGACTTTGAATTTGTTAATTGTTACAATAAAGGAAACTTGTATTAAAGGAAATAGTGCTTCTTACAACGCCGACTACTCCACCGGGAAAATAACCGGTACACCCGTATTTTTATCACTAATAATCCAAATTTCAGAGAAAAATAAAATATCTGGCAATATCTTATGGTACGCAAAATGAGCAAGGCATCACTATTTTTATATATGTGTCGTGCATTCTGATAAACAGTCCAACAGGTCTTATAGGGACATAGAATGATACATGACTTTAATTGAAATTAAAATTGTTAGTTACACTGGTGAAATAACATTTGCAATATTTATTAATGGAAAATTCGAAAATAACTAGCGAAACAACATTTAAAGTGTTCATCAAAATTCGGAAATACCAATCAAAAAAAAAAAAAAAATTAAAAATTGACAATAGTAAACAAAAATGGTGTCGTTGATTGTAAAAAGAAAAAAAAACGTAGGTATATTATGAATGTTACACAATTATGGTAATTGGTCTAGTTTTGTACCATTGTAACAAAATAACATATGATTAAATTTCCAACTAAATTTATGATGTGAATATAAAATTCTAAAATATTTGGAAATACATTTAAAAATCAAATTATTAAAGCTAACTTTTATCGACGAAATGTCGAAATGTTCTTAGTTGTGAATCGAATTTTCGGAATCAATAAAATTAATTAATGCAATGAAATTTTCAAGATCCGCCCCTCCTGAGAAGAAGAATATGTCCATGATCCATACAATGTGAAGCATGTTGTTGAACTTAGTTTTGGAAAATCCGATAAATTTAAATCATTCGTATACAAAAGTTCCATGGAATAAAATGTGTTCTGAATTTTTTTTTTTTATTTTGCTGTCAAATTTGTCAATTTTATAATAATCGATGAGAATTGATTTCAACTTCAAATTCTTTTGCTTACTTAAAATATTTTTGGTACTTGAAGTAATAATTATTGATTTTCTGTTGAAACTGGAAGGTTTAAGACTTTAAACACTTTAACAATCAATACCGAAGGATTTACTGACTCGCTTGGTAAACCGGTAGCTTCGCAATATTGGCGTTAAGTACTACATCAATTAGTTCTTTCTCCTGATGTTTCACTTCTTTAAAGGATGTAGAAATAAATAATTGAGACCTTACCATGTTATACTTAAGGTCAACCAGTATTTTAATTATATCAGGTAAACTGACTGTATCACTTGTCACCAAATTTCCACTATCACAGACAATAGTACATCTACCAGAGCTTTTACATTGAGCATTATTTCTATCATGTGGTGAATTATTGTACAGGTTGCTTGTTACATCTCTGTCGAGATAATTTATTTCCTATATCGTTCTTACACAAAAATTAGAAATGCTTATCGGCTTGTGTACATGTGAAAAGAAAAATCCTTTCTTCTGATTTTTTTTAATATTAACTCTCGTTTTAAAGCTAGTTTTACCGCTGAAGGAGCCAAATCTTACTCCAGAAATGTAACAAAATTCTATTCATTAGGATTCAGATAGGTTATTGTGTGGTTTTAAATTATTCGATCAAAGAATGTTCCAATCAATTTATAAAAAATTTTAAAAGTTAAGGCAACTTTACAGAAAGCTGGGACTTTTCATTATATTGAGAAATTTCAAGTTTCATTGCCACCCAATGCACATTTGGCCTTGTAAAATTAGTCGATTAACGAAGGATTAGCGCCTCTTCGACCTTGTGGTGTCCTATTTTAGTGGGGCTTCAGTCCTTTTGGTGTGTTTGAATACTCAATATTATGCAGATTGCCTAAATAGAGGAATGCATAATATGGCACTTTATAGAAAGGCATGCATTGTCAAGCCCAAATAAGTACTAAACGGAACTGAGAAACAATTTCCATTAAAATGATTTGTCCCTTTTCCTCTTTAGCACGTTGAAAACTTAATTTTTAAAATACTGGTTTTTGAAATTCTGATTGCCGATGATTAACCTGATACGAGAAAAGTTTACTGCTCAAAATGAAGACGAATCCAATATTCTCCTATAATTCTTCTTATCAAGGTAAAAGGCCGAAGTGCAGTTACTTGCGCATTAAGGCGCATTCAGCTCTGCCAACTGTTGGACACATGTTGAGTAAAACTAACGCAACTAACGATTCACAACTCAAGTGAATGATCTTAAAAACTCCAATTAATTCACTTCCTAGAAATCGAATTTATCATTTTTGTTAATGCAAGAAATTTCCAGTAGTCGATTTTACGGAGGGAGCTTCCAAAAATAATCCCGCCTAACAACAAATTTCGGAATTTTCGTCGTCTCCATTATTGTGATTCAATTTAATTAAAATAAATTATGTCTAGCCTAGAGTAAAAGTTTTTAGGTTTTCTTTTTTTTTTTTGTGTGGAGAAATCTTCCCTAATTACGAATTAAAAAATTAGATAGAATTAAATCATAAACCATTTTCAATTATATCATGTTACAAAACAATATGAAACTAATTGTAGGGACAACAAATTTCGACGGAGCAAAATTGAATATTTTCCTGTATGTAAGTATAATGTGCATTCGATGTTTTAGGTAGAATAAGGCGATGTGGAATAGCAGGAATATGTAGCTAGTTCGAGAATTTTTTTATTTTTTTTTATAAATACATTTTGTATCCCCAAAGGTGTCTAGGAAAAAATATTATCACCGTCATTGTGTTACAATATTGTCTTTTGTCTTTCGGGTAGGTATACAAAAACAACTATTTTATAATACAAAACTATAAATCGTTTGTCGAAACTACTGTACATACGTACTGTACTATATATAGTGTATGTTGGGGAGGAAAATCGATCAACCAACCGTCATCTTTGTTTTTGCTTTTTGTGTGTTATTCGAAAGAAAAATAATTATACTGTAATGTTTGTCACGAATATGTATGAATATCCAACATGTAAAATGTAATCTAAAAATTTTGGTTTAAAGGTAGACAGGTAGACTATCTATGTACAGTATATTCAGGTTTTCCATGTTTTTTTTTTTTATTGATTCGGGAAAATTATTATAAACGTTACAAGTTTTTTTTTTGTACACTGTATAAAATAGTTTTTCCATCTCTAAAATGAAAATTACTTATATTTATTGCAGTTGTTTGGGTCATTTATTGTTGTTGAATAGAATAATAACCAATCTTAATGTCGCCCTATTAATAACCTCTAAGAAATGTGTGTATGTATATATATAAATGTGTATATGCTCTCTCACAAGCCATTTAACTTTTGTTAACTTAAAATGTTTATCCATATAAAATATAATAACTCAAAGTTTTATCGATAATATCGTAAAGAAATAAATAAAAATTGGGATCATGATTTTAACTTAAGTTTATATTTTATATACTTTGTGTGGGGTTGGGGGGCGGGAGGGAGTAGTGAAAGATGGATTTTCTTATCTTAATTTGAGGAGTATCTTTTTCATTTATCGTTTCATACCGATTCCATATTTGTATGGATATACCACAACCAAAATCAACGGATACACCTAACATCGTCAAACGTCAACATTACTCGTATAAGTATGAAGTATATAATCATCCAGAATTAAGAGAAAATTAATAAAAAATTTAATATTTGATAGCGCAATTTTTCTGAAAAATGTTTGCTACACCCACACATAGCCAGATTTATAAATAAACAGAATATGTAAAGTTGGTTATGATTTTATTTTTCCAATATTATTCGTCAATCAATTTTTAATTGTTTTTATTTATACGTTTGTATATTATATATTCAGACATATTTACACATTTTCAAAAATAATTAAAAATTAAAATCAATAAATTAAAAGCAGAAAAAAAATTCCTAAAAATAAGCGTATTAATATTTGGAATAAATATTTAATTAAAAATAATTAAAATAGAGCTTTATTCATATACATACATAATAAGTATATAATATGTGGTGTGGTATGTACGAGTAGGTATTTATAAATGTATAGGGATTAGAATTTAATGTAATTGACATTTAATTCCAAACATATAATAATATCGAATTTCTCACACCTAAATGCACAAAAAACACAAACAAGAAAAAAAATCAATCAGGTGAAAATCTTTTAAATTTAATTTATTTGGTTTTCTTGTTTATTTACTTTAAGCAACACGAGTCACGATCATGTACGTGATCTTTAAATTAATTTTTTTTATTTTTTTTTTTTTTGTTTTTTGCGATTTTGTTTTAAACATAAAATACTATATTTTTTTTAAGATCATCACGATATCTAATTAATCCAAAAATATTCAGCAACGACACTTATACACACACACCACATGAGGTGAGAACGAATATCATAAATAAATTAAAATTAACACTCCTTTTTTACAGACATGAAAAATAAACTTGATCGTTATGATCAATTCTCACATCATCATCATCATCATACGATAGCGCAAATATATCCTAAAATGAAAAAAAAAAAAACAAAAAAAAATCATTTTACAAGATTATAATCTTACAACAACAAATTGATCGTATTTTGATCAAGATAATTTATTTCCCTCTTATACCTTTTATAAATACATATATACAATGATCGTTTAAAATATTCTAGGGCGTACTGATCGTAATACGATCGTTGAGAATATTAAAACAAAATAAATAAACGCGATCATGATAGTTGTGCGCGCTAAGAACAAAAAGTAAAAGAAATCTTAAATTACTACCGATCGTATTTTATTTAACGTTGTGAGATCAAATTTAAATTAAAGATAAGATCTCTACGTGCGTATATATAAATATATTGTACGTATATATAAAGATCAATTCTACTTAAATACTTTCAATTTATATAAGAAGCCATTAATTTTGGATATACATTGTGTCTTGACATTCAACTTTATTTTAACCGTTTTTGTTGTTACAATTTTGGATTGATATGATATCACTCGATCAAACGATCATTTTGTATTTTTTTTTGTTTTTTTTTTTGTTTTTTGTTTTAATAATCGGAATTGAACGCGCAGAGGTGGTAGGTAATCGATATTATTATAATACGTATTTGTAACCTAGATAAGTAGTAGATTAGAAATGGAAATAAATTAATCATTTCGACCTGAGAAAAAGGGACGACTACATTTTTTTTAGACATTCAACATTAATACTCATTAATTATTATACGTGAATGACATGTTCACGAACAAAAAACAAATATAAAAATTTAATCGATAAATTGAAATATTTACACAGCCAGGTTAGGGAAATGTGGTTCTAATTTATGTAATGCAATTAAAGTTTAACGTCGTCCTGGTGGTTAAAAGGTTGGACAATAGCTGAATGCCCCGAAAATTAAAACAGAGTGTAATTGATTGAGTCCATTACTTTAAAGAGGAAACATCCCTTCGTATAGAATGAAAAAGACATTTCACAACCCTTTTGTGTATCTGTTTAACTATATGTAAACGGAACCGAAATTAAAACGGAAGGAAATTAAAATATTTCTTTTGTTTTTTTAAATTAAATGGATATGATAAATGAGTGACAATAAATAAAAGTAAAATATACGAATGTTGCGGGGAAATTAACTAAATAGAAAACAACAGTGAAAAGCTCTCCGAATATTGTAATCCATAAAGACGTATACATTTCCCCTTTATTCTCATACACTTGGTCGGCATAATAATCAATATCAATTATAAGGCGTCAGCTAACTTTTTTTCTTCTATGTAGAAAAACGAACAAAAAATATATAAAGGAATACAACAATAAAAAAAAACAAAAGCTTCAAGTAGCTGGCAGGGAATATAATGAAAAAAAAATAATAATAATTTTCCATAAATCTAAAAACGAAAGTGAAAATTATTTCAAAAAGAAAAATAATAAAAGGAAATTGAATGAAAACCGCACACAAATGACTAAATGCGAAAAAAGTCTACTAAAAAGAAAGTGACTTAAAAAAAAAAATGTGGAAATTTAAATTAACGTCTAGACATATGATTTCCACACAATTTTATATTGATTTAACCATTTACACTTTATAAATCGAGCAGTAAAGCTTTTACGTTCAAGCATATCTTATAATATGCATTATCTTAAAAATAAATTTTCGTACGTAAAAAAATCACTTCACTTCCTTTTTACATCATCATCATCATAACGTACATAAATATAATCGGGAAAAAAACGAATCTTGATTTTCAATTTTTCTTTTTCTTTTTTTTTTGTTATCACCATCCCTTTTACTTAGTGTACATACACAGTATGTAATGCTATAAAATTTTAACCTGGAAAAATTTATTGATTTATTTTTGTACAACAACAAAAAAATTTAAAGGAAAACACAGAAAACCTCGAAGCAATATATTTCAACTTTTTCATTATTTGTTAGATATTTACAATGTACATACACATATACATAAGTACACAACAATGAGAGAATATAAATAAAAACACAAACAACTACAAAAAAAAAAAAAATTTTGTGTAAAGCTTTTCATGTAAGTAACGAACAACAGTTTCAATATATAATACAAGAAGAGGAAAATTTATCGAAATGAATCGAACAAAAATAAAATGTGAATTGGACTGTTGGGAATTCGGGTGAATAATACTGTTGTTGTATTTGTTGATGGCTTTCTGATCTAGATTAATTGATAAGATATGATTTAAATCTGTGTTTTTTTTTTTTTATAATATCCAAGCAAGACAGTGCGAAATGTATTTTGTCTGTGTTACAAATCTGGCAGATATAGACACAAAAATATGTCAGTTTGGTGAAGTGTGTGTAATGTGAGTGTTAAGGTTAGATAAACAATTTAATTTTGTTTTGTTTTGAAGATGATTTGTTAAGTGTACGATTTTGGAAAAAAAAAAATTGTAAAAACATTTAATTACCTTCCATTATGCTTAAACTAACGAAAGGTCGGTGCAGTGGGGATTTTATAGAATCTGTAAATTTCTTTAATGAGAATTCCCTAAGGTTTCCTTTTTCACCTGTATGTACCTGGACGTCTACTACTTTTCGTATTATAAGCCATGCTCTTAGATTAATTGGGTCCATTTATATTGTCGTTGAAATGAGTCAGTGTCTCCTGTATTTGGTTTTGTTTCGTTTTAGATTCTAGATAGCCGATTTTACTTTATGCTTTCATATTTTTCTTCTATCATTGCTAATAATGATTGATGAGTCTTGCGTTTCTTGGATATTCAGGAAGTTTTTAATTAATTGAATCAAAAATTAAAAGTGTTCCGGTTTCTTTCCGTATATTAAACCATTTCAAGGTGTGCTTTATAGGGCTCACATCCACTTTCCTAAATCGACGAAAATAATGAATAAATGAATAAATGAAACGATAGATAAAATGCCAATTGATACCTTGATTCGCTGATTCTTCTAATTGATTTGAAATGTAGTATCTTGTTGGTTAGACTCCAACAAACAATGTACTATGTGCAAAATAAGACGCATGAAAGCACATAATCGATAATCGGTAAACTTTCTTATCAGGGCGATAATGTATGGATAAATAAAGATACTTTCTGTCCATATATTTGCGATAATAATAGCTATGCGCGATTCTATAAATAGTAATTCTTAGCATTGAGTGAGGGTAGAAATCAAATTATCAATTATCAATTCAAGTCACCTCTTTATCAATTGCCAATTCAAGCCAGCTCTTTTGTATTGTCTTCTCTCGGGTAGGGCCTTGCACAATATATACTTTGTATTTTGCGCAAAATGCTGAAAAAGGTGAAATCTCTCTAGATGCCCAATTCCAAAGAATATGACATTCAATAGGGTTGAAATGAGAAAAAATTATATTGTGTTATACGGTAATTGAAATGGTATCATTTGTAACCAATATTGCTTTAGGGATAACAACGAATTTTAATCTATCGAATTTCATTCTATCGAATTCCATTCTATCGAATTTACGTTTATCAAATTTTAGATCTGCATAACTTCGAATTCCAACCCGTTAAATTTCAATTTTTCCATTTTCAATCTATAATTCCTGAACGATTTTCAACCCGTGAAATTTCAATCTGTCGAATTCCGACCTATCGTATTTCAATTTATCGAATTGCAACCTATCGAACAATAGATATTAAATTTTAATCTATCGAATTACAATAATTGAAAATTATTCCTCAACGCGGAAACTTAATTTCATGAGACTCACAGAATAAGAAAAATATCTACGATCACTGATGAATGATCAAAAACCTGTTATGTGGTCATTTTAACAAGGATCCCAATAGATTACCAAGTATGTTACGCCCACATCCAAATATTCAAATTACCTCATATATTGAAAAATAAAATTAGGCATCTACAAAGCGCGTATTGGGTATAATATCTCGACAAATGTCATATCGAAATCACAATCTCGAAATCGAAATCTCGAATTTCAAAATCTCGAATTTAGAAATTTCGAAATTTTAAAACATCGAAATCAAAATCCCGAATTATCTCAAATTGGTTACGGCGCAGCAAATAATTTTGCAAAATTATATTAATTATTCGAGATTCTTATTGTTTGATTGTTTAATTAATTAATAATTAGTAAAAAATCGACGAATGTATTGTTAAATTGGTAAATGCTTCATAAACCTTGCAGACACAGATCAAAGGAATTGTATTGTATCATCCGTATCGCTTCTACTGATAGATGTACTACAAATGTTTCCAGTTATGACTAAGTATAAATGCTTAAAGTTGACTTTTTTCTGGATTTAGTTTCTGGGAATTTCTAGGTTTTTTTCGGACAAATGTAGCTAGTGATCCCAAATAAATATTTTGTACTTAATTTAAAAAAAAAATTAATTTGAATTTTTTGGGTTTTTAGATAAAAAATTCTAGAAATTTTTCAGCGATATTTTAAAATTCGATGTTTCGAAACTGAATCAAAAATTATATTCGATATTTTGATTTTGTGAGGTTTTAGCTCTATCCCACAAATCGCTGATAGATCCGTTAACATTTTCAGTTACGAGTTGTAACCAAATGTTTGCCGAAACTGAGAGTAAGATTATTCAAATACTTCTCGGTCCCACGTAAAGGAAGCGATTATATCACGAGATCCCAAACGATCTCAATAAAGTGGATGTCGTCGCATTCGTGAAATCATCAAAATTGAGATAGTTTGTTGACATTTTTTTTTTCAACCACCTACCTAATCACACTCGGTCACCATATCTGGCATCCGGGACCATATCTCTTCTCGTATTTGTCGAGTTTCAATCTATCAAATTTACCAATCTGTTGAATTTTGATCCAGCGAATTTCAATCTATAGAATTTTAATTTATCGAATTTCAATGTAAATGCCGATCTATCGAATTTCAATCTACCTATTGATTTACAGAATTTCAACCGGTCGAGTTCCGATCTATTGAATTTCAATCTGTTGAATTTAGGATAATATCAAAATTTGGCAACATCAAAATATAATAAATCGCCAACGTGGGGGTTTGGGGTTGATAGCCCCGCCCTCTAAGGTATAAAACGAATTAACATATCTTTTCAAAAATATGTTTTATTAAAAAACTTTTTTCAAGATTTTTGGTTGTTTTAGCGCTCCAGCTTTTTCCCCCAAAATATTTTTAGAAAATAATCAAGGATTCGTGATGGAGAGATTTTTTCTGTTTCCTTAAACGCTCTTATTCGTTGCGGGTTTGGGGGTACCCGCCTTACTTTTTATTGAATTTTCTTATCCTTTATACAATTGTTACAATAATGCTTGTGTTTTTTCAAAAGTTAGCTGATGTTGAAATAGGTCTTGATTAAATAGAAGGCTTATATGACAGCCATACGGAGGAGGTTCGCTATGTTTTTATTTTTATTGAGCCTTCACGAAACGACGGATTCATAAACGGGAAGGATCATTGCGAAAACAAGTTGGGTGGGGTTCCCAATGATGTCCCATATTATTGAGAGGTGGTCCCCGAATTAAAACTTTCGACTATAACAATTATTCCGACCTTGAATTGGACGTAAAAAATGCACCGTACTTATGTCCCGTTTGGCTACAAAGTCTGGTCATTATAGGCACGCCTGAATATTGCATTTTACTTCAACAATCTATTTACGGGCTTCTCTTTCTTGCAATATTTGAAGCCATATGAATATAGTGGCATTCCGAAATCCTGTTCACTTCTACTGAAAAAACAAATAAAGATGGAGAAACGCGCCCGTTGCAAATAATAAATGAAAGTAGAGTTTGTCTAACCAAATGGGTCGATAATAAATTGTGTAGTTTAATTGGTTTCAATCACTTTTCGGACGCATCCACCTTGTAACGACTTTCGCTACTTGAAAGAATAAAAGAATATACTCATTGTTGTTTGTCCTTGTATTGGAATGGAATACAATAAATACACCGTGCGAAGGAGCAACTGTTATTAATAAAAATCATTATAATTCTTTCAATTTTCCTATTTTTATTTGATACATTTACAAAACTTTTGAAATTATTTCAATTAAAAATAGTTATTGTTCAATGTTACTAACTACCTGTCTCCTTTAAAACACTCCGAATTGAGAATCCATAGCGGATGGGCGTTTAGTGGAGAAGGAGACCACTATTGCCTCGAAATAAAACCCGGAAAGTTTTCAGACAGAAAATTGGGAATTTCACGTGATTTGTGAGATGGCCCTGAAACATAAATGGTCTGGATCCAAATTATTTACATGCCAAAGGTATTAATTAGCCTAGTTAATTTGACGCCCTGCTCAATAAAATCGAGCGGAGAATGACCCTTATTCATCACAGCGGCCCAGGGGGCTATTAGTGAATTCGAAACGAACGTATTTGTTTTTTTCCAAAAAATGAAATTATATGTAGCCTCACTGGCGTGTGAGCGCTACAATGTCGTGCTGTTTCAAACCGTAATTTAATTTGCGCTGGGTTTAAGTCTGCTTGAGTTCGAGTTCTATCTTTAATATTTTACGAACGCTTCATTTTGACACAGTAAGCTTTTATACCAATTTTCTTGCGCTCTATTTTGAATTTCGTTCATTTCGTTCAATCTCGATGAGGTGATGGGTTCCATAGATTAACCAGTTTATTGTAGTTTGGTTCAACAGATGATGAGTAGTGAGAGCGACACAATTGAGAAGGCTCTGTGATCAATAAATATTATTTGTCGTATGGTCGTTTATTCTATGAGACGCAAAATATTCTTTAACTACCTTATGCCAAATACGTAGTGACTGTACAACCCAGGATAGACCGAATGACCAGAAATTAAAATATTGAAATTTGTACAATGATTTGGTGAAAACTTACAACACTACACTTAAACGATTGGTCTCTGCTAGCAACACTTCAATCGCACAATTTATATGGAGTGATATATTTTGTTTTTAACGATTGAGAGGAAATACATTTGGTTGCTTTCTCCTCGATGTGAACAAGTTTAATTAATCTTTAAAGTATTTTGTTGAATTGTATAACAGTCCCTTAACATGTATCTTCCAATTTTGTACTAGATCCATTTTTTAGTATAAATATCGATTTTCGATTTTATATCAATGTAAGTATTCCTTCTTCCTTCCTTATGTATTATCTAAAGGTAGAGTTCTCTAATTGTTCCGTTTTCAAAAAATTTCACCATTTACTTACACGTTGATAATTCTGTATAATTTTTAAGGAGTTTAGTAGCATCTGTTACAATCTATCTAATAACAACATTTTGTCAAAATTCACATACTTCATGATTCTTGACAGTTTTGTTTCGTATTATTATACCCAAGGCACCATGATTGTGTTTCTATGGGTATATTAAGTTCCTATCGCTATATAAAAATTATTATATCACGACTTCCACGCCTTTGAGTACTCCCTTAATCAAAAAAACCAAACTCACCCAAAATGACTCGGAAGAATATTAATGAAATAACAACAAAACTACTTGTATGTACATAATCTCTTATAATATGCTGTTGACAGTTCTGTCATCTGTATAGATTCTCATTTTCGCGCGCACGTAATGATATTGCAACTTTAATTTAATTTTGTTGTTGGAGTTTATTTTTTTTATATACTTTCGCGTTTTACAACGACAACACAACCACTGTGAATATTTAATTGTTATTTAAAGACGTTATCGATCTTAAAAATCTTGAGTTTTGCTTTTTCATTAATTTTGTTGTTGTTGCTTCTGTTTTTAAAAAAACCACACCTTTCTGCATGACTCAACACAACCACCATCCAAACCAATCCGCATATGCTGTTTGGTTTGGATTTTTTTTTTTTTTGTTTTTTACATTTTTAATTTATTTATTTATGTTTGAGATAATAAATTAACATCAAATAAACAGAAGTGTGAACTGTTTGGACAGTGAGTTGTTACCCTGAGACATCAAACCGACACCAAATTGATAAAAATCAACATTCCTCAATATTCAATTACTTTAAAAATAAAACAAAAAAATAGTCACCCCTTTTTTTGTTGTTATTGTTATGTATAACAGTTTTGAAAAGGGTTTTGGTGCGGTTTAAAAAACATGTCTTTGCCTTTAGCCTCGGTAAGATGGAGTGTGACAACAAAGTGACGATGCGATGGGAGAAAGTTTGATCAAAATCAAATTTTATTATCGCCATAAAAATTCGAAATTTTTATTTTTTTTTGTCTTGTCCCCCTTTTTTGTGTGCGCCATTCTCGAGGGTGGTGTGATGGTATTATTGACAGTATAAAGGGAGGTGATAACATTTTTATTGAATTGATCATTAAAATTTAAATACTTTACGTGTTTGTTAGCATCTTTATGGGTACCAAGGAAAAAATAATGTTACAGTTGAACGTTTAATATCGAGATGTTATCCTTGATCCCTATATTATATATATATATATATATATATATATATATATATATATATATATATATATATATATATATATATATATACATATTTAAATTCGGTATAATCGAAAATACAAGGACTAAATGTCATTTTATCCCTCTTCTTTAAACACAACATATACGATGAATTTACCCATTCTCTAATCAACTGAATAAAATACCCAATTTTACGACTATCGATAATTTATCGATATGAAGGAAACAAAATTGGGTACCAACAACAGCACAAAATAAAAAATATTAAAAATCGAAAATTTTCATTGACCTGGAAAATTAACTGAACATTTCTAAAAAAAAAGAAAAAAAAACCGTTGAATTATGTCGTTATTTATGATGATGATCATCATCATCAACATCATCTACATAATAATCATCATACACTCATCATCATAATATATATGAGCTTTTTTATTCTATTTTAAGTGCATAGTAAACCATAAAAGGAGCTTTTTCGACGTCGTTGTTGTTGCTGTGATGTGTAGAGTACAGGAAAACCCTTCTTCGTCTTTATGTTCAAAAGCATTAAAAAATCATAAAATAATGACGATTTTTTTATTTTTTTGTTGCCATTTTATTAGATTAGTACGTGGCTTTTTCCTTTTTTCGTTAAGGATCTATTATGACACATTTTGTATGGGGGAAAGGAATGCTTTATAAAGCTTATGTACATGTGTATACGACTAGGGGGTGAGAGACCCAGGTAGACTTTAATGTGAAAAACTAGTTTTCATTAGCCATGGTGTGTTGTAATGGAAACCTTTTTTTTATTATGTTAATTCATTTTGATCCTTTGGGGAAGGTATTCATGAGAATTATTTTTAAAGGATTTACAGGTTGTTTTTTGTCTCATTTAAACATATGTAAGTGACTTAACTATATATAATTTAAATTTTACCCGCAATTAAAGGGTATATATTATAAGGTAAATGTCTTCAAAAATATTTCTTTCGTTAATGAAAAATGTGACTTTATACGGTAACATAAAAATAAGGATATGGGCGCAATCAGATTAAAATCTCAGATTATATTTTACTTTTGCAGTCGAATATACATACATGATGGTTTATATACTTTAAATTTACATTCTTCGTTTGTAATCCGCTTATGATATAATAATGTATGTAGGGATATACTAAGTCGAGAATACGCATATTTTCATTTTGGTTAAGTTAAAATTCCAATGGCATCATAAAATTATACAGCATATGTACCTTAAAGCTGTTAATACCAATCCAGCGAACATATATTATGTATGTACTTACATACGTATAGGTGGTATTTTGTTGGTTGAGTGATTTTAAAGATGGTTAAAGTGAAAAATTGAATTACATCTCATCTGATCAAAAATTTTGTCAAAACAACAGTCTTTTAAACTACCCCATCGAAAGGAAAATCCCATTTAATTTTTGTTAACTACAATATGAAAACAAAAGGAATCTAAGTGCATAATTTCATGTCATCCTTGCGCGGAAAGAACCAATGCTGAGCTGCTTTGGGGAGTTTTTGTGAATAATTATTAAAAAACATAAATTTTTCAAAAATGCTCCAATTTCTATGAATGTTAGATTTTTTTTAAATCATCAAAGCGGGGGTTTGGGGCGGCAGACCCTTCTTCTAAAGTATAAAACGAATTAAAATAATATTTCAAGCATTTGTTATATTTAAAAACTTGATTTTTCGGGATTTTGTAATTCGGAATATTGTCACAAACTCGTAAGTAATCAAACATTCTGTATTTGAAATTCTAAATTTGTTTAATGTGAACAGAATCTTCGTGATATTGGCCGCATTTCTTGATGTTTGATCCGATCCGAATCAGATTATGTTTCAGGAAACGACAAGCAATAAAAACAACTACTCGGATCAAACTTTTAGTCTAAAGACAAAAGTTTCTTAAACTTTTTGTTGTTGCTTTCAATGCAACTTTTATGTGATCCGGATCACTATGTTAAATAATCGGTTCGGATCAAGTTACCAGTATATCTTTTGAAATCCTCTCTTGGAGTTCATAAGATTCAAAAAAAAATTACAGTGTTGCTAGAGCTTTCTAAATTATTAAAGATTTTAAAATTAAAATTTCTGGAAATCTTCAGAGTGTCTGAGAGTTTTGGTTAATATTACCAATAAGTTTTTTAAATCTTAAAATTTATACGTATAAGAAGTTAGCACGAAATGTTCATCCCGAAAAGGCTTTTTTCTAAAATGTGTGTCTCAGCTAAAATTTTAGGAAATTTTCATTCCATCCAGAAAAAAATATTTTAAACTCTTAACCAAATGGTATTAATCGCGAAAAATAATTGTAAAGAAAAAGATTAAGATTTAAGAGCATTATAGTAGAATAAATATTTAAAATTCAAATATTTGATGATTCCTTTGGACACAAAATATGTACATTTATAGTGAATAAACATTAAATACGCGGTCAAATTTCAATTTCTAAATTTCTTCCGACGATCTCAGAGATGTCCACATGAAATAATGTATGGTATTCGACTTCTCAACACTTATGCAATTAGAAAAAAACTACCCGCATTAAGAAATCACGGGGATTAATAGTGAAAATGAACCGCAACGTGAATGTATTACGAAACATAATACTTACAATGAAACACGGCCAATACAAAACCGCATAGAAAGTTAAAAAGTTAAATTTTTGGCATTTTATTCACCACAAAAGTTTTAAGTGTTAAGAAGTCGGATACAATACAACATTTCTTGGGGACATCTCTGAGATCGGCACAAGAAATTTCGAAATAGGCCGTATTTCTTTGTAAGTATTGTGTTTCGGAATACATTTACTTTGCGCTTCATTTTCACCGTTAATCCCCGCGATTTCTTAATGAGGGTAGTTTTTTCTAATTGCATAAGTGTTAATAAGTCGGATACAATACATCATTTCTTGGGGACATCTCTGACATTGGAATAACAAATTTCGAAATAGGCTGTATTTCATTGTAAGTATTGTTTTTCGGAACACATTTACGTTGCGGTTCATTTTTACGCTTATCCCCGTGATTTATTAATCACGGTAGTTTTTTCTAATTGCACAAGTGTTAAGAAGTCGGATACCATACATCATTTCTTGGGGACATCTCTGAGATCGGCACAAGAAATTTCGAAATTGGCCGTGTTTCATTGTAATAGCTAAGAAGGGAGTCTAAAACAAAACTGAAGTGAATAATATCTCAAGCCACGTCCTGCCAAAGGCTTTGCAAATATCGAAAGCTATGAGTTAAGCATCACGCCTTCTCCCTTCTTTGAAATGTTTGAATTCTTTAAATTGGAGACAGATTTACTGGCACGAGTCTAAACATTTGCGAGCTTCTGATAGAGAAAAGCATCTATACTTCATCCATAAGGTAAGTTCTTCGCATTTTTTTGTATATTGTCTTTCTACATGGTACCTGGAAAATACGAAAATCTCGAAAACATGCCATATAAATTCTCAACTTTAACTAAGAGATCACAATTTCCAATATTTGTTAATCGTAATCAGAAGATCAAGAAAAAAAATGTTTCGATTGCATCTTCTTTTGGAATTTTGTTAATAAAAGATGGCTGATAAAGGTTAAACCTCAGATTTGTAATGTGAATTTAGTAGGCTGGAATTTTGTATAGTTTGTAATCAAACTTTGCCCAACAAAAATATATTGCGATGAGTTTCGCTAAACTTTAGTGCAACTTAAACCTTATTTACTCTTAAGATAAGTATAATTTGGACATACTATTTAACTGATAATAATCCTTTAAATGGTGTATAATACGATGGTAGAGTCTATTAAGGGTTGGAATTTTGAATTTGGTTGCAGACCATTTGACGTTATTATGAAAATTATCTTGTTATCTACTTGCCATTAAACCCATTACCTCACCATCGACCGATTTTCCAATATAGTTTATACAACCGGCATACTATGATTAACAAAACCGGGCTAGCTCAACTTGATATATTACGACTACTTAAACGCGAAAAATCAATTTTATAAAATTTACGTCTCGCAGAAGGAAATTAAGAGTTATGCGGGCCTCAGATGATCAATAAGTATTGCCAATATAATATTGTCAATATAGAAAAAAACTATTGACAAACAGCAATTGTTTCAGACGATCAATACTATTGGAAATACACTTAAACGTCAAACAATAAAAAATATTTATTTTCAAGGAATACTCCACTTTGAACCATGTTAGACAAAAGTAAACCTTGTGTAGCGATTATTTGGGCGTTACCAATGAAAAAATAAAAAATAAAAATAAAAATTAAATAATATGGTCTAAGGTGTTGAACCATTTTGTATTGTATAGCAGATTTTTTTCCTCGGTTGGTGTAATCTTTCCATGTAACATAACACAATACTGGAAGTTCTCTATATGTATAAACAAAGCTAATTAACGCTTCTTGATTACCAAGGGTTTCTGGTGTATTCATCATACCGTACCATGTAGTACGAGTATATGTATATATTTGCCAAGTTATTATTAATTGCATCACATTTATTTCGATATATTGTATTTTATAACAGGCCCCACTTACATATATTTAATTTTATATTTATATTTGTATAAATGCAATGCTGCATGTAGGTAATTGTTTCGTTTTCTTGGTTATGTGCACCAAATTAAAATTTTTACAGCTCTTTGCATACGTATTTTGTCAATAAAGTATCTCAGAAGATCAATAGTATTGTAAATATTATACCAATATTAAAAATATTTTGGTTTTCATCAAACCATCGCCACAATATTTTGTATATTGACAATCCTTCAATTAGTGTCCTCACATGTTCAATTGTATTGCCAATACTGAAATATTGGCAATAGATATTGACAAGGCTGGGCAGTAACGAATTACATGTATTTGAATTACGCAATTAAAATACAAATTACAATTTGTAATTGGTATTTTAGTTACTCATTCTCCAAGTAACAGTATCTTGTATTTTAATTACTTAAATTCTAAGTAATTGTAATTTGTATTTTAATTACCTCAGTTTTTGACATTTTTTATTTAAATTTTTACAAGGCTTATTAAAATTGATGTATCGTAATATTCTCTTCGCGTCCTTCCAATGCTCTTCAGTTAGACATGATTGAAATTGACTGAAGTAATTCACTGCCGCTGATAAGTTGGGATGAGTCGTACAAGCCGCGTACATCAAGCATCCGATTAATTCTCGGTACGGTTTAGTCGTCAGTTCAGATTCAGTCTTCCTTTCTAATTTTGGTTGGCATACCATTGGAGTCGTATTCGGTTTACAAACGGCCATTCCAAAACGTTGCAAAACGTCTTCTAGATAGCCGCGTTGGTTAATTCTCAAAACTCGACGGCTCCGGTCATATTCGATGTTGATTCCGAGAAAACTCTTCTTTTCGCCCATGTAACGCATTTCGAATTCATTTGACACCAGCTGTTTGATCTTGATGATTTCCTCGATGTTTTCGCTCAATATAATCAGATCGTCTACGTATAACAGCAGGTATACCATTTCTACTTCATTGTTACGAGAATATAAGCAATGATCATATTCTGAGCGAACAAAACCATTTCCGAGCATGAAACTATGGAATTGTTTATTCCACACACGTGACGCTATCTTCAATCCGTAGAGTGACTTATTTAATTTACAAACAAAATCACCTTGCACGAATCCATCCGGCTGTTCCATATAAATGCCCTCTTCAAGTTTTCCGTTGAGGAATGCCGTTTTCACATCCATTTGATGTATTTCCATGTCACGCTTGACAGCAAGAGCCAGCATAACTCTTATTGTAATAATCCTTGCCACCGGAGAGTAGGTTTCGTGAAAATCAAATCCCTGACGCTGGGTAAATCCATGGGCTACCAGTCATGCTTTGTACGACGGCAACTTACGGTACCCCTTACATGCGTCCCACAGGCGGTAACCATTCACAGCATAGCCGACCATTACCATTTTCGATGATTTCATATCCATTTTCTTACGTAATTGGCCTGGTACATGTGCATATGCAGGCGATCCAAAAATACGAAGCCTTGACAGATTGGGTTTCTTGCCTGTCCAAAGCTAAACTGGTGTCGCATCCAAAATAATCGCATGTGACGGACTACGATTCGCTATGTATGCCGCACAATACACGGCATCGCCCCAAAAATCCTTGCTCATTTTTGAATCAGCGATCATAGAACGTGCCTTCTCTAGCAATGTCCTGTTCATTCGCGCGGCGACGCCATTATGTTGAGGTGTGTACGGTTTGCTGTATTGGATCTGAATCCCGGCTTCATCACAAATGGCCCTGAATTTATTGGAAATATATTCGCCACCATTGTCGCATCGGATTCTTGAAATTTTCTTCCCAGTGTGCGTCTCCGCCATCGATTTGTACCTCTGAAACATATCAAGAACGTTAGACTTGTTCTTTATCAGATATACAACGGTGAAATGAGTGTAATCGTCGATGAATGTTACCAAGAAACGCTGATCATCCCACATTCCACACACATCACTGTGCACAAGCTCCAACACACGACTCGATCGTGCTCCGCCTGAACCGTTGAATGATTTTCGAGATTGTTTTCCGAAAACCCATAGCTCGCAAACAGCTTCAGCATCGTTGTTCATGGCACCCATTCCATCGACCAAAGTCGACAAACGCTTAACGTCCGCGTAGTTCAAATGTGCCAACCGACGATGCCACAGACGAATACTTTGTTTCACTTGCGTAGATTCCATTCCATTCGACGCTTTCGCAGCAATTCCTTCGTTTGATGATGTTGAAATATTTGCTACTTCATGTCGCACACCCTTCAACTCAAACACGTACAGCTTTCCATTGCGCCTGCCTACGGCCATATCCAAATTATCCTTTGTAATGCGGGCCAAACCATCGTCGAAAATTACTTGGCATCCAGTGCTCTCCAAACGACTCACAGATAGCAAATTATATTTTAAATTTTCGATTAACAAAACATTCGCGAGCGTGCACTGACGCTCTGTGCTATTGACGATGATAGTTCCCAGAATTGTACCACATTTTGTTGCTGTGATCGACACACCATTCTTTGCAATACCAATTACAACCGGCTTGGTCAAATTCCTCAGCTCGCTGAACATTGACTTATCATTCGTCATGTGCTCTGAAGCACCCGTGCCAACAATGAAACATATTGTCGTCTGCATTCCACACTGTAGCGCAAAATCAACAGCATTAGCCACAAATAGCACTCCGTTCGCATCTGTATTCGACGCGCAATTCGCATTTGGCTTTTGATAATGCTGCTGATTGGGTTTCCCCTTAAAATGTTCTGTTCGATGATCCTCTAGTAGAGTTCCGTTGATTCAATTTCGGACATGCGTCCCTTCGATGACCAGGCTTTTTGCAGAAATAGCACTTAATTTGATTCGAAGTATTATTGCCATACATGGCGACGTTGTCTGAATCACCATTCAGACGACCATTCGAAATTTTGCTTTCCTCGTCCAACAGGCGCGAACGCACCAATTCCATCGTCAATCTTGATGGTTCGATCGTCTCCAATGCTGTCACAACCATGTCATATTGCTTCGGTAGCGTAATCATGAGCGATACAACCAGCATTCGATCATTTGTCTCAGCGCCACCCTTTAATTCACGTATCAATTTGTCGAATGCAAGAAAATGTGAAATTAGGTTGTCAGAATCTGAGCATCGCATCGTCAACATACGCTTTCTGACACCAATTTCGGTCGCCACACTTGCACGTTCGAAAATTGCTTTCAATATATTTATCATCGCAAACGCTGTCGGCCGGTCCTTCAGGTATTCCAAATGTGAATCCGCAACACGTCGAGTTATATGCACCTTGCACATGCAATCCTCCTTCTTGATTTTTTCGAAGTCGGCACCGACTGCAATTTTCGCTTCGGCGGCATCTTCTTTCAGCCATTTTTCGACACCCTTTTCCTCCAAAGTAATTTTTAGGCGGAAAAACCAGTTGTCGAACTCACGTCCTTCGAATTGTTTGAATGCAAATTTTTCTTCATCAGCCATCTCAAATTCTTATACACAAATATATTCCAATTAAAAATTGCTTAAATTGGCCCAACTAAACGTTTGTTTCGCACCAATTTACACGCGATAGCCCATAACCTCTAGAATAATTTGCAGTAGCAGCAAAAGAAAAACTAAAGTTAAAATAAACGTGTATATTCGATTAATTAAAAACAGAACTGAAATTAACGTTATTTCAATTTATATAACAGAGCTGCCACCTCTCACTATATAAAAAGTCATTAAGGCTAGTTTACATTTCCAACACCAGAGTCATCAGCATAAAACCTAATCTTAATAATCTTTTTTCTAATGATACGTTTTTTCACTAAATGAATTTTGTCAAATCAAATTTATCAATTTACAAATGTAAAGTAATTGTAATTTGTATTTTAATTACAAATGACAATTTAAAGTAATTGTAACTTGTATTTTAATTACTTCACTCGAAAGTAATTGTAATTTGTATTTTAATTACTTAGTTTGCTGTAATTCGGAAAAGAATTTTAACTACTCAGTGTAATGTAATTTGCCCATCCTTGGATATTGATCATCTGAGGCCCGCTTAAAGCTACTTATTAACTTGCCTTAGTTTTTTTGGTTAGCTCTTATTCAACTATTACAAAAGATGTTACGACTTCAATGATCTTGGATGCAACAAAAAATTAAGTAGAATTCGTCTGAATAGCAGCGGTTAAATTGTTATCATTTCAAAAAATCATATATCACATTTCGTTTTTAATTCTCACATCGGATCATTACACAAAGCCGCAATTTAAAACCTCATGCTTTATAATTAAAAATTTCAAAAAAAAAAATTTATAATAATTCAATAGCTCTCATGACAATATCATTTCAATTAAACAATTTCAATAGTTTTAAAAAAAAAATATGAAACATTTCACACCAGACAGACAGTCAAATCGAAACGACAAAAAATAAATGTATGTATGTGTGTAATAAACATTTTAAAATATTAAATTTTTGATATGTTATCAATTTTAATTTTTTTATTATCAATGTGAACAATGTTACTTTTTTTTTTTTTTTTTTTTTGCAAAAAGCATTAAAAGTTGCAGATGCACAAAAAATAAAAACGATTCAACCAATCCAAAACCATCCAAAAATGTATATATCATCAAACAAAAACTATACTTTTGTATTGATAATTTAATTAAAATCATCAATATCATCTGTCAATGTCATTAAGATGATAATAATAGTCATTATACTATTATGACGATGATCCACACAATGATGATGAGGATGATAGTGACAATTAATATTTAAATGTTTCAATAAATGTTTGAAAAATTAAATTATTCCCTCGAATCATATCTATTCGATTATCGAATATAAATTTATACCTACGAGTACGACTAACTAGCTATACGTATGTATATACCAAATTCGGTGGATTGAGAAATCATCAATAATTTTATTCGTTCACCCACAACAAACATATATCGAACCGAATAATAATGAAATGCTAAAAGCTCTAATATTTTATATCTTTATACATATAGTATATATAGATCGATGTGTGTACATCTCTCTAACACACAATATTGGTTGGTGTACTACTACATATTTTGACATTGCTATATATGCGGTATGGTGGCGGTTAGTTTGGCTGCTGATGGTGGATTTGTTGTACTTTATACGTATAAAATATGTCGATTGTCAAATTAACTCATTCCAAATATGTGCATATGAATAAATAAATATTCCAAAAATATGTATAAATACTACATAAATTGGGTTGACTGAATTTCCATATATGTTGTATAAACAAAACAAAAAATAAAAAACGCTATAAATAATGTAACCCGTTCTTACCCGCGCTGTTCTATGTAATCGACTCTATGTACCCTGTACATATGTATATTATATGTGTACACCGAAAGTGATAGTGCATATGGAATGAGTACGCGAGGCAGTACAGTATTCAAATAAAAATGATAACATTCAAAATGGATATTAGTATGGTTTATTTGTTGTGTATTGATATATTGATTACAATTTGAATATTAATGCAATATTAATGGTTTCTTTTTTGTTTCTGATTAAAAACCATTACCATCGATTTTATTATACCGCGAATACTACACATATTTTACAAAGTGTTCATTAATTCACCATTCATCAAAAATACGCCCTTATATTTCTCTACAGAATTCCAATCCACTTTAAATGAAAATTCCATTAAATGCATTTTATTTTTGTGTATTTCATAGTAATGTACCTATATAGTAGAAGAAAACGAACCGAAACCGTTAAAACTAAGTAAACACCTGAACCATTAAATATCACGAATGGTATATCCCTTTTATACTCGAATACGTATGTACAATTGCAATACATAAAAGAATTATATACTATCCTTTATAAATCCACCCAACGAAAGTTTAATTTTTAACCAAAAATTTTTTTCATTTACATTATACTCGTATAGTAGTGTAACGTATGCTGGTTTGAGTAGAACGACTCCTTGAAAATTATTTTCCTTTTTTTTTTTTTTTTTAACACACAAAAGATAATTTTCATTCAACATTGCATGATGTATGTTATTATAATTTTATTACAAATATTATAACAATTCTGATGGTAACAAGAAATATGTGTACGTCGCCGTATAAATGTACACAAAAAAAAAAATTGAAAATTGTTATGCGCCTTCCCAATCTTTTTTTTTTTTTTGCTTTTTTGTAAAGTATTCCCTTAATACACAGGCACATAAAAGACGGAAAATTTCAAATTAAAATTTTGGTAATTTTTTTGTGTTTTCTCGTTTCAGAGGGATTAATTTCGTACAGTATACCAAAAGGAGTACAACGTGGATTAGAAGTTGATTTGTCTGATCAGACGTACGATGGATATGAAGAAGGGGATCGATTGGTTGGTGGCCTTGGCCAACTGGTCGATGGACAGAAAGGAACGGATAATTTTCGATCGGATATTCATGGTTTTGGTAAAGGTAAGTTGAATTATTTTTAATAAATCGAAAGAAAAGTGAAAATTGAGTAATTTTGTATATCATCTGTATAAATTAAGGTCATTCAAGAGCTACAAAAAGTGGATTAGAATAATTTTGGTATAAAATTAGTTTAAAATCTGTAATTTAAGAAAATCCTAAGACTTCATTTTAATTTTTTCTAATAAAAATATATAGTTAAAGAGGTAGCGTCAAAAATGGCGACAAACTGATGTCACGCTGAAAGTTTGTCAATCTTAATTAATCTGGTATTAGGACGTATAAAATATAATTTTGCCTAATAAAATATTTTTTGTTTAGCGGAACGTTCTTTTGTTTTTCGCTAACGACCGTGTCAGTTTTCGATGGTCGTTTGACTAATTGATGCAAGGCAGAAAAATTGTTGCTCGCTTTGTAAGGCATCCAAAAAATTGTAAAATTCAACAGGAAAATTCAATTTTTGGCAAGTTGTTATACTTTGCAAAATCAAAATTATTAACAAATATTTTAAATCTATAAGCTCCACCAATTCAATGAATTTTTTTATTAAAATTGACTTAATTTCATTCAAAAAAACTCAATTTAAAATTTTGCCAAGCTAAAATCCATCCGTCAAAATACAAAATTGAAGTTTTTTGAATGAAATTAAATTAATTTTAATACAATTTTCTAAGAATAATTTGGAACAAACAGATTCGAACTGATATTGAAAGTGAAAATTTTTTGTCAAAAATTGGATTTGACGCATGGGGCAATGCTTTTGCACTTACAGAATACGAGTAGAAATAAAAACTCTTGCTTCAATCAAACAACTCTATCTGCAAAATAAAAACTAGAAGGCTGAAAAATACAAGGGATATACTTCTATAAATCTAGTTTCAAATACAACACGAATTCTTAAGTGTAAAATTCTTACTTTATTGGAATCAAATTTGCTTGTTTCTTATTTAACCGCTAACCGCATATGTGGTGCCAGGGAGGATCTTTGGAAATTGAACTAATGATTTTAACTCCCTGTTTTTAATATTTTAAAAATTTCTTTTTAATACTCTTCTGATGAACCATTGGTGTACAATATTTTATTGTTAACACAAGAATCATATGACACCTTTAACAATGCATAAAATTGGTTAAGCGTTAAATAAAATTCGAATCTTATAAACTTCCGAATTCGTACCAGTTTCAGAAATAGCTTAAGATTATTTTTTACAGAACTTAATATTTCGTTGTTCATTATTTTGACTTTATAAGTAGTGTTTCCAAAAATGCCGGAAATTTTAGTTTGACGTGTAAAATTTAAGATTTTGGATTAAAATGTTAATCAAAAGTAAAAATACTGTTAATCAAAAGAAATAAAAAATTAAGTTATTTAAGCCAAATTAAACAAAAACATGTACTTTCAAACGGTGTCCATTTGAAACGCGATATTTTAAAATGCGATTTGACAAAACGTGATATTTCAAAACGCGATACGGTACAATACGCGATATGGTACAAAACGCGATATTTCAAAACGCGATATAGTACAAAACGCGATAATTGAAAAGGTAATATTTCAAAACGCATATTCTAGTTCCATCGTACCTAATCAATTTCATCATAAAGGTGAAGGAAAATTTTATATGTCACATGGAGGAAGATTAATTATTTTAAAATACCGCGTTTTGTACAACATGGAGTTTTGAAATATCGCGTTTTGTACTATATGGCGTTTTGTACTACGTCACGTTTTGAAAAATCGCGTTTTGAAATATCGCGTTTTGTACCATATCGCGTTCTGAAATATCGCGTTTTGTACTTGATCTCGTTTCGAGCGGATCCCATTTCAAACATACTACAAAATAATGAGAACAATTATCATCAAAAATAACATTGTTAATAAATTCATGAATGTTTGGCTATTACTTTTAAAATAAGCTCTCAGAAAACTTAATGTGTCGATCGCCTCATCCTTAAGGTCTTTGAAGTTTTGATGTTTGCCCTGCAACAGAAAATGTTTGTTCGGACTCAACACTAGTTTGCTTTACAGTCATATTGAGGTTATACATTTTTTCGAAATAGTCATCTCTGCTCGCCACTTTTAAACAATGACATATCTTTTTTTAGTTTCGACCTAAAACTATCTAGTTTTGAAAATTTGCTTGTGGATTGAAGGCCTTCTTCGATCGCCTGGTTTAATTCATCACTCGTGGTCAAAGTTCACTCGGGGTCACCTCTGTGAAATTAGGCCGGGGAAAAAAGTCCCAGAAAACGATTATAGTTAAATAATATGGTAATACTAATATATTATAACTAGCGTATTATGAAAACTATAACGAAACAAAATATATTTACATAATCTGTCGTAGAAATTGGGTATGCAAAGTAAAACAAAATCATAAAATACTTGTTTGTCCACGACTAACGTATAATATACTCATTATGCGTTTGTTTCTTTAATCATAATGAGATCCATTATTCACAGCTAGTTTATCTAGTAGTCCCTTCTTCCATTATTCACTACTACCAAGTAAAAATTTCATTTTTGAAATTTTATCTAGTAGTCTCTTGCTATTTTCATTATTATTAAATTGAGACGTCAAAATATCGGCGTAAATTATTTTAGGCTTATTTAAAGGATTTGATCACAAAATTCAATTTTTTATCGGTCGTGGACAAAGTATCGTATTCTACTCGCATATAATGGCTGTTGTTCACTCAGATGATTTACGACACTCGCCTATCGGCTTGTGTCGGTAAACTTCATTTTCGTGAAAAACAGCTATCATTATATGCTCATTGAATAATATACTATTGTATGTGTTTAATAAAAACACTATTAGGTACGTAAAATATATTATAAATAAATTCACTTTTTTATGGATGGATACAGCTTGCTTATGACCACAATAAAAAAAATTGTATTAGCCGTTAGGCGGCTATAGTCCCTTGAAGTCATATAAGATATCATTTAACGAGCACGGCTTGGTATAGGTTTTGTATGCCATGGATACAGCTTGCTTATGACCACAATAAAAAAAATTGTATTCGCCGTTAGGCGGCTATAGTCCCTTGAAGTCATATAAGATATCAATTAACGAGCACGGCTTGGTATAGGTTTTCTAGGCCATAGATAGATGCAGCTTGCTTATGACCACAGTAAAAAAAAATTGTATTAGCCGTTAGGCAGATATAGTCTCTTGAAATCATAAAAGGTATCAATTAAGGAGCACGGCTCCGTATAGGTTTTGTAGGCCATAGATACAGCTTGCTTATGACCACAGTAAAAAAAATTGTATTAGCCGTTAGGCAGATTTAGTCCCTTGATTCAATATATTTATTTATTTTATTTATTTATTTTATTTATTTATTTTATACACAAAAAATTTTTAAGATCCGTACCAAATACATCCGTACAGTCCATTTTGAGCATAAGAGCTCATTATAATGGAGTATATATGGAAAATATATGGTACTTTAAACTTTTTCTCCCAATTTTATCTGGATGCCCTCTGCATTTTTCTCCGCTTTTCATCCCTTCGATAATTCAGCTACTCCTCGTATTACAGTTTTCGCATTATTGTCATACGTTAGTTATTCTTTATTGTTTGCCTTATTGGGTTAATACGTTAGCCACATCTACTATTTTTCTTTTTTCATTAAACGGTTTCTTCATCTACATAAGCATTTCAGTTTATGCATATAAAAGTCATTTATAATAAATACAAAATAGAAAAAAAAATGTAAAAATTAAATAAAATGCGAGAAAAAAAGCATTTCTGACACGCACGAAAGTCAAAGCCAACTTTTTTCTTGAAGTCATATAAGATATCAATTACCGAGCACGGCTTGGTGTAGGTTTTGTAGGCCATGAATACAGCTTGCTTATGACCACAATAAAAAAAATTGTATTCGCCGTTAGGCGGCTATAGTCCCTTGAAGTCATATAAGATATCAATTAACGAGCATGGCTTGGTATAGGTTTTGTATGCCATGGATACAGCTTGCTTATGACCACAATAAAAAAAATTGTATTCGCCGTTAGGCGGCTATAGTCCCTTGAAGTCATATAAGATATCAATTAACGAGCACGGCTTGGTATAGGTTTTCTAGGCCATAGATAGATAAAGCTTGCTTATGACCACAGTAAAAAAAAAATTGTATTAGCCGTTAGGCAGATATAGTCTCTTGAAGTCATAAAAGGTATCAATTAACGAGCAAGGCTTCGTATAGGTTTTGTAGGCCATAGATACAGCTTGCTTATGACCACAGTAAAAAAAATTGTATAAGCTGTTAGGAAGAGTTAGTCCCTTTAAGTCATATAAGATATCAATTAACGAGCACGGCTTGGTATAGGTTTTGTAGGCCATACATACAGCTTGCTTATGACCACAGTAAAATAAATTGTATTAGCCGTTAGGCAGATATATTCCCTTGAAGTTATATGAAGAACAATGTATTTTTGATTAAAATCTAGCAGTTTTATTTAAATTGAGGTTATGTTTTACTACTGTCACAAAAATTTGCGTTCAATTGAACATCTACTCACAAGTACTTTTCAGTAGCAAATTATTTCCAATTGAACACAGTGATTATCGATTAATCTGCCTATTGACGATTGGAGCATCACGGATTCTATCTAGTGGAAAATTTCTAAACTGAACTAGCTGAAAATTTGACGTTCGAAATTGTTGTAAACAATTTTTGAACTGTAAACACAACTTTTACTTATCAGATTGCTAATAATTGTAAATAATTTTATTTTTGGATTATAAAAACAATTTTTATTTACCGGATTGCTAAATTTTCTTTTATCACATTTGTGACGAGTGTCATTTTGTCGAGAGGCGCTTACTCTACTTTTACAATCATAAATATCTTTGACTGTCAGAACGTGATCGAGTCTTCGATGTATAAGATTCATATTTGATTTAAATAAGAAACAAATGAATCTGATTCAATTCAAATAGAAACCTAATACATCGAAGACTCGATCACGTTCGAATCGAATTCCCAAATAGTTCCCCAGTTTACTATGGAAAAGCCTAGCGATGACCCTTATTGACGATTGGAGCATCACAGATTCCAAATCGTGGAAATTTTTTAAACTGAGCTAGCTGATAATTTTACGTTCGAAATTGTTGTACAGAATCCCAATTTTGAACTGAATACACAATTTTTACTTACCAGATTGCTAATAGTTGTAAATAACTTCAATTTTAGATTATAAAAACAATTTTTAATTACCGGATTGCAAAATTTTCTTTCGCCGCATTCATTTCTTTAGCAAGCTGTATCTGGCCTACAAAACCTATACAAACCCGTGCTCGTTAATTGATATCTTATATGGCTTCAAGGGACTATACCTACCTAACGGCTAATACAATTTTTTTTATTGTGACCATAAGCAAGCTGTATCCATGGCATACAAAACCTATAACAAGCCGTGCTCGTTAATTGATATTTTGTATGACTTTTAAGAATCCTAGTTGGATCTAGAATTTTTATACTTGTGCTGGTGATGGTTTCTTGCACCAATTCTTGAAATTACAACTTATACGTTTAACTATTGCTCCGCTTTTCGTATTGAAAATGTGCAGCTATTGGCTAGAAAACACGAAAAATATCCGTATAAATTTATCCCAAAGAATAGTTTTACATGTTATTAACTCATTCAAATATTTTTTCGGGATAAATACTGTCATGATAGTTTTTTCGGGATGACATAAAAATAGCATGATAGTTTATTCCGGGCTGACACTAAATAATGTCAGGATAGATATAATTTTTTTCTATGACAGGTAAAATATCGTGATATTGTTGTATCATTATATATTAGTGTTGCCAACACACTTTTCTGGGATAATTTTCGGGCTAACTTCACAGACATCTCGTGGTCAAAGTTTCGTTTGTCACGATAATGTGCTAATCCACTTAAACTAGTTCTTCTTTCCTTTATTCTTACCACAAGAACCGAAAAAGTTCACGACTTGTGCTGGAATTCTGCTTCGCAGCTTTGTCAACATGAGATTTAATGCAACATCGACGCTGCCTAAAATCATTTCTCGCCGACAAAGTGTACCTACCTACAGTTGCTTTAATAAGACTTAAAACTAACTTGAACTAAGCTTGTAACAATTTTATATTTATGATCTTAATTTTAGCGACTAGTCAATATTTAAATCTGTACGAGCCTTTTTGTTTGAATTTGTTAGTAGTATATCGAATCTTCCTAGCATCGAAAGAAAACTGCTCCAGCGTGTTTTGTAATCACTTTTCAAATGCATTACTTTTCCCAAAGTTATAGGAACATTTCGGTATATAGTATACCCTAATCGATAGTAAAATAATCTGAATCCTTGTCACTTGTACTTGCTTCATCACTGACTATGGTATTTTGTTCTTCAGTGCAATCATTTTCAATTTGAGTAGATCCTGGATAAGTTGATAAGTTGTATAGAACCAATATAACAGCCAACGGAATGGCGTTGGCAAAGCATAGTTGTTGGTCAGCAGCTATAATTTTGCCCACCAGGGATGCCGGCTTGGAACCACAATTACACGTAAGATTACCGGTTTAACCCGTTTGTCTGCCTTCGGCTAAGAACCGACAAAAATGTCTGCCGGTTGGATTTTAGAATTTTATTTGTCAAACGACCTTCGAAAAATGACACGTTCGTTTTTAAAAAATAAAACGAATGCCCCACTAAACACAAAAAACTGCAGGTGTGTGACTTCTGTATATTAAGTATTGAAATTCTGGAGACGAATTCAAAGTCAACGCTATTACAAAGAAATATACTAACGCCACCTCATCCTCGGCCTTCTATAATTTTATTATTTTTATTGAGAAAGGTTTCCCACAAACATCACTTTGGCGATTCGTATTTTTTTAGAATAAAGAAACTCCTCAATTCTTTCTAATTTATTTATAAATAACCTTCAGGCCCATAATATGTATATATCCAGTGGAGTATAAATACATATAATAATATTATAAACGTAATAATAAAATTCCATTTTCTATTAAACGAACCCTAAAAGGAAGTGAAATATGTGTATTATACTTGACTCGTATACACGATGTGTGAGGCGAATGCACAACCCGAGTTGTATCATACCGAAGCTAATTTTGTTTAGCTTTCTTGTCATTTAGTTTTTTGAATAGGTCTCTTGACAAATTCAATTCTGTCAACTGGCGCAAGATCGGGAAAGAATTCCTTAACGAATAGTTTACCACTAGATTTCTTTTAAACCAAAATATTTCTGTTTGTTGTGGTGTCTGTGAATCTCACAGAAAACTGTAAGTACTAACCATTTCCACTTCGTCCGCTTCGTGTTACTTCCGAGATTCTATGGAAGGATGTTGAGACATGTTCCGGACCAAATTCGAAAATTTCCACAATAGTGCAGTGATTTTTGTTTTATTACTAATACTCTTTATTAAAATATAGTATTTTCAAGGGTGGCAAATGAATATGTCCTGTAAATCAGTTCACCTCGCCCAATGAGGCGGTTACATCTTAACAGCGAACATAATGTGAAACGAGAATTATTATATTTTATTCTATTTTGTTTCCCGTCTTATTTTGGCACATTGAAGCAAAATGGATAGTATTTTTAAGCTGACATCAAAATATGAATATTCTTGCACAAAAAATTATAATTCGTCTGTAAAAAATCCCGCTTCATGTAAATAACATTTATTTATATAGCTTATATTCAGATTTATTTTGTAAAATTGCGTTTTAAGTTTACTTGCGTTGTAAGTTAACGGTAATAGTAAGAATCTTGAAGATAATCACCTCTATTATTATTGACGAGACGATGAACAATCAATACTACTCTGCGTTGGCTTTTTGTTTCCTCATTTGATATTAACAATATGAAAAACGAAAAGGCAACACTGAGTCGTATCGATTGTCGATCGGCTCGTCAATCATAATACTTAATACAATCATAATACATACTACAGTACATAATATATATAAATATTTCTAGAGATGTAAATATAACGGTTTAGTTTCTCTAAATCTAGATTCTCCAGCCGATAAAAAAGGGCGTGCTGGCTCTATTTCCTTTTTTTTTAACTGGTTGTTACAAGCTCAGTCATCCGACCAATACTTAGTCGGAATATAAAGCTTTACTGTTATAACCGTTATGCATTACGTTCTTAAAAAATTATAGAACTTAAAAGTAGTAGTAATTAGTGATTTTCCTAAAATTATAATGTGCAGAGTACAGACTGTACTCCTTGTTCGTCAGAGGTCGTGGAAGTTATCAAACAAACACCAAAACAAAAATCAAAGAAGCTGTAAATTGTTGTATTTACATTACATTTCGTTTATAATAAAAAAAAACTTTATTCGCTTAAAGCTTTTTTCCAACTTTTATTTTATATCCAAATTATGACGATATATAACGTAATGTATGTATGTGCAGATCAATAGATAAGATAGATTGATGTATGGATGAATTGAAATAGATTGTAAATCTCATATTCAAGTTGCTGTCGTCGTCGTCATCGTCGTAAAAATCTGACGAGATATATAAAATTAGAATACATATTTTTCACTTCTAAATGGAAAATTATGTTTTCCTTTACATTTAATACTCTTGTATGTATAATAAAATAAAATTCATGATTGGAAAATTCTTTTATATATTACGACGATGTGAAGATGATGTAAACAAGTGTTTTATTCATAATGTAATGTTATTTGATAATAGAACACACGACATTTAACAAACAAGGTATAATAATAGTTACCAAACCAGGTCTTGCTTATATTATGTGTAACCCGAAATGATTAACCTTCGACCAAAACGATTATTTTTCCGTATATCGTATATGTATGTGTTTTTGGCTTTTTTTAACGAAGGCACAAGTTTTATTCAAATATATATATATAAAAAAAACACACATTTGTGTAATCTCGGTACCCCTCATCCCCATTCGACTCATACCAATTAGCAGTATGTTTCTAAAGTATGTAAACAAACATAACAAAACAACTTGTCTATTATTACGATTTTATGTTCGTTTGTTTGTATGTGGCGTATTATTTTCATTCCAACAACACCATGAAGACAATGTACACAAAAAAGCTTCGCACAATAAGCTTTCTTATTTTAAATGACATACAAAACAAAAAAAAAATGTCATGATATTTTATTTATTATATGCATAAGTATGTATGTGTATGAGCGAAAAGGGTTAATTCGCATATTTTCTCTTTCCGTTGGTATTGTTCTGCTACCTTAAGGTGATATTTTAAAATGTATATATACAAAAGCTTTATAAATCTAGATGCTTTTCTTTATATTCAGTTTAAATAATTGAAAAAAAATTTAAGAAAACGGAAAGGTACACAAAAAAATTGGAAATTTACTTTTCCTGTGCTTTTTACTTTTTCCACTTCTGAATGCTGAGCTTTGTATATTATACACATACATATATAACGTTTTATAGTAAACCCGCAAGGGGCATTACAATTTTTTTTTTTTTTTTTTTGTGGAAGAAAATGTTATTTTAATGGAAGAGAAAATTGAAAATTTTCGTATTTGGAAGTTTCCTTTGTTCTATTATTGCTAACTAAGTTGACTTCTATGTGAATATGATAAATTTGATTGAAAGCTTTTAAGAGAGGTTATGAGCTTTTAAACGTATGAATTTAACAAAAAAATGTATGGCCACACTCACACGAAAAAAATGCTTTTACTCATATAATATAAACCTAATAGCATTAAGTTTGAAATTCATTGAAATGAAACGAAATATTCAACCATTACGGAGTTCTCGCGATTCATGTCTCTGGAAATGGAATTTATATTATTACATTTCCAAGTCTATACATTTTTTTTTTTTCTGATGAAAAATTCTCTTCGTGAGCATTTTCATTTTTATATCGTTTTTGATGTAAAAATTCCATTGACAATATTATGTATGGGTAACATTGAAACATCATTTCTGGTTGGATGTTACAAAGTTTTATTTTTTTTTGGCTATGCGGCGAGACATTAAAAAATGTTAAAATTAAAATTGGAAATTTTTTGTTTGAATTCGAAAATATGTACCTGGCGCAATTCAACAGATTTGAAACGTCAATGACTTGTATTTATATTACATCGTATACATGCAAGTATGGCATAATCAAATTAATTGTAACCTATTAATTTTGCGCGAATAATTCTACCAACTATTTCTAAATATTAATTGACTTAATCAATTGCGAAAAATAATGTAGAATATGTATTAAATTTCCAGATATACGAGTATGTTTATATGTAATGTGTCGAGAGATGGAGTTCCATTTATCACCTATCCTTCGACATATTTTTCCAACTAAATAGATACTTTTATTCATTGACACGAAATAAATATACAAATATAGATTCTTTTGACGGATTTTAACCGTTCATGTACATATATCTCATCTGCACAACAGAGGGAAATTGTGTATAAAACAGCACAAAGAGATGGTGGAAAATGTGTTTCGATATAAAATTAAATTACTATCATTCAATCATTTCGTTTCTTCTGATGGGTTGTGTCTGTGCATATGTGTGTGTGTATTTTTATGTGCGGATGCAATCTCAAATGGAATGGCGTGCACACTAAATGCACACACACAATGTAATCGTAATTAAATAGAAAACTATAAATAACCATAATGATGATGACCATCTTCAATGTACATTTTGTATATACACGAACTAACCGTACATATCAATGAGTTTCTTGGTATAACGCTTTGTTTTTAATTAATTTCATCTGCACTTTGCATTTCGCACAAACATTCAGTGAAAAATGTTAATAAAATATATTCAACTGAATAATTTTGTTTGATGCACGTTTTATCTTGTTTTACATATGTTTCAAAGTTGTTTTACTGGTTAATGAAGTTTTTCATTTATAAATGAATAGAATTCTTTGAAACATAATTTTGCTATCTTGTCATGTCGTCGTCGTCGTCATCGTCTTTGCCATGTTTGTAATATATTGCACAAAACCTAATGAATACGTTTAGTGCATATTCAAAAAGAACGGCGGCTGCAGATTGAGCAAATCGGGTTATGAACCTTAGCTAAACAAAAGCAAGTATGCGGTACCTATGTCTTAAGAAAGTGCTTACATATCGTTTAACATATTTCAACTACCTCTTAAGGCTATTTCAAATACATACACATAAATGTAAAAAAAAAATCATAAAATAATCAATTTTGTTCTGAAAAATTCATTCAATACAGAAAATACATCAAAGGATTTAAAAACATGAATTGGATAGTTTGATTTCCCACATGATTCTTTTGCAAAAAAAAAAAAAACCGAAATAAGCTTTCTCAATCCAAACAGAAGGAAAAATAGGAAAAATAAAATTATCCACTCATTCTGACTGGCTCCCCCCACTTTATATATATATATTCTCCGCAGAGTTTTTTGATTTTTTCCGATTTTCACTTTTGGTCAAACATACCTACAAACAAAAATGTATTGAATTCTTTAGGAATTTGGAATGTATCACCTTTAAATAGTATACAAGAAGAGCGAAGTCAAGTTAATCGAGCCACTCAAAGCCTTGTCTATATAGAATAGACGATGACAACAGTTTCTTTTTTCAAATTATTAGACGTGGTAAAAAGTTCAATGCCTATACACAGTAACAATACATAAGGTAATGGTATGGGTGTACTGTATACCACTGGCATAAGGTAACATACTATATTTAAGAACATAAAAAACAAATTTATTATTTCATTTTCATGAATTTTATATATATATATATATATATATATATATATATATATATATATATATATATATATATATATATTTCCGACCTTCCCAATCTCCCCATATATCGACATTTTCTTTCCCCAATTTTCCAAATCTATATCTAATATCTATATATGTATGTACATATTTAAGTCTAAGTGTATATACGGAGATGTACATATATACTCGTACATATAATCTAAGAAGAGAAAAGAATAAAACCAAAGATGGAAAATATTTTTATTGATTTCTATATAAACTAAACATCTCTAGAGTTGATAAATTTATGATGAAGATTAGTTGTATTAGAAAATAATACTACAAACACAACGTAATCATAAAATAGATAAAAAAAAAAGTTTGATAATCTTATTCTTTCTAATTTGCCATCGTAGTTTATTGGTTAAAATATTTAGCTTCCAAGCTTAAGATGAAGCATAATGAGGATGGATATATATTAATTTGAAATTCTTTAATTGTGTTCTCAATAGGGAATAGACAGAGTGAAATATTAAACAGTTAAGCCAAGCTGCTTCTTTATTCAGGCTTAGGGGAAAATATAAACGTCATGCAGAATTAAAGTTAACATTTTTTTTTTGTAAAACTCCAGTTCAGTGCAAGTTCTCTTCTACTTTTATGAAATTATATAAAATTTCAGTTCAAAAGTAATTTGAGCTGGGACGGATCTGTAGCCGCCCGTCCTCGATTTGGCTACTCCAGGCGTAAGGTAGGACGGTAAAAAATAAATCAAGAAACAAACAATAATTTGAGCTATTGACGTTTTTAAAGCATAAAAACAACAACGTTTTTAACAATTTATTGCGTTTGTGGAAGTCAACATTAGGCTAATCCCCCAACATTTAATGTGGTACAACTGATTTTCAAACTAGAAAACAAATATTTGCCAACCTTCATTTTGGATAGACGCGTCTAGCAGCATTCACTGATCTATAACTTCAAACCGATTTATACGTTGCTGTTACATCTGTTTATATAAAAAAACGCAAGAGCTAAGTGTAAAAAAAAAATTACGGTTTCTTCCAATCGGCTTTGTTAAATAAAGTAAGGCTGGAAGACAATTGAACAATTCTCAATGTCAAAGATGGCAGAAAAATTAATCAAGTTGAAACGGGTGTTAACTAATTGTCTAATGGGGCCTCCTGGCAATTTTATTTTGTGTTTTTCGATATTTGTCGCGGTGATTTGTATTTTTGAAAAATCGATGGCTCTTATTGGAAACCATTCATTAGAACATCCATGTTGATAGGAAAGTTTTTAGAATTATAGTAAATTAATCAAACTAAATAAATCCTCCATTACGTTCCTTTATAAGGGCGAAAAAAGAGAATAATGTACATGAGGGCTGGCGAGCAGTGAGGCAACTGACCGAAACAAAATCTCGTGAATTTGTGAAATTTATAAAATAATTATATGCCTTTATAATGGTAATTTTGACGTTTTTTGAGATATGACGCAATGAAATTAAATGTTTGCATTTACATATTAATTAATTGGTGTTTGAACACAAACACAGTCTGGACAAAACATGTCATTGATCTGACTTTTTACAAAAATCCAAAGGGGATCTCTTTAATTTGTTTTTAATTAACGACCTTCCACAAATCTATTGTGATTTGAAACAATTTTGACTGAGTTACATTGCATTTTTTTAACGAAGCTTCTCTCTTTTTTGGAGTGAAAAGTTTTTGACTGGTATTCCCGGAGCCAATATATTACGCTTAATCAGTTTAATGTAAAGCGTAGAGCAAAAAAATTTGGAACGGTAACCTTGAAAGCCAAAATACAGTCCAGTTAACTACATCCAAAGGTTGCCAAAGATAGCCGGAAATTTAATACATTTTGACATTTGGATCCTATCTCTCGTATATTTTGCTGCAAACACAACGAGTCGTAAATATTGCTATACAATTCATCACTCACACGACTAAGGCGCCCTTTTTTATATAGCGGAGATTTGAATAGCTAGAAAATAATGAATTCTCCGTTTCCAAAGGTTTATTAAAAAATGTTCCTGCTTTTCTTGAATATGTCCACTTTTTGTGGAATATTTTTCCATTTTCCAGAATATTTTAAAAAAATGTATCGATAAATAAACGTCGTTTTATGAACTAGTTTATCACATTTCCATTTATTGAAATCTGTTATTATATTTACTGTGAGAGGTACCGCTTGGCTCATTATTCACGATTATTCACTATTCGCTGATGAATTATAAATTCACTTATTTTTCACTCATTATTCTCTTATTATTTCATTATTCGGTCAATATTCACACATTACTCACTCAATAATGTCTCATTATTCACTTATTATTCACACTTTTCCCCCTCATCTTTCAGTATGATTAATCATTCATTATTCCTAATTATTGATTCATAAACTCATTCTATATTTACTGATGAATTCATTCGTTACTCCCACACAGTATTCACTCAGTTTTTTCTTATTATCTATTCATTATTTATTCTTTGAGAGAAATGATATTACTCGTCATTCCCCCAGTATTCTCTCATTTTTACTCCTTTTCATTGATTAGTCGATATAGATGCACTCATTAGTTATTTACGGATTATTCGCTTTTATTCACTGAATAATGAATGATGAGTAAAAAATGAATTATTATTGATTAATTAGTGAATAATCAGTGAATAATGACGGAATAATTGTTGAATAATATAAGTGACTTCATATTTCAGCATTCATTAGAGAGAGAGAGAGAGAGAGAGAGAGAGAGAGAGAGAGAGAGAGAGAGTAGAGAGAATAAAGAGTATCTATGAGTAATCGGTGGAAAATGAAAGAGGTAATAATTTACTATGTAATCATTTTTACTGATTATTCAGCTTTTTCCCGCAGCCCGCAATCCCTCTTACATTCTGTAAGGCTGATTTTGGTGTCATTAAATTTGGTGTCAAAGTTTTATTACCAAAAAAATATACGCCCGTAAATTCATCTTGTAGGTTTTTAAAAAACTTAGAACTTTATTTTCAAAATTCAGCATAGGACTAGCTATTTACATCCAACATTTTTTTTTCCATCTAAGCTAACGATTTTAACCGAAAATCCAATATTGGCCTACATACAGATTAAAATCGTTTTACTAATATACACAAAAAGGTTGATGCTTGTTATAACAATTTACTAAAGAAACAATAATAAGTATAAAATTTTTATTAATTATAGATAAATTCATTACTCATTACTGAAAGCTTTTTTTAATGTTAAGCTTAAATGAGCTTCAGCTTCCAAAGGAAAATAAATTGTAAGCGTTAAAATGAGCATTATAGGATTTTGAATTCTAAGTAACATGGTAAAATTCGGGCGAATAATAGGGGATTACGAATTAGATATAAATCATTATTCTGGAATTAAATTTTATCGCCGATTTCAGATTTAATTAGATTATGAACAATTTTGAATAAACCCCTCTTATATTTTCTAATTAGTAAATCATATTCAAATTTAATAGCTCTAGCAATCGTGTGAATATCGTCTGAATTCTTTCAATTTTATTAATATTTTACGCGGGTTACAAAATTGTAATGTATTCCAAAATTGTCCGAACCAAGCCATTATATGTACTTAAAAGGGAAATATGGTTTTAAAGTTAGATCCAGTTCTGATAATGAAACACAGCATTCTGTAAGCATTGCTTATGATATTATAAATATGAACTGTGAATGCAAATTTATCATCAGTTACGATTCCCTAATCTTTTACGTCCGAAACAGTTTTTAACATCCTTGCAAATTTTGTAAATAAGTGGAACATTACTGAACCTCCATTTGATTCATATAACACTAATTAACGATTATCGAAGGATCGTTCTGCAAACATTCACGATTAGAACGAGATTTAATTACAAGATAGATGTTATGGTCACCAGCAAATAAAATTATTTCATTTTCCACTCACTAGGATGGACCCTTGCGGTACACCTGATGTTGGAGTAAAATAATCCGATTAATAAGCAACTACATACATAATGCAATGGAGTATACATAATGCAATGGAAAAGCCTGTGTAAAAAATAATATACTCGAAGATCCTCATTTAACCCATCATAAACATACTTATTCACAAAATCTAATAAAGTTGACCTATTTCCAAGAAATTAAATGGTTGGTTATTCCAATTAATTTGTTATAAATTAGTTTTTCAATTAATTTTGAAATCACGTTCAGAACATCAATAATCTAAAGTTGGAACTAGGCTCTAAATTGGTATAACCATGATATACTTGAATACATTGGAAAACATTGTTTCTTCTAGTGATGTATTAAAAATTAAAAGGTATGGCAGCCAGATCGTGTTTACGGAGATACCCAAAAAAATGGAGGGATTTCACCCGATCCACATCCTTTGATAAGGATCAACCAACGTAACATCAATTGTAGCGGTGGACAGCGTCCTGTCGGAAGGTGCGTTAGAATAAACGAATTTAAAATAACTTCTAAATAAATTTGAGATCTCTTTAGGTTTTCTAACTGTGACAATATTGTTACTCATTGTTTGGGTAGGGTGCCAGCTTTTCTTATCGATTTCCAGTTTTTCTTATTAGATTTGTATTTACCTAAATCATAAGGAAAAGTCTTGTTAGCGGGTGACGTATATACTAATTTACAGCCTTCCCCAAATAACGTTACTTTTAATGTCGATGTGAACATTTTTTTCGAGTTTGATAAAGAGCCTTAGTGGAATTAAGTCCAAATTGTTGCGTTTTCTTGAAATCGGCATTACTTGTAATTTGATTTGCAGATATTACTTCTTGCCATATTCCAGTTATTTCAAATAGTTAGAAATTTTTAACTTTTTACTTGTTTTTATGCAAATACCGTCATCATTCACATTATCATAAGTACCGTTAGTACCTTAAAAATGGTTTTGTTTGTTTCAATATTAGTTACTTTTGTCTTGAGTAGCCTCCTCGTAATTCGCGGTTTGAACGAAATAATGCTTGCATTGAAATTGCTTTGCAATACCTCAAATAGAAAGCTGGCATATCTCTCTATATATAAAAATCAAAATGCTCCACAGACAAGAATTCTATTCGTGTTTTGATTGGCTGAAGGAGTGGTCACTTGGTTATAGGTTTTGTTTTTTACAAATATTTTGTTTGGATACAGTAAAACCGTTTTACTTAACCAAACTACAATGACAATGTTTTATTTTTGTATTGCATTTGCATCTATCACCGTCGGGCTTTGTAAGCGTAGCGAATAGAAGTCGGAGCTCTCTAGTAATTATAATAAGAGATAATAATTAAAAAACTGGTATTTTAGCCTATTTTTTCAAAAACGTTTATTAAGCTAACGTTTCAAACAGAATTCCTGTTCATCTTCAGAGCTTCTAAAAAATTTTTTTGATATAAAACATGGTATAAACTCAACTCAAAAACTACTTACAATTCTTATTTTTAAATAAAATAAAATTATTAAATTAAACAATATTAAAAAGTTAAAAATTATTTAAAAATATGTATTATATACATATGTAAACAGAAAAAAAAAAAATTTAATTAAAAAATATTTTATTTGATCACATAAAGGCACTTCAAAATAAAACAATAATAAAAATTTTCCGTTAACTAGATAGTTCAAAGCAATGAAAAAATTATTCGAAAATGGCAGTTGAACAATAATTCGAAAAAACATACCAAGAGATTGTCTTTTATGATTAACAATATCAAAAAATTATATTGTGTCATAAAGAAGGATACCAACAGTATAACCGCTGTACTAACTAAATAATTAATTGTTATGAATCAAATGATTATATTTATTTTGAAGATAATTGCAATCCGACTGTTTATTGATACTGTTGGTATCCATCTTTATGTGTATCATTTCTAAAACTCGTCTAGTGGTATGATTCGCTTCTTTTTCAAGAATTTTAACATTTTCCAAATAAATTTCGTGGTTAGTTTCGTGTAAATGTGTTGACAAAGCACTCGTAAGCTCAGAACTCACTTTATTTAGATTCAATCTTTTTGCGTCTCTTTTATGTTGACAAAACCTGGTGTTTAAAAGTTGTTTTGTTTGGCCAATATATGACTTATTACACTCACACACAACTTTGTATACAACATTCTTGTTGTTCCCTAACGATGTCGGGTCTTTAAGAGACGAGAAAAGTGAATTATCAAAACTACTCCATGCCTTTCCAACTGTTTTGAAATTATATTTACCCAAACAGAACCTTATTTTTTCAAAAAATGATTTCACGTAAGTAATTGATACATATCTGGCACGATTGTCTTCTAATGGTGGCACAATCTCTACGGATTGGCTATTTTCTGTGGAATTTTTATGAATCGTTGAATTTATGATAGGGTTTATGAACGAATTTGGATAGCCATTATTAATGAGAGTACTTTTGAGGAGCCGAAAATTAATTTTGTGAAATATTGGGTCAGAAAGTTCTAGAATTTTATTCGATAATAAGCTGACAGTATTTCTTTTATAGGCTAATGAAAGATGAGAATGGAAATTTAGATATCTACCAGACCAAGTTGTTTTATGAAACCAATCCGTAGACAATGAACCATTTTCGTTACGTACAATAACAAGATCTAAAAAAGCCAACCTGTTGTTATTCTCTAACTCTGCTGTAAATTTTATATTGATGTTAAAATTGTTGAAGGCTGCAAATAAAATATCTATTTTATCTGTAGGAATGGCTGTGACTATATCATCAACGTAACGGTAATAAAAAACTGGTTTAAAGTTGACAGAATTCAGTACACTTTTTTCAACAAACTCCATAACTAACTCCGCAATAGCTGGACTGGTCGGTGAGCCCATGGGGGAACCAAAAAGTTGTTTATATATCTTCTTGTTGAATGTAAATTCACAGTTTTGGAGAATTAACTCCATTGCTTCAATATTCTGAACTTTTTTCTTCGAATTCCTTTTAATTTCGGACCATCTCTCATTAATTAATGTTATTGCTAGTTTGCTATCTATGTTAGTAAAAAGTGATACCACATCCAACGAGAGAATTGTGTGATCTTGAGGTAAAACAATATTTTTAATTTTGTCCTTAAAGTCAACTGAATTTTTTACCGCTGTGGAAGATTTTCCAACAGTGTAGTTTAAAATTCGTGACACGAAGGCAGAAAGATGATATAAAGGAGTTCCGATCGAGCTTACTATGGGTCGGTACGGAGCATTCACTTTGTGGATTTTTGGTAACCCATAAAGTCTTGCTACGACACTATAAAGACTTTTTATTGATTTCGCTTCAGAATCCGTTATTCTATTTTCATTATGCCAAGCAGTTACCATAGAATTTAATTTTCTCTGTATGGACACTGTATTATCCTTACTAATTTCTTTATAGACATCCCTATCTCCTAACATGGACTGTATTTTGTCGACATAGTCACACCGATTTACAACTACAGTAGTATTGCCCTTGTCAGCTTTTGTAACCAAAATTTCAGGATGGTCATGCACAAATTTTTTTGAATTTGCAACATCTTTCCTGAAACTTATGTCATCTACCGTTACACTCTGTCTAAGTCCACTCCGATTTTTAAAATTAGTTAAAATATTCACTAGTACGTTCCGTAAAACTGGCTTATCTAATTGTTCGTCGCTATTGTTTATTAACGCGCCTTCAATATTCGCAATAATCTGGACGTATGGTACAGACTTTGCAGAAATTGGCGGACAAAACTTCTCTCCGAGCTTGAGAATGTTTGATACTTTCTCGGGAATTGCAATGTCAGATAAATTAACTAAACAATCATTGTTAGTGTTAAAATTATTGAAACTTGAATTATTGTTACCTGTTTCTGCAACATCTTCATTTTCTTGCTGACTAGGTACATTTACCATATTGTCATATTTTCTGATTCTTTATGTGATCATAAATATTCTTGAAATAAATTTCTGATGTAATTTTGAATTTTCTAAAATAATAAGGAGAAATTTTATTTTTAATAGATTGTAGTTTTTGAGAATTTAATTTGTTTATTTTGTTAATGAGGACGAAGTTTTCAGCAGTTTCTTGGGTGATTATCGCAAAAATAAATCGATCTTCCAGTCGTTTGAAGACGGTCGGATTTATGTTGCTCGAATTTTTCAACAATCTGTTTTTGGGGTAAATTCGTTCTTTGCGACACCTTAATAAGAACAATTTCTTATTTAATGCTTTGGCTAACTTGACGTTTATTTTGAACAGTTCTTTCATAGATTTAACCAGTTCATTCCCATATTTTATTTTCATTTTTTTGAAGAAATTATTTCTTTCCATATTCCGAAATGTTTTGGTACCCAAATTTCAACCAGAATGGGTAATATAATTTAACGAAGAGTATTAGGCTTATATTTATTAATAATTAAAAAACTGGTATTTTGACCTATTTTTTTCAAAAACGTTTATTAAGCTAACGTTTCCAGCTATTGCGGAGTTAGTTATGGAGTTTGTTGAAAAAAGTGTACTGAATTCTCTCAACTTTAAACCAGTTTTTTATTACCGTTACGTTGATGATATAGTCACAGCCATTCCTACAGATAAAATAGATATTTTATTTGCAGCCTTCAACAATTTGAACATCAATATAAAATTTACAGCAGGGTTAGAGAATAACAACAGGTTGGCTTTTTTAGGTCTTGTTATTGTACGTAACGAAAATGGTTCATTGTCTACGGATTGGTTTCATAAAACAACTTGGTCTGGTAGATATCTAAATTTCCATTCGCATCTTCCATTAGCATATAAAAGAAATACTGTCAGCTTATTATCGAATAAAATTCTAGAACTTTCTGACCCAATATTTCACAAAATTAATTTTCGGCTCCTCAAAAGTACTCTCATTAATAATGGCTATCCAAATTCGTTCATAAACCCTATCATAAATTCAACGATTCATAAAAATTCCACAGAAAATAGCCAATCCGTAGAGATTGTGCCACCATTAGAAGACAATCGTGCCAGATATGTATCAATTCCTTACGTGAAATCACTTTTTGAAAAAATAAGGTTCTATTTGGGTAAATATAATTTCAAAACAGTTGGAAAGACATGGAGTAGTTTTGGTAATTCACTTTTCTCGTCTCTTAAAGACCCGACATCGTTAGGGAACAACAAGCATGTTGTATACAAAGTTGTGTGTGAGTGTAATAAGTCATATATTGGCCAAACAAAACAACTTTTAAACACCAGGTTTTGTCAACATAAAAGAGACGCAAAAAGATTGAATCTAAATAAAGTGAGTTCTGAGCTTACGAGTGCTTTGTCAACATATTTACACGAAACTAACCACGAAATTTATTTGGAAAATGTTAAAATTCTTGAAAAAGAAGCGAATCATACCACTAGACGAGTTTTAGAAATGATACACATAAAGATGGATACCAACAGTATCAATAAACAGTCGGATTGCAATTATCTTCAAAATAATTATAATCATTTGATTCATAACAATTAATTATTTAGTTAGTACAGCGGTTATACTGTTGGTATCCTTCTTTATGACACAATATAATTTTTTGATATTGTTAATCATAAAAGACAATCTCTTGGTATGTTTTTTCGAATTATTGTTCAACTGCCATTTTCGAATAATTTTTTCATTGCTTTGAACTATCTAGTTAACGGAAAATTTTTATTATTGTTTTATTTTGAAGTGCCTTTATGTGATCAAATAAAATATTTTTTAATTAAATTTTTTTTTTTCTGTTTACATATGTATATAATACATATTTTTAAATAATTTTTAACTTTTTAATATTGTTTAATTTAATAATTTTATTTTATTTAAAAATAAGAATTGTAAGTAGTTTTTGAGTTGAGTTTATACCATGTTTTATATCAAAAAAAATTTTTAGAAGCTCTGAAGATGAACAGGAATTCTGTTTGAAACGTTAGCTTAATAAACGTTTTTGAAAAAAATAGGCTAAAATACCAGTTTTTTAATTATTAATAAATATAAGCCTAATAATCTTCGTATAATAAGAGATAACTTGAAGCAAATTAAAAAGTCTAATTTTGAGATTATAGCCTGCTAAATATCGTACTTGTAAGATAATATCTATAATAACAAACAGCACAAATAATATTAAAAAGTTTTAATAATTTAGGGTTTCCTTGCATTTCGTCAACCATACCAACATTAAATGGAAAATTTGATGCTTTAGAAGCCATATTGTACTTCATAAAGTGGCAAACGTGAATGGTTGGGGGATAAGGGAAACAACATGACTCTATTTAATATTGCCTCAAACTTGGAAAATTTGATGTTCTATAAAATTGTTCAGATTTTCTAAACTTCAGGCAAACAGTTAAGAATTTCATCACAAAATTATCTCAGAATTCGAAATCTAGTTTAAAATATTGAAAATATGTTTTCAACCTAGAATTTTTTTAATTTTTGTCATTCAAATAAATTTAACATAATTGCTAAATATAATTTCAGACCTTCTTTAATTAAGATTTGACCGAAATTCAAGAGTTTGAAATTGCAAAGAAAGAATTGGCTACCTTATCTAGAATAATAAAAATGGAGGTGTGGCCAACACATGACTTTCTTTTACGAACAGAGAATTTTAATTTTTTTTTTTTTAATTTTTCAATTTTTAAATTTTTTTTTTAAATTTTTTATTTTTTATTTATTTTTTTTTTTTTTTTATTAGTTTTCTGAAACATTTTGTATTAAGTACTTTTTTCTAAACCTTAATACTTTTTAAGATATTTGCAAAATAAATTTTCTGGATCAAGGGAGTGTCCACTTATGTTTTCGGGATTTCGTTTCTGATAATTTATAGATATATTTTTCTAGATTTTTACTTTTCAATAATTCTAGATTTTAAATTTTCTAGATTTTTCAGGCAAGTGTAGTGATATAAAATTGAAAATGTTTCATTTATTCAAAATGTTTAGATAATCAGATAAAATAAGCCGTTGTTATGAACATACCAAGATGATCTCTTATGATCGAAACACATAATCCCGAAATGTTTAAATCCCGAATAATGAGGCGGTTAAAAAATCCAGAAATTACCAGAAAAAATCCCGAAAACATATTTGAACATTTGAAAACATATATCATAAATATTAAGAACTTTTTAGGAAACACGGAATTTTATAAAATTTTTATAAATTTTAACATTTTGGAGCACTTTGACAAACCGTTTGTGTTACATAGTTTATGTTTCTTCATTTAGCTTTCTGAATAAGATAGCCAACCCAAATTCCAATTCTTTCGAAAATTGAAGTTTCCTAATTCCTCCTGATTCAGATTTCAGTAATATTTGAAATATTATAATAAAAAGATATTTAAAAAACCTTGTCGCTTATTAAACGATTGAAATAACAGTCGGTGTAAATTATTTATAACTATGACTTAACAATTCTTGGTAAAATTAAAATTTGATTTTTGTTTGATTGAGCATTAATAAGTAAAATTATGCCTGCAGCTTAAATTTGAATTCAAATAGATTGGTAATATTTCAAAATTATGTATAAATATGTACGTACAAAATTGTTTAATTTATAGGAAGACTTATTAAAAAACATAAAAAAAACACAAAAAGGTTTCAGATACTTCCACACACACTTTCAATTTATAAAACAAAATTCCAGTAATAATTTGATGGAACCATAAAAAAATTAAAATAAAGCTCGTCAATCAGTAACCAAGAATATTCTTGGAGCGACCAAAATCTTTCATGTGTTTGCCCCTTAAGCTAACATTAAATAACCTAATTTTAACTTTATGATTAGTTACGCAATTTGCGACCAATACAAATTATAAAGAGGGATTTTGAAAAACGGAATATCGTACCCAAACCAAATTGTTTTCCGCAATTTATTAAAATATGTAAACAACTCTCTCGAATTAGAAACGTGAAAGCACAGGGTCAGAAAATTGGTTGGTCGAATTTCTTAATTATAGCTATTTAAACCTAATTTCCATATTATTTATATTTAGGTTAAAAGGCAGTAAATTTAGTCTAAAAGTTTCCAAATCCGACCAGACCAATGAACGATGCTAATATCGCATTTGGAAGGAGCATAATGCTAATTTGATTTAAAATAAATACATTTTTCGACGGTACTAATTAAAATGACCAACTAACCCACTTGATAATACTTAATTACCAACACTGATAAATACTGAAAACTTTTTAGCTACAATAACCGAATTCCTGAATTGGGGAGATGGTTTGACATCATGTTTCAGTAAATCGTGAATTTGAGGTTACTAAATTTTCAACATTTTTTTTTTATCATTTTGACTTTCTTAAGTTTTGAATTTATTTATTGGTATGGAAATCCTTCAACAATACACCAATGGACAATTTCGACCGTAAATAAGGAAAACAAGTTAGATTTAAATCACATAGGAAGCCATTCGAAAAAAGCCATGTATTAGACTGGAACCGAAACTCATTTAGATGTAATCCAATTAAAACGAATAACTATTATAAAAAACTAAAGAAACTAAAAGTTTTAATCAGCTAAAATAAAACAATAAATATTTTATTTTTTAAATATCGTTACTTCTACCGTAATATGGCGATTAAAGATCATTTAATGTATCACTGATATACTCTTTGGCAAGGAAATTCCAAATAAAGAATCATGGTATTTGGCGTACTATTTAGATGATATTTTAACTCAAATAACTGATAACATTAATCGATGCTTTATAGTTTTTTTTAATGGACATGAACATTGTAAATATAAATTAAGTTTAGATTACCTAAAAAAAAATATTTTTATATATTAGTCGTAAACTATAAGGAAATTGTTTACCTAATTGTGTATCATCGTACTAGTTTGAGATAAACTTAATACCAAAAATCATTAGAAATTCATTTAAAGTACCTTGGTACACCAATCAGCACTGTACGTTATAATCAAATTAAGCAACCAAATATTAATTTGTTTTGAAAAACGATTTAAAATTTGAAACCATATTACAATCAATGGTAGCAGCATTCAATGTCAATTTCTCAAATAAATTCTAATTTTCAAGCATGATCAATTTCCAATTAAAATGTTAATGAAATTGAAAATGAAATTTTAAGGCCGAAGTCAAGTTTTAGTAAAAATCGATGTCAAGTACGAATGCATCTGTGGTAATGTCTAATTAAAATATTTAAACTTAATATTTAACCACATACTGGTCAGTCTGTTTGCACACTAAAATGACTAGCTGTCCCGTCTAATAATTTAAGCTTATCTTCTGACAACATAGGAATATCATGTTTTCATTACATTTTAATTCCAAATATTTAATTCAGTTTTATTTGTTTATATAAAATAGCAACGCAGAAATAAAATTCCACAACCGCTTTAGTATGCACCTTACATCATAACGGAGAAAGGTATAAAATCTCTACGTAAAAAAATAAAAAAGGGGGTGGGAGGATGTAGAAAAAGCAAAAAAAAAATCTTTTTATGTGCTTTCTTAAGGCAAACATCAAAATTATTTAATAATAAGTTTCCCAAAAAGACTCTAAAAGATAAAAAAAAAACCTAAGAATTTTCCATATTTTCCTACGCTCTTTTCCCGCTTTAAAGGTATGATAATAACAAAACATAAACAACATAACCTCCTAACCAGGAAAAATACTTTTAATTTAAAAAAAAAAAATACAACAAAAGTTTGGTTTTCTTTCCTACTTTTTAATGTTTATATACATAAGTACTCTACATGCTACATATTATATATATATATGTATAACAAAGTATAATTTTAATTTTAATTATTTAAATAATAATAAGACAGATTTCTAAATTAGTTTTTCTTTTTATATTAACGTACAAAATTTTGATTGATGTTGTTAAAAGAAAAGATACAAATTTTTGCTCTAAAACTTTTATTCGTTGTTGTTGATGTTTAGCTTCCCAAAAAATTGGTATATGCTGCTGATGTGGGTGGTTGCGTGTGGAGCATGAAGATGCACATATACATATTTCCTATGTAAAAAAAGTTTGGTTTGATTTGTACAAAAAATAAAAATATTTAATTAAAAATGTTGAATTCCCTGCGCTGACAAGCACGAAATATTCTTTTTTTATTTTTTAAATTAAATTACATAAAAATATGTTTTATGATTTTTATATATAAATACAAGCATGAGTGATGAATGTTTAAAGGTCATCATAATGTCATCGTATTATTATAAGTGAATACACACTTTTTGATAATAAAAATTCGTTCGCTTTTATAATTCAGTCACATTCATAAAATTGTATGTTGAATTATGATGTTGTGTTTCATACAAACACAGGATTAAAGGTGGTTTACATACCGTAAACTCTCCAAGTCCATTTTAAATAATTAATGAAATATCACACATATGTATATTTAACATGTATGAGACCATTAAAACCATAATCATAAAGGGGACAAGATTTTTAAGGTTTAGGAAAAATACATCCATTACCTAACAACATCAACAAAAATGTTAATAATCATAAAATCAATCCCTTTATTTAATCTAACATCATATTTGTGTACTCCTATAGTCCGTATTGTACATGTTTTAGTTTGTTTGGGGTTCCTAAAAAATAATTAAAATGACTCAACACATACACACGACAGGATCAACAATGGGGAAAAATAATTATTATTATGTTACGGTCCATAAAATATCCTTCATTATATTATCTTCACATGTATTGCATTTGTATGCGCTCTCCGTGTTTCCATCATATTCATCTAAGTACAAAACCACTTGTTCACACTTTGTCAGGGTATCATTTTCCGAACGTCATAAAATAACCCGGATATAATACATTTTTTTTTTTGGTTATGGATCATAGAATTAAGGAAGTGTGTATACGTATTTGGGTGTGGGTACCTTAAAGGAGATGTACATAAATATATATTTTTTTGCTTTTTGAGATACGTTGAATTGGGATGTTTCGGCTGAACGATTTATGTTTTGTATACGTTTGCGGTCTTAAACTTTCCCAAACACACATAAAATATCAAGTACAGTCAGTCAAGTAAGAGCGTGGTCGGGTTAATTTATAAAAAAATTTATTTGGTGAAACTTTCATATTTATAAATATATTGTACACATTACAAACGATGATGCAATTCGGTTAATATTGTGTCCAGTCACCATCGGCGTCGATAATTGCCTGACATCTTTCTACTAATTTGACGGCGTATTCTAGTGGCAACGATCTCCAGATCGCAAGATAGCTGCTTCAAAGTGTATGTGCGTCTTCCACGAAGTTTCTGTTTAATATATGCCCACACATTTTCAATAGGGTTTGCATCGAGCGACTGCGACGGCCAATCCAATGTAACGATGCCAGATTGAGTCTTCCACTCAGTACAGAGCTTGCTGAGGTGTTTAGGATCGTTGTCCTCTTGCAGAATCCAATCTTCATTTTTGCTGATAAACCAACGTTTGGCAGATGGCAGTAAAGCCTTTTTGTAGATTTTAATCATTTTTTCGGCATTTAGGTTGTCGGTAAAGAGGTACAAAGTGCCGAATCCCTGCTTTGAGAAGCAGCCCCAAAGATGCACCTTTATTCCGTGTTTTACGGTCCGCTGAACAAGCCTATTGGTGGAAGTTGACCAGGCTCGCGTGAGGACACAACGTGCCCATACAGAACATTCATCAGTAAAAATGACATTTTCAAAATCTCTATCGATATACTCATGCGCCCAAGCGAGTCGCTTTTTCACATGTTTTCCAGTCAACAGAGGCTTCTTCATTGTGTTGCGCCATTTCAGGTCATGAGTACGGAGATGGGTTCGGATAGTTTCGTAGGATATATCTAAACCTTTTGCCTTTAATTTTGCTTGTCCTTGCCGCAGTGTTAAACCAGGATTCCGCGAAAACAGATTCACTATTCTTTTTTCATCTTTTTTGTCCACTTTTCCTATCGAGCCACGTTCTGGTAAATCATCGACATTTTTAGCCACTTTATATCGCTGTACCCACTTATGTACAAATGCCTTCGACTTTCTCATATATTTAGCAGCCGCTGATTGCGACATTTTGGGACCTTTCGGGTGGGTGCAAAGGAACACAGCCTCGTAGCGCGACGCGTATTTAGCACTCATGGCGCTTAACGTGATTCTCTTTCAAAAGATCAACGACAACTGAATCTTTGTTGACAATGCATCAAGGACAAAGCTTCCCTCTATCGGCTCGCAAAGGAATTAGAGCGAAATCTTTCATTACCTGTCGGTAATGACGACCACGCTCTTACTTGACTGACTGTAGGTATTTAATAAATATATAGGAAATTTTTCACCGCTTCAAAAGTGGAAAAAATTTAATATTTAATACTACCAGTGGGCCAAATCTGATCGATCGTAATATATTTTATCTCGCGGAATTTAACCACCTCAATATAAAATCTTAACCGTGAATTTATTTATTTATTTATTATTTATTATTTACCATTAGAATAACAAAAAAAATTACAGTTTTAACAAAATGAAAAAGAAGAGTTTAAATTGGAGCAAGTTTGCATAATCAACTTTTCCACAAAGAACGTCGCGTGCAAAAATGATATTCGCACCATTGTTGTTTTTTTGTCAGTTTTCTATGTATAAATGATAAAAATTGCTTTTGGATGCTTTAAATTCTGTTTGAGCGTAAGTGTTCGTAAGCAGAGCATATAACACTGGCATATCACGAAAATCGTTCGAGTTCCGTTTGATAAATCCCAGCATTGTGTAAGCAATCCTTCCTAATAACAGTATCAATATGATTGTTGAACATTAGATCTGAGCTGAAAAGCCCCAGATCATTAATTAACTAAATCATCCATCTAATTAATGTTAATATCTAATAAATAACCAAATAACTAAAATTAGTGGATGCTTAAATTTGAAGTTTGTCATTACTTAACATTTCTCCAGATTAAGGCTCATTAGGTTTGAAGAAACTCGATATGTTACATAATATTTTCCTATCTCAACGTATAAACAAAAATAGCAAAGGTCCCAAATGACTGCTTTGAGGTACGCCAAAAAATTCGTGAAGCATTCTGGCGATGTGTCATCAATTTTTACATACACTTTCCGACAAGACCTTGGGCAATTTAATTGCATAATGTCGCAGTTAAATTTGCTAAGCTTATCCAACACTAAACGGTGATTAAGCTTGATTAGCTTTGGAAAGATCATTATAGACTACATCGACTTTAGTTTTATTGATTGCTTGTTTAGTTAAATAATTCTGAAACGGTGCTAAATTAGTAACAGTAGAGAATGTAAGCCTTAATCACCCCTAGGACCGGAACCTTTAGAGGCATCGATATTTAGAAACGTATTCTCTACATTTAGTTGGAAAAAAAAAAATTTGCTCGACTTTTCACTTTTACAATTTTTCAAAACTTACTCTTAAGCGTATTTTGTTGACCAACATTTAATTCGAATTATTTTGGGTTTATTTTTTTTTTTTTCAAGAAATTAGCCAATTTGATTTAATTGACAAAAGTCAACGTATCGAAATAAAATATAAATTTAATATGTAATCTGACTCTAGGGGCAGGTATCATAACCAAGAATTAGAATTATGTTTAAATAAACCCAATTTTTTTTGGGGGTTAATGTTATTCTTGTGGCGATTTATCCTATGCAGTTGTTGTTGTAAATTGGTCAAGGAAATACGCTAAATGTAATTACTATATAGAAATCAGTTTAAGCAAGTAAAATGCTTTCTAAACGTTTTAAATTGGATGAAATTTATTACTTTGAACTTAAAGATTCTTCAGTTCTTTCGTGAGCCATAGACCTTTCCACTTCAACCAGAAACTTGTTCATTGAATTGACGTCTAGGCACAAGTAATCAAAGACCGATATATCTTAGCGAAATTTTGATTATTACAGCTTTCATACCAGAAATCAATCGAGGTTGAAGTGGGGAAAACATTCGAATAACAAGCAATATCAGCGTAAGGTTTATATAATAGATCTATTTTGTAATGTATTTAGGCTATTGGTTAAAATATCAGACCCAAATAGATGTCTTGACTGTTGGGTAAAATATCAATCAGAGACCAATGCATAACAATCATTCGTATTAAATGGGATAAAAGCGTTATCAACCAACCTACAATTCGACTCCGGGAAATTGAAATCCCCATAAATAATCAAATGTGCCCTCTCGTTCATAAATGAGAGTATATTATTAGTTAGACTATCCACGGATTCGTTCTATAAGGAAGTACTAAAGTTATAGGGGACAAAAGGCCGCATAGATAATTAACTGATGTTTGTCTAAGTTTGCAGTCTAACGGCTAAATATACTATCTTTGGGTCGTAGAATAACAGCTGATTAAACCTTTTTTTTACGCACAGGGCACAGCAATTAGAACGCCGTAACCCTTAAGACGTGCACTAAAATTATAACGGTAGTCAACCTGGTTTCGGTTAAAACAATGATATAGTAATTGCATTCCAACACATCTAGGCTACATTTTTACGGGTAAAAAGATTTTAAAAAATTGGCCAAGTTCTTTTGGGTATCGCCCAAAAGGGGATTTGAATGACCTTGAATTGTTTCTAGGTTATAGCTAGTAGGGTTCAAAAGATATTCACATTAAAACAAACTTTTTCTGGTTTTTTTAACATTGAAAACGTTTATACCGAAGGTATCTATAGAAGAAGGGAACGATAAATAAACGACCCCGAAAATGTGCCAAAAAACAAAACAGCCAAGTATGTTTAAGTATTACAGAAACATTTGTATAACAGAGGGAATTGACATTTTTGAGGTTCTACATTGCTACAAATTGTATCACATTCAAACAATTTTATTTAGTCAACTAATATATATATATATATATATATATATATATATATATATATATATATATATATATATATATATATATATATATATATATATATATATATATATATATATACATATATGTATATATATATATATATATATATATATATATATATATATATATATATATATATATATATATATATATATATATATATATATATATATATATATATATATATATATATATATATATATATATATATATATATATATATATATTTAGGAATGAATATAAACAAAGGAGAAATCACAGATCAAGCACAATATGCCCCACACTAACATTGTACAGTCAAACTTGTAAAGTTGGACACCTTTTAATCCTAAATAATTGCCTAGGTTTATCGTTTTTCTCAAGCACTAACAATATTACATTAGCAGTAACTTCGCTGCCTCCGTTTTCGACGAGCCACGGGAGAACCCGTCCTGCCATCATTTCTTTTCAACGAAACAAAATTGAAATTTTAAAATTGAAAGCAATTAAGTTGCAGTGGGAAGCAGAATTGAATAACATATTTTCTGCGTCTTTTTAGTAATTTGTTACTATGCTTTTGTTCGTAGAGAAAGCAAAACAAGACCCACGATGAATTTATTACTCTCGAGTTGATTTATTGTAGTAGTCACGGAATGAATTCCTTAATCACTGGTTGATACCGTGCTGACTCAATAAAATATTTAATACAGTTCAACGAACTATTCAGTATAACGAAGGCTCGCAACGAATTTTTATTCGCCAAAGTGATTCATTACGACGAAATTATAATACGCTAGGTGTTCAAGCGTTAATAATGTAGTTAATAATGAAACGAAATGTACAATTTATTTTGTTTTCACAATTTTTATTTTAACGTAATTATTTCACCCGTATCAGTTTTTTTACAATTATATATCGCGGTTACAATATTGAGTTAATTATTATTTTTGACCACCGATACACAAAAATATTATTTTCATTAATTAATCCGCGTCTAAATTTTTACAAAAGCAAATTTTTTGGTTTTTTATTCACGTCCGCCATGTATTAATAAACGAATTGCCTTATTTTTTTATGTTGGTACTCAACGTGAAGCTGGGTTCAAACAACAAATTATTTTTTTGTGTTTTAATTTTTTTTTGTGTGTTGGCACACGAGAAAAATCGCATGCTAATTTTCGTTGTTCTATGCAAAACGAGATGGAGTCACAGAAAATATCACTCAAGTTTATTTTGGAAAACAATGTTAACGAGATGGGGCAAATATCACAAAATATAATTTAGTGTTCGATTATATTTTGTATACATGTCATCTCGTTAGATGGCAAATGAAATTACGTTACGCAAAGAGATATTTTATGCGTAAACCAAATGTGTAACGTGGTGGTGAATGCATTGTAATTTATATAAACAAATAATTAATTTATATGATTGCAATGCGTGAGCCCACCGCAAGTGAGTCCTCCTCCCTATGAAAAATGTTTATGGCTGAAAGCAAACATGTTTAAGTGCGTGATGAACTGATTTTACATCAGTAGAGCACAATATGCCGTAAGCCGGTTGGAGCCGATCAATTGAAATGGTTTGGTTTTTTCCATTAATTGACACGGTGAATTGTTTCCGAAGGCGTCGAATAACTTTAAACGGCCCTTCTTAAGGTGGAGATAAGCCTGTGCCAACCTTGTCCGTTCTTACGAACACAAAATCACAGTTGGCAAGTGACTTGGGAACAAAAACATCATCTTGGTTGGCTTGCCGAGTTGATTTTGGGATGAGGTTTTGCATTGTGTTACGGAGTTGATCGATAATTGTGTCGCTGGTTGGTAAAGGTAAAAGAGGATTTTCATTGAAGAACTCGCCTGGTAGCTTGATGGTTTGCCCATAAACCATTTCAGCTGGTGAGCACTTCACATCTTCTTTTACTGTTGCTCGGATTCCCAGTAATACGATGGGTATTTTCAAACTCCAATTGATCATGTTTCCTCTGGCCATTAACGCAGCTTTGAGTTGTCGGATGATAAGCCGTTGTACAAATCCGATGTGAGCCAAGGAGTTTTGTTAACTCGCTAAAAAGCTGGGACTCAAATTGCGCTCCTTGATCAGTAGTGATATTAAGAGGCACGCCGAATCGTGAAACGTAGTTGTTGAAGAAGATCAAGGCAATGGTTGCAGCTGACATATTAGTCATGCAGTAGGCTTCGGGGCAGCAAGTGAATCGATCGACACATGTGAGCAGGTAAGTAAATCCATTAGATGAAGGAAGTGGTCCTACTATATCTATATGGATATGTTCAAAAGGACCTGATGGTATTTGGAATTGTCCATGGGATGATTTAGTATGCCGTTGAACTTTGGTACGTTGGCAGGATAAACAGGACTGAGCCCAATGGGTTACGTCTTTGTTCATACTAGGCCAAAAATATCGAGCAGTAATCAACTTACGAGTAGCACGGACACCAGGATGCGAAATGTTATGTAAAGTGTCAAAGATAGTTCGACGCAGTGATTCTACGATAAATGGGTGATTGTACCCAGTTGATGTTTCGCAGATGATTTCGAGGCCAGGCAATTTAAAAAGCGCCAGTTGATGAACCGGAGCGACATTCGGAACCAAAAAATAAATTCTGAAGTTCTAGGTCAGCTTTTTGTGTAATTGCGATTTTGTTTAAGTCGAATTGTGTTTCGACTGCGGCCGTTTCATTGTCTATTGTGCGAGAGAGTGTATCTGCAACAACATTGTCATGTCCGTGAACATGCTGAATGTCCGTGGTAAATTGACTAATATAATCCAAATGGCGAGCTTGCCTCGGATTACGTTCAGTTTTAGACTGAATTGCTCTAGTCAGAGGTTTATGGTCGGTAAAAATGGGTGAAGTCCCGACCTTCGACAAAATATCTGAAGTGTTTCACTGCTAGATATATTGCGAGTAATTCCCGATCGAATGCGAAATATTTTTTCTCAGCATCCGAAAGTTTCCTTGAGAAAAATCCCAATGGCTCCCAACCTTCGTTGTTATACCGTTGCAGCACTGCGCCAACGGCAGTGTTAGACGCGTCAGTAGTTAAACTTAGTTTCGAATCGCTCAATGGATGTGCAAGCAGTGTTATTTTCGCAAGTTCAGCCTTAAGTGACTTGAATGCTTGCTCACATTCGTCAGTCCAAGAGAGATTCTTGGGTGTTTTGGGTTTACGTAGAAGTACGACCAAATGGCTATGAACTGGTGCGAGTATTTCAGCAAGCTTTGGTGTAAATCGGTGATAGTAATTTACCATACCGATGAACCGCTGAATGTGCTTAATTGAGCTTGGAGCTGGAAATTCCCTAATGGCATTAATTCGTTCTTCAGACGGCAGAATACCATTAGGGGTTATTTTGTGGCTCAGGAAAACAAGAGTGGATGCGCCAAAGACGCATTTTGAACTATTGATGTGAACATCGAACTCAGTTAACCTTAGGAAGAGTTGTTCCAGGTGGAGTTTGTGTTGTTCCTTAGATTGTGATGCCACAAGAATATCGTCAATATAAACGAAAACAAAGTCTAAGTTTCGAACGACTTCGTTCATAAAACGCTGAAACGTTTGAGCAGCATTGCGTAAACCGAATGGTATTCGAGTAAATTCGAATAGGCCAAAGGGAGTTGTTATTGCCGTTTTAAAAAACGTCTTAAGGGGAAACGGGAATCAAATGATACGCTCTGACGAGATCGATCTTTGAAAAAATGTTGCATCGATGTAAGTGCATGGAGAAATTTTGGATGTGGGGTATAGGATAACGATCAGGTGTTGTCACCGTATTCAATCGTCTATAATCCCCACATGGTCTCCAATCGTGATCTTTTTTTTTAACCATGTGCAATGGACATGATACGGGAGATGCAGATGGCCTGCAAATCCCTAATTCCACCATATGCTGAACTTCCATAAATGCGGCTTTATGGCGGACTTGATCTAGTCTTCTTGGTCTTGATACAGGCAGATGTCCTGCTGTGACAATGTGATGGAACACATTGTGTCGGACTGGCAATTTATAATTCGGCTCTGCTGTAACTTGAGGAAACTTTTTAAGCAAAGTGCCGTAGCCGTTGGTGATAGAATAATGGATCGGGGTCAGTGTCGACGTGAACCATGTTGGCATTGATTGACAGCTTTGTCGCTGAATCAACCAGCCGTTTATTCTTAAGATCAACCAAAAGTCCGAACTTAAACAAGAAGTCGGCGCCAATGATGGGACGATTCACAGCAGCTAATATGAAAGCATGCGTGAAGGTTCGTTTTAGTCCTAAATCCAACTGAGAGTAAATTCATTTTTAAAATTATGAACTGGAATAACCGAAAGGTCAGCGCCAGTGTCGACTAAGTAGGTTGTTTTGTTTATTCGATCGTAAACGAAAAAGCGTGACGTATTAGGATTATTTCTTAATGGGATCCCGACCCAGTGTTGTGATAGTTTTTTGAACTATCATCGACAACATCCATACTATTGGTGTTGTGAGCAACCGACTGTTGTGACGATACAAAGTTGCATGGTGGTATGCACTTCTTCGCAGCTTTACCAAATTTGACATGATACCAGCATCTGCCGTGACGGCGAGAGTAGTTGCTGGAGCTACGGGATCGTGATCGTGGGCGAGATAATTCTCCTTGTCCTTTTGATATGTCTCGGTCTCGAAACAAGCCGTTCAATTGGACTTCAAGCCAAGCGGTTCTTGATTCCAGCGAGCCAGTATTTTGACTCGTTGAAGGAGCCCGATCAGTCCTAACAGTTGGGCGGGATTGCCGAAAAGATACTTGAGATACACTTGTTTGCTGTTGGCCGATGTTAATAACATCGTACATCCTGTCGGCAGTCTTAGCCAGTGCATCAGTCCCTATTGACTCTGGCTGCGCGACAAGAGCTATTTTAATAATCTCGGGCATCTTCTTTATCCACAGAGATCTTATTATTTTTTCTGTGAAGTTCGTGCCCGCGAGTGTACGGATCCGCCTTAGCGCGTCGGATGGCTTACGGTCACCAAGCTCTTGGTCCGTGATGAGAGCCTCTAACTGCCTCTCAAACGACGGCGCTAATCGTTCCAACAACAAACGTTTCAAATAAGTGTATTGTTCTGTGGTTGGGCGGTTAGACAAAAAATCAGAGATACTGTCGCAAGTCTCCGGCGACAATGACGAAAGAATATGTAGGTATTTTTGCTTTTCCGCTTTAACCCCTTGGAGATCAAATGTGATTTCATCAAGTAAAAACCAATTTTGCGGTTCAATTTTTTTTGTGTGTTTAATTTGTTTTCTTGGGAAAATAGCATCGGCAACGAGAGCCACAACAACGCGGAATTGGAGATCACACAATCGTACACATTAGTGTAAGAATCAAATCAGAGCATCCGCTTGCGTAAACGATTGACAATTCATAAAATAAACAGCAACAGAAAAAGTGCCATTACCATCGAAATATTTTGTTCATATTTTTGGACAGCGAGACACGAGCACTTATCTATACAGTACCACGTTACAAACAGCGAAAAAGAAAGTAAATGGGGGACAATTAAAAACAAAACGGCGATATATATATTTTTTTGGTATTACACGTAACACATTCAAGTGTTTAAATCAACAATATCATTTACAACGAGGAAAAAAGCATTTTGATCAACGGAAACAACGGGACATCAACCACAATAGCAGCAACAGCTATAATAAACAGATAAGGTTTTTCTTACGCAATTTTTTTTAGTGTTCGATTATATTTTGTGTACATGTCATCTCGTTAGATGGCAAATGAAATTACGTTATGCAAAGGGATGTCTTATGCGTAAACCAAATGTGTAACGTGGTGGTGAATGCATTGCAATTTATATAAACAAATAATTAATTTATATGATTGCAATGCGTGAGCCGCTTAAAATAAGCGAGCTAATTTCTCCGGCAACTTTGGCTTCGTTGTAATTTACTAGCGGCTTAGGATTCTTAGGTAAAGAAAAAAATGTTTTTGGGAAACCTAAACTAACAATTTGTTGGGTATTATACGACCAAGATGATACTTGCGCCCTCGATTATCTGAAATGAAAACCAGAACAAAATGTTATTTTTGTAATGAGCCATCTTTTCAAAATCCTATGTATACAGAATAGGAAATGGTTTCGTTCTTTCAAAGAATAGGAAATGGTTTCGAATGAAGTTTAACTGCTATAGATGACGCATCTGATTAAAACATAAATTTGACTAATTAAAATGTGATTTTCTTGTGAATGTAATTATTTCTTTTACTCTAGTAAAATAAAGTATAGTAATCATGAAAATTTTGGACTTTGATATTTTTAGAGTTCGAAAAAGTGGTTTTCGAAATGGTGTCTGTCTGTCAGTCTGTATCCTCTCTACAGCCCAGATGATTTAACCAATCGAACTGAAACTTCAGATTTAAGCTTTTTTGATAAATTGGGAGGTCCCCAGTGAATTTTACTCCAAATCGGCTAACCAGAAATGGCCACTCCCTTGGTCCAGAAAATTTATTTTGCAAATATCTTAAAAAGTTTAAGGTTTACAAAAAATTACTTAATACAAAATGTTTCCAAAATTAAAAAAAAAAAGATAAATGATTAAAAAATTAAAAAATTTAAAACATAGTTAATGTTAAGGAATTTTCGGTAGTCAAGCGAATGACACGAATGTGGAGTACCAATACTTTCTTTTCATTCAGGGTTTATAGACAAACTTGAAAAAAGTTCAATTATTCCTTAATTTGGAATATTTTGAGTATGGGCTGTAAAAGTTGATGGTAGATTTACTCTTGAATTTTTGTTTCTATTTGTAGCATGTTGTATTGTAGGTGGGTATAATTTTCAATATTAAACTATTTCTGGTTAAGGCGTATATTGAACATAGTTCGTTCCCTATTACAAATTTTACATAAATTTCAATTACAAATTAGCTGCCTTTTTGCGAGTTTTATGTTCATTTTTAGAATTGGTTTGAAGAATTTTAAAGTGATATCCAACTTCAGTATAAACGAAGCATAATGCAAGCAATCGCAGAAAAGAACTGCATATATTTACTCAAAGATTTGATCAATAATATAAATGTAAACCAAAAACTAAGAAAAAAAAAACAACACAAAGATAACCAAAAATAAGTTGCCTTTTTTTCAAGTTAACCATCAGCTCTTTCAAATTGTACCAAATCTTTAAAACTATGCAACCGATGTTGTGATGTACTATATTTAAAACCATCGGGAACCAGATCGATTTCACAGTTCCTTCCTGAGATTATCACATACATGCAAACAGAAGAGAAATAATAAATTTACGTTCAAAATGGTGAACGCTACAAAGAACAACATCTTGGTTTTATGACAGATGCTTGGAAGAGTGATTTTTAATCTTGCGATTTCTTTCTTTATCGAGGTTGTCTCTTTTAGTCAATCAAATTCCGCTACACGGAACCACATCTGGGTGTGTATCCTTCCTACAGTTAAATCCTACCCAAATTTCAATATTTCGTCTGTTTCTTTAATCTCGTTCGAACTACTTTGAAGTGATTTGCATGTTTTATTACCTTTCCAAAATAAACGTCCATCTTTCTCTGGTCTATTTAAAGATAAATCTCAGGAATAATAGCTTCAAATGTCGCTCTTTTCTCAATACCTTTTACCCTTTCTCAATAGCTTCTGTGTTGTAAGTATTTTTAATATTTTGAAATATAGTCCAAGCAGTACCATACAGTCTGGTTGAAGACGTGCAAGTTTCCACTTATCGTGTGAAATTGTAACACAACCCCTTTATTTTAGGCTGCAGATTTCAAACCCTTGCAGGCTGCAGATTTCCCTCCATTGAGTTAAGTTATAGAGGTTTCTATTGGGGAATTTTAACTAACATCAGACTGTATGGATTTTCCCTCCATTTAAGTATTATTTCTGTAAAGCTCTTTTGTAGCAAGAACCTAAAACAATTCCTAAAGTAACAGATTTTCAACTGGATTATCCTACATTTTAACGGAGTATAAATATAATGAGAATAGTTTCTTCCTAAAATGATATCATTATTTTTTTGTCGAACTCCTTTAGTATATAAAAGTAGGATCACCAGTCAAAAAGCAACAACACAACTACTCAATTTTTAATTATGCTAACAGAGTTTGAAATCAACAAACATACTTTGCCTATGAAGTATTACATTTTTGAATAAAACTTTATAATACAATTCAACTAAGATCATACGAGAAACCAACGACACACAATTCACTCATAAAAACCACAACTAGGTCAAAAGGAAAATGAAAAATATGTACATTTACCGCATAACCGCATAACCAACATAATAAACTATTTCTGTTTACCATCCTCCATATATACAATAGTAAGAGTACATACCAACAAATTATGTATTCAAATATTTTTATTCGATATGTTTTCACGATTTATGAAAATTCTCTGCACTCATTCAGCACACACACACACACAGACATACATATTCATTTCATAACCGTTTATGTCACATCCAAAAAAATATCATAAACTTTCAACCAAAAATAAAAACTTACACAAGAGCTTTTTTCAATTTTTTGTTTTGTTTTGTTTTCTTTAATTTAATTTAATACAAAAAAACAACGAAAAACTACTAAACAATCTTTTATTTTGTGTGTTATACGATGGCTTCTCTTTTGTATCGTCTTGTTGTTGTGCCGAGGAAGCGCAAGGAAAACAAACAAACAAAAAAAAAAAAAAATTAAGCTTCAACTTTGAGATAAGCTCAACATTTTTATGATCTTTACCAAAATAATAATCATAATATTATTATTATTAGAGTCTCTAAATTCTTATTTATATGACATTGTTTTTCTTATTATTTTCCATTATTTCCTTCGGTTTTTATTTTTTGGAGGATAATTTATGGCGTTGGCTTTTTTTTTTTTTTGTTTGTGTTGTTGGTTTTTATTAAATAACGAAAAGAATAAGAAAACTACTGTCATAAAAAAAAAGCTTGCAGAAAGTTTCATAATTGAATTTTTTTTTATGTTCCTTCAACATTTGGGTAAAAAGTAAAATATGTATATAAAAAAAAAAAATGTCGAAATGGAAAACCTGGAAAATTATTATTTTATAATAAGGAAAACAAATTGTATACACAAATACAAATATGCACGCGAGTATGTATAACTTATTTATTTTATTTTTTCTAAGTTACCTTGAGGGAAAACAATTATACATTTTTATTAATATTATGAAGTTTTTTTTTTTGTATATTTCGTCGAGTAGCTATTTAAATTAAATTCCAGCGAGATGAAAGTTAGTTTTCAAATCAAAGTTTTCTTGTATTTGCATTTATTGTATTTATTTTTTTAATTATATGTATGTATACGGGAATTTTCAATTTTTTTAGTTTGTTTGTTTTTCGTTAACGGCAGAAACCCAAACCGTATACAAAAAAAGAATATTAAGTAAGTGAAGGGTGGGTGCTCTTCTTATAAATCATATCCCTTCTAAATCCCGATACACAAAAAACATTTAATTTCAAATTTTAAAAACTTCATATTGCTAATAAGGCAGAGGATTAACCTAAATTTGAATGTTCTCAACTTCATCAGAGTTTGAACTGTAATTACAGTTTAGTTTAATTCACAAAAATCAATTAATTTCATTAATTTTGAAGGTTGAAATTTGGTTAGATTTTATCTTTCTCTGGAACAAAGCTGGATTTAAATAAATCAGCTACATAGATTTTTAGTAGATTTAATTTTAAATAATCGCATTTTGATAATTTAATGGAAGGAGCCAATTTAGTCTGAGCGAACGGTTTTTTATTTCGCGAAGAAAATAATTTTTCTATAAAAAATTTAAATTCTAAATTCTAATTTCAACTTTAATTATAAAAAAAAAAATGGGGTCGTAACGATATCCCGATATCCCCAAGAATAAAAAATCCCGCATTTAAATCCCGCTTTTTAATAATTAATATTTTATTATTTTTAATAATAAAATTAATTTTATTATTAAATTTGATTACACCCAATCCTCTTTTTACACGATGATTCGGTTCCATCGTGTAAAAAAAAATCGTGTAAAAAAGACGATGTAAAAACAGGTTTAGATGTACTCATTTATTAGCATCTAAAAACAATGCAAAATAATGGAATTACTTTTATCCTTTCGTAATTTCCTTTACAATTGTGATCATTTAAAAACCAAAAATCGTGCAAAAAAAGACCGTGTAAAAAAACGATTGGGTGTATTTGATTATTTTATAGTGAAATAATGAATATTTAGTGAAATAGTTTTTCTGGGATCGATATAAAATATTGCATTTCAAAATGTTGCATTAACAACATATTGCTTTTTTTTTATTAATCTTGCAACTACAAAATGTTGCAATTACAAAATCTTGCATAACAAAATAGTGCAATTATTTTTCTTTTTAGTAGGTGTCATTAATAAATTCTATATAATCCGCTCCTACGTGCGGCACGCAGTGCGACATGTTTGCTGATCCCGGCTCCTACGTCCCCCGAAGTACAAATCTAAAGCCCCTCGGAGGGCTAAGCGGGGGGAGCGCAGCGACGTAAGAGTTACCGAAGCCGTTAGCCTCTACAATTCTATTAGAATAGAAAAATATAAAAGCACTATTTTTCTAGTACACAGTGCACTACTAATCTATATTGAAACTGTTCTTTAAACTTTCATCAACAACTTTTGTTGGCAGTTTTGTCCAGAGCAGACTTTTACCCTATACAAAAGAATGGGTCTGACTACTGCGGTTTAGAGCCAGTACGAAATAATACTGCAGCCTCCATCCTTTCCCATTAGGTTTCTAATTTAATTTGCTGTCGAAAACGAGACAAATATATTTTTCGATGAAAATCATCATTATCTCAGTTTTCAATTACGCATCTAATAAGATCTACTATGTGTCTTTCCATTGTGAACGTTTCCCGTCTTAGTTATATGAATATATCCTTCAAGTTAGTCCATTTGTTAGGAATGTGAGATAGTTCTAGGCTACTTTTGAAAATCACTTCTAACCAAGAAATGGTTAAGTCAATAGGTCTGTTATAATATAGTCTGTTCGATATCCGCAATGATATTACCATGAAGTCCGGGTAACTTATCAAATTTGGTTTGAACTATTTATCGCAAACAGAATTTTCTTTCTATTAATAATATGACATACGAGGCTTCTTGCCCTATTACCTTGTATAGTCTAGAAGATCAATTCTTGACACTTCCTAATTCATATTTGAATGTTTTGAGGACTTCCTTATAGTAGTCTCAGACCACAGCAGCTCTGATTTCCTTGCTTTTTTAAAGAGTCTCTTTCATTTTTCATTGGTTTGTTGAATCTTCTAACATCACCAAGGTGGCCGAGATTGACCCATACGCCTAGTAGAGGACTAAGTGAAAAAGGGCCTATCATCGCTTTAATAGAAGCGTTGGACAGTTTCTGGAAATTTTGGCACCGGGACTGGAAGTAAATTACCCGGAATAGTTCTAGAGGTGTCCTAATCGAGTTTTAGGATATATCATGTCCATTTCAAATTAAAGATAATAACGGTAAGAAGAAAGGTCTTCCGGAACCTTCGTTTATAATAGACTATTCATCATAAAGTTTGAAACAAGGGTACTATATAATACTGGAGGTATCCGTTCATAGTTATAAAAGACAGTTTGTTGCTTATGTTGCTTATATGAAGGTTAATACATAAAATGTAATCAAGAAGTAACTCACCTCGCTCATTTAAATTCCCACTTCCCCAGATTATGTGATGAAAATTTACATCGCTTCTATAATTAGATTGACCGATGGAATGTTAACCTTCATATGCCGGGTAAGCTGATATTAACCAGAGGTTATGTTTGTCGATCTAAATTCTAACCGCTGCTACATCTCCATTGTTGTAATTTGAAAGCAGAAAACAGCATAGACAATTTTTAAAAAGAATACACGACTAAATCTAACCTTACTTTTTCCACGAGCATTAATCTAAGCTTGGGAGTCTTGAGCCCAGGTCACCGGTCTCCAGTGACGGTTCTTGGATCAAGACAACTTTGTCACTTCTTTTAAAATTTTGAGCAGAAGAACGGTTGGTGATGCCTTACAGTGATAGAGGTTGATGTGAAAAAATCGTAGCATTCTTAGCTGTCCGCGTCCTCAGGACGCTCAGATGAGCTTATGCGTGCCCCATTCGACTTCGGTGCCTCTACCCTGTCCGTATCTTTAAGCAGGATTTCAAAAATGCATTTCAAAAAGTTTCTGAAGGAACTCACTCTCAGACCCCCGGTCGAGAAAGGGGATCTCTTCGCTAGCAATAACACCAAGGCTGTCTTCAGGCCTTACCTCCCAAGTCTCTCCACTGTCTGCTTATAGAGGAGCAAAGATCTCTTATCCGGCATAGGCAGTGAGTTTAACTTAATTCCTCTACCAAGCCCCATCTATCCTTTTCCATCTTGTTTTCCGGCAAAATATTATTAACCTTTGCTAGGGCCCTCCAGCAATTTGGTTCGGCTGCATTTTTGATTGCTCAGGTTTGGTGACCCAAGTCAGAATCTTTCAAGGAACTTCACACCTGACCACCGAAATTGTAACATAAAGTGCATCGAGTTTAAACTTATTTGTATATCCTGCTTGAACTTTGTATTTGTGAACACATTCTATTATTTTTTATAGCTATCTTGTTATATAAATGTTTCAACTAATTAGATTAATAGTCATGTGTAAAATCATCCACAAACAGCGTACATATGCGTAGGTTACATTACACGCAAAACAAAATTTAAAAATCATCATCACAACACATTTATCTCCATCACAAAATGTAATTATTTAACTCACCTCTTCTTGCAATACCGTCCACTTGTACGTATGTAATGTATACATTATAAACAACAACGAACATACAGTGCTGGTAAAAAAAAATTGGGCAAACAAATTTATTGCAAATTGGAGTCTTTTTTTGCTAATATTACAAAACTTTTGAAAGCAATTGGTTTATTGTTTCATTTTAAATACATGTATGACGTAATTTTTTGAAATAAAAATAGACCTGCAATTTAGGGGCAAAACACCGAACAATGCCAAAATATTCAAAATACGTTTGATTGGAGTTAAAGTAATGTAATAAATTAAACACTTATTTTTTATTTTTGTTTTTTTATTGATTTATAGAAGTTCAATCTTTCATATTAATATTTTGTTGGACCGCCTTTTGCTTTTATTACAGCGATACACCTCCGATTCATTGAATTTGATAAATTTTTCAAAGTCGCAGGAGATATGGATTCCCAAATCATCATCAACAAACTTTTTAAAGCTTCAATCGATTCTGGGCGCTTCCTTACTACTTCTAGCTTCATTATAGACCAAATATTTTCAATTGGATTTAAGTCTGGACTATACGGGGGCCAGCTCAACACATCGATACTTTTTTCTTCGAAGTACTTTTTTACCTTTAAAAGACGAGATAAGAAAAAAAAACAAGTTTTTAACAAATTATTTATGTTTATCTGAAAGCCAATTTGTCTATCTACAATTCAAAATTAATAACTCACAATTTTGGCGGTATGGTACGGAGCGTTGTCCTGTTGAAAAATAAATTTGCAAGTCTCGCCAAAAAGCTCTAACGCAGAAGGCTCAAATTCGTTCTGAAGGACCTGCAGATAAACAGCTGCTGTAACGCTGGAACTAAGGAAGCACAATCGACCGGTTTCATTTCCAGAAAAGCATCCCCAGACCATAACTCCTTCTTTTTTCGGTGGAAGTCTTAAAAGACATTCGTTGCTAAGTCTCTCGCCAGGTTTTCTCCTTACGAGAATTCTTCCATCTCCAACATGCAGCTTGAATTTTGATTCATCGGAGAAAATCACATCATTACACATCTCTGGAGTCCAATTAACATGCTCCTGGGCCCATAGCAAACATTTTTTTTTCACTAGTAATGTGAACTCAGGCTTCTGGACTGGTTTAAGTGCTCTCAAACCAGTTTTAACAAGTCTTTTTCTCACTAAGCCGGCTGAAATTTTTTTTTTTCCCGTTGCTCGCTCCAGATCCTGTCTTATGTCCGATGAAGTTTTAAAACGGTTCGGACGACTTTGTAATAGTATAAAACGATCTTCCACTGGCGTTGTCTTTCTGGGCCTTCCAGAGCCTTTCTTTTTTTGTGTACCGCCCATCTCTCGATTTTCTTTAATATTCCACGCGACAGTACTTTTAGGAATGTTTAATCTTTCACCTATTTCACGCGTGGTTAAATTTTCTCGCGCCAAAATCAACATATTGCTTTTACTTTGGTCACTAACTTTTCCCATTTTTTTAACTAAAACTGCACTTTATTCTTTATTTGTCTAGGATCACTTACAAAATAACTTAATCTTACAAAATATGCACTATTTATACTCAAAAAATAAATTACACATCTGCACCCTAATGACGGCCAAGAACGGTAGGCGTAAAAAAAAAATAATTGCTTGCCCAATTTTTTTGCACATCAGCTGCGGGGTTCTACCGGTGTAATAAAAGCAAAAGGCGGTTCAACAAAATATTAATATGAAAGATTAAACTTCTAAATCAATAAAAAACAAACAAAAAAATAAAAAATAAGTGTTTAATTTATTACATTACTTTAACACCAATCAACGTATTTTGAATATTTTGGCATTTTTCGGTGTTTTGCCCCTAAATTGCAGGTCAATTTTTTTTCAAAAAATTACGTCATACATGTATTTAAAATGAAACAATAAACCAATTGCTTTCAAAAGTTTTGTAATATTAGCAAAAAAAGACTCCAATTTGCAATAAATTTGTTTGCCCAATTTTTTTTTACCAGCACTGTATCTACTAAAATATTTAACAATCAAAACAAAGCAAATTTTCTTCAAATGTTAGTTAAATTTTCCTCCTTTTCGCTTTTCAAAATCCCGCGTTTCAAAATCCCACTTTTCATAATCCTATTGCTCAAAATCCTGCTTTTAACCGAAAATATTTTTATTAATTCGGGCGCGCGCCCGAATTAATAAAAATATTTTCGGTTAAAAGCAGGATTTTGAACAATCGGATTTTGAAAAGTGGAATTTTGAAACGCGGGATTTTGAAAAACGGGATTTTGAAAAGGCGGGATTTTCAAAATCGGGATTTTGATTTCGGGATTTTGAAGGCGGGATTTTGAAAAGCGGGCAAACTTACCTTCCCCAAAAAAAATTTTATCGAAAATCGTTATATTTTGCCGCTGTGGATTTCTTCTGCAAATAATAAAGTCAATTTTTTTGGAGTCAATCTTTTCTTTTCGAAAAAATGGCGTACGAGTGAAAAGTTCGAAATTTTGCATCTTGAGGCTCTAGCCGAACGTCAAACTGTGTAGATGTGTTCTTGAAGTGAAGCACGTTAAATCGAAATAAATCGTACTGAGCTTTAAAATCACAATACTTTCAAGTGAAAAAGAATATTTAAAATTGTGGCGGATATAACCTAAAAAATGCACCTGAAAAGACAAAAAGGGGAAAAACAAACGTTTACAATAATAACTGTAAACAAATGCTAATATATAAATTATAATCAAATTGAATTGAAACAAAATTGTTCAAAGTTTAGATCGAGTTGGTGAAAGTGTTTCGTGAACAAATCATTTATATTTATACACTTGAACAAATCATTGTATACGTGTGTGGTGTGCGATTATTCTCTCGAATAACGAATTGCGAGTTTCGAGGTATCGAAATATTCTGACAAATTCTTTAATAAAAGAACCTTCAGAGTAAACAAAACCAACAAATCGCAATTGCAAGAACTCCTGACGTCTTAAACAAAATCGCGTTGTCGCAATTTCTGGTAAACCGAAACTCGTAGTGCTTACATAATCGCACCCGTGTTATGTAATTTTATTAGATGGTATAAGAGTGGATTCGAGGTATTTAACTTGTCCCAGGAGGTTGCCGCAATGTTGATTTCTGTTGATCAATCTAAAGCAGAATATTGTTGCTCACGCTGGTGTTTTATTGATTTTACTATTTAAATACAATTGCTTGCTTTGACAGGATTAGTGATTATTGTGCGAAAATTCAATTTAGTTAGTTTAGTTTTAGTTTTGTGTGATGTAAATTGTATCAAAACTAAACTGTGTAGATTTTCACATAAAATGGTAACACCGGCACACAAAAAAAAAAAAAATCTGAACCCGAGGTCTGACTGACATGTATGTTGATGCGCTGAATATGACTCCGATGTCCGTTTTGCTCCATCATTACTTGTGACACTTCAGTAACCCAAAAAAAGCCCAACTTTAGGTCAAAATGGCCAAAAAAAATTCAAAATAATTTACCTTTCTATTTTGGTTACTAACGGCTTTTGACTAAACCATTGTTAGAAAGTCAGACAAAGAAAGTCATACTAAAACCCAGACGCACAACTTACAATGAAACTAAGACAATCAAACTGTTACTCAAACGAGTGACAAGCAAACTGAAATTCAGATACTATAAATTACAAATAGAAGACAAATAAGACCAATTCGCGGCTCGTGTGACTGAAACAAAGTTACTGGCAATAGAAAAGTGAAACTTAACTAAGAAAGTTTAGCTGAAACGAGTTCCCTTGACCTTACTGCAGTTTCAGTTTTACCTGCTCAAGATTGAGTTACAGTTTGTTGCTTTTCATCAACTTTTTGTTCATTGATCTATCAAGAGCGTTCAAGTAAAATTTTATTGATATCATTTCTTGCGTTTATAACCTACCTACGAAGTCTATTTCTACGTCTTTCTCTCAGATTTGTTTCTTCATCTCTCTTGAGCATCCAACAATAGTCCGCTAGCATGTTAACATCCGACCTTCCCTGATATCTCCTTTCCATTTTCCTTACATCCTGGTTTAAGCGCTCCCCTTGCTCTTCACTGTAGTCGCCTAAATTGTCAGGAAAGTAATCAAGATGGGAATCCCAAAAATGAAGCTTTAAGTTCATAATACATCCCAATTGCCTGTAATTTTCTATCAACTTTGTAACAATCTCTTTGTAATGCTCACTTCTAGTGTTTCCTAAGAAGTTTTCACAAACTGCTCTAAAACTGAGCCAAACAGCTTTCTCATTTTTTTGCATGGTTTTAACGAAATTTTTATCTTGAAATAGTTTTCGTATTTGAAGTCCGTTAAAAATTCCTTCTGTAATTTTAACCTCTGGCAGTTTTGGAAATTTTTATGCTTTCTATGGGAAATAAAGGTCTAATAAATGTTCTTCAGTTACATTAGGGTTTCCTGGCTGAAGACAGTCTCTTAGCGGCCACTGTTTTTTAACGTAATGGTTTTCTCGGTCTCTACTATTCCAGAGACATTTAAAAGAAGGATACTTCACAAAACCAGGCTGCTGCCCTAGCGGTTTTGTTATAATTTTTAAATCCCCACAAACTTGCCAATTGTGCTTCGAGTACTTGATTTTTTGCAAAATATATCCTAGATCTCAGGGATAATGGCATATTTATTTCCATTGTGCAGTAGTACCGCTTTTAGGGTCAGTTTTGAGGAGTCAATGAATAGTCTCCATTCGTTAGGTTTGTGAATATTAGGTTTTAAATCATTCATCAGTACTGGTATATTTGTGACACCAATGAAGTTTTTTTAGCTTTGCTAAATTGCTTCCGAAATTCCTTTTCCAGGGACTACCAAGTTTCGACTTTTCATTTCACTAACTAAGTCTTCAGATACATCTTTTGGTAATGCATAACTTCTAATCAAATTATTGATGTCTTTCTGTGTGAATAGTATTGGAACTTTCTCTTCTTTAAGTGTAATATACTCTTCTTCAGTCTCCTCCGTTTCATTTTCACTGCTGTACAATTCTTCCCCGCTGGACGCTTCACTTTCACCTAAGTTATCCTTTGAAACTTCCATTACTTCATTATTTGAAAAACTTGAGTTGAAGTAATTGAACTTTACAGGTTTCGTAATTGTAAATACATCTGCGTACTGTATATTTGATTCACTCTTTAAATTAAAACCTTTCACTTCAGTATTACAAAAGTAACATTCCTCTTTCGATAGAGTTTTTTTCCAATATTTCGAGTGTTGTATATTTCAAATTTGTATTACTTTTAGTATTCTTCCACCGCTTTAACATAGTTGAACATGCATTGCATATAATATTTGGAGTCCACATATTTTGTCCACATATTTCATTCGGGACCCGAATGAAATATGTGGACAAAATATGTGGACTGATATCTTATTATAGCCGTATACTCCTCAAAGGCCAAGTTGCCTACCCTTGAGGAGCTACGGTCACATTATGACGGGCCAGCGGGCCTGCTTTTCCATCCTGACCAGCCGCCAATACTGCGGTATCCCTTCCCTGCGTCGTAACATTTTTATGTGTGATTGCCATGACGGCATGAAAGCCGTAACCCAAGGACCTAGGCGGATAGTGGGACAACTCCGTTGCCCACCGTCACAGTGCAGTATAGTATCGAAAGGAACTACTAAAATTGTATACATTTGAGTAACCTTTTCTATGTGTTGAGTGTTAAGACCAATTCCATTGCGAATAAATGTTTGTCAGTACAAATAAAATGAGACAAAAATGTAAAATCGGTGGTTGGAAACGAGACACCCAACGATGTCAGTCAAAATTGTACTTACAAAAAAGTTGTGTCCGTTTAGTGGATTGCCTTAATGTTTAAATCGAGATCATTTTATGGCAGTTTAGTTAAACTGCCTTGACACATCTACATAAATATTGAGTACGATTGAAAATATTTCTCGCACACACTAATTATTATTGAAGGGCCATGTAGGCGATAAGCCACCTCGCACTGCGACCGCACACACTAATAATTTTAATAGAAGGGTTTTTTATAGTTGGATTTTTTAATTTTTTATTTTATAAGGGAAAATATTCCAAAAAAATAATTTTGATATTAGTATTAGAGATTAGATAATTTCACGATGTAAAATTAATCGAATTAATATTAATATTTAATGTTCTTTAATAATTCTTGGTTATGTTTTTATTTGCTGACAAATTTCCCCGCAAAATCTTAATATACCGGATGACCCATTTTAAAAAATCCACTCAAATAACTCCCAGGGCAAGGCCTAAATAAAAAAAGTGTAATTTCAAAAGTTGCAAAGTTTTTATGGGGAAATCAAATGATGATCTTAAATTTGTCATTCAGGTCAAATTTTGAGGTCAAGTCGGTTTTTTTTAATATCGACACCTATTTTCGTCCATCGGATTCGAAATGCTTGGAGAATTTTACGTCCGCATATGTATTTTCCATGACCTTCCAAGGTCACCTGAAGGAATATATTTTATAATGTTATAATGCTTATGATTACGACGGTTATCGTTTCTGATTTGCCCTGTGATTTTCACCATGCTACGCAAGGCTTTATTTTGACAGGTTTGAATTACTTTTACGTTAGTTTTATCGGTGCAGCCCCATACCTGTATACCATATGTCCATAAAGGTTTCAATATCTGACAATATAAGAACAGTTTATTATGTAATATTAACTAAGAGTTCCTTCCTATGCGCCAATACATTTTTCTCTATTTCCACTTCATCTTTTTGTCGTTCCTAAGTATTTTGCCATGTTTGCATGTGGAATTGGTTGTGAATTCAGTCGAGCAGGTATTATTATTATTACTGTGGGGCCTTTATGGGCGCTCAAGCAGCCTCGAGCAGATGTGTGACAGTCGAACAGTTAACCAATTTAACATTTTTTAAACCAATTTGTTTCGAGTTTTTTTTTCCACAATTTTGCATTGGTTACATGTTAAATTTGCGAAAAAAAAAATTTTTTCTCTCAAATCTAGCAAGTAACTAATGCAAAAACGTGAAAAAAGTCGAAACAAATTGGTTGTTTTATTTAGATGATCATTACGCGAGGTTTAGGAACAATACACTTGTTCATTAAATTGTTTTGTAAAAATTTGATCAATCGGTCCGGAAAAACGGTTGGATGAATCAACTGAATTGTGTAGGACTATTAGCGTTACAATTCGCTGTAAAAAAACTGGGAGCATTAGTCTTCTAATTAATACTTGTAAAGTACGCTTCTATTTACGCTATTTACCAAAAAACAATAAAAAGATATTTTTATGTACTTTTTTCAAATTAGTGTTGACAAATTTTCAAAAAAGAAATTTTTTCAAAAAATTATTAAAGGATCTTATAGGAAATTTATTCAAGGTTTTAAAACCGTCCTAACAAAGCCAAACGGGTCCTTTTTCATTCAAAGTCAGATACCTCAGCCAAAAATTTACGAAGAGAAACCAAATAAAATTCAAATTAAAGCTAAAGTAACAAGCTAACTGACCAATGTGTTGGTTTTACTAACAAATATTCCAGAGCCCGTGGATCTTTAAAAAAAAAATTAGAAAATTTTTGTCTCGCGCTATTTCTTATGATTGCCCGATAACCGTAGCTCACAAAAATGTTCTGCCAAAAAATATCGAAACTAGAAACTTGAAGCTTTAAAATGCTTTGATGGTGCTTACCACCTATGTACGACTATTTTTCACAAAGATACATCTCTTCAAAAAAACGCTAAAAAAATTGAAAAAATGTTGGCCCCTTAATTTTTTTGGAGTAGTTTAGATGTCCAATGATTAGGTCGGAACAGTTTTTTTTGAGTTTAAGTTGCTGTTAATTTCATCTTTTAGCTCTTGTAGTGTTACAGTCGTATGGTTTGATTATCTACTATTTACTGGAATTTTATTTTTTTTTCAGCTGTTTGCCTTGAATTGAAATAAAAAAATAGATTGCATACAATGCAGCTTTTAGTTTGGCCTACTTTAGACCTTTTAAGTCCCTTAGTGGCTTTCCAAGCAGCTTTTCCAAGCCTTCGTAATAATTGATGATTTCCTTCACAAATATGGCCTCTCGCCCTTCCAGCTGGGTGGTTGGCGTGGTAACAGTGATTTCCCCGAATTCTAACGAATAAATCTTTTGTAAAATGTGATTCTGGAATTAGGCCTATATCTGTGTAGCTTTTCTATATTTATGAAAATTTCTAACTATGACATTTGTTACAACAGCCCAATTGCATTCCAATTGACGATTCGAAATTTGTTACAACAGCCCAATTGCATTGTTATTTATCTTCATCGATTAGTACATCATGGAAGTGATTTCATTCACTATTTCTTGCTTATTGATTTCTTGTTTTAGTAGCCTTAAGTTTAGGGCCTCTTTATCGTTTAGAATTTTTTCAAGAATTGGGTTTTGGCCATTTTCCTTATTACTCACTGTTTCCCAATGTTGTACAATCTGTGAGTATGTTTTCCGGCATACTATTGCACTTATTTGTGTTAGGCCTACCACTGGGTTTTTGGACAGTGCGATATTACTGGGCATTCCATGGTTTAGCGAGCTACAGTGTACGCATTTTTGAATCGTACTTTTTGTCAAATTACAAGCTTGGGCGAGATGTATCCCCGAACATTTCACACATCTCGGCTCTCGTTTGCTATATTTCTACGTGTGATTATAATCTTGCCATTACACTGAGGTAGTAATCTACTGGATTTTCTTAACGCTTACATACTAACTATAAAGTTAAGAACTGCCGTAACATTATAAATTGTTTCCACTTTTTCTTTGCTGTTAAAAGTAAGCATAAACAATAGAAGCCCCTATAATTTTGTTCCCTTGATCAGTAACGGTTTTTTTTTTGAGAATATTTGCCGCATCCTCTATTTTGAAGCCCTGGTGCTTAAGGTCTTTCGTTATATTCTGCCTTGCACAGGATGGATGGAGACTTCTGGCCATCACTTTAATCGGGCGATCATTTTTGTCCTCTTATGTATACCATTCCTCGCGTTTATCTGTCAGATTTGCAGCTCTATGAGTTTCAATATCTGTTTTATTGATTTTCTGTATGTAATTCTGCTGCAACTCTGTATTCTTTTGTAGTAACCGATTTCATTAATGATTGAATAGTAACATTTTCAGCTATTCCAATAATGTTGATTGGTGGTGTGCGTTTTCCTTAATTTTGGAGGTTTGGTTTTCCTGATCGGGTGTATTTTGCTGATTTTAATTTAATACACCTGATTTTGAAGTTCGACTTGAAGCTACAATTTCTGGGGAAAATTCTGCCTTCCTTTTATTGCAGGTCTTTTCTTCCTGTTCTTTTTTAGGATCCAGTCAGTTTCTTCTCCTAATTCTTCTTCGTCAGTGTGGGACTCTGTAGCATACTGTCCTTCTTATTTCTTTCTCTAGTTTCCTTTGCTTGTAAAGAATTTTCAGCTTCTCATTTTATATATTAAGAGTTTTTATGTCATTATGTCTATGGAGTTCTTCATTTTCTATCTCAACATTTCGAGCTGAGGATGTTGGTGATCTATGCTCTATGGAATTTCTTCCAAATGGGTTTCCAGAGTTCATTACGACGACCGGCAGCATACTTGCACACCCCTCAAAATCGCTGGCACTACTCCTTTCGAGTCCATTTGGGTGATTTAAAAAAATTAGGTGATATAATATTTTTTCGGCATGATCTTATAAAATCTCATGACTAGTGGCAGATTTTTTTTCGAGATATCATGAAAAAAATAACATATTGATAATATATGTATAAGACAGGCATAATTAGTCAAATTTTTTGGATTTAACAGTATAGTGTTAAGTGTTAATCGCGCTTAGCTAAACCCTGTTTGTCAGCGGTATTACAGGAACAGTTTTTTTTTGGTTCGAGTTTACATGAATACCATAGACAAAATATTCTTATAATCTTGGTTTGCTATTGTTTTTCGGTTTATTATTTGACCACTGGGTACAGAAGGGGGCAACTAATAAAGGAATTAGAAGAAGAGGGGTTACAACCCTTAACAAATCGTGACCGGTAGTAATAGAGAGTCTAGGAATAAAAGCCCCTACCTGATTAATAAAATATGGCCGAACGATTGATACTTGGTGACAGTTATCAAATACTCTCTAGACACTAAAATCTCATATAAAAGAATTACATATATTCATATTACAGTAAAGTTACGAGCTTTTTCTTAAAAATATGAAAACAATTTAGATTTTAAACATCTGATTTAAACTCTGCATGAAGAACCGTGGATTTTTAATTACATCCCCTAATCGTCTTTACCCATAACACACATATTCATCTACATGCATGAAGGTACATCATACACTTAAAAAAACAAATTACAAAAGTAAAACAAATAATTTGTGTGTAGAGCTTTAAACAAACAACAAAGAGCGCACCAGAAAACAAAGCGCACACCAAAAACCCCAACACAGATTTTTTTGTATACATTTTGTTTTTGTATAAATTAAATTTTACAAAAATAATTGAAATTAAATTACATTTCAGTGTAATTCAGTATTTATTTTGTGCTGTGCTGTGCTGTGAGTATTGTATATGTGCATTAAGAAGAAGAAAAACAAGTCGGAAAAACTAAACTAAAAATTTGCTTTTTTTTATTTTTGCATTGTAAACAAAACTGGACGTCAAAGTTTTGTTTTACTTATATTTATGACAGGACAACAAAATGCGAGAGAGCTTTAAACAACCAAATGTATAAAGCTCCCTTCATTTTATTCGTTGTATACAAAATATATTCTGTTGTTGGTGTTGTTGTTAATTTATTTTTTTGTGTTTCTGCAACAAAATTAAATTATCCATAAATTTTTAAATAAAATTAAATAGAAAAATGAAATTCTCGTAACTAACTTTAACGGATAATTAAAAGTTTGGATGTTTTTCCCCAGTTTTTATAACTTACTTTTTTGTTTATTTCTATCAGGCCATTGAAAAAATTTGATTTGATGGAGTTTGTTGAAAAAAAAAAAAATGTCCTAATTAAAATTTATAATTTATTGATAAAAAATTATGTAATTATTTGCTTAATTTTAAGATGGTATTTACGGGAGGCTTTTATGTTCAGGTAGCATTTTTTATTTTTATATTTTGAGGATGAATTACTTATTGCTAAAGTTACATCCATGACCCATTTATTTAAAATTCAACTCTCGCTTATAATGGTTTTATGTTCACATATCAAACTATAATTTTGGCTTACATTTTACATGAGCTGGCGACGATCCTTCCTTGTGACTATAATATAAAACAGTTACTACAAACGTATATGACATTATAAATATTAAACCATATATATAGCAGAAGCTTTAAGTTTTCGCTTCAGGCAAACATTATTTTACCATTGTCTTCAGTCGTTTTCATAATTTCTTTTCTATTCTTTATGTGCTGGGTTGTATAAACTGCTACAGTACATACCCATAGAAATTCAATATAAAAGTATACTTTTCTATATTATATTGAAATATTGAAAAGCATAGAATATATATTTATGTAAGTAAAAAACATTAAGTTTGGTTTTTCCAACAACAACAACAGCCGCAGAAAAACGATATAATAATACGATGGAAGAAAAGAAAATTCTGCATTCTCTTTGAAAAGATTAAATAACAACATATACTTAATAATAGAATATACACTTACAAACATTTTCTTCATTTTTACTATAAGATTTTCCAGTTTTCGTTTTTTTTTTTTTTTTCGTTAAAGTTTTTCCACCAAAAAAGAAACAGTAATGGTTGTATAGAGAGAACAAAAATCATAATAATAACAACAATAATAGTAATAATAATAATAATAATACAAGATGAAGGGAAGCTTATGAAAACGATGAAAAATATTAAATTGAATAAATAAATAAGAAAATTGATGTAATTGGGAAATGTATTATGAAGCATAACACATAGAAGAGACGCGAAATGAAAAAGCTTTTATCGACTTTTTTTGTTATTTTGATTCATTTTGTATTACCAAAATGCATGCAGACTACATATTGGTGTAACCCGCTATCATATTGAATTATTATAATACCACTAATCCGTTTAGCGTCTTATTTTCAACGAATTTCCATGGAAATTGGTAAGTGATCCTGATCCTTAATATACCGCAGACAAAATAAAAATGGTGAATAAATAAATACATTTTTAAATCGCAATTATATAGTTTAAACATTCCACTTGTTCAAAAATATCCCGTTTAATTTTTTGAGTTTCAAAATTTTATTTATACTGTTTTAGCATAGAATGTTGGTCTTCTACTGGAGGAAAGCGACCACTTACAATACTTTTCGCTTTCATCTGCTTTTTCTAACTAACTTCTTAACTGGAAGCTGCAGGGACTTGCTGAATTTTTTATACCATCGAACTAACTCTTATCTGGTTAAGCAACACTAGATTATTGATGACTATTCTTCCCCAAATGAATAATCCTTAAATATTAGAAATATTCTTTTTCCCTACTCATGTGGTAAATCGATACAACGATAGTACATTTCTAAAAACTAGGCTGTAATGGAACAAACACTTCGTTTCCATTGTCAATAGTATAAGGTATTTAATTTTTTTTAAAATAAACTTAGCGCAAAATGATTGAAAACCATACTTTATGTATATTTATAATTATATGATAATTATTATTTGAAGAAATATAGAAAATATTTAAACCAGCCTATAAAACCCTATATATTTAAACCAGCCAAATAAAATTAAAATTGAATAAGAATTCAAATAAACCTATACACTGTCATGTTTGCACTGTTAAAATTACAATTTGCTACTTGTTATACTGTTGTATAGTACTAGTATTTTTGATATGAAGTAGAATGGAATATTATAATAAACTATTATAAAGGGTTTTCCAATAAGAAGCTTCACCTTGAATAGCCTGCTTTTTGACATTTGACAAGTAAAAACTACGCCATTACTAAAAATGGTACGATACACGCTTCAAAACAACGCATTGAAATGATTAAAATTCACTAAATGAAAAATCTGAAAAATCATCTTCAGTGATGAGGCCCATTTTCACCTCGGAGGCTACGTTAATAAGCAGAATTGTCGCATTTGCGGCTCATAAAATCCAAGAATGATTGTTGAAAAGCCTCTCCATCCTCAACGTGTCACTGTTTGGTGCGGTTTTTGGGCTGGTAGTGTGATTGGACCTTACATTTTCGAAAATGAGGCTGGTGCCACTTTTACGGTGAATGGATTACGCTACCGAGCTATGATTAATTTTTTTATGGCTGGAATTGGAAGATATTGATGTGGACGACGTTTATTTTCAGCAAGACGGCGCTACATGCCACACAAGCAACGAAACAATCGCAATTTTGCAAGAAACATATCAAAATAAAACCTCTTATTGGAAACCCTTTACTATCAAATTCCGCCGTCATGGTAGTATGGTACCCATGCTATACTATTAAACTACTGCGAGTATAGAAACCCATAGCAAAATGCAAATTTCTTTCGTAGCAGGCTATTTTCTGCGCGCGACATCTGACACAGAAGTAAATAATTTACTTGTCAATGTAATTTATTTTTTCAGATTTATAGTATTTATGACATTGTCCGCTTTCAGACCTCGCAACATGTTGTCTTTGAAAATTGTCTGATGAAAAAATGACGGTCGACCTATCTATCACATTGCTAACCAATTTTCGATAAACCAATTGCTGCCAGAAAACAACATGTTTATTTTACTCAACATGTTGCCAACAACATAATTACGTAATTTTGTTTACTAATATAAATACTTTGATTGGGGGTATTTACACTTTGTACACACCACAACACACCGCCACAGCTCCGCGCGCTTACACTAAATTGTGTGCATCAGTTGTTTCTTATTAATTTTCTATGTATGTGTACAATTACTTTCATTCCGAATCGAAACTTTGAGGCGAGTGCTAAACAACTTAATCAGAGAAATTATATTAATATTTTATTGGTGTATAAATAAAATTGAGTTTAGTCAAAAGATCGTTTGTGATAAATTATTGGTAATTTGGTGGTTAAATTTTTAATTAAATTCAAACATTATTTAAAAATCGTAAAAGTTATTTTTTAAAGTCGCTATTTGGTTTTTGATTTGATTGGGAACCAAATAGTCGGAAGAAATATGGATAACTCTTTTCAAACATCAGAAGCTGGTGCCTCTCCTAAGGCATATCTGATGGACTCATCATCGTCCGATGATGATGCTATTGCGGTTATGACGTCAGCTGCTGCTGCTTGTTTATTATTAACGGCTTCAATAGAAGCGGAAAAGGAAAAAGAACAAAACAAAAAAAGGAGCTGGATTATAGATTATAGGAAAACTCGACAAGAATTTGGCAATACGCAAAGCCTAATGCAGGAACTTAAGCAAACTTCTGCAGATTTAAAAAATTTCATACGAATGGATGAAGATTCGTTTAATTATATATTATCAGCAATCCGTCAAGACATTAAAAAAGAAGACACAGTTATGAGGAAAGCAATAAATCCGGAGGAAAAACTAGCAGTTGCCTTAAGATTTTTAGCTACAGGAGAAAACTTTATGGAACTGGACTACAATAGCAAATTATCGAAACCTTTCCTCTCCAAAGCAATACTAAATGTTTGTGAGGTTATATTCAAACATTTAAAGGATCAATATTTAAAAGTAAATTAAACATTAAATTAATTGTTAAATTAACATTCAATTTATTAAAATTCAATAAATTGTTTTGTCGTTTTATAAAAGTAAAATTAACAAAAAATAATATTTTATTTCAGTTTCCGAAAACCGAACAAGAGTGGTCAACAATTGCTGCTGATTACAGCATCAAGTGGCAATTTCCACACTGCTTAGGTGCTCTTGACGGAAAGCACATAGCATTTCGCCCGTCAAAAAAAATGCACCACTGTTTTATAATTATAAAGGCTTTCATAGTTTAGTACTGCTGGGGCTTGCAGATGCCTATGAAAAATTTATATTTATTGACGTTGAGTGCAATGGTAGGATTAGTGATGGTGGAGTTCTGCAACGCTCAAATTTTAATTACATCCTTCAGCAACCAGAAAGTTTTTTACCTCCAAAAAAATGAATCGTCAATTCAAGATTATTGCCCCGTGTATTTATTGCTGACAACGCCTTTCCCTTAACTGAAAACTTAATGACACCATATTCATTTACCACAACAAAAAACACGAAAAAAACCTATAATCTCAGATTAAGTCGAGCTCGGCAGAGTATTGAACGTGCTTTCGGGATGTTAACAAACAGGTTTCAAATTTTTCAGAAACCAATTAATTTACACGAAGACAAAGTGAAAGTAATTGTACAATGTTGTTGTGTATTGCACAATTTTTTAATTACACGAAGCCGATGGTACAGCGAAGAAATTAATGTTTCTAAAAACCTAAATATCACGTCTCATCAGACGGCAGATGGCCATTCAAATAAAAATAAACTCAGAATTGGCGAAACTGTCAGAAAAGAATTCACTGAATATTTTAATAATGAAGAAGCAATTTAACAAGCTTTAATAATGATAGAGTTTTACGTTGACCTACTTTTTCAGCGGAATCGGATGTCCAATTTGGATTTAAAAACATCTAGGCTACATTTATTAAAATAAAACAAACATATTAAAGCGAACTACAATTTAAAGTTTTCAAAATAAAATACATTTTTAAAATAATTCATTTTGTTTTATTAATTAAAATAAAAGGTTAATTATGATAAAAAAAAATCGCTGTCATCAAATACATTTTTCATAGCCAGCATTACACTGTCTTCTTTTGGTGTAATGTTCGAATGCCTTAACATTGATGGCATTGTGGTGGATGGTGCTTCAATTTTGAGTATTGGTGGATTTAATATTTTGACATCCAATATTTCAATATTTTTTCGTTTTGAATTCAAGTGTAAATTTTGTCCGTTTGTTAAAGGTAATTGTGTTACATATTTACAGGAGTTTGATGAGTTGAATGAATAAGATGCACGTTGAAATATGTTGGGATCAAATGGTGTTTTAATGAGCAGAAATAAATTATTTTGCGGAACCTCTTTCTCTTGCACATTTCTTTGGAATGAGAATGAATCAGGTACAGTGGAACTAGATAAATCGGAGGATTCTGTTGCAAATGAATATGGGGATGGGCAGAAAGTGGAAATATATGGATTGCACTATTGTTGATTTTTTGGAAACTGAAATGTAGGTATATCGTTTGAATAAGTGAACAAATTATTATGTCTTCTGTTTGTTGGAGATGGGACAATATCTGACATATAAGGTTTGCTACCTTTATGTTTGTCTGTAAATTTAAATTTAAGGGATTCTGATGAAGACGGGGATGGAATGGAGGTGGAGGAATAACTGTCTAATATTCCGGTGGGGTCGCAATATTTCGCCCGTTTTTCCTCTCTAATTTTTTCTGAAACCAGATGTAATATCTGTAACTTCAATTCTTCGAAATTTTCTTCAATTTGAATTTTTTTTAATTCAAAGCTTAGGTATCGACAAAATACATCCTCCTTTGTTAATGTTTCCCGTTTTGATCGCTGTTCAACTACAATTTTTGTAAATTTCAAAGCCTCAATTGCATCATTTTGCAGCTGTGTTGACTTTTTGCTTCGATATTTCTGAAATTATTAATAAAAATTAATTAATATTTTCCTTTTATAAAATACATATTTTTTGTAAATTTCAATTGCCCTAAATTATTATTTAAACATACTTTTGGAGTACTATACTCAGCAGCATCTTGGCCAACTTCATCTACTTCATCTAACCCAATCTGAAAATCATTCACAAAAAAAAAAAAATATAAAACAAATATGTAAACCGTTAAAAGTTCAAATAAATAAGGAAAAAATTCAGTTTAACGATTGATGTAATAGGCCCCTGTAATCCTGACACGTTTAGTGATCCTTCTTGCTGCATCGACCAGATTTTTAAAGCCTTTGGGACGACTATTCGGACCGAGTTTCCATAATAGTTATACCGAAATAGTCAGTCAGGCCCTACAATTCTAGTTGTTCAAGCCTTGCCACTTCGAGTGCCGTAACAGATCACCAAACATATCAGGAATATAACACCATTATGCAATAATTTATAATTATTAAAATTATTTTTTCTTTATTTTTCACAGATTTACGAATAATCAAGTTTAAAAACTAAATTTAGGTTAACTTACATCGGATAGTTCTATATTCGAGTAGCTCGGTTGTGAATCATTCGAATGAACCAAAAAACGAAAGTTCATTGTAGCACCATAACTTCGGTTCATATATTTCGTCTCTACCGTTTCCGCTTTTTTTGGAGTTTGATATTTCAGATCGTTCTTTGGACGCAAAGTCCTAATTTTTTTTTTATGCTTTCGACCGTAATATTTGCCTTAATATTTTTTAATTCATTTAATATTAAATTTAATTTTTCAATCCGTTTAGTTTTATTCGTAAATTTAATCCACCATATAAACATGGAAAGCTAATTAAAAGTAGCGTTTGCTCCTTGGTCCATTCGTTATTTATTTTATCACCCTCACTAGACATTATTATTTAAAGACCAAAACAAAATAACAAAAAATAAAATGATTTTACTAATGACGCGGTTCAATCATATTATTCACTCTTCGAAAGACAAAATGAAAATAACTTACCAAAAACAAAAAAAAAAAAATTGACCCTGAGTGCGAGTTTACGACCATTTTCTGAAGAAAAATTTTCAGCAGATTCAATATATTTTAAATGGAAAACAAACGAATTATGTTCGGAAGGGGAAATTTGTTTACAAAATAGACTACGTCGATTGGTTGCCTGTTGAAATTTTTTCTTCAGAAAATGGTCGTAAACTCGGCATGAATAATTTTTTAATTCTCTTTTGTTTGTATTAGTGCAAAATGACACGAGAATCAATAAAAATATTTGTTGAACGTGTGCATCAAAAATGCTCCCACTCCAAAATTAGTTTATAGGTAAAGAGGTAAGAAACGAGGAAAGAATCTGATGCACGAGTCCTCGTGTAAACACACCCAATGTCCTACATCACAGGTTTTTCTGTTCAATCACTATTCAATGGGCGCGTTCAATAAAGCGCAGCGATTGCTACAAAGTAGCGAAGAGTTTTTCGTAGTATTTTCCCCTTATACATATAACACAACAAATTTATATGATACAATTTTCTTTACAAGACAAGAATTAATAGTTATTTATGGTACTAGTGAGCAAAACGAGATATTGTCCATGAGGGATAAGTTTGCCCCCCAAGATGCGATATCCGAGTGGGACATTATTCCGAGTGGATAATATCTCTTTGCTCACGAGTAGCATACAACGTTTTATCCACTTTTGTTGAAATAAATTTCGTAAATTAATAAGAAATAGTTCCATTTTGTGTTAGAGCATCGGGTACCTGCCATACGAATTGATACAAACCCACGTGGTGATACTACCACGAGCATTGAGTTTACGGTTGAATTGAGAGTTATGTTCATTTAGTGAACAGTTCAGCTGGGGATTTAATTGTGTGTTGAATTGACGGTTAGCATGAGTTGATTTTATGTTTGGAGTTTATTTAATGGCTGGATTGCAGGTTGAGTTAAGGATGAGTTGGGGCTGAGTTTGAATTGAGTTTAGATTGAGTTGAGTAGGAGTCAGCGGTTAAGTTGGGAATTTATTTGGAGGTTTTGTTTAGGGTTGAATTGGAAGTTAGTTTGAGTTGTTTTGAGTTGTTTTGAGTTGAGTTCATGTAGGAATGCAGTTTTTCGTGTCGAATTGATTTGAGGATTGAGTTAGACGTTGAATTTCTTATGGTTAAGTTGAGGGTTAAGTTGATAGTTAAGTTGCGGGTCGAATTTGCGGTTGAGTTTGGTTTTAGTTCATACACATAAGCAATTTTCGGTCTATGGTGGTTAAGGGATTGAGTTTGGGGTCGAGTAGGGTTACGGTTGAATTGAGGTTTAGTTCGTAGATTGAGATATATATTGAGTTTGGGATTATGTTACGGCTTGATTTAGGAGTGAATTGGCAGTTGAATTTAGGGTTGGGTTGACGGTTCATTTGGTGATTGCGTTGGGGATTACGTTGCGATTGAAGGTTGAGTTGTAAATTGAGTTGGAGGTTGAGAGAATTCTGATCATCTCGTCAGGTTTCAGTCGTTCAGATTTTCTATATTCTAATAAAGACAGCCTTAAATCATCCGATTTTCGCAACATGTTTTTAATAATTCCTACTGACCTTTCTACCAACCCGTGTGTCATAGGGTAATGCGCACTGGAAGATGTTAATTTTATTTCACATCAAACAAAATGTTTTGAATAGAAAACTATTCAAGCGGATTGCCCGATACAATTTCGCGCGGAATTCCAAAATTAGAAAATAACATTTTGAACCTATTAATCATGATATGAGCTATTTTGTTATAAATTTTTATTGCGACTATTTAATATCTCAAAGTAATCAACTACTACTAAATATCATTTATTTTTGGATTCCATAAAATGGATTCCATAAAATAAATAATCCGCTTTAAATAATCCTTAATAAAATATTTTATTACGTAAAGTTTCACTCGTCTCACATGAGACTCGATCGATTCGAGGCGTTTCAATAGATCAAGATAGAATGTGGGCGATTAAAGAGCTATATAAAGAGTATCCCAAAATTAACGAAAGATTTGAATTAAATAGAAAACACAGTTTTTAGTCTTTAGATTGTTGTTTTTTTATTGAATCATAAAGTACACAGCTACTAATTAATTTCGCCAATAAAAAACTGTAATTATCATCATCATCTATTGCAAAATCTTGTACACCACTATTTTTCCATAAGCCGCCATGCTTTTTTCAGATATAATCGCGCTTAATGATCCTCTGTTGACATTTACATTTTTCGTATTAGGATTGTTTTGTTGATATTTATTCCTAACATTAAAATTAGAATATTTCAGGTGTATCTATTACTTTGCTGGAATTTTATTGTATCACCAATTTATTGTTTTGTTTCTCTAACTAATTACTGCTACCACAAGTTTACAGCCATTGATCGCACTAACGTGCTTACTTGACCTAGGTTGCTGATTTATTGCATGTACCATTGTTGATGAATTAACTGTTGGCCTTTGCATAGCGCTTAATTCATTTTGAATAGCTTCAGCAGCTCGATATTTCTCTTTCACCATATTAACCATTAAATTTTCCATTTTCAACAGTCTGGTTTATGACTGGTCATCATCTAAGCCATGCACTATTTGATCCCGTAATAAACGGCCTTTCTGATTTTTAAAATTACATGATCGAATCTGCTTATTGTAGTTCATTAAATTATTATCAAATGGTTCCCTTGTTTACTTACTCCGACTAAAGAACACAAATGATTCAAATATAGATGGCATAAAATCATCAGCAACTAATGAAAAAGGCAAAATTATTGCCACAATTGCCTTCCATTGCTTGGATTATGTTGGGTGATTAGAACATCACCATCAGTAATATCACTATGATGAATTAACTCAACTTTTGACTGAGCAGCATATTCACCGTGAAATTGTCAATGTCGCAATTTTTTCGCTTGCTATAATAGAATTTTCTACGGAAATCTTTTGCGAATAGTCATCGTTTGGTAACTAGAATTTTGATGCCTACGATGTTTGCCTTCCAAACATGTCATGCACGACTCATTGCGAAAAACAAATTCAAAACCAGAATTTACGGTTTAATCTTGTTCAAATTGGTTTTTAAATGTTCTTTCATTTCAGCCACACTTCTTTACTTTTACAGCTATGCACTGTTAGGTAGGTACATATTTGGAACTTTCAATCGATCCTTTTATCTAGTGCGAATCAACGCCTTTCAATATTTTAGTTACATATAGTCCAGTTAAAAAATAACAGAAATAGTTTATAGAATGGTTCGGATCTCACTAAAAATGACCAACTATGCTAAACTTGTCTGAATGTTTTAGGAAGCACCCAATCGGTAGATTGGTCGGATAAATGAACCTCTAGTGACATTCCTCTGAGCGTTTTCATTTCTCAACTTTTAGGAAACACTAGGATACAATTTTTTTTAGAACAACATTCCTATTTGAGTTATCGCAGATAAATTCTAAGCTTCAGCTTACAAATTTTTATGAGCAACTTAAAATATTAATTAAACCACTTGACTTTAGTTTTACTAAATGCACTTAATTATCCATTTCAACAATTACCAACAATAATCACCTGTGATGTAACGAAATGTTTAAAAGAAATTATTTTATTTATTGAGCCACAAGAACTGTTTAATTAAAAAATTAGTTTTCTTCAAAAATTGGGCTAATGTCTAGTGATTTGTGATCAAAAAATTTATCAAAATATTATGTTTTCTTGAACAGAGGTTTAATTTTCTGGCAATATTTTAAAAATCGACAACGTGCAGATCGACCAGGTGCACCTTCAAAGTGGTACTAAATTAGTAACATTTATAAATTAATGAAATTGGGATCGCGGAACACCAATTTCAGTAATAATCAATTTTAAATCTTACCACTTCGGTATAACTGACGGTTATAGAGCCAATATAAAATTATAACCCAACCCAAGTCTGCGGTTTTTTGTTGACTATGTTTATTTGTTTCATTTAGAACATTCTAAATTTTTTTTTTTTTTTTTGGTTTTCATCTATGCAATCTTTTTTGGGGCTCAAGGCACTCCCAACTCTTTCGCAGCTCATTTTACCGTCCTACTTTACGCCGCAGTAGCCAAATCGAGGACGTACGGCTATAGACCCGCTTTTGCTTAAACCACCTGCACATTGCATTGCTTCATGCCAGCCTATAGTACTGACATGAAAGGTGGGTCGGCCCATGGATTCTGCACTCTCAACAGGGGGTCATCACCGATCGTAATCAGATGATGAAAAATCCCTTTTGCATCTCGCCCCTATCGGGATTTGAACCCAGGACCTCCCGATCCAATCGCCGCAGCCTTAACCACTGCGATTCCAAAGTTTGTTATTCAATGTTTGAAATATTCTTTAAAATTTACATAAACTAAAATCTATTGTTTTATGCAAATGAGTGTAAAGGCTCTTAGGGAATTGATTAAAACTAGTGAAAAGGGAAACGGGAAACAAATATTGAAGAATTGCCCGTGAACTTCCGACCGGGTTTCCTGCAAGGAACCCTGCAGTATTCGTATATCAAAAATTAAACCAAATTCAAAACGGCGTCACAATAGTATACAGCATTTTTGTTTGTTTTGTAAAGAGAGAAGTAAACTCCATCACAAAAGCGAGAGTACCAAAAAGAAAGTTTGCCATCAGAGCATTTTTTTTAAATGGAACATACTAAGGGGAAAAACAGTATTCTTTTACCTTAAGTGTAAACTTTTTTCTTCAAATGAATTCGACATAAATAAAATAAAATGTTTTCGCTGCTGAAATGTCGTTTTTGTTTATTTATTTTGACATGCTTAACGTTCATCTAGTGTATTTTTACGGAAATTGAAATTGGTGAACACCGATAGCTTTGGTTACTAAAGTGGTTTTCAAAATTGTAACCAACTAACACGACAAAATCAATTTGCTTTAGATTAAATTCAAGATCAAATTGATTTTGTAATGTTAGTTCTGTTAGTCGAAAAAATATTAAATTGAAGGTGAATCTTCAGGACTGTTTTTATTTTGATCAAAAATTCCCTAGTGAGAAAAGCAGGATGGCTCGACTCACTGAAATACTTAGTTCTTCTCTAGCAAGATCATTAACAAGCTTCTTCAAAGCCTAAAGTTCTGGTGTTTTCAAAGCAAAAAATTCTGTAGAAAAAGCTTCTTGCATAGGATGAATAAGCCATTTGGAACAATTTAAGAAGTACTAGGAGGTTCAGTAACTTCTAATCTTTAAATTTTATCAAATTGTTGACCTCCGAGAATATTAAAACATTGTTCTTGCGACGCGTAAATATACAATACGGTTTTTTTAAATAGATTAATAGTAGAAGGAGGGAAATTATGCTGCTGTAACTATTACACTACTACTGTTTTTTGTTGCCCTTTCTTAAACATGGTACAACATTTTTGAGATTTTTCTGTCATCCAAAGGATGCGGCTTTGGTGAAGAATATTAGAATTTCAATTAATCGTCCATTGATATTGTGCCTGTCACAAGATGTCCAGTACAAAACGCTGAACAATATTGTGTTAATCGTTTTTTCAAACATAAAAGTAAGTTTTATTTACTTTAAATGTTTTAACTTTTGAAAGAAGCACTTGTTTGCTTTTCAAAATAAAACGAAATTTATTCAATGGTGCAAAAACATTTATTTTTTTCTATAAATTTCAACCAGAATATCCCGACTAATATTAAATTTATCTAAACCAATTAGTTGCAATAATTTGTTACGTGTAATTGTCATTATATCAGCACTCAGAAGTGATGTCATCTGTTGACATTTGTTTTAATTTAATTCTACCATTATCAGACGTACATAACGTCTTTGATCAATCGATTAAATATTCAAATGAAATATTCTATCAATTATTTTGTTTGAAGCACAAATCATGTTTCAAAAGTTCAACGTATAAAGCCTGAATTCCATTGCGAATAAAAGTTTGTCAGTCAAAATAAAGGGAGATAAAAATATAAAATCGGTGGTTGTGTGAAAGAAACACAAAACGAAGTCAGTCAAGGTTTTACTTACATCAAATGTGTGTTTGTATTAGTGGATCGCCATAATTATGGTCAAAAATTATCAAAATCGAGGTCATTTTATGGTTATCATTTTATGGTTATATATATATAATTTAGTGTATGAACGCAAATTTTTTTCCGCACACTAAGTTAATTAAAAGTTTGTTATTTTTATGGTAAGCGTCATAATTTTGTTTGGGAGTTGCTTCTAAAATAGCTGTGATAATAAAAAAATATAAAGTTGGTGTACAGTTAAATTGTGATAAATTGGGATCAATTGTGATAATATCGCTAAATAATATTATTGGCAATTTAATAAAGTAATCGTTTTTTTTTAAATAATTTATTGGTGGTGAAAAGCCAAATTAAAACTCCAAGTGATAACCAAAAATTTATTTTCTTTATTTTTTTTTTTTTGCTGTCGCTGTCAAAATGTATCAAAATATTTGTACTATAAAAAAAAAATAAAAAAGACATGTTTTATCTTTGTCACTCCAATGGATTTATTTGTTTTTTGTCATCTTTCGACTTGAAGTCAGTTCAGTCAATTATTCACAGTGGAATTCAGGCTTAGGGCTGGAAACATACCGAATTAGTCAAAACGTTTTTGCTTCGAGTAGGCCACAGCTATTTTCGTGCGATGCGATTCACGTCAAATTTCGCACTGGATGCCACACTTAACAGCAACGCGATTTTTTCGTAACAACTGTCATAGTCATTGGTTGAAATTTTTTTTTTAGTTTATTCCCGAAATTTAAATTATTTTTATTTATTTTATTTATTTAATAATTGTGTATTGCACATACATCAAAATATTTAATTATTGCGAATTTTTCGATCATTTTCTATTGTACAGTTCCATGTCTTCTCAAAAAAGTGAGGTTTAAAGCATGCGATAAAATAATTCGGATGTATGTGGAAAGTCTTCAAACGCGAAAAAAGTTTTTTCTCCAATTGCGAAATTTCAAACTTCGCACGATAAAATATAAAATGAATTATATTTGAATAAAAATTATTATATTTCAAAAGAAAAATGTATAGGATTTAAATATTATAATGATATTTGATAGTTTTTTCATAAATTTAGTATCAAATCTATTCTAATTGCAGTAGAATTTGAAAAGAAAAAATAAATCGCACCGCACGAAAATTAGCTGTGGCAAAGCCTTTGGGCTAAATAAACAATAAACATCATAGGAGTCGTTTTGGCGAACTGTCGAAATATTTCGATGCGAGTTTAATATTGAGGTTCTTTAGAGATTTTGACATTTCCAAAATCATAAAATTCTTTTACAGCGACTGTTCAAAGACAATGTTTAATTTTGTCTTATTCAATGAGGTAATATTCCTAGTTTGCGATAAATTAGCTGGTCCTCAATTTGCTCTTCAGCGCAATAATTACCCGTAGATAAGAAAATTTCGAATATAATTAGTAGTCTCTGCCTGGGCAGGGTATCGATTTATAACCTTGCAGAGGTTTAAGTTAAAATGGAATATATTCACGATCTAACAAGACCAAAAATGTGTAGCAGTGTGCCAAGAAAACCGAGTGGAATAGGTTTCTAGGAGATTTTATTAAGAAATATTTCAACCAATTGCGAAACGCATCAAGACGCAACAAAAACTGACCAGGTGCCTACAAAATATAAGTGACTAAATCACAGTCTAATTAACCAAAAAACATTTAAATTTAATTGACTTACCATTTGGTTTTTAAATTTTCCATATTGTACAAATAAATTTGCGTGCACAAATAATTTTGTTAAAAACTAAATAAACTTTAATTTTTGATTAGAATATAAATACACATATAAAATATGTTTATATAAAAGTCGACCACTACTAACATAAATTTGAAAAATGACCGAAATTAGAAGGTGGCACTAATTCAATTGCCAGTTACTGTGTATATATTAAGCACAAATCACACGTTTCCTAAGCCGGAAACTGCCCCTTGAAACGCCTTAAACTGTGCTTATACATTATTACAGGAAAATTTCTTCATAACCCAGTTTGAATTTTGTTTTTAAACATTTTGAAAATTCGACAACCTCTTTGTCGTTGTATACCGTAAAATAATAATTGCCCATTTCTTTTATATTTTGTTGGAAAGTTTAAGTCGGATTTAAATAAAAAAGAAAAAAAAAATTAAATAAACATTGAATTCCAGTTAAATTACCAATATAATGTACTAACGTATTTAAATCTTTTGAAATACCATGGAAATTAGTAGACGTCCATCAATTTAATACAGCCGAGTGACAAAGAAAGAAAATTAAGTTTAGCTTCCTTATAGCTTGCCTAATATCTACCTACCAAACAAACCCACATCGATTTGCGGTTTCGACAATAGGAAAATACTTTTCAGAAAATACGAAAGAACAGTGGTACATTGAAATTGGTTTTTATCTTTTGTGTACAATTTTCGTGTTTTGCAAGAGTGTGTGTTTGTGTGGGTAAGTGTGTATGTCTGTATACCCAGGAGCTTATGTGGAAATTGAATTTAAAAATGTAACAAAAAGGAAAATAAAATATTTAAAAAGGCAAACTGAAAAAAACGGTTCTGTATAGCATACACGCACCCATATACGATTTATTTATATATGTATACAATATCTTAAGAATAAGATCTTTAAATTTAAAGTTAAATCGAAAATTATGTTACAAAAAAGTATTCAACAAGTTTTTTCCTTTTTTTTTTAATTTCAGGCTATGAATGGGTTGGTTGGCGAAACGATACACTTGGATTGGTTGGGAAACCAGTTGAAATGGTTTTTGAATTTGATACGGTGCGAAATTTTAGTGCAATGATTTTGCATACAAATAATATGTTCCCGAAAGATGTTCAGGTGAGTCATGTACATAAAATTAATTTCCTAACAGCAGAGTTTTAGTTTTGTTTTATGTTTTAATTTTCTTGGATACCATTAAACGGAAACCTTGTTAAATGTATACCGTAGGCTAATTTGGAAAATTTTGTTTTTTTTTTCATATTGAAATCGTATATTTCTTGTTATCAATTAATTGAAATGAGATGAGATTTTTTTTTTATCCTGCAACATTGTCTGTGTTGCTATTTTATGTTCTGAAAAACATGAATTGTTGATAAAAATAAAACAATTGCATCCTAATCGATAAATAAATGTTTGAATTGAAGTGTCGCCTGAAGATCAACAATTTCAATCACATCCAGTGTATTATTCTATTTTTAGAGATTGGAGGTGGAGCAGAGAAAAACATTTTAATTTAGGAATGGTAATTAAATTTCTCTCTCAGTCTAAGGAAATGGTACTGATCATGGCACGAGAATTTCTTTCGTGGAGAGAATATATTGTCGTTTGTATTGTTCGGTTCAATTAAAATTGATAACTGTGTAATTCACACATAATTATTTGGACAATTTTCAGTAGATCATTTCTTGCCATTTTGAATAAATATTGGGTTAATTTATACTGTAAAAAGATTTACATACGGTAAGATTTCCTTTTCTTAGGCCGTGTTCTTGAAAATCACCCTTTGAAATAGTAAACCGCTTTTTACTAAAGTCACTGGTCAAAATTAATTTAAAGTAGATTACGATACATTACATTCCCATAATAGTTTTGCCCTTTTAAGATTAGTCGTCAAAAAATATAAGGAGGCCTACCAAAAGTATCTTCATTTTCCCAGCTGAGAAACCTGTCTTGCTCTTCTTCAGTGTTGGAGTATGCACTCCATCAATGAAATTGATTTTGTTTTTAGAATTTGCTATCAAGTAGATCATTTAAATTGAGAACCACAATATGCCCCATTGACCAAAATAAAAATCTTCCAAAAAAAAAAATATAAATTAATGTCTCCCGTTAAAAAGGAAGATCCATTGAATTTTTATTAAGTACAATATGAAAACGAAAGCTCTAACATAATTTCTTGTCAATTTTGCGCCCCGAGGACATAGAGGAGTTCTCTATTTTAGTATGTGGATTATTAAAAACAAACATTTTGGAAAAATGGCTAATGTCTGTGAATGTTACAATTTCAAAAAATCTTCAAAGCGAGAGTTTAGGGTTGGCAGCCCCCATCCTCTAAGGCATAAAATGAATTAAAATAATATTTCAAAAATTTGTTATATTTAAAAAACTTGATTTTTGGGATTTTTTTTGGGATATCGCCACCAACCCTTTAGATCTTGAATTTCACCCTTCAGGCAGAATATATTTTTTCCAGTTTGGTATCGTTATCTAAATTAAAAAAATCAAATATAACAAATTTTTGAAATATTATTTTAATTTGTTTTAAACCTCATAGGATGGGGCTACCGCCCCAAACCCCAGCTTTGACGATTTTTTGAAACTATAACATTTATAGACTGATAGACATTACACATACTTAAACAGAGAACTCCCCAAAGCCGCCAGTTATCAAAAATTTAATGTGGTCTTCCTTTTAAATGCAACACATTATTTCGTATTTGTTTGGCATTTTTATTTTCGGGAATAGGATGGTACCCGATTTTTTCGTCTCTTGATACCTAGATTTTTGCAAACTATCAATATTTTAACAGCTCTGTCTGCAGAAGCGCGACTTGTTAATCACTTCACACTCTCTCTACCGGCGGAAATAAGGATTATATTCGTCTGACAGAAGGATGTTCCGCCCTGATAGTTAAATAATTTTTGAAGTGAGAGAAAGAATTCTGCCTGCAAAGTTTAGGTTATTTGAAAAAAAAGTACTTCGGATCTTTCCAAAATTTCTCGAACCATTATTGGCCTCTTATATGTTTCTAAATGTAACTGAAGATTATGAATATTCACCATCGAATGTTTGATTATAAAAACGTTACTTAAGATCAGAAGATAATAACGGGTCAATGGGTAATCTTTTTGTTTACATCAAGTAGAGTTGTACATCAAGGTATATATAACAAGAAAGTTATCTAAACCCTAAAAAGAATGGCGGATAATTTCTAATTTTGTTATTACTAAAATATCAGAAAATGTGGAATAGTATGCGTCATTAAAAAACTTAATATTCTGAAAAACCATAAATCTTAACGAATAATATCGATACACACTTAAATTAATTAACACATTTCTATAAAGCTCATCAGCCAGCTGCCAGTGCAATTCAGCGCAGCACAAAAATCGAATTATTTCGAAAATCACGATAAAACCTCTAAACCTCATGAAAATCACGATAAAACCTCGAAACCTCCCTCGTAGTTCTAAAACAATCTAAAAAATTTTGCAATCTTCAGTAATCTCGAAAAATGAATGGAACTACGCAGAATCTTGAAAATTCCGAATATTTAAATAATATTGCGATTTATGTTCAATACTCGTAATTATGAATTTTACGTTTTAAACCAATTTGTGTTTCATAAGTAAATGAAATATTTTATATTCGTATTTTGTTATTTTTCATATTTCCATTTTATTTTAATCAGGCAAAATACCTATAACAACATGTTATTACAGCGAAAATATTAAGAATTTTACCATAGCAACAAGAAAATGTTAAGCAATTATCTCAATAAACAAAACAATTAAAAGTAAAGTTTTATGGCAGTGTAGAAAAAAGAATTCAAATTGGAAACCAATATTAAGCGCCTTACCGAAGAACACAAGAGTAAACAAGATTTCTCAATTTTGCCATTTTAAAGATATTTGTGCTACCAGAAAATACAATATTGACGAAAGTACAGCAATTTCTGAAATTGATGCTTGTTTGAAGGACTGGGCGCATAGCATGGAACGGAAAAACGGATAAGATTATAAAAAAGCAATTGTGAAAACTCGATGGAAAGGAATAGCAAAAATATTGCAATTACTATTTTTCAATGAACACCAAATTAAATTCCACCCATTTAACGACATTTAATTCAGCGTATCGAAACACAACAGCAACTACTTTTGGAAAATACAACAGCAATTACTTTAGAAGAAAGTTTACGAATGTAAAAGCTTTAAGATGAAGACATACCCGACGTGGAGAGGCAATGAAGGAGCTTTTGCGAATATTATTTATTTTAAAGAAGAATTTATTAATTTTGGCAAACCGATAATCACATTTTTTTTCTTCAAAAATTAGCCAAGGAGGCAGTAAACAATGTACAATGCAGTCCGACTTTTTCCAAAACTGGAAGAGATACGGCTCAAAAACGCTACCAGCGAACGTTTATTTCTTGCCGCAAATCTTAACTGGCAGCATACAGGATGTTCATCATGGTACAAAAATTGTCCAATTGGGATTAATAATATTAGAAAATGCACCAAGGAAATGGCTCAAAATATTGGAGTTGATACCTTTAATAATATAATTACAAATGATTGTTACCGGTTAACAGCGGTAAAGCATCTAGCGAATGCTAATATTCGAGTTAATTGGTCACTTGCAATCCAACTTTAATGAGGCAAGGAATACAACTCATCCACAAGTCGTTTATCAAAATTGCACTTTTCAGGTACAACTTACATGTTTGTTAATAACATGCCTTAATTAAATTTAAAAAACAATCATATTTTTTGCTTACTATAAAATGCCATAATTTAATTATGTTAAGTGTTTAATTAAGATATTATATATGTACTTACATAAATTTACAATTGTATTGTCTGATTTATTTTTTTATTTTTCTGGGATAAAATCCTAGGATAAGTTCAGATTCATGATGAAAGAAACTTAACGCTACGCAAATCAACGCCACGTAATTCTCGATGAAAGCAAGAGCTCATTATGAAAAATCATTATCGCATATCGCATTTCCCTTAACGATATATTTTTGGGAAATTTATTTTCTGTCAAATTATTGTAATAAGTGAGGTAAATTGTTTATTGTTTGAATGAATATTCCAATAAAAATTATTTTTAAGTAAACAAAACCGTAAATTTGATAAAAAGAAGAAAAATATCAATTATCATTTAAATACATTTTATCGCATAAAATAATGTTTCAATACTCAAATGCGATATTCCCCTGCTATTGAGCAGTCGCATTTTTCAATTTTATTGTCGCAAAAATCCGCTTTCATTTTCTATAATTTGGCGCATCATTCGACAAAGCGCGGATTAAATGCGAAAAGAGTGTTTCATAATACACAAATGCGAAATGCGATCCGCTTCGCAATAAGTTCATAATAGGCCTCCAGAAGATTTTAGTTTACAAAATAAAAAGTAACTAATCACTGGTTAATGGTCTCTTATTTTAAATTTTTTAATAAGTGGCTAATTATAGACCAAGTTATATTTTTATTAAATTTTATTTAATAAATATTTATAAAAGTTATGCCGAATTTTCGTTTTTTTTAAATATTTTGAAGGCAAAAAATTTCACTAAACATGGCACAATTTTTATAAAGATTTATTAAATAAAATTTAATAAAAACATAACTTGGTCTATAATTAGCCACTTATTAAAAAATTTAAAAGAAGTAACTGTAAAAGTTAGCAAATCATGAAATCCGAGAAATTGGAACATGGAATTTCGGCTTAAAATATGACCAAATATGAAAAGAGCAAAATAATCTGGATTTTCGGTTAACTTTTTAGGATTTTTAATTCGTCATTGACTCAAAGTAAGTCTTGAATAATCAAATTATAAAAAATTTGAATAATTTGAAAATCCATAAATTTATAGTATGAGAAGATTGTGTTTTGATAGTCTCTAGGGGTTAGTTTCAAGATCATGGTGTAATTGTGTTGATTTTATATTATTAGACTTTAACTTTGGCTTATTGCGTTATTTGGCATTTATGTTAATGCTCTTTTTTAAGGTATTGTGTAGTGGTGCAGGTCACGCTTCAATATTGCTATACTGCAAACCTTGAATTCAAAAAATATAATAAGAGAAATATATAATTGATAAGATAGAAACTTTCTTGATGTACTTGTGATTTGAAAGACACATCAAAGAAGAGCTGACACCCAAAACCGTATACATATTACAAACAATTATTACAAATGGTTCATAATGCTAATGATAATATTACGTTTCTACATTTTAACTATATTACTTCGATGACAAAACACCATCTTACTTAGTATATAATGTTTGATGTTGCCCCAACTTTTTTTGCGACAAGATCTCGATCATCACTGTTTTAGAATGGTTCATTTGACAATTAGTCGAATTCCTCGGATCTGGCCCTATTGTACCAACTACTTATCACTTATTACTTATCAACTTATCATAACTTTTGATAAATTTCTGTTGTACCAAATTGAAATTTGATAAGTATTTAATTGAGTTATAATAAGTGATAAGCACTCACTTATCAAAATTAAGTTGCACCAATTTGCGAAATAATTAAGTAATACTTTGATAAGCGATAAGTTAGAGGTTTTTGATAATTTTTTCGTAGTTCTGTTGCACCAAAAGTTTTAACTTATCAATAATCGACTACTTTAATGATAAATTATCCAAAATAATTTCACTACTCAAAAAAATTGATAAGAGCTTGTATGTAGTGGTATGACGGAAGTCTGTTAAAAAGGTTTTTTTTTTTTTTTTGCTGTTATTAGTGGTTTTCTAATCGACCACCGCAAGTACTTATAAGTGCGAAAAATATGTCTCGGCTAAATGTCGATTGGGACACATAAAAAATTATGATATAAGAAAAACATAATCTCTAAATTTTTAATTCACATAATACCAAAAAATATTGTGATAGTGGTTTAATTTTTGTATTTAAGATGGTAAAATATTAAAATAAATATTTAAAAAAATAAATTTTAGCTTTATTGTTGTTAATGATTATCAAATATCACCTAGCGGAGAATGTTGACGTAACTGCTTGTAGCTGCTCTTGAAAAAATAGGTAGATCAGTTGCGAGTAGATGATTTAGCACATACATAAACCATAAGTGCTTATAAGTACTTGCGATGATCGATTGGAAAACCACTATTGTAAGATGAGAACTTTTGTTCAATTTTAAAAGAGTACACATTTTTCAATAAAATTATTTATTATTCAAATGATTATAAATGATAATGACAATACATGTAACAATGTGTTTTCAAGTGTATAATAACTATCATTTCAAAATTTATACCGCTATTTTATTGTATTCTAATAAGTTATAATATTAAGTCAAATTAAGAACAATTTCATTCTGTTCGATTTATCATAGAGGTAAGACAGTTCTTTTTCGATATTTTAAAATTAATATAAAACTATCAAATATAGGTATTATATCAACTTTAGTGAACAAAAACTGAAATTTATTAAACGAAAAAATATTTTTTATAAATAAATGCGTCGGTTGGAAAGATTATTCGAGGATGAAAACGAAAGAAGAAATCGTGTAGTGAAAGCCAGAACCAAATATTCTCTGGACTCGCGAGTGATAAAACATTTTCGTTTGTCACATGAACAAACACCATGGAAGCGAACGAAACTGCGCATTGAGTCGTCTATAGCAGCTACTAACAACACTGCATTGGTTAGGAATATCCAGGATAGAAGTTTCTTGTTATGGGTGGTTACCCTCAGGTAGCTGGTTGCTTCGATGGAACAATGATTAATATAGATGCACCTATGAAGAACACTTTGCGAATCGATACGGAAAACATTCACTGAATGCAATGATGGTGTGTGGCCCAGACCGCAGCTTTTATGCAGTAAATTCAGATTGGCCAGGTAGTGCCCTTGACTCCAAAGTATTGCCATATACAAGGCTATTTAGCAATTTTGAGTCTTGTTTTCGCTCGTTCCCCGGTGCTATGATTTTGGGTGACAGTGCTTCCTCTTAAAGATTAGCTTATCCCACCAATACGAATAAATCCGGATGATGCAATAGAGCAAAGATTTAATCGTGCTCATAAGCGGACGAGACGAATAATGGAAAATCATTTTGGTTTGTATATGACGATTACAATTTTTGTATAATGTAGTTAAATTCAATTTATTTGTTAATAAGAATTCTCTTAATTCATTTGTTATGAAAATAAATTGTTTACGTTTAAGTACTGCTGAAAAATTATTTAAAGTTAGAAAAGAGAATTTATTTTAAAAGCAACAAAAGAAAAGTTGTACAATTAATTCTAAACACTGAAATAAGAACTCTCAATTGAGAAAGGTTTCTCTTCATGTATTATTATATACATGCAAAATTGTTGTTGTTATTAAATTACAGAATAACAATTTTTTAATTGTTTTGCTATATAAGGTACAAAACCATTGTTTAACATATAAAATGTGCGGAAAGCACTATCACATTTATAGTATTTTTGTATAGATCATTACAACTTATCATAAAAATTTGATAATTCGTCAATTGATAAGTTATAGACAATCTGATGTGCAACGCTTATTACTTATCATTATCAAAATTTGATAAGTTTTCAAATTGATAAGTGAGTGAGATTTTGTTATTTTTGGTGAAACACTTATCACTTATCATTATCAAAAAAATTAACTTATGATAAGTTGATAAGTAATAAGTGATAAGTAGTTGGTGCAATAGGGCCCTGATCGAAATCTTTTACTATCGTTTTAGGATCATTTAAACAAAAAGTTTACCTTCTTCTACGCTAATTAACTGCTAAATCTAGTTCTTAGAATTGTTTATTACCAGTATCTAAGCAAGCACCAAATCATTGCACCAGTTCCTATGTGTTATAAAAAACGTTAATTTATGCTTGGTTTTATTTGCTACCATCAATGGTCTTAGATCGATTTTTCGTGACGGCCACCAATACAATACACTCATTGGCAGTCGACCGTACACTTCGAGAGAATTGAAATAGTATCCTTAGTTAAAGACGAGTTCAACGAAAGCAAATTGCCAGCATTCTTCATTTCTTGTATAGAACTTCAACAATTTCGAATAATAGCAAACCCAAATTTTTAATTATTTGTTTTATTTTATTGATTTATATAAAAAAGTATAATCCGTGAATAGTTACAATCGAGTGTTGATTAGTAATAAGTAAAACAAAAATTAAGAAAATATTTTAAAGGTACGCGAATGAAGTTTTTACTAATTTTTTCTAAATAAAAATGGCGGCAGTAGTAATTCAAATGCATACATTCAGGGGTATTTAATCAAGAAATAGAATTATCAAACTTAATTTTGAAAATTTTAACTTTAATATTAATAATTTTTTAAAACTTCTATTTTACTTTTTTCTAAATATATTCGTCATAGAATAAACCATTTATTTGTTTCAATAAAATTAGATCGACTATTTAGTATAAACTGAAATATATATTTATTTATTAAACTTTATCCCAATTATAAAATTAGAAGTTTAGATTCAGTTAAATCTCATTACGATTTACCGTTAGTCGATGGGTTCAACATTATTTGTGGAGATTTTTAGAAAATCCGCTTAGATTTTACAACCCCTAGGATACTTGAAGTGAAAATTACTAACTTTAGCTGAATATCATATAAATTCAAGAAAACATTAAACTAAATTTTGCCAGTTAGGCATCAATCTCATTATGATTTACCGTTTCAACATTATTTGTGGAGATTTTTAGAAAATTCGCTTGGATTTTACAACCCCTAGGATACTTGAAGTGAAAATTACTAACTTTAGTTGAATATCATATAACTTCAAGAAAACATTAAACTAAATTTTGCCAGTTAGGCATCAATCTCATTATGATTTACCGTTTCAACATTATTTGTGGAGATTTTTAGAAAATTCGCTTGGATTTTACAACCCCTAGGATACTTGAAGTGAAAATTACTAACTTTATTTGAATATCATATAACTTCAAGAAAACATTAAACTAAATTTTGCCAGTTAGGCATCAATCTCATTATGATATACCGTTAGTCGATGGGTTCAACATTTTTTGTGAAAATTTTTAGAAAATTCGTTTGGATTTTGCAACCCCTGGGAGATGTTTATATGAAATTCAGTTAAAGTTAGTAATTTTCACTTCAAATATCCTAGGGGTTGTAAAATCCAAGCGAATTTTCTAAAAATTTTCATAAATAATGTTGAACCCATTGGCTAACGATATATCATAATCAGATGGATATTTTTGTAACAGACATGTCTGCGGCGACATATAGTATATTAACCATATCCAATGAAAAAGCGAGATTTGCAAGTATTGTTGAATTATAGTAAAATTAAAGCCTTTAGTTAGCAAACAAAATATTAATCGTCATTTCCAGGTCTTTATGAAAATTCTGAAATGCAAAGAAATTGAAAAAAAAAACTGATTTTTCTTTCACTTTCAACTAGTTGTTGTAACCGATATAGAAAACCAAAAATGAAATATATGGTCAATTAATTATAATAATAATAAATCAGTACGCCTTTTTATAAATGTGCAATATTGATGTGTCCCTCTTCGAAACGTGAATGAGGTATTTAAAAGAAAGTATGTAATGAAATTAAAGGAATTGATTATAAAAGGAATTAGGTTAATTAAAGATAAACTTAAGATTATAAAAGAAATAAATTGAACCAGTGATTCTCGGATGATTAAGAAAGCGTTCCACTTACTCTAACATCGAGAGCGATAAATAAAAATATTTACTTAAGAAATAACCTACTTTTAATACAGTTTTCTATATTCCGTAACTTCTCGAAACCATCTCGAATTTTATCTTAATTTGTTTGGAAATGGCAGAGTTTCATTCGTCATTCGTTTTTCATATTCCAGAATTGTGTTCCAAAATATTTTAGAATCACACTTCTATTGTACGTATAGAATTTTATCACAATTGGCTAAGATCGCAAAATATCTTATTGAAATATATTATTCCGTTTTTCGTGCCTGTTGTCATTTAAAATACAGGGGCCTTACTATGCAATTCGATGACAATTTTCGACGGCTATCGTTTTGCATTAGAAAGTACAGGAAAAAAAAGGAAAACCATAACTATCGTTTTCTTTTTCCTTCTTGCACCTTTTTATACAAAACGATAGCCGTCGAAAATTGTCATCGAATTGCATAGTAAGGCCCCAGCATTATGATTTGAAATACATATTGAAACTCTTAATTCCCCTAAATGTTCTTATTTGAGTAGCTACATATGTCTGATTACTTTTAGATTAGTAAAAATTTCACATTGCTATATAGGACAGTGAAATTTTTACGAAACAAGAACTAAAATCATTTTAGTACAATATAGTAAAAACTTCACTACCATGTAAAGGTAGACTCGATAAAAATTCAGAAATTGCTACACTTAAAAATGCATCAAATCATCCCCATTTGAATCGCTAAACAAAAATGTTTTTAATCCAGATGCGAATGGTTTGAGTTTCTTACAAATTTTAAACTGAACTGATTGATAGTTTATTGAAAATTTTAGAAGCCAAAATTATAAGTGAATTTTGAAAATTGGTTGATTTAATCTTTTGTAACCGAATACAGTGATTATTTCTCAAATTGTAACCAGTAGTGACATTTAACTGATTAATCCCCAGTTTTGATCACATATAAACGTCTTAATGGAAATATCTGCAATTACTGAAATAAAAGCCATGATGAATAAATTCTAGCTTAGAAGGTCTCACCTCAGTATATACTAATTTCCAATATACAATAGCAAAATAAATATTTTTTTAAAACTGCTACAGGGCTTACCAGCCGTACGGTGCACATTTTACTAATCACTAATGCCAGATACTTGCTATAAGAGACTCAATATGGTCCTTCCATAGCATCGTGTTATCAATGGATAGGCCGAGATATTTGAAAGATTTAACGAATTCAATTTTAGAACAAGTATCAATACAAGCAACTAGGTCACAATGAGCATCATGATAAATAATGTCCGGCTCAATGACAGGATTGTCATTTAATTTGAACAACATACTCTGGCTTTATTACTAAAGACCATACAATGAGCAATGCATGAATATTTATAATGATTATACAGAAACTCAAGATTGTCAGCTTAAGCTATCAACCTAGAGTTAAGATTTATTTGGAAAATAGAATTTATGTAAATTAAGAATAGCAGTGGACCTAGCACTGACCCTTGCGGTACACCATCATTTATGTTGATGTCTTGACTCAAAGCACCATTGATTTTAACAACACGTGACCGTCCAAACAAATAATGATTGAACCCACTGCAACATAACACCACGAAAACCAGCATAGAAAAGTTTTTGCAGTAAAACATCATGGTTTTGCCATATCAAATGCTTTCGTTAAATCTACAAAAATAGTACCAATCGAATTTCTTTGATCCAGACCCTTAAACAGAAAATTTTTAAATTCCAATAAAGCATTTTCCGTACTGCTAGATTTACTAACTCCATACTGATTATTATGTAACATTTATTATAATTCAAGAAACTGCTGATTCTGGAATGAGCTAGTTTCTCAATAATTTTACCATAAACGCTGAGAGCAATGATATCGGCCTATAATTTATAATCTTTTTTATCACCTTTTTTAAATATTGGAATAACCACAGCTTCTTTTAATTTAAGAGGAACAATACCAGTATAAAAACTGCAATTTACAATTTATGTAAATACATCATTTTACCTGTTGACCCAATCAGTTTTATACCAGACATTATGTTTAGAACTTTCAATCAATCTGTTTCCCAGAAAACGCAAGATTTTACTTCAGATTTATTAACTACAAGATCAAAGGACAGAATCAAATACCTCGGATATAGCAAGTATATCAGTTACTGAAGAATTACATCGATTACGAGTTCCTCTAGTAAATCTTTCTTATGCTCCTTTAATATTGCCTTTAGTATTGTTGAATTTATATGTATAGTTCTCAAAATATGTTTCATTTTTAAGCGCTTTATTGAAAACTTTGGACTTCAATAACAATTTCGAAACTCTGGATTTTTAAATAATTGTTTAGATAAATCATTTTCGAACTTAATTTTTTTTTTGTAGATCGGCGGCGTGTTGGGTTTGTATAATTTTCTAGTGAGCTCTCTAGGCAGAACAAATTCAAGCGGCTGCTAAGAGTTTCTCTAGTTGTTTTGGATACCTTGGGCAATATAAATTTTTTTATTTTATTGTTCCAAAGTTTTCGGCGTTGCATAGAGGATAATTTGCACATGCCCGTGTTTTATGAAGTACTATTACGGTCCAAATACGAATGAATTAAATGAAATAATGCCACTTCGCAAGCAATAGTCCAAGTATATTTAGTTATAGGGCAAAATTCTATAGCCCATCTTTGAACATAGATTATACTACAAAAGTTTTGATATTTTGGAAATTTCTTTTCTATGGTATAATTAGCAGCATAAGTCATAATTGAAATCAAGAAAAAAATATCATGAATCTTTAGTGATGCTTTTAAAGATAATCAAATTACACCACCATTCCTCGGTGTTCAAAGTTAATTTAACATAACATAACGTTATTTTCCTGAATCTTCCATAACAATCATACAGAGGACAAACCAGTTGAACCTTTTCTTAACACTCGCACTCGCAGTAAACACCTCCAAAGAATAACCAATATTTGTGGAATGTGATACTCACATTTGCTGAGCCACTCCCCCCTACCATTTTAATGAATCCATATTAACCAATATTTTCGAAATTACCATACTGTGTGGTTTAAGTCCTTTAAGCAATAAAAGGATTTAATAAAAAAATTATAATGTGTTATTAATCTACCCACAAATTAAGCGATACCAGCTTAATTTCCAAAAATAAAAATCCCTAACATACAAAATAATGTGCCGCATTAAAAATGAAGGTCTGCTCAGAAAGAACCAATGCTAAGCGGCTTTGGGGAGTTCTTTTTCGAATTTTCAACAAAAAAAATCCCGACAAACAGAAGTTTAATTACCAGAAGACCCCATTAGATTTAAATTAAATACGACGAACTACAATTTGTTAACAAAAGGATGCTACATAATTTCTTGTCATCCTTGCGCAAAGGCTCCAATGCTAATCGGCTTTGGGGAGTTCTCTATTTTAGTATGTGAAATTATTAAAAAACCCAATTTGTTCAAAAACGTTTTAATTTATATTAATATTGCCATTTTAATAAATCGTCAAAGCGGAGGTTTGGAGGCGACAGTCCCTATTGTCCAAGATATACTCCGAATTAAAATAAATTTTCAAAATTTTATAATTAAATAAACTAGATTTTTTGCGATTTTTTTTTCTGGATATTTTTCGGATTTTTTCTGCTTGTCTAATCCCGGGTTGGTATCGTTATCCAAAAAAAAAGTCCCCAAAAAACAAGAAATCCCAAAAAATCAAATTTTTTAAATAATTTCAAATTTTTGGAATATAATTTTAATTCGTTTTATTTCTTAGGGGATGGGACAATTTATTAAAATTCCAATATTCTTACAATTAGAACATTTTTTCAAAAATTTGTGTTTTTTGATAATTATTCACAAACTAAAATAGAGAACTCCCAAAAGTCGAGAGGATGGTAAGAAAATATATACGAGTAGCTTCCTTTTGTTTACACATGAAATGTTAATATCAATCCCGCTATGTTTTCTGTTAGTCTTGCCAATTACCAGCACTCATGGATTTTTCCGATTTTTGTCATTGTTCTAGAATGGCCCAAATTGGCCTCCCAAACATGTGACAAGCATGTAACTTAGTTTTAGTAATTTAAGTGATTACAACTCCAAATTTTGCTAGGTATTTTTCTATTAGTCTTCTATTGCCAGTACTCGTGCTTTTTTCAGGGTTTTGTCATAGTTCTGGAACAGCCAAATTCGGCCGTGACACTTGTGACTCGCATACTTAATTTTAGTAATTTAACTAAATACAACTCCTGATTTTTTGAGTTTGACATTGATTCTAATATGCTTTTCAGTTAGCGCTACCATTTGGTACTCATGGTTTTTTTCAGATATTTGTTTTTTTTTTCTAGAATGGCCCATGTGTGTTTTGCGATGTGGACGTCAACCCCACTAAATTTTCTGTTAGCCCTTAATTACCATTATTCAAGAATTTTTTCCAATTTTTCCATAGTTAATTAAATTTGAATGTAAATTAGTTCAAAGATTTAGTAAAATTATATCATGCCTAAACCTTAATAAGTTGTTATTAAAATTTAAACAGACAAAAATACACTCAGAACTATTCTAGCTGTTCACAGATGTTCTCCAACCTACATATTGTTACTCCTTTTTCCTAAATATTGTTACTCCAATAAAAACCGAAAGGCAGCCAATGGTAGCGAATAGTTCGTTGCTTCAAAATCTTTTGATTATAAACTTTGTTCTAGATTATAAAAGATTTCACTCACCTATTCAGTTTCTGGTCAGCGGCTGCCCTATCTTGTAACTTAATTTTGACAATAATTAATTTAAAAAATAATACCTTACGAAACTTAAGAAACTACTTTCTTGGCGGCTTATTGGTCCGCCATTTGAAATTATTGGATTTTGAACTTTAAATAAACAAAAAACAAGAGTTCTGAAGTGTTAAGCTGGTGCTACAATATCATAAGTTGATTTGGGTTTGAATTGCCATGCCCCACATCAAGTAAACTGACACTGATACAAAAAATCCTCCTTATGAATATTCAGGTCAAGGCTGATGAGTAATTCACAACTTTCAAAAAATTTTCGAACATGTCCTATCCTTTCGGAAAATTCGACTTGTCCACTTTATGAAAATATAGGTTGGTTACTTTTCGTTAATTTGTGTACCTACATATACTAAAAGTGAAGAACTTATAGCAAATGCAAGTTGTGAACACCACTTAATATAAAAACCATAGAGTATCACTTGTTCAAAGTATAAAAATAGAAATCTAGGTCATTTCTTATCCGATCCAAAACAACGTTAGACCATTAGAAAGAAAAAAAAAAATCTACAGCGTGTTCATATTCTAACCCTAACCTCTCGCTCTTCACATTGTCTCAAACTAAAAATTCAATTTTTTTTTTTAACGGTAAAGAAGTGAGGGTGAAAAATTAAGAAATATTGTTAGAAAGACAATTCAATTTTCTACAACTTATGAGCAAATGTTTAACCCCGATCCGTAAGGGTCTGGTAGTAAAGCAGCCTAAAATTAGAGAAGAATTGCAATTAAAGGAAACTTAAACATTTGATGCAGGTATACTGCGGCATTCTGTTAGTCAAATTCAAAATTTATATTTTTAATCATATTTAATTTACGCGGAGTAAATAACAACCGCAGAACCTTTCTACTTCTCATAGCTTTACTAAATATGTACACTTTATATTTTTTGTTTTCTTATTTTATTAAAATCTCCATTTCGTCCTCGTTTTATATTTATTTATTCTGACGCGCGAGGATAAAACTGCACACAAAAAACAATAAAAACGTTAGACGAGAAACCAAAAAAAAAAAAAAAAAAAAGAAATCTGTGTATGTACAAACTGTACAAATAAACAAGGAAGGAAGCAGTTCATCTTCTTACAAAATACAAGACATATGTACGAATTTCGTCTTGTCGTCTTGTAGTTATACACAGGAACGTATAGACAGATACACTCGTATATATTAAAATAAATAAAACACTTTTTACATCTCTTCTCTTGATTTTCATCTTTTGTATTTCCCTTCTATGTGTTGTTGTTGTTGTGCCATGTATCCATTGCACATATTTATTGTTGACGGGAAAATAGCACACATTTTTGGTGTACATTCATATGTATGTATAGATGTGTGGTATGTACGGAGTAGATTCGAAATGGACGACGAGCCATTAAAACTAAAATGAAACAAAAATGTATATTCATTTGTTTTTTTTTTGTTCCCCCGGAAAATTGTTTTCCCCATTTATTTACTTTTAATGTTGACAAAGATGTCCTTTTCAGAATTTTAATATTTTTATTTGGTTTTCTTTTTTTATGTTATAGGTATTCCTCCATGCCAAAGTATTTTTTAGTATTGGAGGACAACAGTTTACCGGTGAACCAGTACATTTTAGTTATATGCCCGATACGGCATTGGATCATGCACGTGACGTTACAATAAAGCTGCATCATCGTATTGGCAAATTTTTACAAGTTAATTTATATTTTGCTGTACGTTGGCTGATGTTGAGCGAGGTGTCTTTTGTATCTGGTAAGTTGATTTATATTATTAAATGATTTTGTGCTGATTATATAAGGAGGGTCATTATTATGGTATATACCACAAAATTATAAAATATTTAATATTTATTCGTCCATTCTAAAGCAAAAAATAAAATAAAAATTATAAAACAAAACCATATTTTTTTTTGATGAATCTGTTAAATTATCTGTAAATTTTCCATTTCAAGTTCTTTGAACTTGCGTTCGTTCGTTCTGGAATATTTCGAAATATACAAAAAAATTACAAAAAAATTCAAACTCAAATAAAATTTATTTAATTTAAATATTTTTCAAGCCATCATCATCATCATCAAAGTTTTTTCAACTGTTAAAAACTAATTTCCATACCAGATTTAAAAAAATAACAAGACTTTGAGAATACCAACATAACATTATAGACTAGAGTGTACTGGCTGTATATGATATCAGTACATTATAAATAATCATATGTTTTGAGATGAAGTCAGTTATGTGAAATTTGGTTTGCAAAGCTCCCTTCTATGTTAACACACTTACATATCTATATATGTATGTACATAGGCACAAACCACAGTTTCCATTTCATATATGAAGCATACAAAAGTATCTGTGTATAACAATAAAAAATGCAATTTATTGTAATAAATTTATGTTTTTAATTTTAATTTTTAATTTTTTTTTTCTGTTTAACATAAATGAACAGATTTCCCATTTTTATTATTATTATCATTTTTTTTTATGCTATTATGTATTACTATCAAAATATTTATTTTAACAAGTTTATGTTGCATTTCTGTTGTTCTTTCACAATCATTAGGTATACGATAGTGGAGTATTAAAATAATTCCTGCTCGTCTACAATAGTTTATAGTGTTGTGAAAATGTATTTTCATATAAAATAATGATTATGATGATGATGATCATGTTGATGATGGAAATGATGATTTATGGAAAATGTTTTAAAGTTTTTTTTTTTGTTTCACTGTCTGTTGTGTGTATACTCACCAAACATAATCAGGAAAACAAAGCAAGTTTATATTTTATTTGAAAATCTGACAGGTAATTAATGATAATTTAAGTTTGTCGAGTTTTAAAATGACTTTTGCACACTTTTGTTGTTTTGGTTTTAGTTTGTACTCTCTCTTGCTGTTTTCCAGTAATTAAAGTTTAATTAGGAGATGTCTCTATTTATAGAATTATTTTACAGTTTTTGTTGCTAAGTTTTAGTATTTTGCAGAAAATTTGCGGTCAAAACTAGAATTACCTGCAATACATCTCTATATAACAATAAAGAAAAGCAGGGTATCATGCAACCGTCACTGAAGCCTGTATAAAATAATCCCCTATTTAATATAGTATCTAATTGACGCCACCGTCTTCTAAATTCCTGAAAGTTGACAAGTAGTGAAGTGTTCGATTAATCAGCACCAACGCCAACTTCAATACCTAAAAGCCTTGAGAGGCTCGCGAGGGGATTTTAAGTCACAAATTTGACGAGAGGTGTGCATAGGCTAATCCAATTTTATAATAGCACATCTTGTGAAACAAGCCCGCAGACTAAATAGTTGTTTTCCAGTTGACCAATCTATAGAACCCGCTAGAAGACAAGTCAGATGTTCCTGAGTAATTTTCTTCCGGGTTTCCTGGCACATCCACGAAATTATAAGAGAAGAAGAAAACCATGTTGTTTAATGTGAAAGAAACGGGCAAAGAAATATATTGTTTTATTATCTGTGGGTCTTCTGGCATCTTGTCTCCGTTTTATCCTTTCCTAGAAATCTGCTGTGTAAGATTTTTGCGCCTGGAAATAGTCAATTTTTTATATTTTTTGACCACTCGCGGCATAGCAGTAATGAAAATAACAGTTTTATATTACACCTTTGTTTGTATTAGACGCTCTCTGGAGAACATAAAGGTCCAACCGTCTGAGTAACTCCGGGTAACTAAGTCTCGAACACAGAATATCACGACCAAACATGGCACAGCCTATTTTGCTTCACGTTCTATACTTTATAAATTTGAATGGTTTTGAATGCTTTCTATTCGTGATATAATCGCGGCATACTCCAAAACTGACCTGACATTGGTAACTTAAAGAGACCTTAACGTTTAGGGTTTGTTAAATTTTCCACTATGTCTTTTAATTAATCCCAACATATAAGTGCTCTTCTAATAATTATGTGATCAATGTGTTTGTTGAAAGGTAGGTTACGTTAAAAATCACTGTAAGATCTGGAATGAACACACTCGACTTGTTTGTTCATCCATCAAGACATACGAAGCCTCAATGCTAGATGTCCGAGTTCTTGAAAAAGACTTTTTAAACAGACAGTTGCAGACGTTCAGTTTCAATAAAATCATTAACGTTATGACAGACCTAGTCGAATGAATTATCACCTGAAATATTTACGACAATTTCCAATACTAAGGGAAGAAAGCAGTAGAAAGTCTTAAATTAAACAAATAATGGTCAAAATATAGGGTATAACGCTGCGGAACCTGCATCCTTATCAGTTTTGAAACATTCTCTAAGTAATTATTATTCGGGTTGTCTTTTAAATTATTATTCGGGTTATCATTCGTGAGAATCAGTAACAGACAAAGTTCTGTTGGTCATGTCGGTCTTTGTGTTTATGGATGAAAAAAACCGTTTTGGATTGGAACAAATTTCTTTCTATATCTGTGTGATATACTCTTTACACAATTCACGGCCTTTCCGTTTATCATTGATGTGCCCCGTTCGTGTTTAGGCCTTAAAAAACCATATTTTATTTCATTATTAGTAAAAAGTAGCAAAATAAAATTTAATCAACGATTTAATCAAAAACGAGATCCAATTTTAATTCTCTTTTCACTATGTTTTCTTGAGCATAAAGATCTTCCTAAGGGAAGATTTATAGAGTTATATTGTATTAGGCCAATTAGAGTATTTGCTCTATCAAATCAATGTATTATTTAATTGTTTGAATAAGTCTATAATTGTAAGAATAATTGCTTCAAACAAACATTTAATTTAGAAAAATTAGGTTTATCCAACTCCTCAGAGACACTTTTCCCACAAACCATCATCAAATTTATTTTTACGTTACCAAACAAACCATTTATCCGTTTTGCGTATTTTTGTTCCAGTTTTTCGAACAAGTTTGACATTTACTTTAATTTAGTCTAGTGCCAATTGATATCTCATCTTTAGTCAGCTAGTTGAGTCAATCGAGGAACAGGGCCTTAATGCCAACCAAATCTGGAATAAATACAAAAACTTAGAAAAACTCCAGAAAATAACCAAAATTTGAATGTCACTTAACTTGATCCAACTCCAACGTCTTGCGCAAACTTCAAGAATTAGCGAGTACATTTTTTGAATTTGACAGTTAAAAGGTTCCCTTGTATTTTATTTTCACAGGTCTCTTTTGAAAGCAATTTTACACTATTAAGAGAGTTCTGCAGTGAATGAAACAAATGATAGTAGGCGGTGCATGATCAGGAGGGCTATTTGTGAATTCGATTCTAACGTATTCGAGTCTTCGAAGTATTTGATTTTTATTTGAATTGAATCAGATTCATTCGCTTCTTATTTAAATCAAATACAAATTTTTGTACTTCGAAGATTCGAATACGTTCGAATCGAATTTACAAATAGCCCCCAGAGCTTTACGGTAGATGCATTAAAACTTCTCAACCAAGCTCTCTCAATCTTGTCGAGTCGTCGAAGATGTATGTCGTGAGGGAACACAACTCCTTTTCTGTTGATCATATATGTCCGCTTCTTTTTATTTTCGTGCTGAATCTGGTTAATGTTGACAGTAGATTTTATAACCAATCGTTTGACCTAATTGAATCACTTCATGTTACACGATACCGTTCCAATCCCAGCAAATGAAGAGTCACCTTCCTTGCCGTTAAACGTGGATTTGCTACTGTTTGTATGGTCTCACCACGATATAACTAAGATCTTTTTCGCACATTATAGTATTATGTGATCTATTTTCGTCACGAATGAAATTATACGTTTCAAAAATGGTTCGATTTCGTATCTTCTCAACAGTGTTCCACAGGTGGAAACTCGGTCCATTGAATTTTTCACTGTTAAATCGTGTGGTACCCAGACATCCAGCTTCTTTTTGAATCCAGCTTAGGTTCGATTTAGCTGGGATATTGGTCACAAAATTTAATTGATTTTAATTCTGAGTTTTATTTATGTTTCATTGGTTTAGATTGGTTAGAATGAAAACGCAAATTTTTTCGTAACATAATATTTAATTAATATAGTTTCGCTTTCGTTACGTTATTTGGTAAAGTAACGTAAAATTAATTTCGTTAAGTAACATTCTTCTACAATGAGAAAGTTATTCTTCTAAAGCAACAAAAAAATAATTCAGATGAAATAATTTGCCCTAAATCAAGGTAATATGAGTAAATGTTGTTTAGTAATAATCAGTCGGCTAATCGACTTCGTTTGTGTCCAAATATCCGCCGCCTCATTTGAAATACCTCCCAAATAAATTTTTGCCATTGTTTGAGAATGGTCGCCGAATATTATAGTTGATTAACAATTTGATAATTTATGACAATATTTAACTCGTAAATTGTGAATTTTCGTTGTAGACTAATCATTTTGTAAAAATACAAATCAAAATCGGTTACTTACAAAAACGCTTCCATCAATGAAATTTTGTCAAGGTCGTGGAATTTGAAAAACATTTTAGTAATTTTTTTGATTTGAGAAATTCCAACGATTCCACTTTACAAATATCTGCAATACTAAAACTATCAATTTCTTCTGAAAATAAAGCCAAACTATTTTTTTTTTCTAAATGAACTGTACACAATTAGTCAATTGTAATATTTTGCAAAATATAAACTTGATTTTGATTAAAATGTCGAGGAGCCATCAAACTACCAGCCTTTATTGAAACCTGTGTTGTTGTAAATTTCATTTAAGTTTTTACCTTGTTTGTACGTAGCCACTTTGCTTTGAAAATATCGTCAATCAAACTGCATTTACTTAAAAAATTATGTTTGAGGAGCTAATATTTTGAATGATTCGACTTTATGATGATACCTTTTAATTCCCCAGCCTATTTTAATCTTCTGAACAGTTTACTGCAATAGTTCATTATTTAAAAAATTCAGATTGGAAATGGAAATTTCAGCAAATAATTTTGCATGATTTGCAAAGTGATGTTCTTACGGAACTTACGATTAATTATATTGTATTAAAAACGTTTATCTGCACATATTTTTGATTTTAAAGCCAGCTTCGGTGTCCAATTTTAGACCGGTCTACCAGAAACTTAACTGTTGCTCCGCTGGCCTAGTTCACCGCTGGAAGTAGGCTACGAATTTGCTTGTTGGTTCCTAATTGTTTCGCTTGAAATTAGTTATTCCCAAAATTTTAATTTGATAAAAATTGATGCGTAAATTTCATGCTAGGCAAAATTCGGTTAAAATCGCATTGATTAATCCAAAAATTAAAGATTAACCGGTGAAACTTGACCAGTTTTAATTTGCCCACCGGTATTGTGTTCAGCGTTTATTCCGCGACGTCTAATCAAGCTATTTCAAATAACTTGTTGTTACGGTTTTGTATTAGAGCGGAATCTTTGGTTGTTTTTGAAGAAAATGTTAATTCTATTGTTGTACTATCCATATTACAAGAATTTTTTTTTCCGAGGTACCCAAAACAATTTCGATTTAAACACACTTAAAAAAATATTGCTTATGTCATGTAAATTGCATTACATATAGGTCCAGTGGAAGGCTGTATTATAAAATAATACAAAGCTTGCATTAAAGAGAATTTAATATAATTTGCATTCATTTGTAATACAGCAATTACATTAAATTTTAGTGCAACATTCCATTAGAATGTAAAGCAAGTTGTAGAAAACCGTGAATCAACTGCATTAAAATTTATCAAAGTTTGCATTAATGAAATGTTTTTGAAGTATTAAATTTCAAAGCAAGTTGGATTAAAAGTTGTGTAAGTTTTTTAACCCTTTTTCTGGGATTTGGTTATTTGGTCTTTATTTTTGGTGCCTTGAGGGTCGAAATCTCAGAGAGCTGTTTAAAAAACCAAACATTCATCTTTCCTTTGGCAGGCTACTTCACTTTAAAGTCGGCTAAGGTAATAAATTGTAAATTAAGAACTGAAAAGCTTACCTTTAACATAATAGACTTTTTCGTAGTCAGAAAACCTAATTATTTTATTTGTGATTTAGTCGGTTTGATTTAGCGAATTTTATATCAGTAAAGCTAAACGTACATGAATTTATTTTTCATATGTACATTTAAGTCTGCTTATTTTATCGAATTTTATGTTGGTATAGTTTTTCAATTTGACCAGGTTGCTTTAAAATGTTTAATAGTTTTATTAAAAATATTTTTTAATACTGCTTTAAAAATCTTCATAATTGCGTTAAAATGCATTTTAATGCAATCATTATTTTACAATTTAATAATAACTTGTATTACATGAGTCATAATGTAAGGCTTCCATTAAAAATGAATGTTATTTTTTTAAGTGTGTAGTATTCGTTAAAAGTTTACTGTAATCGCATTCCAAATACAGTGAGCGTAATTTTCTTAGACGCATCCACAATTTTAAGGAAATACATCATTAGTTGAGAATTAAAAATCTGACTTTATTTTTATTATACTTTAATACTAATATTATATTTATTGTGAATCACAGTTATTACAAACTTTCATTCACTGCACTAAATTAAAAATAACTTCAAATTGTATGCGTAATTGATATAGACGCACTACAAACTATTATTGAAAGCTTATTATAAACAAAAAATTAAAAAGAAATATGCACATTTTTGGCTTTTAGTATTTAGTTTGGCCTCCATTATTTTTGATTACAGTAAAAATTCTATTAGGAATAGAATTTACTAAATTTTGAGGTACTTCTTTTTCAATTCCTCGCCAGCACTCTAGTATAGAATGCCGCAGCTTCAAAACTGTTGCATATTGTCGGTTATTTAAATAGACACGTCTGGAAAGAACACCCCACAGGTTTTCCATGGGGTTTAGATCTGGACTTCTTGCGGGCCATTCTAATAGAGGTACCAAAGTAGATACAAAAAACTGTTTTGTGTATCTCGTTACATGAATACTGGCATTGTCTTGTTGATAAATGAACTCCTTATCGTTATTTTCATCTAAATACGTTATTAAAACGTCTTCCAACAGCTCTACATATTTTTCCGATGTCATTTTGGTGTCTATAAAACATAGTTGTGGCTTTCCATAATATGAAAACGCTGCCCATATCATTAATGAACCACCCCCAAAATTCCAGCTCATTCTGGGAGGATCATTATGGCGGAGATCATGCCAATAAAAGCTTAACCCATCAGGACCGTTTAAATTAAATTTCTTTTCGTCTGAAAAGATAACATTTCTCCACTCAATTTGCCAATGCATATGATCTCTGGCAAATTGTAGTCTGTGAACTTTATGTTGAGAAGATAACACCGGTCGTTTTACTGATTTCTTCTATTTCATATTTTCATCGGACCCTAAAATCTGTTGTACACGACTGTTTTTAATTGGTAAATCCAACTTAGAAATAATTTGGGTCGAGTTTAGCTTATTTTTTGCTGCTTCAAACTTGATTTGATTTCGCTGACGTATCTTCGTATTCCTTTTATTTTTCTTCGGTGGTGCTCCATACCTGTCCCCAAGTTTGATATAGCTCCTTATTAAATGTTCGGAGCGCCCTATTTTAGAAGCAATTGCTCTGTTGGAGAGGCCACATTTCTTGTAAACTGTAATTTCTGTTTTTTCTGTGTTACTTAAAAATGTTCCTCTAGCCATATTTATTACCTGTTTTAAAATTTAATATTTATTTATTAAAATATTTAAAAATTTAGCAAATTATGAACTAAAATTAAAACTACTCACAGTTAATAGATGATTGTACACGTACCAATAAATTCAAACGACTGCGTCTATATAAATTACACCACAAAATAAACAATTGACGTAGAATAGAATAGAATTAAATACCGTTAGTTTACTTTACACTCTCATATATTTTGTTTTTTAGTATATTCCAAAAATTGCATTAAAAATTTTTAACACAGTTTTTAATTGAATAATTTTTTCACAATTTTAACCCTACGCCTAAGTAAATTAAGCTCACTGTAGAAATTTTTACTCTACCTAATTATAAGTGACTATGTGGTAAAGCGAGTTCATTTAGAAGGGAGCTGATTGACGTTGAATTTTGTTACGGAAATGGTAAATTACTTGATAAATAGTTAGAAACGGTAAGAAATAAGTAACATTAGTGAAGGATAAATGATAACCTGAATAAATGTTAAATTGAAAAATTTAACATTTTGAAAATCAATCATCATTCATCGTGTTCAGGTATGACAATCTTACACCACCAATGTAGTAGTGTGTCGCGCAATCTATTTAAAATGTAATACGTCATTTCAAGCCGTCACATTAAATTTGAAGACGCGACTAAAATTGTTTGTATGCCAATTTTATATATTTTAGTTGACATCCTTAAGATTGATTTGGATTAAGTGCGGAGTGCGTGATGTAGTTATTCGTATGTGAACGACTAACAACATCGAGATTACCTAATCGTTTAATAAATCCACGCAATTTACTATACAAAGATTTTTTTTTTTTTTTTTGCTCAATCAAAGAGTCATAAACGTTTATTAATTCGAAATTAAAATTTTCTAAATGTAATCTATCTGTATACGAAACAGGTAATTTACATTGAAAATTCACACCTTTTGATATTTTGCTATACTTAGACTTATACCGTATAATCCTCAACTCTAAAAAATTAAACTGTCATATTTTGACATTTTCATTAAAGCAAACTTTCAACACTATATCAAGCAAAAAAAAAAAAGACAACATAAGCAAAATACGTATTAAAAAATCATTTAATTATTGTTACGCCCCAGTTTCCTTAAGTCGATGTCTTGTGTATACATTTAATAAGAAAAATAATAAAATAAATAAATAATTAATTTATTTATTCTTTTTCGTGTTGCTTAAGTTAATTGAAATTTAAAATTACATCAAGGAAAAAAAAAATATTTATGTAAATTAAATTAATTTTTAATTTAGTTTTTTTTTTTATTTTAACAAGAAATTGATTTTTTTTTTTTTTAAATACAGGAAAATTATTCTATCCTTTTTAGGAATAAAGAAATAAAACGGATATTGCAAAGCTATATATTGAATTTATAAATTTATATTCGTCAAAACATCTAGATATCAAAAAGCTTTTAAAATGTTTCTCTTTTTGTACTTATGTGTTGTTTAAAAATATAAAATCGAAAGCTTGTTTTTTATTTTTTGTTGTTTCCTAATCTAAAACATACATCAGTTTAATCATACACAAACAAACAAGAAGGAAAATTTTTGCTGATCTAAATGGTGGAAATGAAAAACCAATTTATACACACACACACACACATACTTCAAAATAAGAGAAAAAGTTAATTGAAAGGATTTTTATTTATGCTTATGCTTACTTTGTGTTCATCTGTGAAAGATATTTGTATTTATGTATTTACGCAGACAAGATGGAAAATATTGTACAATACGTATGTATGGTAAATATGTATGTACTATATGATACGAGAGAACTTTTCTTTACCAGCAACAAAAAAAAAAAAAAAAACGGGAATATATTCATCCGGAACATAATAAAATTATAATCAAATTCAAATCACGTTCAATATTTTTATTTCTTTGCTAAATTTACATTTTTTACACTCTTGAAAACTAAAATAAAAACTTAAAATATTTATACATATACTTCTTCATTCTTAAGTCTGTTCTTACATGATGATTTCTGCCTTTTTTTTTTTGGTTACAAATGCAAAATTTTATTTGCATATTTCTTTTTGTTTCAATGTAATTTTTTGAAACAAGTTGTTAGATTTTGTTCAAATTAAATTAAAATGTTGTGTGTTGTTAGTTTGTTGTACGGTATTTGTAAGAATATATGTCTACATAATATCTTACTAATTTCTCTACTTTTTTAAATTATGCTTAAAATTGTTTGATTTATATTAGCACATTCTAAAAAATTAATTAAACAATCATTTTTGGAAATAGCTAAATTCTGATAAAATACTAAGGACTACTAAAATTTTAAATTATTCTGAAATTTAAAAAAATTAAAATTAGTATTCTATTTAGAATTTGAGATATGTACATGTTTTAAAGTTTAGATACATATGAACGGGTTATTTTGAAAGTGGTGTAAGTCAATATTTTGTTGAAATGAGATAATGGAAGAATTGAGAATCAATAAATGAAAAAGTATATGGGATTTTGAATTTTCTTATTTTTTGCATAAGTATTAGGGATTTAAATTTTTTTATTTTAACTTTAAATTATTTTCCGATATAAAGATTATATTAATATATCTCTATTGTTTCCATTAACTTAATTTTTTTGAAAAATGGACCTACACCACTTTCAAAATAAACGGTTCTTATATGGAATTCTGAGAATAGCAAAGTATTTAAGATGTTTAGAATTAATTTCAATATATGTAAATATCTTAAATTCTATCACACGGCATACGGAAAAAGGCGAAATTCATAAATTGTAAGACTGAGCGAGGGATTTAGCCAGGGCGAGTAATAATTTGTCTCACCAGTAATATTTTTAATTACGAGCTTGATGCATAAAAATTGTTTACAGATACATCATTTCAACTTGTACAAACATGCTTAGAGCAACGGTTACGAATGTTTATCCTAAATTAAAATTAATCCAACAAAAAAACAAAATATGTACATTTATTAGTAAAGAACGAAAACTGCTGACATTTAGACGAAAATGTATCAATAAAAAATTTTAAAAGTTGTATTTATTATTGTAATTAAGCATATTGCCCTTTATTACGTTGCAAAATTGAATTTCATCCTAATTTCATTGACTATAAAATCTTTCAGTTTATAAATCAGTCGTCTTAACATCCAAGTACAATTACATATGTATAACTTAAAATCATAAGTGAGTAGAAATCTGAATACTTATACCGTAAAACAGAGGCGTAAACAGGCTAAAATTTATTTCGTTCATGGTTGCTGTGTACGAACAAAAATTTCTGGGCGCTCTGGTTTCCGATTTGTAGCCTTGTAGCAATTTAATTAGGCCAATTCTTCTTTCACATCTAAATTTCGAAGAATGCTTTCCTTTAGACTAGGATGGTGTGACCTTCGAATGTGAGCAGATTGGCATCAATTGTTTTAGTGTTGATTCGGTTGTTGTCAAATTTAAATGCAGTTTGATTCTGTCGTTTGTTGTTAAGTTGTTATGGAGTTTATATCCCTTTTTGTAGTGCACCAAATATCTTTAAAGGGTTCATCGATTTTGATGGTCATGTTTTATTTGCGGGTGATTTTAATTTACCAAACTTACTTATAGCTAGGGTTTCTCAAACGGGATCCCGGTCTCAAAAGTATGACTGGGAAATCCCGGAATTTGCCGTTTTTCCATTTTTTTTTAAACACTTGTTTAACAATATAACGGCATAGGAATAATATATTACATTAAAACCTCAGTTTAGGAGCCTAAATGGGGATTGCCCTGTCTCTGATTTCCGATTGTCCCTTAGATCCGAATGTAGAAAGTTTAAATATCCCGTTTAGAAGTTTATCCATCAATCATTATTTTCAAGTAAGATTCAAGCAGATTAGGAATAAAGGAATTTGGTTATTTATTAACCGATTATGATAAAATTATATTTACACGAAGGAAAAGTAATGCTAAAATATTTATTATATGAAGTTCTTTAAAATGGGCAGTTAGGAAGGATTTCTTTTCCGATTATAATGAAATTCCAGATTGATGATTGAAATAGGATTCTAAAATGAGTTTTAGATGAAGTTGCTGAAGTGGAATATGGCCAACTATGTAGAAACTCGCTTTCCTCTTAACCGATTATGATGAAATTAGATAAAAGGCATGAAATCGTTAAGGAAACAAACAAGTACCTTCCATCCACTGCTTCATGACGCTGCCTTAACAAATAATTGGGTTACAAATTATTTGCCTAGGGACTGAGAAGCTGCCTTTACTTGTCATTGGAAAAAGTAGGATACCCCGCTTTTTTAAAAATGTGAAGTTGTTTCCAGTAATTGATGAGAGCAATACGAAAGTGTGGATGACTTCGATAATTTTTGAAAAGTGGTTATGTAATTTAGATAAGCAAGATAGATTATTGCACAGCACATCCTTAAAATTTACAAACGAAATTAAAATCCATCAATTTACAGTTTTTACGGCTGTTTTTCAATCTCTTTATCTTGGAATAATCAAAAATATCAAGCATCAATACAGAGCGTTAAAAGAAAAATTTTCGAGCGATCGGAATGACGGAGACATTACGATCTTGGCTGCAATCAATATTTTGGCGAATGTATGCCCAACAAAAGTAAAGCCCTCAACCATTCAGCATTGGTTTTAAAAGGCTATTTCTTACTAAATAATGAAGACCACATTCCATTGAAGGTACTTAAACAAAATATTCTAGAAAACAGGGTATTTACCATTGAAATTCAGCAGATGAAACAAAGTTTTCGGTCGATTAATTCCGAAATTGAATTTCAAGGGTATTGTGATGTGGATAATGGTGTGCTCATTTGTGGAATCTTATCAAATTCAGATTTTATCGAAGCAGTGGTCACTCAAAAAGAGGAAATGGAATTAGAAACAGAATCCTCGCCGTATACGTTTAAATTATACTTTGATGCAAATTGAAGAAGTTCCACCATCAATCTTTCAATCATATTAAGAGGTTGAAAATTTCTTAAAATCAAAATTTCATAAATAAAAAGAGAACATTTGTAAACATATTTGGTCTATGGCGAATAAATTACATTTGAATGCAAATAAACGTAAAGTAGTGCTGTCAATCTGCAGGACAGGTCTTCTGTTTAGGCTCCATATATTTCGTCGGTTGAACAATTGAGTGGAGTTTATGATTTTCGTGATCTTGGAATTGTTTTCACGAAATACGACTATCAAAGCCTATGCTATGTTAACTGATTAAATATCCTTCAACGTCCGATGCTTCATTAGTATCTGCAGCAGAAGAAACGAAATCTTCTTCCTTGTTGCTTTCGTCCAATATTTTTCAGATTTGATCAAAATTGTATCTTTGCAATTTTAAAACTATCTATAAGGTGAACTAAAAAATGGTTTACCTATGTTAGCATTAAATATCTTTTGAACGGCAACGGCTAGAGCCACGAAATAAAAATAGTATTCCCGGTAATTCAATTTCGTATAAACAATTGTTTTATCCTACTCTCTTATGCAGGATTGTTGTAGAATTGGAATATCTTTTGAATATTGTTTTTATTTGATGGACCTAGCCACCAAATTCCAAAAGATATTTAAATACAGAAATGGATGAAATTTTTTTAGCCCACGCTGTATATTTATGTTTTTAAACGGAGTTAAGAACCAGGCCACATAAAATATTTTAAATACAAGAATACATTTATAAACTAAACCTTAAAAAAATTCTTTTTTTTTTTTAATTCCACAAAATCTTTTAAATTTTAATTTTGTTACTTTTTAAACTTTTTAAATTTGTAAGTTTTATTAAAAATTTTAGAAAAGCCCGGTTAACAGTATTAAATTTGTCTTACAAAATCTATCAACGAATATTGGCGGCACTGACAATTTTTTTTATTTTCAATAATGTCACTAAACTGTATTTGGCTGGACAAATTATTATTTATTCAGATGATGTGGTATATGTAATATCTACCAATACTTACCATATTGTGATAATCAAAAATGGTTTATCCTTAAATTTCTAAAAATGACCTTAAAGGCCTCCTCCCAACTTTCACATGTCAAAATTACCTGTCGGCTCACAACAATTCATAACATTACTTCGTAAATGTTGTATGTTTTTCCCAATATATTTAAAGCTATTGTTCTGTGGAGGTAATATGAATGAATGTGTTTTAGTGAGTGATCCACTACAGGACGGTCACCACTTATAGGGTCGTCAATGGGGGTAAAAATATAAACGCCCGATTCATTTTTATTTAGTAAATAAATAATTTTATAAATTAACTATGTTTAGTTACATTGAGCCAATACCTAATATTTAAACAATTTTTTTTTTGGTTAGGGTTCTTAATTTGAACTTATTTAGACTTGAGCTTTCAATCTCAATTCGGCATTATTGTTAAAATCATAATGAAAAATATTTGCAAAATAGTTCCTTTTATGTAAAAGTTCCACATGAAACAATCAAACATTTTTTTTTACTAAAACCGATTTTTCATGGAAACACACAGATTCCGTGTAAGTCCATTAATATTTGAATTTAGATCTTTGTTGGTGTCATAAATTCTTTCTTCCACAAAATGTTTTGTTTGTCCAGTATACTGTAACTGCAACGGACTTGTTAAACCACATTTGATTTTTTTATTAAAGGAATCTTGTCTTTAATTTTTGAAAAAATATTCAATTTGACTTGTGGCTGCATGTTCCACAATTTTGAAATTATAATTCTGGAATAGACGTTTTATTTTTTTATAAAGGTTTTTTATATATGGAATAGCCAAAAAGTTTGTGATTTAATTTTCTGGTCTAGATATGGTTTGTACAGTATTTCTATAAAAATTTCTTGGTTTTCAAATTACCTTTTTAATTAATTTTTCGGAATATTGGCTAAGTACCCGCATGTATCTTTTAGAATTTTTAAATTTGGTTTGTGAAATTTAGTATCGGAAAGCTTATAATTTTTGCGGTCAACATTTGTATAGCGTTAATTTTATAAGTGAGGAGCCAAGAATAAAAATGTATATGTATGTCTGCCTGACCTATCTTTATGGTATCACAAGAAATTTTGCCATTTGGTTCGTGAATTATCAAAATGTCCAAAACAGAAATTTTGTTATCTACTCCTTTTTCTAAAGTAACTTTTATTATTATTTGCTGAATTAAACGCTTCTCAACGTAGTAATTACATTATGTCATCTATATATTTAAAGTAAAATAACGTTTGAAATTCCAGAGAGTTTAATACTGACATTTTTAAATGTTCCATTAATAAATTGGCCAATATGGGATTTATAAGTAAAAAATTGAATTTTCGTTAATTTAGATTTAGAATTGTTCTTTATATTTTTCCAATTTTGACAGATAATGTTCCGTACAACAAAGCTATCAATATTTGTACACAAAGATTTAACATTTAAAAAAATTAACAGAGAATTTGGTGGGATGGTAACTAAACTTGGTTTAGAAATATTGCCTACAAATGATGATAATGAGTATGTCGGGCTATTTATCGTATTAATTTTGGAAAATCCTGAATACGTCTTTGTGCTTATTTAAGAAATAATATTATACAACTAAATAAATCGTCTACTAAAATGAAATTTACGTCGATCAACACTTGGTCCAATTGGTCGATCAACACTTGCTCATAGCAACAGTACGTTACTATTTTTCGGATAGTTAAGGTAACATTTGTAATTTTTATTTTGATTTGACAAATTTTTAATTTAAAATTTTTAATAATTTTTTAATTTCCAAACCTATATTATCAGAATGTATCCATTTGAATTATAACGAACGCAAGCACGTAAAATCCGATTGAATACAGAAGAACAATTCGTTTTCGACAATGCACCTGATTACGTTGTAAATGCATTCTTTGAAAAGAGTACCTATAAATAACGTTTACCAGTTGTTACAAACTTGACAAACTTTTTAAACTGAGAAGGCATGCTGAAAGAGATCGGCGTAATATTGGTTTGCCTATAACAGCTATTTAAAATGAGTAACTTAGTTAAATGGCGCCCAATGTTGCCATAAACCTAAGTAATAAATTATAGATAATTTATTCCAGCGTTTGGTGCAATTTGTGCTATTAAGTCAAAATTATGTAATTTTTTTATTATTTTGCTACTATGAAGGAGTTATTCCCTATTGGTAAAATTTAGGGAAACATTTCGAAAATCCTCCATCTATTTTGAATATTGAACCAGTGTTTTCTTTATGGTGGAATAATAAGGAAATTTAAAGTAATTCACATCAGCGAAGTGTGTAGAAAGTTGAAAATTGTTTATGGTTGAAAATATGGTTTAAAATAAGGAAAAAGTAAATATAATTTTTAAATCGAAATAGGAGGAACTTTGCTCATATATCCAATTTTCCCAATTTTCGACTTTGAGAATGAAATTTTAGCCTCAGGGCTACATATAAACGACCACAAAGTAGATCTGAGTGTAAATTGTTTTGTAGCTATTTGCTATTTAAAATTTATTAATTAAAAATGATATAAGCCATGGCCATAAAGCATCATCTTAATGCATAATTTTTAATCAAAGGTGTTGTTGGTGCCATTTCAGAAAACGGCACTTGCATAAAATGCACAGTAGAAGGTATTTGGAATAAAGGTGGCTGTCGCATGAGTTATCCTCTTTTTAATTATAAACCTAAAACTAATAAGAGCTTTCGAAATGGAATTGATGAAGATCACCTTAAGGAAGTTACATCGAACTATGCTGCTTTATCTAGGACCTGTAGTTTCAAAGATGGTATGTCCAAAGAACATTATAATAATTTGTTCACGTAGTCATGCGCTGTAACAATTCTGTCAAACCAAGAATATTTATAATATATTGAACTAGCTGAAGAACTATTCAATGATTATTTAGAACGGTTTATAAAGATCTATGCAATTGATTCAGTTTATAGCAACATTCATAACTTATGTCAAGTAATCTATGAAGTGAAGAACCTTGGCCCACTACCTGAAATCAGCTCGTACCCATTTGAAAACTTTCTTGGTCAGCTCAAGCCTTTAGTACGTAGTGGTAATAAACCATTACAGCAGGTAGCAATGCGAATCATAGAATTATGTAAAATTAATAATAATAAGCTATAGAGTGGACTGCCAGCAATTTATTGTAGAGATGCAGTTGACGAAGTTCATGAAGATCATAATTATAAAAACGTGTATAAGAAAATATGTATTGGAGAATATTACATGCTGACTGATAACGTAAAAGACAAATTGTTCCTAACAAAAGAGCGATATAGTTTCTATTTTAACAATAAGTTATGCATTTATGGATCTGCCCTGAAGAAAAAGTCTAACTTTTATACAGAACCATTTAATTCATCGAATCTGAATAAATTCTCATACAAAGGAAATAATGGCAATTTGAAGTTATACAATATCAATGAAATTAAATGTAAATTATTTTGTTTGAAGTATCGAAGCAAAGTATGAAATCCTAAATAAAACTAAATGCAAAAAAAGAACAAAGTTTTTTAAGTACTCCTTTTCAGATTTTTATAAAAAAAAAATATTAAATGAAAATCACAAAAAAAAATTGAGGTGTGGCCAACACACGACTTTCTTTTACGAACAGAGAATTTTGAACAATTTTATTTTTTTCTTAATTTTTTTTTTTAATTTTTAAATTTTAAATTTTTTTTTTAATTTGTTTTTTTTTATTTTTATTTGTTTTTAATTTTTGGAAATATTTTGTCTAAAGTAGTTTTTTGTAAACCTTATACTTTTTAAGATATTTGCAAAATAAATTTTCTGGACCAAGGGAGTGGCCACTTCCGGTTAGCCGATTTTTAATAAAATTCACTGGGGCCTCACAATTTATCAAAAAAGCTTAAATCCGAAGTTTCAGTTCGATTGGTTAAACCATCTGGGCTGTAGAGAGGACACAGACAGACTGACAGACTGGCAGACTGACAGACTGACAGACTGACAGACAGACACCATTTCGAAACCAACTTTTTCGGACTCAGGGGACCTCAAAACAAATAAATCTCTAAAAATTTCAAGGTCCAAAATTTTCTTGATTACTATACTTTATTTTACTAGAGTAAAAGAAAGTATTATGGTATATGATCAGTGATCACATTTCAATAAAATTAAATTGTCTCGTTTTGAAGATCTTCGTTAGCCTCGTATCCTTGATTACTTTCCTTTTTGCCTAGTCCTTGGTTACTTGCTTAAAATCATTTTTTTAAATTCAGCTGCACTTCTTTTATTAGAGTGTTTTAATAATTTACCACGAAATAACTTTTCAGTCTCTATTTTAGACCAGTGATCATCTGCTTTAACAAGTACCGTGTTTATCGTAAATCTAAAATATTTTCGGAACTTCGAAATGCAACCTTTTGGTCGCAGTTTGCGGAAGGGGAAATTCATATCCATGACGTCAGCGTAAGTAGCTGTTTCGTGAAAATAATATTCCGAATCTAATTTAACACCGACGTTATCTCCTCTTTGGTTTCCATCCACTCCACAAATTCCTGATAAATATTTTATCAAGTAAGTTTTGTATTTCGGGTTACGTTCCCAACCTCCTTATTTAATGTTATTAAATCGGTAACATTGTTTAATGGAAATTTAAATTTGTCACTTCACATTTCCTCTTCAGTCGTCTCTGGTGCATCTTGACTTTTGGTTTCGAAATTTTGCTTTAATGCATCATATCGTTTATTGCAGCCTTTAACCTTCTCTCTGTGTATTGCGGACAAACTGACTCCAGTCGATTTTAAAATTAAAAAAACACGTCTCTTATTATTTAAATGGCCCATGCCCTATAAGATAGCCTCAACTAATATCTCATACACGCAATACAATGAAAATCAGGCCCAAATTACTTGTAAATTTTGTAATTACCATAGTCTGAAATAAACCAAGCGCATTCCTGTTCTATCGCATTTTCTATATAAATCAAAAAACTATTTACTTTTTGTACCTATGATTGTATTGTATATGTCTGTGATGTGTTGTGCAATTTTTCTGCTAACCAGTAAGTGAGACTAAGAGAGAAACTGCTTTGTTATTCACTTTTTATATGTGTTATACATAAAAACGCTAAAAAATCTAAGTTTTCGAAAATTTTGTCAAAAATGGGTGAAGGACCTTAAGTTATGACCAAAAACTGTCGAAAAATGTCAACAACTGTCAAAAATTGCCGGAAAGTGCCAAGAACTGTGCGTGTGATATTGAAAAAGAAAGGAAATAAAATATTCTTATTGTTCGTGAGTACATTATTGAAATATATCGGTTAATTTAGAAACTGTTCTAACTGGTTGAAACAGTTCTGAACGTTAATGAAGCTAAAATTGTAAATTTTTCATGTTTTCATTCAGAATTAAAATATTCTGGCTATGCGACGCAAAGAATTCTTACCCAAGGGAGCATAACAAATAATAATTACCATGGACAACTTTTCCACTAGTTGTTCTTTAGCCGATGAACTTTTGCAGAAAAAAATACACTAATTGGTACAATTAAATGAAATAAAACCGATCTTCCCAAAGAGTTTAGTAGTAAGGTGGAATTAACAACATGAGAACTAAAACCTTCAAAATTCTGTTTTGATATCAACCAAACACTTGTGCGTTTTATTCCTAAACCAAATAAAAACGTTTTGCTATTATCAACTTTACACAACAATAACGGAGCAGACCGTGAGTCTAATATAACTAATTAAATCTTGCATTATAACGCAACAAAGGAGGGCTAGACATCTTCTATAAATCAATGAGAACCTGTATATACAAAAGGAAAACTCAACGATGGCCGATGGTGTTATTTTTTAACCTTACTGACCTCGCTGATTTTCCAGCCTTTCCGTTTTGTAGAAAGGCGCCAACCGCCCCTTTGTATGAAACTCAGAAAGCATCCGAAGTTAGAAAACGACGAAGGTGTTACATAGCCCTTTCGTGTCCTGATGTCACAAATGTGAGGTACATAATGAAATAAAACAAAAAAAAATTTTCTGATGTAACTAAAGACCAGACCGTACAATTGTGATAATAAATTTATACCTAAGCAGCAGCTGACACATTTTTGTATAAATGTATGACGTAACGCCCAACTATCACAAATGTCACACAAAATTTTAGAGTCGCCTGAAGTCATCGAAAAATAAACCTTAGAATTAATTTGTAAAATTTTGATGAGTTGACCTTTAAAACACCATGTTCCAGATTCCGAAGTTTTATCCTGAAAAATATTTTCATTTTTCGAGAAAAATCACCCTCACATTTGTGGGGGGTGGGCGTTCTTGTATACATTATCCTGGTTGTTGTTTGCTGCATAAATCCATATGAAGGCCTTTAATCATATCCAAACCCCTTTCCAAGTCAGCCCAGATGAACCGACAAAGTTCGAAAGATAAAGAAAATACAATAACAACATTTATCTTAAGAATTTAGCTTTTATTAAAAATAAAATAAACTTTATTGTATAAATATTCAGGTATACATACAATATCACATTTTCAATTATTGTATTTTAAGGAACTTGTATCACTTCTATACTCTCCATGAGTATCATATAAAAAATATATAATAATAATAGTTAATGATATAATGAATAGATAACTATAGTTCGTAAAAAAATTCACTCAGTCTTTCACTTTATGGAATATTTCAAAACAGCTTTTATCAGCTGAACTACATAAGTACACATCGCACTTCTTGCATCTATTTCTAGTTCTACTTGTGCAGGATCTTAACCTACACATTCTAGGCGCCTTTAATCGGTCCCAAGTTGGCCAATGGCAATAGCCATCGTAGCGTCTCCCAAGAGACGGTAGGGGTGTCGTTTTTATATGTTTGTTTATTTTTTCATGTTCATCGTCTTCATCTTCACTGCTTGTGCTTGAGTCACTATTTGGGTGTGGACGTTTAAGAGATTTTGAAAGTAATGAATTCCCTATTTCTAGTCGAAATTCTAACAAATCTTTCACATTTTTTTTTGGAATTCCTTGAGAATCGCAATCCAAACGATATTCCTGCCATGCGTTAACCACTGCCAAATCGATAAAATGTTGAGATACTTTAACCGTCCACTTTACGGTTTTAATAAACGTCCTATAATATTCCATCATCTGGTCGCACAAATCTACCCCACCCATGTAACTGTTATATTCGGTTATAATTGAAGGACAGGTAACTTGGATATATTTCTTGTCTTTTTTACTCCAACGTTCCGTTAAGGTTTCAGGTTGGGTGCCACATATTGTCGAAGCAATAAGGACTGACTTTGTGTCCCTCCACTTGACAGCTGTAACAGTGTTCTCATAAACGAACTGGTCCGACTCACCCCTGGTCATTCGCTTGTCATCTTTAAAACGTAACCCTTTCAACCGATTTTGTTGAATTGTTCCAGTCGCTTTAAAATTAAGGGCTTCTAATTTTTTTAGTAAGGGAATTGTCGTAAAATATCTAAAAATAACAAAAATTTATATTTAATCATAAATAATCATTATAAAAAACCAATTACCTATCAAAATATAGAAAACTACCTTCCGGTAATGTTTTAATAAGCCTGAGGACGACAGCTGGACCCAACCCAAGGGACATATCAGGTAGCTTGGTTTTCGTTCCTTGATATATCTCGAAATCCAACACTAAACCCCTAGTTGTAGTGACTACGAAATTTTTAAGACCTACAGGTCGGGGTTTGTTACGAACAAACTGTCTGCCTGGGCAGCGACCAGTAAATGGGATCATTTGTTCGTCTATTGAGTATCGGTCCACGAATCTTTCTATATTGTGACATCTATTTCTGACTGCTTCGATGATAGGTGACACTTGCCAAAACATGTTAGACTTTGCTTCTTCGGATATCCTTGAAACATCAGCATAATGGAGCGATGTTCTCAGAACTTTGAACCGATTTTTAGTCATGGCCGATGAAATTTTATCAAGGTTGTATCCCGCCTTCCAATATAAAGTTATCCGAGGGAACGGTATACAACCCATTATAAGAAACATACCATATAGCTTCATAATTTCACTCGGTGTAGTTTTTAGCAATACACCTTTTTTGTTAAAGTAGTACATATTGGTGTACATAGCTGCATCTTCAAAATGTTGGTCGTCGAAGTATCTACGGAAATACTCTATAGGTAATTTTAGGTCCATATTTGAAGAACAGCCATGAGCAACTGGTAGTATTCGTCTTTCAAAATCTGATACAATCCAACCACCTACTGTACTCTGAACCGCGGGAATTTCTGTAATTGTGTTATTTCGCTAAAAATATATACGATGAATTTAGAAATAGTCGTATTAATTTAATTCCAAAAACTAACCGGAATTATTTTATGGAGCTCCTCATCATCATCGTCATCGTCATGATCATGCTCGTGATCGAAATCAATATATTCAACAATAGCTTCACGTATTGTGTTATCCGGTTCATTTATATCGTCGTCCATGTCTTCGGCATCGGAATCAGCAAGCAACCTCTGCACCTCGGTTTCATCCACCAACCATTTACCTTTCGCAAATACAACTAAAAAAAAAATTATATTTTTTCAATTGATAAAAAAAAATGTATGGCGTAAAAACCAAGTGTCACAAACGTGACAGTGAATTTTTAATGATAATATTTAAGTACTAAACAAATATTAAACTGATTTTTTATATCATAAATTTATGCGTTAACATTTTATGAATGAATACACATAAAAATTTCAATTAGATTCTAATTTTTAATAACCAAAAACAATTACTTACGGTCACTCGATTTTCCCAGTTTTGACATGATGGCAATTGTCGCATAACCAAACTTTTTACAAAATATATTATTACACGAATTTAAGTTTTTCTAGAAGTAAAACAACCGACTAATAGATGGAATCCAAATCGAATAGAAGAATATTTTCAGAAAAGAAAGTAAATGGCATGTCAAAAACACCAAATTTTAACCATCACGATCGTGACATCTGGACTTTAAGTCATACTAAAGAGAGTTTAGAAAAATAATTTTTGGCGGTAATATTTTTTTTGACACGTATGTGACATGAAGGCTTTAAGCTATACAAAAAAAATAATTTGTACCATCGTATATTGCAACCCTCACATTTGTGATATTTGGGCTACAATTAGTTCAAAAAATAAATATAGTTGGACTCGAAAGGGTTAAGCCATAAATCATCTGATATGAAAACCAGAACAAGATGTCATTTTTGTAATGAGCCATTTTGTCCCAATGCATAAAAATGCATCGTAAAAATGAGGAAACGGTTTCGAATGAAGAGGAAGTGGCATCAGAATACGCATCTGATTAAAACATAAATTTGACTAATTAAAATGTGATTTTCAGCGAATTCAACTGTTAATTTTTTTTTATATGTTTTGAATCTTGAATGTAATTATATTTGTAGAAAATAAAGAATTTTTATTTACTTTCCCTATGAAATACATGAAGATATATATGGGGTCAAATTGACCCCTATACACAGACAACGTGATAGTAAGCTATACACAGAGTGAAGGTTAAAAAATAACCATTTATTTAGATTTTAGACAATGTATCAACTAAAATAATAAATACAAAACACTTACTTTCTAAACAGCCAGGGTTATATATAAAATAGTCATCCCTAATGACTTCTACCTGTCCAGTTTCTTCTGAAATATTTGGCGGCTCGGTTGGTGTTTCAAAAGTGATTGGTTGAAAATTTCGCGATCTACTCTGCTCGAATTGCTATTCTACTGCTTTTTGTACCCCCTTATTTAGTAAATTTTCACCTAAATATATATATAAAATGGAATTTGACAATGTAATTTAAAATAGAGTTGCAAGTAGAAATTCCTTAAATAAGAAATTTCGTTTTAAAATAGGTAGTTTCGTTTAGAGCTGAGGGACAATGCGTTTTAAAAATTTGGAGAATAAAAACGATTTTCAAAAATCCACATCGAATGTGCGTTTTTATCGAAAAAAAATACAGACGGCATTAACTTTGTTACAGCAAAAACGAGTTTTTGCATAATTATAAAAATGTTTATTATTATTTTTCATATTATATATTATTAATTATGATATTATATTATTTACTATTTTGGGTTTAACCTTTTAATTATATTAAAGTAATAAATTTTTACTAAAAAGGAAAATTATAATAAAATATGTAGATAAATTGATAATAAGTTAAAAATGAGGGCAATCCCACTTATATTTTACGTCGAATCGACGTATTATTACCCTAAAATAGGTAGAAGTGGAAAGTGAAATATTACCTAAATAGCACTTCTTAGGTACAATTTTACGGCGAATCGACCTCGAGAAATTCTCCAACTTGGTCGATTCGACGTAATATTACACCTATTTAAAATATGTTTTTCGTCTTCAAAGACGTGTTTTAAGTAAAAATTTACATCTATTCGACCTACTCTGTTACTTGGGGAATAGATGAGTATTTTTATTTAAGTTACAGCACAAATTAGATAACTATAAAGATTGAAACCTGGGAATAAGTTGTATTTTTCATATTAATTTGGATGGCAACCGACATTATACGGCAATTCGTGTGAAGCAAAAATACAAAAACAAAATCATACCTTCTCGCTTAATTTATTTTTTGAATGTGTTTATACTTAATCAATATTCCAGTTTTCAATACTTTTTGAGCCTTAAGTTATGAACAAATCAACCCTCCATCAGACCAAGGCTTCTGGAATGATTGTACCACAATTAATTCTATATATAGAATGTATTGTGTTCAGGTTGTATTAGCGAATTATACTAGTACAGTAAAATTTTTATACACATTTTTCTTTGTCTATTAAAATGGAAAATTTGTTTACAAAAAGCATAATTAACAGGATTTTTAAAGGATCTTAGAAAAAAACAAAGATCATAATCACTATACGCAGAACCTCCCATTTTCGACGTTAACGGATGTTTTTCATTACAGATACATGAAAAACGATAAAAACATATTCAATAATCAAAAAGGGGGAATAAATCGGATCCCTCCAACTACTGGCCTATAGCTCTAGTGTCAATACTATCTAAAGTTATGGGAACAATAATAAGTTTCAACCTAGCTAATTACCTTGAGAAACAGAAATTAACTACAGATTGCGGATTGCAGATAGTTCGGTTTCCGTAAGTTCCATAAGTACGATGATGATCTTAACAAATCTTGTAAAATTAAAATTTTTCAAAAACGAAAATTGCAAAATTTTATTTTAGTTCAAACCAATGCTTTTTAGTGGTGATTAAAATTGCATAAAATGTATTTTCTCTGTACAATAAGGGACGCCCTAATGTACAAACTAAGCTTGCTTCAAACAGGGGTAGCCAGATAATGGGTGTTTATAATTTACTCTTGGTTAATTGTTGCAAGACATCTGTAGAATGGCTTCCTGAAGAGAAATGAAATTTGAATTTTATTTTAAAAATTGAGTAGAATCAAAATGATAAAATTAATATTTTATGCATTCTCTGTATTTTGTTCCCTACATAAACACACAAAGATTGATTCTCTTGTTGTTAATCTCGCTTCAAATAAACATAATACGTGGTTGGGTATCCTACCAACAAAACTAAATCAATCACCCAAAATCTGATAACAGTCCGAAAGACAAATTACCATTACGCTTGTTATTCCAAAAATTAACAAAACAATTTCCTGTATATATTATTTTGCGTCCCCGAAGTCTTGTTTACAATCTTAAACCGCGGTGCACACAGTATCATATCACAAAAATACGTGTACCTCCCTATAATACACTACAAATTGCACGGTATCCCCAAATGGGCAATATTTATTTTGAATTAGTACCGTATATAGCTCCATTAAAAAGTCTTAAATAAAACATCCTCATTATTCTATTCAATTTTCAAATGTACTACTGTTATGGTGCACGTTTGGAAGTCTAGCATAATATATGTACGAGTTTGTATTATAACAAAAATAAAAATCGAACGGGAAAACTGCAAGTATACAATAAAAACAAGAGAGTAATTTCTATGCAATTTATGATAATCTACATCCCCTTTATTCCTTATCTATGTTATTCATGTTTCAATTTAGCAAACAACAGTGTATAGTAAGAAAAAAAAAGTCTAAGAAAGTCGGTGAAGACTAACAAGACATATATATGGATATGGGAAAAATACAAAGAAGTTTATTGACTTTGTTTACGTTATTTGTTTTTCCCTGTTTTTGTCTTAACATCCTTCCCCCCCGTTAAAAATGAGCACACAGATCAAAAACACAATACAAAACATAAAAAGGATAATAAAAAAAAACTATGGAGGAGGAATTTTTCTTTTGTATTTTTTTTTTTATATTTGCAATGATTTGATGTTTTTCAATAATTCATATTTTCGCGTTCGCTCTCTCATGTATACCATTTTCCGGTTCTGGTACGTGATTTTTTAGCCAAATTAAAAATGAAAGAATTTTTCATAAGTGCGCAGGGAAGGAGGAATCGTTTTTTTTTATTACAATTATTATTTAGTAACGATATGATTTTCAATATCTGCATAGATATAACTAATCATACCTTATACATAGTGGGGGTGAATAAAAATGTTTGATCCATTTTACACTTCAATGTCAAATATAATATTTAAGGAATGTTACGACAAAGTTGACTTATGCAGAAGAACCAAAGGCCAACAAAAAAACATACATATGTACATACCTACTAGAGAGTATTATAATAGATGGAATGAATATGAATAAGTAAAAATTACCCAGCAGAGAAGAAAATAAATGGAATTGTTTCATTTTCATATACTATTCATCTTTTCCAACTGCTGGCAGAAAATATTTGTAGTACACATAAAAAAAAAAACGAAGAAATAACAAGTAATCAACCCTCTTGTGCAACTTTATGTGTAGGAATTTTTATTTGACAAAGACACAAAAAAAAAATAAAAATTTATATACATCTAATAAAAGAATTTTGTGTTTCTTGGTTGGGAAACCCAACACACAAAAATATGATGTTTTAGAGATGAAGAAATAACTGAAAGACATAATAATATGTGTTCTCTCTGGTTTGTTTTTATTTTTTTTTGCTTGCCAGATGGAATGTACATGATACTTTCATGTTACATAAATAAGTAAGCAAATTTTTGTGATACAATTTTTATTTCTCTATTTCTGTGTTCTATATAGGATTATTTAAATTTTTTGTAATGCCCCTCCATGTCTATTTCAAGCCAAATATTTTTGTGTCAAATAAAATAAAATAAAAATTCAGCTGTTGAAATTTAAAATGTCTCCATTATATAGCAAAACGCCACGAATTTGTTATCGCATGTAGCTAGTACATGCATTACCCTTGATGATGGTATACATATAGTTCTCTAGTCGTCGATATCATTCAATCATGTCAATATCACAAAAAAACAAAAACATTTTTGTTTTCTTTACATTTATTTATTTTCATTTGGAAAGTTTCATTTTATTTTCAATTTTCCAAATGTATAACAATAAAATAACAAAATACAATAAATTTATTTATTTATACTTTGATTGATGCAATAATAATATATTTTTTATGATTTTCAATTTATAAATTTAATTGATAAAAATTGATTTTTTATTTTGATATCTTAAATTTGTCTTTGTTGCTGTATTTTGAAGAGAAATATAAAATACAAAAATTGTCTTATAAATAAAATTCGTGATTGAAGGAAATTGAATTGGAGATTGAAAATTTATTTTTAAAATAGTTTTATTTATTATTTGATTTAAGTTTTGTTGATAAATGTTATTATCGGTTTTAATTATTATTTATGATTGTATTTAACTACATATGTATTTTAGAACATTTTATAAAATATAGAATTGGATTGACAATTGAACGGAATTTGACATTTTAAGTGCGTGGGGACAATACAAAATTGTACTTTCCAAATAATTTTAGCACATCTCAACAAGTGTGATATACCCGCCCCCCGGTCTTTTTTAATAAATGACACACCATTAAATTTATAGCAATGCCAACCTACCTATTTATCAATCTCTCGTGAGGACTGTGTTGATATCAAAAACCACTTACTTATTTTTACATGTAATAAAATTGAAAACGCTTTTCTTTATACATAGTAACAGTGATTTTTAGTAATACGATAATAGGAAGATATTGGAATCTAATTGATTTTTTCATGTGTTGGTGCTTATTATTTATTGTTATGACTTCAAAATGTATCTATAAACGTATTATTATTAAGTTAAATTTCAATTAATTATGAAAGGATTAAAAGAACAAAATTTTAATGTAAACTTATGTAAGGAAATTTATAATTAATACGAGTCACAAAGCTCATTTATTTTAAATATTAAGATTCAGTCCACATATGAACACATAAATGTTAATTTGTGCTATTACCGTGCATTATTTTACTGAATTATTCAATCTTCACGACAGAATACAATAAGAAATAAAACTTATTCTGCTGTCGAATTTCGATCAAATACCATTAAAATCAACATCACTCTGTTTTATTAAGTAAAACTTTTAAATTTGTTCTAATAAGAATCCAATCTTCTGCCAAAAAAAAAACTAAGTGAGTATATGTAAATAGGTCGCGAATTTGTTCAGTTATTCCGTGTACTATTAGCACCTGAGTCCAAATTTATCGCAAAAAATGTTAATGGCCTTGTGGAGATTATCAGCCACTACGTGTGCTATTAGAACCTGAGCCCAAATATCTACACTAATTTCTGTGGATAGGGAATACCTTGTCAGCTTGATGGTAGGAGAATTTATCCAGATATTTCGTATAGTATCAGAATCTGAGCCCAAATCTCTTACAAGGAGTGCTAATGGCGCTTTATAAAAATTCAGACAAAATCGTAATTTGAAAATTAAATATCGAAACACATTTATTTCTGGGGATAGGGAATACCTTATCAGCTTGACTATTTACTTTACTCTCATATACTTATCATACATTACATTTCCGAAGCTTTTAAGCACATTTTTCTGGCATTTAAAATAATATAACTGTTCAAAATGAAAATCAAATATTTGTATATTTTACAATTACACTTTAAACTACATATTGGATTAATTCGATTTTCCAATCATAACAATTTTAATAAATTTAAATTCTAAAGATACTATTTCCATTTAACTTTATACAGGGTGACTATTAAGCAAGTATAATAAATTCGAAGTGATGGAGGACACTAATCTGAACGGAAAATGTATATGACAGCACATATCCTATCTGTAACCGTTGTAGAGATAATTAAGGTTCTACTGTAAAATTATTCACTTTAAATTTCATTTTAACTTTAAAACTATTTATCACTCACAAATTACTCAAATATACGTTTTCATATGGCAAATTAACTAGTTTATCAAACACAGGGCCAATAATAAGGTCAAAGTGTGAAAATCTTTAATTTTTCAGGTATAAGTCGTACTGATCAGTTACATATTTTCAGCACAAATGCAATTATAACATCAACCTTCAATAGTTTATACGTAAAATGTAAGAAAACCGAGAAAAACTTTATTATTCCAGTAATATTGAGTCGTACATCAAAAAATTTAAATAATTAAATTAAATCTTCGAAATGAGCACCCCCCATTCATGATAAAACATTCAACTCTCCTTCTAAACGATTTAACTACTCTCCCAAATATAACTGGAGTTCGAGTTGCTGAAAAAACGGATTTCGAAAAACCGTGATTTCCGGTTTTTAGTTTTGAGAAACCGGTGGTTTCGGTTTTTTTTTAACTAAAAAATTATTATTAATATTATTTTACTTAAGAGTCAGGTTATTCCAAAATAAATTATTAAAATTAGAAAACAAAAATAAATAATTCAAATTAAGACTTTCAGATTTAACAAATAAAATTATAAGTTTGGTTTCATTTCATTGCCACAATGTCATAACGAAATACAATATTAAATACAATAAAATTACCTTTGGAAAATTAAAACTTATTTAGGGTTATTATTATTAATTCTTACAGTTGAGTCGATGGTGATGGTCTCAACATTGGATTAGAATATAGCCTATTTAACAAACATGTTCCAAAATTGATATCGTCCTTTATCGGTAATATTTATTGCAGCAGGCAGTTTAATAAAGAAGTAACGTTCTAGTTCTCTCTTGGATCTAATCGCGTATTAATATTTTCGTTTAGCTTATTAATAAATACCCGAAAATTTAGAGGGCTTTTCTTTGGCTTTAATAACGTCGATTTTTTTTTAATAAAAATTTTATAGGGCCTTCAGTGGTGTTTAAATTCGCATCTTTTCTGGGAATTGGAAATTAATTCCAGTAAACAAATGTGTTGCATTTAAAAATGTCAATTGGTTTTTATAGCATTGGGTTAATAGAATCCCATCGATGCGTCACATCCAATTCTAAACTAACTTCATGACCAACTTCTGTACCTATGTTTCGTTGTAAAATATGATTTCGGACTGTCGATCCTTTAAAAAATTTTATTAAAGCACGCACGTTATCTAAAATATCTGCTATTATATTATTTTCTCGTTCTAGAACCGTTTTATCTTCGGTATCTTCAAAGAAAGAAAAATTGTTCATCGTTATCGACAATATTGATTATTCGTCATTTATTCATATTATAGAATAGAACATGTTGCAAATGACAAGGTGGGAGCCATGACTCATACATAATCGCATTTCAACAGAAAGTGTAGAACTTACCCATTTATCCAAACCTTTCACCGTTAGCTTTAGCTACCGTGAAAAAGCGCCATTGTACCAGACGCGCTTTGTGGTATTTTAAAACCTCTATCGGAAATGGCTTGGGAATATAATTCGAACGCGTTATACCTCGAATGAAAAATCCATATTTTGTAGCTAATTCATCTACAATTTCACCTGGCGTTGGTTTTTTAATTTGACATTTTGGTATGAAAACCAGATGGAATAATTTGTTCTTCATGTTTCAACGTTTCTGCTAGTTGAAAAATTTTATTTTAAAAGCCTTAATAGAACTCAACTCCAAAATTTTATTAAATGAGAGAATTAGACACCATTTCTAAGGTAAGGGCAACAATATTACCAATTAAATTGGCTATAGAATCATATCCGGAAAAATTGAATAAAAACAAATATTTTTATATACTTTTCTTAGAGTGACAATTTTATTTATTTAAACTAGTTTCGAATACAAATAGGAGAAATGCTCAACCGGTTGGAAGAAATTGAAGTTCACCAACATAGAAATAACCCTTTAAATGTATTTCAGTATAAATAGAATGAAAAAACCAAATTCAAATTAAAATATTTAAAAAAATTGACAAAGAGCAAGTTGCTCGAAACTAGTCTATTTTAAATAAATAAAATTGTCACTCTATAAGAAAAGTATAAAAAATATTAGTTTTTATTCAATTTTTCCGGATAAACAAGTGACAAAAGTGCACAAAAATGGATATTATTCATAATAATATAGAATCATTCTGTCGACGTGACCCCACCCTTCTTTCTGCAGACATCACTTTTGTGTTTATGATAAAAAACTTCGGTTCCAGACAACCTTATAACAAGTTTAAAACTTCGTTTTCTAAAAGAATTAGTGAACGTCGGTCAAATTATTTAAAGCCTTTTACAATATTGGTATAAAGGGAAACACAAATTCAAGGATAACGCAGATTTTGAACAAAAAATTTGAGCAATTGTCAAAACCAAATATTGTTCAATTAAAGTGAATATAGTCGAACGTCTTACTCCTTCAAAATTGAATAAATCAATTGAAGGGCATCACAGTTTATAATGAAAACGGATGAATCAGTAGAACACGAATGCATATTTTAATTTACAACAAAAATAAGAGAAGGCAACAAACCACACAAAGCTTACAAAACAGGCGACAGATTTGACCAAACCCATAAGAAAAAAGTTGGCTGTCTTCGAAGAAGAAGGTTGTCGTAGTGGAAATTTAAAAAAGTATACGATTATTTACTTACTATACCGCCAAGTAGCGTCGAAACAGAAAGAACATTTTCTGCTTCAGGTCAAATTTCTATAAAAATTAGATCTTCTCAAAGTGACAATATTTACAAACAAATACTCATATAATGATCATGCCGATTATACAACTCGCATTTGAAAATATTTGCATTATAGAATCCGACGGAAACCTACATTATCGATCCGCAATGAAACTGTAATTTCACCATCAGCTGTCAAAAATAAATATTTAAATTCAAACAATTAAGTGTTTTTAGTACGTAATTATTGATACAATTGGGTTTTATTTAAATTTGGACGAGGGAACTACTAACAGAAAAGAAACACGGAAAACGATACGAAATATGTGCCAAGATATTTTTCAGTTGTCAAACGTCCAGTGAGTAAAAATTTTCTGAAATTTGGCTTTGTTTACGTTGATTGTTCCTAACGGTCGTTTATTTTTCAGATTTATAAAAAACTTTAGACTAAGCAAAGCCACTTTTCGTTATGTTTTAAAGGAACTGAAAACTAAATTACCACCGGTAGTAAAATCGTCCTCACTAACTCCAGAGTTTAAATTAGCAGCGTGTCTAAGATTTTTAGCAGAAGGCGGATACCAGAACGGTGTCGGTCCGGATCATTTTGTTGGCATGGCACAACCAACAGTTTCGGTTGTACTATCGGAAGTGCTTGATATTTTGGAAAAAAATGTCGATGGTACGCACATTAAAATCGCTAAGTCATCAGATGGTAATGCTCACTTTTTTCACAACCGCAAAGGGTTTTTTAGTTTGAATACCATGATAGTAAGAACTTAGTGGCATATTTTTTCTTATTTTTTTATAGGCTTTTTTCTTTGTTTTAGTTATGTGACCATAAGCAGAGGATTCGGTGTTTGGATGCTACGTATCCTGGTGCTAGTCATGATTCCTTTATTTGGGGAAACAACGAGGCTTCCGAATATTTCAAAAGCATATATAATAATTGGTATGGAAACCAAAAATTACTTGGCATTCAGAAGTGCTGGGGTTAATACTTCCAAAAGCCGATTCAATAAAAGCCACAGTTTCGGCCGTAACTTTGTCGAGCGTACCTATCGGGGTCTGGAAAAATTGTTGTAGATGCCTGCTTCGAACCATTTTCTCAAACTGAACTCGGAACGTTGTGCGTTTTCTGTAAAGAATTATTTTTCAATGTTATTCCGATTTTAAAGAAAAACTTATTTTGTTTATAAGACAGTTTAATTAAATCAAAAATATTTAAACTCACATTTTATTGGACTCCATGGCAGAAAAACTACACCGAAATCTTTCACATCCGCAGTAAATTTGATGCGTATTTGTACTGACAATTTTTGTATGAAGTGCGATTCACGCGCGGATTGAATAATACCACATTTTTGCACTGCTTTACCGTCATTCGTTCCCTTTTCATTCGACGTATTCAATAATACTTTAAACGTCAAATTCGAATAAAATTCCATCCGCGGTCAATCCGGCGAGTTATATAATCGACGTGAATATACTTTATTTTCTAAAATTCATAAAACCTACATAACTTTTTTAGTGAAATTATTTTACTTAAAGTTATTAAATTGAGTTAAATCTTATTCCTAAACTTTATATAATAAATATAAAACTAAACTTTTTGGATTGGGGTTCTACTCACTTTTATTTCGTTATGCAATATACCTAAAATAGCCGTAGAAAAAAACTACAATTCTAATATTCGTTTTATAATATATAATACCGGTATAACACCGGAATACCGGTATTAGAAATTTGGTTCGGTATTGCAAGCCCTAGTTGGGCGGTTCGTCACTGGGACTACGAGAGAGCTAGATATTGCTGTTCAATTAAAAATTAAAAACAAAAAAACAAAAAGAAAACATATTTGATTCACTGCTCGCTCATAAACCGCACATCATAACCAATTAAATATTAATAAAAACTATTTATTCACTCATATTTTGCAATCAAACACGACTAGAAGCAGAGCCTTCTAGAGTACAGAGTATATCCATAATCATAATGACGTATTTTTTAGAAGCTTTTTTAGTGGTATAACTTTTCATTGATTTCCATATGATCCAAAATAAAAATAGTGTTTTTTAGCTTCAAGTTTTTCGATGAAAAAAGCAAATATATTATAAAACATTTATACAAATAATTTATCTTTAGTTTTACTAGTGTACGTAAGATGTCTAAAATATTTACAGAAAAATACGAAAAAAAACTATTTATGCTGTGCCTCAGAAGATTTTTCAAACTAAACTTTTCAAATTTTGAAGCTTTCTCTATTTCCTCATAGATGCTTGGTGAAAAGGCACTGTACGAGGTTACTTTTCGACGACTTTTCAATTTGTATGACATACAGTTTAAAATAGGTAGTAAGTAATGGAAAGTTGGAGGAGGCTCAAATCACCACAGAAGACTGTCGAAAATTAAAAAAAAAAAGTGTAGCAACCTAGAGACTATCCGATCTTCCACTCCGCTTTACTTAATTAAGACACCTATTATATTGATTTCAAATGTCAATAACTTCCACATTTCTACAATTAGAATATTAATTTTTACATGCATTTTTGAAATAACTGTAAAACAGATAATAACAATAAAACCGTTTCCTCTTGATTCTCGCGTCACTTGATTACGACCAGTAGTGAATAGTTGTATCTTATGAAAGCTACGGTAAAAAACTTTGTTAATTAGTCTTGATTTATTATTTTAAATTAAATTTATCAATAAACATTTTCCGACGAAAAAAAAATTAATTTTAATGGTTCTGACGGGCATCAGTTTCATTTCCATGAGTTCTAAAATGCAATCCGGTTCCATTCTTGCTTCCATAACATGTGGTTTTTGGCAGATTCCAATCTGTTTGCTTTGCATGATGCATTCAAAGGGGGTTTATTTTGGAGTTTTTTCAATTTAAGATGCGTAGCATTGTTATTCACACGTCAAACCGTTAATAAGCTTGCTTTGACTCCGATTTTAGTCTTAATTTTTTACGCAGATAAGTATGAATTTATAAATAACCGCCCGTTTATCCGTGGCCAACAATTGTTCTCACAGTATATCAATTGAAACTTATACCAGAGACCCTATAGGTCGCTGTACTGGTCAGTCAATATAGAACCATAGAAACGCGGAATTTTATTGAAAATTTAAAACATTTAAAAGTTTTATGCTGGACCAATATACAGCATATTTTATTAAGTGAATGAGCAGACGGTCGTAAATGTTTGCGGATATAAGCATTATCACTAGCAAATATATGCTTGTAAATTTCAGTTTTGTTATTGTTTCGTGTTATGTACAAACAACATAAAAATGTTACTGTAACATAACCTCACAAATTATAAATAAAGGATTTTCAAATTCGAGGTATTTTTTTAAATAGTCCGCCATTTTTACTTTCTTTTACTCTAGTAAAATAAAGTATAGTAATCATGAAAATTTTGGACCTTGAGATTTTTGAGATTTATTTGTTTTGAGGTCCCCTGAGTCCGAAAAAGTCGGTTTCGAAATAATGTCTGTCTGTCAGTCTGTCTGTGTCCTCTCTACAGCCCAGATGGTTTAACCAATCGAACTGAAACTTCAGATTTAATCTTTTTTGATAAATTGGGAGGTCCCAGTGAATTTTACTCCAAATCGGCTAACCGGAAGTGGCCACTCCCTTGGTCCAGAAAATTTATTTTGCAAATATCTTAAAAAGTATAAGGCTTACACAAAACTACTGAATACAAAATGTTTCCAAAAATTAAAAACAAATAAAAATAAAAAATAAAAAATTAAAAAAAAAATAAAATTTCTCAAAATTCTCGGTTCGTAAAAGAAAGTCGTGTGTTGGCCACACCTCCATTTTTTTTTTGTACTAGACATGTACCACATGTTATTAGGCAGATGACAAGTACAAATATTTCGGTTAGTTAAAATGGATCGCTACATGAGTGAACAACGTGCTTTCATTATTAAAACTTATTTTAAATATGGTGAAAGTTTTTCAGAAGTTGGAAGAAAATTTCGTTCAAAATGCGGTAGAGAAAATGTTCCACAAACCGTGCTATTAAACTTATCATTGATAGTCTTAAAGGAACTGGTTCAGTTCAAGATCAGAGAAGTAGAATTTATTATCGTAGTGGTCTTTCAAATAAAAATATGCCAATTGTTACAACAAGTGTTGCTGAAGAGCCAAGGACATCAATTCGTCGTCGTACACAGCAATTAAGCCTCAAACCAACAACTTTTGTAGAGTCAATTGGAAGATATTGATGTGCAGAATATATGGTTTCAACAGGATGGTGCAACACGCCACTCACCAATGCAATCAATCGATCTTTTGAAACAGAAGTTTAATAATCGAATAATTTCTCAAAGAACAGACGTTAAATGGCCACTAACATCATGCGATTTAATGTCATTGAACTTCTTCTTAAACGATTCGGTTTATTTTTTATTAGACGTCATTTATTTAAACGAGACATTGAAAAGTTTAGTTGGCTATAAGCAGAGCACCCTGTATTTTATAGAGCCATCATCAAAAAATATGAGCTTTTATAAGGGAATTAAAAACGAGGAAAAAACGAAACTTTTCATAGTAAAACAAACAAAACATATGAGAAATCACTTTTTTTCCTAAGACAAATTTTTAAATGAAAACATTACAAATTCTTAATTAAGATTTCTGAAATACTTTCATAAATGTTTGAATTTCAACATACATGAATATCGTTTAAGTAAATCGTTTTCATTTTCTTGTAATAAGTGATTTATTTAAACCAAAATATTAAAAAAAATTCATAACAACAGCATTCTGGTCAAATTGAAATAAAAGCTTACTACGATTCGTTTGGTCATTAAGTCAATATACATTACATAGATGTAATGGCCGTAAAAATTTGGAAAAATCGTTTCAAAAACTACCACCTGGGGAAGTTTCAAGTTCAAAAATTGTACGAAAAGCAAAACAAATTCACAAAATATAGGAACGTGTGATAATTTTGCGATTAAATAATTATTTTTTCGTATTTTTCAGTAACCATATTAGACATCTTACGTACACTAGTAAAACTAAAGATAAATTTAGCAAGTATTATTTTAATTTGTCAGAGCCAACTTTGATGTATTTTTCAAAATGAAAGTTCAATAAAATATATTTTCGAAATAATTTAATTTTAATATTTCTGCAATTAATATTTACTTAATACCAATATGGCGTTCTTGTATATTGTTCTTAAAGATATGTAGAAAACTTTTATATAAACATTTTATAATATTTTTGGTTTTTCCATTGAAAAACTTGAAGCCAAAAAACACAATTTTTACTATGGATTCCTATGGAAATCAGTGAAAAGTTATACCACTAAAAAAGCTTCTAAAAAATACGTCATTAAGATTATGGCTCTATACTCTAGAGGGCTCTGCTATAAGGCGCAATTGAATACTTTTAACCTAGTGACATCTAGTTAAATATTGCATGAACTGCTGGGTCTTACACAAGTTTAAATTAAAAAGTCTTCTGAGGCATACAGCATTAGTAACAAAATTATCACTCGTACTTAATATTTTGTGAATTTATTTTGTTTTTCCTACAATTTGTTTACTTGAAGTTTCCTCAGGTGGTAATTTTTGGTATGATTTTACCAAATTTTTACGGCCATCACTGCCATCTATGTAACGTATATTGACTTAATGACCAAACGAATTGTTGTAAGATTTTATGTTAATTTGACCAGAATGCTGTTGTTATGAAATTTTTTTATATTTTGGTTTAGATAATTCAATTATTACATGAAAATGAAAACGATTTACCTAAACGACATTCATATATGTTGCAAATCAAATATTTAGGAAAGTATTTCAGAAATCATAATTAAGAATTTGTAACGTTTTCATTTAAAAATTTGTCTTAGGAAAAAAAGTGATTTCTCATATGTTTTGTGTATTTTACTATGAAAAGTTTGGTTTTTCCTGGTTTCTAATTCCTTTATAAAAGCTGTGTTTTTTAGACTATGGCTTCATATTCATGGTTGCTTTGCTAGAAGGCTCTGTTTATACTATATTTCGATATGTTTTTCTAGTACAGCTTTTTGTCAGGGATATTATTATTAGTTTGATTTTAGTATCATGTCTCCATGAAATTTTTATTAAGGTAATTGAATTCTCGAGTTATTAAATTCTCGAATTAGAATTTTAAGTTTAGATTTCAATCGCCAAAGACCAACTGACCCTTTTCATCTCCAAAAATGCCAATTTTTTTTTTTTTTTTTGGTTTTTGCTAATTTTTCCCTCTCATCATTCTATATAAACATTAAATAAAAACACAACCAAGTTTGAGTAAGGAGAAATTTAGAACCATAGCTGGCATTTGCCACAAATCTATAAACCATTTTATGAGATGTTCCTTTAGAATTATGGTTAAACAATATTCAAACAATTGGTCATTTAAAGTTGCTCGTTAAGATTTATAATGATTAGTTGCGGACGTTGCGGTATTATCCAATAACCAAGTCGACAGGAAAAAATAAAAAAATAAAAAAAAAGGTTTCAAAACGCTCCTGCTCCATTTTTGTTGGAAATTATTAGAATTATTGACTACCATAGATATTTAGACTTAATACTGGTATTTTTTACCAAGAAATTCCAATTTGTGTGTTACCAAAGCCAGAAAGACGATACAATTAATTAAGTTCGTATTAAAATGTAGAGCCTTGAATAATTCTTTAAACAATTATTTATTGATCTACTTTTAGAAATTAAGTCCAAACTATACAAAAGACTTTTTTACACAACACAAATAAGATTATTTTTCAACTTTATAAAAAAAAAACCAAACCGTATAATTTTCATAGAAATATTTTTCCTAGAATAAACCACATTTTTATTTTTAAAAAATGAGGTTTTTCCATTTCTCGATCGAAAATAAATAAATAAATATTATAAATTTGAAATAAAAAAAATAAAAAAATAAAAAAAAACAAATAATCCTAAAATACCAAACTTTTCAGTTTCTCTACAGAAATTTTACTAAATTAAAAATGTTTAAACATTTCATTCTATTTTTTATTAAAATATAAACTGAAAACCTATACAGTAAATAGCCAAAACCACCTGGTGTGAGCTTTTCAATTACGTATTTCTATGTTTATGAAATAAAGTATTTGTTGTACCTGTCGTCTATTTTTAGTCTAGACAAAGGACTATATGCATAAACAATAACGTTTACATTAAATATTATATACAATTTAAATGAAAACCCATATAAAATCAAAATTATATATCCAGGATTGATTTGTATGTTTGATTAGAAAAAAAAAATGAAAAAAATTAAAAATGTAAAATAATGTAATTATGGTACGTAGGTCGTAGGTCTAGTACAAGACCGTACATTTATACGTAAATTTAAATATTCATGTTAGATTCGAGCGAGAGACAGAGACTTTTGAGACGTGACGATAAGGAAATGCTAAAGTACAAAAAATTGGAGAATTAAGAACACTTACAAATCTTAATTATATTAGCAACGAAGATTAAATTTCACAGCAAATTTTTTTTTTTTTTATTTCCACTTAACCTACCATACTACTGCTACTACCAAACAAGCTACTACTGCTACTACCAAAAAAAAAAAAGAAATGTAAATCTAAAGCTCACTTTTTTTTTTATTTTTCCTTATTTTGAATGAAAAGCACAATTTTCTCACTGTAATTTTTAATAGGCAAAAAAGTTGATTTTTATTTTCTGGATCGTAAAATTTTAGATAAAATTGTCTAGACTTTTCTTTTTCTCGTGATTTTTGTTCGTTTTGGATTTTTTGTGTACAACAAAATAAAAAGTTTATTAATTCATGAGCTTTTTATTTTATTTTAAATAAAGTACAAAAAATGTTGATGTTATTTATACTATGTATATGGATGACTGTATATGTATTATAAATTTAATACAGCAAAAAACTTTGTACTAATTTTTAATTTTTATTTTTATTATTATTAAAAAATATAACAATAATAATAAAATCACAAAATAAAAATAAAAGCTTTTCTTTTCTATTATAATTTATTTAATTGAAGTCACTGGAGCGCCGCCGCTCAAACATTGTTGCGCGCATCTCTATACAGTATATCAGCTATCAACAGACATTCGTGAAAACTTCCGGTATTTTTTTATGCATCAATGCATTTACGGAGAATTAGCTATAAATAAATTCAAATTTTGATTGGCATTCGATTGAATTTTATTTTAATAGAATAATAAATTATTCTAAGCGCGTTTAAATAATCGGCAACTTAATTATTGTGCTAAAAAAAAAAATAAAAAAATTAAAAATTGTGGAAATAACAATAAGTTGTCAGTTTCACTTTTATAGTTTTTTTTGTTTATATTCACAGCAGACGGTATCAGATTTGTATAAATATACTTTGTTAATTTGACAGACTGGAAATTTGTGTTGTGAATTTTTAATGATTACATGATGGTATTGATGATTAGTAAAGAAAACATCACCAAATGGATTTGTTTGGAAATGTTTAATATGTGGGATAAGGTATTTTTGATTTTTATTTAATCTTAATTAAGAAAGATTTATGTATAAATTGAAAATTTGTCAAAATTTCAGAATTTAAAATGATTGAAGGCAAATGTAAATTTAGGTACATATGTGTATATTTGAGAATTTTTATAAAAAATCTAGATTTTCAATAAATCTTAATGCATTTTTGAATTTATTGGTATTGACCACTTAAAACATTTGTTAAAAATGTAATAAAACCGTATACTCGTAACTGTTTTTTTCATTGGGGCTGTGCTTCTGTCGATCGTTCGATTCTAAATATTGTAAGAAATAAGTACTCCAATGTTTTATGTACTCGTACATTTAATATTTGTTTGATATAGTGAGACATGGAAAGAGAAATATTAGTAAGAAATATTCCATATTTTTTTGCGATTGGAACTAGAAATTGCTTCTAATGAGATGCACGAGGAGCTACATCAGCCTATCGGACGACATGTACATATATCAACTTCTAAAAAATCCCCTTCGGAATGAACTGTTTTCCCAACAATTATTTTTTGTTTTTGTTATTTCTCACTATTAATATAGTCGCTCCGGCCTTAACCAAAATCTGAGTTCTCTTGCAGAACAAATCAAAAAGCATAAATCCTCCCGCAATCGGGTTAAGGATTTCTGGATACTGTGAAACATTGTTCTCGGAAATGGAATACAAAGTGAAGTTTTATTTAATTCAATTAATTTTTATTGAGGATATTCAAAAAATTTACTGAATTTTCATTTATCAAAATTCCATAAGTTATTTGACATAAAATATCTCAAGATATCAAATAAATTATGGAATTTTAATAATTGAAAATTCAGTAAATATTTTATTCATGCACGTTGTATGAAGGCGTTTTACTAAAATCATCTAAAATATAGCCGATCAATTAAAAGTTTAATTAGCAAATAATTAATATTTAAAGAAATTCAATAATATCTTAATTATTCGTAGTTTGTCTTTAAACTATTTATAAATTTAATCGTTGCGGTGGCTTTTTATGGTATCCTTACCTGTTTGGTCAAATATAGTTCAATTAACCCTTGATTTGCATTGCTATAATTTAGTCAATTTGCTCTTTTTTGAGGTTAAGTCTGTTTGGGTTTTTAAGCATGATCGAATAATGCTGTTTTCATTAAAAAAATATCGGGTAACCTAAGAAGAAGCACAGCTGATTCTCTTTGCACATGTCTATCAGCAATTTTGTTGTGATTAAACATTTCTTTATTAAATACCAGCAGTATCTTAAGTTCAATGAAATTATTCGCCTTGTTTAATTGAAACTTGGCTTTCTGACCACATATCTGACGCAGCAATAGACATACCCAAATCCACACTACTCAGAAAGATCGTATAATGTCGCTGATAAGAAATGGGTGGTGGAATTTGTATCAGCGTTGACATCTAAATGAATATAAATATATTGCGTTCATATCTTGAAGGTGGTCTTGCTTGAAGTTAAATCGAGTTTTCCCTAATCATATTACAGGTTTTAGTTTACAAATCTCGCAAAATTGAATAATACTAAAGGTAGGCTTTGACTTTCGCGTCAACCAGACGTTAAAAAATATTTTTATTTTGAATTTTTCAAAATTTTAAATTCTAATTTGTAAATTAAGCATTGTAGAATCCGTGATGCAAAGAGTTGTGGCAGCACCATCGTGGAAGTACCCAACATACCAACATCAAAACGAGCAACGGGTAACACTAATTAAAAATGGTACGACAGACAACTCAAAAACGTTTTGACAGAATACAAAAAAAGGTACTTGTGTGCGTCCGCACGCTTAACACGTCTAATAGATCGACGAACAAATACAATTGAATCGTTGATTGAAAGAACGATATAATAGCCAACGTTGTTTTTGGCGTTTATATCGTTCTTTCAATCACCGATTCAATTTCAACTCTTAATACATGTCAAACTACGAATAAGTTATACTGTGAATAATTACGCGTTTTATTTTAAGTGGAATATAAATATTCGAACATACTACTGCACAATTATCGCCTTACTTATTAACTGCGCCATAGTTGCTTGCTGTTGATCTCGCCATGCTACGCGCACACCATAGCTCATAAATTGGAATCTATTCATAGAGTTAACATAAATTCAAACGTCGGTGACTGCTTTGTATTCAACCGGTCAAGATCGTTCAACTGGGTGACCTCAATAAATAAAATACGGAGTACATACACCATTATAAATGAACATACCATCTTAGAAGTAATCTTGGCTGAAATAATTCTTTTTTATTTAAATAAAATTATGTTGTGCATTTCTCCCATTTACGTACTATTATGAATGAGCTTCTGCGCTCAAAATAGAGTGTTTATGATGGAGTGGATGTCACTTGTGATAATTCCAAATTCATGTTACGAAATAAATAAATAAATAAATGAATACAAATAATTGGTAATGAATTGGAAAAGATTCTTGCTGAATATTCTTTAAACTATAGTGATGACATAATTAGTGGCGATTTTAACTGTGTCCCTTATACTAACAGGTCCTTTTAAACAAATTGAAATGATTATTGGAAAGGTTCGGTTGTACGTGTCGTAACAACTTTACTAATACTTCAGCTTCCTTGATTGACTTGGTCATTATAAACTCTGAAAATATAGCATTTCTAAATCAAATCTCAGTTGGATTTTCCGATCATGATTTTGTGTGTTTTTCGTATTATTGTGGAAAATTGTAGATTAGACTCCTCCGTTACTTTCCGAATGTTGATACTTTTGCCATATTTGAGAGGTGTAAAAGCTTACCATGGACCATTATTATTTAATATTTTAGAACCCAGTGATAAGGTTAATCTAGCTTGAAGATTACGTGGCATGTTTGATAAGTTCGCTTCCACTAACACTTGCAAACATCAATCACTTCCAATATGTCTCATATAAAGTTTGGAAAATCTGGTGCTAGTGGTTTTAGGTTCAGAAGTATTGGTTTGTCGATTTATTCGAGGCGTTTAAATCAGTAAAGTCGTTGATGGGTTGCTGTTGATGGCATTTAAATCAACAAAGGCGTTGATGGATTGCCTCTAAAATTTATTAAAATATTATTGACACATACAGATTGTTTTATAATCCACATATTAAATAGTATTGTCACTTTTGCTAGTTTTGTACTTCAAAGTTATACCAATTCGTCAAAAAGCGAGCTTCGCTTGCTATCAGTACTTTGAAAGGTTCTAGGAAAATTTCTTTTAACACAAATTCTACAATAATTGGAGTCAAATAAAATGCTTTTCAGGTATCAACCGGCCTTCAGAACTAATCATAGTATTACTGCTTTGTTTAATGTAAGAGTTGACATTCGTAAATGACAAAAAATGATGTATTTTGGTACTGTTCAATTTTAATAAAGCATTCGATAAAATTTCTGATCAACTATTGATAAGAAAGCTTAGTGATAAACTCATATTTTCAATGTCCGCTGCCAAACAGTATGGTCGACACATCAGATTCGAATATGTGCAAACTACTAATAATAATTTAACTCTTACAGAGTTATTTTACTATTTGACCTTCAGCAGTACTGCACCAATAATTTGCAAAAGGTGTCTAAATCTCATACGTTTGAGAAGGTCTCCCTATGAGTTTTATAGGTTTCGGGTACGTCTTTCTGCGTTACCATTTTTAAAGTATAAACAACCGGAATATATTTTTAATAAATTTGAAAAATTAAAATCGATTTGGGCCCAAACTATAAAAATCTCAATCATTAAAAGTACCAAATTTACGATCCATTTACGGTGGTCATCACATCACGTATACGAACTTTTTCTCCAGGCGTAAATTTTTCAGAATTTTCGATAGTTACGAAGTCTTGACAATCCTAGTGCGTTGCGATAATTTAATGATGCCGAATGAATGTCCGAAATACGAACTATCTGTAACGCTTTTTTAACATATTTTTCGTTATCTGCACATATCATTCACATAATCCATTTGATCTTGGATCTGTGGACCATTCTCACTTTCAATAGGGATAGGTATGCAAAAAAATAAAAGCCAGACTTTTAGGTGCTTCATAACTTCAGTAGTTCTGCTATGATTCAGCTTTCCAAAATCAAAAAAATCTGAAAAACTGCAAAACGCAATTCCATTATAATAATAGATCCTATCATGGAGATTCCAATAATGCTTACGTCTGTATACATATACTTCTTTTTGATCGTCTGACCACCGGTTTAGTACAACCGTAACTAAATTTTGTAGTTCTACGTATTTTTCGGTCGAGGCATGCGTTTTAATAACTTTTCAGATATGTTTAACAGAATATGAACCTGTAACTCCTTTTTATCTGGATCTTTACTGTTTCTACAATCTTAGCTTAAAGTTTCGGCGATAAAAAGACTTGACCCATTTTTAGAAATTATGGTGGGTGAATAAGGCATAATTTTAAGCAAGATTCATTTCAATCTCTGTGGCATCGTCGGCCGTATGAATTAGTTTAGAAAAAATTATTTCCAGAGGTTTTTGGTCGAACTGTATTGTCAACTTTTCACCAAAACGTAGTAAAGACATTTTGGAGAAGCGTAACACAGGAGGCAGCTCCTTTTCTTTCTGTGGATAGTTCCTTTGATGCGTATGCAATGGCTTGTTCTTCCGCCCACAATCACTCTACGTTCCCTTCTTCTGTGTTCACCAAAAAGATTATCAATAAATTCCTTTAAATTTGTGAATATTCCCAATATCCTCTGATGTTCCTTTTTATTGAAAGAAGACTCCTTCAGATTACTGATTGCCTGCATTTTGTTAGGACCAAATAGAAAAACCGTTTCCGTTCAATTGGTGGCCTAGAAAGTTGATTTCCATTACCGCAAAATACACGTTTCTTTATTTAACTTCAGCCCCAACTCATTTGATCCTTGAGTATTTCCGACGCTAAGCTCATCGAATGGTAGCGATCGCACGAGTATTACCCCAAGGTGTTGCAATAGCCAAATTTTTCAGTTGTTTCCGAAACACGTTACCAAAACTCCTTTTTACATCCCAAGAGGGAAAATATTTGGATTTTTCAATCCGTGCCGTAATTTCCTCGATAATGGATGGATGATAACATCGGAGGATCCTCCAAGTATTTTACCCGCTTAAACTTAATTAAAATTCTATCTTTAAAAGCTTCTTCGCTTTTAGATTTAAACCCAAGCCAAGGAAAATTCTTTTGAGAGCAAAGCGGCAATTATTTGGTGTAATTTTGTAGGATTTCAAACGCAGATCCTTGTTGTTTTGCTTCAATTATGACAGTTTCCCCTAAACTATTGGTTTCTCAGGTGCTAAACATTTGAACTAGTATTTTTCCCATAAGAGTTTATTTACCAATTTACCAGAATACAATTTTGGTAAATAGGGAACAAAAAATGGGAATTTTGGCAGTTTTAAATTTATCAATATTCTTTCCCAATTACCCGGTATAGCCAAAATCTGGCCACTGTGGCGAGAAATCGTATTCGTAAGAGCTAATTTCTCTCAGATGAGTCTTGTTTTGTTATTAGTGGAGCAACCACTTCATGATCTTCAATCTCCAATTCTTTGAATAAATTAGCTGAGATAGCTGGCACTTTCAGCATGACGCATCACTTATTCTCTATCCCACTATTGTTATTTTCCACCTCTTGGTCTTCCAACTCGACAGCTACAAAAGAAGAAGAAACTTCTTCCGGGCGAAGAGCTTTGCCAAATAGATCAAACCAATCAAATTTTTCCTAAACAAGTTTCTATAAATATTTGCTACATATGTATATATTTTAACATTTCCATCAGCGATGGCATGAACATAACTACAGCTGTAGTTAGGATGCTTATAGAAACAGTCGTTATGATTAGAATACTCAAGACGCTAAAATTCTATATTTTCTATTTCAAATTTCCAATTTAAAATAGAGATCGTAAGAGACTTTCATGAAATCCGTGACGGTTCGAATTTTCACAACAAACGAATATTTACAGTCAAATCGGCGTCTTTTTCGTCGGTTAACCAGTCAGAACTTATTAACCAAAGACTAAATTTAATGCATTTTAATTTTTATTAGACTCTCCACTTTAATGAACTTTAAATACGCAATCGGGCAACAATACTACAATAAATGAGGTCAAACAAATTGTTGTGTTGCAATTTTTGGGTCTACAAATATTTTTGTTGGTTTTGACCAAAATTAACGAAAATGTATGAACAAGCCGGAGCATATCTTTCTTACTTTCAACAAATATTAAGTCCACCAGACTTACTGGGTCTAGAATAAAATAGTGTTACGGTGACTCCTAGATTAGAACAGAAAAGGATAGTTAATTAATAACATAAAGTTTACTACTAGTAACACCTAAGTTAAGGTGATACAGTTAATTGTGCTAACTGGAAATTTTCCATTCTAAAACTGTTAAAAGGCGAAGGAGAATTAATTGGATCATTCATATTTGGAACGCGATAATGTTAAGTAGTATTTTGATTAGCAAGTTGAACGCGATAGAGTGAAGATTAAACCGAGTGGTTTAAAAAGTGATTTAGTGCGATATGAAATTTAAAGTGTTAGAAAAAATAGTGCGAATATTGTAATAGGTGATTTTGTGAACAAGTTTCACTAATTGTGATTTATTTTTTGATTTGATATTGTACCTTGGATATGCTAGAACACTAGATCACGTACCAGTGCCTGAACCATTACTTGAGAGTAGGAATGAGGAAGTTACTGCCCTGCAAATACTAAAAGTAGAACAATCGTGAGGCAACTATGAAGGGGTAGCGTATGTGAAAGTATGTAGATGTAACTTACCTATGTATTATATCCTATTTGCGTATCGCAAATAAGCTCCAATTAAGCAAAAAACCCTCAAAACCACTAAGCATTGGATGGCAATAAATTATGTAGCGGCCTTTTGTTTTCATGTTGTACTCAATAAAATGTGAATGCTGCCTTCCTTTTTAGCGGGACACTGTACTTTGTATTTTTTTGTTCCCTTTAATTAGCCTAAAAACTATTCACTTTTTGAATGAATCTGGGATTCTACGCATCCGAAACCTAATCGTGTTTGCACTATTCTTGAGCACTCCATTCTCCAGGTATTTCACCAATTCGTTCATTTAACGGCTTACCTTTCAAAATAGCAACATAAACTAAATTTCTAGGGTAAGAAGTAGGCATACGATATTGTTTAAATTTGAACTGCTTCACACCGATGAGATTTAGCGAAAGTTAGCATTTATAAAAAAAGTTTACATTAAGTATACGACATGATTCTAACAAAATGTTTTGATCTAATTTTCTTTATACGAGATAGGCAGACAATTTTATGGTTTCAAATTAATAAATATTAACTGACAAGTTAACATTGATAGCTCAATTTGTTGTCGTCGAACTAACTTAAATGCGAAGTAACGGTTTAAAGGGTTCGACCACCCTATCGGCGGAAAAAATAAGCATATTTTCAAGCAAAATTCATTTTACAACTAATGAACTGAAAAAATTAATTTTGCCAAAGCGATACAAAACAAAATGGCGGATATTCAGGTTTTCTTCCATGATGCGGTTTTTTTAAAGAAGTACGGCTGGAGCCAGCACCTGCAATTTTTAAGTTAGGATGAAAAACAAAATTTTTATTGATTGTTCATGAAAATAGCTCCAGAAGTACGTAGGCGCGTTTTTAAAAAAAAGTACAAAATTTCCAGAAAATCACCAGAAAACTGTTTTTTGATTACAAAAAACTAAACAATGTAATGAAAAAATCCTAAATGCTTTTGTATCTACTCTCATATATAATCGAAAAAAAAATGGTTTTTCATCCTAACCTAAAAATTTGAGTTCCTGCTGGTCCGTATACCCTTAAAAATGAACGTTTCGACAAAGAAAAGCTGTACAGCCGCCATTTTGTTTTAAATCGCTTTGGAAAAGGTAATTTTTACAGTTCATTAGTTGTATAATAAAAAACCTTTTCAGAATTTTGATATACCGGGTGATTTTTAATGTTAAAATTAGTACCCCCCCCCCTCGTCCTTGTAGGTGGGGCGGGGATATGCATATGCATTTAAATCGGCTTTCAAATTAATGAAATTGTTTGTATTTTGTTTTAAAAATACCAATTCAGTCCGAAGATTATTTCGAAAACAATAATACCTGTGTAAAGCTATCAATACTACTTAATAATGGTGTATATAACTGTACAAGAGAAAATTGAAATGATACTGGTTTAGCAGTAGCATCCGTATCATGTGTCTTTACGCCAAGATCTTCATGGCGTTGATTTCCAAAATCGAGTAATTTTTCTCAGTGGGCACGTGAACCAATACAGCAAAACCCAAATTTTTTTCGTTAAGTATTGTTCTCCGACGAGTCGTCTTTTACAAACCATATAACGGTTAATCGCCACAACATGCATTGCTGTAGTGTTGAAAATCCGCACTGGCTTCGCCAAGTTGAACATCAGCATCCTTGCACAGCCAATGTGTGGTGTGGAATAATTGGCAACAAACTCATCGGCCCCCACATTATTAATGTACCGGTTGCAAAATGAATACATTTTTGATGACCAATTTCGAGTATATACAATGAAACTGTGGTATTTTTATTGCAGAATCGTTTGCGTAGGTTCTCAGTAGGAGAAATCGAAAAAAATTGAATATCGTCAATTACAGCGCTATCTATCATGAATCGAAAGAAATGTTTCAGTCAAATCCTACGTATTTTTAGCCGTAGAATCCGAATCTGCAATAAAAAATAGGGGTTCATATTTAAGTTTCAAAGTTACCCCTCGCCCCACCTACAAGAACGAGGGGTACTAATTTTAACATTAATGTATTTCCCCCACGGTGATCTTTACCATTTTTTTCGTAGAGTGCTTATTTTCCGAGATATTTCAGTGTATCAGGTCAAAAAAATTACCCGGTATTTCAATGTCCTCCCAGGTCCTCAAAACCTTTGAGATTTGATTAATATGTACGAGTATGTAAGGGTACACATTCCTGATTTTTATATCGGCCGACTGTTTGGTCTGGGCTGCGACCTGCGACGCCCATTTGTCTTTAACTAAATTATGTAGTTGTACTACTGAAGAAAATTAAAGGGACTACTGGCATATAGTACTTTCAAAATACAAAAACAGCTCAAACAAATAAACAGCTCAAACAAATAAACAGCTCAAATTTTTATCCTAAATCACCACCCCCGGGTTATGAGAGGAACTTTTTCCGGGTTTTAGTAAAACCATGTTATACAAACCGTGGTATACAACATTTTATCGCATTTTACATACCGTGTTTAACAAAACGATTATCGTCGAAGGAGAATCAGAGGTATCCGAAGTCAATTATAACCCAAATTTTTTGTTCACTTAAGTGTAATGCCAAAGAGGAAGCAATGTACCAAAAATCATAACCTAAAAGGGAGACAAAATCAATTACCGAAGTTACAATCTCAATAATCTAAATTTGTATTATCTCTTGCTGTAAATTTTTTATATACCGAAGAAACATTTTTGGTCTTTCGAGCCGGATCTGCATAACAAATTATTATTAGATTAATTCAATTATTTACACATACGATTCGTGTGAGCTTTGATGCACAGGTTGTTACAAGTGACGACGGAAAATGGATGCTTTTAAGAAACGCTTGCTATACTCTTATCTCTACTAAGGATTTACAAGATTATGTTCGTTTCAAATATTGATAATATAAAATTCCCATGAGACATGCAGAAAATTTAGTTGACCGTTACATTGATGTTGAAAAGCGATTATTTAAACCTCACGCTGATGAACCATCTACACTTCATGAGGTCGAATATGTATGTACGGCCTCGTTTACGTCAAATTCCATTATTCTTCAAACTAAAATCTACAGTAATGGAATTATTACATAGTTCAACATTGATCCGTAAATCAAAACTCAATGTCAAACCACTTAGATTACAAATTTTATGCCAAACAATTTGAGATAAGAAGGATTTGTGAGGGGTAAACCTGCTAACTGGATCTCAGACTGGACCTTTGATCGGTGCCAGTTATCGTAAAGCTTTGTATAAGCTTAAATCGATATAACCGTAAACAACACGGAATTAACTCACTCATACAAAAATTGTATGTGCTCACCAGTTGTTCATAAAGCAGCAGCGTCCAGCATAATACACTTACAAGGCTCTTGTCTGGCCTGGTTTATAGTATCTTTAACATAGCTTAAGTTGATGCCACAAGATAATGCTGCTGGCTCAACATACAACTAATAATGATTAACCTACTTTCCAAGAATGTTGGATTTCATAGCTAATCAACTAGATGCGTTGAAGGCATTCATCTGCGTTCGTAACAACATATAATGGCGATGGTTTTACACATGATAAAGCGAATCGGCACGCAGGCTATACAAATAGCTCGCTTTTACAAAATTTGATGCTGATGAACGAATCAAATATTTAAAAGATAACGTCAAGTGTTTTAATTGTCTTGCAGATCAAAAACGAAGATGTTAGATATGCTATCGTAAGCACCTTATGTTGCTGCACGAACCGATAAATTAATTGTAAATGTTACGCAATTTTTACTATCTACATAGCTCACAGCAATTCTTTTTTGCTGCCGGCCTCTAGACACAATGGTCAAAGGATTTAAAATTTGCCGACAGTGATAATGAAAGTAAGAGATACCAATGGAAACTACAAACCTTTAACAGCCTCGCTAAATTCTGCCTTTAAGGACCCTTATCTGTGCATGGTCTCAAAAGGTTGAGCATCAAACGAACTGCAAAAGAAATTTCAATAAAGGGTCTTGAGGAACGTTTACTTGGGAAAACCAAAGGACTTTCGAAATTGAAAATTTCGAATAATGATAGTTGATTTTGTAAATAAAGTAAAATCGAATCGTATCATATCGATATTACAACTCTAATGTAGAAAAGGAACTCTAGTTTAAATATTTAATTATGAGTACGCAATGCTCTTTCTTAATAAAAAAAATTTTGACTGTTTTATTCATTTACATTTTAAAAAAACGATTCTCGATTAGGCGGGTAAATTCGACTCCGTTTCTTTATTTTTCCCTTTATAACTACTTTAGAACTTGCACATAACAACTCGAAATTTATTCCGACGGAATCACTGTGAGGTAGTTTTTATTCACTATCTCGGCACTGTTTTCACTACACTTGAACTAAACTTCCGTCTGTACGGCTGCGCCAATTATGAGTACGCAATGCACTTTCTTAATAAAAGAAATATTTATTTCGACAGTTTTATTCATTTACATTTAAAAGCACAATTACGACTAATTTTACATTTATGTTTTTACTTATTTATAACCTTATGTTAATTTAACTAAATTGATTACACAGCATTCTGGATATCTATGTTGAATTGTATGTTTGTTGAACAAATGCAACTGTCCGTCTCAGATTACCAATCGTGTTTATCTTTTCTGCTGACGTTTAAATTGCGATTGTGGGAACGTCTGGCTGGTTTGTAATATGTGTATACATAACTTTTCCGGTTCTTCGTTGAATTTTTTGCTTTTTCCAGTAACTCTGAATATGATATCCCAACTTCTTTAGATGCTGGTTTTTGGTCGGCTGTTATTTTTACCGTTGTTCTGCATTTGTGGCAGCAAATGTAGAGAATTAGACTTATTATACAGATTGATGAGAATGGTACTCCGCTTGATAGAGTCCATATCCACGTCTGATGGTCCATTTGTTTTAGGTAGACGTTGTTCAGTTGTTTCCTATTTTGGATGGATTCTTGGTTAATCAGTGCAATATCCCTGGATTCATGTAATCTTCGGGTAATTTGGAGATTGTGCAGTGCTCCTTAGATTTCGTTATCTTCGCTTGTTTTTTCGTAAGATTGGAATTTCCTACTACATATTTATAGTAACGATGCAGTTTTTGAATTTAATTAGGAAGTTCCCTGTTAAGTTTCTGTTGTCTGGTCCACAATCTGAAATAAGCGTTTCCCTTTTTGCGTTATTTATTAAGATTTTGTCCTCCATAATGAATTGAACTGTTGTTCTTTCTTCTGGGATAACATCACAGTTGGCCTTGCTTCCCAGTATCAATGGCTTGATGCAGGTATCTTCAAATTCTTTGATTTCTGAATATCTTTGTACGAAGTTTTTATAATCTGTGCTCGTAAATAACCTGTTTCCTGTTTTAACCAGATGTTTTGGGGCTTCTTTTATTACTGTGTTGTTAACTGCTAATGGAACGATCATTATTGTTGTTGCCATTTCCTCTTCCAGCTTTGGTATGTGGAGGATGTAGAGTAGGGTTTCGTTGTTTATCGCGATTTTCGGGGTTGTGTACTTCGTCGGAGTACTTCGTCGGGTAATGTTATTTTGATCCCTTAGTCTTGAAGCAGCTCTTTCATTGAAAGGATTTCTTTTAGAGACAATATTTTGTTGCTTGTTAATTCTACCTTTGTTCTTACTATTGCATCTTGTATGTCTTCGAGAATGGAGTTTACTGTGTCGATATTAATGATGGTTGTTACCATATCCAATTCTGTCATAAGTACTCTATTAACCATGTTGGATTGCGTTACCACTTTGTTTACCGTATTTGTGATTGACTGTATACGTTCATTGATCTGTTCGTTTATCCGGAACTGTGCGTTGTTCTCGTTTATCAGTGTATTCATTCAACAATGAAGTGTTAATTAATCGTAAGTCCTGCGCATCTGGATTGCCTGCTACCCACTTCCAAGCTGACCCGAGTGCATGGCATCCCAGCGTTTATGCCTTGTAGGTTTTGGAGGCTTAATTTGTTGGAAGTTGTTTCTTAATTTTTTATATTTTTGATCTATGATGCTATACAATTCTAAATTATTATTTACTTTACTGTTTACAAATTTGTTTATTGATTCTAATGTGTTCTCTAAATTTGTTAAGTTTATTGGGTGAATAATTTTTATGTTGCCTATTTGCAATTTACAATTATTTAATTTTACCAACAATATCGGATCTTCATGTAAATTCTTAATTTCTATTTTTTTTGCTTTACAATACAATTTGTTCAATATAATTATTATAATTGCTAGTTTTAATATTGAAAACATTTTCTGTAATATAGTGAGAAGAGAAAAAAAAAATTTATTTATTGAGTTTTAATCCTTTCAATTTTCTTTTTATTTCTATTAATATTTCTATTGGTTTTAAATGTGTTAATTGTTATGTCTTTAATTTGAGTTTATATCCCCCTTGGTTGGCTTTTAGATCTCAAGTTAGGTCTCAAATAAATTATTTGTTTTTCTGTTAAATTTGGGGGTTCTTCTTTCTTTTTATTTTGTTCTTTCATCCGATTTGTGGTTTTTTCTAATTTGATAATTACATTTTTGAAAATGTGGTCAGCTTGATCTTGTATTTCTTTCGGGTTCCTTAAGTTGTTTTGATTAAAAATTATTTCGTTCGGCGTGAAGCCTGTAGAGGAGTGTACGGAATTATTGTACAATGCCACTGCTAATTCTATTGCAGTTTGAGTGTTAGGTTTTGGGAGTTTTTCTTTGTTTGTGTTGAAAATTTCTATAATAGTTGAGTGGGTTTTTTCAACTTGTCCATTTGATTCTGAAGAGGACGCATATTCCAATTTAACATTTAGTCTGTTTAGATATTCTCTAAATTGGGTTGACTGAAATGTTGTCTTATGATCTGAGATAATACTGTTAGGGATTCCGAATAGGGTGAAATACTTTGTCAAGGCTTTTGTTGTATCTGTCAGGTTTTTTGAATCGATCGGTACCATTTGAAGATGTTTTGAAAAGGCATCTATTATCGACAGGAAGTTAATTTTATTGATAGAGAAGATATCGATATGCACTCTTTCTAGAGGTTTTTCGGTATTGGGTCTTGGAGAAATTTTTATATTATACGGTCTCCGATCATTTTTCTGCGTATTGCAGATGTTACATGCATTAGTGAAGGTTTTGACTTTATTGATCATATTTTGGAAGAAGTAGGATCGTCTAATTTTACTTTCTACCTCTCTTATCCCTCTATGGGTCCTTTCGTGTTCTTTACTCACGATACTGTTTTGCCTATTTTCGTTCGTTACATCTTCGACCATTTTGGTTGTGAACACGAAATGTCCTTTTTGTGAGAAATTTTCCTTGAATGAATCTTGGATTTTCTGGTACAGCGTTTCTGGCGCTAAAATTGCTGTTTGTTTGCCATTATGAAATTTTTTTATGATTTCAGTAATCTCGTTTTTCTCAAACGATGGTTTTGAAATTATTATTCTAGTGAATTTAGAAAATATTTCTTCTGATATGACTGTGTCGATTTTAGATATTTTGAAAATTATTTGATTCCTATGATAATTTATAGGTTGGTCCGAAAAATGTATGAAGTAATCATCCGACGTATAGGCGGAATGAACTGTCTCTATGTCGCTGATATTTCCAGAAATATTTTCTGCGGTTTCTCTAGATTCACGTGAAGTGTTATCTATATTTTCATTGACGTTAATTTCCTTGTCATTGGCTGCTACTGTTGGGAATCTACTTAGGGCGTCTGCCACAACGTTAGTTTTTCCCTCCTTATAAATTATGTCATAATCATAATTTTCGAGCTCTAGTCTCCATTTGAGAATTTTAGTATTCTTTTCTGAGGATTTAATGAATGTTAAGGGTTTGTGGTCTGTGACCAATGTAAATCTATTACCGTATAGGTATGGCTGGTATTTTTTTACCGCCCATATAATAGCCAAGGCTTCCTTTTCATTTGTGGCGTAATTACACTCTGTTCGATTCAGTGTTCTGGAGCCGAAAGCGATTGGTCTTTGGACACTGTCGTGTATTTGTGACAGAACTGCTCCTAGCGCGAAATCTGAAGCGTCTGTTGTGAGGTGTCGAGTGTTACCGCATAATGGTAAAAATTTTCTGCCGGATAATATCGGTAGAATTTAAACTTATGGGTATTCAATGATATAGTGCTGGACTTATAATCGATTTTCGCTTGCATTTCTGCCATTGTTTCTGATCCGAGAATTCCTTCAAAGAAATTATGGAACTCTAATTCATAATACGTTTGCGGAGGTAATTTATTACTAATGAGATTTAATTTGCCTTTCTGTTCGATTTCTGAGTACCTAAAAAATTTTTAATTGACGTATTTTGAGATTCTAATAGATGTTCTGGGATTATATTAGGACTAATAATATTTTTATTAGCACCGGTGTCTATTAATAGTTTTAAACTTTTTGTTTTGTCGTGATTTCGACAGATTAGATACGGTAAGAAGTTTAGTCCTCCGTATCTGAACTTGGGTCTGATTGAAAATTTTCTGGATATAGGTCTTCGATGTCTTCTAAATTATCGGAATTAAGTATTTCATTGATGTTTCATCACTCTGGGTTGTTTCGTGATTATTAATGATTCTTCTATTGAGAGTATTTCTTGATCTTCATGAGATGTCGATGGACATCGGCGTTTCCGTGTCTTGAATTGGCCCATTGGGTTTCCTTTAATTAAACTCTTTGACATCCTTTGGTTTCGGTATAAATTCGTTGAATTTTGGCTGATTTGGTGCCATTTGGTTTGTTTTTGGAGTGTACTGATTAGTCATGATAGGCTTTTTTGAGTTATTTGAAATTGACTCATTTGTGCTAAATTTGCACAAGAATGCGTATGCTTCCTCTAGTGTTTTGGGTTTCGCTGCTTGTGCGAACCCGAAGTAAGGCTTCCTCAAGCCAGAAATGAAGGCAGCTAAAGCGTTTTCTTCTATAAATGTAGAAATGGCTTACCACGAATTGTTATAAATGCTGTTTTGTTTAGCGAGCGTCTTTATATTTTGGACGATCTCCTTTGTTTTATTATGGTAGCTTGTTTGCCCATAGTTGGGACTTGTAATAGGAAAGTTCTTGTTTATCGCTTAGGGCTTCAATCAAGATTTCCTTCATTTCTAAGAAAGTTTCAGGGTCTCCGGCTAGACATAATATGTCCCTCGCCTTTCCTTCCACTTTGTTTTTTACCGCCTGGATGTACATTCGGTATTGTTGCACGGGAACTAGAGGTTCAAACATTTGAAGCGCTTCCTCGGCTGTTTTTAGCCAAGAACATACTTATCTTCGATTTCCATTGAGGGAAGGGATTGACTTTGTAGGGTCTGGTATCCTAAAGAGATCTAAGTTTGAACGGTTTTCGTTCGAAGTTACTGGTGGAGGCTGTGTTTGTGCTTCCGTTTTTTGGTTTAGGTATGTCAATACCTGATCATGCTCGTTTTGTTTTTGGCTCAGCGAGGTTAACTGGCCCGCTATTGCGTTTAGTTGAGACATGACTTGTTCCATTTCCGTCATCTCGTCAATGGAATTGGTTTCTGTTAACTTTATACCCCTATTAGCGATAAAGTTATCGCTTAGTTTTTCTTTTCTGTTTCGAGAAATTTTGAATTTGATTCTTTTTTTTTCAATTCCCTTAAATAAAATTTTCACTGTTGAAAAAAACTTTTACGAAATTGATTATGATTCACTTGAACTTGTTATTCAATTGATTTGTAATTTTGAGACCTTTTGGTGCACAAAATAAATCTGGTTGAATTTAATTTTATAATATTTTTCCGTCTTTTTCGCATCTATCTCGTAGTGCGCGATGGATAATGTGTACTAAGAAATAACCAAAAAAATTGCGTCTATCTCGTAGTGCGTATTATTTGGGTAATTCTTTCCTCTCGTCTATCTGATAGTGCGTGAGGTTTCGGCGGTTTCACGTTTATCTCGTAGTGCGTGATGTTGCCTTTTATTTTGCAGTGAGTAGAGGAGATTCAATTATTCACTGGTAATTGAATAAGTTTGTATATGGTATGCTACTGCTCGTGGTTTGTACGTTCCGGAAGTATTCAATTGCGGTGCGGACGGCGTGATCCTCAATTCCCTTGGACGGTATACACCTTCAGTTCAGGACGTCAAAAAAAGAAATCTGTTGATTATGTGTTTTCTCTATTGTAGTTTAAGTGAGTTTTTTAAAACGATTCCTAATTGAGCGAGTATATTCTACTCCGTTTCGCAACGATTCTCGATTAGGCGGGTATATTCTACTCCGTTTCTTTATTTTTCCCTTTATAACTACTTTAGAACTTGCACATAACAACTCGAAATTTATTCCGACGGAATCACTGTGAGGTAGTTTTTATTCACTATCTCGGCACTGTTTTCACTACACTTGAACTAAACTTCCGTCTGTACGGCTGCGCCAATTATGAGTACGCAATGCACTTTCTTAATAAAAGAAATATTTATTTCGACAGTTTTATTCATTTACATTTAAAAGCACAATTACGACTAATTTTACATTTATGTTTTTACTTATTTATAACCTTATGTTAATTTAACTAAATTGATTACACAGCATTCTGGATATCTATGTTGAATTGTATGTTTGTTGAACAAATGCAACTGTCCGTCTCGAATTACCAATCGTGTTTATCTTTTCTGCTGATGTTTGAATTGCGATTGTGGGAACGTCTGGCTGGTTTGTAGTATGTGCATACATAACTATTTGTTACTTGCTGATTGAAAGTGTTTGAAACCTGGAAATATCGATTTGCTGTTTGGAATCAATTTCATATTCGAAATATTGGAGCCTGAAAATAAAATAAAGTCGAACCAATTATGTTTGGATAGATTATTTCTAATAAAGCAAATAGTTGAGCATCTCAATCACATCACCAGTAAACAATTTCAGTATAGTGGCAGATTTGGACCAAAGCCAACGTTAATTTTGGGATTGTGGTCAGTTTGATTGTGAGCAGCTTTTTACCGGTGCAACCATTTCAACGAATGATTACAAATTTATGGTGATCCATTCAAAATGCCTTTTTAGTGACAAAATAGTTGAGGATGATGATCAAGGAAAAACTTTTGGTTTAGTAATTTAGTATGAAATTCAAGCTCTGTTTTCTTCACGTTTAATTTACAAGTATTAAAATTTAAAGAATACACTAAAAGGGCATTACCGATGGAATCTACTGTACTGTCACCTGTGACCATAAAAACCCATTTTTTTTTTATATACCGTGATTTAAAATTTTATAAGTTTGAACAATTTGGCAAACCTCGTAGTTCATTAATAAAATATTAAAAAGTTTTTTAATCTGATCAAACATGAGAGAGACTTTATTGGTTTCAATAAAATTACCTACAAAAAAAAAAATTAAACTTCGACCAAACAAAAAAACAATTTATAATGTTTGCTAAAAAAGTTAAAAGCGTAATTATAGATAATCAGGGCAAAAATTTCTCAAAAATTGGAAATTAGTCCTGAAGCTCATATATCATTTTGTCAACCACCATTATTAATTTTTTAAATGCATTTTATCACGAAAAAATTGGTAAATTGATTTAAATTTTGTTGTAAAAAATAAAACATTGCTGTGAAATACATTTTTGTTTCTAAAGCAAATAAACTATATCCATACAGTAGATTTAAGATAGCACAATAGCAATATTATATACACAAAGTTTAAAGCTCCCGATAACAGAATTAATTATGTAAATGAATAAATTTTTTTTTCATGTCAAGTTGAATTAATATTATGATTGCATAAAACGCAATGTATGTATGTATGTATGAACAACATCACACAGAAATACACAATATGTAGTCGTATATGGAAAAAGGAAAACCAAAATGTTAAAAAGCTCTATTATTGCATTCATTTGCCAATGAACATATATTTAAAGCACAAAAAGCTTTTTTTTCTATAATACAAAATTAAAATTTTACACGCAATATATTCTTTTCAAAAAAATAATTTTCCTATCCTGGAAAATTTTAATTTTTGCGTTTCATTATTATCCTAAAACTGGTTGTTTTATAATTTTTATTTATTTTTGGAGGGGCTATTGTTGTTTGTCATAATGCAGTTATGCACGTACCCTGTTTGTATACAAGCTACATATGTAAATATATCGAGATGTGATACTAATATAGATTTATTTTCATTTATTTTCAGTTCCAGTAATTGGTAATTTTACTGAAGAAGAATCTAATCGTAGCACACTGCCACAAGACACATCGCTCGAGTATCCGTTGCAACGCGATGAAGTCCAAACGATACCGAGTAAAGGAGATCGAATTCATGTGCCACAAATCATATCGCCGAAACCCATTGACCAGGAGCAAGAACAAAATTTCGTCGGTGTTATAATCGCGGTACTAACAACAATTATTTTATTGTTAATTGTTGTGATATTATTTATAATAGCACGGAATAAGCGCAATAGACGGAGTGATGTCCTTGGGACGTTACAACATAATTTACACTCCGATGTCCTAGGTATGGGAATCGATAAACGTATGAATAGTAATATAAAGGTAAAAACGATTAAATTTAATGGAACTTACTATTAATAATACAAAATTGTTTTTTTTTTTAATGTTTTTGTCTTCCGAACAAAAGGTTGCAATGGACGATAATGAGTCAATAGACAAAAGTAGTTTGTATCATGAACCATTTAATGTTAATATGTACACAAGTGCTGCTAGTGGTTGTACATTAAATGATATGCAACGACATCATATAACACCCGATTATACAGGTTTGTTGACTTTGTTTTGTTGTCATTTTCATCTGCATATTCCCATTTTTATTAATATTTTCCATTATCTATGCATTAAATTTATTTTTATTGTTATTATTAAAACAGTAATAATAATAATAATAATAATAATAATAATAATAATAATAATAATGGCAAAAATTGTCATTTATTAAATTAAACTACAAGCACAACAACACAAAATGGGAAATGAAATTAAATTTTAATTTATTTAATGACGGTTCTTGCAAATAAGAAGCAACATAGTATTATGATTTTGGCGAAGAATATCTGTTTGCATTCAAGTCAAAATTCAACTCTGCATTTTTTACTTTGTACTCGTACACATTGAAAATTCAAAACAAATAATAGTTTTATTGATTGTATGGTTCCCCCTATTGAAATCAGGTCATAGTTTAAATTTTTTTTTTTTTTTTGTTTGGTGTAGTGATGTTGTGAATACATAGTAGTATTTTACTCGTGTATGATACGAATTTATTATAACAGAAGATAACTGAAACGGAATTTGTTGGATGATTATATTTTGCTGCATTTTTTGGTTTATAATGGATTTTAAATTATTTTTCGGCAAGAATTCTGAATTACAATGTTTACATGCAGTGAGATACATGTTGAAATATCAATGTAATGAAATGATAAATCTTATCATTTTATGGTTGTGTTAAATTACTCTTCAATTTCATTTTATTTATTTAATAGAGTAATTAGTGTTTAATTTATGCCTACACCAACAAGTGACCAAACAATCAATAAACGTCATCCACATATTCTGTAATGCGTAACGTACACCAACTCTTTTTTTACCAATCAATATATTACAAATAGAATTGGACGTTTTTTTAGAATTAAGTAATTTATAAATGAATTACCGAAATAAGATTTCAAGATAGCACAGAAAAATTCATTATCCAATAAACATAAAATACGATGAATATAAAGTGTTGGATTTTTGGATTTCCCAATAAACCGCCAGTTTCCATGGCTTATGCTAAAAACCTAATTTGAAGAAAGTGGAAATGATAAATTGTTTTTAGTGACTGTTTTAATTTTTAATGTTATTTTCAACCTGCAACGGATGAGTAATCACGTATTCTGAACTTCTACTACTGAGTTGCATAGGGCAACTTACTACTGAAAAGAATGATCTAAAATTAGCATAAATCGATAATTTCGAAAAGAAAAGTTCAAAAAGTGCGGAAAGTGAGATGTGAATTCTGCAATAAATTATATTATTGGCTAGGCCAAACCCTAGAGAATTGTGAAAGCCCTGTTTTAAACTTAAAAAAATCAGCTTTATAAACTAAAGAAAAGCCTAGCCGAACCTTTTATTTGTAGGATGTTCAACTAAGTACGTATGTGAATTTTGTCCTAAATCTGTCCAAAAAATTAAAAAAACATACTGTGTGTGCATGTATTAGTAAAAAATCAGAATGTCTCGTTATTACGAATTTTAGTTTTAGGTAATCAAAGCTGAAATTTTTTAAACTAAGTTTAAATAAAATGGCAAAGATTACAAGATAAAATAAACTAATTAAAATATTTCGTTCTTTCCGAGAAATATTTCTTGGAAAAAATAGGAGTTTAGGGTGCTTAGGACAACAATGTTTGATATGATCTCACCCAGTTAATGAAAAAATGAAATTCCCAATTTTCTTGAGGAAATTCTAGGAAACTGATACCAAAGCGACCTATATGCAAAGTTGGCATAAGATCTAGGCTATCCGAAACCAGTTTCAGTTTTGAAAAAAATAGGGGATTAGGGTATTTAGGACAACGATGTGTGATACGATCTCACCCAATAATTATACCAAATATTAAGAAAAATTATTTTCCCAATTTTCTTGAGAAAATCCTAATGAACTGATACCAAAGCGACCTATATGCAAAGTTGGCATAAGATCTAGGCTATCCGAACCCAGTTTTAGTTTTGAAAAAAATAGGGGATTAGGGTGTTTAGGATAACGATTTGTGATACGATCTCACCCAATAAAAATATCAAATATTATGAAAAAATGATTGTCCCAATTTTCTTGAGAAAATTCTAGGAAGCTGACACCAAAGTGACCTATACGCAAAGTTGGCATAGGATCTAGGCTATCCGATACCAGTTTCAGTTTTAAAAAAATAGGGGATTAGGGTATTTAGGACAACGATGTGTAATACGATCTCACCCAATAATTATACCAAATATTAAGAAAAATGATTTTCCCAATTTTCTTGAGAAAATCCTAGGAAACTGACACCAAAGTGACCTATATGCAAAGTTGGCATAGTATCTAGGCTATATTAAACTCATTTCAGTTTTTAAAAAAATATGGGATTAGGGTGTTTAGGACAACGATGTGTAATACGATCTCACCCAATAAATATAACAATTATTATGAAAAATAATGAGATCGTATCACACATCGTTGTCCTAGATACCGTAATTCCCTGTTTTTTTTTTTCAAAAATGAAACAATTTTTGGATAGCCTAGATACTATGCCAACTTTGCATATAGGTCACTTTGGTGTCAGTTTCCTAGGATTTTCTCAAGAAAATTGGGAAATTCATTTTTTCATAATATTTGTTATATTTATTGGGTGAGATCGAATCATACATCGTTGTCCTAAACACCCTAATCCCATATTTCTTTAAAAACTGAAACGGGTTTTGGATAGCCTAGATACTATGTTAACTTTGCATATAGGCCACTTTGGTGTCAGCGTCCTAGGATTTACCCAAGAAAATTCGGAATTTCATTTATTCATATTATTCGCTACATTAATTTATAAAGAAAATATAAAAGGTAACATCTTACTTCCATCGTATTTATGTATTACATATAATTCGTAAATAATTTTTATTATATTTATTAAAGAAATTCGTTATAACGAGAGTTTCTGCTTTTACACTAATACATGTAAATAATAATTTTTATTGACGATGTTTAGGACAAATTTAGGGCAAACTTCACTTATGTATTTAGATTCGTGAAGTTTGTCCTAAAAAATAATCCTTTTTTTTAGGACAGATTTAGGAGAAAGTTCACGCGAATCAACTAAGTACTGCCTCCCTTCTCACCCGTTTTTATAATTTGTGTGGTTGAAGCAAAAATCACAGAATATACCCTTATATCTTGTTATTTTGGTAAAAGAACCCGACTGAAAAAATATTATTTGTAAAATGTTTATTTTCACACATAGAATCTTAAAAATATGTTTGACCTTGAAATGACCTACAAGAAACTATTTAAAAAGTTCTCTTTCCTCCTCAAAACCAAACTACTTTTGTACGTAACTTATTTTTCACTAAATCGTGGTTCACACTGTAATATACCCCCTTTCAAAACACGTACAGTAATTGATGCTAGTCCTAACCACTATATATGGTATACATATTCATAAAAGGTGGGCTTCTTGAAACTAGTGGGGAGTGGGGAAGCTTATCTTATGGGAATAGAAGTAGAGGAATTTTTATGTTCTAAAAATTTGAAAATTAACCCTGTCCCATCATTTTATTTTATTTCATTCCAAAAATGGGTAGCGGACAGACAAAAGTGAAATTATACGCTACCACTAACATAGTACAAAAAAAACATGTTTTATAATAAACAATAACCGAAAAAAAGAAATACCTAATATACAGTGCTGGGAAAAAAAATTGGGCAAACATATTTTATTACAAATTGGAGTCTTTTCTTGCTAAAATTACAAAACTTTTGAAAGCAATTGGCTTATTGTTTCATTTTAAATACATATATGACTTAATTTTTTGAAAAAAAAAATTACCTGCAATTTAGGGGAAAACCCGAAAAATGCCAAAATATTCAAAATACGTTGATTGGAGTTAAAGTAATGGAATAAATTTAACTTTTATTTTTTAATTTTTTTTTTTTTTTGTTTTTTAGTGATTTATAGAAGGAAATTCAATCATTAATATTAATATTTTGTTAGACCACCATTTGCTTTTATTGCAGCGATACACCTGTGATTCATTGAATTTGAGAAATTTTTTAAAGTCGTAGAAGGTATGGATTCCCAAATCGTCATCAACAAACTTTTTAAAGCTTGAATTGATTCCGGGCGCTTTCTTGCTACTTCTAGCTTCATTATAGACCAAATATTTTCTACGGGATTTAAGTGTGGACTGTACGGGGGCCAGCTCAACACATCGATATTTTTTTCTGCGAAGTACTTTTTTATATTTAAATGAAGAGATAAGAAAAAAAAACAGTTTTTAACAAATTATTTATGATTTTTAATATGTTTCGAAGATTGTAAGAGAATTCAATCCAGTTTCGAACTGATGAGCTTATGATTATGAAAAAATCAATCTTCTCATCAGGCCGCGGCGACTGGACTGATTATATCACAATTTACATTTTATATATGCAGAATGTGCTGTGCTTTAAGTACTAGCGAATCGTACTAATACGTGAGTTACTAAAACATGAGTCACTATATCTGACAACAAATTTGTGGGTACGAATAATTATGGCAAAAACTAAATTAACTGTAATTTCTCCTAGAAATAAAATTATAAAAATGTAAAATTTTGATTGAAATGTAAAGCAGGGTAATTAAATTTATTGAATTAAAATAAATGTTTTCAAAACGTTTATTATTTATATAATTTTTAAGGTTATTTGCGTTACGTTGTATCAAAAATTTAGCAGGTACAAATATTTTTGGCTAGGACTGTATATAAATACAATAGTAATAATAATCTAATAATACAAAAATTTATAAAAGTGTGTATCAGCCTGTTCATGTACAGTAGCCCTGTTCATTTTGTGGGGTGTTTTTTATCTTTTTGTGCTTCACCTGGGATCGATTCCGTATCTAAAAAAATGATTTTGCCCATTTTAGGAAATTTTTTGGATGTAATTTAGAGGTTGCCACAGTCAATTTTTCATCAAAAATTAGAAATGACGACCCCACTTCCTATTGACTCGAAACTTATGGCCGATTATTTGGTAAATCCGGTCTGATGACAATGGTTTCTTACAAGAAACTTTATTGAAGTTACAAGAAACATTATTGAAGCTTAAATTATGACAAGAAGAACCAACAAACGATGTTTCAACCAGTGTTTGAAACTTCACAAACTATCGTAATAAATTACGAAAAAATTATTGTTTTTTATAATAATTGTTTCCAATAATAACAATTGTTTTTAATAATAATAAAAGTCACTCTTAAATTATTTCTCATAATAACAGTTTTTGTTCAACTAAATTATAGAATATGCGCAGATGCAAATCCTAATTTCAAATCTTCTTTCTTATTACTCGCATAAACGTTCCTATGGTGAGCTACGGTGTTGTACAAATACTGTTGTTGTTCTTCACTCCTGCCTGCTAGACCATTGAAATCTTGAGCTAGAGAAATGGATCGCTCCGCGACATCATTGACGACCTTTAGTTCAGAAATTTTTTCACGAGCTTGAAGATAAGATGCACGATTTTTCCAGGATACCGGGTCAGAATTCAGAAATTCCATATGGATGTCACGATTATAAGGTTTTAAAAATGTATTCCCCTCATTAGGTACGGTGACTGCTCTCAATTTTTCGCACATCTTCATTCTCATCGATCTAGGTATTCTGTCATCAAAAAATAATAAGGCAGCCAAACTCTCATGCAAATACTAAAGGTGTTTTGAAAATTGGTTAACTGTCGCCAGTGAAATTTGTTCATTTATCGTTCTATAATTAGTGAGCTCCTTAAGTAGGCACAGGTCATTGAATGGCGCGAAACGGGCACTCTCACATTGGAACCAGTATCGAACATAAATTTTTACAATGAAAAAATTGACTTCTCGTAGGGCATGGACTTCTGTCGGTTCCAAAAAACATTGATCTATCAACAGGTATATTTTTAATGAGTAAATCAATTTGGCCATCCATCAAGCGCGAAGAACAGCACCAGGCGGGCGAATAACAATCCCGGGATTCAGATCTTCACCGACAAATAATAGGCAAAGTTGCATTAACTCCGAGTAATCTGCTCGAGCATGATTAAATTTCAGGTGCTCCTCTACAACGAGCCTTGTTTGACGTCTTATTTCTGTCACACGATCTCTCAATTGGTCGTCCAGGATTGCTGACTTATACTGCTCTCGGGATATTCCTTCAGAATCCCACTCCTTCCTAAATCTCTCAAATAGTTGGATATTTGGGCCAGTTGACTTTTCAAATAAAGTATTGAATGCAGCCGATGCTATGAGCTCCAAAACGTGGTGTTTACAAGCGAAATAAAAAAGTATTTTCCCCAAAAGTCTTTCCAAACGTACGCAAGCTCCCTTATAACGCCCAGTGTTGCTTGAAGTGGTATCAAAACACATCGCATTTATATTTCGAGCTAAGTTGTGTTTATGAATCAAATTATTTAAGTTGTCCGCCATGACTTCACCTGTTCCTGACGGTATCTTTGGGATTCCAAGAATTTGCTCGATCCGAAACCCAGTAACAATGACCGCCATTCTATCCACTTTTCCCCGCTGTTTGTTATCGTCCATAATTTTTCCATCCCAATGAATTGTTAGAAAACTATTTGGGTGAAATCCTTCTATTATAGATCGTGATAATTCTTCTCGTTCTTTCATACGATGTCTTCTAATTGTGCTCACAGAGCAAGATACCTCGTCTATCGAATGCCCGAAGGCGGACGCCGCTGTTCCGACAACGTATGCCATTTGACCATTTGATAATTTTGCGCGATCGGCAGTATTACAAACGAATGAATTCAGAGGCTTTTTTAGCGATCCGTCTCTTCTTGGGTTCAGGTGACGGGCAATAAGAACTCTCAGACGAGGAACTCGATTCACTGCTAGATTCTTCATATATTTCGATAATCCTGGGTCCTGAACGTTCACATGTAATCTGACTTACACTGGCTTGTGCTTCTACTGAAGAGTTATTCCCGAATTTAGCGCTGAATTGTGCAGCGTATGAGCATCGTTTATTGTATTTATTACAATTATAAAAACATAAGAGTTTCGGTGAGTTTGCTAAATGAATAGCGATGTCTTTATGACCTACGTTAAAAAGACATGACAAACTGTTTACGAATTCCGTTTTCTTGGAAGAAGCTAATTTTTTGTGCTTTTTCAAATTATACCAAGACTTGTGGAGTTTTTTGAATTTTGTAACCATGTTCCGGTGTTCAGCTGTTGGTAAATCAAGTTTCTTCCAGATCCCGATTGTTGCAGCCACTGTTTTGTTCGCACTCTCAGAAATTGTTCTTTTTTCACACATATGATAAAACAAGAAGAGGCGCAAAACATCACTATTTTTTGGCAATTCTTTGATTTCAGCAAATTATTCTACGGGAGAACCAAGTAACCAAAATTTTCTATTATATTGACGAAAAACTTTTTAAATAAAACAAAGAATTTGAAATGACCATGACCACAAATCACGACAAGCGCCTACTTCAAAATGTTTAGTAAAAATTGACTGTGGCAACCTCTAAATTACATCCAAAAAATTTCCTTAAATGGGCAAAATCATTTTTTTTTAGATACGGAATCGATCCCAGGTGAAGCACAAAAAAAATAAAAAACACCCCACAAAATGAACAGGGCTAATGTACAGGCTGATACACACTTTTATAAATTTTGACAGTAGATTTAATTCATTTACAAGCAGACACACACACACACCGTATAGAACATCCACTACACCCAACACAAGATAGTGAGGAAGCCTCACATAAGTTATTAATTAATTTATAAAGGCGAATTTCATCAAGCAGAACAGAAGGCTTTTTACATCGCATCGCGTCTCAAGCGATTCTAGTTCAAATATTTTAAACCTGACTTCATAGTTGACACGACTACTAAAAGGCATACAGTTATACATACATTAAAAAGATGGTAAATTTACGCTGTATACCCTCTCAATTTGAGCCTTATAAAATTCGTAGTAAGTTCTCCAAGTTATGCACTAAGCTTTTAAATAACGTAATAAAAACATTGGGATCACGAAATTTTTTACCACGCCTAATAATAAACGCAACCAGTTTATGTGCTTTTAGAATCAAATATGGTATACTACCCAGGTCAGAGATTTCAATAACCCTATAACTAAAACGGTATCATTAATGTTGTATGTAAAATGTATGTGGTTAACTTTGCGCGTATGTGAAATCGCAACACATTTATTGATATTAAGTTTTAATTTATTTGCCTTCGACCACACTGAAAGATTTTGCAAATCAGACTGAAGTCTGATGATAGAACAGTCAACAGCGTCATTGACATTGGTAAACATTTTTAGATCGTCAGCGTAATGTAAGTATCGTGTAAACAAAACCGTTGGCAAATCGTTGATAAAAATAAGAAATAAAAGGGGACTAAGAGTGGTACCCTAAGGCATCCCAGACTTAGCAACAATGGGCGATGACAAAAACCTGTAGTTTACGGGCAGAGAGATATGATTGTAGCTAGTTAAAAATTTGCCCGGAGAGACCCATATCAGCACCCTTCCTAGTTAAAATATGGTGGGAAACTGTGCCAAACGCTTTTTTATAATTAGTAAAAATATAGTAAGGCATATCAATTAAATTGGTTGTAGTAGAACGATCAGGAAAAAAAGCATGTTACAAGGTGTTAATTAAATGCTTCACATCATTAAAGATGATGCAATATACAATTTTCTCAAAAATTTTGATGTGCGCTGTTCAATATAGATTTACTAGCTAATAAAATAAAATAAAAAATAAAAATAAAACATCTTCTTCGGAAACTGAATCTAAAGATTGACCATTAATATGAAAATTTGATGAGTCAACAAAAGACTCATCAAGATAAATGGACTCGAAATGATCAGCAAACAAATTACAAATATCGTTTGCTTCAGTAGCTTCAATTGTACCTAGTTTCATGCATGAGCTCCAGATTAACTTGGGGTTCTGGTTAATATGACATTCAACATATTTCGAATAGTTTGAAGAACACTTGTGAATTTCATATTTAACACGCTTAAGCAAATTAGAAAAACCTTACATAATCAAATGAATATGAATATTCAAATTTACGATATCGATTACGAAATTTCTCTTTTAGTACCAACTTTGAAATTTTAAATGAAAACCAGAACGATTGGAAGGTTTCATAAACCCATATAGAATTTCATAAAATTTATCAATGGCTTGCTCGACATTACAATTTAAATACGTACAATTCCAATCAAGTGACTTAAGCTCGCGTAATATTGCGCGATAGTCAAGTACTTTCAAATTGGGTGAATTTAGCTGCTTGTCGATTAAGAGAGGCGGATGTTAAAGATCTACTTTAGTTAGTGGATACAAACTCCGATTAACCATAATTATTTTAACATCGAGACTAAATAATACAAGGTCAAGAACTCTATTAAGAGAATTCTTAACATCATTATGCTGTAACAGCTGATTTAATAACATAGTTTCAAGTAAGTGAGTAGCACCATGTGAAAATACCGACCATGTGAAAGTCACCCAGTATCTAAAATTGACATCCAACCGGAGATTCTAAGATTAAATTAGAAAGCTTGTTACAAAACTTTTAATAATGCTCAAATTCAGTACTATTCAGAGAAAGTAAACTAAACATAGAACAATAAATTTACCATCCGAAGTTCTAACCGTAATCCATATATTATCATAAATGTCATCTATTCCATCTAGCACAGAAAAAATTATGAACTTTTTTAGTATAATGACAATGCCACCACCATCTACTTTGTCAAAACCATCGACTTTGCAAAATATAAGGCCTAAGATCGTAGAGCTTAGATCGCAGTCCATGGCAGTTCTGGTAGTAGATGTCCATTATTAGTAATGAAACAAAATCTAAAAGTATTAAATATGGTGTTATGAATGGAAAGGTTAGTTTGTGTCTAGCTGGACGAATGATAGTTTAAAGATATTTTTATGGACCAATCACGGTTCATTACACAATTCTCGACATGAAGGAAGCTTTCTGGTGAATCTGTCTTTAACAGGAGTAGTTGGACAGCCAAGAGTCTTCCAGTTCGCCGTCTTAACTTTGGCGCAACGCATCATATACTAGGTTCTCTCTCACCATTGGCGACATTGAAAAACGTGTTTTTAAGTTATCTCAAGCAATGAGATTGTTGCGGGAACCAAACCTCACTGAAAATCTAAAAGAGCCTTTTCTCCAGCAAATAAAGTTACATAATTGAATGCTACATAGGCAATTGATACCAAGTCATTCTAAAGGAGCGGGCAGTCTCAATTAACGGACTAAGGAATTAGATGGACATAACGCTCCAGCGCAAAACTTGCGGATAAGTTAAAACACTTGTTAAGCACATAAAAGTAGGTAACACGTAATTTTGAATTTCCGAAAAGACCATTTTTCAAATTATCTGACCTAGCTAAAATGTAAGGAAATCGTAAATATTCAAAATTATAAATGTTTGTCAAGTGTGTTAGTCATCGCTGCCCAATCTATTTGTTTTCGTTCAAAAATTATATTTCGGAAGGTCAAGCAGGGTAATTTATAAATATGTGCCAAGAACTTAAACGTTACCATTATTTGAAAGTGTTTCATAGGGTTAATTCGGTGTTCAATTCGGTGACTGCGGCTACCGTGAAGAGTATTTGCATTTGTTCGGTGAATTGTCAAATAAACTGGACCGTACTTGCATTCCGGCAAGTTCGAAATAATGTATGCCACTGTGGTTGGCATATGGTTGCGTTACGACCTAAGCCATTTGCCGATAAGGTAATCAGTTGCATTACCAAGTGTTTATTTACCTGGATTACTTACTGGTTGTCTAATCCAAAGACCATGTTTTGTTAATATCTGAAGAGCGCAATTGGCAAGGGAGGTAAGTTGGAAGCAAAGTATCTTAATTAACTAGAGGGTATATATGTAGGTACTCATCAAATAACGTGATGTTGCAATCGAGAAATAAGGCGGCAAAAGCCGTTAATAAAAATGTTTGTATCTGCAATGCATCCCTAACACCAACGGTTTTGATGGCGTGCTTATTCGAGTCTTTATCGTAGAAGCATAGCGCATGTAGAAAAAGTTGTTAAGATTATTTGATTTAAATGGTGATGGAAAAGTAGAATATGTATATTTCAATATTATAATGAAGGTTATCTATTTACTATCATAACAGATCCAATGAAAATGAATAAAATGCCAAAATGGTGCATTCGGATGTTTAGAAAAAGGGTATTAAACTAAACGGTCACAAGTTCAACAGCGACTACATATAAAGAAGGCAAACGCAAAACCATCCTATGGAAATAAGTAAATGTAAAATAGAGAGAAAAATAGAAGCAAAAACGGTCTATTGAGACATGCACTTATGCGCACAAAATATGCCCGGTTGATTGCAGCAGTATAATGGTTTCGAATAATGAGCCACAATTTTATAGTATGTGTGCTCTTAGCGAAACCATTAAAAAGCTTGGAAAGCAATCAATTCAAAAAGATGTAAGCTCCTGTGTCAAATGCTTCAAAGTCATTTAATATTAATAGCTACAAAGTCGTATATTGAAGATGAAGAGAAATAATATGTATGAACGGATCAGGTACAAATGCATTCATAAAAAACCAGCACCTGTCAATTGTTTTGCTTTAGTTGAACAAAAGAATACTGGCCAATCTAACGAAGAACCTAGATAATTCGCTTTAAGTTTTTATTAACCACTTGCCTGACGATTTATTTTCATAAAACCGGGCGTGCGCAGACTTCAATTTTGGGCGCAATTCTGTGCGGACACAAACATGAATATAACAACTTTATTAGATTTCTAAACATTAATACCTTCTAGAAAAAATTTACAGAAAATGTAAACCGTCGAGTCTCGTCATTTCACTTAAGGGGTTAATTTATAAATAGGGTACGTCAAATTTGTATGTGAACAACTTTGCCATCTTGAAATTTTTCCTAAAATGCTAAATACATATGAGTTATTTGCAAAAGTGTGTCTACGGTGAAAAGTGCATTTTTTCGACCCTTGTCGACTCGTCCGTCGAATTCTCGTGTGATAAACTAGTAAATTTTATGAAAAAAAAAGTCACTACGTGTATGTCGAAACACAATCCTTACCAAGATATAGTAAAGTAAAATTCAGAGTATCTTAAAAGGAACCCTTTTACCGTTTCCTGGAAATTTGATGCTGATAATCCGGTGTTCGTAAGAAGATATTTATTAGTGGACCAATAAAACATGACCTTATTCTAGAATGCGGAACGTCTGTTTGGAACGATTCCTAATATCTATGTGTGATCCGTTAGGAAGGGATTGTTTCAAGTTCTCATTAACCTTAAAAGCTCAAACACAATGCTGTCCCTTCCGTTCTGTTAGTTTTTTATATGATGGTTTAATGTCGCATTCATGTTATTCTCCTTCGTTCATAATGATCAAGTTTCCATCTTTCATTCAAACTGGTTAAGTAAATTGAAACCAAAAAACTAAGGGAATGGAACGGGCACCACACAAATTCAAATAGGAAGCGAGGAAATAAAGTATCACGAATTTATAATATCTTCCCGTAAAATATTTTCAATAATAATACTTTCACATATAAAATGTTCAGCCTGTAGAAATCCATTTTAACAATTTTCAATATTCCACCATCATATTCTGAAATTTCTGTTAGAACATATTTTGTCAGAATACCGATCAATATGTTTTAAATTTGTTGGCTTCTTCAATGGCCGAAATACAATTAGTAGTACGACTTTCGTATGTTTGGCCTTTTGAACGAAAATTATTTATCGTCAACATTTTTCATTAATAATTTGTCCTACAGCTTGAAGAGATTAAGAACATCACATTAATTTCCAATTGCCAAATAAGTCAGTCTGAGAGTTAACCTTTCTGCTTTGTATGTCGCTGTAATTGCGTTTCTCTGGCTGTTTCTAATTTTTCAATTATTCATCCGTAGTTTCTCTAAAAAATTCAATACACATATGTGGACAAAAAATCGGTAACTTGTGCGAAGACTTCTTGTGGCTGCTCACTTTTAGATTTGAAACATAACGATATTTATCAGAAAACAGTTTCAAGAATAGAAAATTTTTTAACACTGGGTATTTTATTTCAAGATTTCTTTTGCTTTAGAAAATATCTGGAACTTCACTAGACTGAAGAGGTCTGATAAAAGTGATCAATTAGGAGCATTAATTGAACTAACCTATATCGCTCTCGATGGTACAGTGAGTAGAACACTTGATTTGTCATTCAATTGTCCTGGGTTCGATTTCCCGTGTTGTAGGTATGTGTGTGTGTATGTGTTGTGAACGCATTGGAGCCTAGTTTGTTTGATAGTTTGTTAAATAGTTTGTTTGATATCTACTAGAAAGGTTTTAAATTTTAGTTTACTTGAGTTTCTGTTTGGTTACAAATTGAGGCATAAGTAGCGCGTGTATCCGGAAATGGCATTAAGTTTAAACTGAGCGAAACAAATTTCTTAATTGCTTGCACAAGAGAGCGTACAAGTACATTTTGAAATATGGTATGTATTTATTTTTTTATTGTTTGTGTGAGTACTGGGTGACTGGTTTGTTGTTTATTTCCATTTACATAAATTTCCTTTTCTAAAATTTCTGGAAAACGACGATTTAATTTTATAATTCTTCAACAAAACACAAACATCTGTTCCGCCGAGTGTTGTACAGTTTGATCCTTAATTTAATAAACTAGCCACCGCTTAACCTGGAATCTCAACCTCAGCTTGTTATCAGCTTATTATCTCTAAAAGCTCCATCTTCAAAAAATATCTTGTCAAATGTTTTACCTGACTTGTACTCTCATTATCTTGTTTTTGTCGACGTTGCCTATTTTTTCGTAACCTATTAGGGCGAATTAGCCTTCACAAATACTTTTCAGACATTTCTCCTGATGGAGCTATCCGAACTTGTTTCGCCGCGATTCATCCTTCCACTTACCCGAAGGGCTCATCAAATACTGTACCATTTGTTCGTCTGTTATTGGATCTCTTATGATTGATAAATTTGGGTTTCTATTTCCTCATGCGGGACCAGGTCAATAATAAATCCAATTTCGCGGTTTTGAATAGTCACAGTGATAATGACCTGGCTCATAACAATTCAGCACGCGATACTTCTTGCCCTTCTGTTATTAGCAGGGCTGCGGAGTCGGTAAAATAATCCTTCGACTCCTACATGTAATCAAAATATTATAAAATTCATAATACTACTCATATTCAAATTGTTTCATCATTAGAACATAATAAACATAACAAAAAATAAAGATCAAATTAAGGAAGAATTAAAGAAATAAAAGAAAAAGAAAAAATTGGACGAATTGGTTCTTGAAATTTGTATGGCCTCAAGAATATTAAAACTCGTACTTCTGTTGAGTTTTTCCACTTTCTCCAAGCCATCGAATTCGTTCCGATTTCTTATGGTCATCTAGACATTTTTCGAATTCAAGCTCATGACGGCTGGTCACTATGACTGTGAGATTTTCGGTAATATCTAAAACTATTTTTAAACGATTACCAAATTACAGAGCGCCGGTTTGCCTCTATTTTGTTTAGTATCACTTAATAATACTCTGTCTAACCTTGGGGTCGACATAAATTCCCGCCAATAATATCTCGTTATCAAGCAGAAACATTTCTCTATGTGATAACGATGATTTGAGATTTTCCTAAGTGAAACATTACGCTACACCATTCTTTATAAAAATGACTTTTGGTGAAATATGACAGTCGGTCAGTATTTTTTCGACTCCGCTAAAATAGTCTGAGTCCTCGCTCCGGCAGCTCGCTTGATTGTTTTCATTGTTATGAAATAGTCTAAAATCATTTTTTGCCACTTCCTCCATCTCCTGGCATTAATGAAAACCTCTTATCCTGAGAATCAAGCATTTTCTAAATAACTAACACTTTTTAACGATCAGGCTCTGGTTCGAACTCGTCTATTTTTTCGCTGCTCTTTGCGACATCCACTTTCGCGACCTCAACTTTTTTCATTAGATTAACAGCTATATTTACTTCTGTTCATGCGTTTTATGTACTTTATTTTAAACATTTGTTCAATTTTATATTTTGCTATTTTTCACTAAAAAAATTCGAAAAAACACGAGCTCTTAAATATTATATAACGTACATGAAAATTTATTTTATTTTTTGAACTTCTTGTTTATAGAGCCTACAAACAATTTGTCTTAAAGAAAAAGAACAAGCCAGTTAAAAATATCAAAATCAATTTACGCTGTAACAGGGGGAACCAAAGAGTCAGTAATAACTTTCAGTAAAAACACAATACATATATAGAAAGTGCATGTGACTGACTAGCGAATGTTTAGGAACTTTTCGTTCAGTTCAGCTGTCACTTAGCAGAGCGAACATGAACGTGCAAAATTAAGGATATATCAAGAATACATCAAAATTTTCACAGCACACTTTCCTCAAACATAATAAATTTTGCTGTTCACATTACAATTTTAATACTATATTTGTAAGTTGTTACGGATTCGGGGGCCAATACGTCAAATATTCTGTAAGGAAATAATTTCGCCAAATTCTGCAAAGATTCTTACTGATTCGCTGGTCCTGGAGCCTGCTTGGTATTTTAATTTCGTTTTTTATTCCTGATGTATTTTATTTTCTGACCTTTTTGCCTTGAAGATCTGAAGCTTCCTGCCAATCGCTTATTCTCCTGTGGTCCCCTTTCCTCGGGGAACGTACGCCAGCTCAACGTATGAGACATCTTTAAGCTTTATTATTATTATTATTACTAGACCTTTTGTGCATGGACTCTGCTCAAATAGCCGTGCATTCAATATTCAGGCTCTTAATGAACCTGATAATACTATCGGCCGGTACTATCTGGGCTCATTGTTTTCCCTCCTAGATATTGCAGTGTTTGCTGGAAATTGGCTGGGCATTGGCAAAGAACATGTTCCGCTGATTCCGCTTCCAGATCGCGGTATCCACCTGTCGTACTTAGGCTCATCTTCTTAAGGTTATACCTTAAGGGGACATGATCTGTGAGGAAGCCAGTAAGCACCCTCAACTCAGGTTTCCTAAGTTCATGACACTCCTTAACCCTGACAGACGAAGGTGATATAAATTGCTTCGCCTGTCGCAAATCTGGAATTGCGCCAGTAGGAGGACTTTTGAACATCCTCTAAGCGTTTTACCGCTGCTCTAAGGTGTCCCTTAGTGACGCCGCAGAAGGGTTCTGGTCCAATGAATGGAGAAGAAGAACCGTCACGGGCGAGGCCATCAGGTGCCTCATTTCCTTCGATTCCAGTATGACATGACACCCACTTAGGTGTTACCTTTTTGGAGCCTTCCAGATATTTAACCACCTTCAGACAATCCCATACTAGCCATGACCCAACGGTACAAGACCTAAGCGCCTTTAAGTCCAATTGGCTGTCTGATACAATATAAATCTTTGCATCGTTTAGGCCTTTTGCTATGCCTAACCTAGCGCAAAGTTCTATAGCATGTACTTCTGCTTGAAAAACGGTAGCATTGGTACCCAAGGACTTCGAGAGGGAAGTGCCACTCCCGTGTATTCCTAACCCCGCCCCATCTTCGGTTTTTTGATCCATCTATAAACCATACCATGGACCCTCGCTTAAAGGATGGTCCACCTGCACTCCACACACCCCGGTCAGGTAATCTAACACAAAATGGTTTGTGGAAGTCCAGTTTAGCTGGTATACAGTCGGAAGGCATTCCTATGGTAGCGTCTGTCTGAAATTCCTTAGGGATTTCCAGATGACCTGGTTTGATATTTCCTTCTGCCTGCATTTTCAGGGCCATAATTGCAGCATCCTTTTTAACATGCAGGTGCAATGGTGTCAGTCCTAGAAGTGACTCCATCGCAGCGGTTGCACAAGTTTTCATTGAGCTCGTATCATACTTGTATGATTGTAAGAAATGACTAGTAGATCATATTTGGTTGTAGTGCCCAAGTACGCCCATAGAGTCCTTGACAGGCCCAGAAAGCCTTGGTGGCTCTATCTTGAACTTTCAATATATGTTGTTTTCAGTTCAGTGTTTGATCTAGGATAAACCCTAGATATTTAACCTCTTAGGAAAAAGGAATTGTAGTACCGCTTAGCGAGCGAGCTGTAAGCGCCAGCTTTTTCCTCCAGAAAAAAGGAACAACGACAGTTTTGCTTGGATTGACACTGAGTCCTTCCTGGTAACACCACTGTCATATTATATTGAGTTCGTTTTGCATGGCTACTCAGAAGGACCAGTAGTTTCTTAATACCAATTACCATAAAAGAGGAGAGAGTACGCCTCCTTGGGGACAGCCCCTTACGGCCCTGATGGTTTCTGACTCGCCACCTAGTCGGGCTGTAACCTAATTGTAGAAAGCGGAACCCCTTTTTCCATTGCTGCCCTCTCTATCAATCCACAGGAGGTATTATCAAATGCCCCTAAATGTCCACAAAGGCACATAGGGCTATTTCTTTATATGTCACCGCCTTTTTTATCTTTGAGCTTAATTTGAATACAAATTCTGGTAAAAGCCTTGCTCTTTGTTGCCCCTAAAAATATGCTTTACAAACCTTCACGAATTTTGGTTCATTTTTTTAACTTCGCTTTAACATAGAATTTTAAATACAAATTATAATAAACTCTTACACCAATTGTATTTTAATTGCTTTATTTTACATAAATCATTCTTCGGGTTGAATCTTTCCGCTGCGTCGTTACATGACCCACTTTCTGCTGGAATGGTGTAAAAACAAATACCCATGGTGGCTTTGTCAAATCCCAGCAACCTAAACGCCACACAGTGCCATAATGACCAAATACGATTAATGTGTAATTTACAAATCCATTTAACAAAAGCTTTTCGACATGCAAGATCTGCTGATTTATTAGTCAATTTGAAATCACCATTTGCTTCTCTTATATTGTTTTATATCTGATTGGTTCTTTCAAATAAAAATTCGTAAAACATAAAATTGCTATACGGGTATTATAGGACGTAGGGATTTTAGTGAAAAATTTGTCAGTATTAAGCTAATCAACATTTAACCGGCTCCCTTAAACTTTACCCAAAATATGAAAATACCAACCTATGTTCTATTTTGTCACCCTTTAATTATTCATAAAATAGAAATTTACAATATTTTGTCACACAAACCGATGACTTCCCCGCTTGCCGTTCAAATACTTTATTATACCTACAATCTCCTGGTACCATCTCGTGCCCGATTATAAACAAACAAATTTTTTTTTTTTTTTTTTTTGTAATCACCTTTTTTTACGAGTGTGCAATCGTTTTCTGGTGCGCTAAAACATTTTGTTAACATGAAAATCAAAAACACCGAACACAAATAAAATTTTATTATTTTCCAAAATAAAACTCCAAAAAGCTCATAAAATTCGAATTAGATTTATTAAGAAAATTTGTCTATCATCATCATAAAAAAAAGCATCGAAAATCCCATTTTAATTTTTTTTTTTTGTTTTTCCAAAAATGGAAAACACCACCATCAACAGAAATATCATTTAAATTACCTTTTATTTTCGTTCGTTTGTTCGTTCATTCCGTTCGTTGTGTTGTTTTAATGGAGTTTTATGTATTTTCATGTAATGGAAAAATTAAAATGAAAAACAATGTTAAATTCATGATTTAATTTTTTATGATGATTTAAAGTTTATTTGCTTTTCATAATAATAAAAATGCTCAAAATATGATTTTACATGTAACCTGAAATTTTTTTTTTTTTTTTTCGTTAACATTATTTTGCTGTCTGGGTTATTTATTTTATTATTTAAAATTAAATATATACTTTTTTAACAAAAAAAAAAGATAAAATACAATGAATTTATTTATAAATATAGTATTTTTTAATTTTTAATTTTAATTTAAAATAAAATTGTATATACATTACATGAAACAAAAAAAAAGCTCTACAAAGTTTATTTTTATGTATTTTTAAAGTCTCACCACCAATTCTCTAGGTATTCCTGTTCAACCAATAAAAATATTGTTGTACGAAACTTGTTTTTAATTTTTTTTTTTTTTTTGTGAAATTAATTGGGAATTTAAACTGGATTTTTTTGTTATTTGCTTTTTTCCCAACCATCAATCTAATATCAATTTCACATCAACTAATTCACTGGAGGATTTGCTGTAAAATATTTTCCAAAAAAAAAAAGAAAAAAAGTAAAAATTAGAAAACATTGTTTATAGCATGTTGACATATTTTAATGCATTGGAACGTTATGTGTACAATTTCTTGGGAATTCAGATATAGTAATGAACTAATGAACATAAACCGGATAACCTTCGTATTTAAATAGCTGCAATACATGAACAGTTGAATTTTATCAAATATTTTCTTAATTCTTTATTGTTAAGATAAGATAAATTTAGAATGACAGAAATTTATTATTGTTTGTTTATTACTTAAATTTGTAATTGATACATTTATTATGGTTCTCACCTCAAAGTCACGCGAATGCAATTATCGTACTACGATTCTTGCTTTAAATCACCAACTTTAAATGAACTCCGTAAATTTGCATGTTTATCTGATTTTTTTGATCAAATGAGCTTTAGTTATTATTGCGATTACATTGGATGAAAAATGTAATAGTATGAATTAATAAGAAATTTGATCTTAAGAATTAATAAAATAGAGTGTTAATTGATGAGTTAATGTATCCTCTGGAGCTTTCAAATTTTAAATAAGAGACGCTTTTGGATACACCACTACCATTTGAAGACGCAGAATATGCTACATCAATGGATGTATTGCAATTTCAAAATGCCACAACTTTTTCTGTTTGCACATATTATTTAAACTGAATATTTCAAACCCTGGCCTTAACAAGGATCAAAATTCTCTTGCGGAATAATTTGCTTGTGTGAGGAAGATAACCCTTGCCTAAGTGGCCACTAGAGACTGCAATCCCAAGATCCCAGGATCCCGAAATCTAGGGATTCCGGTGTTTTTATCAATCCCGATATCCTGGAATTGAACTTTAATATCATAAATTAATTTTGAGTATGACGATGGAAAATGACCTCCGTGAAGCTGGCCCGAAATTTCATCCCGAAAAATACGAGATTTTTCATATTGTAACACTAGTACTCTCGCGATACTTCTAACATTACTACAAAATTAAATTATTTATTCATATAATAATTTTTGAGATTAAAGAATAAACAATAGAAACCAGTAAACAAATGATTATTATGAATACATACTAAACAAATTTTGTTATTGTTCAAAGGAATTGTATCTGGAATTTTTGAGATATAGTCATCTGAATATTTTAACACAAGCGATTCACGAGCACATCTCGTATACAGCCTGATTTATTTAAGTTTCAGCTATATTCTGTGCAACTTACAAGGAAATTTTATCTGGAATTTTTGAGATATAGTCATCTGAATATTTTAGCACAATCGAAATACGAGCACTTCTCGTATACGTTCTGTGCAAGTTACAAGGAAATTGTATCTGGAATTTTTGAGATATAGTCATCTGAATATTTTAATATTTATATTCAGATGACTATATCTCAAAAATTCCAGATACAATTTTCTTGTAAGTTGCACAGAATATAGCTAAAACCTTAATGAATCTGGCCGTATATGATGAGAAGTATTCGTGAAACTTTTGAGTTGAAATATTTACACGACTTTATCTAAAATTTGTAGCTATACATATGCAATTTTTTGTTCAACAAATTAATATTATTAAAAAAATTATCTGCATTATTTCAGGCTGACAGTTAAAAATATCACGATATTTGATCGTGATAGTAAATTCTGTCGCTATCGTGACATTTTTGGGCTGAGATTAAAACTGTCAGGAAAGAGATAGTTTAGTGTTGCCATCGCGTTTTTCGGGATGAGTTTCGGGCTAGCTTCACATACATTGGAAAATGACACATTTTTTGAAAATGATACATTTATTGAAAATTAAAACTACATTTTATTACAAATAGCGTTCTATAATACTTTTGCAAAAACGAAGCAAATATATGGTATTCCATTATTTACGCCTAATACAACCGAAAGATGCAGGACATACAATTTAATTTTTTTTCTTTGAAATTCACAGCAATACACAGCTTTTGGTTTGTTTTTGAATGAATGGGAAGTTTAATAAAACTGCAACAGTTAAATGACCAAATATGTGAAAATTCATTTTAGGGGTTAAAAATGTCTAATAAGGAATATTTGACAGTAGCGCATGACCTTCGAGATTATTCCCCATGGTGTGCACATGCTTGTAACACTTTTACATCCGGGATGCTTAGGGCTTGGAGGTTCTTGATTCACCATTCGGTTGGAATAAACGGCCTGCTACAAAAAAAACGATAATTATGTGCAGAAAGCAAAAAAAAATAAATAACAACCAACACCAAAAATCACGTAACGGATTCGGTACCGTATGCCCATATCAGCAACTACGCGATGCTTCCCGAAAAAATAATAGATTAAGAACACATTATTTACCACTTATCAAACCGACGCACATATGTCCAAATCATATACAGAAAAAAACTAAATGAATAATAAATGACTAATGAATGTCGTTGGTAAGAAGAAAATAAAACTTTCAATTGGTTATAAGAAATTACATTAAGTGAATTAAAAAAAAAATTAACTAAAAAAAATAATTTTTGAATATTAATGTATACTTATCCTTATCTGCAATGATGCGATGGTGTCCGTTATTCCGTAACTCCACAACGTGATACTCAAATTCTGGAACACAGCTATTCAGGATACTTAATACAACAGCGACCAAAGCCAAATAAACTTTTTTTGTTTTTTTATTGTTTTTGTATGGGTAGCTGATTTCCCCCTTACAATACGTTGCACTCCAAAATACACTTCAGCACCATTCGGATTCGACCAATTTATCACACAATGTGAAAATTATACGGGCGGATAAAAAAAACCAAACAGCAACTTTACACAATTATATTGACTATAATTTCAATTGGTTTACAATAGAATTTATTCAACAAAGTTTATGAATTAATTTATCAATTAATTTAACAAAAGTTTATTAATTCGAAATTCGCCACATTACATTATCAATTACACAAAATGATCATAACAGAATTTTTATTTTTATTTCCTTTTTTTTTATTTCGGGTTTTACAATGACTAAAGTTTATTAACCACCAACTTTTAACATAATTTTTATTTATCAATTCGACCCGTTACATTAAGAAGTTCACAAAATGATCATAACAGTTTTTTTTCTTTTATAACATAATTCCTTAACTTATCTTTATTTTTTATTTAATACAGTTTTATATATACATTTTTTTTTTCCAAACCGTTAATTTAAAGTTAATTTATAACCACCGACATTCAATAAACCATTCCACAAAGAAAAATCTCAAAGCTTCTAAGCACTCAAAATATTGTATTCTGCCTCACTGTACAGAACTTTGACTTTACTATTTTTATTTTTATTTTTCTTAACTTCAATTAAATTTTGGTTTTTTTCTAACAGGTATCTTTTTTTCACCAAAAAAAAAATTCACGATATGTGAAAAATAATGGTTCTCTTCATCACCACCTTCAATTTACTTCTCTTCATACCCAAAAAAACAACAAACCCAAACGCGAGCTTTATATACGCAATTTTCCCGCCAAATCTACTATACGGTCATCTCATTTCCTCCGATTTTTTTTTTTCGCACTGCATAATGCAGTAAACAAACGTACCATAAATTTGTATATCACTTTTCTAATTTTTTTATTTTTTTATTTATTTTGAATTGCCATAATTAGGTTGGTTGGAGTCCCCGATTAAATTGACTTTAAAGTTGGATGGCAGGTGTCGACAGACAACGATTAAGAGAAAATAAAACAAAATAGTTACTTGTAAAATTCAAAAAAAATTTTGTGTTTTTTTTTCTTCTATTCTCTTCCTTGTTGAAAACAAAAAAAAAATAACCGAAATTTATCGACCGTTACAAGTAGTTCAACGGTATAGAAACAGTTTCATCGAGATGAGAAAGGAAGAACTGCGATGTGTAAAATAGTTGATTGCAAAAAAAAAAAAAAATTGAAAACCTTTCGGTGGATCAACAAAGTGATTACATATCCACTCATATTCGACACATATAATACTGTTGAAAAAAATTGCTACTAATGCCCCAGAAGAACCCATTCGGTGTAGGTAACAATTGAGTAACAATTTGAAAAGTTCAGCCGTTACAGTTTCTGAAATGTTTTTGCACTACAGTCGCGAAATTAGAAATATTATAATTGAAGACATTAAAGGAAAGAAATAAGCTACGGGAGAGAAATTTTCATTATCATTTGATGAATGGACCGACATCTTTAAGGAACAGGCGCTATATAAATATTAAAGTAGGAAGGAAATCGGAAAATTATTACCAGTGAATCAACAGATATGTTTTGGTCATGGTATTTAACTTGCTGTTATTGATGTTTTGTGCAAAAATGTTGAAACTAAAGGGCACCTCGAACCATACCGAGATGTTGATGAAGAATGTGTAAGAGATAGCGATGGCTATATCGTGTGAGGAACAAGCGAATTGTGAAGGTGGATTGGTCGATAACGTCGCCGGACAGCCAAGAGAGGTGACTAATATTAGAGTAGGGCCAGTATTTAATAAAGTAAGGAAAAGCGTCAGTCTATTTAGACGATCACCTAGAAGAATGATGAGGTGGAGAAGCGTGTTATCAATGATTGAGCGAGTTACGTTATCGCAACAACATCCTGTATTTAATTTCATTTAAACTAAATTATATTAAATTACTATTTTGTTCCCATCATTTATTATAACGTAAGCTAAATTCTTTAATGATAATTTTATTTGATACATTAATATACAATTCTTAGAATTATAATTATAATTAATTATTTGTTAACGTAGCACTTCTAAATACCATGTAAATCATTTTTCCATATATGATAAGTCAGTTTTACACGAACCTTCTAATAAAGAACATTAAAAATATATTAAATAGTTTTCTTTACCAAGTGATAATACTTAACTGGCGCAGTTGATAGGATTGATATTTTTAAATATCAATATATAAAAATAAAAGTATTTATCGTAAATTTTAAAAATAATATACAAAAATAACAATAATAATATATACATAATATAAAGTAAACCAAAAAGTATATAACAAAATAAAATAATATAATAAAGTAGAAGTATATAAACGTAGATAACGAAAAAGTAAATAAGTGAAAGAGAATAAAATAATTTAAAACAAAAGTGTGTGGAAACTTTTAAACGAAAATTTCGTTTACTGTGATATAAATTGTGAAAATTTTCTATCCTAATCTATATATATATAGAAAAATATCAAGAAAATTTATTCAAGTGCATCGCATAAAAGTGAAAAAAGTAAAAATCATAAACAGAAAATAACTATAGTTGTGGTATTCAATTCACAAAAATTTCAACATCAACGGCATATTGGTGTTTAAATATTATTGACGTCACAACGGGGCGATGAACAACTGGTATTGGGCAATAATCGGCAGTTTGGTCTGGTAAGTCTTATATTTTGTTATATTCGCTATCCTTTATATAGTTATTTCCTTTTATGTTCCCACCTTTTAAAAAACTTGGTAAATTGAAGAATTCGTGTATCACTCAACCAAAACATACCGCGGATTACGGTATAAGTTTAGAACATATTAAAATTAAAAGTAATAATTTAGTATCATTTAAATTAAATTCACTCAAAATGAATCCAGACGCGAATAACGCGATTTTTAATCACTTGCGTATACCCGACGCAATTAAGGATTTACCTCGATTCGAGGGAAATACTAGAAGTCTGTATGACTTTATCGATAATGTCGAAGAAATTCTTAGTTTAATGAAGGATATTGAAGGTACAAGTTACGCTAAAATTATATTAAGGGCAATACGGAATAAGATAGTTGGACCAGCCAACGACGTCTTAAACATGTACGGGACTCCACTGACATGGACTGATATAAAAAATAATTTAACGACTCACTATTCCGATAAAAGAAATGAAACTAGTTTAATTAAAGATTTACATTCTATGACCCAAATTAATGAAACAGTTGAAAGTTTTTATTCTAAAATAATAGATATATATTCTACAATAATAAACCATATTAAAATCCATGAAACAGATAATAACGTTGTTAAATCTAAACAAACACTCTATGAGCAAATGTGTCTAAACACATTCCTATCTGGCCTTAAGGAACCTTTAGGGTCAATCATAAGGGCAATGCGACCCAGTTCACTAGCAGAAGCATTTAGCTATTGTTTGCGAGAACAAAATATCAACTATATGAAAAATAATAAAATTCACATAGTTAATAACCAACCATTCAAACTTCACGGAAATGTTGGTTCAATCTCAAAGCCACAAAATAACCCACATCTGAGACAGAATATTTCATATAACCAAATACCAACTAGGAATATTTCACCTAATTTTAACTTCAGGACACCTTCAAATAATTTTTACAACCAATCTCCAAATAATTTTAATTATCCAAGACCACCTCAAAATTTTAATAATTTTAGAACCCCACAAAATTCCAATCACAAAACCTTTCAACAATATTATAAACCTCAACAATATTCAAACCAGTTTACAAAACCCAATTATCCAAAACCAGAACCAATGGATATATCAAGTGGACATTCAAAATATAGATCCCCTAATCAATATCAAGCAAATAGAACAATTCAACCCACTAACCAGCCAAGATTTGTATCGGAAGAACTATTTAATATTGAAGGCGAATCAAATGATTCTGTGACAGATACAACAGAATTAGATTATTTAGAATCTCAAGAAGATTATTTAGAACCTCAACAAGAAATCGAAATAGACGAGGAAAATTTTCGTTTAATCGCCTCGGAGAACAAATCGGATATTTAGACATAAATAATAATAATACTAATAAAGACCATCTTCTTCCTTACATTCATCTCATATTAGGAACGGTAATAAAAATTTAAAATTTCTTATTGACACAGGTAGTTCAAAATCTTTTGTAAACCCAATTTTAATCGACGAAAAAGACTTTATTGTTATTGACCCTATAGAAATTACGACTATATTTAATAAACAGAACATAGACAAAAAACTTGTTATACCTGGACTTAAAGAATTTAGAACAAACGAAAATTTGACCTTTTATCTCTTTAAATTCCATAATTACTTTGACGGATTAATAGGTACAGAAATGATGCAACAATTAAAAATTCGACTCAATTTCATAGACAATTATTTAGAAACTGATACAGTTAAGATCCCATTACTTTCAAAGCCTTGTTTAATGTCAAAAACATATGAAATTCCCCCACACTCTAAATTAATTACACGACTACCAGTAGACTTAGAAAACGGAGACTTCTATTTAAAACCAACTATAATCACGGACGAAATACAAATTTCTGAAGGACTATACCATAGTGACAAATGGTATTCTAACATTGAAATAAAAAATACATCAAACGAACCTAAGACATTTAGGCTAGAACAACCCTTAAAAGTAGAATCAATAGAACAGAAATATTTCGAATTACATAATTATTCAATCGACCAATTTAAAAACCAAATTCTAACTAAATCAAACAGTGACCTACAAAATTTACTAAGACTGGACCACTTGAATGACGAAGAAAAAACTGAACTACTTAAAACTTGCAAAAAACATGAAGGCATATTCCTTAAAGACGGTGATCTTTTAACATTCACCAACGAAATTAAACATTCTATTAACACAACAGATGATGTACCAATATACACAAAATCGTACCGTTACCCTGAAATCCACAAAGATGAAATAAAATCACAAATATCTAAAATGTTAGAACAGGGCATTATACAACCCAGTTTCTCACCCTGGTCGTCTCCCATTTGGATCGTACCAAAAAAGGCAGACGCTAGTGGAAAACAAAAATGGCGACTAGTTATAGATTATAGAAAACTGAACGATAAAACAGTAGACGATAGATACCCTCTTCCTAACATCAATGAAATTTTAGATAAACTAGGGAAATGCTTATATTTTAGTACGTTAGATTTAGCTTCCGGATTTCATCAGATTGAAATCAACAAAAGGGACATTCTCAAAACAGCTTTTAGTGTTGACAATGGGCATTACGAATTTATTCGAATGCCTTTCGGCTTAAAAAATGCGCCGTCAACGTTCCAAAGAGTAATGGATAACATTCTAAGGGAATATCAAGGGCGAATTTGTCTGTGTTATATGGACGATATTATAATCTATTCGACCTCCCTACAAGAACATACTGAAAATTTAAGTAAAATATTTCAAAGACTCAGGGAAGCAAACCTAAAAGTCCAATTGGACAAGTGCGAATTCTTACATAAGGAAATTGAATTTTTGGGCCACGTAGTGACACCGGAAGGTGTTAAACCGAACCCTAAGAAGATTAAAGCTGTAAAAGAATTCCCGTTACCCAAAACTGAAAAACAAATTAAAAGTTTTTTAGGGTTACTAGGGTATTATAGAAAGTTCTTAAAAGATTTTGCAAGAATTACAAAACCCCTCACTGAATGCTTACGAAAAGACAAAGGTATTGTTATTGATCAAACCTACTTGGAATGCTTTGAAACCTGCAAAAATTTGTTGTGTAACGACCCATTATTACAATACCCCGATTTCAACAAACCCTTTAACTTAACGACCGATGCTAGCAATTTCGCTCTAGGAGCGGTACTTTCCCAAGGACCAATAGGGTCCGATAAGCCAACGTGTTATGCCAGTAGAACTCTAACAAAAACCGAACAAAATTATAGTACAATTGAGAAGGAGTTATTAGCAATCGTCTGGGCAACGAAATACTTTAGACCGTATTTATACGGTAGGAAATTTAACATCGTAACAGACCATAAACCTTTAATATGGCTTTTCTCGTTAAAGGAACCAAATTCCAAATTAGTAAGGTGGCGATTGAAATTAGAAGAATTTGACTACAACATACATTATAAAAAGGGGAAAATGAATACAAATGCAGATGCATTATCACGTATAGAAATTAATTTACAAGAAGAAACTAGTTCGAATGATTCAATTATTAATAATGTAGGAGATTTAGAAACCATACATTCTGGAGAGGAAAACTTAGATGAGGGAATACCAATATCTGAAAGATCGTTGAACGAATTCACGTACCAGGTTATACTAGAAAATAGTATAATAGATAAACCAGATATAAAATATAAGATATTATTTAAAACACAAAAAAGATTTATAATACGAAGAAATGACTTCATGAAAGAGGAAGTCATGTTAGAAATATTCAAAAACTATTTTATTCCGAAAAAAATAACAGGAATACTAACAGATGATGAGACCTTTAAACTCGTACAAGCAACATTTTCTAAATATTTTAGTTATTCTAAGATTAAATTAATTAGATGTAATTTTATAGTAAGAGACGTAGTAGAGAGAGATGACCAAGAAGATATAATTAGGAATTACCATATTAAATCCAACCATAGAGGTATACAAGAAACTCTCTTACACTTAAAAAGAGATTATTTCTTTCCAAAAATGAAAAATGTTATTTCTAGTATAATTAACAATTGTGAAATCTGCCAAACCTATAAATATGAAAGAAATGTTAAACAAATAAAATACGAATTAACGGAAACCCCGGATAGACCACTAAAAATATTACACATAGATGTATATGCTTCACATAAAGAAAACTTTCTAACTATAATAGATAAATTTAGTAAATTTTCAAGTGCCTACCATTTAATAGGAAGAAATAGTATTTATATAGTAAAAGCTTTAAAACATTTCATTTCCCACCATGGTATACCCGTGAAAATTATAGCAGACAATGGACAGGAATTTCTCTCAAGTTAAGGATTTTTTGAAATTATATAACATAGAAATACATTATACTACTGCAAAGAATTCCACAGGGAATTCACCAGTAGAACGTTTCCACTCAACATTAACAGAAATAATCAGAATTATATTTAATCAAGATAAGACCAAATCCATCAACGAAACAATGGACGAAGCAATTATTACATATAATAATGCCATACACTCGACGACCAAATTAACTCCATTCGAGCTACTAAATGGACATTATACCAAATCAAACCCATTAAATTTGGCAAAACAAAACAACGAATCTAGGGAAGATTTCATTAGGAACCATTCTAAAAATTATGATGATTTATGCAGGTTAGCACATAATATTAGCTTAGTAAATAAAACGAGAAACATAGAAAATTTAAATGAAAATAGAGTAGAACCAGAAAATTATGAAGTAGGTGAAGAGATTTATGAATTAGAAAACCGTAGAAATAAGTTAGCACCTAGGTTTATGAAACATATAGTTGTAAGTGATAATAAAGTAACAGTAACGACGGACAAAAGAAAGGTTCATAAGCAAAAGATAAAAAATAAACGCAATACTTAATTTATTTTCAGGACACTTAAACTTCAAAGTACGGTACAGCAAAAAATAGAAATTCATGACTTGAATAACAACAACGGACTTTTACCCCTAAAATTAGGAAATGCAAGAATAATAACGAGTTATTCGAAACTGCTTCACATAATCAACCTAACAGAGTATGACATAAATTTAAATTTAATAACAAGAAATATTGACTACTTTCACAATCAATCAATGAAATATATTGATTTTTTACCTAAACTAAATTTATTACGGAAGAAATGTCACACATTATCAAACGACTTAGATCTAATTCGGCCGAAATACAGAAACAAACGAGGACTTATCAACGGACTTGGAGGAATCATTAAAACAATAACTGGAAATATGGACTACGAAGACCACGTAGGAATTAACACCAAATTAAACAGTTTACAATCAACTCAGAATGAAATTAGTAATCAAATGAAAAATCAAATCTATATTAACACACAAATGTTGAGAAGATTTAACAATATCACAAAACACATAAACAAACAACAGGAGCATTTAGAGAAATACTTGAATAATTTTCATGACAATATAATCGAAAAATTAGATGTTATTGAACGAACCTTGCATATCAATCAATATTTTGAACAAATACTATTCAACATGGACATGTTGAGTGAACATTTGAATGATATTTCCGAATCATTACTTTTAGCCAAACTCGGGATCATATCTAAACATATCTTACACCCAACCGAAATCAATTACGTTTCCGTTATGTTAAGAGAACAAAGTGTTAATGTTTTTTCCGACGAAAACATTTACGAATTCCTCGAACTTCAAGCTTACTATAACCATACTAATATAATTTTTATTATTAAAATACCAATATTTCACCCAAATTCATTTTCTTTTTACCATTTAAAAGAATTACCAATTAACAATTCCTACACTATCCAAATTAAAACCCCGTTCCTTTTATTAAGTGAATATTTTCAACAATATGTGAATAAACCATGCCTCACCATCGAAAAGATAAGATATTGCCAAAAAGAATCCATTCAACCGAACACAGTAAATGGATGCGTCCCAAATATCATCAATAATCAACCAGCAAATTGCACCTTAATAACCAATACAGACATCGGTGACACAATAGAAATGTTTGAACCCGAACACCTGCTTATCATATCGCAAAATGAAGTTGCTATAGAAACATCGTGTGGTACCAACATAAAACACAAATCATTGAAAGGAATATTATTAATTCATTTCAAAAACTGTTCAATTTCCATAAATGGCTTCGAATACAAAAGCAGAACTCCAATATATTGGGACACGATAGAAATAATTTCAACAATATACAACGACATTCAACATCTTGAGATAGTTGAAAAACCCAACTTTCAAAAACTGAATAATTGGACATTGGAAAATTTGAAGGAAATAATTGTATTGAAACAGACCACTAATGAATCATTTAAATCTTTAATTGCAGGATTTACTATTCTTCTAATAATCATATTTTATATAATTTATAAGATTGTCAACCAATTCAATTTAATGCAATGTAGGAAGAATCCAATCCAGCAAGATGAACCCACGATTACAGCTACAACCAATAACACCACAAACCCAGCGACCTTATGGCCGTCGCTTCACTCTTAGAGGGGAGGAGTTACGTTATCGCAACAACATCCTGTATTTAATTTCATTTAAACTAAATTATATTAAATTACTATTTTGTTCCCATCATTTATTATAACGTAAGCTAAATTCTTTAATGATAATTTTATTTGATACATTAATATACAATTCTTAGAATTATAATTATAATTAATTATTTGTTAACGTAGCACTTCTAAATACCATGTAAATCATTTTTCCATATATGATAAGTCAGTTTTACACGAACCTTCTAATAAAGAACATTAAAAATATATTAAATAGTTTTCTTTACCAAGTGATAATACTTAACTAGCGCTTTTATTTACTTAGATCGTGTGTTCAGAAAGCGTTAATAGATGTAAAGTCAAAGTTCAAGTCTGTGTCTAGGATAACTTCTGTTAAAGTGAACCATTGATTTTCGCTTTTTATTTGTATATATGTATACAATATAAGTATTGCGTATACACTCATTCGTTCGATAATTTTCTATACAAATTATTCATCCCTTTTTCGCGATACTTTTCCAGTGCTTAAAAAGTCGCAAAAAAGCCAGTGTCTTAATACCATTAAGCTGTTTTTCCAGTTTTTTTTATACTGAAATACAAAAACTTAAAAACCTAAAGCTAAATCAGGAGAACATCTGGAATATTTCCATCGTTGAGATTTAAATAGAAATTATGATAACCTTATTTATAAGATGCATTTGGTCAATAAGATCTTATTTCTTTTCTTTGCTTATGATTTGTATGCCTCATTGCAAATCTGGAGATCGGATCTAAGTAGTAATCTGATGCCACGTCGACGTATGTTCAGTGACTTAAATGGTTCATCTTCTGTTAATGAATTTTTATATTAAATTATTCCAAAACTGCCCATTAACCAAAGCCATTTCACCTCGTACAACTTAAATGTATTTCCTTTCTCATCCACATTTCACCACATGCATTTGGTTTTCGACCATTTTGGCAAAATCAAAAACTTTATTTTGTGTAATTTTGAAAACTTTAATCTCACGACTTGTATCGACAGTACGAACAAAATGATGCCATTCTTTTGGATGGTATATTTGAAAGAGGGACTTTTTCTTTTCCCTTTCACACTCCACGTGTGTATGACCTGGTACCAAAAATGTGTCCTCGGTCGTGGTAACGCTGGTCTTATTTTGCACAAACAACGTAAACATTATTGAAACAAAGGAGTTTTTGTTTTGGCCAAATATTCGAATTTGAGAAGCGGTGGAGGCAAACATTTTTCCAGATCAAACTTATACAGCTTGGTTTTGCAATTCATTCATGGAATGCTTTTATTAGAATCTTTCGATTTGTACGCAACATCTGCGTCATTTAGGTGCTGTGTTTGCAAATCTGATATTTTATTTTTCTCTTCTGTCGTTTTTGCAACATTAATTTGCAATTTAAATGTGTCACACTAACTGCAAGTATCAGTTTTTGGTGTTTTAAAAGACAGGCCTAAACACTTTGTACAAATGTACATACCTTTGAGAATTTCCCAGTGTTTTATAATTCAAATAGGATGCTCATGTTCTTCGGGGTATAGTTTATACATTTTGGAAATTCAAATAGCATGGGAAGCTCTTTGCTTGATTGTTGCCGAGTTGCCGAGAAGGCGGAAATTTATTGATACGAGCTTTAACTTCTTCAATTTGGTTGTCCGAAAGCTTAATAACTGGTATCCACTTACCACGATTATACTACATCATCTTTTTACTGATTGTCCTAACGTGGCTCTCGGTTTCTCCTTATGTATATCAGAAGCATTTTTGACAAACTATTACTCTCAAAGCATTGAGTTGAAAGTTATATACGTAAGAATGACTGCTATTTCGAAGAGCAGTAGTACTCTTCAATAATGAAACTCATTTCTTACCGCAATTTTCCATTACACCAGACACTTATAAGGCCGTTGAAATGTAAGATGTAAGGTCCTAATACTTTTTGAATATAGTTTTTTGTTCATCGTTCGTAATTTTTGTACGTACTTCATTTTACAACTATCAAATGGTTTGCAAATTCTTTCTTTGCATTTTCTTTTTTAGATTTACAATTTGCTTTCAACCATTACTTTCCTGCTCCCAACATCCAAACTTAGGTTGTTTTCAATGGTATGAGCGATTTCGGAAATATCAGACAATTCATCGTCAGATGAAATAGTATCACCTACCTTTGCAGGAACGAGATCTGAATCACTCGACCTATAATCATTATAGTATTCATTAAGTCGGAACAAATCTGAAATTTGCTTACTATTGATAATTTTTTATTTAGGCAGTTCAGCTTCTGAACAAGAATTGGCTGATTGATGGTCAAAACACAAATATAGTAATCAACGATCTTAAAAATGTAATGTGAAGAAAATACAAAATACATACCTGAAGAAACTGCACCGCATTCCAAGTTGTACTTTTTTGTGAGGAACGTCCGGTGAAGTGGTGATTTTCAAGCGAAAGACAAAGAACGTCCGAGTCAATCAAAAAAGATTTAAATCCAACAAAAACAACCACGTTCCCTACAAGCAATGGGAAAGATCTTAAAGGAAGGAAAATGAGTGCCATATCAACTGAACGAAAGTAAAATGGAAAACGAAACAGTCATCAGTGAATTGTTACTTTAACAAACTTTTTTTTGGATTTATTTTGAGAATCCCAACGCAGAAAATCATGGGTTGTTTCAGGTCAACCATCAACATCAACTGCAAGGCTCAATCGGTTCGGAAGGAGAATAATGCCCGCATTTTGTGGGATCAGGAAGGCATGGTGGTGAATAACGAGCTTATCAAACCAGGTGAAACCATTAATTCGCTTTGTTGGCTTGGCAAAGTAATTTTGGTTCATAATAATGCACCATGCAAGGGCCGTGCCTGATTTTTCACCAGCAGATTCCCATTTATTTCGATCGATGGCATAAGCTCTTTCCAGGAAAGGAAGAAAATAAAGTGAAGGAAATGTGTAACGGGCGGTGGACATTACTTTGAATAAAGTACTTTTGATGTTTCTCTTAAAATTATTTATTACAAAATCCGCATTATTAACCGGCAAGCTTTGTGACGTTCAAAAAACAATCTGGTCTGTGTATCGCCCTTATGAGATGACTGAGTATCGCTCTTATGAAGTCGGATAGTCAATTTTGAATACATCGGAGTCAGATTGGGAGTCGATGAGCTATTTTACCGAATTTGCAGCCCTGGAAAATATTATGGAAATCGCTTAAGGAAATAGGAATTGGTGGCAAAGAAAATAATGCGCAAATTCGGAACCTTTTCGGCTGATGTCAATAATTATCATTTCTATACCCAAAGTATGTGTAATTTTTTCAATGCCGGGTGTAACCTTAAAAACGACACATTTTTGTTTAGTTTTAATGATGTTATTAATGAGGCTGTTGTCGCTAAAGCTATTAATAAGGTATGTTCTAATGCCTTGCGTTCATTAAACTTGTTCTACCATTAGCAATTACGTCATTAAATTTATTAATAATTGTGTGAGTGGAAAAGTCTTCCAGTTGGCGAAAACAGAAAATGTGAATTGTGTTAGTGATTTAAGGCCAGATCACTGATTTTAGTTGAATTCGTCTTTACTTTTTGCAGCAACCTTGGGTTTGAACTCGGAAAACACTTGTCTATTATCGCATCTTAGAACTAATTTTCATATTTCTTCTAATTCGGAAACTATCCAAACAATTCTATCTGTATCCATAGTTATTTGCTTCAGAAGCGTCCTACCCAAATCAAGGTATTTAGCTCATCAAATAATTTTATTTAATTTGACTTGATTTAGTCTGATTTGGTATATTTCACTTTCTCTACCGATACATTCTTATATTTATTATTTGGTAAACGCTTCACTCCGATAATAATGCATATTTGCCATTTGGACATTTGCAAATAGAATTTGTAGTAAACTAATTTATAAATTGCCTGTTGCGTTCCACCTATACATACCGCAGTCATCGAACGAACTACCTACCCTTTGGTTGGTAATAAATAACAAATTGTTGCATGATTTATTCCAAACTAAAATGATTTTTCTCCAATTAAAACCGATCCCACGCGGTTCATGAGAAATCAGAAAATTTCAGAAAGTGCGGTTTGTGGAAATGAGCTTTTCATAGATCTATAATAAAAATGTAATTTTGGAAATAACTAAAATACGCCTTCCCCTTTTGAAACAATACTGTCAATAACGCGGAAATAAGTATTCCAGAAAATGATATTTATTTTACTGTTAGCTATGGATGAAAAACAAAGTAAAATAGTGTGGAAAATCGATATAAATTTTTCATTCACATTGTTTGAAATATTACACAAATCCAGAAAAACTATGGAAGCACAAAAACAAACCAAAAACTTATTATTATTCATTTGAACTATTTTCATCTTTCAATAAAATAAAATAAAAAACTAGAGAAAAGAAAATTGAAAAATATATAAAAATATAAAATTTTCTTGTTTTTTCTGCTCGGAAAATTTATTATTTTAAAATCTGTCACAATAATAATACAATATAATAGTAATAGAAAATTATGATAAATGAGTTTAAAGGTCACACAACTATTTTTCGGAAAATTTGTGTGTAAAATATTCAATTAGAAATTGTGTAGTATTATAAACCAAACCACAAACATTTTTATGTTAAGATTTTAATTATGTATGTGTACGTAAGACAAATATTTAATGGAAAACTATTTTTTGTATGATTGTGTATTCGTTTTTTTAGCACAAAAAAAAAAATTAATGAATAAACCAAAAATATTTATTTGAAGAAAGTTAAGGAAATTTTGAAGAAGGAGTTTTCTGCGCTTGTGATGAAAATCATAAACACGAAAAAAAACCCTTGTTATATATAAACGATAGGTACCTAACCTATACCGAAATAGCATTCTATTTTTATTACCCAAAATAAGACTATACTCGACTAAATTGTATGCAGATTCAATTTGCATTTGTTAGAGATTTTTTATCTCTCGTTCTCCAGTTTGTAACCTTTTTTGATATTAAAATTTGCCCTTTTGTGTACTATATACTACCGTTCGGCTGTTGGTGCTGCTTGCTATCTATTTGATATCAAATTCTATTTAGTTTTGTTATGATTATTTTATCAAGATTTTCGCTTTATTTATATATATATATATATATATATATATATATATATATATATATATATATATATATATATATATATATATATATATATATATATATATATATATATATATATATATATATATATATATTTAAAAGATAACAAGATAAAGATACAAAGAAAATAATAAAGGATATTAAGTGTTAAAGGGTGTTTGATTTTGTTCTCGTCTAGATCTTATATGTACGTTTATTTATGTATGTATGTACATAGAAAATAATATAAAGACGTAATATTACCAGAGAAAAGGATATCCAAAATTGGATGAATAAATAACGTAATAGCAGGTATTGTTTTGTGTATACGTACTATGTGTAGGATAGTGCAGGCAGGTATCACAGCTATATGGTAATATACATAGTAATTTTGGAATTTTTGATTTCAAAGAAGGATGTCAATCAATTGGATTGTTGTTAAAAAGGTACAAATAGAGATTGGATACAAAATATATTATGTAACGGGTGATAAAAAAAACGAGCTTTGTGTTTAATCTTTAATGAAAATACCCAGTGGGGAGTCTATTTCCAACATTAAATATCAATTTGCCTTATAGATGTCTTTGTCTCTGAAATTAGTTAGTACAGAACAATAACATTGAAAATACTAATTTTTGGCCCTTAGTAAAACCTTTCAGTTATAAGGGCCAAATACTACTAAGCAGCTGATTGCAATATATACGAATAGCAATATATACGAATTGATACTCTAACTATTTGATAGAGTTTTATATAAATACTATAATTAATGTGATCCATAAAAACTAAAAATCACAAAAAAGCTTTCAGGAACCTTCCATCACACGAAGAACGTCACTGTGAATTAATTCAATTTATTCTCATCCATATTTTGATATAGTTTTCCACAGTTTGTTTGACCCAGGTTGGAGGAACGGTACGTGATTTAACGTGCATTAACTAGAACTCTAAACATGTTAGTACATAGTACAGTTTGATCTAAAACAGGCCGATTCAAATTCGTCTATGATTTCATCAAAATTTTCACTTTGCGAGTTGTGATAAACATCTAGAGTTTGAATATTTTCTCTTGACGGACTTGGACTACGACGATAAAATTTATTTGACCTTCCTCTACGGTTTGGACAAACGGGAGAAATATGACCAACGCCATTACAAATGTGACAAACGGCACTTACAAATTTACAAAAAATTTTCTCATGTAACGAAAAACAACCCGGGCAACATTTATTTGTATTGCTATCACGATCACCTGACTCGTTATACCTATTTCGACTATTATTATTGACTGAACGGTTTCTTCCTCTTTGATTATAATGACTTTTCATTTCATTAACATTAACAGTATTCGAATTATTATCATTTTTAATAATTTGAATCGTATTTTGTGTTCATTCAAAAGCTTGAGCAATTTTAATTACATCATCCAGACTAGGGTTTGTCTCTTTTAAAGATGCAATTCGAACTGCATCATGTGGTGTATATAGTACTAACATATCTCTAATCATTGAATCTGAAAATGATTGTTTACACTCATCTTTTTTACATGCAAACTCACAATTTCGCGCTGCTAATCTTAAATTAGCAACCCACTCGACGTATGTTTCACCCGGTTTCATTTTCGTCTGTAAAAACGAACAACGTCCTGCTAAAATATGAATATTAGCTTTAAAATAATTTTTTAAGTTACTAATAATTTCGGTGAATTTTTCTTGTTTAAAGCTCGTTTCACCATAAATTTTAGACAATTCATGGAAAGTATCAGTACCGACCCACGAAATAAAATATGACCGTTTTTTATCATCAGACAGTACTTCATTTGCAATAAAATGTTCTTCTAACTGATTTATATAGTCTTCAAAAGGCTCTTTTGATTTATCGTACGATCGAAATGACGGTACAGACACACTCACCGGTTTTTTATTATTACCGTTATCACGAATTTCACTAAAAAAATCTTCTTGATTTTTCATCATTAGAAGGACAAAATAAATGGATGAGCAATAATCCATTTATTTTGTCCTTCTAATAGATTTTTTAGAAACGAAGATAATTCTTCACTAGCCATTTTGAATTTACTAATAATTTCACTGTCCAAAGAATTAGCACAATCACCCAATATATTTTATTTATTTTTATTTTTTTTTTTCTCTCGTCGCCACTTTTATATTCACGTAGCACATAACTTAGGTAAAAGTTTTATTAAAGAACAAACAGCAGTTAAACAACTTTATAAACTTTATTATAATTATTATAGAACAATAAGTGGTTTGTATAAATGTCCTACACGTTTAACTTGAAGAGAGCATATAATCGAATGACATCGCTTTTATATAACTTGATGTAAATGTGTATGTGTATGCAGAATGAGTCCGTTGATAATGGTGATGATCATTGAGATGATAAATTATTAGGACATTTTCCGTTTACAAATATAACATATACCATATTGTGTCTCTATGCATTTTTCGTATTTTTGTATATTTGGCCCTATTACACGATCATACTAAAATAGGATCGCTAATACTCTAGAAAAGGTGCACTGTGTCTCTACGCATTTTTCGTGTTTTTCTGAATTTGGTTTTTGTATTTTCACAAAATCACAAATTCTTATATGGGATCGTAAGTCATGTTTTAATTTTAGGATTTTTATGTTTTGAGTGTGTAGCACTGAGTAAAACCAACAATTTATGCAACAATTTATGAGCTTGGTCATTTCTTAACAAATTTTGATGAAATTCAGAAGGAACAAAGGAAATTAGATTCTTAAATGAATTTCAGTTTAAGTTCCGGGAGTTGATCAAACTGAAATTTATAATGATTTTTAAAGGAAGTCCTTAAAGTCCATCAACAAATTATTTTGTAATCTTATATGCTGACTTTCATCATAATCGGTTAAGATGTGACAAAATTCTTTTCTAATTGGGTTTGTCGACCCTCTTTCGAATTAGCCGCATTCCAGAATTTCTTCTAAAAAATAGTTTAGAATCCCATTTCCATCTTATATGCTGAATTTTGTCATGATCGGTTATTAAGTTTGTGTTGATTATGTGTTATTAATGTGTCGAATTTTATCATAATCGGTCAAGAAATAGCCAAGTTAGATCCTAATAGGCCATATTCCAGAACTTCATCTAAAAAATATTTTAGCATCCCACTTCCATCGTACAACTAGAATTTCATCAGAATCGGCTGAGAAACAGCCAAGTTCCATCCTACTTGCCCATAGTCCAGAGCTTCTTCTAAATTTTATTTAAGAATCCCATTTCCATTATATTAGTTGAATTTTACCACCATCGGTTTTGAACTAACAGAGTTACTAAATATCATTTTAGAATCCCATTTCTATCACACGTGTCGAATTTCATCATAATCAGTTCAAGAAATAGCCAAGTTCCATCCTAGTTCGGCATATTACAGAACTTCATATAAACATTTTTTGAAAATCGTATTTCCATACTACAACTCGAATTTCATCATAATCGGTTAAGAAATAACCAAGTTCCATCCTACTTGGCCATATTCGAGAACTTCATCTGAAGATCCCATTTCAGCCGTACAAGTAGAATTTCATCATAATCGGTTGAGAAATAACCGAGTCCCTTAATAATAATTCATATTCCAGGACTTCTTCTAAATATCATTTTAGAATCCCATTTCTATCACATGTGTTGAATTTCATCCAAATCGGTCAAGAAAAAGCCAAGTTCCATCCTACTTGGCCATATTCCAGAACTTCATCTAAAAATCAATTTCACCCTAATCGGTTGAGAAATAGCCAAGTTCCATCCTAATTGGCTATATTTCAGAACTTAGAGCTTCTTCTAAATATCACTTTAGAATCCTATTTCTATCGTATTTGTCAGATGTTCCATCCTAGTTCCTAGTACATATTTTTGACCTCGCTCAAAACAATCTCTCATTAGTTGGAGAGTAAATATACTTAAAGAGAGAATTATGTTTTTGTGGTTTTTAGTATATTGCGTAGGGGCTCACTGTATTATTCGAAATATAATTTCTACACCCAACTTATTTGAATTTTTATTTATTCGACACGAGACGAAAATTTATTAAATATTAAATATTAAATATTAAATATTAAATATTAAATATTAAATATTAAATATTAAATATTAAATATTAAATATTAAATATTAAATATTAAATATTAAATATTAAATATTAAATATTAAATATTAAATATTAAATATTAAATATTAAATATTAAATATTAAATATTAAATATTAAATATTAAATATTAAATATTAAATATTAAATATTAAATATTAAATATTAAATATTAAATATTAAATATTAAATATTAAATATTAAATATTAAATATTAAATATTAAATATTAAATATTAAATATTAAATATTAAATATTAAATATTAAATATTAAATATTAAATATTAAATATTAAATATTAAATATTAAATATTAAATATTAAATATTAAATATTAAATATTAAATATTAAATATTAAATATTAAATATTAAATATTAAATATTAAATATTAAATATTAAATATTAAATATTAAATATTAAATATTAAATATTAAATATTAAATATTAAATATTAAATATTAAATATTAAATATTAAATATTAAATATTAAATATTAAATATTAAATATTAAATATTAAATATTAAATATTAAATATTAAATATTAAATATTAAATATTAAATATTAAATATTAAATATTAAATATTAAATATTAAATATTAAATATTAAATATTAAATATTAAATATTAAATATTAAATATTAAATATTAAATATTAAATATTAAATATTAAATATTAAATATTAAATATTAAATATTAAATATTAAATATTAAATATTAAATATTAAATATTAAATATTAAATATTAAATATTAAATATTAAATATTAAATATTAAATATTAAATATTAAATATTAAATATTAAATATTAAATATTAAATATTAAATATTAAATATTAAATATTAAATATTAAATATTAAATATTAAATATTAAATATTAAATATTAAATATTAAATATTAAATATTAAATATTAAATATTAAATATTAAATATTAAATATTAAATATTAAATATTAAATATTAAATATTAAATATTAAATATTAAATATTAAATATTAAATATTAAATATTAAATATTAAATATTAAATATTAAATATTAAATATTAAATATTAAATATTAAATATTAAATATTAAATATTAAATATTAAATATTAAATATTAAATATTAAATATTAAATATTAAATATTAAATATTAAATATTAAATATTAAATATTAAATATTAAATATTAAATATTAAATATTAAATATTAAATATTAAATATTAAATATTAAATATTAAATATTAAATATTAAATATTAAATATTAAATATTAAATATTAAATATTAAATATTAAATATTAAATATTAAATATTAAATATTAAATATTAAATATTAAATATTAAATATTAAATATTAAATATTAAATATTAAATATTAAATATTAAATATTAAATATTAAATATTAAATATTAAATATTAAATATTAAATATTAAATATTAAATATTAAATATTAAATATTAAATATTAAATATTAAATATTAAATATTAAATATTAAATATTAAATATTAAATATTAAATATTAAATATTAAATATTAAATATTAAATATTAAATATTAAATATTAAATATTAAATATTAAATATTAAATATTAAATATTAAATATTAAATATTAAATATTAAATATTAAATATTAAATATTAAATATTAAATATTAAATATTAAATATTAAATATTAAATATTAAATATTAAATATTAAATATTAAATATTAAATATTAAATATTAAATATTAAATATTAAATATTAAATATTAAATATTAAATATTAAATATTAAATATTAAATATTAAATATTAAATATTAAATATTAAATATTAAATATTAAATATTAAATATTAAATATTAAATATTAAATATTAAATATTAAATATTAAATATTAAATATTAAATATTAAATATTAAATATTAAATATTAAATATTAAATATTAAATATTAAATATTAAATATTAAATATTAAATATTAAATATTAAATATTAAATATTAAATATTAAATATTAAATATTAAATATTAAATATTAAATATTAAATATTAAATATTAAATATTAAATATTAAATATTAAATATTAAATATTAAATATTAAATATTAAATATTAAATATTAAATATTAAATATTAAATATTAAATATTAAATATTAAATATTAAATATTAAATATTAAATATTAAATATTAAATATTAAATATTAAATATTAAATATTAAATATTAAATATTAAATATTAAATATTAAATATTAAATATTAAATATTAAATATTAAATATTAAATATTAAATATTAAATATTAAATATTAAATATTAAATATTAAATATTAAATATTAAATATTAAATATTAAATATTAAATATTAAATATTAAATATTAAATATTAAATATTAAATATTAAATATTAAATATTAAATATTAAATATTAAATATTAAATATTAAATATTAAATATTAAATATTAAATATTAAATATTAAATATTAAATATTAAATATTAAATATTAAATATTAAATATTAAATTTACATACAGCACAGTTCCACAATTTTCTATGCTCCGAGTAGGATTGATTGGACAGCAAATTTTTTAAGTATCGCGGTTTTCGCGCTCTCTTTTAACCTCTCATGGGATGGTAAAACCGTTTGTTGATTTCGGAATAATTTAAAGGAACTTTTCGCTTTTTAATTTCAAAAGTAGACTGGGCTCATGTTTCTTTTTTTGGAAAATATAATACAGAAAGATTAAAGTTTGAATGATTTCAACAAAATTAATGTTTATAGGGGCATTTTAAATTTATTTAAAATTAAATAAAATAAAATTTTAGAATTTTGAATATTATTTTTTTTAATCATATGCTAAATTCAAATATCTGTTATATGTATATAAAAAAAAATACAGTGTATCTGCCTAAGTTGAGCACTTACGGTTCTGTAAAAACTTGGAAATTTTAATTATTATTGAAAAATATGTTGGTGCTAGAGAAAATCGGTCAACTTAAATATTTGTCGAGGATAAAGAGATGTGCAACTCAACAAAAATGTATAAATATTTTCAAAAATTTAATATTTTCAAATTTTTGAACTTTAAATTGGAATTAAAAAATCTGTTAAACGCTTTATGTACTAAATTTTATATTTGCAACGATTCGATAGTAGGAATTGAAATTTGAAATTCTGAAACTGAGATTTCCCATAGACTAAATTTCAAAATTTGTATTTCGGCCAACTGCACAAATACAAAGAAAGCTTCCCTATTTCGCAAAGAGCAGAAATTACTGATTAAGACTCTATTATGTAAATTTAGATAGATACCAGGTCACACATGTCGAAAACCCCTCAAAAAATTTACACAAATAACTATACAAATCGCAATAAAACAATCAGCGTGATTTATAATATTATCCAGATTTATTATAAATTATCTATTTTACACAATGTAACTAGTCAGTGACATACATATAATACATTAAACATGTCAAACGTGCTTTATACCTAAACCATGTTAATTTTGATATGTCTGTGAACATACAGACAAACAAATTGTTGTTTTATTTAGCATCACATAAATAGTAATCCATTTGGAAACCAAAATATATAAAAACCACATTCATTTGATGTATCTACCATCAGAATGAATATTACATTGCATATCTAATGACTGAACCATTATTATTATAGTTTTTATTTTTATTTTTTATTTTTTATATTTATACAATTCCTTTGTAAGTTAAAGCCATGAATACAACAATACACTGCATTGCATCTCACTACTCAAACGTACCTTCTGTATTACATGTTAGTGTATTATGCATTCGCCGAATAGATATTAATGGAGTGAGGCTATCGCCGAAAAAACTTCTGGCATTCCATTAAAACCACAAACACATACACTTACAAAACAGTAATAATAATAATAGAAATTAATATGACTAGGTAGGTAGTGAGGCATACTATTTGTTGTAACTTTAATATAGGCACATAACCATCCCAATGATATATGTACATATGTGTTTGGTACTGTACATAAATAAATAGAAATGAAATGAACAATTTAATCTCTCTCGTAATAATCATACCCACAGATTAAAATATGAATTATTAATTAGTTATGAATAATTATTATAGAACTATATCCTATGTAGCTGTGTATCTATCCTATATACAAAATATACTCTGCCTCAACGTACACTATGCAGAAAGAAAATCTACATCTCTCTTTGCCCCGTTTGGTTTGAGTATTGCAAAAAAAAAAAAAAAAAAAAATTTGGGAAGAAAATGATGATGGTTTCAGGATGATGAGGATGATAATACTTTGATACGTAAAAATATATGTAAATTAAAAATTTATAAATATTAAATTGATGATGGTATATTTACTCGGTACAGCTTGTAGAAAGGTAGTAGCTGGAAGCTGAATTATGGCAAAAAAATGTGTATTTATATTGAATTATTTTTTAATAAAAAAACATTTTTTAATCTGAACGGAAATTAGAGTGGAATAACTGGAAACACAAAAAAAAATTAATGTATTTTTCATATTTTTATTTATTTATTTATACGATTTTCCATTTTCATTTTTTTTTTAGATGTTCCTGATATCGTCTGTCAAGAGTATGCGGTGCCACACATGCAGGATTTAATACCCAAAATACCAGGCGGCTATGTTAGTGTACGGTTAACACCACCACCAATAAATAATATATTCCCAAAACCACCACCTGTTCCACCACCACCATCAGAAAAATATTATGCAGCCACCGCTATATGTAAACCGACCGTCGTCGGTTCCAATAATAATACACTACAAACAACGCCAACGACACCGAACTCCGGTGGTGGACTCAACAATAACAATAATAATCCGTATAGTGATTTGGATGGAATGTCGACGGACGATGATCTACAGCTGCTAGAATTTCCGCGGCATTCATTAGTTATTGTTGAAAAATTAGGTTCGGGCATATTTGGTGAATTACATTTGTGCGAAACAAAAGGTTTAAATTATAGTTTAGTGGCGGTGTCAACGTTACGGCCGGGCACATCGGAGCATACGAAAAAAGAATTCCGGGCCAAGGCACGTCATTTGGCACGGCTAAATGATCCGAATGTTGTTAAAATGGCGGGGGCGTGTTTGCACGACGAACCAATATGTGTTGTGCTCGACTATAGTGATTGTACCGGCGATCTAAATCAATTTTTACAGGAACATGTTGCCGAAACTGGACCAGTGGGCACACAAAATAATTATTTAAGGTAAATAGTAATTCGTCTATGGCGCGTAAAAATTGTTTTATGAAAACCTTTTTAGTTTCTATTCCAGTTATGGTTGTTTAATTTATATTGCAACACAAATAGCATCGGGTATGAAATATTTAGAACAAATGAATTTTGTACATCGTGATTTAGCTACAAGGTAAGTCCATATTTTCGATTCTTATTTATATTAAACTGGATTATTTATTCAGATCGCATAACACACATAATATTCTGCATACAGTTGTGAACAAAACATTTGCATCTGTTGGATAATAATCATATATACTTGTATTATGTAATTTGTAAGTAATAACTTTAAATTAAAAAATTATAAAAAAAAAATTGTATGTGTGATTTTTAATTTCAATATTACTTTGAATTATTAAGTTGCATTAGTTGCAAATATTTTGTTCACAACTGTATATTGAAATGGTGCTTTATACGAAAGTTAGATATTTTTACAATTCCATTCGAGTGCCAGCGTATATACACGGAGACGTATACAAAAGTATGTAGCTCTATGTATAAGAAAAGAGTTTATGGCGGATGTTTTTAACTTTTTTTAACGTTCGTTCGTTTGCTCGTTCGAAAAAAAAAATGGAAAATTGGAAAATTTCACAAAAACAAAAAAAAATGGATAAATTAAATCAAATATTTATTGATAGTAATAATAGTAATAGAAAAGTTTTTCCCGTTTTTATTTTTTTAATTTTTCGCAATAAAATTTGAACATATTTTAAATTAATCAAAAAGCTTGCAAAAAAACACTTTGTTGTTAATGGTTCTCTTATCGAGTATGACTAAGTTTTTAAATGCGCCATTATTTCGCCATTTTTATTGATACAATTTTGTGTTACACGAATAATAAAATGTCTTGCGTTTTGTAACAATACAATACGAATGTGTCGTAAATTGTTGTGATATTTTGTAAGTCTTGAGTCATTCGCGATGTCTAGAAAGTTTTTTTAAGGAGCTTTTTGTCGGTGATTTTATTGTTCATTATATGAATAATGTTTTATCATTGACGTGAATAAACTTATTTTATGGCTGTTATTTGTGTCATTATTAAGTGTTGAGAGAAGCGAAATTTCACAAAATTATTGATTTGGAGCTACAAGCTTATTGCAAAACATCATATAGATCGAACAACGGATTCGTAACTTTTCATGTTTCTTGTTTAATAGTTCTGTACCAGTTTTAAATATTCCTTATTTTAATTCGTAAAGAAAGTTTCTCGGGAAAACAACCTGCTTTTAGTTATTAACTGAGCCAAAAATTACAGGAGGACTCAAAATTAGGTGACTCTGACTTTACAGCACAATTAGGTTTATAAAAATATTAAAAATTAGAGTTTATGGCCTGAATGATAACTATATGCAGAGCAAACAGTAATCACTTAAAAAGAAATACTAATCGTGTATTGGAACCTTTTTACGGGTTATTAAATTTGTAGAAGACTTTACATTTACGTCCACACGCTACTATTAAAATGTGGTTTCGATTTGAATGAAAAATCACAATTTACCTTCCAGCAAGAAAAAACTGGCCGCCATTGCTCTTTTTAATAAAAATTTCGATGTAAAAAAACTCTCATTTTACTTCATTTATGCATAAGAAGATTTATCTTCTACATTAATGTTATCTGAATATCTATTTTCGCGATAGGTTCATTTCGCAATCGTATGTAGTGCTTTATCCGATTCTAGTATTCTATAAGGCTGATCCATCATAACTGAAGACTAAAGTACTTCGTACCAAGTACACATTTTCTAGACCTGGCAGGAACCGAACAGTCACATTCAGATCCGTGAGAACTGCATTGTCCTGCCGTTCTCTATGGCAATCATGGAATTGAGAGAAGAAAGTCATGCATTTATTTAAGTCGAATCTCGACCGCTGGTTTCAACCATTTACAAGTTGTAATTTGGGTCTCGAAACACACCTTCGAGATTGATTATTGGTAACATTCCACTGAATTCATCAAGATAAACTGCATAGATGCTGATTCAATTGGGTTACTTGGCGAAATACAACTATCCTTATTTCGACGGTCATTCTCATACGAAGAAAACAGTACGCTCTTACATACAATTCAGAATGTCCCTTTCCAGGTCCCTTACCCAATTCTTTTTGTAATTTCCATTAATGAGGTTTTATCATCAACTCTCAATTCAATCCGTTCGTACTCTGATGAAAGCTTCTTTTTCTCTTCATTTCACTTTACTGTCTCTGATCCATTGCAAAACGTCATTCTTTTGAACACAATTGCTTTCAGAACTCGACATAGTGAGACCAACAGGTTGCAAAGCTTCAGTCATGTATCTTCTACAGAAGTCAAGGTCAAATGAAATGCATGCTCTACAAAAATTTCCATAATAAGTGCTTCACTGATTTTTCATCACTTTTACTGAATCTAAATCCTGATTTTGCACTGCAAGCTGGAATCAACTTTTTTTTGACGAAAGTGACAATCGGCTGTTTGGAAAAATTTACATAACTTATTATCCATTCTCGAACGTACGATAAAACGACAAAAGCGGCCCTTCAAATCGAATGGTGAGTTGTTTTCCAAGAAATCCCAAAAACATGTGATCATCTTAAATGAATACAACGGGTCTCAAGTAGTATTGTGTTTCCGTGAACATATTGAAATTTCCAATTTTACTTTCTTTTACGTAAGTATCAATAAAGTAATCATGAAAATTTTGTACCTTGAGATTTTTAGGGATTTATCTGTTTTGAGGTCCCTTGAGTCGGAAAATGTGGGTTTCGAAATGGTGTCTGTCTGTCAGTCTGTGTCCTCTATACAGCCCAGATGGTTTAACCAATCGGACTGAAACTTCAGATTTAAGCTGTTTTGATAAATTGGGAGGTCCCAGTAAATTTTACTCCAAATCGGTTAACCAGGAAGGTCCAGAAAATTTATTTTTCAAATATCTTAAAAAGTATAATATTTACAAAAAAACTACTTAAGACAAAATGTTTTCAAAAAATAATAAAAAATAAAAATAAAAAATTACAAAAAACAAAATTTTAAAATTTAAAAATTTAAAAAAAAAAAATATTTCTCAAAATTCTCTGTTCGTAAAAGAAAGTCGTGTGTTGGTCACACCTCCATTTTTTTAATTAAACTTAATTAAGCTACTTTGAATTTCTAGGTTTACACAAGGAAAATTGTATTAATTTCAAATCCATTCTAAATTTTTCCAAACTTCTAAATCGAGTTTTAATTGGGCCTATAAGAAGGCCGTTAAATAGGGTTAGTAATCTCTCAAAACAAATTTAACGATTTAATAAAATTCCAATATTAAACGAAATTAAATCGTTTTTCAAAAATTTGTTTTTGAATAATTATTTATATACTAAAATAAAAAACTCCTCAAAGCCGTTTAGCATTGGTCCTTTCTGCGCAAAGAAGGGCTTGTAGCGGTTCACCTAATAACTACTATAAATTTGGCGGCACGCATTCCACATCGAATGCTTATTGGGTCGATTTCCCCTTTCGTGCTCAATCACAGCACGACTGCACGACGAACATACAACACAAACACAAAACAAAATAAATTTTAATTTCTTTTTTAATCAGTCTCGCCTCGGATATCAACCCGATAACACGTCGCTGTTTGTGTTGGCCGTCTGCGATATTTATAATATGGGTGATGGTGGTTTAAAATACAAAAATTAAATACTAAACAAAGATAAAATGTGATAAAAGAATAAAATATTTTAATTTAAAAATTAAATTAATTAATTATCTATAAGTGTATACAAATTAAAATCGAACATACTATATATAATAAACAAAATACAAAACATGCACCGATAGGCTTTTCTTTTTAATAGGGTACATTAATGGGGCTATATTTTTGGGGGATTTATTTGGGATTTTTTATTTTCTGGAATATTTTGGTATCTCGAGTATCATGTATAAATAATTTTCGAAATTTTCGATATAAGGGTATATGAATTATGAATAAAACCTTTTGATTTGGTACCGTGTATGACCATTTCACAATAAACGTTTACTATGCATAGTTTGTGAATAAGGACTTATTCATCTATTCGTTTCAAAAATAATATGTATGTTTAGTTATTCGTGTCTAAAAATGCATATTTATTTATCGAATTAACTCATGAATTACACATATTACTTTATTGTTTTATGCTTTGTATGGCACACTTATGTAAATCATATTAGTTTTTAGATAGAGAAATATACTATTTTTGACACCAATCGCAATATTTGCGACTTTTCGAGACAGTAAAATAAACAGCCATCTTTCACAATACTATATATCTACTAATGAAACTCCCCGTGATTTTACCCCAAGGATTATATAAAAAGATCCTTCGGTAGTTTGGTTGAGTACTGATAAAAAGTTGGTCTACTCATCAGGTAGCTAAGACCAAACTACAAAAATACAAATCTTACTTTTTACGTTTAGTACCAAGTAAGACCTTACTGTTTTAGCGAATTACAATATTCACCAATTTAAAACTCAAGGAAAACTGTGTGTATATTTATAAGTATTTATAATTTTTATTTATTCCTTCTAATGTTATGAGTGAATGGATTAGATATAAATAAGCATTCACTGCCATTTATTCATGATTGTTATTCTTAAATAATGAATTTTATGCATAAAAAGAGAAAAATATCCATTTCATTCATTTATGAATTGGTTTACATGATCCATGCAAAGCTTTTTCTCTCTGTGCATGAGTGTTTTCGAACCTATCGATGATATTCCAAGCACAAAGCAAAGCCACAGATCATTCGACATTATTTTGTCGATGAACCATACAGTTTCAGTTCGCAAATCTAGAGCATTACTAAACAAAATCGTCAATTATTATTTGTTTTTGTTTTCAAACAGGAATTAATTTTTCCTTATTAGATTTAAATAAAATAACGGTTTATTTCCTTTCGTTTGAGCCATCAATCATTAAAATCGGTTAAGCATTTTTGAGAGTGACCCCTCTAAAATTTTGAGTTTTGAATAAAAAAAAAGAAAACGGGGAACCGCACTTAGGAATAGAAGGGTAGGGAGAAACAAAAAAAATGGGTCAAGTTATTTTATGTAGAAAATATTTGCACGGTTTTCGTCAAAATCAAAAGAGGTCAAGACCAAATTTGCATTTTTTGATAACTTTCATAAAGAATGGTTGTATTATTTTAAATCAAAAGTATAAATTAATTTCTCTTTTTAAGAGTTTAACATTACGCGAAAGGCCTCAAGTGTATGTATTATCCAGTCAGGTCTAGGTTTCGGAACATCAAATTACAGGGTTGCAAGCATTTCAACTAAAAACTTCGATAAATATTGAATATAAACCCAGACTATTTTGTTCTTCTTAAATTTAATTTAGTTTGTCAGTTCTTCCAATAAAAGCTTAGAAATTACATTGGGTCCGTCTGAGCTCATTCTAGTATTTAGATAAAAACTTTTAATCGGAAAAATGCCCATTCATTCATTAGTTGGTCTTCCAGATGTTTTAATTACTTGGGCAGACCGTTTGCAAGTCGTTTAGCCCTTTGTTTTCTTCTTACAAAAGAAGTGCCAAAAACTAGGCAATTTATATTATAAAAAATGTTCTCTCAAATATTATTCAAAAAAATACAACAAACTAATACTGAAGTAGCAGTTTTATTGTTCTGTTACCGAAATTGAATACCTCATCTACGCGATGAGATTTAGTTAATGCACAAAGCTAACAATTACATATGACTGAAAACCGTTACTGATACCACTTTAAATAAAAACAATCTTCTCCCATAAAAAACAGTCGAAGCAATATCATTTCTAAACCGATTAAGATTATTTAATTATATTATACAGTTTTATCACAATCTGGGCTCGATATCAAAAATAATTATGCGATCTGATATGGCAATAAAATAAAGAAAACTTATTAGATATAATTTTGATGTGTAGCCACGTTTGTCTTAAAGAAATCGCGTATTGCCAAAAAATAAAAAAAAATAAAATAAACTCAACAACGAACCATCCAAAATAAGCCCAGGAATCCTCCAAAATCAGATAACATAGTTTCGAATGTGTACCTGAGCTATTTCTATTACTTCGGTCTAAAAAGACCAAAGTATTGAAATCCTGTCCAAAATGATCAAAAATTTGGTTGGTCCAAAACCACTTTTCTCGACGTCTTGAAAGAATCCTGAGTCTAAAAAAGCAAAAAAAGAAAATGTCCATCCGACTGTCTGGATGTGTGTATATGTACCCATGGTATCTCGAGAACGCGGCTTGTTTTAGAAATTTTTTTCGCCAATCTGTTTCTATGGTCAAGGCCGAGATTTAGATAGCTTTTGGAACCTGTGCATCAAGAGGGTTGGGTACCTGCCATACGAATTGACAAAAAATAGCTGGTTATGGAAATATTTACCAATTTTTTATATATGCTGGTTTGAATATTGAGTTGGGTATTGAGTTTGGAGTTGAGTTGAAGGTTAAGTTAGGGGTCAAATTTGCGGGTTGAGTTACAGTTGAGTTGGGGTTGGATATAAAAATATTTACGATTTTTTTATATATGCTAGTTTCATTATTGAATTGGACATTGAATTTGGGGTTCATTTGAAGTTTAAGTTAGGGATCAATTTGCGGGTTGAGTTAAAGTTGAGTTGGAGCTGAGTTGGGGCTGGATAGGATATAATGAGTTGTTGACCAATTTTTTATATATGCTGGTATGAGGAGTGAGTTGGCGTAAAGTTTGCGGTTTAGTTGAGGGTTCAGTTGGGTCCGGTTTGCGAGTTGAATTAGAGTTGAATTGCGGCTTAGTTTAGGTTGGATTAGGGTATAGTGAGCAGTTGAGCAATCTATATATATAGGGAAACCTGACTAGAACGGAAATCGACGGGAGCAAAAACGTTGTCCGTTAAACTGAGGATTTGTGATTTTTTTTAATAAAAATTTTATTGGGATTCTATATCTTATCCGATTTTGATGAAATTCAGCATTTCCAATGGAAATGGGATATTCGAATGAATTTTAGACGAAGTTGTGGAATATGGCCAAGCAGGATAGAACTAGGCTATTCCTTAATTGATTATGATGAAATTTGACATGTGCGTTGGAAATGGGATTCTAAAATGGTTTTTGGATAAAGTTCTGGAATATGGTCAGTGAGGACAGAACTTGGTTTTTTTCTTAACGGGTTTGAGTGAAATTTGACATCTGCCATGTAAATAGGATTCTAAAGTGATTTTTGCATATAGTTCTGGAATATGGCATAGTTAGATGGAACTTGGCAAACTTAGTTCTAAACTGAGTTTTAGATCTAAAAATTAATTTAGAATTCCATTTCCAACGCGAAGGTCAAATTTCATTTATTTATTTTTTTTTTTGCCATATTCTAGAATATTATCCAAAAATCATTTAAGAATCACATTTCAATCATGGATATAAAATTTCACTAAAACCGGCTAATAAATGGTCAAGTTTCACCCAAATTGGCCATACATACAATTTACTAAAGGATCAATTTGAAATGTAAAAAGGTAAATTTGAAATGTTAAAGGTTTAATTTGAAGTGTAAAAGGAACTAATTAAAGTGGTAAAGTTTCAATTTTAATTGTACGCGTAAAACCTGCAATGGAGGTTTTCATTGGAAAACTTCAGTTGCATGGAACTTAAAAGTTGGTCCGTTGAATTGAGGATTCCGCTAAATTGAGTGTCTGTTGAAATGAGGTTTCACTGTATTTAAAAGTGAGTGTTTATATACATATATGTACAGTATATCTGTGTGATATGTAAACAAATGCACATGCATTGTACGATTTGAACCAAACTTTACACAAATATTGTTGAGAGATGATAATCAGGTGTAAAGTTACTACAGAGGAATTTCTCAAACTTCAAAAATTGAGTCGATTTTTCGGTATAATACTATGAAAGTATGATGTTATGATGGTATAATGGTATGATGGTTTGTTTATAAGAATTGTGTGATGGTGATGGTAATGGTGATGGTGGTATGATGGTATGAGTTGAGCATAGGATTGAGATTTGGTTCGAGCTAAGTTGAATTGAAGTTGAGTTAGGGTTTAGTTAGCCTGCATTGGGGTTAAGTGAGTTGTTCGGTTGGGGAATTATTTAACAGTTGATTTGGAGTTAGGTTAGGGATTAATTTGAAAGTTGATTTGGGGTTGATTTGATGATTGGTTTGAAGGTTTGGTTGGCGGTTAATTTAGTGATTGCGGTTAGAATTATGTTGCGGTTGAGATGGAGGCTGATTTATATATTGAGTTGAAGGCTGAGCTGAAGATTGACTTAAGAGATTAATTTCGGGATTAGTGTGGGAGTTGAATTAATCAAGATCGAAGTTCTGACCACCTCATGAGGTTTCGGCCCTTTATATTTTTCGTTGTTACGATTCATTTTTTGTCATTAATTTCCTGTGTATCTTCCAATATCACAATTTTGTGGTCATAATGAATTGCATTGCATTCCTGTAAACAATTACAGTTTGTAGAATATTCTTAAAATAGAAATCACCTGGTTTACCGTACACTTTAAGTAACCCCAACCATATTTTTTATTTAGTAGAATTAAGGTAGTGATATTTGAATCGCGAGGCGATGAAAATACAACACCGCCCAACTCTTGGTTAGTATAATTTGCGTAACATTCGAGGTCCTTAAATTAATTGTTAATCCATAAAAGCTTGACTCGCCTAAAAACCTTTAAAAGGATAAGCGTGAGCTTTAAGATAACCTTTTTGGGATCAGCCATCGCGTCTTATTGAAATATTGTGATACGTAAAATTCTTGTGCAATGAATCCGTCCGTAAAATATCCCGAATTGCATTAAACGTAAAACAGACTCCTTCGTTCGTGATAGCTATAGAAAATATATCTTCCTATCTATAAACCATTTTTTCCTTAACATTACGTTCATCAGTGTATCGAGCCATTCAACCACATGCTCTTCAAGATAGCCTGTTGTTAATTTAAGTAAAACGTAATTAAAGTGCCCATGAAAATCTTTTTTCCATAATCAGTTCCAAAAACCCCGAATAGTTGGCCGGATAACGTTCGGCAAAGTTCAACAAATCTAATTTATACCTTGTAAATTTGATTTGAGGACAAATTGTAACAGCAGGGAACGGAATTTCAAAAATAAGGGTTTGCCTATTCCGTTCCATTAGTATGACCTCATTTTTTATCCATGACTTTCCATGACACAGTAAAAGTAATGATCCAAAATATTCGTTTAGCAAATGGCCGAGAACAATTAACTAGGTATTTAACGCCATGGACTGTCGTCTGCTGCGGATATTCTGATAGATTTTTGTTGAGCGTACTTTGAAATATTTGAAGAGTGTCTGACATTAAACTATCCTTTCTTTATACAATTCACCATAACAAACACTAAATTTACTAAAAAAAAACCTTTCTCAAATTTGTCAAAATATCTACTAAACGAATTTTGGGCGAATAAACTACCTAATGGGTATTAAACCACTTTCTTAAGATAAGAAAATATTTAACCTGTTGAAGCGCTAGTTTTATTTGTAGTGGTGAAAATAAGAAAAATATGTGTTGAATGGGTTATATAAAATTATATTGTAATTTGTTGCTGGTTCATGAATTTACTGTGATTCGAAAAAAGAAAAAAATCATGGCAAGAACATCAAATTACGGTGGCGATGCAAACAGCGCGACTACTCATTGTGTTTTGTATATTAGTAATATATAGAAATCAGTCTCGATTCGACAACCGGCTCAACAACCGAGTCGGCGAAAAGAGCTTGTGGTTGTGTTGTAACAATAAAGAAAACCACACCAACTATTATAATTTGGTCATTGCCAATATTTACTCGTAGTCTAGATAATGTTTTGATTGTGCTCGGTGATTTGATGGCCGATATGTTTAATAAAAATGTTTATGAATTCTACAGATGTGACAGCTACTGATATCAATAAAATATTAGTCAAGATATTTAGATGTGTTTAATAATGTAGCTCAAAAACATCAAACAGCAACCTCAAAAATTATCTCGAAAGCCGCTAAACCGAAGATAAAATTCGAAGACCTCGAATGATCTGGAAAATATTGAATAACCAGGAATTCTATCGAAAATACTCATATAACTGGAAGCCAAATCATTATGAATGAACAAATAAAAATTAATATGTATTGTAGGAGGTTTCTAAAGTTCACTTTAATGTATTAATTTGACAGTTAAGAAAAAATTGAGGTGTGGCCAAACACGATTTTATTTTACGAACAGGGAATTTTGGAACATTTTTTATTTAATAGTTTTTCTATAGATCTTTAATTTTTTGAGATATTTGCAAAATAGACGATTTTCACTAAAATTCACTGGAACCTGGAGCTACAGAGAACACAGCCAGACAGACAGACCGACGGACATCACTTTGAAACACAATTTCGGATTCTGGGAACCCCAGAATGGATAAATTCTCAAAATTCTTAATGTCGAAAATTTTCATTATTATTAAACTTTATTTTACTAATGTTAAATAACATAAAAGGTCTAGCTATTTGATACATTTAACGTAGTAAAGTACAGGTTTGTCAATTTCCTGTAGTACTAAATGTATTTTAATGTAAATTTCCTGTCAAATTAAGCCTCTACGTGTCGCATCTTGTGAAGTTCTAAATATCCAAAAATTTGAGATTAAGAATTATTTGAAAAATGTAAGCGAGTGCAGGTTGTAAACTAGAAATCCGACAGGCAAGATATACTCTGCTTTTCGGGAAAAGGTATAACTTTTGAGTGCTTCTATGCTAGAGGGAAACTGGAGAATGTGATTATACTATTAAACACATGGAGTATGAAAATAAAAATGTAAAATGGCAAATCAGCAATGTCAGCAGAATTTGTTTTAATTGAATTAAGAGCCTCAGACAGATTTTGGTTCAAAAGCTTAGCAAAACAAAGAGCTTTAGCATTTTTAAAACGTATAAAACAGCAGCTTAGAGAAGACCTAACATAATAAATATAATTAGTATCTGTTACAAATTTATTCAAATAATTTCCAACATACTGGCACTGCTGCAACTTAAAACTACAGTTTAGCTCGTCTTCTATTATAAATGAAGCATTCCCTCGAATCTGCCAGTAAGATTATAGAAGTTTGATCTGTGATGGACGCTGTTCTGTAATGAATTACAATTAATTTCACCAGTAACCAACATCAAAATGATAAGACGCTGATTAAGTATGAAGTCCGAACTGAAGTTTAAGCCTGAAAATTAAGAAGATAAAAATCTAGACGTTAGAAATCAAAATTAACCCTTTATTACCAAATATTTACTACTTATGGATATCATAGGATTTAACTTATATAAATCAGAACCTTGGCATCCGATTTCAACTTACCTTGTTAATATTCTAAAAATTAATTAGCACAAAACAATCAAATTTCTAAACTACGCTAAACTACGCGTCGTTGGATTCTTGATGTTTCCGGAAACAAATTAATCGATTAATTTATTACGGCATCCTATTTAATAACCAACTGGTTCGTTCCCTATTCTATAAAACCCAAATCCTAATCCCTAACTCCCTAAAAATAAATTAAATTAGGCACCTAAATCGCAAGGACAGCAAATTAATTACTAAATTTGGCAAGCTTAAAAATAATAAATTGCGCGGATTATAAAATTGTAATATATGTATTCCATCATAACAAATGATAAAGATCAAAAGTTAATTATTCCGTGAGGGAAATACATTAGTGTTAAAATTAGTACCCACCCCACCTCCTTGTAGGCGGGGCAGGCGGTAACTTTGAAACTAAAATATGAACCCCTATTTTTTATTGCAGATTCGAATTCTACGGCTAAAAATACTTAGGATTTGACTGAAACATTTTTTTCGATTTATAATAGATGGCGCTATAATTGACGATACTCTTTTTCAAAAACAAACAACAGCATTCTCGTCAAATGGAAATAAAAGCTTACTACAATTCGTTTGGTCATTAAGTCAATATATCTACATTACATAGATGGCAGTGATGACCGTAAAAATTTGGTAAAATCACACCAAAAATTACCATCTGTAGAAATTTCAAGTAAAATAATTGTAGGAAAAGTAAAACAAATTCACAATCATCTTCTTTGCACCTGCCCTCGTCTGGCACGAAACAGACTAAAGTTTCTAGGGACACCCCTCTTCAAGGACCTGACGGACCTCTGTAGGATGGACGTTAGTAGTATCCAGCGCTTTGTTAACAGCTCAAATTGGTTCCAATGAGTTGGAGGAAACAATTATTCGTGGTATGCCTGGTCCTAGTGAACCGCCATCCAAGCCTAACCTAACCTAACCTAAAACTAATTCACAAAATATTAGGAACGTTTGATAATTTTGTCATTAAATAATTTTTTTTCGTAATTTTATGTAAACATTTTAGACATCTTACGTTCACTAGTAAAACTAAAGGTATATTTAGCAAGTATTATTTTAATTCGTCAGAGCCAACATTGATCTATTTTTCAAAATGAAAGTTCGAAAAATTTATCTTAGGCACAATTTTATTATTTCTGCAATTGATATTTATTTAATACTAATATAGCCTTCTTGTATATTGTTGTTGAAGATATGTAGAAAACTTGTATTTCAACATTTTATAATATTTTTGCTTTTTTCATTGAAAAACTTGAAGTTAAAAAACACCATTTTTACTATGGATTCCTATGGAAATCAGTGAAAAGTTATACCACTAAAAAAGCTTCCAAAAAATACGACAAGCTGATTATGGCTCTATACTCTAGAAGGCTTTGGTTAATTCTATGTAAATCCCAATTTATCTTATCAGTACATGAATTTTGACAGCAAAATTCCTCACTGCCTCATGAGAATTTTGTATACATACAAGGCGTATAAGATACATTTTGTTATTGTGTGCTGTCATATACGTTATTTGTATTAGTATATCGTTTTGTGACGGTAAGTATCAAAAGTAAGCGGTAACGTAAATTAACGATAATTCGTACTTGTAATATACATATATTATAACTAATTGACCAATAAGAAAGTGTATAAAGTGCATCTTATGAAATAATATTGACTAACTATCATAAATATTATTAATTTGAAATTAAGAATTGAGTTTTTCTCTCAAACATCGTCATCTTCGTGTCCCTTTAAAAATTTCATTTCGTACACGAAACCCTAATCTCAACAAACACCACAAAATAACTAAACGAAAATCTAAAAAAAGCATGAGAGATCATAAACGAGCATTCCAAAACACACACAATAACTAATACCATTACGATCCGGTTATTCTCGCCTCACTGACTCATGAGGCGACCAAAATTCATGTCCAGGCAGCAACTTGTAGCTTAAAAAAAGCTTCGTTATTTTTCTTTCTTTTTTCCTAAACTTTGCAATCAAATTTATAAGATGAAAGAGAAACAATTTTGAGAGAAGTTGTTGTTTGAAGAGAAACATAAAATTTTGAGTACATTGATATGAATTTGCACTTTTCTCTTGTATTTCTGTTCTTTTGGAATAGAACAAAAAGATTAAATGTGACTCTACTATAAGCCATTCGTATTTCATTTCTCAATGTAGGTCTACATGTTATATTTTTTCGTCAGTTTTACTTGCATATAAGCAATAGTCTGATTTGTTTATAGGAGTGGGTTAAAGCGTCAAATTACGTAGTCTACTTCCAATTTTGCAAGTAAAACTGATGTTGAAACCGTACAGATTCAGTCGTTTCAATTCTTGCTACCTGAACAGACCGCGGTGTGCGCAATTTAATAAAACATTTTTTAAAATATAAATGTTTTTTGAGGAAACCCGCAAGCCGCACGATATATAAATTATTGGGATTTTCGAAATTTGTTGACAAAAAAAAAACAAATTAAAAAATCTGAGCCTTATTAAGGATTTCCCCGTGCATTTAATTATAAAAAATATTGTGTTCTAAGGGATAAAAAATCGGCTACTGTCCCATTTTAAGGAAACTCCTTTGCATATCCTCCGTAAGGAAATCGCATGCGGATATAGAAAATGCATCCATAAAAAATGTGCATGTCACGTGATAAAAGAAAGGATTTCTTTCACAAAGGTACGATAACGAAATTGAATTTTCCATTATTCAGTTTAAGTTTATATTTTTTTTTTAAATTACAACAATAACCACTTAGTGTTGTTAAACATCACTTTGTCTGAACACTCAAATATTTGAAAAATAAAATTTCGTTACCAAATCGATTTGGAATGCACATTAATGCAAATAAAAGCGAATTATATCCGGATAATCTCTAAAGATTAATTTTATGTTTATTTCATACTAGTAACTTGTATTGTGATACTGATGTCATAGATTCAATCAAAAAACGCCAATAAAAATTTTAACAGCGGAAATACAACCTATGCCAATAAAATTTCTACAGAGACGTATAATTTCACGTTGTGCTTTCATCCCCGCGCAATAAACTATTTTAGATAGCATAATATTTTCCACTTAATAAAAACAACAACAAAAACTAAAGTACAATAGAGAAATAAACTAATAGAAAATTTCTTTCTTTAGAGGGAAAAGTTTTTCCAAAGTTTTTCATTAAAAAAATCAACAAAAATTGATTGAAATTTTATGTTAGTTGATTTAAAATAGATTTAAAAAAATTTTTTTTGTTGTTATTAACGTTGTTTTTGTATTTTATAATCCTTTAAAAAGTTTTATATTGTACAATATATAAACTCTGGTATAATCTTAGATATAAAAAAAATAACAAGTTCAATGGAATTAAGATAGTATTTTGTACGATATCTGCTCGTACATATAATATTGAGTATTCTTTATAATTCACTAGAGGATAGTATATGAGTAAGTATAAGTCGTAAAATTCTTTTACGATTTATGTATTATTGAAAAGAAATTAAATATGGAACTTCAACAAAAATGGGCATCAAATGATCTCTTTTCTACTTTGTGTCTATAAACGAGAGTATTTTCAACTTGAGACTATCTTAACAAAAAAAAATAATAATAATAAAAATAAAAGTAGTTTTTAATTTCCAATCTCTACTAAAATAAAACGGAAAAATTAAAAACTTTATACTATACAAAAAAAAAATGTTACCACTCAAAACAAATTAAAATTAAAAATATGTAAATGTGAAAATCTTTGTACGAGTATATTCACAAAAAAAAACTTATTTAAAATTCATAGTTGACACTTGACCCCTTTTGTAGTTGGATTTTTAATAGTTTTCCATTTTTATTCATTTTTCAACACAAGATAAAAGACTGAATATATTCTAAAAATATACATTGTTATGTATAGTGGATTAAACTACTTATTATATGAATATAATTCAAGTACACATTTCAAATTTCAAATATGGTAATAAGGCTGTATGATGCTGATCATCATCATCAACATCATCGCAACATTTTCGTCTTAGGGCGCCGCGCTAATAGATCTAGATAATAGATTCTCATTATGTACACAAAAACATATTTTCACTGTTGTTATCTGTACATTTTAATTGTTTATACATTAATTAATTCATTTTATGTGTACTATAAAATAATACACCCATTGTTAGTTGTTACCTTTAATTATTTTAACAGTTAATGTATACATTATATTTATGTGTGTATATCTTTTCAAAATATACATAACCATAAATACAAAAGACCCTTCTTCTCCTACATAAACAGACGATACCTTTTGAGTTTGTACACTGTGCGTTATCCCTAAATTATATCGCAAGTATTCAATATACAGAGTACTTAATAATACTTCTTACTTAATGATAAGAAAAAAATATTTACGATAAGAATGGAAGGAAAGAAAACTTGTATTTTATTCTTGTGTATCAGATTGCATGATCAATTAAGAATTTTTCATAATAAAATGAAAAACTGAAGAAAAATGGAAAATTATTGATTATACTTTTGCCGGAATTAGCAACAACAAAAAAATATTCGTTCACTTCGTTCGGTTTGGGAGGGATGATGCAATACAAACTGATGGTAAATCCAAACAAAGTGGTTTGTTTATATATATTACACCATTTCCAGGAGAGAGATGTTATATATAAAGAAAATGAGATATGAAAGTAACACTTCCTAGTATTTTGGTTTGTTGTTTTATTCCTTGTTTTTTGCTAATACATTTGACCTTTAAACTATGTTAATTTAAAATAATAATAACAACAACACCATAAGAATTTTCATCTTTTTGCTGTGTTTAGAGACGAAAGAGAATCCCAGAAAGAAACCGAACAAAAAGGTTAATTTTATTCTTAAGTTGAAATAATAACACTAAAACAAAAATGTAATTGGAAAAATGGCCCCATTTTAATTTACTTTACATATTTTTGTACTATAATATTTGTATGTATAATACAAGAAGGAAACACTTCAAGCATAAAGATGATACGGAGGAGCAACCGAAATTTTTAATTTTTATTATAGAACATTTATGGTTGAGATTTATAATTATGTTTATGATAAAAACAAACACATACAGACACACATACACATATACAATAGTCGCAAAGTATGTCTATGAAACAAAACAAAACAACAACACCAAAAAAACTAAAAATCGTTAAAAAAGACGAGATGGTGTAAGTTTATTGTCTCATAACTTTTCTTTTATTTGCCCAAACCAAACTTCAAATTTACACAATACGCTTTCGTATTTCTTCTATTTTTTATTTTTTAACAAGCAATTAACAAACTCTGCGCAATTTTTTTTTTTTTTTGTTCATCTAAGAAATACAAAAAAATCCAAGAACTATTTTAGAAGAATTTTTACGAAATTTCTTTAAAAAACATAAATCCTTTAAGGCAAATAATTATTTAATATAAATGAACGAAGAAATAAATAAAGAAATAATTATATTACAATATTTTTTTATTTTTTATACTTGTAACAGATGGAAAATAAGAAAATTCTCAAAAAAATATGTTTGTATGTTTTGTTTTGTTTTATAAAATTTGGACTTGTCCGACAAAGAGATGGAAAATTAACTTGAAATTATAACAAAATAAGAAAATGGGTGGAAGCAAGCTAGTGGATAGAATAAAAGATTCAGTTATATAATACGATTAAATCCTTACAAGGTTTAAACAATTTTAGGGTCATTGAACTTCATGGGAACTAGAAGTACGTAATGACTCCAGGTAAAAAATAGGAGTAACTGTCGAATAGTCGGGAAATCAGCAGAGCAATAATTTTTTTTTATTCTTTATTCCATAAATATTGTTATTGATTTAGGTTGGGAATTATCGAATCTAGTTAATCAATCTTACGAAAAATTATTCTCAAACGAACCTTTTGTTTTATGCGTGATTCATTTCACAACTACAAAAACTATTTATTATTCATTTCCACGTTTAATCAGTGGCGTAACTAGGTACCCGCTGCACCTGCAGTAGCGTTCAAATATTAGTTCAGAAAGACTTGATAGATTGCAGATCGGGTGAAGCAAATTTTAAACCAAAGGTTTACAATTATTTTTTATCGCGCGGAATCATTTGGAAATAATTCTGTGTATCAAATATACAAAATATGTAACAAAATATTTGTGAGAATTATGAGCCCAACTGTGAGAACATAATAAATCAAATCTTAAATCTATTTTTAAACAACAAATGATATCGCCATCGATAACGGGAAGGCGAGTCGAGTAAGACACTTGGCTTTAATATCACATAAAAAATTAACCTTGGTCTTCGTCTCCCTTTGTAGTATTTTCGCGCATTCCTTCGTGCATCCCACCAATTGGGAGTGGTTAATTCAAAACCACTATATATTGTTATCAGAACAAATGACACACATCTTCAAAAAATAAATTTTGAATAATGTAAATATTATAACTTAAACAGACGTTAGATTTGTTACTTACTGCCATTAATTAATTTTGGGAAACTAAATATGCAACAGAGAATTATTTATTTCTTAAGCAAAACAAGCCAATTCGAAAACTAATCAAAGATGCAAGGGTGGATCGATGGTAAGAGAACAGATTATCATGCTTCTGGTTTTTTCAGTTCAATCCTCGTCGCTGATCAAACAAATTTTTATTTTATTCAACAACTACTAACAAATTTTTATTTTATTCACCTTCAAATGAAATTTTCTGTTCAAAATCGAACCTAGAAACTTTCTGTTAGAGCTTGTTTCTTCTCGTCCATTTCATTTAAACAGAAAACGTTATTGTTTTACTGCTGTAATAAACGCTGCTAAATTCTGTTGGCCTGTTACAAAACAAATTTTTCAAATTAAATTTTCGAGTAAGAAAAGGCGATCAGAATGTTAAAGAAAACAGAGTTTTGAAATTGGGAAATTGAGCAAATTAGTTAATGACGAAAATCGAACTGAGGATCTGAGATAACTTAAAAGCAATTCGCGTGAAGTTTGTCCTAAATTTGTCCTAAAATTACAACAACAAAATTTAGGACAAACTTCACGCGACTGCACAAATGTGTGAAGTTTGTCCTCAAAATTAAACATTTGTCCTAAAAATTGATTTTCCTGTGAATGTATTAGTAAGAAAAATAAATCTCTATGTAATTTAAATTTACAAAAAAACTTCTAAATAAACTTCAGTCTTAATATAAATTATCAACAAGAAACAATTTAAAAAATCAAAGATCATTAGAAAAATGATATATAAAAATTACTCAATCTGGTTCAAAAGATCGTAATTAATAGTGGACACAAGTTTTAGAGACAGTCGGAGAACCGCTGTATCTTCGTCATTAAGGAAATTAGGCGATGTCCCTACCTAAAACAACATATTCAAAAATCTAGAAGATAAATGACTTAGGCAGACGTTTTGCTTCCCAATATGTAAATTCGTATAAAGAAATTAAGTAGTATGTATATTAGCATAAAGTTGGATATTAAAAAAATTCTCAATCTGGCCCCAATATAGTACCCAAGTGGATATACATCAATAAGGGTAAAGGGCAATCCCCATTTTTGAAAGTTGTAACATTTATAAGATAGAGGGGATTGCCCTTTACCCTTATTGATATATGTCCACTTGGGTACGATCTTGGGGCCAGATTGAGAATTTTTTTAATATCTAACTTTATACAAACTTACATATAGGAACGCAACACGCCTGTCCTAAGTCAATTATCTTCTAGATTTTTGAAAGTTGTAACATTTCTAAGATAGTTTGGATTGCCCTCTACCCTTATTAATATATGTCCACTTGGGTACGATCTTGGGGCCAGATTGAGAATTTTTTTAATATCCAACTTTATACAAACTTACAAATAGGAACGCAACACGTCTGTCCTAAGTGACTTATCTTCTAGATTTTTGAAAGTTGTAACATTTCTAAGATAGAGGGGATTGCCCATTACCCTTATCGGTATATGTCCATTTGGGTACGATCTTGGGGCCAGATTGAGAATTTTTTTAATATCCAACCTTATACGAACTTACATATAGGAACGCAACACGTCTGTTCTAAGTGACTTATCTTCTAGATTTTTGAAAGTTGTAACATTTCTAAGATAGAGGATATTGCCCTTTACCCTTATTGGTATATGTCCACTTGGGTACGATTTTGGGGCCAGATTGAGAATTTTTTTAATATCCAACCTTATACAAACTTACATATAGGAACGCAACACGCCTGTCCTAAGTCAATTATCTTCTAGATTTTTGAAAGTTATAACATTTCTAAGATAGTTTGGATTGCCCTCTACCCTTATTAATATATGTCCACTTGGGTACGATCTTGGGGCCAGATTGAGAATTTTTTTAATATCCAACTTTATACAAACTTACAAATAGGAACGCAACACGTCTGTCCTAAGTGACTTATCTTCTAGATTTTTGAAAGTTGTAACATTTCTAAGATAGAGGGGATTGCCCTTTACCCTTATCGGTATATGTCCACTTGGGTACGATCTTGGGGCCAGATTGAGAATTTTTTTAATATCCAACTTTATACAAACTTACATATAGGAACGCAACAGGTCTGTCCTAAGTGTCTTATCTTCTAGATTTTTGAAAGTTGTAACATTTCTAAGATAGAGGGGATTGCCCTTTACCCTTATTGATATGTGTCCACTTGGGTACGATCTTGGGGCCAGATTGAGAATTTTTTTAATATCCAACTTCATACAAACTTACATAAAGGAACGCAACACGGCTGTCCTAAGTCACTTATCTTATTGAGGAGACTGCCGCCTAAACTTAAACTCATATATCCATTTGGGTACGATATTTGGGCCAGACGAAGGCATTTTTTAATGTCCAACTTTGTGCTAATATACATACTACTTAATTTCTTTATCTGAATTTACATATAGGGAAGCAAAACGTCTGCCTAAGACATTGATCTTCTAGATTTTTGAAGTTTTTTTTTTTTTTTAGGTAGGGACATCGTTCACTATCCTGAATGACGTCTTTATCATTGTTTTAGGATAGAGGGGAAATAAATGTTGTGTCCACTACGTTACGATTTTTGGACCAGATTGAATCATTTTTATATATCACTTTTCTACTGAACTTTGATTTTTTAAATTGGTTTTTTTTTGGACAATTTAAATTAAGACTTAAGTTTATAGTATTCAAAAGTTTATTTTTATTTTAAATTAGATAAGTAAAATAATTGTTTACGTAAAAATCCATAATAACGAGAGATTTATTATTCTTACTAATACATTCACAGGAAAATCAATTTTTAGGACAAATGTTTAATTTTAGGACAAACTTCACACCCGTCAAAAGCAAACGTTCAATAAAAAATTAGTAGATGTTAAATAGCCCAAAATTTTGTTTGATCAGAGGCGAGGATTGAACTGAAAACCAGCAGCATGTTAATCTGCTCCCTTTACCACCGATCCACCCTTGAAAATTTGCTCAGTTTTGCCATTTGCTTAAGATTATACGAAAAATTTGTTTTCTGATTTGGGTCATTTGTTCTGATATAGTGCACAAGAAGAATTTTTAGGTGCCAAGAAAAATTTATCAGAATCATTTTTTGCAAGCCTTTGGCAAACCAGCCTTAGAGATGGCACCAACAAAGCTAGGGCTTCGTGGAAGATCTCCCTATCCGATCGATGGACGACTTTGAAAAACTCTCTCCTAATCACAATCAATTAGTTCAAAGTCAAGATTAGATAGAAAGCAAGTAGATCACCTTTTCAAATTTTTTAAATGGTAACGATAAATCGGCGAAAAACAGGAAGCGATAAATAAAAATGAAATTTACATCGAAATTTTGAAAATCTATTTTAAATGTAATGAAGTGTTTTAGTGTTTTTTCGGTTGTTTTTGGCAGAGTTCTCTCAATTTTGGAAATCCCGGCGCTTCTCGATTTCATATCCTGTTGTCTCGGATTTCATGTTTCGATCCTTGATTCGGCGTTTCGAAACAGTCAAGTTATTCGAGATTTTCAAGATTAATCGAGTATGCTTGAGATGGTCAGGTGTATATTTGGTGGTTCGATGTTACTCAAGAATTTAGAGCCTATTCGAAGAATATGATTATTAGATATTTAATAAATTATCCGATAATATTTGAGGGTTCCATATTCCATTCGTATTTTTTTTTTGTTTTGTTGGGCTTTGCTTTAACTTGCTTAATAGTATTAGTAACATTAAGTTATTTGACAAATAATTCGATATTTACATGGAATTTCAGAATTTTTCGAAATTTTGGTGAGTTTTCTAAATGTTTACAGGCTTTCCGAAATATTTCAATAATATCCCGACTTTTCGGTATTATAGACATTTTTCGAGATCAATCGAGATTCATATAATTTATAGATTGTTCAAGTTTTGTTCGTGGCAAATTCTAGATTTCTTAAGTTTTTCGATATTTCTAGAATTATTCGAGATTGTTAAAGATTTTGTATAGGAATATTCTGCGCTTAGCTTTGAGATGTCAGAACTAACAGATGTGAATCGTGATATTTAGTAAATTTTTCAAAATGATTTCTTCATTTCTCCGATTTCCTAGGTTATTCGAAATTATTCATGAATGTCCAGATTATTTACGTTTTACATGGCAGTGATTAACCCGCTTAGGATTTCCTTTGGTTTTACATACTTACGACATTTGAGAACATTCAAGAATATTCAAAATTTGTACTTTGAAAATTCGACATTTTTGAGATTATTTCGAAATTCTTGATATTTGAGGCCATTGAAATGAATAACATTCTGTTTCTTCTACTCTCGAACTCAGATAATTTTAATTAATGTGATGCTGGCCAATAGGAGGAAATAAGTTTTTTTACTAAAAGCTTTACTTGTTTATAGGTACAAGAAGCATTTCCAGGGGCCCAAGAAAAATGTTGTACGGGGGGGAAGGTCCAAAATTTGTAATTACGCCACTGCCTTTAACGACACAGTTTTCTACGTTGGGCAAACGGGAAGAAAATTCGGTCAAAGTATGCCTAGGATACAGGGTTTGGGAATCGAATATATGCGTGGAATGCCGAGTCCGATATCTGTAGAATACCGGTTAGCACATCGGATATCAATTTGTAAGTTTCCCATTTTTCCATAAAATTTCCCTGACACCCAATGTAGTCTAAGTTGAAATGTTTTTCTAAAGTGAAAAAGACTATCGATGGTAATAGAATAAACACTGGCATTCGTCCATACTGGAAGTTCAAATCTTAATTGAAATGCCGCAAATGTTTCGTAGTGAATGTTGTGATAGTGTTTACATTTTTAACATTTCGATAAAAATTATAATATCGTTGGCGCGGTTACTCGCCATAAATTTGGAGGTTATCAAAAGTTACGTACATTGTATAACTTGATTGATTCACAAAGCGTAGTGACGACTGACTGCAGTTTCTATATTTTTGTGCTTCTCAAAATTATCCATTAATATCTAGCTTTTGCGTAATCGGGATTATTCTGCAGTTTATTCTAAATTTCATATAGTTCAACATTTTTAGGATTATTCGAAATTATGAATTTTTTTGTGCTTCTCAAAATTATCCATTAATATCTAGCTTTTGCGTAATCGGGATTATTCTGCAGTTTATTCTAAATTTCATATAGTTCAACATTTTTAGGATTATTCGAAATTATGAATTTATCCTAATGTTCTGCGCTTAGCTTTGGGTTGCAGGAGCTTACAGATTTTGAAGATTTTTCGAGATTATTCCTTCTTAGGTTATTAGAAATTAGGAAAAATGACCAAGTGATTTACCTTTTGTATGGAGGTGATTAGCGCGTATAATATTTCCTTTGGTTTTACATACATTAATTCGGTATTTGAGAACTTTCTAGAATTTTCAAGTTGCATTGAAATTCGATATTTTTGAGATTATTTCCAAATTACTGATACTTTTCAAATTATATTCTAAATTTCTGAGGCTTCATTGATTTCGAAATCTTGATAATATTGAGTTGACATCATTCTGCTTCGTTTTGAGGCCATGGAAATGAATCACACCATGTTTAATCAAGAACCATTTTTCTTTTACATACAATACCAAAAATACTAAGTGTTTGGCTTGCGAGGAAAATTTGTGTATTTCCCTTTTCTATAAAAATTTAAGCAAAATTTTTGTTAATTTTAATGTATGGGTAAAAATTTAAATGTTTTACTGGTAATCGGTAAAATGAAAATTGCAAGAAGCTATATTCGGAAGCGGCTTCGACACCAACGGGAACATTAGATGTGCATAATAATTTTATCAAAACGGAATAAGACTCTTAAATAAAACATAAATGGCTTATTATTCTTTCAAATTTATTTCATCCCATTCAAAGTAATCCACTTCGGACAGACAGAATACACTTATGCAAATATTTTTTCTAGTCATCGAAAATATTCTTAAAGGCAGTTTCCGGAATGGCCTTTGAAACCTTATTCGATTCGGCTTGTTTCTCTTCAATTGAGTCAAAACTATGTCCTCGGAGCGGGTTTTTGAGTTGTGAATATGGCGGTTGCGGAAGGTTATGGTTGAATTTTTGGCCAAATAGTCACGTACAACCAATGCAGTGTGAGACGGCGAATTAACTTCACGCAAACGACACCTAAAACTCAATGGGATTCATAGCGCACCAAACCATAATAATCGAATAAAACTTTCGACTTGTTTTAACGTGTTTTTTTTCAGTATTGGTTCACTTTTGGCTGCTCCGAGTCATATACGTAGATCCATATGTCTCATCTCCAGTTACAATCCGTTTGATGGCGTTCTGGTAGTCAAAAATCATTGTTTCAACATTGGCTGGAGTGAGTAAAAACAAACAAGTGCTTAACTTCTGTTTTTACGACCTTGTACTTGTAAGCAAGAGACTAAACTTTAAGTATTTTCTTGATGGAGTAGTGCATACTTGAAGTTTAAGGAACTGCTTTCCCTACAAGCAAATACTCAAAAATTGTCCAATACTTGCTTCATGATTTACAAGGTTCGGTACAAGAAGACTTGAGATTAGTTTCGAAATATATTTTGATCAGAATGACCCGTATTAATAATATTTGAAAAATGAAAAATTACCTGAACAGCCGGAAAGGGACTCCATCATACCGTCAGATTCTCGAAAATAAAAATAGACGAAAAAAAATTTAAAAAATAGAAAGTAGGGATATGAAGACAAAAGGATGCTAGGAGCTCTCTATTTTAGTATTTGAATAATTAATAAAAACCACAAATTTTTGAAAAATGTTGAAATTTCTATGAGTTGGAATTTTCATAAACGATCACAGCTAGGAATGAGGGGAGGGGGCCGGGCCTATCCTCTAAACTGGTAAAAATAATAATTTCTTTTGGAGGTTCTGGAAGAGGCAGTAGAAATTGTTTAAGCTCTTGATTATTAACCCCATAAAGAAGCCTACTCCCGGGTAGCTATCGAAGAAGCTTTAAGGACTATTATTTGTGGTACAGTCCTACCTAAAAGGGGAAAGCATTTAAATGTTCTAGAATTTTGTGACCAAATAAACACCGATACCTTAGGAAAACGTTTAAGGTATGACTTAAATTTTTCGGGTAAGCACTTGGAAGTATAAGGTAGCTATTATTCACATCAAAATAAGAGAACACTTTTACTTAAAACTAATCTCATTACCACGGCGCTCTTTTTCAAAAAAATTGATGTTTTTTGGAAGCAAACGATATGAGACCTTTTTCAAGCCCTAATGGTCTTTCTTCGATTGTTTCTACCCAAACGATATTAGTGTGATGTCAACAAGTTCTCTAATGGTCAATCGATGATTTTTAAGCACCAAATCCTTGACTTCCATGACTTGGTGTTCATCTGTAGACGTAGAAGGACGGCTAGGACGTTCGTCGTCGTCAGTGCGTTATCTGTCTTCTTTGAACAACTTAATCCGAGAAAGGCAAACGCAATCAAATTCCTTCAAATCAAATAACCTTACTGCCGAAAGGAAATTATGCGAACGATACATCTTGCTGCCCCTCTTTAAGGAACTTTAATTTGTTAAATGAAACTTTTTTTAAAATAAATTATCTAGTTTAAGCCTTTAGTTTTAAATGTAACTGTTTTATTAAATTTTTATTACGGTAGTCCCAAATCTAACCCTTTCTTGATCGGCCGAAAATATCCTGTTGTATTTGGTTCTAAGGCAACGTTTTTTACAAAAAGCAGGTGGCTCTGAGAGAAACAGCAAAAAATGGATAGATCTTAGTCTAATAAGCATACACCTTATGACATATTAAAACTGGTTGGCCTGCAATATTTTAAGTATACATATTTTATTTTTAACTCATAACAAATAATCCATGGTACACTTAATCGCAACCAGACACTTCAAAATATAATTTGACACACTTTTCATCCTGTCATATGCAATTTAAACCCTAAATATTTTCCCCATCCATAATTATTTGCATAATAATTGTGCAAAATTGTACCTATCAAAATTTATTTGTACAACAACAATATCAGGCGCACGGCCCCAAAAAGGCTCTTCACATAATTAAAATAATATTTTTATTATGTTTTATATGCATCCTTTTCATGTCAACAAAATTGTAATTTTAATACTTAAAAAATAAAAATAATAACTAATTAAAAATTAAATTAAACTTTATTTATTTTGTTTTTTTTTTATTTAATTTTAATGCTCTTTTATATATTTTTTTTTTTTTTTTTTTGTGTAATGCAAATTATGTGTAACCCAAATACTTGAATTAAAAAAAATTATTGATTTTTTTTTTATATGCACACAAATTAATTTTTTTTTATGCATTGTGATAATAATAATTAAATTTTAATAAATAATAATTTTTTATTATACCATTAATTAACGAAGGAGGGTTTTAATTGTTAGTGGCATTTTGCATGTGAGTGATGCAGCTTGGATTTGTTAAATTTGTGGTTACCACCGCAATCCATCAATAATCGAGCAAAATTCCACAAAATTTATAAATAAAGAGAATAATTTATCAACAGAACAAATTTGTATGTGTTGCTTTCAAGTTCCCCACAGAGAGAGTAGTAGGGTAAAATTTAATTTGGGATGGATTGAATCAACATTTAAATCGAATTTCACAAATGATCTTTATTTTTTAACCGCACGGAAGAATATATCACGAGCGATAGCCTATAGAAGAACACCTAGCAGCTCCCCTAGAAGTATGTTTTCAAATAAGGACACTATTTACACTTGGATTGTTGTTGGCTTACTAGCATTAGATACTTACTCTCTATCTCTATCTTTATTCCCGATTAATATTAAAGTTATAAAGACCACTTATTTCTTATGCGGGACGTCAAACGGGGGCTTCCGGATTTTCAATGACAATATTTTTTTGTGTATGTTCCGCAGCTCTCTTCTTTTAATGATAGAAGTTTTTAGCCTAGTAAGTGAAACATTCCACTCAATTCGACTCCCTCTAATTATTAATCGTAACTAACCAAATAGTTGAGAATAGAACCTTCGAAAAAACTGACAGTCCGTATAGCAGTTGGCTAACCATTTTAACAATGTTTGAGTTATTTAATTATTAGGTTTAGTGACATCTCGGCAGCTTTATCGCTTTAAAATCAATAATTTTAAAGAATGTCTCATTAGACTCATTACCATGTTTATCCCAAGTATAATAACAGTATGTAGCAAAAACATAACATGATATAGGAACTGCTAAAACATAAAAATAAATAAATGTATATGAATAAATAGACACATTTTTTAGAAATATTAACAAAAACTAATTTTTGTGTGTTGTTCTCTTCTTGCTGATAGCGAAAGTAATATCTAGCTTAACATTAATGATTCAAAATTGATCACCAAAGGTGATAATTGTGGTGTTAATCACTATACGGAATGTTATTTTCAAAAAAGTGATAGGTGATAATCACCTAAGAATCTCACAATTTGTAGAAGTGTAGGAACCATTTGAAGCAACTCTTCTATTACTATTTTGAATATATTCTGTGGGTTTTGGTTCTTTTTTTGCTACCACAATGAAGAAAGACAAACTATTTCAATACTAGTGGGGATATTGTTTTCTTAAAGCCACTAAACAATTCACCTCCATCTTTATATCCACCAATGAACGTTAATTTGATAAACCGTTTGCAGCCATTGAAAAATAAGCCGTCGCAAAATGTTGATTTTAAATATTTTTTTATTCCACGATTTTGGTGGATCAGACCATAACAAAATAAAATTAGAATTTTCCTAGGCCAAAAAATTTGTGAATTTTTTCTTCCTTTCGACGAAAGGAGCTTAAGCTTTTTAAGCTTTTAAATTAAATAATGAATTATTAAGCTTTTAGCATATAGGTACATACATTTTTGTGATATTAAATTTTGTAAAAATGTGAATTTTTTTAAGAGTGAAATTCGAGCGGTTTTTAAGCTGTAAGCGAATTTTTGCGGCTGACTGTACGTATTTGATATCCATTTCGGCCAGATCCACAGCATCTGTGGAATTTACGTGTTATTACGTAAACCGGATGGAATGTTTGAAGGGCTTACGGGTTAGAGCCTTATCCCGACCTTTAATGGTTCGCACATACACCACTTTTATTAGAAATGTCTAACTCCAATAGATAAATGAAACACTATTTGTTTATTTAAATATAATTATGAATTTTATAAATGGTAAGTTTAGCATTGGATGAACAAAAATGTAACGATATACTCGTAGTTATGATTATACCAATTTTACTACAGTACAATACATACATAATTTAAATGCAATCATCTTTTGGTTACATTACTCTCTTATCTGCTTCGATTACCTTAATATTTATAAGAGATGTTACCAGGATATCGATTTTGGTCGCAAAATGAGGATTGCATATTGAGAATTTTGTAAAATATACATTTTGCTGTGGTGCCGTCAAATATTTTTATTGTATTAGTGTATTTTCTCTTTACGAAAAATCCCCCTTTATGTGTAATGCTTCCATTACTATTTAAATAAATATCAAAAAACTTGTTACTTTAAAATGCTATGCACTGATTCATTTTGGACATTCGTTTAGTTTTAAACGAAACTAAGCAAGGATTGATAATATCTATTCAATATTTTTCTTCGATAGTAAGATTTTTAGACATTGGGTTTGTTTTAAGGCTCCTTTTAAGGCGGAATTATTTGACTAAACAATAGATCAGGATTAGGCTCATCATTAGTAAACCAATTCAAGCGACTTCCTATATTCTGATTTAAACAATGACTATCAATTAGATTACAAACATCGTCTGGGTTTATTTTATGAAAACCGTTACATTTTGGAAAGGAATCTGCTGCAGATTCAACATTTGGTATGGAATTTATATTTGCTTTCATAACAGGGTTTGATTAAACGTTTCTTGACTAGTTGAGAATAAAGTCTCGTTCTAGTTCTTGAGTCAGTGGCAGCTGGTGATTTAAATTTTGAAATTTGCAAAAATCAAATAATTTTCTTTTTAGCAATGAGCATTAAATTTTTTTTTCAAAACAACAAAGGTCTTAACTATGATCCGAACCCGTAAACCTACAAACAAATTATTTGAAAATATGAAATAGTTTGGTTAGACCTCTGTCGCGCGGCTGCTGAAGGCAGTACTGAGAGAGATATGAAACCTGATTAAAATTAACCAATTAGTCAAATGTTTCGATTACCTAATCGATCCCATATCCGATTTTTACGAATTATAAAATTTATGAAAAAAATATTTCACGAAAATTTTGGGATCGACCAGCAAATTTTCAGCTTGCTGCACTTTAATTTGACAGCAAGTTGCAGTTATTGTAATTCTTCCTCTAGTCTTCGGGTTTGGCAGCCAATAAAACTAATTCTTAATATTTATATCAACGTTTCGATAAATTTATTATCTTCTTCAGGTCTACACGGTTTTAACAATACATACTTACAAAGTTTATTAAAATATATAGAAATTACCATGCCATACTCCGACTTACCGTTAAACATATATATAAATTTGAAGAGTATTTCTTGTCCTTTCAACAAACGACAAATTGATTAAAATTGGACGACTACAATCAAAATATTTTTAGTAAACAAACTTTTTGAATTTGGAATTTCAAGAATCTATTGAGAATAAATTGGGTTAAGATCGTCAGTATCACTCTTTTTGTTGACAGCAATTTCATGATTACCAATAATGTGAGCCATTTCCAAAAATAAACGATTTTTATACAATTTTTCACTGTCCAAAATTTTTACCTCATCAAATTTAAATGTCTGTCCAGTATCAGAGGAATGCTGGAATAATGTAGTAGCTTGAGAATTTCTGATAGATGGTTTGACGTCCGATTTATGTTGTGAAATTCGATTTTTTAATAATTGTTTCGTGGTACCGGTGTATTTCAATTGGCAATGGTTACATGGAACTAAATATACAATATTCGAACGATTTAATTTAGGTGTGATATCTTTGATTTGGCTAAAGATGTTACGAATAGAGTTAGCCGCTGAAAATGTAATTTTACAATTTAAATTGAATTTGTGCATTGTGCTGGAAATTTGGTCACTGAGATTTTTAATGTAATAATTTGATTTATATATTAAATTTTGATGAACATTGTTATTGGTACCGACCGTACTAACCATTTGTCCACTATTAGTTTGATCAAACTGATTGATCAAATATTTCGGCTATTTATTATTGATCAGATAATCCCTTATAATTTGATTGGTATCAACTGTGATATCTGTGGTTAATTTTTTAACTCGGTAGACGAAACCAAACGCCGTATTAATTCGCTGACTTAAAGGGTGAAAACTATTAAAATTAAGAATTCGACCGGACGATAAATTTCTCGCGTACCAAATAGTATCAATTTGACCGTTATTCTTCCGAACTAATATTGGGTCCAAAAAAGGTAATTTATTATCCGCTTCCATTTCTAAAGTAAATTCTAAACCAAAACGATCACTATTAAATTTTGAAAGTATATTGTTATTGTAATTCATCTACGTTTCAATTTCACATACTAGAGTTACCTCTGGGTGTCGATTATGAATCTTTCGTATTTGAGTTAAGAGTTTTGAGAAGTCAAAATTGTTGCATACTGGTATTCTGTCGTAATCTCGAAAAAAAAAATCCGAAGCTCTTTAAGTGCTTACAAAACCGACCACCAGCTGTCCTGATTTTTAGGTTCGGTAATTTTATATTTTTTTTTATAAAGTTTAATAGGCATTTGGTATCGTCTTAACAGGGATTATTTGATATAATTCGAGTTTCTTGAATTTTGAGGTTGAGTTGCATTATGTGTTACCAAATTTCAGGAAAATCGGGATTTTCGGGTTTTCAAACATATTCGAGATTTGTTTGTTACTCGAAGCAAGTGGTCAAATAGTTTAGAAGCAATCAATTTTCATAAGGAAATAACCAAATATTTGCGAACCAATTTCTATAATATGCGAATTGAGCAAGAGTTTGGCGAGATTTAAATATTTTTTCCTCCTAAACCTAAAGCTAAATCCTGATTTTGACCGAAGATTCTTCTTGGTTGTATGCACAACTCAAATTGCTATTTTCCTCCATTTAAACATGGTTATAGTTTATAAGTTTTTGCATGTAGCAGCGTTCCCTAAAAGTTGTTGGCAAGTTTCTAAATTGAAAATTAGATGCAGAGAAAGAAATGAGGTTGTTTGCAAGTCACTTCTGTCTGTAGTATAAATATTACCAACCCTGTTCATTTTATGAAAATATCACCCCATATCTGATTCTGCTGGTTATTTAGACGTTTTTTATGTATATGCCCACACTTTTTCAGTACAGTTTAACGTTTTGTTAATTTGTGTAGCTAAGCTGATTGTGAAATAATTCATACCGGTACAGCAATGCCGTTCCAATTGTCCGAACGATCAAACTTAATTTACTTTTTGTATTATGTTGCTAGTTTTCATTAACATTGTTTTCATAGTGAACGATCTAGACAAGCATATAGCGAATACAACGAATTCGAAAAAAAAGTTTTTGTTGGTTTTCACTGGTAATAACTTTGAATTGAGATTCTGTTTGCCGAATACCAGAACAAGACCAGCATTAACACACTCCTCATATTTCCAAATTAACTTATCGAATTACAACACTCCAATTACACCAAACGCAAAAGGTAGTAAGTTAGTAGATAAGGTTAGGTTAGGTTTAGGTGGCGGTCCGCACAAGGACCAGGCATAGACACAAAAATGGTCCATATCCATACCACGAATTAGCACAAATAGTAAAGAAGATACTGTATTTGAAACCATTAAACTTATTGTATTACTCTAAAGGAATTGAAATTTTCTCATTAGTAGAATATTTTGTTCAATTTCTTACTTTAAAAAATCGGAAAAACGACGAAAGCAATATTTAGCAAAACTGTCCAATGGAATTTGCAGTATAAAACCTTACTCAACTGAATCACGGCATTCTGATTGATTATTATTATTACTATTTTACTTAATTATAAGCCATAAACACTATTTGGATAATTGAATTTTAGAATTAGCGTTTTCTCTGCTGTATTGTACTAATAACGTATTTTTCTTGAATTTGAGAAATTCGAAACCCGATCCGGAAATCGCGGTTTCTCAAAGTAGAATTATTCACAAACTCTACTTAAATGCTTTGAAGAGCGAAACTATCAATTATTATTATCAAAATTAGCCACTTCAGTTTCGATCGGAATGAGAATTACGAAAATTTTATTTTTCATTTTTAATCTCTTCAGGCGATAAAGAATGCTTGTTGTCGGTTACTTTCTATAATATATACTTGTAGCAAGCAACCATGTAGTCGAAGTATTAGCGAATAAGCATTTCAGCCGCTAAAGCCTGATGAATTTCATTCAGATCGAAACTGAAGTTCCAAAACTCTTGATAATTTCGTTCTGCGTAAAAAATAATTATCTGGCTATAATCCGGAAGAACTTAATATTTCTACTTAAAAGTTTTTCTTAAATAAGCACAATTACGAAAATTTTGAATCATCCTCAAATTTATTGTCGTAATCATTTATTTTAAATTTTTATTACAGGAAATTTCTTAACCTGATGTTTGAATATTAGGCAAAAGCAATTTTATAATAAAGATCAACACCAGTTAGTTCTTTTGAGTTATTAATTTCTACAAAATCTTAACTATGAACGAATAGTTCTCAAAAAATTACAAGTTTTAATTTTTTATGTGCTTGAGCGGGGGTAGTGCAGGGTTGACTTAGGGGTTCCAAAGTGGTGAAAAATGATATTATTGCAATATCCGGGGAAAGCTCACATCAAATAAAAAAGTGTCCAATACAAAGTTTTAGATCAGGCAATAATCTACGATTTTGGTTGAGGTCACTTTTAAACATAACCCCAAAATTTCCGAGAAAAATGTGAAAAATCGATTTTTCGTTTTTTATTTTTCCTTTCTCCAAAAATAATTTAATTTTGACGAAACTTTGTAAAATTATACCTTTCTGTGTCTTAAATAACCACAAACTTGTTTGATAAAAAAATCAAGAAGTTTCCGAGATATTCATTTTTTACGAATTACGGTACCGAAATAATTTTTTGTCAAAAAAAAAAAAAATTCTACTTAGAAAAATCATCGTAGAGTTCTGCCGGTGCTCATTTTTTTCGTTTTTTTTTGTTGATAATTTGTTTAAATTTTTAAAATAAATCAAAAACTGTTCACCATTCCATTGTACGGAAAAAATACAAAAGAAACTGTGTTTCATTGTTTGACCCGAAACTGTATTTTTGTGCAGTATTGGCAGTAAACATTCAATTCGAATAATGAAGCGTCTGATAAATAAAAAAAAATTTTTACTTTTTTGGCGTAGAATCGATGATCAGTGCTAGTGAACTGATCAAACAGTTGTGATAAACGGTTTTTTCTGAAGCCGTTTTCTGTAAAAAGTGATAACAGGAAGTGAGCAAATAAACGTTGAAACCATAATAATGGATTTATTGAAATGGTCTCATTATTTACTTTGACTGATGATTGACCACTTTTAAGAGACAAAACGGTTTTTTCGTTTTTATTTAACAGATTCCATGCCTCAAAATGCTGGGTAGGGCTTTTTTACAGGGTTATAGCCAGTTATAGCCATTTCCGCATTTATGCTTATCATATTTTTATTTTATAATAATACAAACATTTATAAATTTGCTCGGTGTACTCGGTGTATGCTCGGTGACAGTTAATAGAATCGTTGCCAACAATTTCAGAAAATTTTGACATATTATTTGGTGTCTCTGGAAATGGATTATACCTGTTAAAAAATGTCAATAACTGTTGCAGATGTGCAACATCTCTCGTAGTCCTAGATTCTTTGGAAACAAGAATTATCATCACTATTATAATAGAATTATCATAGTTTATACGAGTTTTGTTAAAATACTTTCGGCTATTCCACATTAAAAAAATTAATAACTTTCAAAACCAGGATTTTGAAAACCGGAATTTTGAAAACCGGGATTTTGGAAACCGGAATTTTGAATTCGGGATTTTGAAAACCGGTATTTCGTAGTAGACTTATTCAATATTATGGTAGCTAAAGCAACTTGAACAAGGACTCTAATGGCTCTGGAATAGGTATGTCCTAAAATTGCTTTTACAGCTGAATTTTCGGTGTATATTGCACAGAAAGCTTCTTTCAGTCTGGTTCCGTCCATTATGAATCAAATCATCGCAAGGAATGACATTAACGTATGAAATTTACCAAGCCTTACCTTAATCTTTGACAAACCATGACCACGAACCAAATGTTTTCCTTATTGTTTCGTTTATTTTCTTCAGCTGCTTGTACAAAAACAGTGCAACTTGTGTCGCTCGGTGTATTATGGACAAATGGTAACGGAATAATTTCCGATGTCTTGTAATCAGAATTTGAATAGAAACCCTTTTGAATTTTTCTTTTCAATGCGTTTTACTTCAGTAAATACAAACTTTTCAATCACATTTAAAGATGGAATCTTGTTTACTCTAGCGATAGTTTTTTGGGAAGTGACACTTGATGACGGACTTGTCACTTTAATTCCTCCTTAATGCGTGGAACGTATTTTTTCCATCGATAGTGCAAGTTTTGTGATCGGCGTTGTGAAATATGTACTGAATATCACATTCGGGATGACAATTCAGGATCATTTTTAATTTATGCTTCAAAGCGCAAAGTTTCGTCGTAGGTTGCACATAATCCTAAAGATGACAAGAAATCTATTAACCCTTTCGATGCGTATTTTTTGTGCATGATCGACGATAGCTCGAATAAAATTGGCGATAAAAACAACCATGACCTTGCTAATGTATAATTAGCTAAGGTCTGTTAACGATTGAGGAAAATTTTCAAAGATATTCTGTTCTAGTTTTATTCTAGCGCCACCGCAAAAAATAAACAAAGTGTTAGAAAATCGAAATCAAGTGCATTTTTTACAATATGTTTACTACCTTCAATACATTTTTGACTATGCTCTACTGCAGCATTATTTATCGCACTGTCTCGGTTGTACGTATCTGAACATCGTTTGTGAACAGATGCTGATGTCATTTTCAGCCACTTTTTGAACTTTCGAACTCTTTTTTTTTTTGGTGGAATCAATCACCTTATTTATCGCTTTCTGTTGGATCGTCCTCAAACTCCTCCAGGTTCATCGCATATAACACAATCAGTATCATCCATATTGTTAATCTGTAATAGAATTAAGTAAAGAACTTAGTTAAAGTGAAAAACCGTTTATAAATCAAAAATGAAAGAGAGAGGTTTTAGATCCTTCGGTACACCAAATTATTCTACTTATGTAGATGTTTATAGCAATACTGTACAAAAATAAAGCTTCTGGTCAAACAATAAAATATGAAGCACAGTTTCTTTTGTATTTTTTTCCTTAATGGTGTAATCAGTTTTTGAATTTTTTGCATTTTTGAGCATGTTTTTGAATTGTGACTATAGATTTTTTAATTTTGGGAAAAAGTATATGTCAAAACGAAAAAAATGAGCACCGACAGAACTCTTTTTTTTTTTTAAAAAATCTATGCAATCTTTTCTGGGGCTCAAGGCACTCCCAACTCTTTCGCTATTAATTTTACCATCATACTTTATGAATTAGTAGCCAAATCGAGGATGTACGGCTATACACCCGCTTTGTAACAACCACCTTGCACATTGCATTGCTTCATGCCAACCTATAGTGCTGACATGAAAGGTGGTTCGGCCCATGGGTTCTGAACTCTCAACAGGGAGTCATACATGTGTTCATCGTCATCACCGATCGTAATCAGATGATGAAAAATCCCTTTTGCATCCCGCCCCTATCGGGATTCGAACCCGGTACCTCCCGATCCAAACGCCGCAGCTTTAACCACTGCGCCGTTTGCTCACCAACAGAACTCTGTACACTGAAAAAAAGCCTGCATCAATGTAGACAAAAATTGCATTAATAGTAATAAAAATTCGTTATAACTGAGCCGATACGACCCTTCGTTAATAGAAAGAAAATCGTACGTTAATATAGTGAAACAGATACAAATTTTTATTTTAACCTTGACTATTTACGTTGTAGTATTTATGATTCGATGCATATAAGATACGAAAAAGGTTATAATTATTATTAACGTAAGAAATAGAAGATAAGATGAAATTTTTCATAATATTAATGAAATGGCAAATCACATTAACAAATCAATTCATACATTTAAGTTAGAAATTCATTATTCATATGTATGAAGAATGGAGTGCACAGTGGTTATGAATAATTCACAAATAAGATGATTATTTTCATAAATATATTGAAAATAATTCATAAAATGCAGGAACAGGTTCATAATTGATAATCAAAATTACATAATATTTATATATAGTGATTCATAGTAAGAATGCCAATTTTTGTGTTGTTTGACGACTAAATTCGTAAAATCTGTACAGCACAGTTGTAAAGAAATAAAAAACTTAAAATTTCGTTTTGTAATTCCTTTATTTTTTGGTTTCTTCTATTTGTTCTTAAAATGCACTCAAATTAATCTCATAAAAATAAACTTTAATTTTAAAATAAATATAATTAATAATTAAAAAATATAATAGGATTAATAAACGCCATGTTGATAGGTTACATTCGAAATTGTTCATTTCTCCCGTTTTCCTTTTGAAATTCGATAGTAATTTGCTATTCTGTAAAATCAATAAATTAAATTACAATCACATGTAGGCACTTTTATTTGCTTATGTTTATTACCTGATATGATCCAAATATAGGTACTCCAAAAGCGAGTTTAATTCATGTTTTTCTCCAAGTGTTGCTGAAATATCTTGATTTGCAGGATCGGCAAAATTTGAAACAGTAAACATTTTCTTACAGGCGCACTAAAATAAAGCAGACGTAAGAGTAACACAATAATAAATCATATAAATTATAAATTTACACATTATTTATACAATGAACTTTAAGGTTTTTCACACAAAAGTATTTTCGTTTTAATTTCACGGAATAAGAATTAATCATCGATCACAAAAGCGATGATTTTATTTAAGTTCTTATTAAAACGAAAACACGGACTTAAAATAACATATTTACCTGATTTTCAACACACAAAAATTATTTTAATCTCTCACGATTTTTCAAACTATGTAAATGGTCCTTTCAAACCGCACGATAATTGTTAATAATAAAGCGTATGCAATTTATTTACTTTCGTTGTCCCAATCATGATTCAACTTTACGTAATTTTCGTAGATGCTAAAATAGATTCATCCAATCATTAATAATACGAACAAATTTGATATATTCGGACAAATAAAAATGTAATGGAATCGTTAGGCATATGAATTTATTCATAATGTTCAAGTACTATAGAGCCACTTTCGTTAATATGATGAACAATAAGTATTTAAAATAAATTTTCATCATAGTCTTATTCATAAATATAATGAACTGTTCATAAATATGTTTTTTTAATAAAAGCATGCAACTTTCACTAATACGCAAACAACATGTGAATATATTATACGTATAGTACAATAAACTAAACCATTTTTCAGTTTATGAACTGTGATTCGTACTATTAACGCACAAATTTTCATGAATTTTTCTAAATTTTGTTTTTTACGTAAATATAGTAATTTTTACTTTAATAGTACGAATTACGGTTAATGATCGCCATTCGTAAATAAAATGCACTATATTTTTTTTTCAGTGTACGATGATTTTTCTAAGTAAATTTTTTTTTTTTTTTTTTTTTGAAAAATTAATGTGGTTCGCACTTCAAACATCTTGATTTTTGGGAAAGGTATATTTTAACCATTTTCGTTAAAATTAAATTATTTTTGCGGAAATGAAAAATAAAAATCGGAAAAAAGACGATTTCCGCATTTTTCTCGGAAATATAGATGCTATATGTTAAAAAGTGACCTCTATAAAAGTTGTAGATTTTTGCATGGTCTGCAACTTTTATATTGGATACTTTTTTTTTACGTCATTTTCGTCACGCATTTATTTTGTTTACATTTATTATAAGGCCCTTAAGCCCCAAGGTAACATTTTTTTTCAACTCTGAAAGAGTTATTTCGATCGGTCTAACCACCATTTTATTTCTTAAATACAATTCTAGAATTTTGAAAAGGATTTGAATTTGCGTAATGCTCAAATACTCTTACAGTAAAATTTTGAAGCCCGGTAAGTTGAGATTTCAACTATAGTGTATAATAACAATTAGTGTTTCAAAAAATTCCTTTGGAGTTAGACTTCATTTGTTGACCAATTGCTGTGGTACAGTTTTGAAGGTTAGACCCACATTAGTAATTCCGGTTTCATTGTTCCTGTTTACCGAAAAAGCTGGTCTTAAATATTTTCTGGAATCTGACGAAGATGATGTATTTATCTTTTCTGTGATAACTGCAGAACACTTTCTGTAGTCTAGATATTGTAAAATATTTTGTTTTGTTAAGAAAATCTGGTTTCGTTGAAGTTTGTGATACGGCTTTAGAGTTTGAATTTTTCGAATATTCGACTATCCGGGTAATTTTGATCGATTAGCCGAGTAGCTGATTCCAATGAAATATCGGAAAAAACTAAGGAAAGTAATAATTTATAAATAAAATTTTGAAAAACGTATAAGAACTGATTAAATTACCATAACGTTTGTTTCTGACTGTAAGGCTTTAGCAAGAGTGCACGCGACTAGCAATGTGAGGCTAGACGCGATTTTTAAGGGGCCATGTACAGCACCAAAGTTTGCATTTTACCGCGCTTGTCAATTGAGAATTTGCCACCTTCGCCTTATTAATTCTTTATCACAAATCAGTACACATCTTTATTCACCGTATGCTAACAAAGCTTAAAATTAAATTAAAGCGATACTTAAGACGGTAGAGTGAAAAGTTAGTTACTATTGAATTAAAAAGTGGATTATTTTTCAAAATAGCCCCCTTTTATCTCAATATACTTAGTGCATACCCAACGATATTCCAATTAAGTTATCTAAAAAATTCGATTTGTTGAACTCTGCAAAATAGGCCTCTTTCAGTGTGAACCGAAAACAACAAGTCACGGGCAACTTATGAACCGTAAAATGTGAAGGAGCGAAGTCGTCGTAATATTTTTTAACTTTTAATCGGTTTGCATAATAGATTTTCCGTGCAATTATTTTTATTAGTGTATAATCAACGAAATTCGCTATCATGCTTTAGTTTCGAAAATTAAACTAACTATCATATCGGCTTGAAATTTGCGGGGTGCATACCAAAATGCAAATATTTTTACGATCGGAAGTCCATCTAATAGAAAATATCCTACTTTTCACTCCACCCTCGTACATAGGTCCACCCAATTATTATTTATGTTTGTTAGAAACAGGTTTTATAACAATATAAATAAATAATTAGGTCGCCTTCATGATTCCCTTCATTGCCTTCAAGCGAATCATATTCCTTGGAAATTGTCAGCCATAAGCTAGATTTAACTCGTCTAAAACATGAAAACGATCATGCGGCCGAACAATTTATCGTGGGTTAAGGCTAACATTTTCTTAATTCGGATATAAAATATCAAATACATCTGCCCTTGTCCATTTGGCAACCCTAGTAAAGATTTTTTCATTTGAAAGTAAACGGTGTTCGCCAAAATGTATGCATTCGTGAAGGAAGTTATTTTCGATATGTTCTTTGAAGCAGGTAACAAGTGAAAAAAGATAAAAGTTCGTCGTTCTGTTAAATTGGAGAAAAGTTTGTTAGGTCAGGGCCTATACGGCCTATATAGGTAAGCCCGGCGCTGTTCATATAAATGTTTGTGTTTAGTTTAACCGCTTCTCGCATCGCTTGTCGTGTGCAATCTGGCCGCAGCTTTAGGTTTTGGACTTTTGGTTCCCTTTTACATTTTTTTACGTTTTATTCTTTAATTTTTAGGAAATATTTTAAAATATTATGAAAATTCTTCACTTACTTGAAGTAGTGTCAAATGATTGTTTTAATTATATTCATTGTAAAATAATTAGATTTAATTGAATTCAACTAAATTTAAGCATGTAGGATAATTTAATTTGGTTTCCTTAAATAAAAACGTCGTCAAATAGATAAAAATGAATTTCCAATTTGTTCGGTCCAGCAACCGAAAACCCCTTACGCGTCAAAACATGCGAATAACTTGATTGAACATTTCATGCCTGCTTTCAGCTGTGGATATTGGTTTATCACATTACATATCTTCTAAAAATTAGCTTAAATAACTGCTTCAAGATGATACTTGATATCATGTTTTAATATTATATCTGTTTCTTTCTAATATTACGTCATATGTGATATTTGTAATAATAACACTTGAGTGAAAAGTTACATTGAGTTAAATACGTGTTATTTTAAATTCAAGAAATTAAATGTTTTGATAGGATAGTTTTTAGAGCGAGGATTTATTTTGTTTATTGATCTAATATAAGGCCAAATTTTATTGTACAGAATGGGTATTGTTCTAAGATCACAATGATGAAAATTATTAACCTTAGGTGTCGAGTATAGGGACTAGGGATTGTCGCAAAATGCCTTTGATGGGTATAATAATAGCTTTAAGTGTCTTGAATTTATTGGTGTATACCTGTGATATTCATGTTATTGGTTTTAGCAATAAATTAGTCAAACGAGCAGAATCAATACGACCAAACAAAAACAATTTAAATTTAGGATTTATCCCCACCGTTGAGAATTGACACATACACCATATGATTTATGTCAAAAATTCTGAATCCTATTTTGTGTTATTTTTTGTTACAAACTTCCCACTTTCATATTTCACTAATAAGTCTTATTGGACTTCTATAAACATTGTACTTTCTAATACATAATGGATCTGGATCAAGACCCAAATTTTTTAATGACTTTTATTACAAACAATATTTCATTACTTAATTCTGTCTTGATCGACAATCTGATGACTACTGACCCTTCACATTCCGGCATAATTGTTTATTTATCTTTTTATGTCTCTTGAATACAGATCATATTACTCTTCTCTTTTGTTCGATGTTTTCATGTATTCATTGTACACTACAGTTGAGACACGGCAGAATTTAATAGTTAGTTATATCCATGCCCACTAAATAACTCATCTCTTATTTTCGGATAAATTTAAAGTTATCTTTATCGTCAGATTGTGGTCCCCTTCACTTTTTAATGTCTTATTGGCCAGAATCGTATTACATCTTCAGTAAAATATTATTTATTTTTTCCAGAACTAACACCTTATGTGTCATCTTCTTTTGAATGTCGTCTTTATTCCGTCTTTATTGAAATTTTCTGTATCACCTTAGGCTTCAAAATTACGTCTTTACGTTCCACTGCTACTAGTCTTATGTCAACAGTGAATACCGTCTTGCTCTCATCTTTGGTCTTTAACGGCGCTGTTCTGATTTGAAAATATTTACTGTGATTTTGTTTCTTCTGCGATATCTTCTTCGTCTGTGATGATATTGTCTTCATCGTCATCTGAGTAGGCTGTACACAATTTCATGTTATCAGCGCTTGTTGTGGTTCATATCTTTCATTTGGCTTTACCTTAATGGCTTTATATGGACCCGAAAATTTAGGATGTATTTTACTTCCGGAACTGTGTCTTTTTAATTGCTACAAGACCAACTTCTTGATATTGGACCGGCTACTTCCCCTTTTTATTAATATATTTTACGGTTTTCTGCTCGGAATTTTAGGATTTGAGCCCCAGCATCATCTCGAACATGGTCACGATTATCGTTAAATAATTGTATAAACTCATCTTCAATAACTTTCCACATCTGGACGTCTTCTGGATTTCGCATGTTTATACCGAATGGCATTTGGGATGGCATGGAATTTAAAAATCTCTGGAGTCTTGTTGTAAACTTTAACCAATTCTTTGGTTTCTCTATGGCTAATTTCGCTGACAGTCTCATCAATTGGGTTTCCGCTTAGGCTATCAAATTTTTCAAGTATAAATGTCCATCCGGTGATTCGTGTTGATATATATTTCTTTGTCATAGTCATTTTGAAGGCTGCGCAGTCCATTACTATTTTGAAACTTATCCATAATAAGTAAACTCTGAATTTCTTCAATGATGTTACGATCACCAACACTTCAACTTCATAACTTCAACTCTTGGGCAAAGGTCGTCTTTCGCCTAAAGTAATACATGGGGTGAAACGCTAAGTCTTCTGCATCTTTTTGTAGCGAGATAGCTCCAAATCCTATTTTTGAAGCGTCCGTATGAAGTTCGGTCTCGTGAAACGCCTTGCTAACCTCGGAACTTAGATAAAACTTTGAATTTTTTTTAATAGATCAGTCAGACCCAAAAATGACTGAACATCTTTCTCGTTTTTCGGTTCTGGAAACTTACTCACGGGTCACGGCATCTGTTTGCACTTTCGATGGTTTAACCGAGCAGGTAGACATCTCGTGTCCCAAAAACTATATGTTTCGGCAGAGGAATTAGCATTTCCTCCAATTTATATTTAATCCATAAGCTTCGGCTAACCTTAGGACTTCTTTCACTCTAGCTAAATTTTCTGCTTCATCTTTTCATCTTTGTACATCAAGACTTTATTCTGGGCAATCATTGGTCGAAATATAATGTTTATAAATTGTTAAAATACGGCAGGTGATGTGCATAGTAAAGGGTTTTCCAATAACGACTTGACAACTTTTTTTTTAAATAAAACGCAAACCATTTGAGATATCTCGAAAATTTTATTATTGGGTCAAAGTACAATCAAAACATTTATGTATAAAATTCGACATCGTTCATATTTTATCACGGAAACGTTTGCAAGTGTCGATTCGTTGAACCCAATTTTCGATTACTCGGCCACACATTTCGACCGAAACGGCCGGTATCTCTCGTTCAATATTGGCTCTGAGCTCCTCTAACGACGCCGGCTTGTTGGCATAGACAAATTATTTAACGTAGCCCCATAAAAAAAAGTCTAGAGATGTTAAATCACACGATCTAGGCGGCTAATCGGCAAGACCATTTCTGGATATAACACGTTCATCGAATTTAGATTTCAATAAGTCGTTTGTTAGACCCGCTGTGTGGCATATCGCACCGTTTTGTTGAAACCACATATCATTAATGTCTAGGTCATGCAATTGACCAAAGAAATAACTTTGCAACATGTCTCTGTAGCAGCGAATCGACTATTTTGGTTCATTTGCGACGGACGCTTGAACGGCAGCAATATTCTCGGCACTTCGACCAACCCGTTGTCTCACTGGCACGGGAACATCCGACAGCGAATATTTAAACTCAAATGTTTTCACTAGATTATGAATTGCGTATCTACTGGGACGGTGATTAGGACCAAAAATTGGGATTAACGCTCTTGAAGTTGCAGTCACCGACTTGTAGTAAATTTTAATTATTTGTAAACGTTGTTCATTCGTGTACTTCATCATGATGAAAATGTTATCTTTACTGAATATTTTGACACTGACAGTTTGGTTATTGGTTTAAGGGTGCGTTCACAGTGAATGTTCAAAGTTGTCAAGTCCTTATTGGAAAACCCTTTACAAATGGTACACGGGTTAATTCGTAATCTCCATTAGGAATTATAAAAGCAGTATATTTTTTGCTTTCTCCGGCCATCTTCACATGAAAAACCATTTTCTAAGTCAACTGTGGTAAAGACTTTGGTATCGAATCGGTCATCTATTAGAGGCAGGCGACATCTATCCATTATGATTTCCTTATTCAGTCGCTTGTAATCGACGCACAACCGTTTTGTATTATTTTTCTTTTTTACAAGGACCACCGGACTTCCATAATCAGATATACTCATTCGAATGATTCCTTTATCTAGTCACTCATTAACCTGCTTCTCGACTTCAACTGTCTCTGTGGGTGCAGAGTGTTTCTGATTTCAAAAATAACTTCAACTGGATCTGGATATTTTAGGTTTCTAGCCCTGGGCTTTTCAGCTCCATTGTCTTCATTTTCGTTTACAATGAAACATTCGCAGGAATTTAGAATTTTCTCTAAAACCATAATGTTGATTCCAACCACAATTTTAGTACCTATTAAAACGTCTTTGCCAATAATCATCTGCATTTTCATAGCTCAATTTGGACAACATTGAATTGTATAAATCTCCATCGATAGTCAATGATCCTTGGAAAATCCGATTGCTTTCGTTCATTCCAGACTAGTTTATAGTAGTCATAGTTAGGATTGGAGAACCCATAGCGATGTATTCATCTTGACGTAAAAGTGTCCCGTCACTTCCAGTGTCTATTAATGCGTGAATATTACAATCGTTTATCCTTATAGTTCTTCGTTAAATGTTTACAAGCCGCGCCATTACTTTGACCACCCTTCTTTTTACATTCGGGAGCTTTATGCCTTCATGCATTTAAAACACTACACACTACCAGTTATACCATCTTCCTCTAAAACTATGATTACTACTGGATGTAGATGTACTCGGGACACCCATGAGAGAGATCTCTGCTTATAGATTGCGTAGTTTTACAACTTTATTTTAAAATCCTTTATTGACGTAGCACCATAGAGTATAATTTTATTCACTTCTATATTTACTGGATAATAGCTTGCTAATTAACATTTCCCGCTGAGCCTATTTTTTTCATCACGAAAAAATATTCTTGGTATGATTCCTCTTTGTTTTTCTTTCGCGATGTCAATATTTTATGAATTTCGGCGCTATTAATTGAAACATAAAATTCGTCTTTCAAAAAGTGTTTCAACTTTTTCAATATCCGGTCTAGACCTAACGGCTAGTTTTGCAAGGCCGACAAGAGCCTTGAAAATTGCAACTTCTTCTATCCAAGCTTCAACGCGAAACGAATTAACATCGCCACTAAATTCGGTATCATGATTCCTTTCCGAAGATCGGATCACCCGATGTTCTTTTATTATGCTTTCACATAGTGTGGTACTTTACCGTATAGACGGAACAATTGTAAATACAAATTTGTTAACAACACTTTTTAAACGTGGTTTAAAACTTTTTTTAACCATTCTCTGTAATACGCGATGGTTAAGCCCCCACTTGATGGATCTGGATCAAGACCTAAATTCACCAAAAATTCAATAACACGACGTTTAGAACGTCGTACAAATGGAACAGTAACAACTTTTATTTTTAATGACTTTTATTACAAACAATATTACACTACTTAATTCTGTCTTGATCGACAATCTGATGACTACTGACCTTTCCGATTCCGGCATAATCGTTTGTTTACCTTTTTATATCTCTTAAATACTGATCATATTACTCTTCTCTTTTGTTCGATGTTTTCATGTATTCATTATACACTACAATTGAGACCAACCATTTGTAGATATACAAACCGTTAGGAGAAAATTCGAGCTTAATATAAGTGGGATAGAAAGACAAAAAAAATGGATTTTTCATACAAATCATGTGAAAAGTTATGTTTTTTAATATCGTTTTTCTTAAAAGAAAAATCTTACAAAAATGAATTTTGATTTCTACGTTATCAAGAAGAATAATTGATACCTATATGATTTGAAAATCAATTAATAAAATTTTGTTTATAAATATTTAATTAATGTTTTCTAAAACCTCTTTATTTACAAACACATCTTTACACCACATGACGTCACACCTTTCGTTCATGTTTTTTTTATAATAAAAAAAATTTCGATAAATAGCAAAGAGTTTAAACTAAACAGGAGAAACAAACTTTTCTTCTTACACGTAAAAAAACCATTTTGTTTTTATTGTTGTTAAAGAGTGGCTTTGCGTAGCTTGTTTATTTCCGGTCTATTGTATTTTAAAGTCTTTGATAAATAGTTAGTAAAATCTTACGCTGTATCACAGAATTCTGTACTTAAAAGCAAAAGTCGCTTAAGTGACTTTAAGCGGTTTTAATGAATTTCGCATAAATAATTAAATTTGTTCACTATTTAAATTGTATCAAATTTTGGTAAAAATCGCTTAAAAAATAAAAAAGTTATGAGGTAATATATAAAATACTCTCAATGTATTTCCATTTGATTTTAAAACTTTAACCTTCATTTTCTCAAAACTACTAAAATGCAGATAAGCGATTTTTGCTTTTTAGTACAGATATATAAACAGAACAATATCTTCTATTTAATCCTAAGTTTGTGACCAAATATTTAAAATATGATTTAGAAGAGATAGAAAAACAATTTTGTATGGAATCAATGAAACAAAACAAAAATACAAAAATGTTTGTACCCACCTCTTTGTTTTGATCAATAGAAATCAGGACAATTTTAAAAGGAAAGGGAAATCATTACACTTTGTAATGTGTTTAAAAGAGATAGACGTTCATAAATAATTTTTGATTTTGGTCTAGTTAGTTTTGCGAAACTTTAAAATCAAATCAAAAAATAAACAAAGGACCACTTATGTTTTTTGATGACGAGATACAAAATTATACAAATAAAAGTGAAATGATACATAAACACATACACAACCTTATTCAAGTTTTGTTTTTGTCTTTATTATTTGTTTGATATGATTTGGTATCCCGTTATCGAAAACAATAAGAGGTCCTTTGTTTATTTTTTGATTTGATTTTAAAGTTTCGCAAAGCTAACTAGACCCAAATCAAAAATTATTTATGAACGTCTATCTCTTTTAAACACATTACAAAGTGTAAAGATTTCCCTTTCCTTTTAAAATTGTACTGATTTTTATTGATCAAAACAAAGAGGTGGGTACAAACATTTTTGTATTTTTGTTTTGTTTCATTGATTCCATACAAAATTGTTTTTCTATCTCTTCTAAAAAATATTTTAAATATTTGTTCACAAACTTAGGATTAAAGCGCAATAGAAGATATTGTTCTGTTTATATATATTCTGTGGCTGTATACTGTATTTTTCACATAGCCGTACAAAAAAAAAAAAGTAAATTTGTACAAATTTATTTTAATTATATTTATCAAATTACTAAATTTAAGTTATTGGTTTTAAAATATGTTATACTCAAAGGTTGGATTTAAATTTAAACCTAATAATATTTTCTGCTACGAGTAAAATACTCATTCTTAAAATTTTAATCAAAAATGTTCAATTTTACACGGGTTCTTATGGGAAATCGTAAAATGTATCCCCCTCAAATTAAGCTTCTTTTAAAATTGGTCTGAACCTGACGGCTTGTATATTTATCTTTTTTTTTTTTTTTTTTTTTTTTTCGTCCCTGCCCAAAAGCGGCTAGCACTACGACCTAAAAGATCTTTTGTGCTGTTGGGTACTGTTACTCCAGGAGCTTCTCCACCTCTCTAATAAAGGCGAGAATGCTGTTTATAGAGGCCAATTTACATTTCTCCGGGGTCAGATACCTCTCTTCAAAATGAATCCACCTCCGTGTGCACAGAGCAACACACTCACATAGTATGTGTTCTGCGGTTTCTGTCTCTTCCAAACAGAGTCGGCACTCCGTCTCTGTGGACAGGTTCATTTTGTTCAAATGATATCTCAGGTTACAGTGACCTGAGAGAAAACTCACAAGTTTCCTAATATTTCCTTTGCTGAAATTGATCGCCAAATTTTTGTGGTGAAATGGTCTGATCAAAGATTTGGCTTGTCTAAGGCCGGGAATACAGTTCCAATAAGTCAAGCACTGTATTTTCTCCCATTTACTGATTGTGTAGGTTGCAGAAGCCCACGGGATACCACAAAAAGGCTCAGGGCCAATGAGTGTAGTCGACGAGCCTGCCCGTGCAAGTTCGTCGGCTATCTCATTTCCAGTGATGCCCATGTGACCAGGCACCCACCACAACCTTACTTTGTTTTGACAAGAGAGAGATTGTAGCAGTTTATAACAACTTTGAACCAACTTGGAAACCAAGCAGTTAGAAGCCAATGCTTTCAGTGCTGCTTGGCTGTCAGACAAAATGTGGATGGATGCGCCTTTAAGACCTTTGGTCATAATAATAGAGGCGCAGATTTCGATGGCGTGAATTTTGGCTAGAAAAACACTGGGGTAAGTACCCAGTGATTTCGATATTTTGTGATTGGGTCCAAAGACACCAATGCCGACTCCACTATCCATTTTTGATCCATCAGTGTACCAGACTAGGCTGTTAGGTTCCATCTGCGGTAACCCAGTATCCCAGTCTGTTCTATCGGGGATTGTTACCACGAAATTCCTGCCAAAGCAGAGTTCTTTCGGCATAACGTCCGGGACACTAAAGAACATATTCAGGTCTGGAAGTTCATTCAAAATGTCCAGGTGACCCATATGGTCATCATGACTGTATTGATTCGCGAGCTTCAATCTAGCTGCACAGGTAGCAGCTGATTTTTTGACGTGGATATGAAGTGGAGTGAGCCCGATGAGAGCTTCCATTGCCGCCGTAGGGCAGGTGCGCATAGCACCTGTAATTCCGAGACATGCTAGTCTCTGTAATGAGGTCAGCTTGTTCATAATAACTTTTTGCTGTACCTTAGGCCACCAAACTATTGCCCCATATGTTACAATTGGCCTCACTATCATGATGTACATCCAGTAAATCATTTTTGAGTTCAGGCCCCAGGTCCTGCCGAACATACGCCGGCAGGCCCACATGGCCCTGGCCGCGCGTTCGGTAGTTGAAGTAATATGAGAGTTCCAAGTTAGTTTCTTATCTAGGACAACACCCAGATATTTGACTTCATTGGAGTATCCGATATTTATATTATTAAGACTAATTGAACCAAGGTTCAAATTACGTCTTTTGGTGAAGGGCACCAGGACTGTTTTGCTAGGGTTAATCGAAAGGCCCTCCGCAGTGCACCAATTCGAAATAACAAGCAAAGCCTGTTGCATGCTGGCGGACATCGTACGTTCATGCCCTCCAGAGACTATGATAACCAAATCGTCCGCATAACCAATGGCATCGTACCCAAGTAGATGTAAATTATCAAGCAACTCGTCGATCACGAGTGACCACAGCAAAGGGGACAGGACACCGCCCTGCGGACACCCTCTTGCTGCCGCAATCGTGACTGACTCATTACCTAATTTAGATGTAATCTTCCTACTAACCAACATGGAACTAATCCAGTGGTTAGTCGGATCGTCAATACCTCTACGCTTGATTGCCCTAGCAATTGAGTCGTATCCAGTATTGTCAAAAGCTCCCTCAATATCCAGAAATGCACACAGAGCAATTTCTTTCGAGCGATAGGCTGCTTCAATCTTGGTGACAAGTAGATGCAGCGCACCCTCTGTGGATTTGCCTTTCCTATAGGCGAATTGATTTGGATTTAGAGGTCTGGTTGCCGTTAACCAGTCTCTGATATGAAGATCTATAAGTCGTTCCATGGTTTTAAGAATAAACGATGTAAGACTGATAGGTCGAAAGGACTTAGGAAGTTCACATGGCCGATTGCCAGGCTTTGGGATAAAAACCACGTTTACTTGACTCCAAGCCTGTGGTATGTGACCCCAATTGAAGCTAGTTCTAAACAAGGCCACCAGAGCAGGGGTAATCAAGTCCAGGCCCCTTTGAAGGAGGGCTGGGAAGATTCCATCCCCTCCTGGAGCCTTGAAAGGCTGAAAAGAGTTAATGGCCCATTTGACTTTATCCGGAGTAAAAAGCTTACCGGATAAACTATTAACCCAACCCATATTTACACCCATGTGTGTACCAGATATGGAGTTAGTGATTGTATTTGTGTCGCAAACAGTGCAGCCCGGAAAGTGCACTTGAAGCAGGGTTTCGAGCGACTCTTTGCGACCTGATGTATAACTACCATCGGATTTCAGAAGAAGCCCAATCCCGTTGGACTGATCTTTAGCTAGAACTTTATGGAGTCGAGCAGCTGTAGGTATATCCTCGATATTTCCACAGTTTTTCCTCCACGTGAGGCGTTTGGAACGCCTTAGTTCTGTGTTGTAACTGGTTAGGGCTTGCCTATATTCATTCCACTCATTGGAATGCTTTGCCCTATTAAATAATTTCCTAACCTTCTTACGAAGTTTAGCCAGCTGTTCGTTCCACCATGGAACTTTGCGATTAACCACAACGTTACGCACCACACAGCTGCTTTCGTAGGAAGATAGGAGCACGTCATTAAGCAGACCAGCTGCGGTTTCTAGGTCACTAATTGAACTCAAAGATGTTGGCAGCATGTCTGCTTTGATAAATAAAATATCCCTATATGTTTCCCAATTTGTAAAACAAGGGATACGACGCTCTGTTGCCTGTATGATCACTCCCGGTATATCGAACCTGATGTGCATGTGGTCCGACAGAGAAGCTTCGCTTGAAACATGCCAGTTTGCAACAGAGTTGGAAATAAACTGACTTGACAAAGTGAGGTCCAACACCTCTCGCCGAGTCGAGTTTATGAAAGTGGGGTTCGAACCTTTATTTAAAATGTCTATGTGACTACTCATAAGATAATTTAAAAGGGACTCACCTCTGCCATTTGTATCACTGATTTAAGAATGCTTTGATTGGGAAACAACAAGTTTCATTCCTACATACATGCTTATATTTTATTATTTGTTATAAACTTCACATCCATGATATTTACGTATTTTTTAAAGCCCGGGTACACGGGTAACCCAGGTATTAAAATAAACAATACTCGACTACTCGGCCACTTTGAAATTCGAGTAATTTGGATACCCTACAAATATGTATTTGTTTCATATATTGTATATACACTTGATCTAAATTTGTAGAAACTCAATTTTTCTGAACATTGCCGATAATAACATTGCGAGATTCATTTAAACATTTATTTATAGACCTAAAATAAAATCGCATACGTTTGTAATAAGTTTAAAAGTTTTAGGGAGATTTTATAAAGTTCCATTTAAATACCTTCTTCCCATAAATTTTGTCAATACACAAATTATAATAGTTGTTATCCCATTTTAACAAACTCATTCTTAAAGAAAATTTCCTGCTAAACACAATAACTTTAAATAATCTATACTATGTAAAGAAAATTGGTTAACTGGAAAATTCTAATATCTTAGATTTAGTTTTCATTATAAACAAAAACAACAAAAAATAGTTTCCAGCATTTTTCAAACTATAAACTAACTCTTCTACATACAATACCCTGCATTACAAAATGTTCAATTTTTCATTTGAGAAAAATATTTTCTTTTTTTGTTTTTGTTTGTGTCTTTTGTGAAATAAATTTTCCATGCGGTTTTTCTTTAGATTATATAGTTTTTCTCGTTATTGTTGTTGTTGGTAACTAGTTGGTAGGAATGAAAATAATTTTCTGTGCTTGTTAAAAACGGAAAAAGAAAAAGAAAAATTGGAAAAGCATAAATCGATTATTTTAATTATTTTTTTTATTTCTAGTTCTCTGTTTATGTATGTAGAAGAGAAAAATAATTATTTTTAATTAATTTTCTATTTTCTTGTTATTTATAATATATAGTTGTATATAAACAGTTTTTCCAATTTTCAATACTTGTGTGTTTATCAATCAATGTGACAAATTCAGTTTAAAACAATAAATAATTACTAAATATAAAACTGCCCCTCATGCCCCTCAATTTAATTATTATTATTACTATACAGGGTAACCCTTAATCATCTTGTTTTTTCTACTACCCTTTCCCGCACGTAACTCACAATCTTATTATAAAAAAAAAATTAAACTTCTTAACTTAATTAAAATTAATTAAAATAAATAAATTGTAATTCAATGATAACACATTAAACAGAAAAAAAAAATAAAAATTTAACCCTTATTCACCATTTCCATACGGAAATATAGTAGCAACGTACTACAGGGATGGAGACGAAGGTTTTGTAAAAAAAAAAATGATTTGTTTGATTTAGGTGTGTATAATTTACCTAATAAAACTAATTTTTTATTTTATTTTGCTCTTTATGTATTACTTAGTGTACCCGGAGAAAGCTTACCTCTTTTTGCTTACAAAAAAAAAAAAAAAAAATAAACAACATCTTGTGTGCAATATTGTTGTTCCTCCTAGATGATGAGTAAACTCCACCTTAATTAGTTTATATACATTTTTTATTCTACTATCGAGAAAAATGTCAAATCGTGATTTATGTACTTTCTGTATCACCTACGCTAAAGTAGAGCATGCTCGTCTTTACAAATAAGGTAGCATATTAAAAAGTATATAACGAAGAAAATAAAACTTTTTTGTTTTTGTATTTTCCTCTTGTCTATTTTTCATTTTATTTACTTATTATTTTTAATTGAAAGAAACAGAATTTAAAAAATAAATAATTATTAAAATATTTTGTTTTCAAAAGATACATAAAAATGTTCATCATTTTTATACCAACCGTCAACCTGAAAATTTATTAGGATTTGGGGGAGGGGTGGAGCGATCCGAGGCAAGGGAAAAAACTAGTTTTTTTTCGTAACAAAAATAAATAAATAATTTAATTAATTAAACAATTAGTCAAGGATTGCAGTTATAATGGTGGTGGTATAAATGAGATGAAATATATTGGAATGAGTTTTTATTATAAGTTTCACCTGATTATATGACGGCGGAGGTGGCGACGGCGGAATTTATGTAGGTTGCGCGAGAGAATGAGTGTTCTTTTTTTGTAAATAATGTAATATAATGCTGATGGTATAAAAGCTGTATTAAATCAAGTACTGCCGCGCCGCCGCCCACCTTTAACCTTATAATGGAATGAGCAGAGAACGATTTAATCACCAACAAAAAAAATGCGAGTGAAATTGATTTTCCACCAACAAACAATGAAGAATATTTAAAAGAAAATGATTGATTTTAGGAAAGTGGATTAAAGACAACAACAAAATTTATATAGATATTTAAACGTATAAACATGAAATTGAATTATTTTAGAAAAAATTTCCCATTTTCATTTTTTTTTCGAAACAATATAAATCAATTATTTTTAATCAGGGTTGAAATTATTGGGAACATTTATTTCTTCTACTTTATTACACACCGTACAATTTTGGATTGGTATGTAACGGACTTTGTGTGGAACAAGTAAAACAAAAATACTTTGCGAGTTGCCATAGACATCTTCATAATTATTATTTATCAATGACGTACACTCGCAAAAAAAAAAAAAAAAATTTAATATAATATTTCAATTTCATTCAATTTAGCAATCAACAATCCTTAACGTAATATTTCTCTTAAAGAATATAAATTCGTATTGTGCTGTGCTCGTATCTTATGTAGATAACTTGTCTTCGTTCCTAAATATAGATGAGTGAGTATATACGTACGTACAAAAAATATTGATTTCCATACATGATATTAAAATGACATGAGTTTAAATTTGTAATCTAATAATATCTCGAGAGATAACACAACAAAAAATACAAAAAAAAAAAACGGAAAAAAGCTTGAGAAAGGGTTTTTGGGTTGTGTATGTTCAACATTCACAAAATGTACGTACATTTACAGAAGATGTGGAATGTGACGATGGGGACATATTTTTTTTTCTTTTATAAATGAAAAATGGTATGACAAGAAAATAGTTTTTTGTGTTCAAGAATTGAAAAATGATGTGTGTACATTTTCCATTGAATGAAAGTGAAAAAATTAATTTTATTTTCGTTTTTTTTGTACAAATAATCATTATCAGATCATTCTCAATCCTTTTCGAGCTAACAAAACGAGATAACAAAACAAGGTGTTTCATACTTGAGCTTTTTAGTTTTTTTTATATAAGTTACGGTAATCATTTAATTGCGTCATAAAAGGAATGATTTTGACAACAAGAAAATATAAATTGAACACAATGTTTTTGCGCAAAATAGGTGAAAACTTAAATTTGTGGTGCACTTTAATTTTTATTGGTAACTAATTAGCTAGCTCGTTAGTGAAATTTGAAAGTCAACTCGTGAAAGCTTAATATTTGCAGACCTGTCAACTTGAATTTTAACATACATTTTCGTGGTTGATAAATAAATAAAAACAATTTTGGTAATTTTTATTTAAATACGTTATTTAAATTTTTATTTATTTAAATAATTTAAATTAAAATGGCTCTAGGACAAGTGTATCTAATAAAAAAAAAATAAAAATTCATTGGAAAATAAAGAAAATTTACCTTAGGTTTATAATTAAATTTTATAAAAATTAATAATTTATAAGAATAAAATATTTCATAATTTTTTATCAAATATTAGGTTATGTTTATTTTTAATATTAGTATTTAATAGTATATTATACACCAAGGTTGAGAAGTATGCTATTATACCCCGAACGAGTTTATAAGTAAGCGAGGGCTATAATAGCACTTCTCACGCGTGGTGTATATACTATTTTTTCCACTACTAGTCGTAGAAGGCACACCAACCATTAAGGTTTTTTGTTGATAAGAAAATTAATTTGATAAGGAAAACATTTGCTCTTTAATAATATTAACTATGTCGAAGTAGCCCGAATTGTTTACTGAATTGAAGTAAGCGTAAATTTAAAATGATACTGCTTTTGTTTTGTTATTTGAAGTTTCAATTTTGTTGAGTCAAATAATCATAATCTCCCTATCCATTTAATCGCATTACATCTAGTGTTCATTTTTCATTATTAACTAGTGGTCAATAATAAAATATTATTAACCACTAGCCGAGAAATTTTGTTTCTCAGGCTACTATAGTTTATTATTCAACGAGCATATAATGATAGCTGTTATTCACGAAGATGAAGTTTACCGACACGAGTGAATAACAGCCATTATATGCTAGTAGAATACGATATTTTGTCCACTACCGATAAAAAATTGTGTTTTATTAGCAAATCCTTTAAATAAACCTAAAATAATTTCCGTCGACATTCGGACGTCTCAGTTTAATAATAATGAACATGGCAAGAGACTACTAGATAAAATTTTAAAAATGAAATTTTTATTTGGTAGTAGTGAATAATGGAAGAAGGGACTACTAGATAAACTAATAGTGAATAATGGATATCATTATAATTAAAGAAATAAACGTATAATGAGTATATTATACGTTAGTCGTGGACAAATATTATTTTGAAACTTACTACGATAAAATTGTTTTTGTCTAATACGACTATGAGAAACGTCAAAGTTGTGATGCTTATGACCACCTATTTTGCATGGCTCAGCTAAGAGATTTTTCTTACATAAGAGAATTCTCTTAACTAAGAGAAATTTCTTAGTTAAGACCCCTATGACTGTACCTTAGAATCGCACGGTTAGTTTGTTTAAAAGGTTGGTCATTAAATAAATGTTCACAATTATCACTTGTTTATTTGAAAATGTTCTTTTAAAATCTAGACAGTCTGTATAAATTTAGCAACCTCGGGAAATATTGAAATCTGATTTTGCCAAAAACTACGTAATTCATAGATAACCTGTAAGTTTATAGGGGTTAGAATATTTTACATACCTTTAGGTTAAGATAATACAAAAGGTACATTGTATTACAAAAGAAAAAAAAAATTATTGATGTGTTATGAAAAGTTAAGCCGCCGTATCATGTTAACTTAATAATTAATAAAATAAAAATTCTCATTTTAACTTAGAAAATCACTTAATCATGATTTCAACTTCTTATACACATTATACATTACGTTACGAGCGAACAAGTATTCAAGAAAACAAAAAGATTCTTTCAACTAGAAAAAAAGTAAATTAAATTTTCTATATAAACAATTAACTTTTAACAGTTAAAAACTTTTTTTTTTTGTTTCCAAACCACAAAAATCTCGAGATATAAAAACCACTTGTGCGTTATATATTGTGTGTATTGTGTATAAGATGAAGATGATGTGAAAAAAGGGCACACAGAATGGATTTATCCCATATAATACTCAATATTATATATTTATTTATGTAACTTTCACTTAAATCTTTTTTTTTTTCGGTTTGGTTTACGGTGTTGTAAAGTGGTGGTTAGGTGTTAGGAAAACGAAAATAATAATAATAAGCAATCAAATAGATTAATGATTATTTTGAATGATACAGCAGAATTGATGTAAATTACACATAATTTTCTTTCTATAAAACACTTAATAATTTGTGTTTTATCTGTAAGTGTGTAAGTGTTTCAGTATGTCTGTTTGAGATTATTATAAAATCTTGGAAGATTAGAGGTACCAGAAATGCATCTAAACTAATCTTTTTTCATTAAAAATTGAACCGTCAAAATTTTAAATTCTTAAAATTCTAAATTATACCTTCCATGTTTTTCATTATGCACTCTTAAAATTTTCAGAACTACCCCAAAAATTCGAAGGTTAGTTTCTCTTTTTAGTAAATTGCGGAGTCTCATTTCTTATAATTTACAGAGAAAAAAGGTTAGGCATAGGACGTCGGATTGCATTATTTTGTCAATATTTTAAAATCAAATTAAATATTAGGGATTTAAATCCACGATTTTGAAAGTGATAAGCGCGATTTACATAACTTTTTTTATCTTTGTATATACATATGTATGTCTGCAAGGTTAATGTATCCCCCATGACCCGGAACCATTATTCTGACGGAGTTTGACAAATGTTATTGAATATCTTCTCCAATTAACCAATAAATTTAATTTAAATGTTTCCTTCGGTTGAAAAAGACGGCAAAGACACAATCAAAAACTTAAAATTGTAAATTTAAGCGAATAGCAAAACAGTTCAACACCTAATAATTTGATGCGCCATCGAAGCCCAGAACAACAGCACGATTACGTGTCAATTTATTCTTGTTTTTGCCTGCTATTTAAAATAGAGGACTCCTCTGGAAAAGGTCGTAAAATTTCTTAATTTCTGTCGGCTATAGAACAGCCAGTTCTGTAAAATAAAGAATTCTGAAGTTGACGCGAAACTGACCGGAACAAACCCAAATTAAGTTGCAGTCCCTTTTTTGTTTGTTCCTTGAGAATAATCAAATAAACCCAAAAACTAATTCAAAAATATTATCCAATTAAATAAATATTTCATCAAAATACTATGGAATTTGTACTTTACTTTTTATTCAATTCCACATAAAATGTAAACCGTAATTGAAGAATTCATTCGTGATTAAACTCACGTTATATTAATTTTTTGTGAGAGGATACTACCATAAAACTAACCTACATATTGAAAAAACAGCTTTGTCCAAATGAAGAGGATATAATTCCTCAAAAAAGTTCCATGAAGTTTTAGGCTAGAAAATCGTATCAAAAAGACTATTTAACATTCCTTACCGTTTTTTCTTTTTTTTTCTTTTTTTAACGGGGGTAAAGTGGGGTACATTCGTCACTTTTTTTTTCTAACCTCTGTAAAAACAAAAATGAGAACATTTTTGAATGGTTTTATACGGTAGCTGATAATGCTATATGTTAGGAACAGTTCTAATTTATTAATAGTTTCCCCATTGAAATTAAAGTCTTTAGTTTTTAAATTTTCCTTGAAGGATTCAATAAGATGAATGTACCCCAGTGCTGGGGTACTTTCGTCATTCGCTGGGGTACTTTAGTCGCTTACTTTAAATACTCTGCAAAATTTATAAATCTTAAAGAAATTAGTTTTTCAAAAGGAGTTTAACTATTTTTAATTCAATCGTTCATAAGTTGTTTAATAAAAAGCTAATTATAAGCATACGGAAATACCACGCTTTATTTAATATCTATAAAGGTCTCAAAATTCAGTGTCAGTCTCATAGGTATATTACCTTTTTTTAACAAAAAATAACATTAAATAATACATAAAACAACATAACAAAAATTACAAACATATGCATCAAATTAAAATAAAATTATCGTAAATTGTATTTTGTCAAGTCAATTTTAAAGTTGAATTTTGTGGCAGAACGTGATGTGCCTGATCGGGCAACTTCATTACAATGTTACTTCGTAAAATGTAAGATTTGTCTTCGTGGTCAGGCTCATAAAAGTAACTGCTGAAGCATTGCTTTTTCAAAAGTTTTACAACATAGCTTTCGTTTTTTTCAGCTTCAATAATTTGTGCAGCGTAAAATATATGTTTCGATTTTACAGTAAATCTAACGAGCACGTAGTCTCCCTCTACCAAAACATCTGAATCAATCAGAAGCATTTCTGTTTCTTCATTCGAGCTCTCTTCGTTTGTAGATAAGGATAAGGATTGCCCGGATTCTTCATATGGTACATCTGATTCGTCTTCAGAGGAAGAAAACGTTACGACTTTTTTAACATCTTGTTTTTTGCCAATTTTCTTATTTAGCATGTCGACGCGATTTTTCGAATTCGTTGCATTTACTTTGTTGCCATATCCGAGATTTTCCACATTTCTTTGTCAAATTTATTTTCTTAAAAATACGCGCAATTGGGCGTATTTGTTCTGGAGTCAATAATTAAATTGTTTTATTGTTCTGGTTATTATTTTTGATAGGATTTTCAATTTCCTCTGTATTGTGATTTTCAAGCAAACCCTCAAATGTACTGATTTCGGGCAAAACTTCAACTAAAGTAGCCGGCTCCCCTTCATTTAAATTCTCTTTAACTATAAAATCTTCATCCTTAAATATCATCGTATTAATTGGGAAAATTCCTGTACTATTGAAGCTTTTTATTATGTTTTCCGGAGAAAATGCTTTTAGAAACGGATTTTTTGTAAGAAGCGCAATGTCGTATATGTTAATGACTTTACTAGGATTATTGCTCAGAAAATCATTAAAAGAAGTTCTGCAATATTTTTTTAATGGACCATAAACTGATACATCCAATGGTTGGAGTGTGAGCTATGATTGATGAGTTGGTGTGATTTTTGATGTGCATCAATATGTTTATAAATATTTCGGCGGTTATCCATCCACTTTTTGAGTTAAAGGCAACTGATCCCACAATTCCTCCAACCATAAACCGTTCCGTGTATCTAACTCTAGGAAATATATACACAAGGGCAATATGGTTACCAGCAGCATTTATTATTCCGACAATAGTGACTAAAGATCCGCGTTCTGCTGAAACTGCCTGCGAAACATTACGCTGTCCTTTTTGTGCAATAACCTAATAATTATATAAGAATATTTAGAAAGTTGTTATTCCTATCAACAACAAAATTATATATTCGTACCTTTGGTGGATCTAAAAGAGTCGTGATTCCTGTTTCATCTAAATTATAAATATTTTGTGGAGCAAAAGAATATTTTTTCTGCACTGCCTTTAAATATTCAAAAAATTCGTTAACCGACACCTTTTTAAATCCAGTTAACCTAGATAAGCTGGTTTTTTCCGGTTTCCTTAATGCAAGAGATGGATTTCGCTTTAAAAAACCATAGAGCCAATCTACACCAGCTTTCTTTTTGGCGTCCCATGCTGGTGGATATATAATATTATTTATTTTCGCATAACTATAGGCAAATTGCCTGGCGGAATCATATGTTAATCTGTACTGTAGTTTGAAACACTTTTGCATATACGCAGCAAAATCATCTTCTTGCGATTTCGAAAAAGTTTGCTTTCCAGTGTATTTCGACTGGAAATAATCTCCGTTTGACTCACAATCACTACTATTACCTGAATCTGAGACAGTATCCAGTGCAAGTGGATCCATCATAGCTATTTTTTTCTTTAGCCTACTATTTAATGTCTTTTTATATTATATTTAACTAAGGCGCTCGTTGGAGTTTCAATTCTCTTTAATATATCTAATATAAGTATAATGGATTTTAATATATATAATATAAGTATGATGGTTTGTTAGTTAATCGAAAGCTGGCAGGATTGAAGAAATAAAGGTGAATTTGAAATGTGTACCCATCAGAGTTTCTGACGTTCCATACCAAATATAATGAACCTCGCTTGAACCGTTTCCAAATTCAATAACCACCACTATTTGAGCCGTTTTTAGAGAATTCGAAAACAAATGTTCCACCCACGGTTGAATCATGTAAAGTGCAGACTAGATGGATTGGAGAGTGTTTCATTCCCGAACATTCGATTTGTTTTTTCTGGGGCTTTCAACGATGATTCCATACATGTACATAAGTATACTCAATAGGTATCTAATATCTATATAATAAAAGGATTCCGTCACTTAATTCTTTGAAATTTATTTAGAAATATCCGAAGGGGTCGGTACCTCAAAATCCAAGAAAACCTGACATTGAGTTTCCATCAGTGGAGAAGAAATACAACCCCTAAATTTTAAATATTTTAAATTTTTTGTTTTGTTGTGTTTTCTATTAAATTTATTTCTTACTTACATACGCATAAATCATAAAAACCCAATTGAATTAACATAAATTCTAAATTTTATGTATTTTTAAACTGCATCGATTCCTTATACATACGTATACAAATCCGTCCCACACAACATTCGATTTAAAATTAAAAAAGGAATAACTGTGATATACCCCAAAGGAAATTTTCAAAGTCAACCAACAATTCAACCAAATATAATACAATGATAATGGTAATGTAATCATAACATTATGCGATAAGAAAAATGAATTTTGATATTAAGAAGAGGAAGAAAAGCTGGAAAAATTGTTAAAAACTGTTAGTTTTTTTTTTTTGATCTTTTACTATACACAGATAAATGTATTTTAAATGGTAACATACACAATATGTACACATATGTATCTCTCCTCTATAATAATATGTGTTTGATATCATGTTCATTCTATTATTTTGTTGTCATCTTTCTTGACATGTTTTGTTGTGTCTACATATAATGAATAAGAAGAAGAAAATATCTGAGGAAATTTGTAAGGATTTCCTTTCCTATTTTCCGTATAACTTGAATACCGTACACAATCATGTATCGTTTCATAAACATTCTCAAAAGAGAATCGTCTGTGTGGAAAACTTTGGGTAACAATTTAATTAATTTTTTTATTTAGATTTTTCAATTCTACGATACAAATATATTCATCGTTTAGTAAACGAATTGAGGTAATTTTGGGAATATTATAAATGTCAGTTTTGGCAAAATAAAAATTTCCAATTGTAATGCTATTTTAATTATATTGGGTTGTCATTTTGATTGACTCAAATCGAGTCGAAATATGTATTTGTGTGTATGTGCTTGGAATTGGGTTCTTTATTTTATATATATATATATATATATATATATATATATATATATATATATATATATATATATATATATATATATTAGACTATGTAGGTGAAAGGTTGCATTCGATCGAAACCGGAAATTGATTTGACAAGTAATTTCCAAAAATGTATGTGAGAAAGGACTGACAGACTAAAACAGTTGAATTTATTAAACCTACAGTATATAACAATTAATTTGCTTCGATTATATGGAATAAGGGTAGCACCAATATTAAATCATTTCATAAGAATGAAGACTTTAAGCATTTTAGTAGACTGGAATTCTTTGAAACATTTTACTGACGATATTATCTGAGAGTAAATTTTTGAGATGGTTGATCCATTTCGTTAGATTGTTGGACTTTGTTTGGGAATAATAATTCGCCTACTTGAAGTAAAAATAACAAAGATCTAGGACAGAACAAAGCGATCCTAAATCGTAAAGTGTGATGCAAATTAGCATAGAAACCAAGCATACATTTTAGATAAAAAAAAAACTCAATAAAGAATTTTATTAAAAAACAAAAAAAAAGTTGAATGTAACGAAATTGGGTGTAAAATAATTTCGAGCATGAAACCAAATTAAAAATCTCGATATATTAGAGAAAATCTTATTATTGTGGTATGTATTTGAGGTATGTACTTATAAAAAATTAAAAAGTTGTTTATATATTTTTAAATCAAAATAAATAATCCTTTATATTTTTTAACAAATAGAAGTTATGCGAGCAAAATTTCCATTTCTATTTCTATTCCAGCTACCAAAGAAGACGCTACATACATACATAGGTATATAATTTAAGAATACGGTTGGTTTACGAGTATTTGTGATTACTTATTTTAAACCAGAAATGCTACCTGTGCTAAAGTTTGCTAAATTAATTAAATAAATTTGGTGAGGAGCATTTTCTGTCTATTTAAGGTAAACATATGTCTCAGTTGTCTTTGTAATTTCATATCATAAAGGTTGATTTACAAATGCGACTTGTGACGTGAACTTAAAGCCTATCAGAGACATGAACCAATTTTATCATATTCGTGACGGTTCATGCGTACACATAAAAATTTTGTGAAATTAGGGCATTCAATTTCAGGCCAAAAAGCAATTCTGGAATTTACCAATTTGAATGTTTTCGATTCCGGAACTCTGGAATCAAATCTGGAATTTATTTGTTTTAAATACATAATCTCAATTTCTCTTATTTCGTTTTAAATATTTGATATTTTTATAATTATTGCTCATATGTATGAACGATACTAAATCGTAGTTACGAATAGGATATACACAATTTTAAGAATTAAAAAACTTTTTAGAATTTATATAGTTCTAGAATTTGTAGTAATTATTATTAATTCTTTAAATTTAAAAATTCTTTAAACGCTATAAATTATATCAACCCTTAACAATCCAATAAGTTTCTTAAATTTTATAAATTCTGTAAATTCTACCAATCCTATAAATTTTGTGAATTTGAAAAATTTTATAAATCCAATAAATTCTATAAATTTTATAACTTCTACAAATTTTATAAGTTTTAATATGTCTATAAACTCTATAAATTTTTACAATTCTATTAATTCTATAAGTCCTCTAAATTGTGCATGTTCTATAAATTCTATAAATATTGTTTAAAAATTCTATAAATATAAGCTTCATAAATTCTATAAATTTTAAGTTTACAAATTCTATAAATTTTATAGATTCTATGGGTTCTATAAATTGTTTCAAGTCTGTCAGTTCTATAAATTCTACAAACCCAAATTTAATAAATATTTAACCGAAGTGAAGTTCTTAGCAAATAACAAATAATATAGTAGTGTGAGTAAATTAAATAGTATAGATTTAGGCGATTTTTGTGTCGTCGAACAAACGATTGAAGTGACTAAATTTATTCAACAAAAATCAAAAGTCCCAAAGTCAAATGGTTTTTGTCGAATGTTCGTAGTATGCACTTGATGTAAGAATTATGAAATGGTCGCGGAACCTGGGGTCGGCCATATAAATAACAAGCAATATTTGCATCAAATGTTGTACGATATTCCCTCGACGAAATTTGTTCAACAAAAATCAAAATAATAGATAATTCTTCTTACATCAAGTACATACTGAGGACAAATCTTGTTTGGTTTCTTTATTGAACAAAAATCGTCACTGAATTGGATTATAATGTTACGTAATGTTTTTCTTAACCCACATTCAGGCATATAATTTGTATTACGTGTACATATAAATACTTATACGTAATAAGTATTATAAATACTTATTTAGATGCGAGACATTTGTTATTTTTTTTTTTTTTTGCTATGTTCTTCACAGGCATAATATATAAGATTTTAAAAATTCCATCAATTCAGTAAATTTAATAAACTCCAGAAATTCTATAAATTTTATGAATTCTTTAAATTTTATAGACTCCAAGGGTTCTATAAATTGTTTAAGTCTGTCAGTTCTATAACTTCTAAAAACTCAAATTTGACTTATTTTAAAAATTCCTTAATTTCTATAAATTCGATAAATTATACAAATTTTAGTAGTTCTAAAAATTCTTTAATTATTGTAAATTTTATAAATTCAATAAATGCTTTGAATTCTATAAATCCAATAAATTCTGTAAATCCTATAAACTCTATTAATTCCATTAAAAAATTAGCTAACAAAATTAAATATTTTTTTCAATTTTCAACGGTTTGCTCTCACAAATTTAATTAAAAAGACTAGTAATCACTAATTTTCTTGGCGATAAATCAATAAAGCGATTTTAGGGGATTTTGTAGATACAATGTTACATCGTCACCATCGATATGTTTATTCTTTCCGTTTTAGAAGAGCTGATCAAATTCTTTATTTTTTGTTGAGACAACATTCCTGCAATGAGCATTCGGGACCAAGGACAAGTTTATTGAATTCCGAGCTTTAATTGCTCTCATCAAATTTATAACTGGAATTGGACGACGAGAAGTTTCTAAATTTGTTTTTTGAGTGCGAAACCACGCTTTATATGGGGCTGTATAGTTATTATGTACTAAGTACCTTTTTTCAGTTTAAAAACTAAGAAACAACACAATAGGGATTTGGCAGGTGTATTTTAGAGACGGATATAATTAAATATGTAAATGCATAAGGTAATTTTCAGGAACGAGCAGTTATTGTTTCGTAATCTGTTTATTAGGTGCTATTGACTTCTCTATTTTTGCCCTTGCCAGTCTCTGAAATATTACGTTTACCTTTTTGTTACAATTGAAGAAAATTTTCCTTTTTAGCCTGACTTTGAATTTTCAAATTATTAGATTATTTTATTTCTTATACTAACCATCTCAATAGATTCTTCCTCTGTAAACTGTATTTTTTTCACTACAAGAAAGACTATAACTAATTACAGACAATTATCTTGAAATTACTTAAATTAGTGTGAAAAATAGAAATTTGGTAATTCCGGAATTAGAGTTTTTAATTCCGGAATAATCGAAACCAAAATATCAGCATTCCGAATTCCGGAATTGGATGCACTAAATAAATCATGACGGAAATTTTTTTTTTACACATATTTTGGGAGATTCATTATTAACCAAACCCAATATTAGTAAAACTTTTATTTTTTTCATTTCTGACTATTTTGCCACATTGCGTTTTTGTAAAAACACACTACACAACACAATAATACACCACAACCGGCGGATACTGTCACAAATGTAAATTGTTGTCAAGAAAGAGACACGTTTATTTCCACCTGTCACACGTCGCATGTCGCACATGTAAATCAAGCTTAATTCTTACTTATAGAGAAACAGACAAACAGACACTTTGGAACCTCATTGCAGAAAATTTGAATTCCACTGAACCTTTTATACTTTCGCGGATAACAAAATTATTGGTGGATCTGCTGGGAAAATAATTATTCATATAAAGTTCGAGAATATGAAACACTATGAAGCTTTATATGAGTCAAATATAAATCAAATGATCTTTTACTGGGACTAGGACCGGCCCGGCCCGTAAAGATAAAATTTCTGTTGCAATTCATTGAAAAATCGCATTGCGTATCAAAAATTAACTTTATTTAAATGATACGAAAAAACATGTTTGTTTGACCACTTTTGCAGTTATATCCACAAAAGTGTTAAAAAAATTTGGTACACATTGGCCAAACTATTTTTTAAATACTCATATTAAATATAATTTATTCTATTTATTTTTAATTGCAAGAAAAATAAAATCGCACCAACTGAAAGTGTCCGCGTCTAATTTTTATGCCTCAACAATTTTGTCAAATCGTAAAAATGTTTTGCAAACATAGCAAAACGAATAAAAATTGCACATGCCTCAGCTGTAAAAAAGAAAAAAAAGAAAAAATTGAACGTAAGTTTTTCTCGCCTAGGTTAACTACAAGAAATTTTATATCGAGTTTTTTTTTCGCTCAAATTTGCACTTGGTTCCGAAGATTTTGATCGAATGGATCAACTCAATAATCTTATCTCACTTGTTTTTTTCTATCTTTATAAGTAAAAACATCACGATTTAACTAACCGTTGATTCTCGTATTCCACTAAATGCTGTTTTAAACTTTAAAATCCTATCGTTTAATAATCGATCCGACTAAGTACAACATTTAACCGAAGCACTTAGTCCTGGAATAAAAATTAATTATTGCTGAAAATTCGTAAAGTTTCATGGAGACATACTACTGATGTTTCAAATAATCAGTTTCGAATTAACTCTGGTTTCTACCAAATATGTCATATTTAACCCTTATTTCAACTTAATTTGAAATCATTCGACATGACATTATTTTAAATTGCTTTGATTTCTACCGAATTTCATAATGAATATGTTCTATCTCTTAATTACACTTCTTTGTAAAATATGAAATTAAAAATCGGGAAGAAAAGCAACGACAGAAATCGAGAACCAATTTATGTAATAAAATGGATAAATTGACAAATGAAATATTTATTTCAAAATTAAGTGTTGCCAGATATATTCTTTTAGGAAACAAATGTTTCGAAACTTTTGTTACAAAATCCAAGTACTACTACGAATTATTTATTTTTGGATATACTATATGTATATTTTGGATATTGATTAACTTAGTCTATTCTAACAGTATTTACTTCAATCTGCTAACTTCTAAAATATAATCACTGCATTAGTTGGTTTAAAAGTTCAATTCCGATTTTACTAAGCTCTAATTTGCCTTGGTACTAAGCTATATAAATCTTTGTTAAATTCACATTTGGTTCATCTATTCGGGGCTTTCACTATTTTACTAAATTTATTGCTATGAAGAAGAGAAGATCTGCAGTTTTACGAAATTTTAAATTAAGTTACACACTTCGTAATTTTACTTTAATAATTTTTAAAATTATAATTTTGCGTTTGGTAAACTTTGTATTAAAAATTCATTAATCTTGTTTAAAAGTTCTTTAAAATGTAAACAAAATCAATTTAAGTTTATACCAAGATCTTGTTTTTGATTTGTATTCCCCCAATTTTACATTTTAGGTTTGTTTTATATACTAGTTTAGTATCTTATCTGGAACATTGAGTTTAGTTCCAAAAATACTTCTCGTAATCCAGCACTAAACACTAGTTATTTCCACGCATAATAAACCGGTTGTCTCGTTATATAGAGTAAATTGCTCAAATTGTTTTTTTCCACATCTTTGTCGCTGAATCGTATGTTTGGTTATCGCTGCTTACAGTCGCAAATGGGTTGTAGGGCCATGAATTTCGGTTCAACCAATTGGTTTTTGATATTCTATTATATAAAGATTCCAATGGGAATTCAAATTTGACTTAATTTACAGTAATTTCTGAGTATCACCAAAAACGATGTAATACCGAGACGTCTAATGAATATTTATTTTCAAAAAATTAAAAAACAACAACAATAAATGGAAACTACAGTAGAACTGTAATAACCTTATCTTCTTAATCCCTTTAAATCAGACTCTCTGCTGTTAATTTCTTCTTACCTCTTACTTCTTCTTGATTTGAGTTTGACTTTGAATTGAGTATGCTCTACGAGTATAAAAATTTAAAAAACAAATCTAACAAAAATTCGCATTTCTCACTACTTTTATTTTTGTTTATTTTTTGTATTTACAATTTTTATGTGTGAGTACGTACATCAATTCATACAAAATTTGTGATAGTTTGCAACAAATAAATAAAAAACATTAGGAGATACATATATAGAAAATAAACGATTCTCGTATAGTTTTCTAATAAGTTTTTGTTATTGGTTTTGGATTTGTTAACCTTTATTTAACCTTTTCCCTGCTGAATAAAAAAAAACTACATATTTCGGCTAGAGTTCATATTTTGTATATGAAAATAAAGCGAATTTATGTTACTAACATGGGTGTACATTGCGTTATGAACTATTTGTTGTGCCAAGCTGGGAATTACATTTGATTATGACACTTACTAAATGTGGCATTCTAAATTGAATTTTACATGAAGTTCTGGAATATGGCCAAGTATAATGGAACTTGCCTATTTCTCAACTAATTATGATGAAATTCGGTTTGTGCGTTGGAAATTGGATTCTAAAATGATGTTTGGAAGAAGTTCTGAAACATGGCCAAGTATGATGGAACTGGCCTATTTCTCAACTAATTATGATGAAATTCGGTTTGTGCTTTGGAAATTGGATTCTAAAATGATGTTTGGAAGAAGTTCTGAAACATGGACAAGTATGATGGAACTTACTTATTTCTCAACTAATTATGATGAAATTCGGTTTGTGCGTTGGAAATTGGATTCTAAAATGATGTTTGGAAGAAGTTCTGAAACATGGACAAGTATGATGGAACTTGCCTATTTCTCAACTAATTATGATGAAATTCGGTTTGTGCGTTGGAAATTGGATTCTAAAATGATGTTTGGAAGAAGTTCTGGAATATGGCCAAGTAGGATGGAACTTGGCTATTTCTAAACCGATTATGATGAAATTCGACTTGTACAAATGGGAATGAAATGGGATCTTCAAATGATTTTTAAATGAAGTTCTGGAATATAGCCAAATATGATGTAACTTGTCTATTTCTTAACCGATTTTGATGAAACTTGACACGTGCGATAGAAATGGGATTCTAAAATGATATTTAGATGAAGTTTTGGAATATGGTCAGTTAGGAAGGAACTTGGTTATTCCTCAACTGATTAAGATGAAATTTGACTTGTACGATGGAAATGAGATCTTCAAATCATTTTTAGATGAAGTTCTGGAGTAAGGCTAAGAAGGATGGAACTTGGGTATTTCTTAACCGAGTTCCATGAAATTCTACTTGTATGATGGAAATGGGATCTTCAAATAATTTTTTTGATGAAGTTCTGGAATATTGCCAAGTAGGATGGAACTTGGCTATTTTTTGAACGATTTTGACGAAATTCTACTTATACGACGGAAATGGGATCTTCAAATGATTTTTAGATGAAGTTCTGGAATATGGCCAAGTATGTAGGATGGAACTTGGCTATTTCTTGAACGATATTGACGAAATTCGACTTGTATGATGGAAATGGGATCTTCAAATGATTTTTAGATGAAGTTCTTGAATATGGCCAAGTAGGATAGAAGTTGGCTATTTCTTGAACGATTTTGACGAAATTCGACTTTTACAATGGAAATGGGATCTGCAATTGATTTTTAGATGAAGTTCTGGAATATGGCCAAGTAGGATGGAACTTGGCTGTTTCGTAAACGATTTTGATGAAATTCGACAAGTGCGATAGAAATGGGATTCTAAAATGATATTTAGAAAAAGTTCTGGAATATGGTCAATTAGGAAGGGACTCGGTTATTTCTCAATCGATTATGATAAATTTTTACTTGTGTGTTTACAGAGGAATACCATTTTGTGAACAATTAAAATTGTTGGTTTAGAAATTTGATATGAAGTTTTCCAAGTATGTCAAAGGTGTTAAAGATTTTTTCTATTAGATTGATTATTTACTAGAAGATATTTTTCCGCAATTATTTAAAAAACACTTTTGATTGAAATATAATGTGACTCTAAAGAAATAAAATAAACTTTGTTTGGGGGATTTTACTAACAATTGAGCTAATAAAAAGTAAAATGAGGGGGCATTAGAATAAATATTACCTGTCGCACCGTCGCTCAATTAGCAAAGCTGGTTAGAAACACTTTCTATACAATAAGCATTGAGAAGCATAATGGAGATTGGCTGAAAAGAATCTCTATTTGAATTGCGCAAGAGCCGGTTTGCTTATTTTTAGAATTCTTTTAATATACGAGTACAATTTAAAATTAGTATAGACAAAGCGAGAAAACGCTAGTAATAAAGCAGAAAGGGTTCTAAATATGACGAAATTGACAATTCTGTACTACACCTATTCATGCAGTCATGTTTTTCGGCCATAACACAGCTTTTCGAAATTGTTTTTGTAACACTACACAAGCATCATGAATAACATGAGATAGTATTGGGCGCTTTCAGCTCTACCAACTGTTGGCAACATGTTGACTAAAATAACCCTGTTGTTTTCTGAATGCCCCGATTTATCGAAAATTCCATGGCAATGTTATGTATCGAATGTCATTTTGCCCCTCAGTAAATTTTGAAAACCAACATGTTGCGGGACCTGAAAGCGCCCAATGACACCCATTTCCAAGCCGTTGAAAGCTTACTAAAAGTGATTGTGTTGGAGTCAGTGCTTTAATTTTCCACTTTATTTTTTAAAGCCAACATATCAAAAATTCCTCGATCTCATACTGTTTGAATAATAATTCAAATCGAATCATTTTTGACGCCAAGAACGAAGTGATGATAATTATCTTTAGCAAAAATCATGGAACATATCTAACACCTGATAAAGAAAAGCACATAAGCAGCACGGTTATTGTACAGTTGAAATTGTAATTAAATAAGTATTTTATACAAAAACCGCTAATACTTAAGCAAATTATAATAAGTGATATATGCAAAATGAAAAGTTTTTGATCGAATAGATCCCTTGTTTGATTCATAAATTTATTTTAGAATTATGTTCATTTTACACTTTACAGGGATACTAACTACAGTTTCGTTAATTAGACTACAATTTAAAATGATCATTCGATCAAGAAGCTATAGTAATATTTTTTGACGTTTTCTCTAAATAGGGAAATCCATAAAAACTTAGGAACCTTGCTTTAAAATTAGATTTACCTATACCAGGAGGGATGTGCGTGTGATTTTTATTCCAGAAATGGTGGAAAGATCCCCTGAGGATGTTAGGCTTTACAGATCCATTAGCCGCACATTATTTATTCTGAAAACCAAACCTTACATAAAATACCTGTTCAGTAGATTAGATTCAACGCCTTCACGCGACCTGACATCATAAATTGATGACACACTCCGGAACAAAGAGGTACTATTATGTTCATTCATTGATATTCCACTGGCTTTTGATAATACCAAATTCAAAGTCATTCCGGAACAAGGACAATCATGGGGTATAGACTCGGCCTGATCCTATAAGTAGTTTGCTTCTTTGTAGCATCATTAATAACATGAGATGTTATAATAATTAATAACAAAATGTTTATTAATAACTATTACTCCTATTTTGGTTCTCACCTCACCGAGAAATACTATGCAAATGTGACTAGATTTGTATGAAATTTTTCGGTGAGGTGAGAACCATAATAGGGCTAAGAGTTAAACAAAGTTTATTTTATTTCTTTAGAGTCACATTATATTTCAATCAAAAGTGTATTTTAAATAATTTACTTTTATTTGCGGAAAAATATCTTCTAGTAAATAATCAATCTAATAGAAAAAATCTTTAACACCTTTGACATACTTGCAAAACTTCATATCGAATTTCTAAACCAACAATTTTAATTGTTCACAAAATGGTATTCCTCTGTAAACACACAAGTAAAATTTTATCATAATCGATTGAGAAATAACCGACTCCCTTCCTAATTGACCATATTCCAGAACTTTTTCTAAATATCATTTTAGAACCCCATTTCTATCGCACTTGTCGAATTTCATCAAAATCGTTCAAGAAATATCCAAGTCCAGAACTTCATCTAAAAATCAATTGAAGATCCCATTTCCATCACACAAGTCGAATTTCGTCAAAATCGTTCAAGAAATAGCCAAGTTTCATCCTACTTGGGCATATTCCAGAACTTCATCTAAAAATCATTTGAAGATCCCATTTCCGTCGTATATGTAAGTAGAATTTCGTCAAAATCGTTCAAAAAATAGCGAAGTTCCATCCTACTTAGCCATATTCCAAAACTTCTTCTAAATATCATTTTAGAATCCCATTTTTATCGCACTTGTCGAATTTCATCAAAATCGTTCAAGAAATATCCAAGTTCCATCCTACTTGGCAATATTCCAGAACTCCATCTAAAAATGATTTGAAGATATCATTTCCGTCGTACAAGTAGAATTTTATCATAATCGGTTGAGAAACAACCGAGTTCCTTCCTAATTGACCATATTCCAGAACTTTTTCTAAATATCATTTTAGAATCCCATTTCTTTCGCAATTGTCGAATTTCATCAAAATCGTCCAAGAAAAAGACAAGTTCCATTCTACTTGGCCATATTCAAGAACTTCATCTAAAAATCATTTGAAGGTCCCATTTCCATCATACAAGTCGAATTTCATCAAAATCGTTCAAGAAATAGCCAAGTTCCATCCTACTTGGCCATATTCAAGAACTTCATCTAAAAATCATTTGAAGATCCCATTTCCATCAAACAAGTCGAATATCGTCAAAATCGTTCAAGAAAGAGCCAAGATTCATCCTACTTGGCCATATTCCTGAACTTCATCTAAAAATCGTTTGAAGATCCCATTTCCGTCGTATAAGTAGAATTTCGTTGAAATCGTTCAAAAAATAGCCAAGTTCCATCCTACTTAGCCACATCCCAAAACTTCTTCTAAATATCATTTTAGAATCCCATTTTTATCGCACTTGTCGAATTTCATCAAAATCGTTCAAGAAATATCCAAGTTCCATCCTACTTGACCATATTCCAGAACTTCATCTAAAAATCATTTGAAGGTCCCTTTTCCATCATACAAATCGAATTTCGTCAAAATCGTTCAAGAAATATCCAAGTTCCATCCTACTTGGCCATATTCCAGAACTTCATCTAAAAATCATTTGAAGGTCCCATTTCCATCGTACAAGTCGAATTTCATCATAATCGGTTGAGAAATAGACAAATTCCATACTACTTGGCCATATTCTAGAATCTTATCTAAAAATCATTTTAGAATCCCACATTTAGTCAGTATCGTTTTCAAATGTATATTGCTGGTTGGCCACAATAAATAACCCATAACAAAGAAAACCCATCGTTAATTTGTTAATAAAGAAACAAACAAATTTACATCTATTCCCTTTATTCACCGGTCGTGATTCAGTTAATACCAGTTTAGCTCTAAATATGTAAACAAATGATCATTTTTTGTTTTATGACGACACTCAATTCTAGTATTAAAGGAGACCTTTAAATTACAATATCCAGTAAAAAAACGAAAACTAAAAACAAACACAAAAATGGGTAATTCGCTTTTTCTCTATTTATTTACATAGACGTGGCAAAATTGTGTGACGTCACGAACACGTGACTCGAAACATCGAGCTAACCTTTTTTGAATCATGCTCACCGGTGTACCAGCGCATACTAACTAGTTTAACACAGGAAAATTTTTCTGACTACATATTTTTGACCTCGCTCAAAACAATCTCGTATTAGTTGAAGAGTAAATTTAGTCAAAGAGAGAATTATGTTTTTGTGGTTTCAAGTATATTGCGTAGGGGCTCACTGTATTGTTCGAAATATAATTTCTACACCCAAATAGGTATTTTCTACACCTAACTAATTTGAATGTTTATTTATTCGACATGAGACGTCTCTATGAAATCTACTATAGTTTTTGGTATCACACTTTTTTACAGCTGACATTGTACCACGGTGAGCTTTTACGGAATCTGATTCGATAAATTTCTGGAAACCTTTATATTATTCTGCCTTCTACACGGAAAAAACACTTTAATAAAGGTTGTTATATTTTATGTATATTAACTCTCATTTACATGAGAATATTTGCCCCCGTGCCAATATTTGAGAACCTTTAATATATGATATAATAAAATATTAGTAGTTTAAATGGTAAATACTCCCATGTAAATTACATAAATTAATAATTTTATAAGACTGAATTTCATAGCTATAGGTTATTTTCATATTAGTATATCAACACCCCTTATATAAATGATAACCTTTGTGAAACATGATCGTGATGGTTAAATGTGGTTATTACAGGGACTAACACATTTTGTAGAAACCTTAAGCTGGCTTCATAACACATTTACATATAAGCTATAGCAATATCTAATAAGCTTAAATAGGAGAAATTATTATAAAAATAATAAAACTGATGCGTTAAACATATTAATAATTAATATTATGAAATGGAGCAGTTTCAAAATTTTCATGATAGATTCATATATTTTTTAGAAGCTTTTCGTAAATTATAAAGGATTCGTTATAAAACAATTTATTAAATAATCTTATGTAGCTTTGTAATGATAGTAGTTTAAATAATAAAACAACAATTTTAATTTAATTCATTAGTTTATTATTTATAACATAATTTACTTAACTTTACGTTTACATACTTGTATATAATCTATTAATTAAATATATATTTATATATCACGATTAACTTCATACAATATAAATCTTTTTATTTAATTTTATCATAGAAATCTTAGCAAAAAATTCATTTTACGTTCTATTAAAGAATTAGATTCTTCAACACAAAAAGAATAAAGGTGCTAATCAAAATAAATTGTTTTTAATTCAATCAGAACTAATTTTATTAAATTTTTAGAACAATCATAGTTAATTGCTTTCACTTTAAAAAATGTAGGGTTAACTCCGTCCGAATCAATATTCAATACTGATAAAATTTTAATTTTTCTGTTGTTGATATTAATCCAAGAATAATGATTATTTTCTAATAATTTTCGAAATGATATGCCATTTGTTATGTCCATTATCCTTTCAGAACTACGTACGCTGCCAAACCTTAATCTATTAAACATAGTTTATTTTTAAACATGTAATTATATTGCACTATTAACTTATATTATTCACTTATACTGACGTTTAAACGAAACGATTAATGGCGAGCAACTGAAAACCAAAACATTGTTGAACAATTTTTAACACACTATTGTAGTGTTTTTTTATTCGCTCCGGATAGCTGCTATCGAGAGCCGTCATATGAAAAGTGGCTCCGGATAGCGCTCCGTATAAATAGGTAGAGCCAAATATTTTTTATATCAAGTTTTCGCTAAACAATTGAATTAAAAATGATAGTTTGATGTTAAATAAGTTTAGTTTACCAATAAATAGCGCGTCAAATTTAAATTTAGGCGTATAAAAATGACGGCTCTCGATAGCAGCTATCCGGAGCGAATAAAAAAACGCGCATTATATAGATTAACGATGTGATGCCGAAACAATTTTTTTCTTTCCTCGGATAATCGTAACATTGAATATAGGATCGTATCTCTTTCACATTAGCGACGAATCCGATATTTATGATAAACGTTCTCATAAGCTACAGAAAAAAGTAAAGACTAACAATATATTGAAAGTATCTGTTGGAAATTAACAAATAGTCTGGAATATTTGTAACAGACGGTCTCATTGATGTAATAAAGTTTAGCGTTTTGCATATGAAAATCGACTATTTCGCATGAGAAGCTGATAAAAAATTATATAATAACTCTTTTATTATTTTTACAGAACAGCTAAATCAAAAATAATAAAGATTATTTTATTTAGGAGACTCATTATATAAATTTATTTCCAATAAAACTAATAAACAATGTTATTCTATATATTAACGGATGTGATTTTTATTAAATTGTTTATAATAATTTAATGAATGCTCTTGTATTTTATGAGAAGGGTTGTTATATTTTTTTTGTTATGCGTATAAGAATGATTCATATGAATTTTTTTCTCCGTGTAAGCGCACCTCGCTTTCTGCTTCTGCCTTATGGAAGCAGTATTAGTGTCCAGACTTAAAATTTGAATAACTCTTGATGGACAATTCTGAGCTATAGACCTTCTAATAGTTTGTAACAGTAACAACTGGCATCAGAGGAATAAGTATACAGGTGCATTGTATCGCCTCAAATCAACTTCCTCATTTGAATCTTTCTCTACTTCGTGTCACCTTTTTTAAAGGCCTTACAAGTATTGTTGATTATAAAAGTGTTGAGTTGGTTGATTAACTAAGGATTTGATTTCTTTTCTTGAACAGTAACGCTTGTACAAAAGGCGTCTGAAAGGTCCAATATATTCAGCTGGCGAACCATTAAAGATTTGTTTTTGATTTGTGGTGTGCTAATTTACAAAACCCCTTTGTTGCCTTAGACGCTCTGGTACACTATGTAACGTTCTTTCAATGTGAATAGATATTTGTCATTAGCTGCAACGAACGGCTCCGCGAATTTGCAGCTTTATTTCCGTGCCTTTTGCGAGTTAAATTTAATTGTCCGAGAAAAAAATCGGTCAAAATGTTGTTAAAGATAAACATTTCGGAAGGAATAAACTAACCTTATATAAAGAAATGTCCTCAGTTCGCCTTAAATTTCGAAAAAAAAACTTATCTTGAAAAACTCAACATGGCGTACAGTTTTGGTAGCCGATCACTTCCCAAATAATGTCCTTTAAAATTGGGACACGCTGGATATTATCCCTGGTAAATATTAATTAATTTAATATTACGGTACTTCGGTACTTTAAAAGAGTCAAAGTGGCTAAAATAAAATTGTATGTTCCGATATTTTAAACACATTTCTAAAATATTATCTTGAAGGTTATTTATCACCCATATTATTTCAAAGTACCTAAAACTGTACAACACTGAAATTTCAAAAATACATCGAGGGTCTTCAAAATTGGCAATATATTCAAATTCAGTGAGTCCTATTAATCTTGTGTGATTGTGTGATTCAGAAATTCTTGGGAAGAGACAGCCAAGGAATTCCTGGCACAATAATCAATAAAACATTCGTAACTTGGCTAAATCTAGGGCAGTTATAATTTTTACAATTGGCCTTATTTCCCCTCCCGTTATTCCTTTCACTCCCTACCCTTTCATCATTTGTTTTTTCCATTAAGTAGTGCTGTTTCATTACTGTGTTAGTGCAACCACATTTAAAACGCTAAGTAGTGAAAACTCCCAGACCAATTCTATAAGGTTGCAGGTTCACCTTACGAAACTCTAAACTACATACAAAATTCACGAAATTTGTTAGCCTGTGATGTTATGTAATATAGTCTTCGAGATCGTCGAATGATGCATACGCAATACTATCGGTGAGATTTCAAATGCCACATTCTGAAAAGAACTTAATTGTGAAAGCTGTGGTCTCTCGACCCCCGATCAACAAAACCAAAATTTTACTTCAAAAAGAGTAACCGAAATAACTTTCGGTTTGTATATTTGAATGGCTGGACATTGCTATTTTAGATTACCCAAAGCGTTCGACTTTATCGATCAAAAGCGTTTACTTAGACTATTTTCGGCTACGAAAAAGCCATTATTCAAGTTCGTTGGGTTGAAATAATATAGTTATCATGTTGAGCATTCGTAATCGATGGATGTATCTTAACTATCCCTAAAGCTTAATTTAATAAATAAATCCTTACTAATTGTTTACGCCACACAAATGATTCTTGCAATTTCGGTGATCGAACCACCAAACTCAGGAATGAAACGCTAAACGCCCCATGCGCCCCATGCGCCTCATCCGTACAATCTGTTTTCCAACTCGAAGTATGTGTGATTTTTCTAAAAGCTTGCACATAACAAATCTTATCAACAAGTAGATGAATAAGCACAATCGATCATAGTGGTCTGGATTTACGGCAAGTTGTACAACAGATTTTTAGCAAGCCGTACTACTGAACGATACGGCCGATATCGTACTGCAGGTTCTAGTACAGCCTCATACACGATACAACTTTCCTTCAATCGGTCCCACCAACTGAAACCAAACGACTTATTATAAGATCAATCATATCGCGTGTGAACCGTTTTATTGTAAAATTGTTAAGTTTACTTTGAGATTCATTTTTTCAGCCACATCTGATCTAATAGTGATGAAGGGGTGAGAAATACAATCATTACACTCCAAGAAATAAAATCTGACATTTTTCTTCAGTTTTAAAAAAAAAGTTTGTCTGCAACCCCAAGATTCCCTTGCCCGATCGTAACCAAATTCAATATTTCATAATTCAAGAGAAGTTGGACTTTCTGTTTTTACATTAGAGAACCCACAGACATCCATACACACATACAGTGGGTTGGGAAATGTAGAGTTCTTGCAACTTATGTATTTAAAGCGTAGCCATACGAAACTTTTATGCGTTAGTTGTACTCAAAATACAAAGTTTTTACTAAATCAGATATATCTTCAAAAAAATATTTTTAGCAGAGCTACCTCAAAATATTTAATAGATTATGTTCCACATTTCTTTCACTTGGCGTTTTGTGCTAGTTGTACTAAAAATAGCTCACGGTATTAAATGAATTTAGATTAATATGATTAAAATTAGTACATAAGTAATTTTAGTACACAAATTAAAATTACATTTTAAATACAATTAATCCACTTAAGAAAATAAAATTTGTTCGTCTACTAGAGAGCTATATCTAGTCCAGCCAGCACAAAACGCAAGAAATGCAGAAACAGTAATGCGGCACATAGGTATGTACGCACCTACTCAGCATTTTGAGCTAGCTCTGCTAGAAACGGTTTTTTAAGATATATCTACAATTTTATTTTTAGTACATAAACTTTGCACACCTAACACATAAAATAGGGCGGGTCACCTGTTAGTCCTTTTTCTATATGTAAATAAAACATTCATTTTGGAATGATAAGTCAAAATTTTTTATTGATAATGAAAGGTGGATCTATGCCATTTATGTATGAAAAACAATATCGTTTATGTGCCCACCATGGCTTCGTCTACAGACCTGCATCCGAACATTAAAATTTTCGATGATTTTTTCCAATGACAGCAGATCCATGACCTCAATTTCAGCTCGAATGTTGTGTTTAAGTTGTTGAATTGTTTGTGGATAATTAGCATAAACCTTACTTTTCAAATAACCCCACAAAAAATAATCAAGTGGTGTTAAATCCGGGCTGCTTGGTGGCCAAGGAACTTCACAATTTCTTAAAATTATGCGATCAGCAAATTTTGTTGACAATAAATGGATTGTTGCACGATTTACGTGGCACATCGCTCCGTCTTTTTGGAACCAAAAGTCGTTGACACATAATTTATCGAGTTTTGGCATGATATCGTAAGTTCATTTTTGGGTATAATTTATCTGATGGCTCTGACTATGGTCTATCCTGTTGCAGAATTCTGACATAAAAATTCAAATTCTGGAATACATATTGAATTCAGAACCGATATATCGAATTTTGGCATTCAAAATTCAAACTGTGACATGAATTATCGAATTCTGACATCATAAATTCAAACACTGAAGATATTTATCGAATTCTTTGATATATCATCTGAGGACTTTAGAATTCAATATATCATCCGGAATTTGAGATGTTATGTTAGAAATCGATATACCGTACCAAAGTGCAATAAATTGTGTTGTATTCTGGGATATTATATCCAATTCTGATATAACATCTCGAGTTTTGAGATGATATATCAAATTCTGAAGCCATGAGATGATATATGAAATTCTGATAAGATCTTTCGAATTCTGACAAGACATGTCAAATTTTGACCAAATTTGTCGAATACGGAAAAAGTTCAAATAGCGACGTGATATACTAGTATAATATATGAATTGTGACATCGAGTTCTTATTTCATATGTAGAATTCTAAAACCGAATCGAATTATGACATAACATATCGAATTTTGAAATGATATACAGAATTTTAAAGGCTTTATGATAGATTTCGAATTCTAGAATGGCATAACGAATTCTGATGTATTGAATTTGAACTTAAATAACTCAAATTCTGGCTTGACATAAGATATTGATATAAGATATACAATTTTGATATTATAAATTCATATTCTGACATGTCATATCGAAATTTTACGTCATATGTAGAATTCTGATATATAGAATTCTGACACCAAAAATTAGATTCTGACTTCAGGCATATCGAATTTAGATAACATTAATTCTGACTTAACATACATTAATTCGAATTCTCATATGCCATATCGAATTCTAAAATTATTTATTTAATTTTGGCTAGGTATGCCAAATTCTGACATGATATACCGAACTAGATACAACATCATAACCTGACGTATAAAGTTTTTTGCATGATATTTCGAATTCATAAATCGAACTTTGACATCATAAATTCAAATCCGATCTTGACATATTGAATTCTGACTTGATATCATGATATATCGAATTTTGACATATGGTATTGAAATTCTGACATGACGTATCGAATTATGACATGAAGTAACGAATTCTGGCATAACTTATCGGATTCTGGCTTAACATCTCGAATAAGTGATATAACGAATTCTGACTTAAGATATAGAATTCTGACATCATAAATACAAATTTTGATATTGTATATCTAATTCTGACATGAAGTATGGAATTCTGTCATGACATATCGAATTTTGACACAATATGTAGTTCGAATTCTGATATGATATGTCGATTTCTGAAATAATTCGAGTGGTGGTGTAGTTTGGATTGGGTTGGGACATACTCATTGGGTTGATATAATTGGCAGTTAATTTTTGTTGCTTTTGCGGACGCAGTCGCGTATGGATATATCAACTTAATTTTTACATTAAACATCCAGCCAAACAGATCCAAGGGAAAGAACCTTTTTGATTTGGACGTTACTTCGTTGAGGGTGTTCGGTTATACGAATGTTTTTGTTGGCCAACCTCTCTAAAATTGATAGAAAATAAAAGATGAAATAAGATCGAAAAAATTAAGAAAAAGAAATTATCTGTTGAAAAAATAATGCAGTCATTTTACGATTGAAATGACTCGTTCCAAAATGATATAAGGTATAAAACTGGAGATGTTAATGATAAGTTTAATGTAAAATGAAATAAGTTGAAGTAATTTCTTAACCGATATGGAGGAAATCCAAAGAATGCGAGCGAATTTAGGATGGAACATGGATCATTATTAACCGATTTAGATGAAATCCGACATGTGCGATGAAAATGCAATTCCAAAATGAAATTGTATAACTCTTAACTTGATTTTGGTGAATTTCGACATGTGCGATGAAATGCGATTCTCATATGAATTTAGACGAGGTTCTGGAATAAGGCCAATTAGGATGAAACTTGAATAATTTTTAACTGAATGTGATAAACTTTGAACAATAATTAAAAATTTGGCTATTTCTGTCCCGATTTTTATGGAAAATAACGCATGTACGATGGAAATTGGATTAACTAATAAATAAACAAACATGTTCACAGGTTTTAATTGGTATCAAAATTATTTATTTTCTCTTATTAGCATATGTGGTTATGCACCGGAGAACAAAAATGTTTATAGAGTTCAGGACCGAGTCTTTTCGATCTTCAGCTAAAGGTATATTTACCTAGAAAGGAAGTCCTCCGGATAATTTAATGTTTTGTTATTTGTTATCCGGATAGTGACGTTTCATACATATTTGCTACGAACATCAGTTACTCATAAAGCTATTTAAATTCAAAATTTACAATTCTATTCCATCGAATAAAATCTTATTAATTTGGATGCTCCCCATTTTTTAATAAACACCTCGAGATATATGTATAATAACAAATTCATTCATTTAAATGTCTAAATTAAATCAAATTTCTCGAGAGAAAAAAAAATTACAAAACGAATTTTGATTTACAATTACAATAAAACTCAAATCAAAACATTTTGTTAGCAAGGTAGCTGAGCGAGGCATCTGTTCGTTTGTGACTTGATTTGGTTTATTGTTGTGCTACTGGAACACGTACTTTTTGTAAATCTGGTTATGGAAATAATGATGGCAATATTGATTTTGGCATTCATGTTTTATTTTTTAAATAACATAAAAAATTTATATTTTTTATTATAATTTAAATTTAAATTCAATAACAAATCGATAATAAAAAAATAAAATAAAATAAAATTCTGGAGAGAAGATGAATAAAAATTACTCAACAAAAAAATAAACTGAAGGAAAATTTTAATGGAAATTTAATGTAGATAAACAAAAGATTTATTTATATTTGTTGGTTATGGTTGTTTGCCACACTCAACCTCTCATGTACCCAATTTTAAATTGTTGCTTTTGTATAGATAGAGTACCTCCCCGAAATTTATAATGTATGTATTGTAAATAAGGATATAAAATGAGTAAGAGGACTTCCGGATTTAAGTTTATTCATATGGTATATCGGAAAAATTGAATTTTCCATCTGCTTAGCACACTGAACGTGTACAACGATATGATGTGATATTCCTTAAAGGTGTTTACATTTCATTCGATATTTGTTTAATTTAAAAAAAAAAATGTTTGTTTGGTTTTCATAAAAACGAAATTTTTATGTATCCTCTCTCTCGGATACAAAAAACATAAACCAAACCAACTTTACCCGAAACACAAAATAAAAAAATCCAATCATTGATAAGATTATTTTTGTTTCTTTACTTCGGCTGTTCCTTTATTCTAGTGATGTTGTTGTGTGTTGTTTTCATTTCGTAAAGGAAACGTAAAAGGGATTTCCACCTTTTTGTGTTATCTAAGAATCAGGTATTATATAGGATATAAACTTAGAAATTGAATTTGTGTTTTATTTTTTTTTTTGTGCTGCTCGTGTTGGTGTTGTATGATGATGCAATGTTGAAACTATGAACAATATGTACACACAGCATCATCACAGCTAAGAGTTAATCAAAAAAATAATGATGAGGAAAAGCCTTGTATATGTGTATGGTATATATGTATAAGAAAGATTTTAATGCATTTTCCAAGGATTTCTCTTTAATTAAAATTCAATAAAGTTACTACTCTACTATGTACATACATATATATGCGGTGAAAATTCATCATTTATTTTCTCATTATAGGGAGAAAAATTGATATACTTAGGTAGTACAGTGGATTCATCAATCGCCAACGCAGTTCTACGGAAAATTATTGAAATTTAATTAGACCCAGTTTGCCCGGAGAGTTCACCATTATTTATACCGACTGTATGCTATATACCTATATGGTTGTATAAAAAAATGAAATTTATATATTTTTAATTAAATTTAAATTTAAAATCAATGTGGTAGCAGGTGGAAATGGTACTTCAGTTTTTGTTTTATATTTTGTTCTATATTAAGCACAGGAGAAGAACATTTTTTAATCGATCGAGAAGGAAAGCAAAAACAAAAAATAAAAATAATACACATTAAATGGGAAATCTAAACGGTGTTATGAGATGAAAATCTATAATAAATCTTAATTATTATTATTTTTTTTTATTTTGATATTAATTTTAAAGTGATTAACTTAACAAAGTTGAATTAATTTCCAAAAGATTATGTACACTCGTATATACATAAATTTCCACAAACCATAAGAGAATTTAACCTGAAAGTTTTGATTGCGGTTATTTTGTCCATTAATTCGTTTACTTTACGCAACACAAATATGTACATATAAACAAACAAAAAAAAACCTAATTTAATACTGATTATCTGAAAACAATAATTATCTTCCATTTATATCTGTGTAATACAAACTTTGAGAATAACGAGCCCAGGACGATAAAAAAAAATACAATAACGAAGAAGAATATAAAAATGGACGGTTTAATCATTCTGCATGTCTTTGGACATTAACATTTTCATAAAAGCTAATAAAACTTAAACCATTCTTGTCTTATTGTTGCTCCATTACAAAACAAATAAAAAATAAAAAAAATGAAAGAGATAAGCAATGAACAGGAAAACTTTTTTATGTATCTGTAAAAGAAAATTGGGAAAACTAATTGATTTCAAATACATTTATATGTGGATGAGAAGGAGAGAATTTTTACCTTTTCCTATTAAGTTTTCGACCATATTTTATTTTATAGTTTTTCAAGAGAATTAAATTAAATTGGAAAATTGATAAAGTTTAAATTATATGTATATGCAAAGCTTTTTATATACTGTAACCGTAACTTTTAAACTGAGAAATGTGCATACATAAAATGTAAATACATATGTACATATTATACATAAATAATACATGAAGGGCCGCGTATAAATGCGAATTCCAAACATTTTTCTGATGTTTTATACACATTATAACAAAGTTTATTTTTGAGTAAACAAAGCATAAAAATTTGTTCATATTTTCCGAAACAAAACAGAATACAACATGTAAAAGTTTTCCTTTTTAATGAAAATTAATGAAATTTGAATAACTTCGCATAGAATTTTTGTGAAATTCTACCACCAGCAGTTGCCTTCCAGTCCTCTTCATATTCAACATCGTAATAATATGGTATATGTATACATACAAACTTAACCATATATTATAAATTCATATCTTATCATCAACCAACAATATACGAAAACAAAAAAAACAAAACAAATGGTTTTCCATTTTCCACAATATCACATATAATAATAAATACACAACAAAACAGCAACAACAACACAAAATAATATAAAACAGAATGCTTGAACAACATGAAGTAACATCAAAAACAATTTTCCAGCATTATAATAAAACGTAAACAATTAGCTTTTCTTTTTTTACTTTTTTCTCATAACAAATTAAATTTTTTATTTTTTATTTTTCAATGAAAATTAAAGAAAATAAGCTAAAAGCAAATAAAATTAAAATGGAAATCAAAAAAAGGTAAAATTTAATAACAAACAAAACAAAACTCCATTCAATCTGATATGGAGCTACACACAACAAAAAAAAAAAAAAACGCAAAAAGGTACATAATACTTCTTTGTGTCCCCCACCCACCACCATTGATTTGTTTTTCCCAAGTCTCTTCCATGTATTCTCTCTTTTATGTCTGTCTATAAATATTTTTTTCTCGGTATATAAATGTATTGTTAAATTGTAGATGGATGACTGGATCATGATGGTTATATGATAATAATAATGATGGTCAAAATTGTTGTACATAATGTAAAGTTATCTGCAAGAAAGAAAATTGAATATCCAAATGGAAAATGTTTTTATAAATGGAGGCCAAATATTTTGTTATTATTACGTACAAGGGTTGCAATTTGCTATGTTTATAGGTTGCAAGGACAAATTAATTTGTACACGTATTCGCATTTTATTCTGGAACTTGATTTTTAATGCTTCCTCACTCTTCCTCATAAAATTGAAAGTACAACAAATGTTAGTCCAGACGGCTCCAATTTGACTTCCCGCAGAAAAGAGAAATATTTATTTTAAGACGATACGAATTCGACGCCCAAGTAAGCGCAAGTAGTAAAACCTAACAGCAACACCTAGCTTTATTAAGGTTATAAAACTGTAGCTTAGCTTAGCTTTAAGAAAATTTATTGTGTTTTATAACATAGTTTATTAATTTGTTTGACTCTATAAGTTCTTAAAGCTAGGTGCTCTTTTGATAAGCTCTGTAATGGCTAGTAGAGCTGAAATTTTTTCTTATTTAGAGCTTGCTGAATAGTCTAATAATTAATTTCTTATTACGAATCCCTCATCAATACTATTTCAAGACTGAATAGTAGATAGGAATTGGAACTATATATGAATACTATAGAGATCGGAATTATCAAAAGGAAATAGTATTAGGAACTATATTACTGATGAGGCAATTTGAATGCAATCCACAAGTGATGAGGAACAATTCGTTCATACGTTCAATATAATCATCCAATAATGAAACATTTGATCTATGATGGAGGCGACGAGTTGAATAGTATCTAGGCTTTCCATAAATAATTTTCAGGCATTTATTTTGTAGAATTTGTAGTTTTTTACGGTGGGAATTTGCACATTGACTCCATACAGGGAACCCATAAAGAATCATAGCAAGAGTTTATTTTTACAAGATAATTTTGATTTTTTATTAATAAGCGAGTAAAATAGTTTAGGGGATCGGACGTCAACTCTTGAAGAAGACGGACGTGTTTTTCGGAATTAAAATTTTTATTTTTATTTATTTATTTAGATTAAAGTAGTTTAGTTTAAAGTGATAATAGTTTATAAAACAAGTGAAAAAAGAAAATTATAATGTTTAAGAAAGAAAAAGGAATGCAGTGGAATTTATACGTAAATGGAAAATGTGATTGTGTTGTGTTAGAGTGTACATATTCAAATCTTTAGATTTTAGGAAAATATGTTGGCTAAATTAGTGTTTTATGTGCAGCTTAGGTTTCTCAGTGTTCTTATATGTACATAAAGTGTAGTGATGTGTAAAATAGTTGTAGTGTAGTGTTGATTAGATTAAAACAGTGATCAAATCAAGATGGACACAAACTGGTAGTTTGTGTTACAAAAAAAATTCTAACGGGACTTTTTTACGAGGTATAATTCATATTGCATGGACTGGTCTTTGTACATTATGTACATGGAATATGAATGTGTGAAAAATTTATTGCTCTTTATTTTTATTTACATATTTTTATTGATTATTATATGATTATTTGGTTGGATATATACATAGTCGATATAGCGGTTCTTTGTATACATATTAAGTGAAAAAAACACGAAATGTTTGTATGTTTTGTCATGTTATATGTATATGGGGAATGACAAAAACATGCCAGCCAACGCGCATTTAGATTCCTTCAAAATCAATTGGTTTGAATCATCAAATTCATCAAGTTTTCGGAACTGTAACTGTCACACCAATGCCATTAAGTTTGCTTTACAAGGCTACTGAATTAATACTAGTAGTATTTACAGTACCTGTGAACTGTCTATTGGTCCTACAGAAATTTTCCGATAAAAAAAAAATATTCTCGCTTGTGCATTAAATATTTAGGGAAGGCGGTTTTTTTATAATTTAATACCTGCTTCATAACATATTAAATAAATTATAAGCTTAAATAAAATCACTCGACCAACAAATCTCCTTACCATAACCACACAAAATCATGGTTTTTATAATTTGTACTTTACAAATCCAATCGACCAACATCATCAATAAAATCAATGGAATACCTCAACACAAAAATATCAATCAATTAATTTTCATATCGCCTATAAACCTGATAATTATAATTAATTATAATTAATTTTCTTTTTAAATCGTGATTACAATTTAGTGTATTTATTGAGTGCTTGTGCATTGAGTTTATTGTGTTTTGTGTGTGTGTGGTTCGATGGTGTCTCTGTGTGTTTTCACAAGATGAAAATGAAAATTTTTCGGTTTCTGTGATTTTATTTAAAATGCTAACAAAGGTAAATACACTAAATCATCGATTTCCATAATAATTATGTGATTGAATCAAAAATAAAAGTTGAAGATTTCGAGATGAAAACTTTTCAAGGCCATTTGTTTTGTATCTCACATAAAATATGTGACTGCCGTATCGACAATCAATTATACATTTTTGGTTATTGTGTTTTTTAGTAGTTTTAAATTAATTTTTTGTGCATTAATTACACATGTGAAGTGACTTGTGTATGTATTGGTATGTATAAAGGTGTTCATAACGTGTACGCTTAAACGTAATATTTGCGGGCTGCTTGAGCGTAACGTTGACGAACGGTTTAGTGCGACTTGCCATATTTGGTTAGAATAAAATAGTTTTTTTGAAACAATCTTATCTTTTATTTGGGTTTTTCTTCAAATGAGCCGCAACACAAGAAACAACGTGCCAAATTTCCTAATTGATCTTTTTCTGAAGTGAAATAGAATGTTTCAGTCAAAGATGAGGTACTTCGAGTATTGCTTAAATACCTTTCAAAATGATCATTGTAATGATTTTTATACGATATTGGGGATGTGGTGCTGATCTAGAATGCCACGAGGGGCTAACAAGGGTTGTCAGAAGTTTTTATATTTTCACAATACGACAACTTTAATTTGATTTGTACAAAGAGGATTGAAAATAAAGCGAATCCGCAGGATGTGTATGGAGAGTGTGGATGTAGTGGTGTGTTGTAATGGGAACCTTTCGTAAACTGTTCGTAAACGAAATACTTTTGATGTATACATTTTAGCGCCGGGAGGGTGTTGAGTGCAAATCTGTCATTGTGTTACCTAGTGGTGAAAAGTTGCACTAGAATTCTGGAATAACCAATTTTTTGTGTGTTTTCGATGTTGTCTGATAAAATTTAATTAGAAATTTGATCGTAACATTAAATTTGAAATCAGAGAGTTTTTATGTAAAGTTTGTTCGTGTTTTTTCTTAAATTTTTCCTTAATATTTTAATTATGATTTTTGGGAGTAGGATTATTTGTCTAATGTGTTGCTCATCATCATTACGGATGGCTGACGTCTTCAAGTCGGGAATTATTGGGACTATTCAAAAACCTGAAAAATTGGTGGTCGAAAGAAATCTAATTATTGGTATTGATGGATGATGATGTAACAGGGATTAAAGGGGCCATTGAACGTTGTTGCTTTTATCTTTGTTTCCCATTTCATTTATAAAGTGGAAATGAATAGTGGATCCATTTTTTTAATATAGATAATCTATCCAAATTTGTATCCTCAATTCTTTACCATCCTACTGGTAATATGAGGTTTAGAGCTTTTGCACAAATTACCATGGTTTTACTAATAACTCGCATCATATTCAAAGCTTAATAGCTCACATTCCTTGTTCTTGAACCTCCTAAAAAGCCTCCTAGAAAGCCGGTAGCTAACCAGTTTAAAAATACTTATTCAAGGTAAATATGACAATTTACAACATAGAGTTTCTCGTTATGTTCCTTTGAAGGGCTTGTTTGAATTTTCACAAAGTTGAGGGGTTGAGATTAGTTTATACAATTTTGCATTTGCCAACACCATTCGTTGCTGACACTCAGATATTATTTACTCGAATTTACTTAAATATTCAAGAAATAACACACGAACATAACTACTTGGATTCAGCTAGGAAAATTTGTTAAACGTAATGAAGGTGTGGGTGATGGAACCCATATGGCTTTCACTTGATTATTCCTTAATCCATCCGGCTGATTTGCCGCAGAAGGCTTCTCATTTATTCCATCCACAGTTATTTAAGCCAAAGTGCGAACTATGATTTCAACTGTTTGAAGCCTTAATATTCCTAAAGATACCGCTCATTATGGGTTTGATATTTTATTTGACTATATTGAGCAAATTGTTCAGAAATTATCAAACGTTCCTTTTGGTAAATAACTTACAAAAATTTAAACTCATTATAAAAAAATACAATTCTCGAAAGCTGAACTCCCGATCCTGTTTAATACTTTCTTGACATTTCTTCCTTATTAATTTATCATCTTCTTTAAGGTAATGCTGTGTATGAGAGTTGTGGTGTCGTGTTGTGACATGGGTATAGTGGGGTGGTATATTCGCATTTATGATATGGGGGACTAGCTTAATGCTTGACCGTGCATTGCAAGCGATCAATTAATCAATCAATCAAACATAACAATGCCTGTATAAAGATAGTTAAAAATGTTGTTCTAAGGTGACAAAAAAATCTTCTGCTGAAATCAATCACTTTATTAGTGTTAAATTGTAATTTATATATGTAGATTGAAACAATATAATAATTGAATGAACAGCATCGCACGTTACCTATGATAGGGGAAATTTCTTTTTATATGATATTGTATACTATATTACATTGCAAGAATATTTGAGGTATTGATGGAAACATTTCAGCACTTTTTGGTTTGTTGAATTTAATTATATCAAAGTGTCATAGTTTGTTCAAGTATTTTGTCTGATGGTGTGGTTGTTATAAATTATACTAAATTATATATAATTGTTAGATCGTCTCCAAGCTACAGAAATATTGGTGAATTCTCGCTCAACCCCCAGAAACGCTAAGCATACAGCAGATATGTATCGTAGAAATTGTATTGCCTTGTGATATCTATTTTATTTTTATTTATTACTAACTAATAATCTATTTTATTTTTATTTATTAGTTAATTGCTATTAATTAAGTAGTAAAGCAATTTAGTTTTCAGAGAAACCTGGGAAACTCTATTTGAGTCTTATTAGTAAATATCATATATAGGTACATGTAGTGCTTAACTAAACGATTAATATTCTAAACCTTTTGAGTAGTATATAATAATTAATTTAAACATCATTAACTGACTAAATAAATAAGTAATTTAAGCATTATAATTATTCTTTTGCAAGATTTTTAGGAAATTGCCGATTAGTTGAATTTTTAATAGCATGGTTAAATATATAAAATATATATTTTTTCAGCTTTTATTTTTGAATCTAGTTGCAGTAGGTAAACCATTAATTAACTATCTACAGGAGAACGGTGGGTGGCAAATGAAACAAGTGCTGTGAATTTGAATTATAACTTAGCAATTTCTAATTTTTTGAACATTCCCGTAGAATTTTATTGTTGATGTTAAATTATTCATATGGCTTAATATTATGGTTGAGGTTGGTATTGGTATTGAAGTGGGTGTTGGTATTGGTGTTGGTACTGGTGTTAATGTTCATACTTGTTGGTATAATTGTTAATGATAGTTTTTGGTATTAGTATTCATATTGGTTAGTTAAAATGGTTTTAGTTTAGAACACTCCTGAGAAACTCGACCATGATGACAATGGCTGTGATGACAGCACGATGGCCAGATGGTAGTTGGTTGAGTGATTGTCAAACTATTAATGGTTATTTATTTGTGGTACATAACATATTGAGTTAGAATTTATTTCAGAGAATCAAATTTATACTTAATTAATTTTAAAATAGTTATTATAAAGAATTATTGCATATTTTAAATTTAGGAATGTCTTGAAGAACCTGAAACAACCTTACAGGAGTTGGAGCAGTAGATGAACTTTAAATTGTGTTGTCATGTGCTAAATAAATTACTAAAAATATATTACTAACCAATTTACTAACTATCAACTACTTAGGTGTCTGGAACCGGGTTGAGTCTTTGTTGCTAACATTCCTTTCCCATCCCTCGATTTTGTTATATGTTAAAAGGTGTACGACGGCGGCCTGGCCAGGGGCGGATATCACAACTATTAGACTTATGTGGTTATCGATGTGGCGCCTTCCTTTACGGGGTGAAGTATTGCTATGTTGGCTTCATGAAAAGTGGAGTATGATGGTATATATTTCCTTGGTAAGGGAGAGTTATGGTGTCGTGTTGCAACATGGGTATAGTGGTGTGGTATTCGCATTTATAATACGGGAGACTTGCTTAATGCTTGATCGTACATCGCAATCAATCAATCAATAAGCGAGTAAAATAGTTTAATATGAAGATGGGATTTTAAAATAACTGTTTCAATATGGTTTTTAAAAGTTAATTTTTTGTTAAATGTAATTCCTAAATATTTCACACGTTCTTGCCATGTTAAACGGGAATTAATAATTTTTAAAACATTGCTACTCGGTAAATATCGGGAAGCTCGTCTTATAGTAAAAAATATAGCACGTGTTTTACTATCATTTAATTTGATGTTCCATTTATTGCAGTACTCAACGAGACCGTCAATATTTTTTTGGAGGGTATCCACTACTTCATCCGGGCACTTTGATGACGTGTAAATCGCCGTGTAATCCGCATATAATGCGTATTCGGTACATTGTATATCTTATGTGAAAATATTGTACAAAATAGGAGATAGTACAGCCCCTTGGGGTACACCGCTGATTACTGGTTTTAGAGCAGATATGTCCTTGCCAATAGAGACATAAAAGGATCGATTAGAAATAAAATATTAGATTAATTTAATCAAATATGAGGGAAAATTCAGTTTGATCATTTTGTATAATAACCCATCGCCATACTCTGTCAAATGCCTTTTCAATATCAAATAGTACAAGGCCAGTTGACAGCTTATTAGAGATATTATTGGTAATAGTACTAGACAGTCTTTTTATTTGATGAACTGTGGAGTGTTCATTTCGGAAACCGAATTGTTGTCCCGGTAGTATATCTTTGGACATTACGAATTCATTAATTCTTTTATGTATGCATTGTTCAAAAAGTTTACCGATTTGGCTAAGAAGACCGATAGGTCTATAACTATTAGTGTTACTTCTGTCTTTGCCTGGTTTAAATATAGGAATTATTCGAGCCGTTTTCCATTTATTTGGAAAGTACGATAGTCTTATGCATGAGTTGAAGATTTAAGATTAAAAATAATACAGCCTTACGTGGAAGATTTTTAATAATACGATTGTTTAGATTATCGTCCCCCGGAGATTTTTTATTCTTGAGCCTATTAATATAGCTTTTAAGCTCATTCGGATTTATAATTATTGAGCCGTTCAATTTATTATGTCCAAAAAAACGAGTGTTGAATTTAGTTAAAGCTGTTGCTACATCAGAATTATTCGAGTCGTTGAATATTTGATAATTTTCGAAATTTTCAGTAAAAATATTGCATTTTTCACTATTTGTTAGTATAGGGGTGTTATTATGATATAAGGTCGGTATATGTCGTTGACGCTTCCGTAATATCTTAGACAATTTTGACATTTTATTGGAATTGTTATTATTTTCGATATCTTCTAATAATCTTTGAAACCGTATGTTTCTTAGATACTGAATTTCACCTTGAATTCTTTCGTTTAAATCTTCAACTACAGTTTTAAGTAGATTATTGCAATTTCTAAGATATTACCGACGTCTGACGTTATGTAGTTTCATCAGCATCTTGATAGAGTCAGGGATAACCAAAGATTCAAATTGTCTCTGTATTCTAATTGGTGATTTAGGTATTGCTATTTCTCTAGCATTAAACAATGTAATGCATATACCATCAATAAGTCTGTCAATATCTTCTATTGATAGAATATTTTTTATACCGGACAGATCTATTTTATTATTAATGTGACTTCTAAATTTAGACCAATCATATATTGTCTGAATATAACTGAAGTAGTACTGGGAAATGTTCTGAACTGAGCTCATATTTAGTTCGGAGGTCAGAGATTGTATTATTATTATTGGTTATCACAACATCTAATACCGAACCATATTTAGAATTGTGAGAAAAATACGTAGGTTATTTCTGGTTTTCAATAATAAAATTGTTGTTAATCAATTCATTATATAGAGCTATTCCAGCCCTATTACTCTTAATATTATCCCATAGCTTATGTTTTGCATTAAAGTCACCAGAGATGTAATATGTGGATTAATGGCTGGTTAATATTTGTATGTCACTAATAAAGTCCTTGAGTATTGCGTTAGTAGTTCCACCCGGAAAATAATCAGTGATGATTTTAACATTGCCATTACAAGTACTAATGTTGATGCCTATTGCCTCAATTCGTTTCAAATTAAAAGCTGGTAGAATGGAATATTTGATTGACTTATGTATAATAATAGCTACACCCCCATGAATAGCATTCAATCGATCTAATCTATAATACGTTTCCGTTTCGTTCCGTTACGTTTCCGTAATGGTAGCTATTTGGACATTATTATTTAGAAAAAAATCAGAAGTTTCATCAATTTTGTTTGTCAAACTAGTAGCATTCCAAATACACAAATTCAACTGCTTCATTATTTGGAGTTATGTAAATATTTAATTGAAAGGCGAAAGCATACCTCAAACTGCTCCGTTTTATTAGTGCACTTTGACAGATTGCATAGTATGTCACTCATCATCAATAGTTGTTCAGATTCTGAAAATAAAGCATTGTTATTAATTATTCTGTCATTAGTATTGTTATTTTTATGTTTATTATTGCTACTTAAATTATCATCACATTGAAAAATGTTTTGTTGATTTGAATATGTTATGCCGCTGTTGTTACTTTTATTGAACACACTATTCCATGCCGAATGTATTGGGGTCGGCCTCAGTTTTTCCATGCCAGGGAAATCCTTTAAATTGTTTATATTTGGAGGTAGGACCTTTCGATCTTGTATGTATTTAATTTGCCTATTGATATTGACATTTTCTTTAATTATTTTGTATTCTTTTAACTTTAGACAGTCTTTTGAGGAAGTAATGTGAGCTGCTTCACAGTTGGCACATTTATAATTAACCGATTCGATGCTGCAATCTTTGGTAAGATGGTTTGCACTGCATTTATCACACTTAAAAACTTTAGTACAGTGTGACGATCCATGCCCAAACATTTGACAGCGGCGGCATTGGGTTATATTTCTGTTAGTAGTGTAATGTGAAAAACGAACTGCTGTATGATGAATGTGTTTAAATTGATGAAGCTTTTGCATGTTTATGTGTGTTATTTTTAAATTTAAGCAGAAAATATCGAAACACAGTTTTATTATCAGATAGTTTATGATGGACACCCACCAATAATATACTCCGTATTAATGCCTTGCAGTTGCAAACCAGATTTAAATTCATCAGCAGTAAAATCGTTTGGTAAACCGTGAATACAAACTTTTAGAGGTCGATCAATTGATAATCCGAAAGTGAAATGCTCAATTTTATCAATTTTTAGTTGATCAATTATTTTTCCATATGATTTTACATCAGTAACCGTTATTTTTAATCCTATACTGATGATTTTTATTATATAGTCTTTTATGTTAACGGAAATTAACATTTGTTTAATTTTTGAGTGAGATTGACCTTGAACGGCAATCAGAGGAACGTAGATTTTGATTTTTTCTTATTTTGTAATATTTTTGTCATCATTCAGATTACCAGATGATAAAGGTAATACTTCAAAACGATTTCCCATTGGAATATTTACCTCAATATTTGTGTTTTCCGTTTCCATTGTATTTGTACTGATTACATTTGTGATTGTGTTATTTCTCAAGAATGTTCCAACTTCGCTATAATTATCTTGTGCCGACATTAGCAAACTATTTTGTTTTAATAACTCCAAATTAAAATTGGTTTTTTGCTTTAACAGCTCTAGACTGTTACATTTTTTGACGGCATTGACGCCATCATTAGTTATGCACTGTGATTTTCGCTTTGTTATGATAACAAACTTAGTAAACTTCACTATATACTATATGTATATAATATAGTAACAACTACACTTGCACAGCAAGCTAAATATAATACTGCTCTGCACAATATAAATTAATATATAATTAATTTTATATATACAATTTAATATTTATTTATTTTATTTTATTTTATTACTTCAATTATATTTCAATCTTTACCGTAGCAATGATCAAACGTGAATGAATTAGAGCCATATTAAAACTGTTTTGGAGTTGATAGCACTTTATATAACTTGCTTCACTTTGAATATTTTTATTTTTCTATATGACTCATTGGTGATAAATTTAACTGGCCCTTGGCTTTTATTCAGCGAGCGAATTATTACATTCGAGTTAAATAGAGCTCAAGGCAATAATTTGAACAAAAATTGTAAAGTAATTTAGTAATTATTACTAGCGTGCGTCCAAAGGCTGTCATTTAATAATGTTAATAAAAATATCTCAAAAAACAATAAAAAAACAGAAAAATGCCAAATTTTAACTCCTGAAAAAAATATAAATCCAACAGTACATTTATACATCAAATTAAGCAAAATAAACGTAAATTTCAAAGAGTGTTATGAAAAAACAAAATCACAAATTGAGCGAATGCAACTGAACATTTTGGAAATTAATCCAATTCGTAACAAAGGCGTTCCCTTAGTCGACTTGTGCGATAATCCACAGCGAGAATAAATACAACACGAATCAGATAATGAATATTTTTTGAGCAATAATTGGATAACAGAATTAGCTGAAGGTAACAGTTCAGAGTCTGAAGAAAACGAAATAATTGTTAGGGATGAACTGAGAGCTTGGGCTTTAGAATTTAACATAAGACAGCAAGCTCTTCAAAAACTTTTAAGTTTGCTAACGAAACTTTTACCTGAAAGAAGTGTTCCACGTGACCCACGTACCTTATTAGAGACTCCTAAATCGACAAGCATTACTCCTATTGGCGACGGATTTTATTAGCATCATGGGTTAAAATTTTCCTTAAGAGAATATTTTGATTGCAATCTAGAACAGCGTCTCAATATTTCATTGAATTTTAACATTGATGGATTACCAATTTACAAGAGCTCGCCAATACAACTTTGGCCCATCCTCTTTTCAATAGATAAATTAGAAAATTTTAAACCAATGGTGATTGATATCTATTGCGAGAAAGTAAAGCCTCCTAGTTTAAACGACTATTTCTACCAATTTTTAAATGAAACTCAAGAGATTCTTCAAAATGGGATAGTAATTAAAGGGTACAAAATCAACATTTAGATTAGATGTTTCATTCGTGATTCACCGGCTAGAGCCTTTTTAAAACGTAATAGTTATAATGTGTAAATCAAAATAACTTGCACATATACCAAATATTTGCATTTTTTAATAGGAGTTACTTACTTTAATGGCAAACATGGTTGTTTGAAATGGACGGCGGTATGAGAGTATATTTCTAACTGTACCGTCTTTCTAAAGTACTGAATGTAATAGAAGAACAGATGAAGGCTTTCGAAATAAAGTATATGGCGCACATCATAAATTAAAATCGATGATAGATGACATTTTTTGGGGATATTTCAAAATTTACAGAGTGGCTTCATATCGATATTATTGTTGAAGACTATTCGAGATTTTGAGATTAGATGTTTCCCAAAGAAAATAATTCTAAAAAGGCAAACTTGGTTATTGGAACAAAAATTTTGAAAATAAACTGGTTTTGGTTACTTGTGGTCGACCAATAGACTCAAGAAAAGATTATGTGTATAGCCTTAATATTGCTACTACAAGGTTTCGGTCGAGGACAATCAAACAACGAAAGTTTTTCCTCTGACGCGTAGCGTGAGGAATCAAAATAAAACGAAAAATGTAATTACAAAAGAGATAAACAGCCATAAATCTTATTTTGTGAAATCCCTTTTTGACCGATTTAAATTTTCCGTTGTGGTATAAAATCTAAGTTAATAACTAATAATTTAGCTACATACTCGTTTATACCATTTTTGACATTTCACTTTAATTTATTTAAGTTTACCTTTTGGTCTAATATGTTCCGTTTGTGGCCGGCTTTGTCTATTCGCATATATTTTCATACAGCTAAACTTTTGCGCTGCTGCGTCGGGACTGCCTGGGAGGAAGGAAGGGGGAGAAATTGATTATTTATTTTTTATTTGAGCACCAGCATTTTTTCTCAATAATACGAGTATATACCCTCAACTCCATAACTATATAACCACTCGTTTTTTTGAATTTTAAAAATAACGGATTAAGATGTTTTCAAACTTTTGATGCCAGATGTTGAATAAGGACGTAATACAGCAAAATATTAAAAAACCCGTTACAAAATTCAATTGTTTTAAACAAAAAAAACATTTTTTTTAAAATTGCTATGTTCCATAACTATATAACCATAGTAGCCTTTTTTCTCTAAGTCGAATAAATGAATAAATATTTTAGTTTTAATTGGTCTGTTAAATAATCAAGTGCTGTATAAAAAAAATGCCACGTGGAAAATATTTATCAGACGAGGAAAAAGGCAAAATCCAAGCCCTCGTTTGAGAAGGTTTTTCTTTTCGGAAAATAGGCAGAAGAATAGGCCGCCATCATGTAACGGTTGCAAATTATTTGAAAAACCCTACTACTTACGAGACAAGAAAAACCGGAGGACCCAAAAAAAATGACTTGCGGGAAATACGAGGGCTGGTTCAAGCCGCCACCAATTCCACGAAACCTGTTAAGCGCCTGAAAAGCGATTTGCAGTTAGATGTGTCCAAAAACACGATCCGTCGGGCTTTAAAAGGTGTTGGGCACCTGAATTATACAAAAATGAAATATGCACCAAAATTATTGCCACGGCACAAAGCTGCACGACGTGAATTTGTTAAGGCAAATATGAGGCAGGACTGGTCAAAGGTAATTGAAAAAATTTAGTTTTATATTTATTATAACTAACCATTATTAATCAATAGGTGATTTTTTCCGCTGAAAAAAATTTAATCTCGATGGGCCAGATGGTATTCAGTACTATTGGAGAGACAAAGAAAGGAACCATTGTACTTCTCGAAGCGAAATTTTGGTGGTGGAAGTCTAATGGTATGGGGGGCTTTCTCTTCTGTGGATACGCTTACCTTAGCCTTTCCATCAACCAGAATGAATAGCACGGAGTACATTGGCGTCTTAGAAGATCACCTTTTACCTTTTCTTTACATTCATCAAGAGGAAAACTGGATTTTCCAGCGGGATAACGCTCCAATCCATAAGAGACAACAAACCAAATCTTGGTTTGATAAGCATTACATACCAATTTTAGATTGGCCCGCTTATTCTCCAGACCAAAATCCCATAGAAAATCTTTGGGGATTATTAGTTAGAAAGGTTTACGAGGGTAACAGACAATTCCAGACGACCAATGAGTTGAAATTGGCAATTGAAAGTTCCTGGAATGAATTATCGCCCGAAATTATTAATTCATTGATTGGAAGTATGCCCAATAGGATTGGCCGAAAACAAAGGGGGCCGACGGCATATTAATTTTTTAAATTTTTATTTATGTTATTAAAGTTTGAACGTGTACTAAAAAATGGTTATATAGTTATGGAACATAGCAATTTTAAAAAAATTGTTTTTTTGTTTAAAACAATTGAATTTTGTAACGGGTTTTTTAATATTTTGCTGTATTACGTCCTTATTCAACATCTGACATCAAAAGTTTGAAAATATCTTAATCCGTTATTTTTAAAATTCAAAAAAACGACTGGTTATTTAGCTATGGAGTTGAGTGTATAATGGTCAGCTTTCATTTAAATAATAAATAGTATAGCTTTTCATTCAACATGGATGTTTTCCGGGTTATCAATGCAAACTTTGGGATTGATGTACATTTATAAAGTGAGCGTAACCTGAGCCGTTTTCCATGCAATTGGAAACACCGACCTAGTAATACAGTCATTTATTATTAATTTTATTGACGAAATAACTATCATCGTTCGCCATTCCATTAGAGCTAATTGCATAGATAGTTTTAGTGATATCATCATCATCAACAACAGTAAAACTAAACGAATTGTTTTTATGACCAGAATAAAAATGTATACAAGAAAATACAATTTGAATCGTCGTCTTTCCCATCATTTCAAATTTGCTTCAATGATTTCCTTAGTCGTTTTATAAATCTTTGTTTTCTTATTAAAGAGGTTACTTTGCTGCAAGGTGAACGGTAGCACTCTAATGTAACCCGGGTTGGAGACTTTTATATTGTACGAAGCATCGCTCACGAGCTTTGATTGCGTTAATGATTACTGTATTTAGCCAAGGCATAGTAGTGTTCCGATTTAATACCATTTTAGGAGGAAAACAGGCATTGTACAACAATTTAATACAGTGGTTAAATAACAAAACCTTACCATTTGAGTTATTAATAGAATAAATCATATCCCAATTTAGCTCACCGTAACGAGATGGAATTAAGGTACGATCAATTTCGTTGTAATAGGAAACAAAATATAATCAAATTTAGCTTTGAGAATTTTAAACAGGTAATCGACACATATTAAATCGTGGTCAGATACTAGCTATATACAGGGCAATTCTTTTCAAACTTTTTCAGTATTCGATTTTTGTTCATTTTATTTGTAATAATTTGAACTACAAACTCCAAAACGAACTTCAAAATAATGTTGCACAATGTCTGTTTTTTATTGTCAGGGTGCCTTAGCAAAAGCAATAATATAACAGTGCAGCCAAAAGTTTTCAGCCTATGATCGACAACTTACGGATGTCCGTTGGATACCGAATGGTAGATAAATAAATAACTAATTCTGCGAGTTTGTGTTACATTTGGAACCACAAGGAATTTAGAATTTAAACGGCCTCCTATCTAGAATTTAAGGGAATAACTTACACTCAAACAATTACACTTATTCTTTTGGATGAAATACTTTGGAAGTAAAATATAACACATACATAAACATGTTGAAAAGATCGATAAATTCAGTTTATTTAAATCAAAATTAGCGAATATTTTTCCGATTAATGGATAATTAAAATAAATTATTTATAATTAAAGCTCCATTACTTTTGATTGATAAGTTCCCAAAAAAATTCACGAATGTTTCTCTAGCTATTGAGGCCTTCTGTATGATAAAAATGATACAAGATTAATAGTGACGAAACAATAAAAATTTATACAAAATTATTAATCTTAGACCGCCAAATTAATTAAAAATTTAATTTAAAATATTTCAGTACTTACCAACTATTCTCACAAATTTCTACATCTTGAGATTTTAATATAAACTGCCACTTCCGATTAGTCGATTTTAGTCAAAATTCACTAGAACTTCCTGATTTATATAGAAACCACAAAGGAGGATAACCAGAGACGTAAGTTGTATGAAGGCCTGATACCTAATAGATGAGCTGTTATATTTTTTCGAAAAGTATTGAATGAAAGGGAAACATATGTTGTCCCTTTTGCACCATTTTCAAAACAACATATTGTGACGGTGACACCTAGTGTGTAATAGAATAAGTTAAAATTAATAGCTCAATGTTAAACTGTTCTAAATGGAATTTTCCATGATAAAATTGTTCTACACTATTCTAAGTAGAAAAATCATGAGCTTTCTAGAAGTTTGGTTTGTGTATATAAAAAGGCGAACGAAGTCGAATTGGATTAGTAATATTTGGTAAGCGATAGAGTAAAGATTATAAAGGAATTAACGCCATGGAGAAAGAAGGGTTAAACGCAGATCAACATGATTTTGGAGAGAAAATAACGGATGCGGCAACCGTAGAGCAGAAAGAAGGAGATAAACAACCGTCAGCCGAAACAACACAAACACCATCTGGAAGTTTCGATTTATCACAGTTAATGGCTGCTATGAAGCAGATGATGGCGCAACAAGCAATGCAGTCAAACCAAGAAATTAAAAATGAAATGAAACAACAAATGGAAAAAATTGAGCAGTCAAATGAGCGACAGTTGGAGACTATAAACCAGTCAATCGAAGAAATAAACCGACTGATTTTGTTGGAACAACAAAATCAGTCTAACCAAGAAATGAAACAACAAGGAGAGGAAATTAAAGACCAAATTATAGATGGTCAAAAGAGAATGGACGAGAAACTTCTCGAAATATCTACTAACATACACGGCGAAGTGGAGAAGCTGCAAATAGAGATTCAATAGGTTGACAAAATTAGAAACGGAAGTCCAAATGGTCAAAACGGAGGTTCAGCAGGTTGAAGAAAAATTACAAGCGGAGGTTCAACGTCTCGGGAAAGAGCTAACTGATATCAAGTAAAGTGGAACAACAACACAAGTGGTACAAACCGTCCAATCAATCAAGTTAAAGCCACCAATATTCGACGGGACAACATCTTTCGTCATTTTCAAATTTCAATTTGAAATGGCAGCCAATCAAAATCATTGGAACGAAGAACATTGTGTCGCGACATTAATAGTGGCCCTCAAAGGCGAAGCAGCAGAGGCTTTACAAACCATTCCGGAACAAGAGCGAAGCAGCTATCTCGAAATTATGAAGGCGCTGGATGGGAAGTACGGCAGTGACCACAAGCGGGAAATCTATCGAATGGAATTGAAAAGCCGCTACCAAAAGGGAGGAGAATCACTTCAGGAATTTTCATCGGCAATCGAGCGACTAGTACATCTAGCATATACCAGTACGTCGGCCGATTATATGGAAAGGCTAAAAATTGACGCATTCATGATGTTGTCACCTAAAGCAACCTTTGCGGAAACCATCGCTTGTGCGTTAACAAATGAAACTGCACAAGCCATCACCAAACCATCAATGAAAATACACCGAGTGGAAATCGACACCAGCATAAACACAGAACGGTCAACACCAAGATACCGAGACGAAAGCGGCAAAATCAAATGTTAGGCATGTGATAAAATCGGTCACATCTCACGGGACTGCTGGGAATTAAGAAGGGGAAGGGGGGGGAAGGGGAACATCACTATCTCCTATGCAGCGACGACCAAGCGGGGAGCAGGCGTTGGCTAGGCAAGAAGGCCAAATGACGGCGGAGCCGTTAAACTACTAAGAGTCAGCTTAAAGGGGCAGAAGCTGACTCCCACAACCGATTGCCTCATAACCTCCATCCGCGTTTCGAAAGTAGCAAGGGGCGGTGACAGCTTAACAATCAAAGGCGTCATTGATGGCACGGATTGCATCATCACCCTGGATACGGGAGCAAATCGCACGATTGTTTGGAAAGATCTGACCGATGGAGGTGTATAACCAGCTAATGGATTGAAGTTACAAATAGCAACTGGAGAATCAATAATAAAAGGCAAAAAGATCGTGAAAATAAAAATCGGGAGAACTCTTTTCCAACACGAAATGCTGATAGCAGCTATTTTTGGATGAAGTCATAACGGGGATGGACTTCATGAGGGCAAATGGCTTCGTGGTGGATGTTGGACGAGGAGTTTTAAGTAACGATAAGATCGAGTTTCCAATTCAATCTAACAGTGCCGAAGCAACTATCAGGCGAATTATTATTGATCATATACCATTGATCATCGGGAGAAGCTGCCACCGAATTCGGAGACGATCCTGTGGGGAAGATTGGAGGGAGGTTCTGGGTCACCCAGGTTGTGGGTTGTGGAAGCTAACGAAGAGGAGAACGGAGCCAAGGCAATTATAATCGGAAAAGCCCTAGTTAAACCAAACAACGACTATAGAGTACCAATTAGGACTCTAAATCTCAAGAATAAGACGAAAACCATCAAGAAAGGGACAGTCATCCTCAAATGTAACGAGGTTTCAACTATAGTAAAGTGTGAACAGAAAAGTCCGATTGAAAAAGCCGACATGCAAGAGCAGAAAGAAATGGTAGAACAACTCATGCAGAAATGGACCGAAGATCTTACTGAGGCACAGAACGATTCTGCACATCAACTACTCAAACAGTACACGTCCATATTCTGCAGTACATCGGATAATAACGGAAGGCCCTCAATGGTAAAGCATCGAATTGATACGGGAACGGAGATGCCGATTCGTCAACCACCCATGAGGCTACCTTTGGCAAAACAAGAAGGAGTCAATCGAATGGTAACAGATATGCAGGCAGCAGGAGTAATCGAACCATCTAACAGCCCATGGAGCTCACCGGTAGTATTGGTCGAGAAGAAGGACGGTAGCATGAGATTCTGCGTTGATTACCAAAAACTCAATGCTGTAACTAAAAAAGAGAGCTACCCATTGCCAAGGATCGACAATACATTAGACACATTATCGGGTGCTCGAATATTTTCGACATTAGATCTACAAAGCGGCTATTGGCAGGTGGAAGTCCACGAGGAAGATCGCAAGAAAACGGCTTTCAGTGTGGGTAACGGACTTTGGCAATTTAATGTTATGCCGTTCGGATTATGTAATGCCCCTGCGACTTTTGAACGATTAATGGATCGCGTGTTAAAGGGATTACATTGGAAGACTTGCCTAATATATCTGGACGACATCATCGTTATGGAAAAAGGATTTTGACGAGCATCTAAAGAACTTGGCGGAAGTTTTAGATCAGATACAGGCCGCCGGATTGAAGTTAAGTCCAAAGAAGTGTAAGCTGTTCAGAACTGAAGTCAAATATTTGGGTCATCTCGTAACGATTAATGGGATTCACACCGATGAAGAAAATATCCCAGTGGTAAAGAACTGGCCAAGACCTAAAAATTTACACGAATTACGAAGCTTTCTGGGATTGTGCACCTATTATAGACGCTTCGTGCCACCATTCGCCAACATCGCCAAGAGTTTACACGAGTTGACCAGGAAGAACAAGGTATTCGAAGGAAAGAATGACCAGGAAGAAGCATTCGTGGAACTAAGGAGACGGTTGTGTGTCGCGTCAATCCTCGCGTACCCTATACCCAACGTGAAATTTATTTTGGACACCGATGCAATTAATGACGGTATAGGAGGTGTGTTATCACAGGAAACCAATGGCCAAGAACGGGTTATTGCGTACTTCTCCAAAACATTATCAAAATCGGAGCGTCACTACTGCGTGACACGGAAAGAATTGTTGGCTATAGTGGAATGTGTCAAGCATTTCCATAAGTATCTTTATGGCCAAAAATTCGATTTACGGACAGGTCACGGCGCTTTACGGTGGCTGTTACAATTCAAGAATCCAGAGGGGCAAGTAGCACGCTGGATCGAACGTCTTCAAAGCTACGATTTTCAAATTGAACACCGGATGGGACAGAAATGCCGACGCATTATCAAGACGGCCGTGTCCAGTAGAATGTAAACATGGTGGCCATGTTGAAGCAAAGGAAGGCATCATCGACGTTAGGCTTACGCAAATGCTGCCTGATGAGAAGTGGACCGACGAAATGATAAGGAAAGAGCAATTGGATGATACGGATTTATCAGTTATAATGGAATGGAAGGAAAAGGAACACCGGCCAACTTGGAGTGAGATCGCGGACAAAACTCCCAAGGCTTATTGGGCTCAATGGGATAACCTCCGTCTTGAGAAAGGCTGTTTAAAACGATTGTGGGAAAGCACGGATGGCAAAGTGAAGCAATTGTTGCTGGTGATTCCAAAGTGCCGGATTGCGGAAATCCTGAATGAGTATCATGGAGGAGCAAGTGGGGGCCACCTAGGAATTAATAAAATACTGGCAAAGATACGTCAACGATTCTACTGGTCAGGATGTAGGCAGTCTGTGATAGAATGGTGCCAAAAATGTGACCAATGTGCGACGGTGAAGGGTACGCAAAAATCGTGGAACCATGAAACAATATAACGTTGGAGCACCATTCGAAAGAATTGCAATGGATGTAGCGGGCCCATTTCGCACCACTGAGAGCGGCAACAAAGGTGTGCTAGTAATAATGGATTATTTCAGCAAATGGCCGGAGGTGTACCCCATTCCCAATCAGGAAACGACAACAATAGCTGATGCCGTGGTAAACAATTGGATAAGCAGATTTGGAGTGCCGATGGAGATTCATACCGATCAAGGCAGGAATTTTGAATCGGTGGTATTTCAAGAGATATACCAGATGCTCGTTATAAATAAAACGAGAACAACGCCTTTGCATCCACAGTCTGATGGTATGGTGGAAAAATTCAATGTCGTTGAGAAAAACCAACGCAACTGGGATCGACATATATCGATGTTTCTGATGGCCTATCGATCAACAATACATGACACAACCGGAATGACACTAGCTAAAACGATATTTGGAGATAATCTACGGTTACCTGGAGATCTAAAGTTTGGGACTGTGCCATTATCGGCTTTATGTGAACAGGATTACGTAGACCGAATGAAAGAGGAACTTAATGAGATTCATCAATTTGTACGGGAGAAAATACGGATGTCAAGTGACCGGATGAAGGCTCGATATGACATACGAGCAAATAATTAGGGCTTCCAGGAAGGGCAATTAGTATGGCTACACAACCCGCAACGGAAAAAGGGATTATTACCGAAGCTACAACCAGCATGGGAAGGACCTTACATTGTCATCACAAGGATGAACGACGTGGTTTATCGGATACGGAAGGGACATCGAGGTAAACCAAAAGTGGTGCATTTGGAGAGGCTGGCCTTGTACAGAGGAGGTGATTTGGGTCCTATTCGGGACGAACAGGCTTAGGTGGCGGGTAGTGTGACGGTGACACCTAGTGTGTAATAGAATAAGTTAAAATTAATAGCTCAATTTTAAACTGTTTTAAATGGAATTTTCCATGATAAAATTGTTCTACACTATTCTAACTAGAAAAATCATAAGCTTTCTAGAAGTTTGGTTTGTGTATATAAAAAGGCGAACGAAGTCGAATTGGATTATTAGTATTTGGTAAGCGATAGAGTAAACTTGTAAGATTATGAGTAGTATTTGGAAAGCGACAGAGTGAAGATTTAAAAGTAATTAAAAAATGATTTAAAAAGTGTTGTAGTGTGAAATAAAAATGATAAGTGAATAGTAAAATTGTGTAAAAATTATTTAAAGAGATTTTGTGAATTTTTATTGATAAACTGTGTTGTAATAATTCTTCTGAAATAAATTAAATTGATTTTGTATTATTCACAATCCAATGATACGAACCTTGATTGACAAGGCAGAAACGTAACAATATATCTGTCGATCAGGAAAAACAAATACATACAAATATAGATACTTATTAAATTACATAATAAGAATAAAGATTGAAATGAATGAAACTGAAAATGTGATTTTAGATACTTTTCTATATTGTTGTTTTTGTACATTTTTACATTTCTTTATTATACTTTTTTTATAAGAAATTCGTACGTAGTTTAATTTCAAATACTTGCAGATAATCTAAAGACTTAATTTTTTATATGGGCATTTCTAATTTTTTGAATATCCATATTTCATCATAACATAGGTGACTTTTATTCTAGTCGAAAAAATTTATGTGATGCACAATGCCTAAATACACTGTCTCAAAAAATGGTCCGTACACTCCACGGTTAAAGAAACATTGATGAAAAAAACAATTACAAATTACTACCCATATTATGGTTCACACCTCACCGACGAGTCGCCGTGACTCGAAAAGTTGTGTGAGTTCAATTTTGGTATTATAGTTCTCACATTTATTTTGGCGAGAGTTGTGCGCAGCTGATCTTATTGGTTTTGTTAATTATGACCATTTCCATTCGTTTTGACGTTTGCCAGCACAGTAGTTTTATAATTTTTGACGTATAAGTAGCAGTCTTTTGTACACATTTATATTTATTGTGATTAATTTTGTAATTTTATGAGGTTTAATTAGATATTTTATCTGTTAAAATAGTTAATAAATAGTGCAAACAGCAAAATACAATGTGGATTTATTTTTCTGTGGCGAATGAAACTGGAGGAAGCAAAAATATTTGACAACTTACATACGCATTTTGTTGTTAACATGTACAATAAAAATATTTTAAAATACGTTTTTAAAAAAGAAAATTGATTTTTATTCAATATTTAATTAGGAAATATTAATTAAAATATGTATTTTGCCTGTAAAAAAACTGTAGAGTTTTTTATTCCATTATTTCTTTATTCTTTACAAAAAATCGCACTAGTCACCGAGAAATATTAGGTGAGCAATTTTGACATTACTCTCACTCACGGCGAGAACCATAATACCAAAATTTGATTTGGGTGACTTGAAGTCGCCAAGTGACTCTTAAGTGAGAACCATAATAGGGGCATACAAGTTTCATTCATTTCAATCTTTATTCTTATTATGTAATTAAATAAACATCTATATGTCCATCTAGGACTCCATAGTCCTAGTCTGGATCCTCCAGACCCGTCTATATTATGTATTAATCATATTCTGATGTGAAACAGATAAATGTATGTAAATATTTATTCAAAAAAAAAAATTATAGAAAATAAAAATACAAGTGTGTACAACATTCATTCTGGTCTGGGCAACCAGTGAATCACAGTGTTTTTTTGAGATTTGACAAAACACACAAGTTTCAATTACCACCCACATAGGATAGTATAATTAACAAAAATTGAAATTGATATCAATAAATTAAGTAGAGAAATTAAAACTGGCATTTCGATTATAAACTATTTCGAAAAATAAAAAAAAAATGCGGCTCTAAAATAAATTGTTATGTAATTTTAAATTTGGGTCCATATTTATGTTGCCCAAGCCAGTTTTATATATTTCCTGGGTGGTCATTTTGTGGTGCTATATCACACCTTTTTATCACTAACGAAGACTTTTCTTTTTTTGTGTGATATAAAAAAATGGAGAAAGTCTACAAACACATCCCTGCAAAATGAATTTTAAGGGGAAAATGATGAATCAAAGTGATAAGTTGACGTTTCCACATAACCTCAAATGACATTCTATGAAAATTGTATACGAAGTGCCATTTTGGGACTTGAATCTACATCTAATTGTGAGATTTGTAACACCGTTGAAGATAACGAACATATTATTAACGATTGTGTCATATATAATAATATAAGAAATAATTTCCCACTTTTATACAGAAAATCCTTATTAGATATCTTAAAGGACCAAAAAATGGAAGAATATAAAATATTGTGTGATTTTGTGGATAGAATAAATTATAAACTATGAATTAAGACTACATTTAATTTTTATTGACTTTTTCACACAATGATTTTTCTTTGGAATCATTTCATTTTATTTTATTTTATTATAATATTAAGATTTATGAATATTATATAATTTAATTCTAAATTTAAAAAAAAAAAAAAAAAAATAAAAAATTTAAAAAAAAAATTAAAAAAAAAAAAAAAATTATGAATTAATGAATTATAAATTTATAATTTAATTTTAAAAAACTTTTATTTTTATATGTATCCTTCATCTTCTCTCTAATATTCTTTATTTATTAACTTTCATTTAATCTAATTTAATTATCAAACTTTGTTTTATATAATTATGCTTTTATTTTATTATTTAATTTTTAATCTAATTTGTTTTTATACACTTTATTCAACCCTCCAGAACCTCCCCTGAGTGGTCTCTGGAAATTTTGGGCTGTTTCTCAACTCACTGGCCTTATGGATTGAAAGATCTGACCTGAGCAAATTTAAAAACACAAACAACCAAACAAACAAGTGTCATTTGTGTGGTGATAAAGTAATACTTTAATGCAAAGGTGTTTATTATTTAAATAAAATGTTAAAAATATAATAATCAGACCTTTGTCAATCAACAATTTTATTTTGCACTTGGTTTCATGATAATTTTCATTCATTTTTTTAAAACCCCAATTTAGTTGTTTTCCATCAAACAATTTGGAGTTTGATCAAAAACAACTAAATTAAAGTTTCAAAAAAATGAATAAAAATTACCATGAAACCAAGTGCAAAATAAAATTGTCGATTGAAAAAAGACAAATTAATATATTTTTAACATAACATAACTAGAAAAGCCTTTGGTTTGTTAGAATTTGATGTTTAAACATTGACCAATATTTGCATTTTGTGGGGTTATGTCAGATGGTTTATGTTGATTTTTGTTTAAGAATTTTTTTTTGTCCTTTGCTATTATGAGCTCCCGATGAAATTTGTTATTCTCGGCAACTAGAATGTTATTTTTAACAAATAATTTACTACACAAAATTAAAATAATTGTTGATTTTTGTATTTCATTTTTTCTTGTAAATTTAACAATAACCCATTAATTTTATTTCAAAAATATATAAATGATCATTTTGTTAATAAATATCATTCATTTAAATTTCGCGTCAATGTAAGTTTCATTCATTTTTTGATATTTTTATTAGAGCTTTTTTTTAACTAAACTCCATGTAAAACAAATGTAAACAACAAAATAATTTTTTTTTTGTTCCACTTGTAAAAGTAAGACGGAAGAAGTTGTGGTCTTTTTCGTTTAAATCATTATGCGACGGGACGATATTCATCCATGACCACACCATAGTTAGCTACGACAATTTATTTTTCGCACAGTATCGCAAAATGTGATATATTACCACAAAATGACAACACTGCAAAATGAATTTTAAGGGGAAAGCAATGAATCAAAGTGATGATTTGACACGTAACCTCAAATGTTGATTTTTATATTATTATGTAATATAAAAATCAACAATTATTTCAGTTTTGTGTATTAAATTGTATGTTAAAAGAACCATTCTAGTAGCCTAGAATAACAAATTTCACAAAAACAATCATCCTCCTAACAGAAATGGACAAAAAATAAGCAATTTTAAAACGAAAATCAACATAAACCATCTGACATAACCTCACAAAATGCAAATAATGGTCGGTGTTTAAACATGAAATTCTAATAAACCAAAGGGTTTCCTAGTTATGTTAACTTAAAAATATAATAATTAGTCTTTTGTTAATCAAGAATTTTGTTTTGCAGTTCGTATCACAGTAATTTTCATTCATTTTTTTAAAACTTTAATTTAGTTGCTTCGATCAAACTCCATATAGTTTGATATAAAAAAATTAATTTAAAATTTAAAAAAAATGAATGAAAATTACCATGATATGAAGTGCAAAACAAAATTGTTTGTTAACAAAAGACTAATTATTATATTTTTAAGTTAAAATAACTAGAAAACCCTTTGGTTTATTAGAATTTCATGTTTAAACACCGACCATTATTTGCATTTTGTTAGGTTATGTCAGATGGTTTATGTTGATTTTCGTTTAAGAATTGCTTATTTTTTGTCCATTTCTGTTAGGAGGATTGTTTTTGTGAAATTTGTTATTCTAGGCTACTAGAATGGTTCTTTTAACATACAATTTAATACACAAAACTGAAATAATTGTTGATTTTTATATTCCGTTTTCCTGTAAATTTAACAATAATCCATTAATTTTATTTCAATAATATATAAATGATTATTTTGTTAATAAATATCATTTATATATCATTCGCGTCAATGTAAATTTCATTAATTTTTTGAAATTTTGATTAGAGGTGTTTTTAACCTCCATATAAAAAAAATGTAAACAACAAAATAAACAATTTTTTCCACTTGTAGAAGTAAGACGAAAGATATTGTGGTCATTTTCATTCAAATCAATATACCACGTGACGTTGTTCATCCAAGATGGGACCGCAGTAAGCTACGACAAATGCCAGTTTATCAATTCGGAATTTGGCTACAACTACAATACAATATAAGTTGTATTGCTTTCACCAAAAATTAAAAAAATACAGCTACAATCGTACTAGATAGACCAAAAAATGGTTTAGCTAACCCAAAAAAAATTAGTGGTTCAAGAAATCTTAACCAAATTTTTAGTTTCAATACCTGCCACAAGAGTCGAATTGACAAGAAAATACACGAAAAAAAACTAGACCAAAATTTGGTTAATTTTGCTGTTGCTTTGACCAGTCGTTAACCAAATAAAATACCTAACCCATTTTGGTTGAAAGCAATACACTTATAGACAAAGATAGAATATGTTGTTTTGAAAATTAAAATAAAAGCAAAAGTCATGTGATCAAGCATAACAGCAAATGGTGCAAAAGGGATAACACATATTTCCCTTTCATCCAATTATGTATGAAAAAATATAACAGCTCACCGTGAATCTGTTCATACTTCAAACAGATAACAGACGACAGACACACCAATACAAAGATCACTATTTCTGACTCAAACCTATGAGGTGACATAACAGATACAAATTAACTAGCTATTTATCAAAACCTTTTACTGATTAAAAACAACTTACCAATTTTATGTTACCTTTTAAAAATTAATTTTTACGTTTAAAAATTAAGTTTGGATTACTTTATTTCCATAATAATTAATTCAAAGTTAATTATTTATAAATATGTATGTATTTATGATATTTTCTAAAACCACGCAACTCAGTTTTAGAAAGCAACACGGTAAAATGTTAAAAAAAAAACTAAAAGTTTTCAGCTAGTAGTTATATTCACTAGTTATTAGTTACTAGTCCATTAACAATTTTTTGTTTTGTTTTGCTGGTTGAATATTTTGTGAGAAATGAAAACATATTTTAGATAATTTAATTTTAGTTTTTCCGTTTCTATACAACAATTTTTTTTTTTTTTTTTCGAAAAATATGAAAAAGTTTTATTACACGTAATTTTTAAAGTGAAAAATATTAGTTACTAGTTAATTCAATTAGAAATAGTTTTCCTATTTTTTAGCAAAATGTTTTTTTTTGTTTTTTTGTAATTTTAAGATAAGAAAAACTTTTCTTTTTATTTTAGTTGTTCTGTTGTTATATTATGTTCATGTAAAAGTTATTTTGTGTTAATATTAGTTTTTTGTTTCTTGTTGCTTTTAGTGTTGTGGATGGTTGGTGGAAAATATTATTTATACTCCAGTGGAATATAATATAATAATAGACAATTTTATTGAAAGGAAATTTATTTTGTCTGTTTCCGTAAATATCTTTAGAAAAAAAAAAAAAAATTAATTAAAAGCCTTGTCATTTTGTATGGTAATAGTAGTTCTCATGCCAAACGATTTATACCTTCGTTTTTATCAAATTAATAACACAAATTATTATTAATTTGAAAATACCTTACTATAGTGTATTTAAATGTTCTTTTATTCGCTCTAAGATAATTGATAAGATCATCCTCTGTCTTCTAAAATCAAATTTATCTTCTTCAAAATTTGACAGATATTTTCTTTTTCATTGTTATTGTTGTTATATATTTCTTAATAAATATACAATTTTTTTCCAGTATCTCAATTAAAAGAAAAACAAAATTTTCCTACCTTACATCATAATCATTCATTTTTATGTAAAACCACGAATCAACAACAACTGTTACATCCTAAAAACAATAGAAAAAAATTGGTTTTGTATATCTCTCGTGTAAATGGGAAAATTTATATTTAGCGTTCTTCTATATACTGAGCTGCTGGTGCTGCTACTATATAGATAGATAGATAGATAAATGTAGAGCTTTTTCTCTCCCAAAAAAATATAAAAAAAAAAAGTTCATAAATTTTTATTATGATTAACTTATGATTGATGATAACTTTATCATTTTCATTTCTATATAACCTAAGGAAAATAGAAACACTGTAATCAAGATATACGGGAAATGTATATGTAGCTAGTTTGGAAAACTTTGTTCGGTTTGCTGTTTATGTTTACTGTGTACTATTATTAGTGGTGTGAGGTATGTGGGCCAAAGGTATATACATACACGTATATTCATAAGATTTAATGGAAATATAAATAATCGATAAGTGTTTACTTATAATTTTCCAGTTTCATATTTTCTTATCTAAATATAAGAACTTTTCTTTTATTTTTGGGTTCGGTGTGTTCTGCTTTCCCCCGTTTGGTTTGTTTTGTACTTTTATTTTTGACCCAAAAATAAAATGTACAAAATAAAATTTCCGTCTAACCCTTTTTTTTTTGTGTGTGTTATTGAATGTGTGTGTTGTGTTTTATGAAATAAAATTTTTTGAAAATTTAATTAATTCAATCGTAATTTTTCATGAATTTTATATTAAGTTATTGTTTGTCTTTGCTTTTATTTTTCGTTGTGACGGTGATGGTGGTGGTGGAGGGGAGGAAAGTGTAAAAATATAAGGTATTTTTTGGTTCGGGGTTATTCTAAAAAATAAAAAAAATAAAACGTGCTGTTGTAATAAAGTTAATAGAAGTCAGGTTAATTTTAGGTGTAGTACGTATATACACAGTAGTTCAAAAATTAGTGTTAAGGTTTTGTGTATTTTGAGTTTTTTTTTCGGGTTTGGAATTGATATTTTAAATATTTGACTAAAAAATGGGTTATGTTTGTCATAGGAAGTTCAATTAATATGTTTACATAATATTTAAGTTTTATACAGCAAAAATAGGCATATTGGTGAAACTGATAGGAGCGATAACATATTACGGTTTCAGCTGACTGAGTATTAATGAAATATAATATTTTTGCCTAAATTAAAACAAAACTTTGTTAAATGTTTGGTAAATTACCGATTATAAACCCTTTATAGAATTTTATAATTATATATGTTAATTATTCGACTTAAGGGTAAAATTATTACTTTTATTGAAACAACAAAAATTTATAAAATTTCTTATCTTTAGAAGATTGGCATGTTTAAACTGTGTTCGAAAATAGTTAATTATGAACCTCGGGAATATATCTTTCGTAGAACAACTGTTCTTGTCTATAATGTGTTATGCGATCAACGACTTTTAATTTTTTTTTTTTTTTTTGCTCAAAAACTATATCATCATAATAAACTAACTTTTTTGTTTTTTCTTCTTATTTGTATTTACAGGTAAGAGCTTTTACGTTTATGCATATCAAATTTTCGACAGTCTGTGTATGTATTGCAGTAAGTAGCTAGTGTAATTATATATAATGTACAGTAAGTATAAGCTTTAAATCTTGACTTTAAATGAAACTAACGTAAAATATGTGAACGAGTTTTTTTATTAATAAAACAAAGAAAGTTGTGTTTTAGAGAAATTGTTTTAATGAAAAAGCACAATAAAATAAAAGTAGAGAAAATAACAGTGAAAATACAAAATGTTCTTTAATTCTTTTCACACTGTATATATTCGGTTTTCAACGAGCTTTTATTTTCTTGCTCTTGTTATGTTGTATAATTATGATGTATAAATTTGCAACAAAAAAATCCCATTTTGTTTTCCTAAAAAATAAGTTTGCTTCTTCGCACTCCCCATATATTGTTGTAATTGGCATAATCATCGTGGTATTTTAATGCAATTTTTTCTTCATTGCAATATAGTGTTCCGCTTGTGTCGCATATATGTAGGAAATTAAATTATAATTCATTCCACCGGATCAAGTGCAGAAAAGTATTAATGGTATAAGAAATAACTTTAAGAAGTTGCTTAGATTTTCAGATTTGAGAATGCTATATACATACATGTTTGATTATATCAGTTCAACATCATCGAAAATACTCCTCGAAATAGTAGGATTAATTATGAAAAACGCTGATTGTATTTGGGGCAAACATTTGTTTGCTTTTTGTGAAATTTTGACTATTGATTAACTCATTGTTTATGAAAAAGCAGACTATTTACATAGAATGGAACATGGAAGCAAAAGCAAAATTCAATTCAAGTGCAATATCAAAAAATACTAAAATTTGCGTCGTTAGCTTTATCCTCTTGAATAACAGCCACTTTTATATACTCGATGAATAATATACCATTTATATTTATTCGCTTGGCCATTAGAAAATAATTTTTCACACCTTCTTCCACAATTATACCAAATTCATTTACGTGAAAAGTTATTATTTATGTGCCCAAAAACTATTATTACTAGACAAGTAGGCAGTAGCTGAGACAAGAGCGTGTCGGCATTAAGGCACACCAATCCCAATATCTGGCAAAGTTCTTTCACTTTGCAATATAAAAATTATTAACAAGTAGAGTTCAAATGTATAAGTTACATCCTATTCATAGAAAATTTTATTAAAATTAATTTAATTTAATTTATAAAATTCCAATTTTTAATTTTACCAGCCGTCAAGATAAAATCTGTCCATCAAAATACAAAATTAATTGAAAATTACTGAAGTTTGTTTAATCAAGGCATTCAACTCTTCAAAGGTCAGTGAGGTAATTCCAACGACGCGACATACAGTGCTGGTAAAAAAAAATTGGGCAAACATATTTTGTTACAAATTGGAGTCTGTTTTTGCTAAAATTACAAAACTTTTGAAAGCAATTGGCTTATTGTTTCATTTTAAATACATGTATGACCTAATTTTTTGGAAAAAAAAAAATTTACCTGCAATTTAGGGGGAAAACCCGAAAATGCCAAAATTTTCAAAATACGCTGATTGGAGTTAAAGTAATGGAATAAATTAAACACTTATTATTTAATTTTTTTTTGTTTTTTACTGATTTATAGAAATTCTATCTTTAATATTAATATTTTGTTGGACCGCCATTTGCTTTTATTACAGCGATACACCTCTGATTTATTGAATTTGATAAATTTTTCAAAGTCGTAGAAGGCATGGATTCCCAAATCGTCATTAACAAACTTTTTCAAGCTTGAATTGATGCTGGGTGCTTTCTTGCTACTTCTGGCTTCATTATAGACCAAATATTTTTTATGGAATTTAAGTCTGGACTGTATGGGGGCCAGCCCAACACATCGATATTTTTTTCTTCGAAGTGCTTTTTTACCTTTAAATGAAGAGATAAGAAAAAAAAACAAGTTTTTAGCAAATTATTTATGTTTATCTGAAAGGAAATTTTTCTATCTACAATTCAAAATGAATAAATCACAATTTTGGCGCTAAGGCACGGAGCGTTGTCCTGTTGAAAATAAATCTGCAAGTCTCGTAAAAATGCTTTAACATAGAAGGCTCAAATTTGTTATGTAGGTCCTGCAGATAAACAGCTGCTGTAATTTAGGAACTAATGAAGCACAATCGACCGGTTTAACTTCCAGAAAGGCATCCCGAGACCATAACTCCTTCATTTTTCGGTGGAAGTCTTAAAAGACATCCGATGCTAAGCCTCTTGCGAGATTCTCTCCTTATGAGAATTCTTCCATCTCCAACATGCAGCTTGAATTTTGATTCATCGGAGAAAATCACATCATTCCACATCTCTTGAGTCCAAGAAACATGCTCCTGGGCCCATAGCAAACGTTTTTTTTGTCACTCGTAATGTGAACTCAGGCTTGTGGACTGGTTTAAGTGCTTTCAAACCAGCTTAACCAAGTTTTTTACTCACTAAGCTGGCTGAAATTTGTTTTCCCGTTGCTCGCTCAAGATCCCCTTTTATGTCCGATGAAGATTTAAAACGGTTCCGACGACATTGTAGTATTAAAAATTCTAAAATCTCTAAAAATTGATCAAATTCAATGAATCAGAGGTGTATCGCTGTAATAAAAGCAAATGGCGGTCCAACAAAATATTAATATTAAAGATAGAATTTCTATAAATCAGTAAAAAATAAAAAAAAAAATTAAATAATAAGTGTTTAATTTATTCCATTACTTTAACTCCAATCAGCGTATTTTGAAAATTTTGGCATTTTTCGGGTTTTCCCCCTAAATTGCAGGTAAATTTTTTTTTCTAAAAAATTAGGTCATACATGTATTTAAAATGAAACAATAAGCCAATTGCTTTCAAAAGTTTTGTAGTTTTAGCAAAAAAAGACTCCAATTTGTAACAAAATATGTTTGCCCAATTTTTTTTTACCAGCACTGTAGAAGGTACTTTGTGGATTTAACCGCACTTTTGTCATGCAGCTCAAGCCAAAATATGATGATGAAAGAGCTTGAAGACGTGCATGTAAAATTTTTAAATGTAAATAGTTTAGTAATAATATTTAAAAGGGATGAGAAGATGGTAAAAGGATGGGATGTTTGTTTGCATAGGAAACGGTTGCATGGGATAAACGGCCCCCATCGTAAATAATATTGTTTTGGTCAAGATTTTTAGATGAGAACTATTGCTGATCGACGATTCTCTTTGTATCTTTTTCATAATAGCAGATAAACCGCGTCTCTTTCTGTAAGTGATAAAAATTCATCCTAATGTTCAATCTAAGCTACTTCTATTGGATATTCGATTTTTATTTTAAAAGATAAAATAATTTAAAACTTTACATTAGTTAAACACATACATATTTAGAAACAAACACATAATAAGTTTAAAACAAATTAAAATATCTTTCTTTTCGTAATAATTTAATGAATTTTAGGAGACCGGTTCCGGATTACATCCATTGTCAGTCCAATTTTAACTACTGAATTATCATGTCATAGATTTTGTTTGTTTTTGTATTTATTTTATCGTTGAGAATGTATGTGTTGTGACGATGCTTGTAGATATCCAACTCTTCCAAACGGTCCATTAGATCGAATGGACCGTTTGGAAGAGTTGGAGTACAAGCATCGTCGCAACACATACATTCTCAACGATAAAATAAATACAAAAACAAACAAAATCTATGACATGATAATTCAGTAGTTGAAATTGGACTGACGATGGATGTAATCCGAAACCGGTCTCCTAAAATTCATTAAATTATTACGAAAAGAAAGATATTTTAATTTGTTTTAAACTTATTATGTGTTTGTTTCTAAATATATAAAGGGTGGTTAAATTTTAAGGGCCGATGTTGATTTTGAATAAAACACAAATTATTTAGGAAATTATTCTCAATTCTTTTTATTATGATAATATGGTATGGTTCAGTTATGTGTGTGGAACAAAATATCGGCCAAATGGCCGCCGCGACCTCGGCGGCACACCTCCACCCGATGGTCCAAATTTTCGATGACGCTTAGGCATAATTGAGGTTCTATGCCGTTAATGTGCCGAATTATCTCATCCTTTAGCTCTTGAATTGTTGCTGGCCTATCGACGTACACCTTTTCTTTCAAATAACCCCAAAGAAAGAAGTCCAACGGTGTCAAATCACATGATCTTGGCGGCCAATTAACATCGCCACCACGTGAGATAACACGGCCATTGAATTTGTCGCGCAAAAGAGCCATTGTTTCGTTAGCTGTGTGGCAAGTGGCACCGTCCTGTTGAAACCACATATCGTCCACAACCATATCTTCCAATTCGGGCCATAAAAAGTTCGTTATCATCTCACGATAGCGAACACCATTCACAGTAACTGCCTGACCGGCCTCATTTTGGAAAAAATACGGCCCGATGATGCCGCCAGCCCATAAACGGCACCAAACAGTCACTCTTTGTGGGTGCATTGGTTTTTCGACAATCACTCTTGGATTATGATTCGCCCAAATGCGGCAATTCTGCTTATTGACGAATCCACTAAGGTGAAAATGTGTCTCATCACTGAAGATGATTTTCTTCGAAAATTGATCATCCACTGTTGCCATTTCTTGCCACCATTCTGACCATTGACGACGTTTGGAATGGTCAAGAGGCTTTAGTTCTTGAGTCAATTGCACCTTCTAAGCGTGTAAATGCAAGTCTTTATGCATAATGTTCATCAACGACGAGCGTGAGAGGTGCAATTGTTGGGCACGACGACGAGTTGAGGTGGACGGCTCTTCAGCCACACTATCGCGAACAGCAGCAATATTTTCTGCAGTACGAGCTATACGAGCATGCACTGGTGTTTTAAAATCTCCTACAGACCCGGTTTGCTCAAATTTTTGCACGATTTTTCCGATTGTACGCACATTTGGACGATTAAATTGACCGAAAAAATCACGAAGTGCACGATATGCATTTTGATTTGAACGCCCATTTTCATAATATGCCTGAATAACTTTAACGCGTTGCTCGATTGTGTATCTTTCCATGGTTCAAATTAAGTTAGTATGAAATTGAGAAATGTCAAATGAAATGCAGAAAAAAACTTGACGTTTAGGTGTGGTTCACATTCAACGTCGGCCCTTAAAATTTAACCACCCTTTATATGTTTAACTAATGTAAAGTTTTAATTTATTTTATCTTTTAAAATAAAAATCGAATATCCACGTAATAAAAGCCACGGCAAAAAGAAAGAAAAAATGGCTAATCTCCATTTTTACTGTGATTACTTCTATTGTTGTGAAGTAGTTATCAATGTTGAGTTCCAAATACTTTTATACTTTAGTTTATAAGACTAAAATATTTTGGAACCTAATGAAGCAACTAATTAAATTACCACTGGTGGGTTTTATTTAGTTGAAGAAATTCGGTTAGATTGCCGCTGCTGGGGTCTAACTGGATTCAAAAACTACTTTGTTGGTTTTCAAGTTAATTCTGTTTCATTAGTCAAATTGTTACAGTTCATATACATACTTATTTTGTATTCAAAAAACACTAACAACAAATGCTTGCTAAACTATATTATTAAGGAATATTTTACGTTAACAACTATTAATACATTCATTGTAAAATGAGCCTAAACCTATCTTACTTAGCATACATGTATATAAATTTTAATTTCCGTAATTTCAACAATGTTGAAACGTCGACAGTAAGTGAGAGTTGTTTGCAGAGTAAAACACATCGGTAAATTCTGAGGTGTTTTACTCTGCAAACATGAACGGTTTTTTGAATCTTACATTCCAGAACTTCCTTTTTTCCGGTGAACTAGGGAGTTAATTTTTGGAACGAGCTTTCAGACTGAGAAAAAAAGGTTGCCCTGTGGAACCACAAAGAATGATGGCTAGTCAGCAGGATTTTCACTTGAAGCAACGTAGTGCCTTTGTGCATTGTTGGATAGTATTGCGACGAATATTTTTAAATGCGATGTTTCAGAAGCAATTCAATAAAGTACGATTGTTGAATTCGTCCAAGTAGAATATTTTTGCAATAAAGCCTCAGTGCTGGAATGACGCGCTTCATCAAATTCACCAATTGTTTAGCCGCATACGACTCGAGTCATAGAAGTGATTTCCTTTTAGTAGGTGTAAATCGAAATTTGTAGTCAAATCAAACAGAGTACATTCAGAATGCACCTTATTGAAGAAATCTTGGAATAAGTAGTTTTTTTAAGTTTCATCAATTGAGATCTAAAGTTCTGCTACTTTAAATATAAATTTTATTTTAACCCTTCTCGAGTCCTGTATATCACAGCGGATCAAATATGTGCACTAAAATTGCTACCTTAAACCAACATTGGTCACTTTGTGGAAGCCGATACAGACCAAGTGTTGTAACGTAGTCAGAGTCATCGATGCATAAACAAGGCGAAATATTTTTTAACTAGAGATTTTATATTTTTTGTGAAACCGGGCATAAGAGTTTCAAATTGAATTTATTTTATAGTTAATTTTGATATATTAATTCAATCATAATGAAACAATAATGATTTCTCTTTATTAGAGCTAGTTTGGAGCTTAACCTTTTTCATCTTGGCAGAATGGATGAACTTTTCACATTTTAAGTCTTCCTCCACTTTTCTTCAGTAATTTCTTAAACCAAACTTTTCAAGCTTTTCTTTCTCTCTTTCTCTTGAATGTAAACGAAAATTTTTTTAAATTTTCGGATAAATGTAAGTCAACTTTACGTAAAGGGCTCCATCACGTTGCGCAAACTGTTTGCAGCCTCCATACACAAATATGTATATACACAAAAAAATTCAAACATCATTTTTCGTTTCTTTGGCTGTAAAAGCTAGTGTAGACATTGTTCTCCCGTCGATACTTTGGATTTTGTGAGTTATTTTTGGAAAATTACTTTTTACTTTATAACATTTTTTCTGTGTGTGTTAGGCGTGGTTAAAACTGTAAAGCGTTATTTCTTTATAGTATACTGAACAGCCTTCAAGATATTAAAAGCTTTAGGTCTTACATAACCAAATAGTTTCATATTAAAAGTTGTGAAGCGTTTGGCCAATGATACGTCTTTACAATGATTCTTTAAATGTGAATATACAATATATCATCTTTATGAATATTCAGTAAATAATTTATGGTGGTCATCAAATTAGCGCAACCCACAACAGACCAGTTGGCGATTTTGTAACTCCTAGTCGATTTTTAAAGGCAACTAACAGGCCTTCATCTAGATGGCCCCTTGAAGTAATCATGGGGATTATAGATTATTTATAGCCCTTGTGTCAACACGACACACCCGGGTGTGTATTTGGGAAAATGTAAAACTCAATGTAATGGAAATTTCCTATCATACTGAGTTTTTCAATAGTAGCCAATCAAATTGGGTCAATATTTAAGATTTTCGTATAAAATGCACTGTAAAAATTAATACACACCAGGGTATACTTGTGTTAATAAAAAGTAGTTCGATACTCGTGTTGACACAAAGGATAGTCAGATCAGACATCGAATTTACAGTGCAACCCTATATTAAAAATTGGGTAGTGAGTTTTCAATGGCCAATTTCAGGTTATCATAGAAATGTCTTCCTGCAAGTGAAGACAGGCATCATATTTGTGTATATTTAGCAGATCATGACCCTCAGCAGACAAATTACCTATTTTACAGTAAACACCTTTACTAAAAATTGTGCATTGTGATTTCAATGGACAATAATAAGCCATGTTAGAGATATCCTACATGATCTGATAAATAAAAATTAAACCACTTTATAAAAATTTGAATGAAAATCCAAATTCATAATGATTAAGACAAGAAAGAAATCTGTGAAATCAACATCTACTACCAGTAGGTGAATTCCGGTTTCTTGAGGATTGGAATGAAATTTTCATTTTACTTCATTTTCGCGATGAATAATTATTGTGGTCGAAACGATTTTATTGATATTAATAATCTGCATACAACGAGATCAGAACAAGACTGATTTTTCATTTTGAGTTAACATACAAGTTGAGTTAATAACGGGTATAACTCAAACGGAGAAGGTTTATGCGATTAGTATTTGCTATACACGACACCCCTTTAACGTTAAGGTGTGAAAAAACTGCGGCACTTTCGATCGCGAGCGGATCTCCTTTTGCTGTGGAGTTGTCGATGATGCCGAATCTGTAAACTGTTCGCAGTCGTCGTCAGGTGAAACGGCTGTTTCGATGTCTGACCGTGATGGTTCGAGATTTTCTCGAGTTGTCGGCGATATTGTTGCTAATGTCTCTGTTTGAGTTGCAACAGGTAACGGTGAATTGACATCGAGTTGATCGGCGGCACGAGCTCTCAGCTGAATGACGTGGCGCTTCACAATTTGACCAGACTCGAGCCGAACTCTGTATGACAATTGTCCGGTAGCTGATTGAATGGTGGCGGCGATAGAATTCGGCCCGCTTGCATAATTCCTGCACTGTTCATTCTCCGGTTGGTTTTCCTGACATGGTTCACATGCCCTGACCTTTTGTTCGCAATCGGCGTCAATGCTTGGCCACCAAACATAGCTTCAGGCCAAAACTTTCATGCGAACAATTCCAGGATGTCCGGAATGTAGTGTGTTGAGAATTGTCGCTTGGCCATCAGGTGGAATAATTGTACGATTTCCCCACAATAAACTTCCTCAGATGCACGAGATTTCATTTCGGCGATTAAAGAATGATTTGAGATTTTCTTCGCCTGCAGGAAGCTTCTCCGGCCACCCCCTTAACGCCCAGCTGAGAAATTTCTGATAAAGAAAGTTATTTGACGTCATTTTCGCGATAGATTCGGCGTCGAGTACTAGTTTCGCTAAAGTTTCGATCATCAGGATATCTTCACTTTCGTCGAATGTTAATGCAGGTGCTGGTAAGGGCAGACGGCTTAGAAAATCAGCATTTCCCATTTTCGCGCCTGAGCGATGAATGATATTGTAATCATAGGCACTCAGAAATATTATACGGCGTAGCATTGTAGTTGAGATGATTTTCGGAGTTTGTTTGTCTGGATTAAATATTCCCAAGAGCGGTCTGTGATCGGTGACAATAGTGAAATGTCCACCAAATAAAAATTTGTGGTAATTTTTTAACTCCTTCTACGATGGCAACAGATTCTCGATCGATCTGTGCGTAGTTTCGCTGAGCTTTTGACAGTGTTTTCGAATTAAATGATATCGGTTTCTCAGTTCCTTCGGTCATACGGTGACAGAGTAAGACACCCAGACCATACGGCGAGGCATCACACACTAACAAGAGAGGCAGTTTCTCGTTGTAGTGTATCAAAACTTGATCGAACGCTACCATGTTTTTTAGATCATCGAATGCCTCTTGATGAATTTTGGTCCATTCCCACTTTGGGTTCTGATCTAGAAGACGATGCAATGGTTCGGCGACGGTTTCCTTTTGCGGTAGAAAAGTGTGGTAAAAATTAAGGAGGCCCAAGAACGCTTGTAATTGTTTCTTGTCAATCGGTGGTGACGCATTTGTGATGGCGTTTACCTTTTCGGTGGTTGGACGAATTCCAAGTCCGTAGATTTTGTAACCGAGAAAATTGATGGTTGGTACTCCAAATTTACATTTTATGAGCTTAAGGCGAAGGCCATTCTTGTCCATTCCGGATAAAATTTCGGTTAATCGCTCAGCCAGTTGAATTTCGTCGTGCGCGCGGTGACAACGATATCATCGAAGTACGGAAGAACGCCTTCAATAGATCTGAGCAATCCCTCGGTGAAATTTTGGAATATCCCAGGTGCAGATGAGATTCCGAATTGTAATGAAAGCTCGGAAAGCTCCCTTGTGGGTCACTATGGTCTGGAGCATAGACAATTGCTGATTATTAGATAATTGTTGATACGCCTGTGCTAAATCCAATTTAGCAAAAATTATTCCTCCGTCGATGTGCGACAGTAGTGTGATAATTGCTAGTATCTGGAAACAGTGTGGTTTCAACGCCTTTTTCAGCGTTGATTCAGCGTGGTCCAGTCTGAGTATTCTATCGATTCCAAAATGCCTTGCTCGATTAATCGATTTAATTCAGCTTCGACTTGGCTCCTGATGGCGATTGGAATTCCTCGTTCAGGTAATCGAATTGGATGAGTGGTGGTATCGATTTGTAAAGACACTGGTGGACCAGTAAAATAGCCCAGCTTATTGCTGAATAGATGCTGGAACTTTTTCATAACGTCTTCTACTGGTTGTTTGGCATCGACACGGTTGACTCCCAGTACTGATCCCTAACGGTGAAAACCAGTTACAACCCAAAACGTTGGATCGCGTGCCTCCCACAATGACAATCGACAGATTCTAGATGATTTGGTCATTGTACGACACGTCTACATCGATAATCCCGACAATTTTCTTTTTTTTTTTTTTTTAAATCTCAGGATGAGGGAACGGCCAAATCGATTTAAAGGTGTTGAACCTGAATCGTCTTCGAAACCACATGGCTTATCGTTGATGGTAATGGTTGTCCTTTTTTTCCAATCAACCAACGGCAATATTTGGTTAACTCTCGATTTCGATTGGTTACGATTGTGCTTGTTCCTTTTGTTGATCGGTCTTGTTTTAGCAGAAGATCGACATACACGTTGGATGTGACCGATTTTACCGCAAGAATTGCATACAGCATTCAAATGCGGGCATGACGAACGAGCATGTGATGCACCACATCCATTACAAGGTCGAATTGTAGACTGTGGTCGATTCTGTTGCTTTTGTAGGAACGGCGCGGCGGTCTCGAAATTTGCTGAACTTTTTCCATATGTTGAATATCATGAAGATTTTTTGTTACTGCTTCTGCTGTTTGAGCTCGATCGATAACCTGGGCCAGGGGTTCAGTCCTACCTCGGCTAAGAGATTTCGTTGCGGTCCTTCATCTCCACAAACTAGTCGATTACACAACGTCTTATCCAATAAGGTATCAAAGTTACAATCCACAGCCAATCGACGTAATTCAGCAACATACGAGGCGAACAGTTCGTCCGGTAATTGGTCCCGTTTAAAAAATTTGAAGACCGCCGCAATTTCAGATGGTTTGGGAGGAAAATGATTTTTTAGAGTATCTTTAATTTCTTCTAGGGTAAGAGTACTTACCTCTTTACGTGATGCCAATGAGACGAGGAGATCAAAGAGTTGCGATCCGCAAACTGTGAGGAAAATCACACGTTTCCGTGACTTTGCCTCGATCTCACTCAACTCGCCCATTTTTCCGGTTTAACGATATCGAACGGTTCAATACAACTGGTTGTTATGGACATTAAGTTTTTTATCACCTTCAGTACAATTGCAGGATTCCCGTTAACTAGAGTAGCACCTGACGATTGTGCTTGTTGCAAAAATACTTCCGGTAGTTGAGGTGAAACAGATGATGTTACACCTTCCGTTTTAAAATTTTTGTTTTCTCCGTCCTTGTTGATCATCCAACAATTGATTAAATTTATGAGCGCGAATTAATATTATTTTGTTACGTGATAACTACTATTAATATTATTTTGTTACGCGATAACTATTAGTTTTAATTAGCTCAATAGAAAAACATCCTACCAACAGCGCCAATATTTTGGTGGACTCGAGCGAAATAAGTAATACACAAAACTTTAATATTCACGTAAACGATTTTATTGATATTATTAATCTGCATACAACGAGATCAGAACAAGACTGATTTTTCTTTTTGGGTACGGGTATAACTCAACAATCTCTTCAATATATTGGAAAAAAAAGATTGAGATTCATTTTTTAAATGTAGGAGCTGGTCATTGAACGACAATTAATGGATTGAACATTTTTATAACTTTAAACGCAACGGCTTGATATTCTTATTTGATTTTAGATTGAAACCAAGCACACCATCGAGAAGAAGATCTTCACTTCTGATGTTATATTTCAACGCAGAATGCTATCCATTTCAGTACCAAATTTCAGATAACAGAAAAATTAAAAACACCAAAAATAAGAACTAATTCGGGTGAATAAGATATGTTAGTAAGTTCATCAATGGGACAACCACACCTGGCTTAGATTTCACAACTTGAATGGGGTGCATATACGCTGGTTACAGAAGGGATTTTTGTTATCAGCATCGCGCAGACTTGTTCGGCAATATTGATGGTGTTTTCACTTTTCAATTCGAGACGAATTTTTTTCAAACGATTTTTTCTATGAATTTTTGATTTGCCAGTTCTCTACCTAATGTGAGCGAACAATTTATAATTCATGTAGTTTCTCCCAACCGGGAACTCCTTGGATTGTTATCATGTTTTAAATGAAAGTTAAATGAGGGTTTCACCGTTTAATCCCGATTCGTTCCTCGATATGTTGATATTAACATTGTCAGTACATATAAAAATATACATCGGCTGAAAAGCTAAAGCAGCAAATGGTAGAAGAATCATGTTTTTGGTGTAAAAGCCCCAGAGATATTTTGCTCTTTTTCGAGTGTTTAATGTAAAACATTATTTTGATAACTCTTTTTTAAATAACGAACCTGGAATGTTGCACGGAATATTCAATAGCCAATTGATGTTGTGGCATTGTCAACCAACATAAGTAAGAAAAGTTAGACTCCGTGGGCGTCGAGGTAACCCCCTGTGTATACCGAAATATACTAATAATAGTAATAATAATTTAATTAATTTTTTTATCGATTGAATAAATGCACAAAAATTTTACTATTCAATAAAGTTTCTTAATATAAAAAAAAAAAAATTATTAGGAACACACCGAAAAACTGTAAACGGTTTTATTTTTATTTTTTCACTAAAAACATATTGAGCGGACAAAAAACACCCTTTATAGGTGAAAGATGCTCAGGAAAGCATTCGATTTGAAATCCATTAGTACTCGTCATTTCTTACCGATTAGTTGTACTAAATATTCTGGTAACGAAGTCGCCATAAATTCGAAAAGCAAACTACTCATAATTTTACTTACAAGTTTGTATGAATTTCCAACATAACGAGTAAAAATTTTAGTTCATTATGTTGGAAATTCATACAAACCTGAAAGTAAAAGGTAAAAAGTGTTTGCATTGTATTGTGAAGAGCATTCACAGAGCGTATGTTGTTTTTAAACGAAATGTTTTCAGTAAAATCGGTTTTAGTTAAACTGTTTTAGAAAATAAAATTGCTTTAGACGAATTGGTTTTAGACGAATTGTTTTTAGACGAATTGTGTTTAGACGAATTGTTTTTAGTTAAATTGTTTCAGGTAACCTGTTTTAGATGAATTGCTTTCGACGAATTATTTTTAGATAAATTGTTTTTAGATAAATTGTTTTTAGATAAATGGTTTTTAGTTAAATTGCTTTAGACGAATTGTTCTTAGACAAATTGTTTTTAGTTAAATTGGTTTTAGTTAAATTGTTTCAGGTAAACTGTTTTAGATGAATTGCTTTCGACGAATTGTTTTTAGATGAATTGTTTTAGATAAATTGTTTTTAGGTAAAGTGTTCTTAGATAAATTGTTTTTAGATAAATTGTTTTTAGGTAAATTGCTTTAGTCAAATTGATTTAGATAAATTATTTTAGACCAAAGGTCCGCGAATCAATTTTTTCATTGTAAATAATTCGAATACACGACCTTATTCATTTTACCGAAATATTTCAATATGAATTTATTATAACAATTACGGCAATTTGTAAAGCTTTTAGAGCGAAGAAGTTTAAAACAATAATATTTTAATTTTTGAACTTTCTTTATTTGCCAACAATCAAATCGATTTCTTTCTAAAATGTAGCTTAAGATTCCTAGGCTTGACGCTCGCATTTCTTCTCGTATGTTGTTTCTTAGCTGTCCTATAGATGTTGCTTTGTTCACGTATGCACATTCTTTTAAGAAGCCACAAGGAAATAAATCAGGTGCGATGAAATCGAGGAACGGAGCAGGCCAACTAAACTTGCTATTTCTTGAAATTAATTGTTGGTTTAAAAATTAAAAGTGGTGCTTTGTTCGAGCATTAAAATAACGACGTTACTCTTACTTCAAAAAATTAATCGCAAAAATCCAATTATTTTAGTGCCTTGTTCCTTATAAATTATTCAAGCTATAACTAATCAAACCCCTTCATTCTAATATTGAGAAAGTCCAATTTGACAAAAAAGTGATAGTCTGGTGTGGGGTTTGAACGGAGTGAATCATTGGACTGTACTTTCTTCAAAACAAAGCGCTAGAGAGACAATGGTGATGGTACGCGACTTTTTGACACAAGATGCGGTATGGAAGGTCTTTAATTTCAACAGAACTACAAGTGCCATATATCACATAGCCGGTTAAACAATGACCATTTTGCGTCAAATTTTATTTTTCATAGAAGTGTCGTATCGTCATTCGGCGATTTCATATGGCCACCCAGATCGCCCTATTTGACACCAACAGACTTTTTGTGGGACCATCTAAAAAGCAAAATGTACATCAACCGTCCACGACCTCTTGCCGATTTAAAGCCACTATTCGATGAGAACTGCCAACATTTCGACTGAAAAATTGCCGCCACGTCATAGTCACCTAGGGATATTGATTTCGATAAAAAATTTCAATCGTATATTGGAATTTTTTTTTTTATTAGTTATTGGCGCTAAAGAGTCTCAACAAATTTTATTGAATACTAATGTGCTAGAATTTTAGAATTTTATAAGCATGAGTTTTGATTTGTTGAAAAAAAATACACTCACTGGCAGAGAAAACGGGCCACCCTAAAATTTTTTTTTATACGAATATCTTTTGAACCGCACTAGCCGGAAACAAAAACCAAATTCTAGGCCCTTCAAAACAATCTTACAAAATGTTGGTAAGATCTGCTATTTCTAAACATGTGGTTAAGGTTTTCGATTTTTCAAACAAAAACCAAACGTTTGAAAAATTTGGAAAATTTTATTTTAATTTTGACAAACATAAATGTATCAACAAAATCATAATTAACCAATAAAAAATGTTAGTAGCGTGTATTGCTTCCCTGAGCTTGAATAACCGCTGTCATCCTCCGTTCATTGTATTTGGAGCTGGGATACGATAATGTCTTTCATTATTATTGCATTACCACGAAATTACCGCCTATAAATGGTACGTAAGGAATACATTTCTTCCAAGATTTCGTTAATATAGCGTTAATATAGCGTACGGTCGTTATTCGAAACCTTTCGCTGAAAGTGCATGGAGCGAACCGTATAATGATTTTTCCATAATGATTTATCCTTTTCGCTAATCAAGAGACCGCAAACTAAACCTCGACTCATCAGTAAATAAAGCTTGGCTCAGGTTCAGTCCAATTTTCATGTTCTTTGGAAAATTGTAGCCGAGCAATCCTGAAACCTTGAGTTTGGTTTTTGTTTTAAATTTTTAGCTAGTGCGGTTCAACAGGTATTCACAATTGAAAATTTAGTTATAAGCGTTGTTGTGGGATAAGTAAAAAAAACTCAGCTACAAAAGTTCAGGTTAGGCAAAGTGTACTGTGATAACATATTCTAAGATTTAAGTTTCCAGCTAGTGCGGTTCAAAAGATATTCGAATAAAGAAAAAAATGTTTAGGGTGGTTCGTTTTCTCTGCCCGTGATTGGGCAGAATGACGACAACCAATAAGCATATTTAAAAGAAACCCGCAACAAATTGATTTTTTTCCATTACAAACTTGTTTGTTTATTTGCAAATTTTACTGGGACTCGAGGCACTCCCAACTCCTTCCCAGCTAACTTGTAACGTCCTAGGTTACGCATTAGGTACAATGATACACGGCATAGGTCTTTATCGTTCATAAATAAATAAATAAAAATTTAGAACTTTTATTTAATTAATTTAATTTTCTTTTATAAGCGGCATGTCACCACATTGAAATTCGAGAGCAGAATCACATTAAAATTCGAAAGTTCTAAATTTGTTTTTATTTATTTGTGAACGTTAAATTGATGACCCTGACGTGACAATTGAATTTATATTTTAGTAATTTATTTTATTAATTTAATTTATTTTTTATTTAATAAATTTAGTTTTAATTTGTTACATTGATTTGTGTTGAACACCACAATTTTGTGTTGAGAAAGTTTTCAATGGTAAAGAGCGCGCGTGCCGCTGCCACAAAATCCGAGATACAACTAATTTTTAACTTTAATTTTATTTATGTATAATGTTTTGGTGTTTCGTCATCGCGTCGTGTATTTTGATTTTCGTGTGCAGTGCGTTCAGATGTGAACGAGGGGAGACATCCAATGCGCACTTGAGTCAGAAAGCGGTGAGACTTTTTATGGTTCAATATGTTGTAGCGGTGAAATGAATCTATATGAGTGAGCCGCTATAGGTTTGTCTTACTGAGACCATCTACACATTGCATACATCAAAGCCTGCTGACATGTAAGTTGGGTCGACCGATTAATTCTGCATCTCAAAAGGATGTGGTAGGTGGTGGGTTTCTATTATTTATTTATTTATTTATTTATTACCAGCACTAACAAATAGCATAGGTTATAATACCAATAATTTTGTATATAAAAAAGAATTACAAATTATTATTTCGAATACGACTCTTAAAAAGATCCCTTGAAATGTTAAAATCGAAAAGTTCTGAATATTGGTTAAAATATTTTGACGTACGCGCGACCTGTTCATCAATTCCATAATTCGTACGATGAAAAGCAATACTCAGACTTAACTGTGGTGAACGAAGAATTCTCTTAGGAACGTAAAATGAATATAAGTCAAGCAATACCGGGCAATAAATCTTAGCACAAATTACATCCTGAGCAAATACTGCATGAATCATCTCTCTTCTGAATTCAAGACTACGAATGTTCAAAAGCGTACAACGACCGGCATAAGAAGGTAAACTAAATCCTGAAGTTGACCTTGGATGTCTTCGGAGGGCAAATATTAAGAACTTTTTTTGAATCCGCTCAATAAGATCACTAAAGATTTTATAACCAGAACTCCAGATAACTACAGCGTATTCCAAAATAGACCTAACAAAAGCAGTATATAATGTCTTGAGAGTATATGGGTTAGAAAATTGACGAGCATGTCTCTTTATGAAACCAAGCATCGAACCGGCTCTAGCTTCAATCATTTCTATATGTTTAGCAAAACTTAGATTATCTGTAAACAAAACACCTAAATCAATAAACTGAGTAACTCTATCTATTTCCACGTTTTGTAAACTGTACGGAGCTACAATTAATATCTTAATTCGTGCAAATGACATTGTTTTACATTTGGAGATATTGAGAGCTAAACGATTTTCGATAGTCCAATCACTAAACCGATTAAGGTCCTGTTGTACCAATAAAACGTCTGCACCATTTCAGATAGTAGCGTACATTTTAAGGTCATCTGCATATAACAGACATTTACAAAGCTTAAAACATGTAACAATATCATTAACAAATAGAATAAATAATAATAGACCTAAATGGCTACCCTGAGGAACACCAGATGAGACTGTGAACTTCTCAGAATAATTTTGACCAATACGTACTAGTTGAGACCTTTGCGACAAATAAGATGATAACCATTTTATAGGAATAAAATTAGAATTCACTTTAATCAATTTATCTATTAATAATTTGTGATTAATTTTGTCAAAGGCCTTACTGAAATCTGTATAGATAGTGTCAATTTGGGGACCTTTTTCTAAACAGCATATCGCATCATTAACAAACACCGCAAGATTGGTTGTCGTTGATCTACCAGAAAAAAAACCGTGCTGTTGGGGAACAATTAAGTTTTTAATATTAAGATAAATACAATCCTTTACCAGTTTTTCAAAAAGTTTAGGGATAACAGATAATATAGCTATACCTCTATAATTCTCAACTGAATTTTTATGTCCCGATTTAAATATTGGAATTACATAGGAGGGTTTCCAGCACTGGGGAAAAATACCTTGCCTAAGGCTGTAATTAAATAAATGTGCTAAATAGCCACTTAAGGCTTCGGCGCAATTATTTAAGAGTAGTGAGGGAATACCATCAGGGCCCATAGACATTTTACTATTAATTCCAACTAAAGCCATTTTGATTTGTTCCCTTGTAAAAGAAGAAATAACGTGAATATGATTATTGACCAAGATTTGGTCACTGGGAGATGTTAAAACATTTTCGACTGAATAAACGGATTTGAAAAACGTTGCAAATAATTAACAAGCAGCATTGAGATCATGAGCTTGCCTTTCATTATAACTCATGGGTAAAGAATAACCAACAGATTTTCTTTTAGAGTTAATATAATGCCAGAAACACGATGGATTGGACTTGATACCAGATTCAATTTCTAACAAATAATTACCATACAAAAATTGATTCAAAACCTTAAACTCATACTGAAGGTGAGAATATAATGCATAAACAGCTGATGTGTTCGTCTTTTTATACAGTTTATGTGCCTTGGTTTTACGGTTATATAAATTAACAAGTTTTTTGTTAAACCACTTTTCACGATACGAATTATGTTTGTTGACAATTTTTGGAATGAATAGATCCATCCCCACATACAAAATTTCGTAAAACCGGCTAGCTATAATTTCAATGTCCTTCTCATTACAAAGGAAATCCCAGGAAATACTTTCAAGAAATCCATTTAGAGAGTCATAATCACCATTTCTAAAATCAAAGATTAAAATATTATCATTTGGAACATAATCGTCGAAACATTGAAAACTTAATTTAATTAACAGCGGCGTATGATGAATACTTGATGAGCGAGCCAGGTCTTCACAAGATTGCACTGATGGATGTAAATTATCGTCAGTGAAAACAAGATCCAAAAGTGAGCCATTCTGATTGTGCACTTCGTTATGTTGTCTTAGACCCATTTCAAAAAATGAATCTATCACGAAAGAAGTATTGGCAGTGTTACCAAACGGTGTAAGTATTCCATCAATTCGTTTCCAATTTAAGTTTGGAAAGTTAAAATCACCCACGATGCACAAACTATCATTTTTTTTCATTTTGGGATGAATCTTATTTCCAATTATATCGATAAATTCCTTAAGGAATTAACTTGTAGATTTTCCGGGAACATATGTAGCACAAACGAAAAGATTTCATTTGGCCATTTTTACCTTTACTAAAAGAATTTCAATATCACCGGATGCAATATTAATTTGTAGACATTTATACTGATTTATTACAGCTATTAGTAGACCACCACTAACATCCAGACACTCTCCAGTTTCGTGCCGATCTCTGCGGAAAACTATATAATAGGCAGGAAAGAATTCCTCATTCTTTATAGCAGGAACCAGCCATGTCTCAGTTATGACTATGATGTCATAATCTTCTTCCATAACCGATGTAAAAAATGTATCCACTTTTGTGCGCATTCCACCCGTGTTATGGTAATATATATTAAACCAATATTTATCGTTAGTCATATAATTACCCACTTCTTCGTCACCATTATTAGCATCAATATTATAAATACTCGTATTATCGTTATTATTATTATTATTATTAGTTTTATTATTACTGTCATTATTATTAATAATTCGTAATTTACTAAACTGGAGACTGTATGCGACGGCTTCGTTGAAAAAATTGGCGATAAATATCGGGATTCACAAATTCTTTAACCAGTACACCCACTGGCCACATGTTTCCTAGTATCGGAAAACTTTACGTAAGACATAAACGGAAACTATTACGATTTGGTTAAACTAAATACCCTTATACATACCTTTTTAAATGATTATGTTTTTCTGTTAGTTTATCTATCTCCACAATTACTCAAACACGTAAAGTTTTTCAACGAAATTCACGCCAATAAAATGTTAAAAATGTATCACTAATGGCAGAGCCTTCTAGAGTATAGAGCCATAATCTTAATGACGTATTTGTTAGAAACTTTTTTAGTGGTATAACTTTCCACTGATTTTCATAGGAATCCATAGTAAAAATGGTGTTTTTTAGCTGCAAGTTTTTCAATGAAAAAAGCAAAAATATTATAAAATGTGTATATAAAAGTTTTCTACATATCTTTAACAACAATTTACAAGAAGACTATATTGATATTAAGTAAATATTGGTTGCAGAAATATTAAAATTAAATTATTTCTAAAATATATTTTTCGAACTTTCATTTTGAAAAATACATCAAAGTTGGCTCTGATAAATTAAAATAATACTTGCTAAATTTATATATAAGATTCATCTTTTAAATGTATCGTTTTGTGTGACTTATTCCACGTTAATATATTGTAAAAATAAAATAAAACAAATTTTATTTTAATTATCTATTAAACTTCCGTTTATGTGGAATTATTTTTTATTTTTTATTTTTGTAATATCGATTTCGATTAACAAGTAATCATCTTCAGTTACCGAACTACTAAAGAAAATTATGGATTCTGTCATCTTTATATACCTGTTTTATCCCTACGTCATAGCCTACTTGATCAAGAATTTCGAATTATTATGTCGTATATTTTATTTACAGGAGTATTAAACTTATTATTAAGTAAATTATTATTTCTTCTGTTTTTATAGATCAATAATTCTTCCATTCGGTCCATATTATCACCTTTTCTCATTGTATATAGAATTTTCATGTTAGTATTCATGTCTATATAGTTATGTTGTGTTGTATTGATATGTATAGCAAAGTTTGATGTCTCATACATTTTACCAATATCACGAACGTGTTCTTTATATCTTTGACCGAAGGATCTACCTGTTTGTCCTATGTAGAAAGCAGGACAATCTGAACAAATCAACTGATATACTCCAGTGTCTAAAATTTCTTCTTTCTTAGGCTTTAATTGCATTTCGAGGTTTTGTTGAGTTTTAAAAGCAATTGTATAGCCAAAATTCCGAAATATTTTTTGTATTTTAGAACTCGTGAAGCTGTTATATTCCATTGAAATGTATATTTTAGATGTATCTTCTTCTAAATTTAATGTTGTATAATTTCGATACATTATTTTGTTTTTGTATGATAAATTAATTTGATCTATTATTTTAGGTCTATATCCATTTTGACTTGCGATGTATTTTATTATGTTTAACTCTTCTAGTTGATCCGCTTGTGTCATTGGTATAATATTTAATCGATTTATCATATGATTATACGCTGCCATTTTATGTTGTAAAGGATGATTTGATTTACTATCAATAGTTTGGTCCGTTTGGGTTGGTTTTCTGAATATTTTAAATTTATGTTTTTGATCAACATTTTTTATAGTTAAATCCAAAAAATTTATACTTTTCTCTTCCTCCATTTCTAGTGTGAATTTAATTTTAGGATGTATAGAGTTGATATAATTTAATAGTTGATTCATTTGCCGATTTGTACCCGTGTACATAAATAGTATATCATCTACATATCTGTGCCAATATTTAATGTTCTTATAATAAATATTTGTATGGCTTAAGATATGTTCCTTTTCAAAATTATTTAAATAAATATTTGCCAACGTTCCTGATAATGGGCTGCCCATTGGGAGTCCATCGGTTTGTTTATAATATTTCTCGTTAAATTTAAAATAATTTTTCTTTGTTATTTCGTTGAGAAGTTTCATGATATCGTCCACAATATTCCTATTGATTGAACTGTTTAGTAATAGCTGTTTTGTAATAGATATTGTTTCTTGAACAGGTATGTTGGAATACATGTTAGTAACATCAAATGAAGCCAGTTTACCGTTGGTTGGTATATCAATTCCTTCTATTTTATTGACAAGTTCAATATTGTTTTTGACAGATTGGTCCCTCTCAAATTTTATGTGGTTGCAAAGCCATTTGTTTACGAATTTTGATATTTTATAAGATGGAGCCGTTGTAAAATTAATTACTGGTCTAATTGGCATATTTGCCTTATGTATTTTTGGCATTCCTCTTAAAATTGGTGCAGCAGGTTTTATCATTTTATTATTATTGATTTCTCTATTATCCATTAGATTATTTGATTTATTTATAACCTCTTTAATCATCTTTTGGTATAGATCAGTTGGATCATTATTTAGTTCTATTATGTCATTATTAATTATATAATCGTTGACTTTTGTATTGTAATCATCCAATTTCATTATAACCATAGTGTTTCCCTTGTCAGCTTTTGTTATTATTGCCTTATTTTGGGTTATTTTTCTTTTAATTTTATTAATGATTTTATTGTCACTGCATATATTAATTGGACTTGGATTATAATTTCGTATTTTGTCCACAATCAAAATGTTAACAGAAAAATACGAAAAAAAGTTATCTAATCACAAAATTATCACACGTTCCTATATTTTGTGAATTTGTTTTGCTTTTCCTACAATTTTTGAACTTGAAATTTCCCCAGGTGGTAATTTTTGGCACGATTTTTCCAAATGTTTACGGCCATCACTGCCATCTATGTAATGTATATTGACTTAATGATCAAACGAATCGTAGTAAGCTTTAATTTCAATTTGACCAGAATGCTGTTGTTATGAATTTTTTTTAATATTTTGGTATAAATAAATCAATTATTACAAGAAAATAAAAACGATTTACTTAAACGATATTCATATATGTTGTAATTCAAACATTTATGAAAATATTTCAGAAATCATAATTAAGAATTTGTAACGTTTTCATTTAAAAATTTGTCTTAGGAAAAAAAGTGATTTCCCATATGTTTTGTGTGTTTTACTATGAAAAGTTTCGTTTTTTCCTCGTTTCTAATTCCCTTATAAAAGGTCAGATTTTTTGATTATGGCTCTATAAAATACAGGGTGCTCTGCTAATGGTTTGTTTAACCCCGTTTTTAATACAGTAGAATTTGAACGAGGTAAGAAATATACATATTTGCTTATTTTGGAACTTCTGGTTTTAACTAGTGGCTTCAGATTTACCACAAAAGACGTGATGTATAACGGTTACAATTTCGAATACTGGCCTACGGTAAAAGTGAAAACGCTAATTGCTGTTGTGTCCTGTCCGCGGTAAATAAGTCGTTTTCATTGTTTGGCCGTTTTTGGATTAAGTATTTTTTCGTCTATTCAAACGACTAAAATTAACGTGTGAACCTGTCTTTGATAAAGTGTCATTGGGCGCATTTAGGTAAGCCAACTGTTGGCCATATGTTCATCGATAAATTTTCGATGCCCACCACGTTGGGAGACCTGAATGCGCCCAATGTGACTAGAAAGAATCGAATTACCTCACGGTGTTTAATCGACTTATTCCGCTTTGTATAAACTTTAAAGCATTACCTGTAAACAAAATAGCCAATACTGAGTGAGATATAAATACTTACAAATCAATTTTCCGTAATGAAATGAAAATCTTTTAATTATCACACATTTTTTTTTTTTGTGTGTTTGTTATTTAATTTTAAACGATAAACAGAACTTAATTCACGTCTGAAAAATCATCGAACCGTATATATTGCCGAACCCTCTTTTTTATGTGCGTTACATATATATATATATAAATTTAGAGCTAAAAAGGAAAAACATAAATTTTCCGCTTTCTTCTTTTGTTTCCAAAGTCATAAAATCAAAAAATTAAATTGTTTCAATTTAATTATGTATTTAATAGTTTAATGATTTTGAACATAAATTTATGTTTTATTTATATTTTTTATTCGGTTGGAGCTGAAAAATTATTGTATGTGTGTATATGTGAGCTAATGTTTAAAACAGATGATTATTACATTACAAAAAAAAACGTAAAATCGATGGTTTGAAGTTGATGCGTGTGTGTTTTTGTTTTGGGTTTTCGAAACCTCTGTAATATACATATTTTGGCAAAGAGATATGTAGATGGATTTTTCTTTTTTTTTTGGTAAAATTTAATGAAGTGAAAATGACTTTCAACAAAGGTTTTATTTATTTTTGGAAAATAATAGGAAAACTCATGATGATCAGCACCCACCGTATACATTTTGAAACAAATACACACTTTCTGTATACCATAGGGAAAAATTGAATTTTTCAATCAATTATCTTTCGTGAATTAAGCGATTTATTTTTTAAACAATAAAATTAGGAAAATTAAAAAAGAAAATGATGATGTAATAAAAATGAAAAATTGACGATTTTTAATAAAAAAAAAAAAAAAAAATGAGCAAATTGATTTGATTTTCATGTTTTCGGCCCCATATGGGATCACAAAATTAATTTTTTACACCGCCATCATTCAACATGAGTGATTTTTGTGTGGCGTACCCGGTGCGGGAGGTGTGAAACGATTTTTATTTTTAATACAATTTTTTACGATTTATGGCCTCTGATTTAGCCTAATTAAAGTATTAAAATCAATTTTATTTCAATTTTCTTGTGGCCTCTTATGTTTTGCCCATTAAAGTGAAAAAAAAAATATTATTTTAATTTTCATGTAACGACTAACGGCCCATATGGTACCTTACACAAGCGCAGAATATATAAATTATATTGCAATAATAATCAAACAAAAAATTTAATTTTCATCTTTGATACATAAAAATTATATAAATAAGCAATACGCTGGGTGGTCTGGGATGAGGGTGAAAAAAAAAAAAATTCACCCTCTGGAATATTTTCTTGTATATACATATCTCTAACATACATATTCATTCAATTTAATTAATTCAAACCCTTTTTAAGTATAAACAATATTTTTATTTTGTTATTTATACGTAGAACATACAAAATAAGTTATGCAAATTAAAGTAAAATAATTTTATTTTAATTTTTTTATTCTGTTTTCTGTTCTTTTCTTTCAAATCAAATAAATAAATCCCATTTATTACTTGTCATAATTAATTCTTAAGAAATTTTCTTACATTTTCTTATTTTGTTTCAATTTTCTCATATCTTGTAAATCGTATATTACATTATTATAAACAATCTGCTGTAATTTTTTTTTTGTATATATAATTACGTGTATATAAACACAGTACATTGTACTTTTTTTAGTACAGAGAGAGGGTTTTTCTGTGTGTATGTGTTTCTGTGAAATTAGTAATTCGGTTTGGGAGTTAAGTGCAACAAAGCGTGTTTATTTAATGGTAGATTTAATAAAAGGATTAAAATTAGCGCGTCGGAATTATTTATTGATACCTTGCTTTGAAACATGTGTTCATGAACAATTTTATAGTTTGGGTTCGAAAATTAAGCAGAAGTATAACAACAAATTTGATTAGGGCTGTGTGCAGACGAGTAATTTTTAGTGCGCATAGATCAAATTAAGGCGTAACTGTATCGATATCGGGGCACGCCTAATTAATCTATTTGGTTTAACCCTTTAGATAATACACTGAACTAGTTTTTTTTTATATGCATTTTATAGGATATGTTATACTTGTTTATTACAGGATTATCAAATGCGGTGCTTTTAACTTAAATTTGTACATCGATTAAGAGGTAAACGCCAGTTCTGCTTCAGAACAGCATTATTTCTAATGCGTAAAGAAATCTTCAGCCGTGTGAATGGGTTTCAAATAACTGAAGAATTAAATACGGTTTACTTCTTAATTAATTAAAACAGATTTTTTTTTTCCTTTATTTAATATTACATCTGATTTACAAATCATTTAATAATTTATCTTTCTTAAATGAAGATTCACATTTGACGGGCAGTAGCCCTGTGGTTACTCCCGTTTGAATTTACATAGTAATTATTTTTCTCTATCCTAATTAAATACAACTGCCCAATTCCAAAGGTTTCTGCCTTTGAAGTCTTCTTACTGCATTGGTGGTATCCAACAAACTTCGTATGTCTGCATTTTGGTGCCGAGATATCCGCTGAATGTGTTTCTTCGCATGATTTTGTATTTCTTCACTTACATATTCCATGTTTAAGTCTCTATGGAGGTTATCATTTCTAATGTACCATGGTGCATTTGCAATGCCATGCAGCACTTTGTTTTGAAAACATTGAATCATTTGTACATTTGTCTTCTTGGTACAACCCCAAAGTTGAATACCCTAGGTCCTTACTGGTTTAAGTATTTGCTGATATAATAGCAATTTGTTATGTATTGTAAGCTCAGAGTTTCTACCTATTAGCCAATACATTTTCCTATATTTAATGTTCAATTCTTCTTTTTTCTTTTTAACATGCTCTTTCCATCTAAGCTTGCAATCGAGACTCATGCCGAGGTATTTGGCTGTATTTGCATTTGGTCCGGCCTTGAATTAAGTTTCACTGGAATCCAGTTAACTTTCTGGTTTGTGAAGTTTACGTGAACCGACTTTGCTTCGTTTAGGCTAATGCGCCATTTCTTTGTCCAACTACCCACTGTGTCGGTTGCTTTTTGAAGTTTGGTCGTTGCTTCTGATATACACTTTCCAGTCGCCAGAATAGCTGTATCGTCTGCAAATGTTGCTATGGTGGCACCTTCTGAATTTGGCATATCTCTGGTGTACATGATGTACAATATAGGACCCAGTACGCTACCCTGTGGTATGCCTGCTGATATTCTCTTTAGTTCAGAGTACTCTCGGTTATATTTTACACGGAAATATCGGTCTGCGATATAAGATTTAAGAATTTGATAGAATTGCTTTGGTAGATCTCGATGCAATTTAAATTCAAGTCCTTTGTGCCAAACTTTGTCGAAAGCTTGTGCTACATCTAAGAAGATGCTGGAGCATATCTTCTTATTCTCAAGTGAGTCTTCGATTATATCCGTTATTCTGTAAACTTGTTCTATCGTAGAGTGATTTTCTCTAAATCCAAATTGGTGTGGTGGAATCAAATTTCTCTCTTCTATTATTGGCTTGAGTCTCTTGAGCAGTTATTTTTCAAATAATTTTAAAATTACAGGAAGTAGTGAAATCGGTCTGTACGACTTTTTATCGTTCGCTGGTTTGCCTGGTTTGGGGATCATAAATACTTCAGCAACCTTTCATTGCCGTGGGACATATTTTAGTCTGAAGACAGCATTGATAATTTGAACCAATTTTCGTAGTCCCTTCTCGGGAATGGCTTTTACGACTTGTCCAGTAATTAAATCATATCCTGGAGCTTTTTTTGCGTTCAAATTACACTTGATCTCATTTTTTAATTCCTGTAATGTTACACATCGAATATTATATTCATCAATTTTGCTAACTGTTATTATGTTTTCATCTGCTGTTTGCCTAGGTAACGGTTGAAAGGTGTCTTCCAAGTGAGCTGCAAATAAAATAGCTTTTTGCTTGTCGCTTTTGGCCCAGGTTCCTTCCCCATTTTTAATAGGCGGCACATGCGTTTTGGTTCTTTTTAATCCCTTTGTTGCTTTCCAAAGAGAGTAATCAGTATCTTTATGTTCGGTGAGACCATTTAAGTACTTGTTAAAAGTTTCATTCTTAATTTCTTTTCTAAGTTGTTTTAGTTTATTGCATAGAAAATTGAGGATTTTTTTGTTTTCCGGGTCGCGTGTCCTTTGCCAGGTTTTTCTTGCCTTCCGTTTCTCTCTAACTAACTCCCTGACCTCAATAGGATAATTTTGGTTCCTACGGGATTCGGTGTGACTAGCTGGAGAACTTTCCCATGCTGCTTGTTGAATAGTACTGTTAAATACCTCTAGTTCGTCTCCCAACTGTACCGGTGTTTTAATCGGCACTCGTAGATTTATTTGCATTTCAATTAGATCTTGGAATAGGTCCAAATTAGTTCTATTATTTGTTAATTTAGGCAGGTTATCCTTATTAATTATCATTGTGCTGAGTGTCATGATAACAGGTGTATGATCGGAATATATCCCTTCGCTGTTTTCGATGCACATGTAACCCTCGAAGATCCCTTTCGTTACATAGAAATCAATGAGATCTGGTATTTTATTTATATCAGCAGGCCAGTATGTTGGTTTACCTCCAGAGTGGAACTCGCAGTTATTTATTCGTCCGGCTTCGAATAGCTCTTTTCCTTTATGGGTTGTAAGTCTTGATCCCCAATAGGTGTTTTTTGCATTAAAGTCACCACCAATAATAAAATTGGATCCTAGTGATCTAAAGAGTCTATTATAATCTTCTTTGTTTAGATTATAGCGTGGAGGGCAGTAGATAGAGGAAATACTGTATTCATTATTATTGTTAGTTTCAACTTTTATGGTTTTAACTTGCATACTTTCTTCTTCTGTACTAGGTTCTTCATAGTGTTTGAGATTCTTTTTCACTATTACTGTTTATCCCGCTCTTGGTTTTCCTCCTGGGTGAACAGCATGGTAACATTCATAATCATGTATTTTAATAAATGATGTTTTTGTCAAATGGCTGCCCGATACAAGGCATGTATCTATTTTTTCTAAATTTAGAAAAATTTCTAATTCTGGAACATGTTGCGCTAGTCCGTTCGCGTTCCAGGTGACAATTCTTAATGTTCTGCTCAGTTTAGTATATGAGGGCTGTTGCCTCGTTCATGGTTTGATGCATTTCTAGACGCTTGTATAAAGCTTCTAGACCACGTTCTTGCTTTGCTAGCCGTATATTTATGGCTTCTATGCTTCGACAAATCCTTTCAAGGGGGTTATCATTCATAGCATTAGATGATTGCTGTACAATTTGTGAATAACTTTTTCGCTCTGTACCAATACCTGGTGGTTTTGGCTCCGCTTGGGTTTTAGTTGGTTTCTCTTCTCTGGTAACCCTAGGGTTTTGAGGAAACTGATGCGTTTTGTTTCCTAGTCTTAGAAGTTCTTTGGCTACTTCACAGCCTCTATAATTAGCAGGATGATGCCCTTTACAGTTTATACATTTTGCAGGGGTGTTTCTACTTTCTGTACACTCTTTCGCGTTGTGTTTTCCAGCACATTTTACGCATCTTGGCTCCCGTCTGCAATATTTTTGCGTGTGATTGAAACCTTGGCATTTTTTGCATTGAGGTATTAGCCTCGTGTTTTTCTTAAGCGGTTCTATTTTAACCCTCATATTGAGAATTGCTTTGATGTTGAAAATGTTTTCAACTTTCTCCTTTTTGTTAAACGTAAGCATGAAGAGTGGAAGCCCCCTTTTTTTGACTTGATTGTTCTCACCTCTCTCTCGTTTTAGGATGTTTACTGCATCTTCTATTTGCAGATCTTTTGCCTTTAGGTCCTCAATTATGTCCTCCTTCTTGCATGTTGGATGAAGGCCTCTGGCCATAACCTTAATTGAGCGTTCGTTTTTATCTTCGTATGTGAACCATTCCTTACCTTCCGCATTGAGCTTTGTTGCTAGAGCTCTATATGTATCGGAATCTGGTGTATTGATTTTCCACACGTTATTGTTTAGTGACACTACTCTATATTCCTTAGCTGTCACTGATTTCATTATGGATTGTATACTAGCAAATTCTGTTATGCCGAAAACATTAATTGGCGGAGGAGACTTTTCTTTCGGTACAACTTTTTGTGAACGATTTTGTTGCTGTTGCTGGTGAGCTCGTTTGGTATTAGTATCACCAGTTACTAATACAGTAGCTTGTGAATCATCTCCAACTTCAGGCGAGAATTCTGCTTTTCGTTTTTTGGTAGGTCTTTTCTTCCTTTTCAGTACCCAATCTGTTTCTCTCATGAGATCCTCTTCATCAGTGTGGAAATCATTGTTATAACTGGTGTGAGTACTTGTTTCATTATAACAAGTTAGCGGGTTTTCAGAAATCTCCATTGGTTTGGGCTTCTTTAATTCTTCATTTTCTTTTTTTAGTTTTTCAATTTCGCTTCTTAGTTGGGTTAAAAGTACATTTACTTCACTGAGTTTTCGACAGAGTTCAGCGTTTTCATCTTTCTGCTGATTTGCAGAGCTAGTATGATTGTTTGGTGATCTTAACAACATTGAACTTCTTTCGAATGGGTTTAGCAATGATTGGCTCTCCCCAGAATCCATTGAGCCAGCCTCGTATGATGGTGGATTAGCCAACTGGGTAGTTGGTTTACCACCTGGGGTATTGTTTCCTTTTTGCGTTGTATTCATTGCTTTAAAACTGGTTATGTATCAACTACCAGTTCAAGTTGGTAGTGTGTCATTGAAGAAAACATCCTTTGCTATGTTCTCGGTAGTCGGTTATTCCGCTATATCTCGGTCGCCAGAGCCTCGTTAGTTAATTAGCAGGAAGTACCACGTGCAGGTGAGGTTGGCATTTGGGCTAGTATATTAAGACCATCTAAACCGGCGCCCCTTACTCCCCCAATTAAAACAGATGATTCTTTCTGTTTTGAGCATAAATTCATCCGCATTAGAGATTTAATAAAAAAGTGGAATAACGTAATACGAAAGAGACAGCTTATTTACGTTTAGTTTTTAGAGTATGTCATCCGCAAAGTTGCATGCATATCCCCTTCATTAATTCCAAGGCGGCGAAAAAAAATTACCACAAAATTTATAAATTCGTGTCAGAAGTGGGATGCCTAAATCCAACACAATCTACATTATTCTTCAACTACAACTTATTTTCTACATTCTACATTGAACTACATCATACACGCAGTTTTCAATGGAATATAACTTTTAAATACAGTACTGCAAGTATTTACCACAACGTTTGTCTACGCAATCGTCATCAAGTGACTAGTTTTGCATGTGCTGTGATATATTTCTGTAATTGCGAAAATCGGTCTATCTATTATTGTTAAATTTCGACTGCGTACGTACAACAAACGGTCTTCAAGTTTCCAGTATAATTAGTTTTATTGTTCAACATGTGTCTACGAAATTGTGATTACGGTTTAAGGTCAACGATACATATTGTAATTTCCAATATTTAAAATTTATTGTGTGCAACTGAACAGTACTACTTATCTGCGTTTACCAAGTTACATTAACAATACAAGGTAAAATATTAAACCGTAAGCAACTTTATTTCGTAAATAAAAACAATAAAAAATAAAAAGAAGTGACATGGCCACCGAAAACGTGTTTGCGATCTAAACAGCCACAAAGGATTTTTTTGAAATCACTCAATGAGCTATCGGAATTGGTCCCAATCAAATTAGATGCTGCATCTCTATCACAACTCAAATTACTATTAGAATTCAAGAAGAATCAGTCAACGTTGGAGGCGTTCGACGAAGAAGAAATGGGCAAAAGCACACGAACAGTAGTTGACCGGCAATATTATCAACTGCGCCCCGCATTATAGGATAGAATCGAACAATTAAAGGAATCAAAGGGTGTTACTATGGTTTCATGTACCAAAGAATTAAATTTTACTCCCAAACTACCGGAGTTGACTTTGGATTGGTTTGGAGAAATAACCAAATGGAAGAGCTTCATTGAAGCATTTGATACGCATATTCACAATAATCGGAAATTAACTGCATCTCACCAAATTTCAGTACTTTAAGAAGACGGTTATTAATTTAACGATTTAATAAACCGAATATCATCCCCGAAGCTCATATCGCGCACTATTTTTTATTAACACAATGGACAAGGCAACACCACAAAGGTTGAGAAGAATCATTGATGAAACCAACTCTCATTTACGATCCTTAAAAACATTGGGACGTCCAACCGAATATTGGGACGACTTAATCGTCCATCTTATATCAATAAAATTTGCTGTTGATACAAGGGTAAAATGGCGGAAACATTGTCCGTTGAACGCATTACCAACATTAAACGACATAGCAAAATTTATTAATTTACGTTGTCATAAATTAACAAGTCAAACAAACAATTGATAATCCATCGAAACAACAACATTCCGAGATCCGAGATCAGGCAGTTTTTCCAAGAGGTTTTATTTATCACTTCATTCTGCTAAAGGCTACAATTGCGTTTTTTGTAATAAGATTGGACATTCAATCATGCGTTGTAATGAATTTTTAGTATTGTCTGCAAGTCAACGCCGAATAAAAGTAGAACACCTCAAACTTGGTTTCAATTGTTTGAGACAATCTCATACATTGGAAAAATGTCTGCAAGGCAGGAACAGGCCAATCTTCAGTTCTGATAGCATCAAATTAAAATAAAACCACGCTTCAAGTCTCGGGAATCAAAACGGTTTTCCTAACCATTTGTGGCTCGATAATACTAGCAAGAGCATTACTGGACTCATGATCTCAAATAAACTTTATAACTGAAGCATTAGCAAAACGATTGGGACTCAAAACTAAATGTTCTTCGGTAAAAATACTTGGTGTCTCTGGTGCACCCGTTCCCACATCTAGTTGTGCTGTAATCAAATTTCGTTCACGATTAAATACGTACGTTAATTCACTTGAATTTAAATATTAACTAAAATATCCAAAGAACAACCGTCAATTTTAATTGATCCAGTAAATATGAAAATTCCCGCTAACATCAAACTTGCTGACCCAAATTTTTACCAACCACAAAAAATAGATTTGTTATTGCGTGCAGAAATATTTGCTGAAATTCAAGCAATTGGACAAATTAAATAGGAGGAAAATTTACCATATTTGCAAAACACCGTTTTAGGATGGGTCGTTACTGGGGCAATATCCAATAAGACGACGGAAACAGTTTCTTGTAATTTAGCTGTATCAAGAGCAGAATCATACTACAAAGAGGAATTATTAAAGAAATTTTGGGAGCTAGGAAATGTTGAACAGAATGATCAAACCGTTGAATCGGAATGCGAAAAACGTTATAAAAACACTTTCAAGTAGGATACCACCTGAAGATTTATTATTAGATTGCCATTCCGAGAAGCGGAGAAGCAGGATTATTATCGCAGCGGAGATTTATAAATCTCGAAAGACGATTAGATAAAACTCCAGATTTACGTGCAGCTTATAATAGTTTTATGTTGGAATATGACACATTGAATTGTATGGAACGCGTCGACAATATTAAAATTCCGCATTATTATTTACCACATCAATAAATCTTCCAGTCAGATTCTACCACCACTAAAACTAGAAGAGTTTTGACGGTTCAGCCAAAACTATCACTGGAATATCGCTGAACGATTTATTACTAGTTGGACCAGTAGTTCAAAATGAATTATTCACGATTCTTCTGAGGTTTCGTTCACATGCATTATATATATGTTCACGACTTACTCACAGGAATCAATTCAATTGAAGAAGTATTACATTTACATAATATCTACAATATTAAGTTCTGCCGGTATGGCATTGCATAATTGGTGTGCAAATCATCCTTGTTTCTTAGAAGGTCTTTAGAATGGAAACAAGGAACAGTGTCTGCAGTTTGACAACGATCAATGTGTCAAAACACTAGGACTTTATTGGCATCCATCTACAGATGTTTTCAGAATTCAAGTTAATTCGGTTATTCGGCATCATCAACAAGAATCACCAAACGAAGCGTGATTGCAGAGGTTGCGGTGATATTCGATCCAATTGGTTAAGTGTCACCTGTAGTTATTATCGGAAAAATGTTCATGCGGAAATTATCGAAGTTAAAATTAAGCTGGGATGAGAGTTTCTCTTAACGATTTAAGAATACCGCGGCATCTATTTACTAACATTAACAACCCGACTAATATCGAACTACATGGTTGTGCTGACGCCAGTGAAAAGGCTTTTGGTGCAGTTATTTATGTTAGATTTCGCAGTGAAAATTCATATATGGTCAATCTATTGTACGCTACATCTCGAGTTGCACCACTTAAAGTACAAACGTTACACCCCGTCTTGAATCTTGCGCTTAGTTCAAATTAAATGTTTTCAAACTGAAACATACAAGGACAACATATTTTGGATTGCAACAAGATAAATTTATGGTGCAAGATATGCTTCTTTAAAATCACTTTCACTGTTCATGGACGAAAACAAATTAATCAGAGTTGGCGGTCGACTGTTCCAGCAGCCTTATTGTTCTTTAACCTCTCAATAACACTTTTAACTTCCTGTTTCGTTGTAATTTGGGTGTTGCGAGAGTTACGTTATTGTGTTCAATTGATGATGGGAGATTTCTGGTGCTGGTGGTAGCGTCTTCTCTGAAATATTCTTTCCATCTCCTTTAACTGTGGCTTCGTCCGTTGTTAATAAGACTTGACGACCATTTGCATCCCTTATAGGTGATATGTTTGTAATTTTTCCCGTGACTTTTCTTACACACTGGTGTAGTAGTGCTCGCATGTTTTGGGTTGCTGCTGCCTCCTCAGCAGCTTTGAGAATGGCTCTCTCTGTATATTTTCTTCGATCATTCCTTGCCATCTGTTTTACTTCGCGTGCTGTTTCGTATACGTTTCTCACCTCTGCCGTATTTTCTTGGTGCATTTGTAACTTAAGTTAACGACGGCGTTCCTCAATTTTCCTCCAAGTATCATCGCTTATCCAGAGTTTCCTGCCGAGTAGTTTCCTGCCGAGTACGGCCGTGGCAGTCTTTTGATATAAAAGGCTTTCTTCAGCTTGATTTCATTTTTTTTGTATTCAGATTGAGTTGGATGGTTTCATTGAAGATGTTTCTTGTTTCGCGCATCTTTCAATCTGTTTGTGTTAAAATTTCCTCCTTATTTTGTTGCATGTTTTTTACAGCGGCTCGGCTTCATTTGAAATTGTGCCATTATTACTTAGTTGGTGATCGCTGTGGTATGACGCGCTCCTCATTGTTCTTTCTGACATCTTGTAGAGAGGATGTGAGGAATTTCTTACCATGATCAATCTGATTTTTGATTCTGCCATCCGGTGATGTCCATGTGTATTTGTATGTATGTTTTTGTGTGGAAATCTAGTGCCGCCTATGAACAATTTATTGTGTTACAGAAGTCGACGGACGAGTGTTTCTTCATTTTGGTTTCGTACAGAATCTAATGCAATTTTTACCCGGTTGTTAGGGTCGGTGTGTTGTTAAGGTCGGTGTAGTTTGTCTATTCCAATTTTTGCATTGTATGATTTTGAGGTCGTTCCTGTGCGTTCTTGATATTGCGAATTGCAATTGTTCATTTTCATTTCATCAATTTTTCGTTATTTCATCTGCATCTTCGGTTGGGGCACATATAAGAGAGAGGAGATAAAGAGATAGATAGATTAGCTTGTGTTTCTTATTTGCGAATAGAATCTTGCCATTATATTATTTTCTGCTGTTAATTTGGCTTCCAATTCCATCAATGCTTTTCGCTTTTAAATAGTGTAGTGATTAAATAACCCCCCCCCTCCCACACCTTGCTCATATGTGTGTGTGTCCTCCCTACCTGAGGAATATATATCATATAATTACCATTGCTTTTCATATAATTTCCATTGATTTCACACCACTATTTTTCCATCTGACTTCACTAATAAGGGCATGGGCATAGTAGAATTTCAATGTGTGTGAGTGAATATTTTTCTCCACTTGTGCTAGCTGTGATGTTTTTAATAGAGTTCTGACGTTCCAGTTTCCGATTCGTGTCCGTGTACCACCATAGGCCAAGAGTCGAATTTGCTTTAGCCGGTTTGTGTTATTATTTCTTCTAGTATGCGTTTCTGTAATCAAGTTTTATTTTAGATTAATGAATGATTGGTCCATTGAATCCTAGCCAGTTTCCAGGGTTGCTGGATAAGGGTATACTGGAATACCAGGGGGAGATTCTCATTTCATCACTTTTTGTACATTTTGTTTAATGATGTTCACAAGCAGGCAACCAAATTTGTACTAACCTTACATACGGTTGCTTGAAGTTATTGATGAATGGTGTGGCGTCTTTTCTTTCTCATCCACTCAACCCAAATAATGGTGAGATACTAGACAACAATTTACTGCATTTATATCAATGTCAGTTTGGAAGAAAGAGTTATTAAAAGTGCAAGAAATTCAAGTACCACTAAAAGAAACGGATTATTTTCCAATTGAACAACCCCCGAAAAAGGAAGAGATCAAGGATATAGTGAAGTTATTTAGAGTAGGGACGGTACCATCCTAAAGAAGGTTGGGTCTATTGGTCAAAAAAATCCAAAATACTTAGGTCACGAATTCCAATCCAGAAGAGTGGATAAAAACAGTTCAAATACCTATTAAAAAAAATACCTAATCCGAAAACAACTTCAGATTACAGGAGAATCACAATTGAGGGTGTGTCCTTCTCAACAGAATGACAAAATATATGGACATAATATGTTCATATGCCAAGCTGCTTTTTTGCGAAACAGATCTACAGATTATATGTTTGCAGTGAGAAGCATAATGGAGTAGAAGTGGAGAAGGGGTAATCGATTATACGTTTTATCATTGGATATTAAGAATGCATTTGGTAGCCCCGATCTAGTAGCAGTGACTAGTATGACGATCTGATAGCAGTGACCGATTCCGCATTACTTAATTAACAGAATAGTGAGAACATGCTTAAGGGAAAAGACGTCGATTTTACGGTGCCAACAGAGAACGATGATGGCGAACAAATTCATTGGGATGAAGTAAGGATACCCTGTACCTCAAAATTGTTCAATATGTTTATGGATGATGTGTTACAATATTAAACTGAATCAGGCCATTATTATTGGCATATGCAAATGCTTTAATAATATTGCACAAAGATTTAATGCAGTTGTCAAGTAAATTAAGGAACCAGTGTCGCTACTAGAATCGATAGGATTGAAAATTAATGAAAATAAGTCAGAAATCTTAATTTGTACGTCTGTCAGTGATGGTCAAAACATACCAGAAATAAGATTAGGAGAATTGAATATAACAATAAAAAAGGTAATTAAATATTTAGGTACACAAATAACAAGCAACCTTACGTCGCGTTAGGAGTCAGCAGAGTACTTTCTAACGTATGGACTAAAAGTATCTGTATTAACGAAGGCAACTAAAATTAAATTAAAATGGTATGGAAGGAGAATATTAGCAGAAATATTAAAATCCTCATACCCGTGAGAAATCCCGTATGTAGGATCGCTTACTGGGGCCACGTCTTAAGAAATGATAGAGCACATACATATTTTAAATGCAGCGGTAAGATATTGACATAGCAAGAATAAAATTGGTAGACCTTGTTTTACATGGAATACGGCACTAGAAGGGGATTTCAATAAATTTAGTTTATCAGAGCAAGAATGAAAGAGCTGGCCAATGATAAAAAAAGCTCTCGGGTGGAACGTCAGAGGAAGAATGGGCTCATGAGGAAGAATAGTTATATGTACATTGTAATATGAGGGAATGTTTCTTCTTGGGATCCTGGATTAATGAGAACAAATTTAATTGTTGTTTACGACTTTAGGCGGTGTTTTCCTCACCTTGTGACCGGAGGTTTCCTTCGCTATAACCCATTAATCCAAACTGTTTTATTTGGGTCGTTCCAGTCTAGGATTGATAGTAGTTGGAAACCTAGATATTTGAGAATTTACATGATCTTGGTGGCTTTTAACAATTTCAATTTAATACAAAATATTTGTAAGAAGAAGCAACGTATTTTTAATATAAAACAAAAATTGGATTCATTTATTGAATGTAAGGTAATTTGGAAGGTAGCTTAACAAATAAAAGGTAAATATTAAAATATAAAAAACCTCTTTATTCCTACTAATAAATAACATTCTAGACTCTAAAGGGGTTGAATAATAATAAATGGGAATTAGCTTGAATCTAGGCAGTTTGCTTAGTAGTCCTTCTATCTCTAGATCATTCAAAAAATTCAATTCAGTAAATTACAAAATCAAAATTCCTAGTCACTTCGGTCACCTTATCATGTCTGGAATGACACATTTCTTTAGACAGTTAGAGGATAATCGAATGCGGAAGTATAGTAGAATGCATGCACTTGGGTCATTCAGTTCCTGTGCTGGCTGAGGAAATGTGCAATCAACTATGGACACCCTGCGTTGTAAATTATCTTATCATACTCGTATAATGTACAAAAAGGTTTAACTTCAAAAATTTCGATTTATCCTAACTGCGACTTGTTGCAGCTTCTTCACTCGTAAAACTTTGCAAGTATGAGTAAAAACTACAAAAGATTTTTCTACATGAAACGTTTGCCATAATATCCAATTAAATAAATTATTTAGTTATTTCATTTCTATCAGGTAATACTGCTTTCAGAATTGTTTTATTGTATCTCGAAGGTTTTGGCTAGTTAATGAAGTGGTTTATTGTTCTTGAAATCTCATCGATTAGAGAGAAGAAGAAGAAGAAGAGAAGATCCAAACAATTGAAATAAATTTCGATTAGCTAATCTTGAGCTAGGTACATTATAGTTAAACCATCAATTGTTTTTAAACTGTCAAAGGCACTAAACTATCGCAACACACAAAGTTAGACTAATTTTCAAATAAAGTCTGTGATCCAAAAACAGTTGACGACAACGACTTACAAACAATGTCTTATTCTGTTACAATATTCTTGACTTTAAACTTAATTAAACCTTGATGATATTAATTTTAAAAATAATCCGAATTTTAAATCTTTAATGAAGCTCAACCATGGATTAATACTTGTTCTCAGAATTTGAATAATTTTTCCATGTTTATACTTTTCGGGCTCATTCGGAAGATAAGTGTTTCAGCGTCCTTTAAACAGAAGCGAAACATTAAGGCTTTAGCTACCCTTCCATCCATTTTAAAACCATCTGATACACTTCGTAAGGATGATCAAATTTTTCTAAATAAAATTTGGGTAATAATAAATTAAGCAGAAAACGCTTCCTCTACTTATATTTTATTCGGATCTTGTGTATCGCATAAGCCGTAACGAGAATTTGCGATTTTATTCTTTTTATCAAAAACCACCGGTCATTCCTAACATTGACCATCCATAAAAACAATATACTATTTAATTACATAGAAACGATTCACCATAAACAAAAAAGATTCAAGTTCAAAGGCCTCCTACGCAGCAAATCTCTTCCGCTCTTTAAAGGCGGAAGCACTATTTTAAAACAAACAAACAAAAATTATCAATCACCCTCTCGTTATGGTTAAAATACGCGTAGATTTTATGTTATATTCCCCCTCGACATTTTATGATGCTGTGCACTATAGACAAAGTACAAATTCAATTTTTTTTTTTTTTGCCAACAGTTAAAATTGAATTAAATTAATTTGATGACAATGCAATCATTTTAATCAACTTTCATGAAAATTCATTTAATTCAATTAAATGATACCAACAATTACCCATAACCAACCAAAAAATAAAAAAATATCTAAAGTAAATATTTTTTTTTGGTTATTTTAACTTTTGTGTGCCCTTCGCCCTTCTATCGCCCGCCCGGCTCGTTCTTGATTCTTGTGTCTTCTGTGAATACTAGAACACTAAACAATTTTTTTTTGTATGTATATAACATGCCTTTTGGGTGAAATAACAGAAATCTTTTAATAGAATCACATTATTCTTATTATCACCAACATCCCATCTTATTTTTGGTTGTTGTCGTTGTATTCTTACTCTGTGTCGAAAAAGATGGTCGTTGTCATTGTCATTATAATTGTTGTGTATTTTATTTTAATTTTTGGTAAAAATAAAAATTGTTAAGATAGGAGGGTAGTCGGTCGACTGGCTATACAAGTACATACCATATATACTGCCTGCCACTTGATTATGCTTTGATATTACTTAGGCTGGCTGGCTTCTTTCTTTTGATACGTTTCACAATTTTTAATGTCTTTTATGATTTTAATCAATTTAAATTAAAATATTTTTTTGTTTTGCTTTATGAAACGATGAAAAATTGTATGTGTGTGTGTGTGTATCGCTCAGGAATCCAGTGTATGCGGTGTACGGGTGAATGTATATATGTATATGTTATTCACTTATGTTTGGTTTGACTTTTTAATTTTATTTTAAATTCATTCACTTTCAATATGGTTTTGAAAGAACAGAGAAGCCATAATTAAATTTTCATTCTTTTTGTTGTTGTTGTTGGAAAAAGTTGATTTTTTTTTTTGTAAATTGAAGTTAGACAATTTGTTCTTCACAATCGTTTCACAAAATATACACAAAACAAAAATTAGCGATATATGACATCTTATATGTTATGTCTCTTGAAAACAAAAAGAATCTTTTCTTTCTTTTATTTAATTTTTTTTTCATCCCCTATATACATAAATTTTGTTTGTTTGTTAATTCGAATATATCATTGCAAGATTTTAATCCCTTTGAAGAGGGAGGCTTATTAAGCAACAGAAGGGTTTAAAAAAATTTTAATTTTAATATATAATGAATTATAAATTTTATGTCTGTCAGTTGAAATAAAAATAAAAAAAACTGAAAGAAATTATAACAAAAAATGATTATTTCGCGGAAAATGAGAGGGGTGGGTGTGCACGACGACATAATTTCATCTCGAAGTGTGAAATTATTATTAATTAATTTATTGTTGTACACGATATTCTGTGTTTGTAAGCAAAATGAACCGCATGTATAACTTTCATGAAACGGCATGTAAAATTCAAAAAGAAACTAGCCTGAATTTCAAAGGTATTTAACGACTTAATTTAGGCTGTTTCATGTATTTTTTCAATACTTTTCTAATTAGTCAAGAGCACAACTAATTAATATTTTGACAAACAATTTCTATCCATTTTACAGCTGAAATAAATGGAGAGGCGAAATTAGGGGCCTAATTTCGATTTACACCGAAACTATTGCTGATCCAATCAGAGTTAAATTGAGATCACTTTCAATACATTGGGTCAGCGGTCAGTAAAAGTCTATTGACGGGGCTGAGTCAATCAAGATTTGAGTAACTGAATTGTGTTAATTTATTTTTACTATTTCATCCCCATCCTATCGCTTTCAACTTATTATTCTGTAACTATTATTGACTCGGTTCAGTTTACACCTGACTGAACCAAGTTATTACAAAATTTATCTTAAAGGGGGAATGCTAACTTAATCCCGGCGCTCAAGTTGGGTAGATGAAGTTAGTTGTGGGATTTCGTAGCTGCCCTTAAGATTTAGATAAAGTCGTATTTGAGAAAAATGTTGTTGAAAACAACCAAAAGGAACAATATGGAAAAAACGGACCAACCACATGGTTAAAGTGTAGTCTACCGTTTTGAAATCATTCAGGAAGAGGAAAGAGGGGTTTCAGTAATAAAAAAAAAGTTGGCCATAGGCCCCTAACAAACTGTTAGTAAGAATTAGGTTGTTCTATGTTATGAACAGAGGGTGAACAATGCAAAGCACTTATCGTCTTCCGTCCCATAAGGGACAGTCCACAGACACCCAACAACTGGTGCCCTTTATTTAGTAATCAATTAGTTTTTTTTTTAGATACTTGCCTAATTTGACTCCTATCACAAATTATAGATTTTATTTATGTTTATTTATGTATTTCATTTATTTAAACTTACACGACAGCAAGGTCGCTTAATCCAAGTTTAATGGTTTTTATATACTAATAGAATATAATTCAAAACTTTGCCTTAAACCTAAAATCCGATAAATCATAATGAAATAATAATATTATAAAAAACAATAATAATAATAACAATAAAGTATATACATAATAAAATAGTAAATTAATCAGAGATTTTACTTAAAAACTAATGACAGTCTTTGAGTTAGGTATGAGTATAACTACACCAACATCCGTCTTCATCCAGAACATAATTTAATCAGATTTTAAATGTTTTTAGTTTTTCCCATATATCTCCCTCACCGCGACATGAAAAACTCCATACATCGTTTCTTGAATTGGTCAACAGACTTAGCTTTCCTAATTTCTAGAGGTAAACTGTTCCATATTGACGCTCCTCTTACTAATAGAGTATCATCCATATAAGAGGTTTCATGAGATGTAATTATGAGTATGTTAGTTCTTTGGGACAGAGAAAATTGAAATTCATCTTTGATATAGCGTGGAGAATCTTGGGTATAAATAGTTTTAAAAATAAATAATGCTATGCGGAAATCCAAAAATTTTAGCAGAGGTAATCCAAAAATATTGTTCCTAACCTGGGAAATATGGTCATATAATCGTAAATCATAAATATATCGTAGGCACTCATTAAATACTCTAGTGATTTTTTTTGCCAACGATGAGTTCAATTTTGAAAAAATAATAAGCGTATTTTGTTGACCAAAATTGAATTCGAATTATTTTGGGTTTATTTGTTTTCCAAGAAAATAGCTAATTTGATTTAATTGACAAAAGCCAACCTTTCCAAATAAAATATAAATTTAATATGTATTATTACTCTGGTGGTAGGTATCATAACCAAGAATTAGAATTATGTTTAATTAAACCCAATTTTTTTTTGGGTTAATGTTATTCTTGCGTGGATTTATCCTATGCAATTGTTGTTGTAAATTTGTCAAGGAAATACGGTAATAGTCGCAATAAAGTAAGTGACTCATAACAAGTGAGCGTACTAGTAGCATTCTAGTGTTGCGTGGAGTGCCATGACGTTTACTTCTTAATAAGCGTAGGGCATTATACATTTTTTGACAGATTTGGTCGATATGATTGTCCCAGCTAAGGTTAGTGGTCATAATAAGTCCTAAATTTCTTGTGGAGTCAACATAGGGAATAATTTGGTTATTCATGTTAATAGGTGGAAAAATATCATAATTAATTTCTTTTCCGAAAATAATTGCTTGGGATTTGGATGCATTGAGAATGAGCGCATTCTCATGCGACCATTTTTTGATCATATCTAGATCTTTATTTATAAGACAAATATTAGCCATATGACTGGAATTGGGTATTTCTCTAAAAATTTGAACATCATCTGCGAACAAATGATAGCGACAATTTAATGGTAGTTTAGAAATATCGTTGATATACAGCGAGAAAACGATAGGTCCCAGTATTGATCCTTGTGGAACACCAGCCATTAGCGGTAGTGAGGATGATCTATTTATAGAAGTAATTACATATTGTGATCGACCGGTCAAGTAGGATGTGATTAGGTTAATAGCTTCTCCAGATAGTTGAAATTGGGATTTTAACTTGTCTTCTAAAATGTCAAAATTGATGGAGTTGAAGGCTTTAGAGAAATCGAGAAGTACTAGTGCTGCATGATTTTTTCTGTCCAAACATGATCTTATGAAATCCGTTACATTAGATAATAGCGACATTGTACTGTGGGATTGCCGGAAGCCTGACTGGAAGTCAGAAAGGAGATGGTTCACCTTTAGATGGAATTTAATTTGGTCGGACAGTAGTCTTTCAAAGACTTTGGAGATTGTAGATAGCAACGAGATGGGACGCATATCATTTGGTGATTTAGGTTCTTTGTGCTTGGGAATCGCAATGACTTTACTAATTTTCCAGGGATCTGGGAAGGTATTATTAGAAATGGCATAATTAAAAATGTGGACCAGACTTGGTAAAACGGCTGGCACGCAATATTTTAAGAACTTAAGGGGTATACCATCATGACCTAGAGATTCTGATTTTAATGAAAATACGGCCTTAAAAACTTGGTCCTCATTCACTTCGGAGAAGTAGAATTTATTACTTGTCTTGGGAGCTAGATTAGGTACATCGTTGATATTGGCCCTTACTGGGATGGAGCTTGAAGTATGGATGTTCCTACTTACGGGATTATGAGGTACCATAGCTACAAATGCAGAATTAAGTTGGTCGGGTCCAAACATATTACAAATATCATTATCTTTACTAGTATAGATACCTTCGTCTTTCAAGTTTCTCCATAGTTCTTTAGTGTTGAGACCAGGGTCGAGTTTGAATAGTAAGAATCGTTTTCTTGCGGCTTTAAGTAGACCATTTACCTTCTTGTCGTAATGTTTTAAAATTTCCTTATTATCAGTACACGGCATAGATTTCCATACTTTATAAGCCATGTCACGAAGTTGGATATTATTTAAGATTTTATTCGTCATCCAGGGTGGCTACTAGGATCAATTCTCTTCGTGATAAATGGAATATGTTTGTCCATCAGATAAGTAATTTCGTTGCTCAAAAGCTGAACTTTGGTATTAATATCATTGCAGTTTACGATTTTACTGGAATCAAAATTGTCAATATCCTCTTGAAGCACACTGCAATCAAGATTTTTGTAGCTGCGAAATGTGATATACTCCGGTTTTCGAATTAGTTTTATATCAAAATTAGCTGCCACCAATTCATGATCAGCTATGCCTGGGAGTTGAGAAAAATCTTTTGAATGGAATGGTAAGCTTGAAAAAATGATATCGATGAGCGAACCGCCGTTATCGTGAATTCGGGTCGGTTGAGACTGGGGCGTGGATAGATTGAAATGTCCGGTTAATTGTCTAAGTTTCCTACATTCGGTTGGATTGAGAAGGTCAATATTAAAATCCCCCATGAATATTATATTTTTGTACTCTTCGTATAGGGATGAGAAAACGCATTCGAGATCATCCAGTGGTAAGCCTTTGTGATGCATATATCCTATACCAACAACAAATTTAACTGTACTCATTATGCATTCAATAACCAGATGATCAAGATTATAAGACGAACCTTTATTGACAATAGATATTTTAGTGCACTTGGCAAAATCATTCCTAACATAAAATGCAACTCCACCCCCACCTCTACCGGCTCTGTCTTGTCTAATTAACCTATACCCTTCAATTTTATGTCCAATATTGGTGTGATGTGACTTAAACCAAGTTTCGGATATACCTATGATATGGTAGTGCCGCTTACTGAATAGAATTTGTAACCGTGCGATTTTGTTTGGAAGGGAACGTACGTTTAAGTGGCACATTCTAAGGGTTTCGGAAGCAAGTCTGTTAACGGAACCAAAACGTGAATTACACATTAGTAAATATAATTCTAATGGAATTACACATATCGCTATGAAAATCAGATACATGGATACTATTCAAAAGCTCATGTGGAAACGGATTGTCGGTAGAATTTAATACAAAATAGGGAATATCAAAGAATTTAAGACTCATTTTATACTTGAAAATGAAAAGGTAATTAATAATAATATAAATAATAATAATAATGATAATAATAAAACTAAAATTAAAAAATATATAATTGAAATTGATATAAAACAATCTCAAATTATTAAAGTTGCTAGGCATAATAATAATAATAATATTAATAATATATTTATCAATAATTAAAGCAAAAGTCACATAATTAATCCATTGTAGAAGAAAGTTGATAAAAATAAAATAGAACTTATAATGCATTTGTTCCGACAAATAATATGTACATATTATGATAATAATGAATAAATTACTATACGTACATATATAAATACGTTAAGCAATCTAGCAATTAGTAGTCATAATTAATCTAGTCTGGTAAGACCAATATAATTAATAAAAGTATAATAAAATGATGTTGTTACCCCATATGGAATTCCATTACCATTATTTAAAACGATCGAGATCATCCATAGATTTGATGTATAGAGGTTTGTCTTGAGGATTACACTTGATCACGACAAAATTATTTAGTATGGACACCTTGTTGATTTTGTTTGATTTTTTAAGTTGTCGAGCAGCAAAAAATAGTCCAGAAGTGATTTTATCCAGGTGCTCGTTAATATACATCGCAGATGCAGGATAGTTTTCATTTAGCAGTTTGATGTTGAGGTTCCCATTTTTAATCTGTTTCAAGTAATGGCCGAAAAATTCACGTTTTTTTGACAAGTTTAAAAAGCGCACTACTATTGGACGTAGACTTTTAGTATATTCACCAACTTTTAATCGATAGCAGCTATCGATACTGTCAAGTGAAAAATTCGTGATCCCAATATGATCAGCTATACACTTAATAAATTTTCGATCATGAATTACGGTATCATTGGGGATGCCACGTATAATAAGGTTGTTCTTTCTCCAGTCACGTTCAAACTTACTAATTTTATTTTCCAGAGTGGATATTCTGTCTGATAAATTCCCGATTATGATGGTTTTTTTTTCGATGGCTGCTACGATCTTGGTTTCAATTAATTTATCAATACCAGGCCAAATTTTATCAATTACGGATTCCATAAGTAAATTCGCATCTGCTTTGTTGATATTTTTAAGTTCATCAAGGGCAATTGTAATGGCTTTTTTGGTATCGTTCTTTATGTTGCTCGAGGCAATACAACTAGTACAAATCCAAAATTTGTTGGTTGCCAAGATATCGTACTCATCCTTGGATGAAGTCACACAATCACCATGGTACCACCGCTTACAACAATCGCAGTTAATCCAATCAAATTTGGTATCACTAGTGTTACCGCACGCGGTGCACTTATTAGGCATTATATTAAGTTAGGTTATGTATTGTTTTTATCAAATCGAAAATTTAATTAATAATTGGTATTAAAATTTAGTAATTTATAGTTGGAACACTGAATGCAGTAGTAATGTACATTAATATGCAAAACTTTCGCAAAAATAATCACATTATATATTTTATTTAATATTATTTCGATAACGCAAATTCAACAACATGATGATGATGATGAAGTCGGCAATAATAGATATGTAAATCAACTATTCATCACGCGAATAACCTACTTGACTCTTTCAGCGTTAAGACCAAAAATTGAATTTTTCCAATAAAATATTGGCGAGGTTTTCATAAATTTTTCTGCTGATTGACCAAAACCGAAATATTATTTTCTAACACACGAACTACCCAAATTGCAAATAAAAGGTTGTCACGTTTATTCACCTGATGGAATTCAACTCGGCTGACTATGACCTCAGTTGAATAAACGCAAAAGTGTTTGTTTCAACGTTATTTTCCGCTTACCATTGGTCAGTGCTGGACAAAAATAACGTTTTGTTGAGTATACTTATAAACACTAAATTTTATTTGTTTGCGTTGTTTCTTATATACAAAAAATATTATACCTTTTACAACAACAGTATAAAAATATGCTAATTGTACATTAATTATATAATTAATGTAATTTGTACAAATTTATAGGTAAAAACTGCTAACAATAAAAAATATATAAAAAAAGATGCAATATAGTGCATCACTCGTACAGTATCTAATTTCTGCAAATGTATAAAAAACTGTTCACAAGGTTGAACATACTCCGCGGATGTATTGATTTGTATGGCATAGATAACTCCCTGAGTTAACATCTCTATCCGGTAGCTGCTGGAACCTCTATTCTGTAGTCATCTTGCCTTGGCGCTCTTCTTCTGACCTTACATAGGTATGCTATAAGCCAACTATGATATATGTCACTGCGTAGTGGTGCACATCATTTTTTGATACATTTACACTAGCATCTTGTAATTCAGCTATTTTCTTGTGGAGAACAGTAAATTCTCCTTCATTTGGAACTTCCTGAAGAATAGTTGTATTGTAGAGGGTCGTCCAATTGGTCGATAGATTGACTGCTGGTAGGAATGATAAATCTACTCTGCTTTTAATGGTTTTGTGACTTTTTAATGTAATTAATCCAACTTTCAATGTGCACCCTTCCTTGAGTGAAATCTTTCCGTTTATTGGAATAGTTAACGTAGTCACGTCTTCCCCGCAAAATATAATGGCTGGTTGTGGATGTTGCGATGAAAACAACCAGTTATTGTTCCTAAGTTTGACCCAGTTGGTTTGTGACTTGACTGCCTTTTGTTTCGCTGTCGCGCAATTATTTGTTTTCGTTGAGATTAACAATTGAAACTCACAAATAGTGTTGTTGAAATAAACAGTATGCATTGGATGCTGAAGTATGCAGATATAGCTAGCTTCAATGAGCTTGCAATGATTGAACTCTTAGCTGGATAGCATGTAGTACTGATCACAATGCATCGATGTTGCCAAGTAATCCATTGATGGTTGTATGAAGGTAGCACTTGATGTTGGGAATAATAAGGGCTTAAACAATTGATATTTTTCCTTGGTTAATAGGGGCAGCTTTAGCTCCAAAATAACATATTGTCCATTCAGACGTCCCTTGCAAGATATCAGTTGATATAAGGTTATTATTTGATCAGAGACCTGATATCCTGGCAGAACTACATCTGGTGAGAAGTGCTGTATTATTTTGTTGATTTCCTCTGCTAACTGTGGTGGTGTTAAAATGGTAGTACTAACTACCTTATTGTGAGTATCTAGTACTGCTTCAATTAAATTCTGTTGAATCTCTTTAAATTTCAACATTGATATCAAGGCCTGAATTGCCATAGTTGTGAATCTGTTAATGTTGTTGAGATCGTTCAAATGCTCATTTACTTGCTGATTAAATATCTTCCAATGCTGAATCATTTCTGTCTCGTTTTTCTTAAGCAGACTGAGAGTGGCATCGGCAATAGATGTCTGATTTTTTATGAGCTTTAGTAAATACTCCTGATTCTCCTTGCTTTTTTCTATTTCCTGCTCATAATGTTCTGCATAACGATTGTCTAGTAATTGATAGCACCTTTTTTTCGTCTGTAATTTTTGCCGTGGTGGAGTAACTCGTTTCTCTGATTGATATCTGCTAAGCTGTTTTGCAGTTGGTTGGTTATTACTAACCATGTGTCAGGGATAGAGCTGTTCAAACAGAGCTGGGTCAGCTTTCTCACGCAAGCTTGATACAAATTTAGCTCGTTGTGATAAGTTGTCATGTTAAGATATACAATGATCTTCCATTGGTTATTTGTAAACTGCACGTTTCCAAGGTATTCAAAATAGAGTCCGGGCTGATATGAAAAACTAGTCAGGTTATACGGAAGATTAGCTGCTGACGTTCCTGAACAAACGTTACACATTGCTAGTAAACTCAATATGAACAAGGGCATTATTTTGATTCTAGTGCTTGCGCTTATGTATCTACTGCGAGTTTCTCTGCTTTGTTCTTTCTCCGGAGCTTCTGCGTCTTTGATAGGGAGAATGCTTATCTTCGAGATTGGTTGTTTAAATTTGATGCTGTGACTAGCCTTTACTGTCACGACTCTAGTCAGCTTATCTAATCCCGGATGCAATTCGACAATTCGCCCAAGGGGCCACTTAGTCGGTGGCAGATTGTTGTCTTTAATCCAAACAATGTCATCTAGTTTGACTTCTGGCTGTTTGCAATTCCATTTTGCCCGCTGTTGAAGGCTTGATAGGTAATCGGTCGACCATCGCTTCCAAAGTTGTTGAACCATCTTTTGCAATAGTCTCAAATCCTATTTGCAACGAATGTCTTGTATTTTTGGGGACGACCTTTAATCCACGAAAGCGTGATCATTGAACTGTCCAAAATGACATCTCTATATCTTGGATGTGTAACGCTTCGTACACCTGTTTCATCAACTTAGTGAGCAATAACGCGCCGCATAACTCGAGTCGTGGAATCGACAATATGTTTTTTATCGGCGCTACTTTGGTCTTGGATGCAACAAGAGTCACGTTGATATCTCCATCGTTGTTCATGCTTCTAGCGTAGACGACTGCTGCATAAGCTTTTTCAGACGCATCGCAGAATCCATGTAAACTGAGCGGTGATTGACCATCGAAACAAAGCCATCTAGGTACAGATATTAATTCTAATGAAGGAAGTGTAGTTTTAAAATTCTGCCATTGCGTGGCTAGTATCTGAGGTAATGTTTGATCCCAAGAAAGGCCTGCTACGCAAAAGTCTTGCATGACTAGTTTAACTATTACAGTAACTGGTGCTAACCATCCTAGGGGGTCAAAGATTTTTGAGCTCTCTGAAAGTAGACTCCTTTTGGTAACGTTTCTGTTATCAGACTCCGATAACGAAATGCGAAATCCGAAGCTGTCTGTGGCAGGATTCCAACGAAGGCCGAGTGTTTTTATTATATCATCAAGCTTAAATTCCAAGATTCCAGTATTCCGCAGATTTGTTGGTACGGCGTTTAGTAGGGCTTGGCTGTTGGAAGCCCACTTTCGGAGGTTAAAACTTGACATCTGAGCATTGCTATAAGCTGTTTCTGTGCTGATAATGCATCGTCGAGCGTGTTGTTTCCAGATATGAGATCGTCAACATAGAAATCAGTGAGAGTGATTTCCTTCGCGATTGGATATTTATGGGCTTCATCTTTTGCTAATTGTTGCAAGGTTCGCACCGCTAAGTAGGTCGCTGCCGCAGTGCCATAGGTCACGGTTATAAGTTTGTATTCTTACATCTGTTCTCCAGGAGACTTTCTCCATAAAATCCGCTGATATTACTGATCTTCTTCATGAATTTTTATTTGACGAAACATTTTTTCTAGATCTGCTGTGTAGACGCACTTATATTTTCGCCAGCGTAAAAGTATGCTTATTAAGTCCTGCTGCAATGTGGGACCATTCAGCATTAATTCATTTAATCATCATTGCTCGCATCCCTGTGGATATTTTTGCCGATGCATCGAAAACGACGGTGAGTTTTGTCGTTGTGCTCTCCTCCTTCAAGACAGCATGATGAGGAAGATAGTAGTGTTGGGTATCTCCATCTATGCTTTCAGTTTTCTTCATATGTCCTAAGGCCTCATACTCGTCCATGAATTGTTGGTATTGTAGTGCCAACTCAGGGTTCTTGGCCAGACGTTTTTCGACTTGGAGTAGTCGTGCGATGGCTGTTTTTTTTGATTGACCGAGTGGTTTGGAAACTAGTAATTCGTTATTAAACGGAATTTTTACCTTATAACTTCCATCGGTTAGGTGTATAAGAGTTTCGTCCTAAATTTCTTCACATTTCTTTTCTTCTTTTGTATGACTTCTTGGTTTATGTACTTCCTCGATTTCCCAAAACTTTTTTAATTGATTGTCAATCTCGTTGGTGGTTACAATCATTGTCTGATACATTGCCATATTGACACTAGCAGATGTATTCCCAGTAAGAATCCATCTCAGTTTGGTTTGTCGTGCAATAGGCTCATTAGGTGCACCTTTCATTAGATTCGGCATTATTATTTGCTCATAGTAATCTGCACCTAATAATATGTCAATTGGACCGGGTTCATAAAACGTTGGATCTGCCCAAATAAGATTTTTTGTATGGTACCAATAATTTGGTTCAATGACTTTATCAGGCATGCTACCGGTTATGTTTTTGAACACCATAGCCTTCAGTTTGATCTTGAAATTTGAAGAAAACCGCGGACTAATGATGAACTCTACTGATGATTCAGCCGTACCGGCTTCTGCCCGACCCATTCCGACGATGTCTGTTAGAATTGGTGTTTTTGTAAGATTGAGATTGTTTGCTAACTCTTCAGTTATGAAGGTGCCTTGGGAGCCTGGATCAATTAGAAGACGGACCAAGTGTTCTTCATCATTACATGTTATTTTTACCATGGCGGTAGCTAATAAAATGCTACCTTGCGCAGCTTTATTAGCTGTTTGTAAGGTTGTTTTTGCAGGGGTTTCTTTCGGTTTCTTGGTTGCCTTTTCGTTGTCGTGGAGTAGCATATGATGAGACCCATTGCATGCTGCACGTCTTTTGTGGCAATATCTTCCATGATAATTCTGTAGGCAGCTTCTACACAAGGATTTTGCTCTGAAAGTTTACTGAAGTTCGTTCCACTATCACTAAGTTTTGGAAAGTCTTGCAACCTCTAACTTGATGAGCCCCACCGCAATAACCACAGGATGGTTCATTTGTTGTTGCCACATGCGTTGCCTTCTTTGCAATGTTTTGTTGGTTTTGTGGCTGCGGTTTCTTGTTTCCCTGTCCTCTAGTTATAGTTGCTATAGATTGAAATCTTGATTCCAAGAAACTTAACGAAATTTTTTAACGTTTGAATTTCTTTTGGATTTTTGATCATATTCTCATAAATACGGTGTGTTTCAGCATCAAGTTTCCTCGTTAAAATGCCTATTACTAAGGCACTCCAGTGTTCTGTCTCTACACCTAAGTTGTTTATTGCGTGTAGACATTTCAAAGCGGTGTCGTATATTGCCCTTAACCCGCTAGTATATTCCACCGTCAAACTGGGTTGATCTTCTAACAATACACTCACGTGCGTGCTAGCCAATAGCCGCTTGTCATTGTATCTGGCAATAAGAGTATCCCATGCAGTCATATAGTTGTCTTCCGATAGTGTGAGATGATTGATTAGATGCGCTGCTTGTTCCCTTACCGTGGAAAGTAGATAATACATCCTTTCTTCGTTTGACAAACTCTCATTTTGATGTACCTACTGTTTTATTGAACAGACTAAAAAGCTTGTCCATTGCTTGTAATCCCCGTAAAATAAGGGAATTTCAATGGGTGGGAACTTTATGTTGGCATTCTTCGTGACGCCGGCTTTAGGAAATCTGTTGAACTTTATTTCCAACTTCTGCTGAATCTCAATGACGCACAACTCGTATTTCGCTTGGATCTCTTCAAACAAGTTGTTTTGAAAGTTTGCGTTTTCAAATTCTTTGTCAGTTACATTTGCGATTATCTCCTCGTGGTTGTTATTAAAAGAATTCCAAGCGTCTGTTAGCTGTTTTATTTTAATATCACAACATGGCTTGTTGAAATTCTTAGTTCCGTATTTTGTGATGCTGCTTACATTTTGTTTCAGCATTTTTGATTTCGCCATTTGAACTTTGTAGCGCTTCTCCTGATCCTTATTATCTAAGGTGACAGCTGAGATTTTATCTTCGTTTTCAAAATCATCGTCGTCATCTAAAATCTGGTAGAAGGAGGCGTCTGCTACCTCGTGTTCTAAATCTGCTTTTGCCTGTTGCTTTAGAAGTAGATTTCTTGTCTCCTCAAATACATCCTTCACCTGTTTATAATCATTTTGTTTCCGATATTCATGGTCATCAGGTAAAGTATGTATTAATTGGGCATCCACTGTGCAGAATTTATCGTAGAGAAGTTGTAAGTTGCAAAAATATTTGTATTTTTTTTTTTTACGATAAAATTTTAACATTTATGATGAAACTGTGTCCGAAAGGTTGATGAAGTAATTTCAAATATGAATTTTTCCAAGAATCTTTAAAACTTTGTCAAAATTTGAAGAATTTTCTTGCATTTTAGATCTAAGCGATTATGGAAAACGGACCAATGCTAAGGGGCTTTGGGGAGTTCTCTGTTTTAGTATGTGAACACTGAACACGTTTTTGAAATAATTGGTATTTCTAAACATCTTCGAGTTTCGTAAAACCCTCGGAAAGCGGCGATTTATATGGAAAGGTAACAAACTAATTAAAATTATCTTAGAAATTTTGAAACACATGAAAATTTCAATTTTATTTTTTGGGAGGTTCAGATTAGTCGTGGTGATAAAACCCGGTGAAATCACCTTCACTTAAATTGGTAAGATTATTTCACCAAAAACGGTCATTTCTAGAATTTAATCTTCTTATTCGCATAGAATTACATAAATTCTGGAATTTCTATAAATCCTACAAAGCGGGAATAACAATATTAAATAAATTTATTATGTTTAATAAACTTGTGATACTGTTATAATTTTCTTCTTCCTCAAAACAAGAATTAAAACACAAATTTAAATTCAGTGAAATTCACTTATAACGATATTGAGAATCCGTTGTTATAACCGAATGTCGTAATATACGGATTTTAGTTATACGAGTAACAATACAAATCAGATCAAATTTCCGACGAAGCGAAATGTCGTTATATCCGAGGGCGTTATAAGTGAATTTCACTGTATTTTGGATTTTACGTTTTTTTATGCTATGGGGGCTTTTTTCCGTGTGGGCAATTTTCCATATAAGCATTTTCCTGTTTGGACATTTTTCTGTTTGAGCAATTTTTCATGTGCGCTTTTTTTCTGTGGGCATTTAGATCGGTAAAGCTTTTTATGTGCGCAAGTTTTATTTGCGCTTTTACCTTAGAATCTGTATTTATTTACCAAATTTCATGTTGCAATTAAAACCGTTATAAAACTACATTTAGGCGAAATATTTGTGTATTCGAATATTCGGTTTGAGAACATTCCTGGTTGCTCTTGAACGTATATTTTGGTATATGACTTCCATTCTGTTAGTACAACTAAGACAAATTGAATTTGCCTATTATCTCGCTTGGCCTAACAGAAATTTGAACTTTCAGTGTACAGTGTATTTTATCAATTTCTACCTTTGTTGGGACGTTCAATTAATAAGTTATCAGGCTCTAACAACTTTTGAAATAGGTGCTTTTAAAATTGGTGTCATTTGACTCTATATAAGGAGGTAATAACGGCAATACTGTTAAAATGAAGAGAAATAAAATCAATAATATTTATAAAATTTTCTAAAGCGAAACAGTAAAGTAGTAATAAGTAAGATTCTAACGTACATATTGTAATTGTTTTTCAATGTCAACATACATTGATATGGCTACCATATAATATAATTGACTGCAGCCCCCTTAAAAATTAAACCACTGCTAATAAACAAGTAAAAAAGGCCAAAAATTCTATTAGTTGTATAAAACTAATGTTATGCTGTGTTACAATTATCAGGCACATAATAATTTGATTTATCACTTAATTCACCACATGTTTGGTTATTTGGAAAACTTTTTTCTTTTTCGTTTAAAATTTCTTTTAACCTATCTTTATTAATTTTTTAATTGTATAGTTTAAATTATTTATTCCTTAACTTCTTTGGGATAATATAAATCACTTTTCTAAACCAAGCTAAAACCGTACGCTAATACACTTGTGAAACACAAAATGAAGTCAGTTATTTGTTTGCTAAGCACTGCCTTCCGCGGCTCACCTTCTGCATACGTCTTTAATATTAATCAAACTGCTGTTTTCAAATTCAAATTAGTGTAACTGACTTATGAGCCCGTCGAATAAGAGGTCGCTTATGTCAATGTTATGTAATTCACTGCTTAACACTCGATATATAATGAATCTCCAAGCGAAAGTTCTGTAATTATCTTTTATGGATATCGAATGGTTGAAATTCAAGCTAAAAATTTTTAAAAGTTATTTAATCTCTTGGTAAAACTGACTTTTTAGTTAGAAATTCAAAAAATGGCTTTTGTTGCAGTTATATCTCCACCTTGAAAGACTAAAACATAAATTTTACTTTTGCGTTACTTATTAGTATTAAGAATGAACAGGCATAGAAGTCAAAATAATCATTTCAGTAACAATTTCAGTCATTTGAGTTAACAGTTACAATGTTTTAGACTTCTTGGTTTACCGGGACAGTTACGGCATTGCTAAGGCATAATCTTATTTATCCAAGTGGATCAAAAACCTGACTGTATTTAGTATTTTGCGATTTAGTTGTACTGGAACGTCAAACTATTACTTAACAATTTAATTTCCTTTGGGTTATATTGCGAGGTGAAATTTTTTTCAAAAAAAAATTTATTAGAATTATTCTTTACTTAATTTCATTACCGCGTCATATAATAATTTGATTATATTCCCCTTCAATTGAAATACCTCTTCAATAGTTCTAGCCGCAGATAATATTTTATCCGAACACGAATCTACAACATTAGCTGCTGCAGAAAATGCCTTTTTATTTACATAGACCGATTTTTCGGTTGATTTCACATTTTGGTCGCTACTTAGTTAATTAGTTACTGAGATGCTGGTCGTCTTTGTAGGGTAATATCATTGTTAGAGTAAAAAGAGCAATAGTATAAAATAGGGAATACTACAATATAAAATATTTTATTGATTATAAATCCATGTTCTTAAAATTAAAAGAGGAAATTTAATGGAGGCAAATCGATTGATTACATTAAAAAGTCACGGTCTTTCATCTAATCTTTCTCAGATAGATAGATATAAAAGGCAGTGCAGCTGTAAACTGCTTACCTTTATCACACAATCCTTTAAATAACCTGGTAACTGAATCACTTGAACTGCACTCGATTTCGGTGACGGATTCGGAAAGTAAACCCTTTCGCCATCAAGATGCTTAAGCTGTTGTGGTTTCCCACTTTAAGCTTTAACATTATTCACAATCCTTCAAATCCATCTTACGATGCTTGCTTAATTAATTTCATATAAAACAAATCTTCCATCATTCCAGTGACTTTATTTGCAAAACGCTTGGTCTAACTAGAAAGAGCACAATTCACAGTGTTTCTGCGATAACACAGATCCAACAGTACTTCGGACCCACTGTTATCCACCGTAAACTATCGCTTCCGAAATAGACACTGACGTTTAACCAATAACAACACACCAATTTCTTAGAGTCACCGCAGTACTATATAATAAACAGAAACAACCCACACCAACACACACTCCCACCCATATCAACACTCAAACTTACATGCGTACCTAAATAAAGACCCACAAACCCACACCGATAACGACATCCATACGCACCAACAAAAACAACTACCTAAAACCACATCTACACTAAATCCAGCATCCACACCTATAACAACACGAGCACCAATTAAATTACATTTAATTAATATTTCCTATTGATTGATTGATTGATTGATTGATTGTGAGTGTACGGCCAAGCATTATAGCAAGTCTCCCGGACTCCCGGGCACACACCGTACACCCGTTTACACATAACAAAACCGAAGGATAGGATAGGATTATTAGTTGGGACAGATTCGACCCGGTTACAGACACCAATGCGATCGATAGTTAGTAAATAGACGGCACAAAAGACAACACAATCTAACTACATTTTTAGATGATTATTTCTCTGGAATCCAGGGCCGGATACTCAGGACTCCCTAAACCTAAATTAAAAATTATTAATGTTGTAATTTCCCCCTGTTCGCCTTTCATTAATTTACCTGATAAAATAATTAAGAAAATCTAAAATTACTAAGTTAAAATTATAATTATAATTACAATTACAGTAGAACTCGCTTATAGCGAACACTCAAGGGACATAATTTTGTTCACTATAGCCGGGTGTTCATTTTAATCAAATATTCGTTTACGTTTATAAACGTAGTTGTTTGTTTGTAGTGTATAAGAAAAAGTAAGTGTTCGTGCAAATTCAAGGCACACAACTATATGACAAAACTATATGATCATTATAAGCTTTTGTTCGTTATATACATGGTTTGGTATAAACGGATTCTACTGTATTATAAAAAACATCATTATAACAAAATAAAGATACATTTAAATAAAATAAAGTTGAAATTAAACTTTCATGATTTATTATGAGTGTACGACCAAGCATCATAGCAGGATCTCCCAAACTCCCGGGCCCATGCCGTATATCCGTACACATATAACAAAACCGAAGGATTGGATAGGATTATTAGTTGGGACAGACTCGACCCGGTTACAGACACCAATGCGATAGATAGTTAGTAAATTATTAGTACAATATATAATAAATACACTAGAGGAAATAAATATAACGGCAACCACGAAACATGTTAAATTATTAAAAATATAAATTTGGCAAATAAATATTTTGTATTATTTAATTCTCTTTGATATTCTACAACATTCTTATTTACTATTTCTTTCTCCTTCTTTCTTATTAGAGTATAATAACAATATTTAGTTTTTTTTCTTGTTTCCCATAGGAAATATTTATAACGGCACTTACGATTATCGTTTTTTTGCTATTGTGTCAATGTATTTTAGTTTCGTATTTTATCTTCTATAGTTAGGACCTATTCACTTTTGAAATTAAAATAGTTTTTATTAGTTTTTGTGGTGTTATAATTACATTAAATTAAAATGCCTAGAGGAGTATCGCTTAGCGAAATAGAAAAAGGCCGAATTCAATCCTACAAGTCAATGGGACTTTCTAATAGGCGAATAGCAAAAGAAATAGGAAGAAATCCAACCGTGGTGGACAATTTTGTTAATTTGGGACAATTTTATGGCAAGACAAAAAGACCAGGACGAAAACCAACCATATCAAAAAGAATGAAAAATGCCATCATCGAGAAAGCTAGAAAAGAACACAGCACATCGTCTGAGATAAAAGCAGATCTAAACGTACCAACAACAACAAGAAGGATTCGGCAAATTTTACAGCAATCTGAGAAGGTAAAATGGCTGAAAAGGAAAAAGAAACCTAAATTAACACCACACCATAAACAGGCACGATTGGAATTCGCAAAAAAACATATGCATTGGCGGTCGGAATGGCAGAATGTAATTTTTAGCGATGAAAAAAAATTCAATTTAGATGGGCCTGATGGAAATCAATTCTATTGGCATAATTTGTCTAAAGATGTTGAAGTTAGAATGAGCAGAAATTTTGGAGGAGGATCTCTTATGGTTTGGGCAGCTTTTTGTTACAACGGTAAAACCCCAATTTGTTGGATAAGTACTAAAATGAATGCCGACTATTACATTAATTTATTAGACAACGTTTTGTTGGAGTTTGCGGATAGAATCAATGAAAATTTTATATTTCAACACGATAATGCTTCCATTCATTCTGCAAAGACAACAAAAAATTGGCTAAGAAGTAAAAATATTGAAGTACTAGAGTGGCCTGCTATTAGCCCTGATTTAAACCCTATAGAAAATCTATGGGGTATATTAGTGCGAAAAGTATACGCTAAAGGAAGGCAATTTACGACGGTCGAACAACTAAAGGATGCAATTCAAAAAGAATGGAGGGATATACCTGTATCAGAGCTTCAAAAATTAATCAATTCGATGCCCGATAGAATTTTTGAAGTTATCAATAAAGGCGGCGCTAGTACACACTATTAGCTAAACAACAAATCATATAAATGCTCGTTGCCGTTATAATTATTTCCAATTATTTTGGTACAAAAAATATCGAATTTTAAAAACCGTTAATTGTTAATCTTAATGCAATTAATAGATATTATGAATCATTGCGCAATAAATATTATTTTAAGATAATAACTGAATTTTTAATTTTTATAATCGTTATCACATGTTTAGATCATTTTTGCAGTTGCCGTTATATTTACTTCCACTAGTGTAGGTTAGCACAAGACATCACAATCTAACTACATTATTAGATGATTATTTCTCTGGAATCCAGGGCCGGATACTCAGGACTCCCTAAATCCTAAATCTAAAACAGGGCTTAAAAAGTATTAATTATTAATGTTGTAATTTCATCCTTGTCCGTCTTTCATTAATTTACCCGATAAAATATTTAATAAAACTTTAAAATAACAGCGCTTATTTCCTTATTAATTGTCCTTTATATCCAATTAAAAATTATTACTTACTGCAACAAGAATTAACATAAACATTAAACCGTTTAAATATAAAATTTTACTTAAAATTAATCCTCAATTTCCTACCGATCCAGAAAAGAAAATATATAATTATGAATTCAATTATTTTATGAAATTTATATAAAATGATTTAAATGATAATATTACAGCACCACAACACCTAGATTTATTAATAATTCAATTAGGTACTATAAGTATATTAAGAATCAATAAATAAAATTAACATACAAATTCCCAGACAACTACGAAAACTAAATATAATTAATAAACATCATAATAACAAATTTTATTACTTAAATGAATAATTATTATAACAGGATCTTCAGTATTCCCGAGCACACATCGTACACCCATTTATCCATCCCCAGCCGAAGGATAAGAGTAAATTGTTAGTAATTATATAGTAAAAATAGTTAGCACAGGACAACACAATTTCTAAACTACAGCTTATTCACTACTTGTTGATCATCGAGGGTTGATTCAAACTAAAATTTAAATTTAAAATTCGGGATTAATTTTGATACCTATAATAATGATTAATTCTAGAACTATGTTTATTCTGAAAATTGGATTATTTATTAGTAAATTAAAAAGAGATCCCTTTAAGTATTTTAAAACTAATTACTAATTAATTAAATATATTAATGGACAAAACAGAATATATTACACATTACAAAAAATTAACATTTTATTGATTGAGAGTGTACGGCCAAGCATTATAGCAGGATCTCCCAAACTCCCGGGCACACACAGTACACCCATGTACATATAACAAAACCGAAGGATATGATAGGATTATTAGTTGGGCCAGATACGGCCCGGTTACAGAGACCAAAGTGATCGATAGTAAGTAAATTATAAGTACAATATATAATAAATAGATTAGCACAAGACAGCACAATCTAACTATATTATTAGATGATCATTTCTCTGGAATCCAGGGCCGGATACTCAAGACTCCCTAAATTTAAATCGGGACTTAAAATTATTAATGTTGTAATTTCCCCTGTCCGCCGTTCATTAATTTACCTGATAAAATATTTAAGAAAAATTTAAAATTACTAAGCTAAGATTACAAAAACCGCGCTTATTTCATTTTTCATGGTCCTTCTATATCTAATTAATTAATTATTACGTACTGCAACATGAATTAGAAAAACATTAAAAACCATTTTAAACATAAAATTTTTACTTAAAACTAATCAGAAATTTCCTACCGATCAAGAAAAAGAGAATAAATAATTAAAAATTCAATTATTTTATAAAATTAAATAAATAATTTAAAAATGATAATGTTACAGCACCACAACAGCCTAAAATCATCAATAATTCAGTTAGTACTATAAGTAGTATATCAAGAATGAACAAATAAAATCAATATATAATTTCCCAGGCCATTCTGAAAACTAATTTTAATTAATAAATCACCATAATATTAAAGCTAATTCTGAATTTCAGGATTAATTTAATCTCCATATAAAAGATTGATTCTGGAACTATGTTATATTCTGAAAATTAAATTATTTATTAGCAAATTAAGGAAGAGAAACCTTTAAATATTTTTAATCTAAATTAATTATTATATATTAATGAGCAAAACAAAATATATTACATAGAAGAATTACAAAAATTAACATTTTATGAAATTGCCTATGTAAACTCTCCCACTTCTAAGCTAAAATTCCAAAAGAATGTTTAAAAATTTTAAATTATTAAGTTATAATTTAAATTCACAGCACTTGTTCCATTAGTTACCATTCTCCTGTAAATAGTTAATTAATTGTTTACCTACTGCAACTAGATTTAAAAATAAAAAGTTGAAAATTTATATTTAACCATACTATTAAATTTAAACTAATCGGCAATTTCCTACAAATCTAGAAAAAGGAAATTAATAATGTTGAAAATAATTATGTATTTATAAAAGTATATAATATAATTTAAACATTGATCATAATAAGACGCAAAAAAGTCTAGAATATCAATAATTTAGTTAAGTACATGTACCTATAAATGATATTTACTAATAAAACACAATTAGAGTTTCCCAGGTATCCCTGAAAATTAAATTGCTTTACTACATAAATAATAGAAATTAACTTATATAAATTAGTTAGTGATAAATAAAATAAAATAGATAACACAAGAACAATACATTTTCTACGCTACATAACTGCTGCTTGAAGTTTCTGGATGTTGAGCGAGAATTCACCAATATTTCTGTAGCTTGGAGACGATCTAACAATTATATATAATTATATATACTTAATATCAACTGGACCATCAGACAAAAATACCCGAACAAACTATGACACTTTGATATAATTAAATTAAATTAAACTGACAAGAAGTATTGAAATATTTTCATCAATACCTCAAATAATTTTGCAATGCAATGCAGTTTACAATATCATATAAAAGGGAATTTCCCTTATTCTAGATAACGTACGATGCTATTCATTTAATTAGTATATTATTTCAATCTATATACATAAATATTTATCGAAATAGCAACATTAATATAAATTACAATTAAATACCAATAAAGTGATTGATTTTAGCAGAATATAATTTTTGATAATTGCAACGACAAGAAACTTATCAAAATAAATCCCTACAATATGTAATATCAAACGGTAGCATCAGTTTCAAAACAAGAAATTTATTGAAACCAAATCAACACAAATAAGCAACGTTGTAAACGCCCACGACTTTAACTAAGTCGACTGAGCGGTAATTTGCACGAGTAGCAAAATCAGCTACCCCAAAATCAGCTCCAATGATTAATCCCGGATGTCATCCAAATATTTATGTCTGATAGTGTACATATTCAATTGATTTGCTTCAACTTAGTCATTTTCGCAACCCAAAAATAAAACTTATAAAATATTAGACTACCTAAATAAATCATTTACCAATTGAAGAGATCACCGCCACCAAAACCTAAACCTAATCAATAATTCAGAAATTTATTTCTTTATTAATAAATAAATACAAATATATCCAAAATTTTAACTCAGTTCACGGACCTCATTCCCTGCCAAATCAAGCATGCAGATTTAATTAATATTTCCTATTAAACAAAAATTTTGATAGAAATATAAATTTTGGTTTTCATAAAAATATAAATTTTGAAAATTTTCATTCATAAAAAAATGAAAAATTAAAATCAATTTCAACACAAACGGCCTTTCGACATAATCGGCCTTTCGACATTCGGCCTTTCGACCTATTTCGAAATTCGGCTTTTGGATATTCGGTCTTTCGACCCTTTCGACCTTTCGACAAATTCGGCATTTCGAAACATTCAGCCTTTAGACACATTCGGCCTTTCGACATTCGGCCTATCGGCGTTCGGCACATTCACCCTGCAACCCTAAGCAGACCCTATGTGGAAAGCAATAAGACAACAAATATGTATAAAACTAACAAATAATAAAAACAAATATTTTATACTCGAGAAAACCCAACGTCAACAATTATATATTTATCAAAAATATGGAAATGACGAACATTTGAAGCCATGTCTAGCTCACAACAAGTTAAAAACATGTGTAAACTCCGTCATGTGGAAGTCAAGTCTACCTCATCACGTTGAAAATATAAAGAAAACAAATTGTTCACAAAAACAAAACAAATTTAAATAAATTTAAATTCACCCTCTAACCCTGCATCACAGTATTTTATCACAACAGCAGAAAACAATCATACAAAGCCATCCACCCAAATACACCTAAACTGAACTCAGCCATCGCTCAACCTACGATAATTTTTTCAACTTCGTCCCAAACATATGCAATCCCTATACCATTCTTTTAGTTTGGTAAATAATTGTTTCCTTAAATTTTTTAATTTAATCTTTTTACAAAATAATAATGTCAGTGTTACCTACCACTTTAGTATAATTATAGCAGATCTGCTACATTTTTCCTATTCAACCATTTCATTAGGTACCTTTTAATTTCTACTACATTTCTACAGACAACTTCATTTTCCAGAAACGTGTTATTATTTAAATGTTGTTTTATGTAAGAAAATTGCATTGCAATACCGGTAATTTTAGGCATTGCGCCATGCACAAACGGCAAACCGGCATTTTAACCCTTTATTGCATGACCCCATATTTTATAAAAACAATTTTTTTTTGGATTTCATATGTAATCTTCAAAATGAAACTGAAGTTTATCGCTAGGAAAAATAAGTATTTTCTCGGAAAAACGATGTTTTTCCTTCATTTCATATATGATATTGTATGCATTCATGACAACAAAAAAATTCAAAATCTTAATATAATTATAGTCAGTTTTATTTCATAAGACGTTTTGAAAATAAATAAATTTCAGTCAATTTTTTGGTTTTGTCCAATTAAATTAGAAATGAAAATCTCGGAAGCAATTGAGCTCCTTATTATAGGCATAAAGATACGTTGCATTTTGTGCATTTAGTATACGACAATATATTATATTTTGGGTATTTGCAAGACAACCGTTTTTCCGTCCATTCAGGAAAGTGGCCGTGATTATCTAGCCGAATTTCTTTTGGTGGTAGTGGTGCAGAAGTAGTTTTTTCCCGTTTCACTTCAATATTTTCATTTAGCTGTTGAAGGGCGACCTACTCGTACAGGTTCCTCAAACTTGTATAGAACTTCCGCTATTTCTAGTTTGAAATCAAGAAGCGCAAGAATATCGGAATTTTTCGTCCCTCTTTGTTGTTCTACTCGCCTAAATTTAAATAAGTAAAAATTAGAGAATTATTTTGAAAATTAGTATGTTATATTTTACTTAAATAGGATCCATGAATTTGCTGCCGTTACATCGAGTAAATGGTAAAAAACTCTCATATACCACATCCGTGAACGAATTTTGATTTTGTATCGGCCTAAATTTTAATCCAATGTCTACACCGCCAATAAACTTGTTATACTCTTTGATGATTGATGGGCATTCCACGGTTATGCTTCCAACATTTTTTATTCTGCGGTTCGATATTTGAACGGGATTTTTTCCTGCAAATGTTGACACTAAGGTCACTAACCTTGTTTCTTTCCATTGAACAACGGCTATATCGAAGTCATCCACACAAGCAACGAGTTCGACAGCTGAGCCTTGCGGTTGGGTTTTCCAATACGAGTCATTTGGCAGTTTGCAATTTGGAAGACAATTTTTTCTTACTGTTCCCAAACTATGAATTTCACGTTTCGCTAACTCCGCCAATAAATGGACTGAAGTAAAGTAGCTGTCGAAAAACACTTTATCATTAGTTATTGAAGGGATTACCCTGCACAAACGTATTACAACGTTCGAAGCAAACCCAAGATTAATTTCCGTATACGGCCGATTTCGGTCATCGTTTTCCTGGCCGGTGTATATCTCTATATTGTATGCGAAGCCAGAAGTTCCGCATAAAACAAACAATTTAAAATCCCATTTATGCGGTTTGTTTGTCATATATTGTTTCAGATAGCGCCTAGATTTGGTTGAACACATTGGTTCGTCCACCGCGAAGCATTCTTCTAAAGATATTTTATTATAATTTTGAGCCAAACCATTAAATATTGGACGTATTTTGTGAATGCGGTCGTAGCTAGTATCGATTCTTGCTCTGTGGCTCGTCGTAGTCATCATCCTCACCTGCACCAGAAAATTCATCCTCGCTATCTGACCAATTAAATTAGCAATAATCTCTTGCAACTCCTCTATTGTAACGTAACGTTGTCGAGAACTAATATTTCTAAACAAAATTACTACTAAATGCATAATTTATCATATTTGATACTATATCATATATGATATGATACATACAAATGTATCTTTCTGCATGTTATATCATATTTGATATATATTTTAAAATTGCGATTAAAAATAAAAATGAAATTTCAATAGAAAAAATGTATTTGCATTTTGATAAATTGTGTGTATTTACATATTTTAGTTACTTACATTGCGCATTTATACACTTATTCTAAGAGATATTAAGCAAACTGTAACAATGCTTTTCAATGTACCACTATTTACCACAAACTTATGTAAATTGATCTTTCCCGCCAATATTTTGACAGCTAAAAAGACCAAAAAACCATTTCCAATAAAAGAAACACCGACAGACCGATAATTGTACGTAAAAAAATTAAGTCAAAAATAAATGGGAAAGAAAATACGAATATTTAAAGGAAGCATATCATACTATATATAGTGAACTATGCAATAAAGGGTAACGTCAAATCCAATTTTTAAACAAATTGTTTCATTTTCAATATCAAAATTACCAAAAAATAGGTCGAATCTATAAGTTCCGCCTTATTTCAAGAAAATTTGATTAAAATTGATTTCATTTTATTAAAAAAAACCCAATTTTATATTTTGATGGGCGGATTTTTGCTTGACGGCCGACAAAATATAAAATTGGAGTTTTTTCAATGAAATTAAATTAATTTTAATAAAATTTTTCTTAGAATAAGATGGAACTTATAGATTTGAACAATTTCTTAATAATTTTCATATTGCAAAGTTAAGCAATGCAACTGCTTCGTTAGGAAATGAAGAATATTTTGACACCAGTTTATACCTGATTTATACTATTTATACTTGATTTACAATAAACAATTGGAATTAATTTGTAATTTCATCTATTTATGTCCGTTTAAACAAATAAAGGGTCAACCGCTAACATTTTAGATATTTAGATCATCATCAGAACTCATTCCTAAAATAACAAAATTCCGATAGGGGACTTTGCTATCACAGAATTAATTTAGCAGGAAAAGCTCCTAAAATTAGTATAATTATTTCAATTAAAAAAATTTACTAGTTCGACTTTTTGGTTCTTTTACGTTTTAACCTCGCAAAGCTTCACCCAGATACTTAAAGTTCGGCACATTTTTCAGAACAGTGTAAAGTATGCGTAATATAGTATTTCAAATTTATTTCAGGACTTTATGTAGGTAGATTAAAATCCTCCAAATTTTGTAATTAAATAGAACAATAATGTTTTTTAGTATTTTTCATGAACGTAAATATTGACAGTTCAAGTTCTTTTCAAGACGTTGCCATTCATTTCTCTTTCGGTTAAGAAATTTGTATTTCAACCTTCTAGTGAAATTCATTAGGAAAATGAATTAATTTCGCCTAATGAATTTGAATATATTCCGCCCCAAATTTAATGGTTTTTCAATAAGAATTAAATCAGTGAGATTTAAATTTTAAAAAATTAATTAAATCCGCGTGAAATTATTTCAATTTAAAAAATTAGATGCCGCGGATTTAATTCATATGAAAATCGAATTAATTTCGCCATACAAAAATTTTCGGCAAAATTAAGTTCCGCGGAGTTAATTCGGATACCACACTTAAACAAGGATTTCATTACACTATTCCGTAACTAACTTGTTAAACCAATTGATTATTGTTAAGTAATAAGAGTTATATTCAGCAAAATCATATCAATATATAAACTAAACCAATTATTTAATTAATTATAATTTTGTTTAGTAGCTGGTACATTGTCCTTAAGTGTATCCGACACAATATATCACGTCTCCAACAAATTTCTGAGGAAATAATTAAGTTTTTTGCGGTTTATGGGGCACATAGCCCCATACTGTGGCTGTGTGACTTTTTCCTGTTTCCTATACTGAAATTGCGACGCTACGAAACCCATGTTGACTCCATTGAAGCCATAAAACAAAATTCGGCGTACGAACTGACGATCTTTCCGGAAAGTGCGTTTAAAAAATGTTTCGATGATTGAAAAAAAAACGCTGGCATTTGCTTATAGTCTCGAATGGGAAATACATTGAGGGCGACAAAATGAATTTTTATTATTGAACTTAAAATTTGTGTTTTATTTTAATAATTCCCGGTACTTTTCTGACAGAATGTACACAGAGGAAAAAAAGCATATGAAAAGTCACATTTTTCATACAAAAATTATCGGATTTCCCTATGATTTTTATCCAAGAAGAAAAATTCTTAAAACAATATGATTTTCCTTATTAATTTGATAATGTGATGCCTTTTTGAAATATTCGGATTTCCCGATCAATTTATGAAATTTTATTGAATATGCATGTTGTTATTAAGAAGGATTTCGTATTACATATTAATGTGAATATCACATTAATATTTATTGGACGACCTCTTGATACACAAAGAGATTTACTTTTTAAATTTTAAAGATATCATATTAAAAATATGTCGGATTTTCTGATTAAAAAACGTAGTTCAAAAGGAATTTGTTATGTTTTAAAAGATGTGCTCTTGCTAATTCAAGAAACAAACCACATTTAATTAAATAAATATTTTATTTTGTTTTTACTTATTTATTTATTTTTATGAAACTATTTTACATTTAATTCATTATTTATTATTATAATATTTCATATAGCATATAATAATTGTTGATAAATTACAAAATTATAAATTATAAAAATCACAAATTTAATCCATATAATATTTCAAAACTTAGACATAGAATACTTAAAAACTAATTTAATTAGAAAAGTATAATTTGGGACGAACTACTTTCTGTCCATTATTTAGAAAATAAAAATGGATTGGTGGACCATCAAAGCTCTGAATATTATTAAACACAAAACTCAAAGGTTCTCCTATTACATATGATTGGAAATGGTTGCAAAATTTTGTAACGTTTCATTCTTGACAAACAACATAAGGTGTTTTATTTGATAATATAATATCAGTAATCTCACATACTCGTAGGTTAGATGCATCAAATTGTGCAGCTTTTGTTAAAATATAATCCTTTTTAATATATAATCCTTCTTGACAGACAACATAAGGTGTTTTATTTGATAATATAATATCAGTAATCTCACATACTTGTAGGTTAGATGCATCAAATTGTTCAGCTTTTGTTAAAATATAATCTTTTTATATTCTAATCCTCGAAATATAATTGAATCGCTTGATTGAGTTTCTGAACTTGGGTATTCTACCCAAAATTCAAGTTTATTAAAATATGGTTGTAAGGAAATGGAAAATTGGGCACTTTTATGGAAGATCAGCTCTTCTTGGAAAAAATTTTCAGACATTGGGAGGTAAGAATGATTAAATCCTGCTTTAATGGTTAATGTTAATGGAATATTTCTTCTTGAAGTAATATTATGCTCATACAATTTTGACAAATGATGCTGAGCTTCATATCTAAAGCACCACAAATATTTTAGCGGGCCTAATTGTTTTATAATGGTAGGATAGTGAAGCATCAATTGAAATTTTGGTTTAAGCGTGTCATTAAACAAACTTTGATAAAGCCTGTGATGATTTTCAATGAGTGAGGATAATTTATCCAAATGTTCTTGCGTAAATACTGGTAAAAGTAGCATATCGATTATTTGAATTAACAATATTAAAAATTTATATACTGGATCATTTAAACTAATTAAGTCGCCAACTATGAGGGGTAATAAATGAACAAAAGTTTTCATTTGTGATGCATTCATTTTAAATGAAGCATCACGAATATGGTTTTTTTCAATAGGAGGACTATTATTTGAAATTTCTGTTTTACCATAATTAAACATTTGTTTTCTATAGTTAAGTCTATCAAGTGTTAGGAATTTTTTTATATACAGGAAATAATTTAGGATTTTAGCCAAGTCGTATTTGCAGACACCAATATAAATATCGTGCATCACATGCAATATTTTTAGTAACGTGAAAATTATTGATTTCATTTATTACAGAAAATTCTTTTACAGCAGATTCGTTGCTTCCTATCATTGAAATATCATTGTTATAATTGTGTATATTTCTAAGTGCCTCAGTTATCTCTACACAATCAACTTGGGTTTAGGTTTTATTCCTAATGCAGATCCTACAAAATGATTTGCGCTAAAGGATTTAGCGTAACCTAAGACAGCGTTCAATGCCAAATTATCACCGAGTATTTGTGCTACTTGAAAATATATTGTATACGATCCTTTGTTCGTATTTACTTCTAAGCCATCAGACTGCAATTCATTTATTTGTTGGACTAATGGTCTTAAACATTTGGTCATCCCATATTCTTTAATATCACGACTCATTATGAATCCTGCTACAAATATATTGTTAATTTTTGATAATTGATGAGTTGGTATTACAGGAAAATTATAATAAATACCGCATACTGAATTTACTCCAGACTTTGATCCTAATGGATCGTTAATTTCAAAGTCATCTAGATAAAAAATATTGGCAATACAACTTTGTCAGGTGGAAATTTCATCTCAGCCCAAAATTTTCCATTGATGAAATTAGATATTTTAGTATTCGTTTTCAAAAAAACTAAGTTTGCCAATATTTTATCTAAAATATTTGGATTTTCAAGAAATGTTTTGATCTGAAATTTTAAATCTAACATGCAAATTTCTATTTTATTTTCTGCAAACGTTGAAGCGCTCCTAATAATTATATTAGAAAGTTCTTTTATTCTCGAGATATTTTAATAGCTTATAATCTGTACTAATTTTCTTAAAGGGATTTGATATACTTTCAATAAATTCTTTAATTTCAGTTTCCGGTATATTAGTACTATGATTATCCAAAAAATTAGAAATTGAGACAGATATTGGTTTTGTTACAAGTTCAGTAATACCATAACTTGTATGTCTGAAATCACTTTCCTAGAGAGTGAAGGATTTGCATGTAATTTCAGTATAAATTGTACCACTGAGTTTTCCAGTTTAGGAGAGGCAAATTTAGATTCTATATTGTTTATATCTAATTAAATAGGTTTTTCTAAATTTATTGCAGAATATTCAGCCATTCTTGATTCAGATTTATTTGTTTGAAAAATTGCAGATTGTATATTTTTGGTGTAGTCTTGCTCGTGCTTTAAAATATGACTTTTAAACGCATAAATATTTTGAAATTTGTGATTGCAATTTTCTTGTCTACATTTAAATTTATATATGGCAGGCAGATTGTGAAAAATTTTGAAATGTTTGATAAGATCGGCTGTAATTAAACTAAAATACTCACACTTTAAACAATTTAGTCGTATCATAATAATTTTACTTAACGTGGTTTAGTTTATTGATTAAATTGGTGACCTCAGAAAATTTTTCTGCCTTTTCGTGAATATTAGCCCAACGAGAATGGAGCTTGCCTGTTGGATTTTTTTTACCTGCCTTGCGTGCCATATAGTAGGTGGTCTATAGATTAATAAACATTTTATATTATAAATAGTTTTTACATAAAAATTGTAAACTTTTAAGAATATTTATGGAAAACATTGAATACTTACAGATTTTTCGTTGGGACATAAATGTTCTATTCGTTTTGCCCAATTACTCATGTCCGAGTAACTCATTCTTAATTGTTACGTTTTGTAGAAATTAGTGATTATGTGACATAAATTTCGTTGATTTTTCGAATCGAGTATATCGTGTTTTGCATAAAGCGACAGAATTAGCTTACCCTTGTCACAGCTCTCTAGTAAGTCCTTTAACGGTTGGTTTTGTAATTCAATACGGCTTTGGTCTTGAAAATCGTTCGAACGATAAAACCGACTTAGTGAATCAACCCATTACACAGCCTAATTCATTGTTCTTGTTAAACATAAAATAAATGACAATTTAGAGTTAGCTAGAGTTATTCGAAAAATTTCAGAATTGCTTGGTACAAAAGGAATTTTCACAAAATTCTTCGTCTTCAGATAATTGAAGAATCAACTAATGATGTCAAATCAATTTAATAAAGAATTCTTTTCAAGTAATTCCTTTGAATAATGTAAGAATTTATATTTCCTAAAGCTTCATTACTCAGGAATATACAAAAAATTATAATTCTTGTAAATGTAAATTCAAGGTGGGGTAACAACAACCAGCTAAGCTTAATTTTTGACATGCTGCATGAAACTTTTCTACGCTTACATTGTATTGAAATTTTATTGTTCATTTTTATTATTCACTATAAAATCACGATTTTTTTATGTTTCATTAGCCCTAAACAATGAGAACAATAAAAAGCTACCTTTTCCCTTTCATCATGGTATGCCACCGTAGTGTATTGTTTGGTACTTTGAAGCCATAAATATTTTTTTTTTTTTACCTTTTTCAACTGAAATAATCAATAAAACAAATTTTTTTATTGTTTTTAAAGGAATTTACTTGAATTTTGTTTTAAGGAAGTCGTATAGTGGCTTAAATATTTTAAAGTCATTCGTTTATACTTCTGACTTTGTGATCGAATTTCGAAATGTTATAGAAGCGCCACGTATACCATATACTTATGTATAAGCAAAATTTCCTAGAAAAAAACAAAATTTCAATTTCCTTAAATGTGATATTAAAATTGATACCTTGTGCGCCATATAACTTGAGAGACAACATATAAAACCACACCATCCCAATATCTAGCAAATAAATAATGAAGAAGGAAGTGTTTCTATTTATTATTATCCCCAGAAAACTCTTAAAAAAAAAATAGAAACCTTGCAGTTTTTTTTTTATCAACTTATTGTTTCATCCAAACTGCTCGATTCAAATTACCATACTACAACATATATACCTCCGTTGCCATTGCAGCCACCCTTACGAGAATTTTCCGATAAAAATTATTACATGAATTTTCCAAATTATATTTATTTTGTTGTTGCTTTTTTTATTTTTATATTTTTGTCTTATCTTAAAGTTTGTACTTAAAAAAATTGTTTGGAGAGAAGAGCGCGCACACAGCACCAGAAGACAAACAACAAATTTTAGCAGAAAAGTTAAATATAAATAAAAAAAAAAAAAGAGGGAAAATTTGTGGTTAGAGGAGTTTGTTTGTTTGATAATAATTTTCTCGTGTATTTCCGTTTATTTTGTGTATTTTGTTTTTATTTTTTCGAAACAGATAACAAATTATGTAATATTTTGTTCTTGTGTCGTTGAGGAGTGTATGTAGCACCAACCAAAGTGAAGTGTATGTAAGGGTGCCATTTTAGCAGTCGTATGTGTGACAATTTGCGAATTATGTGCGTGATGATAATCAGTGTTTAGTTATATGTACATACCTATATGTACCTACTTAAAGAGGCAATCTATTTAGGTTTCTATTTTTAAAGCCACAAAAACTCAAAAGTGTAATTTTAACTAGATATTTGTACGACGAAAAATTTAATTGTGTTCTTAAAAACAATGTATAAAAAATCTAAATAAATGAATCTTGAACGATTTAATGTATAGCAATATTTATGTAGGTGGTTTGTTCTTTGGAAAAAGATATTATCTTTCTGTATTTTCTTTGTCTCCGCGTATCATGAGAGATTGCACACCCCTACAATTTTCGGTATATGAATACTTATATGTAGTACAATGTATTATATACAAAAAAACGCGCGTTTTGCTTGAAGGTTAAACAACTTGTGTACGGTCGCTTATCAATTTTTTTGCAATATTGAAAATTTTTCTGTCGCAACCATCGCTTTTATTTGGATACCGAAAGTGCCAAAGTTTTATTTCGACCGGTGAACAAAGGCAGTATAGAGATATGTACATTTATCATTTTTTACCACCCTCCGAAAAAATAACATAAGTAACATCTTGCATTTTCTAGTTTTTCCAATATATTTCATTTATCCTTTTTACATTTTTATGTTTTATTATCTACAAACAAAATATAAATAAAATAAAACACATCCAACACCACCAATATCACCTGCCCTCACTCAATCCTAGAATATCACCGCATGCATATTTACCTGGGTGTAGATATCTTTTCAGTGTTGCATATTGTATACATATTATGTATGTATAAGCTGTGTTATTGGTAGTTTTTCAGTTGTACCCAAATTTTATCGATAAAATAACTACACTACACTAGACAAGTTTAGTCTCCATATATACACTGTACACATCAAATGCAACCGAATATACCCAAAAAAAATATATAAAAATTCATTTCAATTTATTGACTAAAAGATAAAAAAATAAAAATAAAAAATGGATATGCCCTAAAATAAAATAAAAAAAAACAAACAAACATTTTACGACACTATCGTCGGATAGGTGGTGGTATAGGTACATTGTGGGTGTTGGGAATTACATTTTTTTTTTCTTTCGGGGGGTGAATATCTAAAAAGCATATTTTATTTTTATTGCACTATTTGTAAAATGTTTGTTTTACAACAAGTGACAGTTTTTGGATAGTATCTATAAAGGGTCGATGGGGGTAGTTTTTTTGCAGTAACCATATATTTCATATCATTTTATTTACTACCTACCTCTGATATAATACAAGGGGTTAGTTTGAGTGATTATAGTATAGTTTGCTCAAAAATGTAAGGCTAATCCAAAAACGAAAGTCATGATGAGTCTCCATCATAAAGTTCTCCGGTGGCAATATTTTACAAAATATTGATTGATAACATCCGAAATAGTATTTTGGTCAAAATTAAAGGTTTTACGTTTGTATTCCTGAATGTATTATAGTTTTTTGTAGTCCATATTTAAATTTTTTCCCCCCAATTACCAGCAACTATGTTGATGATATCATTTTGATCTTTGCGGAACAGTTCGGGACGGTTTGATGCATTGGGAAATGTGTTAAGATTCGTCTTCCGCAAACCATAGATTCATTTTCCGTAAAAATGTCGCCGCCCTTTTGTTTAAGTATGGAAGGTAAACGTGAATTTTAGTACAAATGTAAATCCTAATCAAATTCAATGCTTGATATAAAACCGAATCAGCAACAATTATGTATGCTGGTTCAAATAACCAAATCTATCCACTGAACAAAGTGATACGGTTTAACTGGTCGATCTAAACCCAAGGCTTGTATGGTTTATCTAGCGAAGTAAGGATTTAAATTTTGTTTCCCCAGTTAAAGTATGAAAATTTGTTAGATCTCTTAAAGTGTAAGTTGTCGATTTGTTTTGGGAAAACCAGTTTTTCACAACTGTTTTTGCTAGCATCCAGTTCATCAGCATTAACCAAAGTTCGTGTTTAATACTTTTTTTGCTGGATTTACATCCCTAATTTTTGCTTCACGAATTACAATTAAGCACGACAAACAAAGTCAAAACAATTTTAAACGTTACCCAAATACTTTTTCTTGAATTTTCAAGATTTTTGCTTCATATCTATTGAATAAAAAACATTTAAAGGACAAGGTTCAAGTAAAAAATTCGATTAAATTCCATTACTAAAAAATTTTTTTTTAAAAACATTAACAATCATTTCAAATTGATTATTCAATATGAATAGTAAACTTTATATCCTAGAAACTCCCCCACAGTTCACACTTTATATAAATAAATCATTTAATTTCAAAAATTGCAATTAAGTTAAGGTTAATCAAGATCGATTTTGCTGAAATTAAAGCTACTCGAAACTTTGGTTGCGAATTGGGGTTCGTTGTAAGCAAAATTTTATATACTTTAGGAGACGCCATCCAATAAATAACATCCACCGCTTCAATTCCCCTTTCAAATTTAACTGCAGCCGCAACTTTACCAAAAATATCCTCAACCGACACATTTGCTATAAACGGAATCCCAGTTAAGACCACTGCAGACGAATTATGATGACGTTCAAAATAATCCAATTTTTCATCATATAACTTTATTTTAGAATTGAAACATTAGTGTTTAAGCATTAGTGTCTTTTTTGAGTTACGGTCATAATTCCTCCAAACTGTGTTGAATTTTGTGTCCTTAATAAATCTGATTTAGCTAAAATAGTTATTCTATGCAAAAACAAAGGGATTAGTTAAATCGAGGTTGACATATTGCGACTAATCTCGAAAAATTCACTAAATCGGTTTTATTAAATCGCATTGTGTCAAGGGTATTATGTAAATAAAGACATATTCTTACTTAAATGAAATTTTTTAAAATTCGAAAATACCTTCAAAATAAACTTATTATCTAAAAAAATTGTAAAATGTTTCTAATTATTGAATTGCAACAATTAAACTCTTATAGTTTTCCGGAATTAAAAACTTTCTGAATTGCAAATAAACTCTTGTGAGAACTGTTTCTTAATTAATTCCCTTGGTGCTGAGATATTGAATTTGCTTCGAGTTTACTCGTCTAACAATAAATGTTTACCAAATTTTCGAACTTCGTAATTTATTAGCATATCATCAATTAAAGGTTGATATATGTACATATAAAGACAAATACTTACACAAACTTTAAACTCTGGTTACCTATCACAACTAGACTGCAATAATTGTTATATATCGAAATACAATATTTAAAATTTCCCGTAACCATCCAGGTTATACCCGAACAACGTTCTATACTAAATTTCATTTTTCTACAAATTAATGATTTTTCTTTTTATTGGGAAAAATAAAACAAAATTTCCTGCCATTGTTATTGTTGCTATACGAGTAGAATTCGGAACAAAAAAATAATAGAAAACTGAAAATTACAGAGTTATTATTTATGATTATAACTACAGTTTTATTTTTTTGTGAAAATCGATATTTATACAAATTTTACTATTTTATTTGTTATTTTTCCGAAAATAAAAAAAAAAAAAAACAAAAAAAAAACGAAGATTCGACAAGAAAATAAATGAATACCTAGAGTCTATTCAATCAGTCAGTTCGTAATTGTTGTTTTTCATATTTCATATCTCTAAATATAAACGGCAATAATTTATTTTTGAAATTTTGATGAGAAACTATATAGAATTTACCTGCTGTAGTTACGAGAATATACTTGAATATAATAATATTTGAATATACATATATAATTTAAACTTCTAGAATGTACCTTTACACGTACATACACACATATATGACTGAAGAGAAGCAATTAAAATAAAAATAATGGATCATTAATTATGCCTTATGCTATATCGAATTGACTACACACTTTGTATTCTACTCAGCCACCACCCTCCAATCAACATCCATAAATTTCAACCTACTCTATTGATTTCAATTTTGTTCGTTATGTTTTGTAACACAAATCTAGATATCGATATCATATATACACGGTATTTACATAAATAACAAAAAATGTTATTAGTAATAGAATTTGAAATGGGCGGGCGAACGAACCAGAGCGTTTGTCAATCATAATGGTAACGTATTAATAGAGGCGCATAACGGAATGTAAATGTTTAGAGTGTGCGAGCAGCATGGGAATGTAGCTCGTACATTAATGTGAATTCAAATCAATCATATTTTCTTCTGGGTTGCCTTGTGTTGTTGTTTTTTTTTTTTTTTTTTGGTTAATAATTAATTCGATTAGAGTCGAGCCGTTTTTATTTTTTGTTAATGGGGATAAAATAACATAAATACAATAATGATAAGTTGGGGGCTGACAACGCGATCTACCCTAATTTCAAAAGCACAGAAAAAAAATAGAAAAAGGATAATCAATGTTAGTTAGATTGATTTAGATAAATTGTTTCAAGTACTTTTGTATGAAAACGTATATTTTTGAAAAGCACTTTGAAACTTTGATATACTCGTATAGCCGTACACTAATATCAAAGCAACCTAGATTATACCAGAGCCTACTGTATAAATTAGAGCCTACGGTATCGACTGTATTTTTTACTAAGCTTAAAATAAGGTAGGCTACAATTTTCTCTTTACTCTGGAACTATATGGGAAAACGATTATTTTCATTTACATTTTTAGTTTATTAGAATAATGAGTTTTTGTTTTGTTTCTATACGAAAATGTTCATGAAACATGTTATTTTATTTGATTGAAAAATCGATTCATGAAAATGTTTATTTCTTAGTAAAAATCTTTTCAAAAATAAGGCAATTTTGAACTTTAAAATGTTGTTGTTTTTGTAATAGACGTCATAAACTCATATTTCGAAATTTATGAACAATAAAATAATAATCTCTTTCATTGCCTCCATTCAAATTTGAATTGGAATATATTTCCATTGTTATTTTGAATTTGGGAAGCATACTAGATTGTTTCGATTTTTTGTTTTCTTCACCCTCATTGTATTGATTTAATTTTTTTCTGTTTGGCTCTTTTTCATTTATTTTAATTTGGATTGTTAAGCGGGGACGTGTTGTCTTTTTTCTTACCATTGGTGTTAGATGTGGATAAATCATGATGTCATTAAATAGAATTTTCTCGTTTTAATACATATTGTTATTGTTGTAGAACGTTTTTTATTTTAATTTCCCTTATTTTCTTTTGATTATTGTCGGAAAATAGGGAAATTAGAGATTCTGTGTTTTAAATGAGTAAGATATTGAGTTGTTTTTAGCGATTTCAGAAAAAACTATTTAACTGGCTTTTTCATTTTATTCATGTTTTATCGTCTATAGAAATTTCATTTTTTCATACAAACTCTATGAAAATAAATAATTGTTTAGTGTTTCTATATCCCTTATTTTAAGTTCATTTTCACATGCCAGCTCTATTTACATCAATATGGTTCTGATTATATAAAGCCATAGTCTAAAAATATATATATAAAAAAACTTTTTAAAATACCACGTTTTTCTAATGCACTAAAAAGAAGAAAATAATTTTTTTCTGGGCATATAGAATTATCTGGGCATTTATACTTAAAACTAGCACCAATTTTCAACAACTAAAAACGTGGGGCGCATTTTAGAAAAGAAAATTGATAAATGTGATTTGGATAACTTCTTATGGTATTTTTAGAACATTTGGCTAGCTTAGAACCTTCCTGTACCTAATTTATGATAAGGTGTATGTGTCCCAAGTGGAAACTGGACGTATTTGTCTAATAAATATCTAGTTGTAAGGATGACTATTGACACGCTTTACGTCTACATGTCATTAGCCTTCCTTACAACTAGACATTTACTAAAAAAATTCATCCAGTGTCCACTCGGGTGTTTGATAAAGTTTTTATTAAGCTTTATTTTTATTAAGTTTTGCTTCTAAATATTTTTCAGTCGTCTCGATATTCAATCTTGTACGAGATATGCATACGAGAGATTTTGATGAGAGTTGACAAATATAAGATGCTAGTATCAAAGCCCTAAATTTTCACATTAAGTACACCAAGAACTTATTTTTATTTTTTTATAAAGAATTGATTTACGGAACTTTTACTTTTTTAAAATTCTTAGCAATTTCATATATGATATCAATTTTCTTTTCTAAAATGCGCCCCACGTTTTTAGTTGTTGAAAATTGGTGCTAGTTTTAAGTATAAATGCCCAGATAATTCTATATGCCCAGAAAAAAATTATTTTCTTCTTTTTAGTGCATTAGAAAAACGTGGTATTTTAAAAAGTTTTTTTTATATATATTATTTTACTCTTTTTAGTTGTACGAATTTTGAATCTTTATTCAAGTAAATTTATACAATTTATCATAAACATTTAACATTAATTTCCAAACAGAAAATCAATAACGAACACTTAAAGTTAATAAAAAGAAGTTAAGGGTCTTATGGAGGTCGATATTGTGGCATTCTTTCCATTTCTCTGATTGCGCTTTCGTTACAAGGCTTTTTTCCTGACAATTTGCTACAGTCCAATTCCTCAATTTGCAGTCCATTTAAAAATCTCAATCTGCTTAATGAGACGTAAGCTTGGCCGTCTTGAAAAAGTGATCTTCCTAAGTAAACGACTGCATGATCGACGGTACATCCCTGCATTTTGTGGACTGTACATGCCCAACACAAAATTATTGGTAATTGTCTACGCTCAATTGTTCCATAATTATATTTAGCAGGAAATTGTATAGCTTTCGGCTCGATAAGTTGAATATTCTCATTGCCAAAATCTACTCTAACTGATGGAACGTCAGTATCGTACATTTGGTCTGTGCGGGAATGCGGCCAGATAATCTTTGTGATATTTCCAATGGCGCCGTTGACAAGACCCTTTTCAACATTGATGTTTGAGCGTAACATCACTTTGGCACCAACAAATATTTCCAGCTCTTTGGTCATTCCTCCAGTTTTATTTACATCTGCTGGTACGATATTAACCATGTTGACATTATCAACATTTCTTATTGCATCAATAATTTGATCCTGTGCTCGAATTTTGAAAATACGCACTTGTTGAGCTCGATTGCACTCGTATATTGCACCTCCTGCAACGCGAAACATTTTTCACTAACACATTTCACTAACAGTTTTTGCATCAATAATTTGATCCTGTGCTCGAATTTTGAAAATACGCACTTGTTGAGCTCGATTGCACTCGTATATTGCACCTCCTGCAACGCGAAACATTTTTCACTAACACATTTCACTAACAGTTTTTGCACTAACACATACAAATTTTCTTAGATTTTTGTTTCGAATGTTTGAAAATATGAGATTGTCAGGTGAAACAACCAAGTGAACAAAATGTCAACGATATCGAAAGATGAGAAGTGCTTCAAATTTCGACCTCAAATTTTGACCCAAACAGACAAGCAGATAGACAAGAAAGCAAGTTAAGAACAACGTAGTAAAAACGAAACTTTTATAAAGGGATTAAAGAAATCACTTTTTTCCTAACACAAATTTAATTTTTAAATAAAAACGCTACAAGTTCTTAATTATGATCTCTGAAATATTTTCATGAATCTATTATAAACATCAGTTAAGAAATCGTTTCCATTTTCTTGTAGTAATTATTTATTTATATGTACCAAAATTTATAAAATTTTCATAACAACACCATTCTGGTCAAATTGCAATAAAAGCTTACTACAAATCGTGTGGTCACTAAGTAAATACACATTACATAGATGGCAGCAAAAATTTGGTAAAACCGAACCAAAAATTAACACCTGGGGAAATTTCAAGTCCAAAAATTGCAGGAAAAACAAAACAAATTCACAAACTATTTAGAACGTATGACAATTTTGTGTTTAAATAATTTGTTTCGTATTTTTCTGTAAACTACTTTATTTTAGACATCTGACGTACACTAGTAAAACTAAAGATAAATTTACCAAATAGTATTTTACTTTGTCAGAGCCAACTTTGATGTGCCAACTTTGATTTCTGCAATTAATATTTATTTAATATCAATAGTATAGCCTTCTTGTATGTTGTTGTTAAAGATATGTAGAAAACATTTATATAAACGTTTTATAATATTTTTGCTTTTTTCATTGAAAAACTTGAAGCTAAAAATCATCATTTTTACTATGGATTCCTATAGCGAACAATGAAAAGTCATACCAAATCACCACTCTAGAAGACTCTGCTAATATTCAACGTCATACAGTTCATTTTGTCACAATATCCATTAAACTGTCAACTAAAATGTCACATATTGCGATTTTGTTGCAGTATTTTATATTTAAATATTTTATTATATTTTTTCTTTTGTTTTTTTTTTCGGAAAATGTTGAGATTTTCGTGAAAGACCAAAATCATTTATGTATATAAAATATGAACAAACATTTTATGTCATTTTAAAGTCTAGACATAAAGAAACATTTTATTTAAGGTTAAGTAGAACTGAGCAAAAAATATATACAAATAAAAATTGAAATTGGAAAATTGAAAAAAGCACAACATTGACAAAGTTGATTTTTTGTATTCCTGAACTTAATCTGTTTTTCTTTCCAACTTTTTAAATAAATATGTAAGTTTATTCTTTAGCCCAGAATAAAAAAATAAATAACAAATAGAAAGAACAGAAAATTTAAACTTTTTCGAGTTGAGCTTTTACGTATTCACTTTTTTTTAAAGGCATATCGGCCCAGAAATCAAGTTTTTGTGTATGCGGTGACATTGGAATGAATATATGCGGGAAGGCCCATATACACACAAAAAAGCTTGAAACATTTTCATGTCAATTTTTGTCATCATTAGAGACCTACTCGTATATACTCGTATAAACAAACACATAAAAAAACTAAACTTTTCCATTTGCTATATCTCTTGTGTTAGTTAGTGCAACAACAAGAACAACAAATCTAAAAACATAAATAAAAAGCCATTAATCAATGAACCTACAAAAAAAACAGCTAAATTTTCAACATCCAACAATAACATAAAGTTTTCCATGAAAAACCAACAAAAAAATATAATAACATGGAAAAAAAACTTCTCGTTACGGCTCTTTGGTTTTTAGTTTTTTTTTTTTTTTACTTACTATACATATATGCATTTCAAAATAAAAAATTAGAAACTACTCAATCTAAATTTTGTTTTTTTTACATTTTCCGAAAAATGGAAAAAAAAAGCTGGAAAAACTGAATCAACACAAAATTGATGGATTATTGAATTAAGGTTTCGTTTGTACTAATGAAAATTGTGAGAGAAACAAGGTACTAAACAAGTTCAGTCCTATTCTAAAAATGTTTATGAATTTAACATATTATTATGCTCTTCAGGCTGTAGGTCAAACAAGCAAATATATTACGTATTTATTCTAATAGTAATCAACTATGTACTACTATCCTTTTGAATTTGTAATAAGCAAATACAAGAAAAATGTTTCGCCGGAAGATGGTTTGCGCAGATCAAATCAAAATGTTGCTTTAGAAATTTCAAGGTATTTGCGTAATATTAGAAAAAATAACGTAATACGTACATTGTTGTTTATTTATTGTAGAGATTTATTTAAAGACGTCAGTATAAATCAAGATATAAAAAAATAAACAAGTTTTCCAAATATCTAATTTTCTTAGGAATTTCAGAATTATAAATCCCAGGTTATTTTATATTTTAGATATATTTTAAGACAATTTGCCCTTTAGGGTATCCTAAAGTTGTTGGCGGATTTGAAATCGCCCAATATCTATATTGTTGTGTTCTCTTTGAAAAAAAGGAAAAATCAATTTAACCATTTTACAAAACTTGCTATATGGGGGGATTAAACATTACAACAAAACGTACTAAAATGCTAACTTCTTTTGAAATTTTTTTTTTATTTACGTTCAGTCCAAACAAAACAGAATTAATCCTATCCCTACCATAAAGTTTCTTTATGTGATCCTTCCGAGAAAGATCACCATTAATCATTAAAACGAGATATCAACGTATAAATTATAAATACAACGCGGGCGAATTATTAAATTTATTCCTTGAAATGATTAATAATTTGGGAAAACAAATTTATAAGCGTAAACTATATACCAAAGCCACATTGTGAAACTTTTTTGAACATAAGTTTCTAAAACGTCTCACACACAATGCGCGTCTTCAAGTTGCTCAAGTTTCTAATTACAGAAATATCAAATTGCTTTGGGTAAGATCCAAAGAAATTATTGGAATATTAAAAACCATTGCTGCAAATTAATTTGCTCCAGTGCAGCCAAAAAGGGGTTTTCCAAAATAAAATTCCAATTTACGTTACACCATTTTTATAAATCAAAAAAACGATTTATACTTTAACGGATTTTACTCCTCAAAGTTACAGTATTGAACCTTCCGAGCACAAGGATGACCGGAATATTACGAAATTTCTTCAAAACTTCATGTTTAGCTTTCTTCCATCTAACACGGGATTAGACAAAGAATCCAAAAAATTTGGAATTCATTCGATTTTTTTTTTTGTTGGAATTGTTAAATTTGAAATCTAAACCTTCACAAATGTTTGCAGTGGAGTGTGTATGCGCTGTAATTTGTATTGATCCTACGTATTTTTGATGACCAATTCCAAAATTTGAAACCGTATTGTAACAACCGGCTGAAATTTTAAAACAAACCACTCCTATTCTTAAGATTGGTTGGCCGTGACTTTTGAAAATTGCATATCAACTGAGTGAGCAAATTAAGAATTGTACGAGACTGAGTGATTGTGCATCGCTTCGTGTATGGTTGTTTGGAAGATCAAGGAGTAGTTCAACATTTCCAGCAAGGAGCAACGTTCAGTATCTAAGATGCTAATCTATTTCCACACCATATTAACTTTCCTATTCGGAACCACTTTTCTGCGAAAAATATTTTTTCGTTGATAGCCGGCTTATAGGGAATTTTATTTATTGGTGAATGGAATTTTGAAATCATTTTTTTGAAATTAGCAATATTTTGTTTTGGAAACATGTAAAACCGAAACTTTAGTTATGTGCTAAATTCTTCTAAGGTGAGACCAGCAATCATACCAACTTTTCTCTTATTTTTTTCGTTTGCAAAAATATGTTTTTAGTTCTTTATGCTGATAATTATTTATTTCCAGGAAGCTGTCAAGTAAGGAGCAATAAAATATTTGATCTTGACAGTTGAATTTTGATTTCAATAGTATAATTTATTAAAAATTATTTGATTTGGAAAAGTTGGAACGACTGCTTCTTAGATTTCGACGTCACGAATTTATTGAGGAAACCATACGATTAATCTAAACTTTACGGTTAATCGATCCGATATTAATCAACTTTTACCGAGGAATAAATTTATATTAAATTATTCAATACATTTAAATTCTTGCTAGGATTACTTTTTGGCGCCGCAATTACCAAACTTGAAACTTAGGCCGTCTGCTGACAACCAATACTAATACAATATTAGTAAATTGTATTAAAAGAGATAAATGTCTGGCCAATTCGCAGGGTAAATGGTACCAAAATAGTGTTGATGCGAGATAATTCAAAATTTTCGATATTACTCGAGTTTAGATTAACCAAACCGAGATTTTGAGATTTTTGAATTAGCCTAGATTTTCGGCCTTGATTAACGTTAAGTTACTCGGCCGCATCGAAGTTCCTTTATATTGTCAATTATTCCCAACTATTTTTCAAGATAAATATTTCGAAATACATTATTTTATAATTCTAAGTTTATTCGAGATTTTCTGAAATATTCGATATTTTTATAGAATATTGAGCATATTTTAGAATTCTAAGATTATTCGAGATTATTCGGGCTTTTCCAGATAGTTTCTAGATATTATCTAAAATGCGTAAAAACCAATATTTTCGATATCATCTGAGGTTTCCGAGGTTTATTCAGCATTAGTACCGCTCAATCGCGATTTTAAACATTTTTCAAGATGATTCGAGATTTTAGATTTAATTCTAGTTCTTTGGTTGAATTAAGCTCGACTACCTAGTTATTTGTTGTTATAGAGATGATATTCTCGGTCTTTGAACAGCGATTCACAGTTTTTGCTTGACCGAAGTTATTCGAGATTAAATACATTATTGAATAGCATTGCATGACAACGTCTTACCTGCATGAGTTTTCCGGGAATTTTTTTTGTCAATATTGAGATTATTCGTATTGTTCATCTCGTTATTAGTTGAAATTTGCAAGAAGTTCTTGGAGAACTCGATATTCCCTTAGTGAAAATTTTCGAAAATGGTTGATACTTTTCGAGACCCTGGAAATAATTTGAGATTATTCGATACTTTCGAGGTTATCGTTGAAAATGATTCGAAATTTCTGAAATATTAGGTCGCTTGATGGTACAGATTCGTCAGCATTGTTGAAGATGTGTTATTAATATTATTATTGGAGGGCCATGTGGGCGACCAGCCACCTCGCACTGCGACCTGAAATATGTGTTGTGCTGCACCCTGCTTAATCCTAAAGCTCTTATAACAAGAGCCTAGAGCCTGTAAGTCTCTAACTCTCTAAAAGAAAATTGTTATTTTTTTAGTTTAAGTTATGTATTTAAATGAATTAATTTTAAAAAATAATTAAATTTTTATTTTCAATAAAATTAAATTTTTACAAACAGTTCCGTGTCAGAGACCGAGAGGCTCTGGCTAAGAAGATATGTTATAAAATATGTTAAGAGCTTTAGGGTTAATTATCCGTCCAGTCAATATTCAGGTTTTTATTGAACTTGATAATACTGCCTGCTGGTACGTGATACATACTATCTGGGCTTATTGCTCTCCCTCCTAGAGGTTTACTAAAGGATGTAGTTCCGCTGCCCCACTCCCGTATATTCCTACCCCTACCCCGTCTTCCGTTTGATTTTACTCTTACGAGTTACTAGGAATTACAAACCGCCTGTAGGTCACCAAGCTTTACTACAGGAAGGCTTAATAAAACTGGAGGGTGCCTGGTATCCAGATTCTGCATATTTTGGACTGATAACCCGATCAGCCATCGGCATATGCTGTTCCAACTTAGATTAGGGTTTTTTGTCAAGGTTTTCTCCTTTAGCAACATACTTTAGCCTGCGCCAAATGGCCAAAAATGTGCCAAATGACCTTAGTAGCGGTTGCCACGAGAAGGCAGCACGTACACTTGCTTTTGATATTTAGACGAATAGAAAAGTGACACGCTCGCTTTATTGTCCACTGGCCAAAAATACTTTTTAATCAAACTTTAAAACTGTGCTCATCAAATATGAAGTAGTTCGTTTCGAGATTTTTTCAAAAAAATAAAATAATAATCCAAACTAGTATTGTTGAATTTCATTCGTAAAGCGAGACTTGAGAACTGTGACTTTTATCTTTTTTAAACAAACTTGATTTTGGAACAAAAATTACGAACACAAGGGCGGTTTCAAAGTTTTATTAATTTTTGGGGGCCTAGGGTGGCCTATAGGGATTATTTCGAATTATTACAGTTTCTTGAATTTTGATGTTGAGTTGCGCCACATGTTACCAAATTACAGGTACATCGGGATTTTCGATATTTTCAAACACATTCGAGGTTTGTTTAGGGTTGAGTATTATGTTATTTATAAAGAAATTTTGCAAGATTTGGATTATTGCATTTGTAGGAAAATATGCTTCTCTATATAAGCACATCCCCGTAATACTCTAAATATGTAAAATGCTGTAGAAATGATATGCAACAGAATTATAACGATAAATCGAGATTTTCAATATTTCATGGAGTTTTTTCAGTCGAGGTTTTAAACTTATTTATTGGAGATTTTCGATATTACTCGAGTATAGCTTAGAATATAATGAAAGCACACGGTTATGTAAAGTTATTAAAAAGAGTTAAGGGATTCAGTTTTCTGAAATGTAAGTTGTTGGTCAAAATGTGTATTTTAATTATTAACACCGGGTGTTACATTTAATCAAAAATTTTATATAATTAAAATGTAATCTACGATTAAAATGTAATCTCATATGTAGGCATCGTTATCACCATACAATGCCTCCGACTTCTCAAAAATTAGTCGCAATAAATTGGCTTGGTTCATTTCAAGCACTATTTAAGAAAGCACTATTTAAGAATTTATTTAGCCCATCTGGATAAAGTATTCTTGCGTTCGTTCTTGTGTATTCTATGCTATTCAATCGGCCAATTATTTCATATAATTTGTCAATACTTCCACGTTGCTGAAATCTTTATCTCGATGAGTCTCCACAAACTCCAACCTCAATAACCTGTGCGCATCGCATCGGTCACATCTATTTTTCACTAGAGATATACTTTTTTTTCGCAGATCTTTCTAGCGGTTTTATTACTGATTTCGTAATTTCGCGGAACGTCGGTTGTTTTGTTAAATGAGTGCTATGAGATAATTTTTGAGGGGCCCAAAATTGGGGCGCCTCTCAATTGAAATTGCGTGGTCATGGCTATTTACCCAACGACATACAGTAGTTTTCTTTAAAACTAATCAATTAAAGTTTAAAAATCAAAATAATAGAAAAATTACCGATATAATATAAATGCGGCCGATTTCCCCACTTGATTTTCCAATTTGATGATAGTATTTTCTTCTATTTTCCCGCTGTATTTTAACAGACAAATAGAAAATAGTACTTGAGGCCATGAACTACGATAAAAAACGAAAAAAAATCAATGTTAGATTTTCAAGGAACTCTGATTTCAGTTAAATTGAACGTTAAGTCAACCAAATAGTAAAGTTGCTGTTGGAACAATAATTTATACAAATTTAAAAAAGTATTGGTTGTTGATCACTTCGTCATTTTTAACTTCTGTGATTATTGATTTTTTTTTTATTAAATAATAAACTAAAGTTACAATCACAAAAGAAAACTTCTTTACTCTAAATATTCATAAAACACGGTTTTTGGTCGAAGAAACAGAAATAAATTTATGAAAATGCCAACGAAAAATGTATGTTGGTTGTGGTTCGCACAAACGTTTTTTTTTGTGCGTATTTATTTTGTATTCGAAACTTATTATTACATTCGAAATTTATTATTTCTGTTGACTCTTTAGCCGCTTCTGAACAATGCATCTATGTTGAATCGTTAGAACCTTCAGTCCTATTGGTAGGATATTCTTTTTAGATGAACGGTTACATTATGCTGGTTACAACTTTAGGTTTTAACTTCTGTGACGATCGAAACCGATTTATTATACACAGATTACTTACCAATTATTCGCTAAATGACTGATTTCCTTTCAACTCGTTTTCTATTTTCCAGGCTGTTCGCTCATCAAAAGTATGTGGAAATAATTCTAAATGTTTCACTTATAAACAGAAGTTGTCAATGTTTGTCATCGCTGTCACTAATGGCGACACCCGCTATTTGACCCTAAAACTAGGAGGCACTCTATCAGGTGGTTTGATAAACTTGATTCAACCCCACAGATAAAGTTGCGTTTGCCGAAAAACTATTTTGGTAATATAAAAAAAAAAAAAATTGTGAAAATAAGAAAATTCTCGCTACGAAGCTTTTCGAAAATGGCAATGTACAATTTTTTTGTGAACAAATTAAAAACATTCTAACTTCAAACTAATAATTTTCAATGATTTGTGTGTAATTTCTCTCTACTATAAGTGAATGCTCGATTATCCCACGCACAAGTACATTTGTGACCATAACCAGCATACGGCAGTAAGTACCAGCATGCTTCTACTCTTGTATCTATAATGGGTCATCCAAATAGTTTTTTCGAGTTTTGTTTAGTATATTTCTTTTTAATTTTAAGGTTGGATTATAATCCTTCAGTGACATCTTAGAACCGATAGCTCTGTTTCGATTTCTTTAAAAAAAATATTTAAAAATAAATTACTTAGGCCAGATTTTCTTTTTGTTAAATAAGAAGTCCACCCCTATAGTCTATAACAGCCGGATAATAGAGCTAAAATGAATTTAAACGTCTTCACAATAAACTATAAAACAAGAAACCTTTAGATTTTTTGTAAAAAAAATATTAACTTTTAAATCATTTAATAATGTATATCACACAAATTGGCAATTACATACACGTAATGAACATTGAAAGGAATTTTCCGTTTGATTTTTAACGGTGACGGTCAACTCAACAATACCAACTCGGTAAAATCAACTCGGCGACGGTCAACTCTAAAACAGCCGAGTTATGATTTTTTCTGTTTCGTTTACCATCAATTTGTTTTCATTAATTTTCTGATATTTTATACCACAGCCAAGTTGAACGTCGCCGAACCGGTCGTCGTCGCCAAATTGGCTATCGGCGAATAGACCGTTGAAAAGTTACCATCATCGAGCTGACCGGCCCTGAAGGTGCGTACATGCTATACATATCTGGTGAAAAAATGTACACCACGAAGTTAGGTGTATGAGTTGAATTATTTCCAACTAGAACAAAAAGTTGATCAGGGTAACCAATTTTAACTAAAAATTATACTATTTTGCTAACTTCGTTGTGTACATTTTTTCACCAGAATTGGAGCATGTACGCACCAGTTACTCATCGCCGAATTTGTTTCTTCGTACATATTTCGATTTTTAACTATAAGCTACAAAATTATCAACTGAACGAAAACTGTTTATTTATTGTGTTCGTTTGTCTAATACATATTCGATTGTTGCAAATGTTGTGTGACTTTTTTTTTTTTGAGTTCTTGTTCGAACAAGAGGCAGACCCAGCATTTTCCCCTTTTATTAAATTTGTCCATTTGGACATAGTCGAATTTCACTTATGGAAATTTGAACTAAAAAATTATAAATTGTGTCTACCTTGAAATTAGATTTATCTTTTTAATATAAAAAACGTTGGTTTTCTAGTCTTTCAAACGATTATTCGTTTAACCTTCATAAGATCAGCCGGGTGCACCGTTATAGACTAGTGGTATTTTTTTTTCTGAATTCTGATAAACACGCTCTTGATAAAACGTGCTAGCTATCCGATATAGCCATAAGCCAATAGTATGTCCTGATAAGTGCTGAACTCAACTCCAATCGCAATAGAACAGAAGACGGGCTTCATTCAAATAACAATTCAATCACAGTCAATCCTCGAGTGATCGATGTAGCTTCTAAAGCAGGAACGAGCAAACAACAACACCATCATTACAACAGCTACAGTGGAGATCGCAACCACAAAAGCTGATTTTCCGAAGGTCATTTTTTGTGGAAATTCGATTGTCAATAGCCAATTATGACTTGAGTTGATTTGGGGTGAACAGATGTTTGTTGCCAAATTTGCACAAAAACTCAAACCAAAAACGATTGAATACCGAGACGTCTTATAAAGATTTAGTTTTAAAAAATAAAGCAACAACAACAAAAAATGGAAAATACAGTACAACCGTGATAACTTTATCTCTCTCAAATCAGACTCTCTGCTGTTAATTTCTACTTACTACGTTAGTTACTACCGTAAATTTGTTTTTGATTTGCGTTTGACTTTGAATTGGCTTTGCTCTATAAGGAATGGAAAAAACAAATCGAACATAAATTCGTATTTCTCACTACTTTTATTTGTGTTTACAATTTTTATGTATGAGTAGTACATACAAATAAAATGTGTAATTGTTTGCAATCAATAAATAAACAACGTTATGCTAGCTATACAGAAAATAAACGCTTCTTGCATAGTTTCCTATATGTAGTATATTATTCAACAAGCATGAAATGATAACTGTTATTCACGAAGTTACCATAGTAAATCATCTGAGAGAATAACGGCCATTATTTGCGAGTAGAAATATGATACTTTGTCCACGACCGATAAAAAATATTGTATTTTATAATCAAATCCTTTAAATAATCCAAAAATAATTTCCGTTGACATTTTGACGTCTCAATTTAATTATAAACAAAATGGCAAAAGACTACTTAGATAAAATTTCAAAAATGAAATGTTTACTTGGTAGTAGTGAATAATGGAAGAAGAGACTACTAGATAAACTAACAGTGAATAATGTATATCATTATAATTGAAGAAACAAATGTAAAATATTATCTTATATAAATATTATATTATCAAAGCAACCTTGATTATACAAAGCCATAGTCAAAAAAACGGAGCTTTTATAAGGGAATTGGAAACGAGGAAAAAACCAAACTTTTCATAGTAAAACACACAAAACATATGGAAAATCACTTTTTTTCCTAACACAAATTTTTAAATGAAAACGTTACAAATTCTTAATTATGATTTCTGAAATACTTTCATAAATGTTTGAATTTCCAACACATATGAATGTCGTTTAAGTAAATCGTTTTCATTTTCTTGTAATAATTGATTTATTTAAACCAAAATATAAAAAAAATTCATAACAACAGCATTCTGGTCAAATTGAAATAAAACCTTACTACAAATCGTATGGTCATTAAGTCAATATATATTACATAGATGGCAGTGATGGCCGAAAAAATTTGATAAAATCATACCAAAAATTACCACCTGGGGAAATTTCAAGTTTAAAAATTGAAGGGTAAGCAAACCTAATTCACAAAATATAGGAACGTGTGATAATTTTGTCATTAAATAATTTTTTTTTCGTATTTTTCTGTAAACATTTTAGACATCTTAAGTACACTAGTAAAACTAAAGGTAAATTTAGCAAGTATTATTTTAATTCGTCAGAGCCAACTTTGATTCATTTTTCAAAATTAAAGTTCGAGAAATATATTTTAGAAATAATTTAATTTTAATATTTCTGCAATTAATATTTATTTATGTTATTGGTTTTGGATTTTTAACCTTTATCTATCCTTTTACCGGCTGATTAAAAAAAACTACAAATTTCGGCTAGATAGTAAGTACTCATATGTTTTATATGAAAATAAAGCGAATTTATGATACAATATGGGTTTACTTGCGTTATGGGTTATTTGTTGTGCCAAGCCAGGAGTATACGTTTGATTATGATACTTACTAAATGTGGCATTCTAAATTGATTTTTAGATGAAGTTCTGGAATATGGCCAAGTAGGATAGAGCTTGGTTATTTCTTAAACCAATCATGCTGAAATTCGATAAATACGATGGAAATGGATATTAGATAGGATACTGGATATTATAATTAGAATGGATTTTATTAGATGAAGCTCAGGAATATAGTCAAGTATGTTGGAACTTGGTTATTTCTTAACTGATTTTGGTGAAATTCGATATGTGCGATGGAAATGGGATTCTGAAATGATGTTTAGAAGAAGTTCTGAAATATGGCCAATTAGGATGGAACCTGCCTATTTCTTAACCAGTTTTGATAAAATTCGGCATGTGGAATAGAAATGGGATTCTCAAATGATGTTTAGGAGAAATTCTGAAATATGGCGGATTAGGAAGGAACTCGGTTAGTTCTTAACCGATTATGAAGAAATTTGATATGTACGATGGAAATAGGATTCTCAAATGATTGTTTCTTGAAGTACAGGAATATGGGCAATTAGGAAGGAACAAGGTTAGTTTGAAACCGATATTGGTGAAATTCGAGAAGCGGGTTTTAAGTGGAATTCTAAAATGATTGTTAGTTGAAGTTCTTGAATATGGCCAATTAGGAAGGAACTTGGCTATTTCTTATTCAATTATGATGAAATTCGACGTGTACGATGAAAATGGGATCTTAAAATTATTTTTAGGTGAAATTCTGAAATATGGCCAAGAAGGATGGAACTTTCCTATTTCTTAACCAGTTTTGATGAAATTCGTTGTTTGAAAGAAGCTCTGGAATAAGGCGAATTAGGACGGAACACGTTACTTCTCAACCGCCTTATGGCGAAATTCGACATGCACTATCGAAATGGGTTCTAAAATGATTAATAGTTGAAGATCTGGAATATGGCAACTAGAAAGGAACAAGGTTATTTCTTAACCAATTTTGATGCAACTCAACAAGTGCGATGGAAGTGAGACTCTAAAATGATATTTAGAAGATGTTCTGGAAAATGCCCTATTAGAAAGAACTCGGTTAGTCCTTAACCAATTATGGTGGATTCTAAAATGATTGTTAGTTGAAGTTCTGGAATGTGGTCAATTAGAAAAGAACTCGTTTATTTCTGAACCGAGTTTTATGAAGTTCGATATGTACTATGAAAATGGTATCCTAAAATGATATGGCCTAGTAAGATGAAACTTGGCCTTTTCTTAGACGATTTTGATGAAATTCGACATGTGTGATTGAATTATCATCCTAAAATGATAATTAAATGAAGTTCTGGAAAATGGCCAATTTTTAGGGCTACATTTTTCGAGTATGATTGCTGTCAGAACTACAAGAACGACTGTGTTTTAGATGTTTCCGGCTTGGTGTAGGTACTTTACACCTTTTGTGTTTTAAAATTGCGACAACTTTGTTTCTCCAAAAGCAGATTGATCGATTCTCGGCATATCTCTACAATTTTGTAGTAGAATTATTATTGCTTGATTTAAAAAAAATCAAATTTTCCTCATGAAAATGGTACAATGGTACCGTTATGTAATTATATAAGAAAAGCAAATAAATTCAAATTATAAACAATGGTTTAACTAAGCATGTTAAACCATTGCATTTCATTTTATTAGAAAAAAACTAATTTCAATTTAGTGCAAGTAGAAAGTAAATATTTGGCAGCTTGATTGTAATAAATACATGTGGTTTTTTAGAAACACTAAGCTCATCACATACAGGGTTTATGCAAGAAACACAAGATTTCCGATTTTTCCTTTGTTTCAGGTTTATTTCCCGGCATTGTGTTTCTTGCATAAAAACCGGGTGTGCTAAACGTACACTCAAAAAAATATGCGGTGTTAATTGGTGTTTTATCCGAAAAAGTATTTTATTTTTGCCCAACCGATTTATTTTTGCCCAACCGAATAAAATTAAGCACGCATCAACGGATAAATATTTTAAACTATCCGAAAAGATAAATTTTTAGAAAAACTTCTTTTGGATTTAATAAAATACACCTTTCGGTGTTTTCCTAATAAAATACACCTTTCGGTGTGTTCCTAAACATGAATGTTCCTGTTTGGTTTCTATGCGGTGTAAAAGTTTTTATCCAAATGTATTTTATGTCACTTTTATTCAAATATCCGATTGGATTCAAATTTTAAATATCCGATCGGTGGGACACTATGTAACACCGATTCGGTGTTGTGGTGACCCTTTATTTTTTTGTGTGTAGTGTTCTTAAAACCACATGTATTTATAGCAGTAAAGCTGCCTAAATGTTTACTTTCCACCTGCACTAAATTGAATTAGATTTTTTTCTAATAAAATGAAATTAATTAATTAAATTTTCATTAAGGAAACTTGATTTTGTTTTAAATCAAGTTATAATAATCTACTACAAAATTGTAGAGATGTGACGAAAATCGATCATTTTATTTTTGGAGAAACAAAGTTGTCGCAATTTTAAAACACAAAAGGTACAAAGTACCGATTAAGCCGGATACAGATTACATACAGTAGATCTTACCACTCTGACAGCAAGCATACTCGAAAAGAATACCCAAAAGATTAAAGTGAAGGATTAGCGAGGCAATTTGCTAATTGAAATACATCTTGATTGTTCCATACTTATTGGTCATTTTTCAGATCTTCATCTTACAATCATCTTACTTCATCATTTTACGATGCCAATTCCATATTACACGTCGAATTTTAGCATCCAACTTTTTTAAAATGAAAATAATTTTGTGGGGATTTAGTTCAGTAGGTAGTAGTATAATTTTTAAAAATTAACTGTCGCGGTTTAAACAAACATTAGAAGATTGATATACAAATATTATCATCGAATGTGAAATGAATGTAATATCTTGAAATGAACTTAAATTAAAACGTCACACATACATTATACCTTGACGAAAAAGTACTAAAAATCTTTTAGGATTACAAAAGTTGAAAAATTATTAGTAAAAATAAAATGCCTTGTCCCATATAAAACACCGAAACCGTCAGTTTGATTTTAAATTTCGTCAGTCGGAATAGAGAATGCCCTACATTTTTCTAGATTGTTTTAAAAATATTTATTATATTTTTTTTTTAATCCCGGATACTTGGGTAACCCAGGTATTAAAATAAAAAGTACTCGGCTATCCGCGTTACCTGTAAGTGGCGAATGGAACAAAAATACAAAAGCTTTTAATCCAATTCATGGTTGCCCAAGAAAATTACAATCGATACGATAGCCCGTGAGCGAGCCCATTACATCTAATGGAAGGGCCTGCCGTATATATTAATGCACTAAACCGGTTTGATTATATCTATTTCAAATATCTAAAATAATCTATTTACAAATATATTATTTCCAAACTACTAAAAGGGTTAACATAATATCAACGAGGAAATAATGATAAATTCACTACTCGTACTTAAAGTAAAGCACATCTACAAATAATAGAAACATAATTTTTTACGATTATCCTTTACACAGACTTTGTTCAGCTGTTTTATTATTATGTATTTAGGTAAATCCAAACAGACAATACGACACAACATAATACAAAAATGGAATGAAACGATACACTTTTATACACACATATCGATATAATACACATATACAGTAGCCTAATTCAACGTAATTGAATCAAAGAGATATTATCATTCGAGTCATAACTACTGTACACCCTATAAAACATAAAATCTAATCTAAACAATGCGTATTACTTTTTTTTTTCTTCTAGCATTAGAATCATCTCCTAACAAATCATAATTCTATATTTTATTAGAATCCTGCTACATACCCATAAATCAGAATTTATATTCCCTTCACAAGTTCGATTTGAAATCACAAACAGCACACAACGAAATATAAAAATTTTGTAGGTTTAACCCAAATGATTATGATTATTCATGATGTTGATTGAATCTAGAAAAAAAAACACAACGCAATCGGAATCGGAGGGATGGATATTTTCCTCCTCTATACACTGTTCTAGGAAAGCAAATCGAATCGAGACTACTCGACTAATATTGTAACGTATAGTTAAACAAAATAAAAAAAAATCGGTTATATTTTTTAAGTGGAAAAGGTGGTCATATGGAATGTGAAAAAACATATGTTAGCTTCGATCGAAGTTCAATCTCATCCATATCTCTTTTTGTATAGACACGTATAACAAACAACCCTAATAATAACCCCCTCGGATTTTATTTTTTCCGACTTGATTTATTTTTGTTTAAAATGTAAAGTAATCGGTAGTTTGTAAATTTTTTTTTTCCCCAAAAACTGTGTTATGTTATACCGATGTGTGTTAATTTGTTTAATTAATTTTTGGGATGGAAATTGGTTATCGAATTCAATATACAAATCGATTTATCGCGCGGATACAAACATTGTATATAATTTGTGGATTAGCGCTTTATGTAAATTAGAATAAATTCATTGTATGTTTATGCTTATATGCTGTATCCATCTTTAATAATCTTTAATGCTCACGTTTTGGATCCATTTTTATATATCCAATTATTTGTTTCGCTGCTTCTTCCGTTTTCAACTGGAAGCGAGACAACTCAACGAAATGTGCCAACATATTGAATTGAACATAAAAATTCATATGAAGATTTATTTCTTGATTATTCAAATTTCCAGAATATATATACAAAAGACGACGATGAAATAGATTTGTACGTTATGTAAAATATTTTATAAGAAAGGAAAAAGGATATTCTACGAAATATAAAAATAAAAAAAATATTGAATTGTATCATTTTACGTTTCCGCTCTTTGTGGTGGATTTTGTTATGTTCAAAATAAAAGGGTTGGATTTGTGCCATATATGCGGTTGCATTCGAACAGCAGTCTCTTGTAAATAATTGGCCAAACATAGATTAAATTTATGCATTGGATACGATTATAATTAAAAACATACATAACATAGTAGATAATATTTAGTAACTAATAAACAAATTACCTTAATCATCCGCCCCAAGTAGTTTTTTCGAACATTCTCCCAATTATGTACATACATCTTTCAAATTCTCCTTCTCATGATATCATTCTCTCTCGTACAGCATATCTACCTTATTTTATTGTTATGGTTATTAATATTTTGAAGCAAAATGAAGAAATTGTAAATGTAAGATGTATTCAGACGAGTATGCAAGATGGAAAATATATTTTTTGACTTTTCAAAAAATAAAAAAGAAGACATGAAGAAAAATGAAAATTATATTAGACAACAACAACAAATAATGATATTTCTGTGTACAGTAACATATTGAAAATTTTATTAACTTTTTTTATTTTTATTAATATTACAATGCAAGGTGAATCAATAATATGTTTTCAATTTAAGTTCAATATTGTGTAGTTTTTCAATAGAGACTGCAACGTATGTTTAGTAATTTTGAACAGGCTGAAAATTTATTGAATTTCAATGCGGAATTTTAATTGATTTGGAATAATTTAATTTCATAATTAATAGTTTCAGCTTAAGATAGTTTCCAACGGTCTCCAAGATTAGGAGCGCTTGGAAAAATTTTATGATCACTAGCTAACATCGCCGATATTTTCAGTCTGGCTAAAACACGAATTATTTACAGGATTGAATCCACTATTGGATTCGTAAGTCTAAGCCTTTTTTGAGATTGTCTACACGCAAATCTCGACAATAGTAGAAGAAATGTAGACAGTGTAGAAAATTCGTAGGTAATTCGTAGACAATGAAACTATTTTTTTTGTTGTTGTTTTTAAAACCACATGTTGCTTTTCGATAATCTAAAGCACGAAAGCCAGATTATTTCTCAGGGAAAAGAAGGAACACTAACAATAATAGACACAATTTATTTGTTAGTTTCAACTTTTAAGCTTATAGTATTTTCTTCTATTTGTGTAACTACGTTTCGATGGATCAGGTTGAATTACAATAATAAATCAAAAAAATATAAAGGGCTGAAACCTCATAAGGTGATCAGAACTTCGGTTTTTATTAATTCAACTCCCAAATCAATCACGAAATGAACCTCTTAAGTAAATCATCAGCTTAACCTCCAACTCAATTTACAATTCAACCTCTATCTCTATAACGATCAACCAAACCCTCAATTAAATCACCAAATTAACCCTAAATCAACTTGGAAATCTGCCCTTCATATAACTCCAAATCAACCCTTAAATAACTCCCCAAACGAACAACTCACACCCCAATGCAAGCTAACTAAAACCTAATTCTACGTCAACTCAATTTAGCTCGGTCCAAATCTCAACCCTCAGCTCAACTCTACACTTACTTTCCAACCCAATCCCAAAATTAACTCGGTTCGAAAGCTACATACGGGTATGAACTCATTTCAATCTAACCTCCCACCAAACCCTAAACCCTAACCGAAATTCGCTTTCACATCCAATCTCATTACCCTCGCACATGCAAAATTCCATTAAACTCGGTTAAAAAATGGACAAGTTCTATCCTAAATGACCATATTCCAGAATTTCATCTAAAAATCATTTCAGAATCCCAATACTAGTCTACCTATCGAACTTCATCATAATCGGTTGAGAAACAGCCAAGTTACATCGTACTTGGCCATATTCCAGAACTTCATTTAAAAACCATTTTAGAATCCCATTTCCATCGAGGAAGTCAAATTTCACTAAAATCAGTCAAGAAATATATAAGTTCCGTCCTAATTGGCAATTCATTTAATTTGCTAAAGGTTTAATTTGAAATGTAAAAGGTTCAATGTGAGGTTTGAGATATTAACCGTGGCCTTTCTTAATTCTTAAACAATATTTGTGTACAGTTTGGTTCAAATCGGTCAATTCGTGTGGATTTGTTTAAATATCATACACATATGCTGTACATACATAGAAACACTCACTTATATAGATTGCTCAACTGCTCACTAAACACTCGTCCAATACCATCTTTACCCCAGTTCAACCCGCAAACGGCCCCCAATCAACCCTCAACCCAACCGTAAACTCTCTTTCAACGCAATTCTCAAAACAGCATATAGTATATAAAAAATTTGTCAACTGCTCACTATATCTTAACCCAACCCCAACTCAACTCAACTCCAACGCAACTTGAACACAACCTGCAAATTTACCCCTAACTTTACCTTTAACTCAACCCCAAACTCAACACTCAATCTCCAACTCAACTTGAACTCAACCCGAAAATTGACCCCTAACTTAACCTTCAACTCGACCCCAAACTCAATACCCAACTCAATATTCAAATCAGGTTGCATGAAAAATTGGTAAATATTTCTATAACTAGGTATTTCTGGTCAATTCATATGGCAGGTAACCGACCCTCTTGACGCACAGGTTCCAAAAGCTTTTCAAATCTCGGCCTTGACCATAGAAACAGATTGGCAAACAAAAATTCTAAATCGAATAAGCCGTTCTCGAGATACCATGGGTACAGACATACAGACAGACAAACGGACATTTTATTTTTTTTTGCTTTTTTTAGATTCAGGGACTTTCAAAACGTCGAGAAAAGTGGTTTTGGACCAACCAAATTTTTGATCATTTTTGACAGGATTTCAATACTTTGGTCTTTTTAGACCGAAGTAAAATTTTTCAAACATGTAAATGACTAAACATATTCGGCTTGCATTGAATTTGCAGTATGAAGAAGAAAGACAGGGAATATCATTTAACTATCGGTTAGTCCGTTTTTTAATCAACCACAAGAAAAATATTAACTTTAGGATTTGCTGTAGCCAGAGTAATACCACAAATCTAAAACAGAAAACAGGTTTAACTGAAAATGGTTTACAGCCCTATTCCCTTAGTCGTATCGTTTGTCACGCCAAATAGCAGTCAAGTTTAAATATTTCCATAAACCATAGGCGCCTGGTATGACAAATATCGTATTGCACTGAGTTTTTGCGTCAATAGTCATTCCAAGTGACTATACTAGCAGAGCACTTCACTCGAAAATATATCATGACAATAATGTCGCATACTCGAAAACTGTCGATAGTAACTTTTTTGGTAATTTTGCAAGAAAAAAGTTATTTTTGAAAAAAGATGAGAAAAAAATAATTCCGTCAAATTCTTCTGTTATGAAATTACTAAAAAAGTTACTGTCGACAGTTTTCGAGTATGTGGCTTAAAAGTCATTTTAAATGATTATTGTCGTAAAAAATTAGTACAATACGATTATTTTCATAGCAGCCGTCTAGGATTTATAGAAGCTTGACTGCTATTTGATAAATGTTATGACTAAGGGAATAGGGTTCGTCTCAATGGGCACTTAAGTCTCTATATCAGTTAATTAGCTACTGTGAGCCTAAGTAAATTCAATATTATTTCCAAAAGTTATACCGGTATCAACTTTAAATATTTAACAAAAATTGAGCCCACTTATATAATGCTGATCCAACACACAACGATAATAATTGGTCTGAAAGGATTACCGTCTTTGTGTATTTTAGCACATAGGAAGAATTACACGAAGTAAGTCCTTATCGTTAACATACGTTAGATGGTACCCTCTACCAAAATCGAACCACACCACAATTCACGTCAATAACGCTAGTTACCTAATAATTTTAATGCTGTTTCTTAACTGTTCTAACGCTTTAGTTAGGTCCAAAAATGCAGTAACAACTAAAATCCTTTATTAATTTTCAACACAGAAAGGGTATTAGCAAATTTGAGACAATCTGGGAATGTACCAGATCATAAACATTCATTAACCAACTCAAGACAATGAGGGCTGACAAGTTCATAAAAATTTTGTATTCCCGTTGTCGGGATTCCATCGTAGCCTGAAGATTTACTAGGCGCAAATTAATTTTAAATAATAAAATTCATTTTTTCTACATTGGTTGAGGTAAAATCCGATAGCAAGAAGGACAATTAAAATAGATTTATTCGAACTGTCAGCTGAACGTGTCTTCTGATACTATATTCAAAAAATTCAAAATTTTATTATATTACAGGCTATTTTTATATTGTTGGTTTTTCCAACTGGGGGTTTCGATTTATAATAATTTTTTGATTACCTAATTGCTTTGTAATTAAATAATTATATTTCTTATGGTTAGGTTTCTTTGTAAGATAATTTTTCTTCTTCATTAAATTAATAAACTAACAGGAGGTCGAGCTACTACTGTATTGGAACTCATTACCAGCAGTTGAATTAACTTTAGAATGCTTATCCATATTAAATATCAAACAATCAATAAACTCTTTAACAGATTGGTAACTACGAGTAGCAGGTACTCATTTAAGCCAAAAATAATTTAAGCGATGAAGCTTTGCTTATTAAATATATAAAAGCGCAAGCTGAACCAAGACCACACACAAGCCCGTGTGATCACATAAGCCTGCTGGAAATGTGAAGACCGTTCAATTAAATCCTGGGCGATTAGTTATAAAGAAATAATTGATTGATTGTTTAGCCTTAAAATAATGATTAACATTATCGATACCTTCATATTTTTGTATCCATTGTTGTTGTTGCAATGACAAATATTTCGTATGATATTGAAAGGCCGAATGTCGGAAGGCCGAATGTCGAGAGGCCGAACGCCGAAAGGCCGAATGGGTCGAAGGGCCGAGAGTGTTGAAAGGCCGAATGTCTAAAGGCCGAATGGGTCGAAAGGCCGAATGTCGAAAGGCCGAATGTCGAAAGGCCGAATATCGAGAGGCCGAATGGGTAGAATGGCCGAAAATGTGGAAAGGCCGATTGGATCGAAAGGGCGAATTTTCAATAAATTATATGACAAAAAAAACGTCAGAAAATTTTAATATTTAAGGTCATTTAAAAAGAAAAATTAAAATCAATTTCGACACAAACGGCATTACGACAGTCGGCCTTTCGACCTATTCGGACTTTCGACAAAAAATTGTTTGTGATCGTCAATAAAATCAAATAAAAAGCAAAACAAAAAGCGATTTGTAAAAATTGTTTTTAATTTATACATTCTTCGTCGGCCACATTCATATTGTTTTTAATTTTTTATTTTCTTTCGGAATTTGTTGCTTTTTTCAGAGTTATGTGTGCGAGTATATAAGAACATAATAAAATGCAGTCATCCTTTTAATACATTCTCTCGATCGTTCTCTTCTGAGCTTACTGCTTTTTTTTTAATCATATTCTCCCTTTTATTGGTGTTGTGGTATCTCTCTTATTTGCATCACGTTAAATAAAAACGCACAAAATACTATTCCCTAACGCAATCCTCAATTTTCGACCTAAATCAATGTTCAGGTGTCACTTGTTCTATCATCACTATTATTTTCTATGTTCGATGTGATCCCACCAGATGCATAGCATTAGCTTCTTGGCATAAATATTCGGTTTGGCCGTTGAAGTTGATGCATGGCTGGGCTTACCCCACGATTTTCGGCGCTTTGGATTGTCAAAATGGTTTCGATTTTGTCAATCCATCATTTCGATTTTGTCTTTGGAGCCGTTGTTCGCACTTGAAAAAACCGCGTTTGACGTCTCTTGGCTTGAGTTCATATGGAGCTCAATTTCTTCTGCGTCTTCAAACATTACTGGCCTCCATTCGAGTTCTTTTCCACTGGTGTCAAAGTCGCCACTCTTAAAACGCCGGAACCAGCACTCACTTGTTTTTATGGTTGGAGCATCTTCCCCATATGCTTCACACAGCAATCGATATCCATCAGCTGCACTTTTCTTTAAATTAAAACGAAAAAGCAGCGATGGTTAGAGCACAAAAAATATGTTGTTTACACTTCCGCGAAATGACACATACTGATTTTTAGAGGAAAACGATTAGTCTTTAACATGAACATAGTTACAAGACGGTCGGATGCGATTTAGTACTAGTTACGCCATCTTTTGTAAATCCGTCAAAACTTATTTGTGCACTCATTATTTCTTTAAAACCTCAGACTGCAGATTTGCACTATTTATCAATTTTATTATATTTGTTAAGGTCATGACACTTAAAAAACCAACTTTCCAAGCAAATGGGTTTCTTAGATAGATTCATGTAACGTTAATGAGAACCAAAAATTGTTTTTTCGATAAAGAAGGCGAAAAATAGAATTCTGTAAATTAAAATTATCAAGAAAATTAATTTGGGAACGAATTAATTAGTTTTCTGTTAGGATAATTATCAAAATATAAATTTCGAATGAAAAACTGAAAAATTAAATATTAACTAAGGATGTGTTCGAAGTTTGTAATAATTTTTACGTGACAGGAGTGAAATTTTTTTGCTTTTGTAAATGAATATTATTACAGAAGTGCCAAATTTACAGCTCGTAGTGGCTATGATAATTTGGTTGCATACAAAATAATGTCATAATTATTACAGCTGGAATATTTATCACAAACTTCGAACACGTCCAAAGTCACTTCTTTCTTCTAGAACTGAAAGTTCTGCTAAATGTTAAACAATTGCGAGGGCTTAAACCTCAATACGAGGATGTTATACAGTTTGACTTGATTGAATCTGGATAAACATTTGTTTTTATCGGATTTCTAAACATTTTGGGGCATTTCTGCTTGTATAATGCCTTAATTTTTACGTTTAAAGAATTTAGTTTATAAAATGTACAGTTGGCAACAAAAGTTTCTAGCCTAGAAAAAAGAAAAACTGTGTTTTTGATATATGAAATTTTTTTTATTTTAACAATTTAATAAAGTCACTGGGAGCCAAATCTTGCAAATATTTTGGATATTCCAGCATTTCATGTTTTAATTCGTGGAATTTTGACAATTTCGTGGAATTTTGACAATCTTTTCTGTTACATAGAAAGGAACACATTCATTTAAGACTTTAACCATATCGGTATGAATTTCTTGTCCGGATAAACCATTTTCAAACAAATATTCAACTACAGCACGATGCTTGATTTTTTTTTATTAAAAAAAATATGGTCAATTTCAAATGGCTTGTTGTAAACACAGAATGAATCGATCTCTCAATATGAAATTAACCATTCATTCAAAGGAAGGATGGAATATTCTAGTAAACTTATCTTTTTTTTATATTAGTGCCGTCTATGTGTCAGGCTAGAAATTTTTCACGCATCCTCTACTAGGCTATAGATTAAAATTGGTGTTTGTTGAATATTTTAGATGAACTCGAAACTTACGTAATAAATTGTTGAAAATATCGGAACTTTTGATTATATTTATAGAATGCTTGGAAAATGTGTTTTAATTGTATGACATTATTTTAACGTACCGGAAGCCATTGCAATCAAATGAGGCAATTTTTTGCCATTCCTTGTTGATCTTAGGAAGGTTCCCCTTCATCGAAATATTCAGGTGAATCCAAAATTAGGGTGCAGGAACTAAAAATATTTGAAAATTATAACAATTTCTAGAACTCTTAGAAATTTCTCAATTTCCAGAACTACAAAATTGGAAAAAATCACACATTTAAAATGTCTAAAGAATTTTGAATCTGTCTTATATTTAGGACATTGCCAAAATCTGAAACTCGAAATTATGAATACTTGAAATCTTAAAATATTCTAGAATTTCATAATTTCTGAAATGTTTGGAATCTTCAGACTATTAATCAACATTTGTATTGTATTTTCCGTGTTTCAAAAAAATTCTTACAATATTAAACATGATTAGATTAGACATTTCTTCATGACATTTAGAATTTAGAAAATAAAATATTGTAGCTCAATTTTATTCTCAGTTCTTTTGCAAGCCTCATAATTTTATAAACTCTGAACCACTTTAAATTTAACGAAAGTTAATCAATAAGGTGTAGTTTTTCGAAATTTCAAAAATTTGTTGGGAGGGGGGGGGGGGGGGTATTCTTGAAATCTTTTAAATATTTCAAAATTCTTTATTTTAAGAAATTAAAATTGTTTTAAAATTGCCAATGTGGCCAACCAAATCGAATTGTATTTTAAATTCATCACTTTGCCAATTGATATACCATTGTGTTTCAATTTTTGACAAGGGGTCGAGTTTCAAGATTGTGTGATTTGAAATTTAAAGATTGGAAATTCGACGATTAAAATTTTTTTTTTTTAGCATTTTTGTTAAAAATTTAAATTGAATTTAAAGAAAAAAGTGCGGAAATTTAAAAAAATTTCCAAATTCGATAAATTTAAAACTTTTATGGAATTCAAAAAGAAAAGAATAAGCTCAGATTATAAAGAAGTGTGAGACAGAAGGACAGACATACAACGTTTATTTGTATGTTATGATAAAAACCCTAGACATCTAAAACCAGACGCCCTTTTCAAAATCCATACAGGGTTTGATGATTGGCTTCTTAAATATAGAATTTCTAAGTATTGTTTTGATAACATTATAAGTAAAGTAAATTTCTTTCGTTATTTTCGTCTTGCGTTTTTTATAAGCTTCGAGCGTATAAAATTGATTATGAGAAAAATGGAATATAAAATTCTTTCGTAACTATCTCGAAGATTTTTCGACAAATGGAAAGAAATGTTCCTAAGAAAATTTTTGATTAAAGGTAATCGTCTGGATTGGATGTCCCTCTTTATGTATATGACGGTTTTCCAAGTACACCATACATTATACATTTTTTTGAGTTTGTAAAAGGTTGAAAGTCGTATATTTTCTTTATACATAATACCCCAGTTTCGAGAAGACTGAATCAATTTGCTATTAAAGTCAAGTAGTATCTCTTTATTTAATAAATTCAATGTTTTGGGTACGTAATACGAATAATACATATTTTTAATTAACATATAATTTCTTTACTCAACAAATAATAACATCACATAGAGAGATGAAAATACCTGAGCAGAATTTTGCAAACATGTCTCTTTATACATAAATGTACATAAAAAGGTTAATTATTTTATTTATTTTAAATTTAATTAATATTATTTGAATTTAAATTTAAATAAAAACCAAATTTGAATTTATTTATACATTATGTACATTGTACATATAAATATAGAAAGAGAGAGGCGTATTCAGTTATGCTACTACATATAATATATAATATTAAAATCGAGATGTACGAGTATGTAGCAAAATTTTTGTTCTATAGATTTAGGTACATATTTTACTATGAAATGAATTTTCCGTAGTTTGCCCCAAAAATTGTTTATGTGTGTGTGGGAATTTTATTATTTCCGGCAAATATGTTTTTATTTTTTAATTTGCTTTTTTTTTTTAAATACCTCTCTCGTACGTTAGGGTACCAACTCTAGAGGAAGAGATTTAATCATAAAAGGATATTAAATTTGAGAGGCTGTTTACTATAGGCGTTTAACTAAAATGTATGTTTGGCATGCATTCAATTACAATTTGCACAATTAAATATTCGATTACAATTTAAAAAAAAACTAAAAAGCTCTTCAAAAAAGTTCTGCTCTATAAATAGTTTAAAAGCTAAAGCATAATTCATTATTATTAGTTAAACTTTGTTTTTTTTTGTGTGAGTTGGGTAGCTCGTAAATTTATGGAGGAGGTTGAGTAGTTTATTTAGTTTCTATTTTTATGTTACTCTGTATATAGCATTATGAACAGTAGAAATGGTTTGTGGTATACAAAAATCATTTTCCTGTCTTCATACAACGTACATTTATATGAAAATTCATAAAAATTACAAAATTTAGCTTTTAGCAATTTCCGGTTTTTTTTTTGCATTTTTTGTCAATACAGTTTTACTAATTGAATAATTAAAAAATTACAAAAAAAAATTGTACATGAGCTTAAAATTAATTTATCCTTAAGGTGCTCACTCTATTTAGGTACTTTAATTGTATTACATATAAAAGTTATAACATAATATTTAATCCTTCCTTGAAAACATCATAATCATCCTCATCATATTCGTATTATTAACATTAAGAATATACATAAAAGACAATTAAAAGCAATCACAATTTCCGCCCCTTACATTAATAAGTAAACGCACGCACACAATTTCTAGGGGAGAGACATTAACACCAAAACACGGAAAACGCATTGTTAGTGTGTGGAACCCTCTTCTGCGCCCCAGGCCACGCTTTATTTTTAGCAGATTTTTAATAGAACATACGTTTAATGGGTCCCTTCACTGTTATTCTTATTACAACTATTGTTTATAATTAACCATAAAATTTATCAAATATATTACTATTGTTATTTTAACACACAACACACTATTTAAATATATATATTTATAGTAAGGGGGATAAATATACATCTTAAAATTCTAAAAAGGATCTATGTCTTTTACCCTCTTAAATATATGTAGATGGATATATTAAGAACAACAACAACATACACATATTAATGAATACAATACAATAATAATTACTATTAAAAGTCAAGAGAGCTTAAAAAAATAAAAATAATGTGTATTTATAATTATAATTATAAAACATGAAAATTAAATTAAATAAAAACATAATACTTAATATATTTTATTATGATTATTGTTAATGTATTATTATTAAAATGTTTCTTTGTTTTTTTTTGTGTTTGCAGGAGTTGTGTTATCGGGCCACAATTAGATGTAAAAGTTTGTACTCTTGGAACTGTGATAAATCGTACGGCATATTCATCTGACTATTGCCATATAGAAGGTATAGGAAGACAATCGCAACCGATGCCAATCAGATGGATGTCTTGGGAAAGCGTATTTTTGGTAAATATACAAATATAAAATATTAACATGAGTTCGATGCAATCTAACCATTAGGTCCCTATAATATTTTAGGTACTTTAAGAATTAAAGATCATTTACATTAAAGATTTTCTCCTATGATAGTAAAAATTTACTGTTCATTTCGATTTATTTAATATTGTCTGAATACGCCATAATCTATTAAATTTTAATGGGAAAATATTATGTTATTCACCGAGCGGGTAATGATAGTTATTACTAATAAAGATCTCAACAGGAGTGATAACGAGAGACATAATTAACCGAATAAATAATAACCATTACACGTGATTTGAGTATAATACTTTTTCTACTCCTGCAAGTATTTCTTGTATTTTTTTTAACTATTAACGAGAATTAACTAAATTATCTTAATTAACTGGATCATCTAAAGTAATTGAATATTCGCACCTCTTCACTTCAGTTAATAATTGAACTGTACTGAATTAACCGAATGGGCTATTTACTAGTGAGTTAATGCAAACATATGTGTTGTTTTGTTTTGTTGTTTTTTTTTCTGAAGAACAACAATAAAATGAAGAATTATAAGAAATGAGGGTTTAGTTAAGTAAAACGGTTTGGCAACCAGAAGGACTTTTAAAAAAGCAAATTAAACCGTTCAGCAAAATCACGGTACTTACTGCCGACATAATCCAACAAAATAAAACAATTCTACATTTTTACTGAATTTCAATTAGTCCTATTTATTCATCCTATAATAGTGATACAAATTGGGTGTCATCACAGGATAAAGCTGAAATAATTTTGAAGCTTTAGATTTGTTTATATATTGTAGATGCATAAAATAATAATAATTGTTTACTTAACTTTTATGTAATAACTATTAAATTTGTGTTTAGTTTCTCTTCTCTGTATTGGTTACTTTGTTTATCCACTTTTGATATATAATAGCCCGATAACTATGGTGATTTCAAGTAAAGAAAATGTAAAATAACCCATTGTTATTATATAACCCACGCTGCTAGGGGCAACGTGAGTTATATTTGGTATAACAAAATGTTGAGTAGTCATTGGAAAATTATTCGTAGTCAAATTGAATGAAAAACTATATTCCAAAAATTAATTAAATTAAAGTACACCATGACAATTTAAAGAACGGTCACTATGATAAAATGTTTTTCAAAATTCAATGCTCCAGTGTGACAAAATGGAACTATTTCTTATTAATTTACGAAATTTATTTCAACAAAAGTGGATAAAACTTTGTATGGCACTCGTGAGCAAAGAGATATTATCCACTCGGGATAATGTCCCACTCGGCTATCGCCTCGTGGGACAAACTTATCCCTCATGGATAATATCTCGTTTTGCTCACTAGTACCATAAATAACTATTATTTACATTTTCATATACCAACTTGACAAACAAAATTTTTGTCAGTTGTAATTTTTTCATAAAATAAATTGGTCAATTTAGAAATTTAAAGTTACATTCAAGTTTCGATTTTTATTTGAATACATTTACCGCAGCAAATTGCTGAGATTTAAATAATCCGTTTTGGCTGCTTTCAGTAACTCAAACGTAATTTAGTTAATTGACCCCAATCGAATATGTCATTTAAAAATAAGGAAAACATATTGCAGGATGTAATCGCATTATCGGTATCTCAACAATGCCGTCTTTCAATATACATTATGCGTTGCATTAATATTTGTACTCATGAAAAAATTATTTTAGCTATGTTTACTAGATTATAAAATTGAGTTAATTCTTTTTTTTTTACATTTTTTTTTTTTTTTGTGCAATGTAATTAAGTATTAAATAATGTTTCATTTGGTATACAATTTATAAAAAATTCTCAGGATTTACGTATAAAATAATTAATTTACTCTGTTGCAAAAATATTTGTGTTAGCAACATTTAAAAAAAATCAACAAATGGTGCATTGAAGTAACTGTTTTAGTATTTGTTTTTCAAAAATACACATTTTCAAATAATTTTGCAAGTTTCATTGTGTTGTGAGCATTAAAAATCGTGACAATATGCCAAAAACCCGCGAACTGAGTATTGAAACCCGATCTGCAATTGAGGCAGAATATAATTTGGGAATTTCAGCCGAAGAACTGGCGAAAAATTACAAGTGCCATAAAAATACCATTTGGTATCAAGTTCGAAAACAAAATATTTACGGAACGTGCTGCTACGAAAAATGCTTACATCACTCGATGTATGCTTAAAAATGGACATTTAAGTCAACGAGATCTCGCTAAAACTTTAAAAGATAACGAAAAACTCCAAATACACCATTCCACAATTTCTCGTCGTTTAAAAGAAGCCGGGGTAAAGGCCTAGCATATGAACAAGCCCCCCGGATTTTGGAGAAACGTACTGTTTACTGACGAATGTTCGGTATCGTTAGACGGATCTTGGGGTCGCAAATTTTATTATTCTTAGCCAGAAAAGGTAAACAAACGTCGTGTTTATGCTATACAACGTCAAGGCGGTGGAGGAAATATTATGGTTTGGGGTTGTATCACCAACTTCGGAGTAGGACCACTAGCAATGGTGTTTGGGAAACTCAACCAAATGAGCTATTTGGAACTGCTGAATGATGTAGCATTGGTAGCTGGTTCAAAAATGATTGGGCTTGACTTTATTCTTCAGTACGACAATGCCCCTGCCCATAAAATATTTGTTGTGGCCACCGCAAAGCCCGGATTTAAACATTATAGAAAATATACCATATAGAGTTGGACGAAGCAAGCAAGAGTTATGGGATGAGATTGTTGAGGTGTGGAGTAAAATACCCCTAGAATTTATTTCAAATTTAGTTGACAGCATACCCAGAAGACTAAATGAGGTCATACTAAATAAAGGTAGGTATACTAAATATTAAATTGAAATAAAATAAACAAAATAATATAAAATGGTAACGTTTTTTATTAAAACTGTCCCAACACAAATATTTTTGCAACAGTAATTTGTAACACAAATACTTTCGCAACAAAGTAAATTAATTATTTTATACGTAAATTTCTGAGAATTTTTTTATAAATTGTATACCAAATGAAACATTATTTAATACTTAATTACATTGCAAAAAAAAAAAAATTGAAAAAAAAAGAATTAACTCAATTTTATAATCTAGTAAACATAGTTAAAATAATTTTTTCATGAGCACAAATATTAATGCAACGCATAGTACATACATACAATCAAAATCCTTTTCATTTATTCATTTCATAAGCAAAATAAAATTTTGAAAATATCTAGTATTCTATGACTTTTATTGTTTTAGTTTTTTACGTGAATGTGTTATAAAGGGAAACTTTACACATCTATAACTTTGGAATCCGACCATCTAGAGATCTAAGCCATACCTTGTTTTTCTTATTTGATCAAGGTCTATTAGTCTGTCTTTGTTTCATGAAAATCATATGAGTACTTTTCGAATTACTATTTGTTAACAAATATCAACAGCGAGGAAATAAGGCATCTCTCTCGCTCTAGCGCTTTGCTTGAGTTGAGATGCCTAAAAGAAAAAATGTGAAACCAAAGTCTCCTAAGATATTATTTCAAGAAACAGATTTTTGCTACTTGTCTTTAAAAAAATTGTATAATGGAAAAAGAATGATAGGGCTCCGGCTCCGGGAATTCCAATCAAAAAACGAAAGGCGTTTCAGGCATAAAATTTCGCATACGAATATTATGACCAAAATTCCTTTTAAAAGAAACTTCAGTCCAAACAAAGGGATATGCTCTTTGTGTATTTGGACTGGATAAACTTCTTGAAAGGATTTTTTGGTCACAAATTTTTGAACAGGTTTAGTTTTTTTTTTTTTTTTTTACTGAAATACCTTCATAGACCTATACGTCGACTCCGGGGCTCCAGTCAAAAGTAGTTCAGTCAAAAAGAGAAAGGAATTTCAGTCAAAAATTAAAAGGCAACTCAGTCAAAATAGTTTTAGACTGAAATGCCTTTTCAGAAGGAAGTTCAATCAAAAAAAAAAAAAATTCGTGAGCCGTTCTGTGACTTATGTATGGTCATAGCGCAGCCTGATATGAGAGGAAAATGGTTCCGTTTTACATACATAGTTTTATTATTATTGAAATATACTGTAGATGTATGCCGATTTATTGGTATTGCATTTACATTAATGTTTTGTTATTGAATATATCCAGTAGCTTTCGTCCTTAAGTTAACACCGGTTTTATTATTTGGAACAGTTAACCAAACACGAGTTACTTGATTTTCGTTCTTTTCTAAGTCCAGCTAGATCAATATTTGTAGTTATGATGTAGTATTTTTCAATTACAAAAATGATTTCATACGGTAGTCCGCCTGTGTATAACATACTTTTTTTATGACATATTTGTCGAAGTGAGGCTAATGGTTCTGCATTTTTACAGTACTTGGTTTTTGTAAGCATTTATAGATTGATTTGAATAGAACAACCATACCTTGAGGGCACAAATCTTTTACTTCTTCAACAGAAAAGAATCGTGGCTGAATCAGAGATTTCATCCTCAGTCAGTATATTAGAAAACTGAATATTAGACTATCAAATTACTTTGTCCAATTCATAAAATTGTCAAGTCCGCCATATAATTTGTCAGCACATTCTTTGTTTTGATTGTTTGTATATTGATGTTGCTCTAAAGGGAGGTACTTGACGCAAATCACTGATTAAAATTATGTCGTATCACCCGAAGTCAAAATTTCCGCACTTATTTGTTTGAGTCTTTGATCAATTTGTTTATCATGCTGATTTCATCAATAATTAATACGCGGACGTACCTAAATAACGTACGATATTGTAGAGCAGTTTCTGTAGATAACGGAAGTAATTTAGAAAGAGATATTTTTAATGTTGTATGTACTGTGCTGCCGTCGATAGCTGCGGTGGCTTTTCCAGTCGAGGCGCAAGTGATATAAACATTATAATATCCGTCTGTGTCAGAAAATCGATTGTATATTTCCATAAGTAGTTTAATAACAAACGTTTTGCCACATCCAGCGGGGTCGGTAAAGAAAATTTTAAATGGTTAAGAATCTCGGCTAATAAGATATCAGTCGGGCCTAATTTATTTAGTAGCGCTAGACGAAGATCATTATCCCGTACTGAATTTGGGTCTTGGTAAAGTTGTAGAAATGGATTTGGTTCTGGAACAATGCCAGCATTACATGATTATTATACTTATGATTATGACCGTCATTAGTTCGACACATTTGCCTACAAATTTCAATTGTTTTTTCAATATCCAAATCTGATTCGAATTTTTTTCTTGCTACAACAATGGAACTGTTCATTTTCAGCATAAATTTTAAAAAATTCCTTATCTGCCAGTATATCAGTTTCTTCGTTTTTGAATGTTGTATGTAAAATTACCATTTCTCGTTTATAATTATTTAAATCTATTGACATATCATAGTTTCTGTATCGAGGATTTTTGCGTTTTTTGAACAATATAAACAACATATTTATTGAACCAATAATCTTTCCAAATATTGGTACAATCTTGTAGTTTATTCAATTCCACTTGAGTTATCCTTATTCGTTGACGCTCAATAGGCAACACTGTAGGAAGATATTCAATTTAATGGGACGATTTACTCATAGGTTCACGAAGAAGGCACCAAGCAGGTTCTTGACTAGTCATCTCAACGGTATTAAGCATATCAATACTCATTCTTCTAGTGACTTATCAAATTCAGGATGTTCATCTAGAGTTTGTATAATCTGACGCTGTAAGTTACTAATACCTCTGTTTGTTTTATTAACGTACTCCACTACGTAAGCTGCTTGTTGTAACGTTTTCTGAATTGATGAAAACCGGAATCATCAGTGGAGATTGGTAATAAAATCGTAGTAGACTTGCACGGCATGAACGGTGCTTGAAAGCGTCATTGTTGAGGCTCATTAGATGTAATATTTTTATAACACGCAAAGGTGTGTTTATGCGCTTGCAGTTTGATATTTCCTGAGGCCTCTGACGATGAAACAGTTATTAATTCATTGATTAATGGGAAAGCATTCCTTGAATCAGCGTTTAATAGATCATTCGGAGCATTCATCAACCACAGTAACATACGTGCATGTGGACTACCACGGTGTTGTAACTCGATTAGTATCTATTATGTTGATTAATTCATTGAAGTATAGATTGCACATGTCACTGCATAATCATTAACAAGTGAACTTTTTCCCATAAAATGTAGTTGATCAATGTGCTCTTGAGTAATGTCCAGCTTTGTTTTAATTTATGCAAACTTTTTAATAGAGGTGTTCATCGGATTTCATTGGCGCTATGTTCGCTCCATTACCAGTACCATATTGAAGTTGGTATGGATCTTAAAAAAGCAAGGTTAGTCTCAATACAACTATTTATATACCTTCAGATTCAATTTGCTTACGAGTTACAGCAGTATCATGTCCAACATATCTTTAAAAGCTACTGTAAGACAATCACGGACTATCATTCTCATAATTTTCATTGCTAAGTACAATAAATGATACGGAGTTACTTCATGACGATCTGACCGTCGTAACTCACTCCATCATGTTAGGGGTTACGTGTATATTGCTATTATTAAAGGGGTTACGCGTATGTCGTCTCTGAACATTCTAAATTCTCCAAGATAAATTGAAGGAAATGAAAATTCTTCTGCGTGCTCATCGAATAATAAACTTTTAGGAATTTCTGTTTCACCAGGAGCGATTCTCAAATATTTTTCCTCATTCCGTAGCATTGTTGATTTCCAGTTAAACTATCTTCCATTGGAACATATACTCACAGTAAAATCATTTTGAGGTGTTACATTTTCATCTGTTGAATTATTTAAAACAGAATCATTAATTTTAATATCGTATCTTCGATAAAGTAGTTTTTCTATTAAAAATTGGAGCCGAGTCTTGATAGTTCTTTTATTTCAACTTATGAATTTTTTTTCCTTTTAATGTCTACATTAATACAGTAGTCATCATCTACATCTCTTGGCAAATTCGAAACCATTGTGTTAACATCGACATGGACATTAATAATTTGTCCCAAAATGCCATATTGACCATGGGCATGACGCAACGTACGAATTTGCCTAAATGGCAACCGTGGTGAAATAAGCCTCTCCGAAACAATATCTAAAGAAGGTAAATGTCTTGGTATTGGAGGATATTTAAAGCCATTGTATGTCGACATAATTGGAATGTTATGTTTCAATAACGCTCTTTTGCACCACAATAGTATTTATATCAACATTTGATAATATTTGCTTGATACGAGTAATATGAATATATGTAACGGAAATTTTCACTATGTCATTTTTAAACCATAAACGATCGCATACGGAGCATGATTTCCGAAAGGATTGTCAATAAATTTCTTGAAAACTTTAGGAGCACCTTCAAGAGCTTGATAATTTTTATATTGTAAAGATACATTATTATGATATCTGACATTCGAAGTAGATGGGTTATTGATATACGATTATTCAAGTGATGATTACTGGGTCATTATTGACCAACGATTCAGGTACTTGTTTAGACTCAATTCGGCCTATAAAAGATATTGAAAATAATATTTATAAATATTTCATCGATTTAGTGAAATTATTTATATTAGTAAAATTATTAACATTTATTTTAATAGATAAATCAGATATTTATATTTAAAAATATTCACACACAAAACTCTTAAATAATATAAAATCTTGTCACCTAAACAAACACGTGTCGAAATATTAACATAGAGGTTATAATATATAATATATAATTTAGCCAACAATGAATGAATAGTGACAATATACAATTTACTAAACGTTCATTATATTTCAGTATATAAACAATAATTTTAAAAAAACGTGCACGATTCTCTCGCTGACGTTGCCATTATCTTGATATGGTTTAAATTGTTCGTTCTAACCACATTTTCAACCACTTCACATTTCAATCACCAGAATTGCAATACACTAACTATATCAAAAAAAAAAACCGAAAAATGTGACGTTCACCTTCATGGTTCGGAAATAAAATAAAAATGCAAAAATCGATAGTAGCAAATAGTATACGAATTACGATACAAATACAAGATACAGTATTTTCTTTTTTATTTAATCAAAATCGGATAAGAAATGGCCAAGTTCCTTCCTAATTTACCAAACTCCAGTACTTTATCTAAAAATCATTTTAGAATTCAATTTCAATCGTGCATATCGAATTTCATCAAAATCGAATAAGAAATGGCTAAGTCCCTTCCTTATTTACTATATTCCAGAACTTTATCTGAAAATCATTCCATTTCCGTAGTGCACGACAAATTTCAACAAAATCGGATAAGACAAACTTTTTTGACTTGAATTCTCCGGGATTGGAGTTCTCCGGGAATATAGTGAAAATCAATTAAGCCAAAAAAAACGAAAGGAGTTTCAGTCATACAATTTCTCCTACAAATATTATGACTAGACCTCTATTTAAAAAGGAACTTCAATATAAAAAAAATGCATTTCGGTCCGAACACAGTTTGACTCAAATACCCTTTGTATATTGCACTGAACTACCTTCTTGAATGGCATTTTAGTCGGACTGGAATACCTTTTGGTTTGTTTGCTTTTTTGACTGAAATTCCTTCATAGACCTGCTTGTTCATAGACGCTCCGGGGCCCCAGTATAGATGGAAAGGAGTTTCAGTTAAAAATTAGAAGGTAACTCAGTCAAAATAGTTTAAGACTAAAATATCTTTTCAGAAGGTAGTTCAATCAAACAACTAAAAAAGCATTCAAGTTAAACCTTTTTGGATAGGGATTCTTTTTGGATTTTTGATTGAAATACTTTTTTAAAAGAATATTCAGCCAAACAATTAAATAGGAATTCGAGGCAAAATTGTTGCAAAAAATGAAGTTAATGTTATGGTTAGGCCAGGCTATGGGCACGTCCGAAACGGTTTCAAAATATTCTGGAAAATGCAGATTTCCAGTTTAATACTAAAAGTAAATCTCCATTTTGCAAAACATTTGAAATTTAAATGTTCCTTTTCCGCAATTCTGGAAATGGAAGCAAAACTACCAAAAGGTATTTCGGTCCAAAAATTTGTGACTGAAGTACCTTTCAAAAAGGTTGTTTAGTCCAAATAAACAAAAAGAATTTCACTCAAGCGGTTTTCTGACTCAAGCTGATAATCTCGATTTTGATTTTGAGAAATTAATGTGGAACCTGACTCAGCGATATGTAGTTTTAGAAATTATATTGTCTTGTGCGAAGATGTATAATACTAATAACAAAATATTAACTATTGACTACTTAGTTGACTGTAACCGAGTCAAGTCTATAATTTTAACATTCCTTTCCTTTTCTTTAGATCTGTTATGTATAAACCCGGTATACGATGCAATCAAAAATTTTCCTGGTAAGAAGTGGATTCCACGTCGAAAGAACGACACATCGTTAGAGGCTATCCATGAATCGCCCATTCTTTAGTATCCTCTTACGATTGGGAGCGCTGTTCAGATAAGCAAGCTATTCAAAATAAGTAATTATCGGAAGAAGCAATGTCTGGAGAGTACGGCGGGTGTAGTGGGACATCCCAGTTAAGCGCTTCTAACATTCCCTTCAGCGGTTTCGCAACATGAAGCCGAGCGATACGATGCAAAATGATTTTTCTTCAACTCGTACGGAACCTAACTTCTTTGCTTGTGAATCATTCTAATGACATTTAAATGTCTGGAAATCGTTGATCGGTCAACATGTAACGTTTGTTCACGTTCTTGTTCCATTTGACTAGGGCCTTCATCGAGTAGGACATTCATCAAACTTTTCGGCTGGCCTGATCGTTCCTTATCTTCATTATCAAAATTGCTTCTTTTATAGCATAAAAATAACGTTTTTGATCCTTCGGCAAAATGACACATACTTAACACTAAATCCATGTCGGGATACCTTGACATGAAGTTAGCAACGATATTACCCGATGCGGTATACCACTAGTTGCACCATCTCGTGAAAATCTCTTGAAATTGATGAACGTACTACATACACTCCTCCATGTTGGTTTTCAATAGAAAATATTGATGAAGTTATACAATGTGAATTCACGATTCATTTAGCTGTCACAGCTAAATGATTTAAGGAATTCTGATCAAAAAAATCTGTCTTCGGTTAAAAGATATTCCTTCTTTGTTTTCGAGTAGCATGTAGTTTTCAGATATGCCTTTCGCTACAAAGAAATCTATCAAATCTGGTATACTTCTTCTATCCGTTGGCCGTTGGCGAGGAACTCGCAGTTTAAGCCTGACCAGCTGCAAACAGCTCCTTACCCCTTGTGGGTTGTTAGTCTTGATCCAAAATATGTATTTTTAGCATTAAAATCGCCTCCGATTACGAAGTTGAAGCCGAGCGATTTCAGTAACGTAACATAGCTTTCTTTATTCAGATTATACCGCGGAGGGCAATATATTGAAGATATGTTCATTGCTTTTTGAATTTGTTGTAACAGCCCATTTGCATTCCAATTGGCTATTCTGAATGTGTTATTCAACTTCATAAATTAGTACGAAGTGATTTCAATCACTGTTTATTGTTAATTTAACCGCTTATTTATAGCGTCCAGGCTCCTTTCTTGGTTTAGTATAATTAAGTCTAAGCCTTCCATATTCTTTAGTATTTTTTCAAGAATTAGGCTTTGGCCGTCTTCCGTGTTACTGTTTCTCGCTATTGCACAATCTGTGAGTATGTTTTTCGGGCTATTATTGCACTTATTTGTGGTAGTTCTACCACTGGTTTTTTGAATATTTTCTTTTTACTGGGCAGTCCAGGTTTAGCGGGCCCTGGCGATTTTTATTTCTCAAATTTTGCAATTCCCTGGCTGCTTCACATCCTCTATAGTTAGCGAGATGCTCTCCATTATAGTTTACGCATTTTGGAGGTGTATTTGTTGTCAAATTAAAAGCTTGGGCGAGATGTTTCCCTGAACATTTCACACATCTAGGCTCTCGTTTGCAATATTGCTGCGTGTGATTTCATACACTGTGGTATCAAGCCAGCGGATTTTCTTAACGCTTCGATTCTAATTCTCTGTTAAGCACTGCATTAACATTGAAAAATGTCCCCCCTTTTCTTTACTATTAAAAGTCAGCAAAAACAATGGAAGCCCTCTTTTATTAAGTTTGATTCCTTGATCAGTTACGGTTTTTTCTTTTATTAGGATATTTACTGCATCCGCTATTTTTAAGCTCTTGTGTTTAAGATCTTCGATTACATCCTGCTTTGTACCAATTATTGGATAGTACGATATTCATTTACGCAAATAATGTTGATTGGTGGTGCTGCCTTTTTCTTAATTTTGGTCGGTTGGTTTCCCTGATCGCGTATATTTTGCTGATGTTGATTTAATACACGCTTTCCTTTTTTGCAGGTGTTTTCTTCCTGCTCTTTTTTAGGATCCAGTCAGTTTCTTCTCTTAATTCTTTTTCATCAGTGTGGAACTCTACAGCGTACAGTTCCTCTGGCATTATGGTTTGCAAAACATTTTTCTTACGGAGCTCTGAAGCATCATGCTCCTCAGGTTCCTTTGCTTGTAAAAAAAATTTCAGTTTCTGATTTTCTCTCATAAGACTTTTTACTTTATTAATTAACTCCGATGTAATTTTTTCAATCTTACACAGTTGTCTACGGAGTTCTTCATTTTTGATCTCAACACTTCTAGTTGAGGATGTTGGTAATCTTGACATTATGGAACTTCTTCCAAATGCGTTTTCAGAGTTCATTACCTCTGAGGTATTGTGATCATTGAATATCGACTACTGCGAGCCCGCTTGCTCACTCCTCGAAATGGGATTCTAAAATGATTTTTAGACGATGTTCTGTAATGTAGCCAAAAAGAAAGGAACTTTTCTATTTCGTAATCGATTATGATGCAATTCAACATTTATACTGACGAATAACCAATTAGGTAGAAACTTGGTCATTTCCTAATCGATTTTGATGAAGTTTAGCTTATTTGGCATTTCCATCGACGGGATACTAATATGGTTATTTGATGTATTTAATAACTTGTTCTATAAATCATTTTAGAATCCCATTTCCATCGTGCATGCTGAATCCCATCAAAATCGGGTAATAAATGGTCAAGTTCTTCCTAATTGGCCATATTCCAGAACTTTATCTAAAAATCATTTTAGAATACCATAAGAAATAGAAACCTAATAAAATATTTATAAGGAAAAAAAAAATCACAAATCTTCAGTCTCGGACACCTCACTTCAACGGACAACTTTTTTGGTCCCGACGATGTACGTTGCAGTGAAGTTTCTCTGTATGTCTTTATTTTATTATTTACCGTATTATAATAATACCGTTTCATGATAGTCAATAGCAGAAAATTACCTGCTAAAGTTATGTTTAATTTTGTTAGTAAACCTGTAAACCCTTTTTGCCTTGTCAATCGAGGTTCGTATCACTGGATTGTGAATAAAACTGATCACTTTTACTTTTTATTTTGCACTAAAACACTTTTTAAATCACTTTTTTAATTCCTTTTTAATCTTCACACCATCGCTTACCATATACTAATCATTTGCAACTATCACATTCCAAATTCTAATAATCCAATTCGACTTCGTTTGCATTTTTTTATACATAAACCAAACTTCCAGAAGGTTCATGACTTTTCCAGTAAGAATAGTGTAGAAACATTTAAAAACAGTTTTATCATGCAAAATTCCATTTTAGTACAGTAAAACATTGAGCTATTAATTTGGCTTATTTTATTACACTCCAGGTGTCACCGTCACAATACGAAAAAATTCATGTATTCACAAACTTTTCACACATCTTGAAATATTTTGTGAATTCGTCATGCTATTTTTACAAATTTTTTACAAGCAAGCTTTCCAGCTGATAATTTTTTGTTCGATTTTATCAAAGTTCTGTGTGTTATTTAGTGACTTAGGTGGCTACACGATTTTTGCTGTTGATCTGAAAATTGTATAAGTTTTGGTTTGAATAAATCAATATTATTACATGAAAATGAAAACGATGTCCATAAAGCGATGTCGATAATCGTTTATTAAGAGATTGATTTTTTTAAATTATGGCTTTGTGAAACCACGGTTGCGTTGGTGGTATGCCATACAAAGCTAAAGATTAACCTCGCTTTAATTTTGTTCAAATTGTGTATAAGACCTATTGTTAGATGTATGAATCATTGCAGTTGAAACACGATTTATTACAGATTTCAGGTTTTTGGCTCAAAATTTGAGACCTGTAGCACAGTTGATTGTCAATAAAATTGAATTTTCTATAAATTGTGTTTCTATTCAAATGCAAATTAGCACCCCAGTTACAAGGTTCCTAGAAATGTTAGGATCACTTCAACAATAAAATAAAAATATTTTTTGTTTGCAGGATTCTTTTAGGATTAACCCGAACTCTCGAATTCGCACGTTACCTATTTTTTTTAGGTTGGCACTCTAATATGTTTTATTTCAGGTTCTAAAGCCAATAGTCGACGAGAAAAACTGACTTACAGATTTTTTTTCCCTTTTCGTGTTTTTTTTTGCCTGGAAGTCAATTTTTCTCATGGGATACATGCTTTAAGCAGTAGGGGAATAGGGGCACATTGGTTAATTTTTTTTAATTGAATGAACCAATTGACAATCACATAGTAACTGCAGGGGAATCACAAATATATGTCAGTTTTGTGTGGTGTAACACCAGTGAGTACAGAAATCTTCCAGTTGTTTCATATACTGAATTTTTTTGGGTGTATAAATGCACCTCATGTATCAATGTGCCCCTACTCCTCCCATGGTTGCTTTAAATCGCCGCCTATTCACTTAAAATATTTCTTACGTAACATTGGAGTAAAATTGGATTAATAAGGTGGTTATATAAAAATCCAAACATTTATTCGGCTAACCTGTGAATAATAGAGACTTATCTTCGTATCACCGGTGTTACCATATGAATCAAAAATAAAGCTACTCACGACAATAGGCTCGGGACAATTAGCCGAAACATTTTCTGGAATCACTTTTCGTAAAATTGAATCATATTACAATCACAAGCTTTAACATAATGCATAATACCCCATTATAAAATAAATGGTGCAGCTTAAAATAACTACCTAATGGAATTAAAGCTTTGGGCCCGAAACTGAAAACTATAAACTGATGCTAATCTAAACGAAAATGTTATATCGGTCATAAACATGCAATAAAAATTAGAAAGTTCGAATCGGTAGTTTCCTAGTTGAGTATATTCCCGTCTAATTTCGCGTGTGGATATCTTGACGGGAACGACTATCTTAGCTAATTAGCTTTGTAATTTCAAAAACTCTTCAAAGTTTTAATAACTCTGGAATTTTATAGTTGGACATATTAGAATTTAGAAAATTTGAAAAGGTCTGCACTATTTAACAAAAAGTATGAATAAACCGTGGGCTCTGACCGTAGTATTATTTGGAAATGCGTCTGCAGCTTTTATTTAAAAAGAATTTTGGCTATGCACCTTAACGGCTTACCAAAGCAAAATAAAAAAACATAAAGCCAACGTCAAAATGGTATTTGTACAAGTTAACCTACTTTATGAACAAAAAAAAAAATTGGTGCTTGTAGGTATTGACAAAATAAATCGTCACTGCAGAACTGCTGCTAGATTTTAAAATTTTAATATAACCACAATATTTAGTGATCGATAAATGGAGCTAACTCACCAAATACGCTCTTGAACCGCACTTTAACTAATCATAATCCTTTACTTTATTTCTAGGGTAAATTTACATCAAAATCTGATGTCTGGTCATTCGCTGTTACACTATGGGAAATTTTGACATTCGCCCGAGAACAACCGTTCGAGAATATGACCGACGAACTAGTTATAGAAAATATTGGACACATTTACAAGGATGATAAGAAACATGTAAGAGCCTTTAACAGTTTTCAAATGAAAACTATCTTTTTATTAAAACTAAATCGTTTTTGTTTTTTTTTTTAGGTCCTGTTACCAATTCCAATGAATTGTCCACGCGAAATATACGATCTTATGTGCGAATGTTGGCAACGCAATGAATCAAGTCGACCAAACTTTAGAGAAGTTCATTTATTCTTACAACGAAAAAATTTAGGGTACAAACCATCCACATATTAATCTAAAATAAAAAATTAATTATAATAATATCTAAATAAATTAAAAACTCATTAGTAATAATGAAGTAAAAAATTATGTTAATTAATTATTAAATAAAATTAAAGAAAAATTATTATTAATTAAATTTAAAAAAAAAACAATACAATTGATACAGTGGAATTTTGTGATCATACTAAGAAAAAAACCTATATAAATATATATATATATATGTATATATATATATATATATATATATATATATATATATATATATATATATATATATATATTATATATATATATATATATATATATATATATATATATATATATATATATATATATATATATATATATATATATACAGAAACTCCTTTTATTTTTAAGATAAAAATTATTTAAATAAATAAACAAATAAAATAAACAATTACACCTTCTACTAAATTAAACAATGAGTAAAGTTTGTCCACATTTAATTTAATTTAACACAATACAAAAATTACCTTTTCCTCCTCTACGTCATCTCTCTTAAAACCAAAAAAAACCTAAACAAATTCTTTCCCCCATTTGGAGCGGAAATCTCTTGTAAATAAATAAATAACAAAAAAAAACTCATCGTTTGTTTGTAAAAATTAAATAAAAATAAATAAAAAATATTTTCTACTTTTTAATTTTCTATATAATCAATATATAAATAAATATACTGATTAAGTTATAAAAAAAAATTAAAAAAATTAAAAACCTAAAAAAAACAAATGAAATTCTAAAAAATATAAAAACTTATTTTTATAAACAATCAATTAAATAACAAAAGAAAAAAAACAAAAGTATTAACAAAAAAGCGTAGTAGATCATATTAAATAATTGAATTAAGCTTTTTTTATAATTTGTAGATTCGTTACATTATTTTTATTTATTTATTTCATTTTCTATAATACAGATAATATTATATAAAACAAATGAATAAATTCATATACATAATAATAAATGTATCAATTAAATAATAAAATCTCATTAATTTATATATTATAAAAATAATCATTCAGGTTCGACTGAATTTTTGTATAACCTTTGATTTAATTTTTTAGTTGTTAAGATACACTGCCAAAAAAAAAAAAAATAATAAAAAAATAAATCAATAAAAAATATAAAAAAAATAATAATAAATAAATAAAAACAATTATAAGACAATCGAGAAAGGCTTTTATTAAAATTTTAATTTAAAAATAAATTTTTTACTTAAATAATATTAAACAAAAAAAAAAAAAATAAAAAGCCTTATAATAAAAAGCCTTCTATTTTTTAATTATTATTTTTAATCTATAATTTTTATTTTAGTTATCTAAAATATATGAGATTTTATTATTTTGTTTCCAAATTTCCAATAAAATTTTCATTTTTTTGGTTTTCTTTTTATTATATATATATGTACCTATGTATATTTATTTGACCGGTTACAAAATTTTTATTTTTATAAAATAAAAATTTGAAAAAAAAATAAAAAAATAACAAATATATAAAATAAGAGCTGTACGAATGATTTTTTGACAATAACTGATAAGAAAAAAAAATATAAAAAATGTATAATCCGTTTTAATTTTTTTTTCTTTCACTCTGTATCTCGTGTGTGATTTCTAAACTTAACTAAAAATAAAAATCTATATAAAAAATAAAATAAATAAATAAGAAAAAAGATAATGTAAAAAAAATATTATTACCTATTTTTATTTATATTACCTATCTAAAAAAAATATAAGAAAAATCCATTAGAATTAATTACCAGGAATTTAATTAAATTTTAATTTATATATATTACCTTTTCCGTTTTTATTTTTAATTATATATTATAAATTATATTATGCAATTAAAACGTATCGTATACTGTTTTCATTTTACATAATTAATTAATTAATTGACTTTATACACATAATGTAGAATATTTTATTTATTGTTTTAGTTTGTTATTTTTAAAATACATCTAATTATTTTATTTTTTTTTTTTTTTTAATTATAATTATTATTTTGTAGTCAATAAAAAATTATTAAGTAATTTTTTTTTAAATTAATTTTTTATTTTTTATAATTTTTGAGGCGATCTCTCTAAGAAAAGGTAGAAAAACTTGGACTCAGTTGTTATGTGGGATATCTCTGAGATATTATGTTATTTTAAATTAAAATAACGTTTTTACTTGTAAGACATTGGTGGTGCGTCATTTTTATGGTCATTTTAATCCTTTTGTTTGTGTTAGAAATACATGAATCTTAATTCAAGGATTTTGAAATTTGTTATACATAATAAATCTGCCAATCTATTAAAGCGTTGATAATTTTAAAACCTTCAAAGAATTTTAGAAAAGTTTTAAGCAAAACTTTCTCGGTTCCTCCATTAGAAACAAAAACTTGCTACCAAAATATTAGAATGCGAGATTTAACATGGAAGTTCGACCCACCGTGGTGACAAAAAAACGATTATTTTGGACCAGACGAGGAAAGATTCCAAATATAATTCTTTTTCTTTTGTGACAGAGTATAATATAGCACTACAGAAATTTTCATCTGTGCTTAGAGATTCATAGTATTTTCAAATTTAGTTTTTTGGTATCAAAACCAATTTTACCCCTTTGAAAGATTTCAATTAAAATCTATATTATGTAATTTTCCATAGGAAATATGTAGAAATAGAATAGTGTCGCGATAGCTTTTATTAGAGACGTCTTCTATTTCAATCGAGTCATTTTAACGGATTTTAGGTTTTGGAGCAAAACTTGTGAGATACATACACTGAAAAATATAATGAAGTTACTTGTTGAAACGAAACTTGACCGACCGAGTTGTGAACTGAAACTTGACCGAAGAAACCTTTCAGTTGAAAGTTACAGTGTTTTCCATTTTATGACCCCGATGACGTTTAAATGTCAAATTGTATCAAAATAAAAACTAAACAAAACCAACACAGCTAGTAAAACATTCACTTCCTCATCTGATCACAAAATTTTTTTTTAAACTCATTCTGTGCTTTGTATGTACTTCAATTGATGATCTATTCTTCTAACTTCTAACCAAGAAATAAGCTTGTGAAATATCATTTCAGTCTATTCGAAGTTATATGTTATACCGAAAATTAAAACCGACACAACCAACCTTAAATTAACTGACTGACTCGGTCATCATTTCAGTCACAATTTCGGTTGGGTTACAGTTTACATGTTAGACTTTTCGTTAAGTTTCAGTCGATCATCATTTCAGTTCAGCATGTAACTTCAATAACAGTCATTCTCAACTTCTCACTTCAATGACAGTGCCATTGCATAATAATAAGGGACCGCAAAATCTTTTAATAGAGGCGGCAATCACTGGAAGCTTGGAATTGAAGCTTGAGAATGTTGCATTATTTGAAACATTCTTTAACTCATCAAAAAATCATAAAAACGTTCAAGCCTACGTTCAAATTGACATAATGCAATTACAAAAAAGTCTCATAAATCTAGAAAAAGTCAACTATAACTAACCACAAAAATTTCAGAAAACTCTAATTCTCTGTGAATCTGGAAAATCAAGGTTCTCAACGACTACAATATTTGAAAAGATTTTTAAAGAATAGTAAAGTTTCGAGTTTTTTGCAAGTACAGCTTCTCTCGATTCCCAAAACAATATCGGAACATTGTTAATAGATAATAAGAGTACAAACAATACTTAATTTTTCCATTTTCCTCCGGTACCTTCTAATACAAAACGATAGCCGCCGAAAATAGTCGTCTAATTGCATAGTTAGGCGCCAGCATACAAAAATCGAAAAGCAGGCGGAAGGCAAAAAATGATAGCCATATTTTTATGCGACCGGTAGCGTGACTACATTTAACTACTTTTATAATTTCCTGTGATTACGTATAATCGAAAAAAATCGTGTTTTTTATTTTATTTCACCAACAAAAAGGTTTAAAATTGAACTTTTAAAACAAAAATTGACATTTGCAATAATTGCATCCTCTTTAACGTGACGTTCTTTGATGCATTTTAATCCGCTAGAATGCACTGCTTTGGCTACACAACTAAATTTGTCACCGAATTGCAGTACAAACTGCATAGCAGCTGAATTATTGTCCACAGCCTAATAAATACAATAGCAGTATAAACAAATATTTAATATAAGGTAACCTTATTGTTATCATTTCATCTGGCTCGGCTGCGCTGCCCTGAAACGTCTCTATCTCTTTCAATCTCGATACCAGAAAATCCAGCAAAATAAAGCTTCAACAACTCGGCAGATGTTGATGTATGTAAGTTTAGACTCCTCTCTTAGACCAATTTTCTCGTACCGGTCTCGTCTTATTGAGCCCAAGATATTTTAGCCCAAGAGCTTTTAAATTATACCGATAATATCGTCGCCGATACCGAAAAGTTGTCGCCGGTAATTCAACAATAATGAAAATATCGGTATATGCTTTCCTTTTGAAACGTCTTCACTGATTTCGGTGACGCGAAAAAATTACAAAACTGTCATCTGCAAATCGATATGGCTATAACCTGTACTGTCATGTCGCATGCAAAAAAATTATATATTTAGCACTTATTGTATTTAAGATGGCAGCAAAACGGTTCAACATCCCATAATTATAGAAAAATATCTGTTAGAATGTATAAGAATTATCAGACCGATACAGAATTGGGTATCATGATATCCCCGATTTATCATCCGATATAAATACATCGGTATCGTCAAGTATCGTCAAATGGAAAAGCCTCACATACACGCATCTATGCATTTTGTGAACCGAATAACGCTCTAAGCATTGTTCATGGCATTACTTTTATAGAAACCGGACGAATTCCATCGAAATTCAAACCGGACCGGATTTCATGATGTAAAAAAGCCTCGAAAACTTTTTTTTTATAGTAAGGCGATTAACACATTTCTACGTTGTAGAACAACATTGTTTGACATAAAAATACGATAACAGAAATGCTACAAAACATTTTTCTATATTACACCATGAATCATATTGTTCATGATAGTTGTCAGAGAATGAAAGAGCAGCTAGTCTTTAGTTGTGTCGGGACAATTTCGGGAATTTCAATTAAAGCGTTGATATACTTGTAACTTCTTGTTGCGATTTTTGTAATCGGTTTGCCGCATATTCAATAATATTTCGTTGCTCTTATACTCCGAATTTAAGGATTTTGTCATCTTCATGATACAGTCGTATTTAACATTTTCTGCCATATTTATGAGCTGTTGCAATTTTTATTAGGCTTACTGCATCATTAAAACAATACAACACAGAAATATTGCATAATCGCTACACTATCGTAGAAATACATTGATCCATTTCTACGACGTATAAATGTGATAATGTAATACAGGCATGAAAATGATTTTTAATAATACTTTGAAAGGTCTATTTCGGATACCTCCTTCGTCAGTTCTTTTTAACAACTTACTATTATCACCAGTTGCTTTTATAATAATATGTACTCGTATAAGGGACAAAAAATTAACCAAAGAAAATAAAATACATAGAATAACGGGCCTAATTCTGGTACGATAAAATTCATGTTATGTTTTTTTATTTTCCCACCTCCTAAATGAATTTGTATTGAAAAAACAAACATAACATAACATAAAATTTTGGAAAGCAGAATCGGGCATATTAGTGAACTATTCAACGAGCATATAATGATAGCTGTTATTCACGAAGATGAAGTTTACCGACACGAGCCAATAGGCGAGTGTCATAAATCATCTGAGTGAATAATAGCAATTATATGCGAGTAGAATACGATACTTTGTCCACGACCGATAAAAAATATTGTATTTTATAATCAAATCCTTTAAATAATCCTAAAATAATTTCCGTCGACATTTTAACGTCTCAATTTAATTATAATGAAAATGGCAAAATACTGCTAGATAAAACTTCAAACATGAAATTTTTACTTGGTAGTAGTGAATAATGAACGAAGAGACTATGATTATAACTTATACCGAAGGCATCGATTAATCTGTTGGATTAGTGATTTCAAATCTCGAGAAATTCGATACAAGTAACTAAACGATTTTCAAAATAACGCCTAAGCAGGTCAATGACCTCTGAATAATTTTGTACAAACCTCAATCTCAACTAGAGTTTTGAATATTCTAATTTAAGATTAGTCATTTAAAAAAAATCAAGACATTTTTCTCAAACACTATTATGGAAAGTAGGAAACAACAATTTGGGTCATGAATTTTGTTTTCTAGATATCTACCATACCAATCTTCTGTTTCGAAACAATCATTTTTTGTATCAAGTTCATTTCCAAAAAAAAATTTGTTTTTTGACGTCTAATCCTAAATTATTAGTGAAAATTGAAGCCAGTAAAATGGACTACAATCACTAATGCCACCAAAAAGTCTTGCGCCTGTTCAATTAATACAAAATAAACCAATGAATATTTTATTAGCCTCAGAAGCTGCTGAAACTGTCCCGTTTTTATATGTACAATCATCTACAAATTTGTACATTACCAACTAAACGAGAAGAGCTGCAGTGAAGTTTGTGTTAAAATAATTAGAAACTTGTAATTGGGTATTTTGGTTTAAGTTTTTTGTGGGTGTTGGTTTAAATTTTAGGATATCGGATACGGTTAACAATACAAATATGTAAGCTGCACAACTCCCAAAATCTTTGAAAAAGCCTCAGTTAAGAATAACGGCCGCTTCAAAGAGCATAAAACTAGGACTAGCTAAAGCTTGTATATCTTGTTGAGAAAGGTTGAGGCTGTTTATACAAGGATACATTGATACAAGGATAAAATGGATACCTAGGAACACAAAACAAAAGTCAGACTCAAATTCATTCAAATCACCCTTAGAAACTAAACACCCACCAATTCATATGTCTGTGATACTAAGGCACAACCCGATATGTAGAAAAGATGATTTTTCGTTTAAATTAGCAACAAGTCGAAAGTTTAGTAAAGAATACTTTGCCAAAAGCATATGGCAGACTGTTTCTCTAAAATAACATCTACCGTATGCTTTTGGCAAAGGATTCTTTACTAAATCTTCGACATGTTGGCAATTTAAACGATTTTTTTTTTTTTTTTTTTTTTTTTTTATTTGAGATATCGAGTTGTGCCTTATTCCCACAGACATATTTTAACATATTGGGATCTGACTTAGCACCACAGATGTATACCAGTCACTCCATTTTTTGCTCAGAATTTGGCGTGCGGAGCCACTAAATAAGATTTTTAGACTTTGGGTATGTACTGTATTAAGAAATAAATTCAAAACAAAATTACTTTAATTTGACTAAAGTTTTAATTATAGATTATATTACAATTTTACCGAAAAATATATTTAATCAAAACCCATTAGTAGTGAGTGTTTCAATCTCTCGTCCAAACCGCTCCTTGCAGTCGTTAATTTTTACTTACAATTACGTTTTGAATGTCATTTTGAGATATGTGGTCTCTATTCCTCACCAAGAGCCCGTTTGACGTGGTTTGAGAGATAGGATCATAGAACCTAAAGACCTCGCTAATATATGCCTGACGTGTTTAATGTGATTGGCGTTTGCGATTTAGCTGACTATTAATGTCTATATTTCCTGAAAGGGGTTATACAAGCTGAATTTGGATGCAAGTTTCTAGCTATACATATATGTACATATGTATAATGTAGCTCAAAAGTTATTCACATTACAAAAACAAATATTTCTTTGGACAATGCGCTAAACGCATCCGAACTAAACACAAAAATTAAGAATTAGTCTGCTCCAAAATTTTCATATTTTTATTATTTAATTTACGCGATCAGATTGACAATACTGTATTGACCGCGTGAAAGTCGATGAAATGAATAATGTTGGCCAGTAATGAAGCGAATCGGGATTTTCATTTTTCGAGTCATCATTACTGGTGCTTGATTGGGTTATGGCCGTATAGAGTTCGCGTCATTACTCTGTCATTGTCCTAAGTCGTAAAAAACCGAAATTTTCCAAAATTATAGTGGCTTGTTAATCGACCTAGCTACTCATAACCACTCTACCTATTTTTCATAATTAGCTTGAAGCAGTTACATCAATATTCTTCCCTCGAGCATATTTGATATTAATTTACAACAATAAAGTCAAAATAAACTTTCTTATCTTACAAAATTAAACCACAATCGGTGTCAAATTATAAATAACCGATTTGTAGATTATGTTTTAAACCAGTTATAATTTTTTATATGTTCCAACCGACCATTAAGTCAAGACATATTATCTCGCTTATATGCAATTGATCTGGCTTAAATTTTCACGCATGCATCGAATTGATATTGCTTAGCAATTTTAAGTTTCTTCCAATTGCTCTAATCCAAAACTATGTCGACAACTCAAAATGTCCAACATAATCAAATTCTCAAAACTCAGGAATAAAGTTTAATTTTATTTTGTAGGTTTGTTTGAATAGGAATTATTGAGTTGTTATGCCATATTTCCGATTTAGGAGCAGGTACCTTTTCCGAGGCTTTTAAACTTACTCAAGGTTTATTTTTCGTTGAGTGTTTTGTAGTTAGAATTAGTCGAGATTATTTGAGTTTAATTTGATATTGAGTTATAGGTGAGATTCTAACAGAAGAAGCATCTATTTAACTTGGAGTTGAGTGCTTTTGCAGAATTATTGATGTACCGAGATTTTGGATATTTTCTGAGATTTTTGGAGATTTTTATGTGGTAAAGAGAGTTGCTTACCATGTTGCGGTCCCTAGTTCGATTCTCACCGCTGACCAAAAATTTAATTAATTAATAACAACTTACTTCGACAGACATAGTACGATTGTATGGAAAATCATTCGTTGGGATGGTTAGTCCAAAAACGTATACCAATGAATTTTAAGTACAGTTCGAAAGATGTAAATAGAGAAGCGCTTTGGGTCGACTTCGACCTCTAACCCATTGATTTATGTTCATTATTTCATATACAATTCGTTATTATTTGAGATTTTTGATATTATTCGAGATTTTCAGTATTATTTGAGTTTAGCTTAGGGTTGGATCTTACAAAGATGGGATTCTCGAAATTCAACTTTTTCGGATTTATGTAGATTTGCAGAGTTACCTAGCGTTGTTTGCAGCTTGACATCGATATTATTCGAAATTAAAGTCATTGCCATATTTTCGAGATTATTCGAGGTTTTGCGAAGTCTGCATGGTATTTTTCAGGTTAATGGAGGGTTTTAGTGATTTCTTGATTTTTATACACCCCAGCTCCCATAGTCGTGTCATGTGATGTGACTATAGTCGTATCATGTCACTTGAAAATTGCTATTCTTGAAGGCGAACCAAGTGGCACGACTGCAACTTGAGATATATTACGCAAATTAAACAAAAAACAATATTTTAAAATATATAAAATAAAATAATTGCGTCTTTCCATTTTGTGGTATTCGCCTGTCACTTGCAAAAATTAAGTGACATTTGTCGTATAAAGTGATTTTAGTCATAACAAACGACTGAGAGAATCACAAAATTGATGTGATGTGACTATAGTCATGAAAAATGACGCAATACGACTATGAGAATTGTAGTGTAAGACTATTCTAGGATTTTACATTTATACGAGTATTCTTCGAGACTTACAAGAGTTTTAGATTTATCTCTTCTTACAAGACTAATGATTTATCGAGAAATTTGTTTTGGGCATTCCAAGGTTTTCATTCAACGCTAAATACCGATACATTTAAGGTAAATCAGAGAATGATGCGTTACACAAAAACATTTTTATACAATAATTGGAATAATTTTGGGTTATGTAATCCAAATTCGCGCATTTAACTGCTTGGTTTCGAGGTTATTCGGTTCTTTCGAGATTTTCAAAAATATTAAATATGTTGTTAAACATTTTTAGAGATTGATGACGGCATTTGTGGATTCTCCGAGATTATTGCAAATTTTCCAGTTTCGAGTTAATATCGGAATGGAAGAATTACATAATGCTGACAGTCGATTGGTTTGGTTAAAAATCAGAATTTCTTTACGCATGCAATGCAAGCAAAGTATTCTTATCCAGCCGCCTTTGCGTATAAGTACTTGCGGTAGTCGATTTGAACGCCACTTATGTTAAGCTTTCTAGCAGTAATGAAGTAATTTAATGTTATTAAAAGTGGTCGTGTAAGATGGGAAAGCAATAAAGAAGTAACGATACAAGGACTGTTCTAAGTAAGATTACTAATGATGACGTTAATATTGTCCATAGTTTAAAAGGACTGTAATAAGGTTGTGAACCAATTATATTCGGGCTAAATAGAGTCAATTCGGTAAATGCATTTACGTTTCTCGAAAAGAGGGTAAATGAACAATTGATTGAAATACAACATAGATACTTAAAGGCGACTTTTACCGTAACCTTAAAACCATTTTTAAATTAGAGTCAACTTTTTTATTCTAAAATACCGAGGGTGTAATTAAAACCAGTTTAGATACTATTTGGCAGTTTTCATCTCTTGTATTGAACGAAATAAATATGTTAGCGTTTACATTAAATTTTTCTTTACAAAATTCTTAAGGTTTTTTATTTTATTGGGGCCAAAGTAGTACTTGGACATATTGTTTTACCTTGTAACGCACCATATTATGTACTGACTTCTATGTGGGTTAAAGTGTTATCGAAATCACCACAAAATCAATCATATACAGTTTGTTAAGTATTCTACACCACACAGAAACCTATCTGAAAATCACTTTCTTTGTATTAGATGGCGGAAGATTAATTCTTAGATAGACTGAATGGTTGAACTCCTAGAAACTACTTGCTTGAAAAACCTGCTTATCATCTGTAAGCTTCGTCTTGGATAGAAAGTTTAGATCAGATCAAAAATTTTCCAGAAAACTCACATAAAGCCAATTTTGATACATAGACTAATGCTGACATTATAAAGGCAACCGACTCTACTTATATCCACCAAACTCTACTACCCGTTTATCTCAAAATAAGTAAGTTCACTACATAGGTAATTTACATTTTCAAGCTATATAAATTCTGTGAGAAATGTCTTCACAAATTAAAATGATGAAGATTTAAAATCTTAGCGGGCGAAGCAATGTTTACATAATTGCATTTTGTATTCAACAACCAATTTAGAAGGGTATACCAGAACCAGAACCAGATTAAGAAGCTTCGTAAAATTAGCCCGTAGGTATTGGTCCTAATCATTGTCATGATCAATCTATATTTTCATTGTTATTGTCCAAATAATAATCGCAATCAATGGTTAGCTCAATGCAATTTTTGGAAAATTTAACTTGATTATCAAACGAAATGCATTTGTTTATTGGCTTATCGATTTGTCTGGTGGCTTAAGGTAAGGATGAGTGATATAACTACAAATTTCAGGCCTTCGCAACATTTTTTTTACCCTAAAAATGATTCTTGTATCAATGAACAAGGAAAGCTTAAAGTGGAATTTTCTCTCGCTTAATTAAAAGTATCTGATTTTGAGAGTAAATGATACGAAACATCTTGCGCAACTCAATGCTCTGACGATTTCTAAATATATCGATAAAGCATCGCAAATTTCGAATATAATTTGAAAAATATTAAGAATTTCGAAATAATCTCAAAAATGTTGAATTTTCAAAGTATTTTAAATATTCTTGAAAGTTCTCAAATATCGAATTATCCGTAAGCACGTAAAACTAAAGAAAATCCAATAAGTGCTAATCACTGCCATGTACAACGTATATAAACTGGACATTCTTGTATAATTTCGAATAACCTACGGGAAATCGGAGAAATATCAAAATTCTGGCATATTTTCACCAAATTAATTATTTTCACCAATCTTTAAAAATCTCAAATAATCCTATAAATGTCGAAAAACTTAAGAAATCTAGAATAAGCCGCACGGAACAATCTCGATTACACTAGAACAATTCGGAAAATCCCTATATTATGTGAATGTCGTCAATTGATCTCGAACAATTCTGTTTTTCCGCTTTCTTCAAAGCTCCCAAAATATGGTTGAAACTAAACAAATCAATTGAGCACCTATTTTTTGCACTATTATAGTTTTGTATTTTATTTTATTTTATTACTTTTACTTATATAATGTTTAAAAGAAATTTTTAATTCGTGTAAATATGGAATCATTTGTCAAGTAACTTAATGTTACTAATACTACTAAGCAAGTTGAGGCTAAGCTCAACAAATCGATATGCAATAAGAAGAGAACCCTCGGACCTTATCGGTTATTTTTTTTAAGTTTGAATAATCGTTTTCTTCGAATAGTCTCTAAAATTCTTGAATAACATCGAACTATCAAATACACCTTACTACAAAATCAAACATACTCGAATAATCTCGAATAACCTGACTGTTGCGTAACACCAAATCACCAAATAAGTCCCAAACATCGCGCATCTCATTTCGATGATAAACTCCTACAATCTCGAGAAATTTCAAAAAGTAATCAAAAGATGAGAATTTCCAAAATCAGGAGAACCCCACCAAACACAACCAAAAAAGAAGCCATCACTAGTTGCAAAATTAAGTTGGAATTTGCATTTTCCTTATATTTAAAATGTTTTTCAAAATAAATTTATAATACTGGTAATCAAAAATCCGCTAAATGACTATAAGTCGAACGAATGTTAATTGATTATAGAGACTGACTATGGTTCGGCTCAAGTGTGGGAAACAAGGATTTATTTTCAGTCGCGGTTATGTCTTTTTCTAATTTCTAACACCAACAGATTACTATAAGCTTCCTTTTTCAAATCAAATTTAACCTTTTCTAATCAAAATGCGATTTGTAAAAGGCTGAATTTGTTTGGCTATAGGCTCAATTTGATTTGTGAAAGGTTGAATTTTGATAAATGCAAAAAGGGTAAACTTGGAGTTACGCAAAAGGTATAATACAAATAAATTAACCCAGCAAACACAAAAATCGTTGTCGTTTTATGTCGAAAGGCATTTTTATTTCTATCTAGTCACAACCGAGAAGAAATGGTTCAGCCTTTCTTACGAAAATATTTAATAGCAACGGGAACGATTTCTTCTTTCCTAATAATTAGACCACCGCCTGATCTCAAAAATTTCCAAGAAATGTACCGTTGTGCAAATTTACACTTTAAGCTTAATCTGAGCTATCTAATTTTAAATTTCAACTAATAAAGGAAAACTCGTGGGTCCCAACAACTGTGGGCCACCCGCGGCTACGGTTGGTGCGGGTACCTAGTGCCGAAGGATTTGATAGAACTTCGACCTACAAGTAGAACCGATTACAGCATGGATGCTAAATTATGATTTCCAATTAATTTGATTCTGGCAGAAATATTAACAAACAGACTAATCATCGAAAAATATTAAGCGTTTTATTTAGTAAAACGAAATTTAGTAAACGTTATTTTATATTACTGTACTACTCTGGAAAAAAACATTTCCATTAATAATGGGCCCCAAAGTATAAAATTAAGTTCATACATATTTGAAGAATTCCTGTAAAAAAAAAAACAAATAACTGATACCTTCCCATAATTCTTGTATATTTTGAACGGATATATTCATCTGGGTATAAACTTTTCTTAGAAAACCTCTAGGAATTCAAAACAAATATAAACAAGAAAATCCGTAATAAATTTATATTAAAAAAAAAATAAAAATTTAAAAATTCAAACAAACGTAATTGATTGATTTATATTTCAATTGCAAAGAAAATACAAAATGTTTTCCTCCTAGGCGCACCGAATCCAATCAATCTTATTTCACTTTAAATTTAGCTTTATGCCCCTAAAAGCAATATTTTGCCTGTTTGATTTGACTATTGGTTAATTATACTGTATGAACCTACTAAACTTTCATGTCTCAATAGTGTTGAATATCATATTGATATTCGCTATAGTATGTCTACAAGCACGCGCGTGACACATAGAGAGACGTCTTTAATACAATTAGCGGGTAAACATTATTCAATTCGCAACCAAAATATTAAATTTTATTTGTTTTCTTTCTTTTTAGATTTTTTAACTGTTATTTTCTAATTTCATTATATAATAATTTTTAATTTTTATTTTCCCCCCCTTGTGCCTTTTTCAACCGCTATTTTGTGGTTTTTCGCTGAATAATAATTATATTCGTATATAAAATTATTAAAAAAAAACCTCTCTCAAAATACTAAAAAATAAAAATAAAAACTCAAAAAAAAAAAATTATATTAATTACTTTAATAACTAATATAGCATTAAAAATATTAATTAACGTTAAATAATTTTATATTTATAATTATAATCACAACCAATACTTTTTTTATGTTTTTTTAAATAAAACAACAACAAATAATAATTAAACTATTTATAATTAAAAACTATTATTTAAAATGTGTAAATATTTATCAAAATTTTAATTAGTTGATTATTAAATATATAAATTGTATTAAATTAGAGTGGATGCTGAATTGAAAAACAAAAATGGATGACCAAACCACGTTAGCAATATTTCACCTTAATAAATTCAGCATAAAATCATTACCGTGATTTTTTGATTTTAGTTTTGTTTCAATTAATAAATATTCCAAAAATTCATATCATAAATTTTTAATTAATTTTATTTTATAAATTATACATATATAAATTATATTATTAACGTATTACATTTAAATTAATTTAATAATTTTAGTTATACAATATAAAAAGCAAAAATGATTAATAAAATAATTAATAATTATTTAATTAAAAAAGTATTAATAGATGTAAATTTGGTAAACTATAAATAAATATTAATTGTAATCATATTATGTGAAAATAATAAACCCAATTCAATTACACAATTTATTTTAATTTATAATAAATAAAAAAAAATAATTTAATTTTAGTCTATTAAACAAGTGAATTGAGAAAAATATTTAATTAAATATGTATATATTCATACACAAAAAAAAACGAAAATAAAATCATAAATAATTTTTAAGACAAACTAATTGCGTAGATATAAAATTTTTTATGCGCTTACTGTTTTTATTATAATTTAATTTCAATTTTTATTATTATTATTTTTTAATTACGGGTAATTTAATTTCATTTATTTTATATTTATATACAACATACAAACATATTTAAATTTGATTTTTTATTGTACCGGGAAAATAAAATAAAATTCATTTATTAAATTTTCATTTGATGGCCAATAGCAAAAACAATGTACTCAACTCAAGGCTCCAACATAAATATAAATATGTATATTATTTAATATAAATAACAAAACAAACAAAAAAAAAAGAAATATTTAATTATATACATAAAACCATTACTGTACATACAAGTAATAAAACACACAAAACAAAATGGAATTAATTATTAAATAATTAAAAAAATAATAATAATAATAATAAATGGGGTTTGCTCTCTATGCGCTGAAGATAATGGACCAAGAAAATTATGTGGACAAAAAAAAAATCTAAACAAACGATAATTAATTTTAGAAAAAAAAAAAAATTATCTGTAGAAATGAAAAAAAAAATTAAATTAAATTAAACAAACAAAAAAAAAAATCACATTGTTAGCGTTGAAATGTACAACACGGATTAATATTAAAAAAAAATGAAAAAAAAAAAATTAAGAAGTAATTTAATAAATTAAAACAAAAAATGATGAAAATAAAAATATACAATTAAATATAGCTTCAAAAATTATTAATAAAAAAAAAATTCCGTTTGTTTTATTTAAATTTCCCGAAAATTACACCTCGGTAGAAAACACAATTCGAGTACGCTGAATCAAACGCCATCGGCCGTTTTGCAAAGTTAACTCTGGTTTTCGAGATATTCACGTGTAACGAGCATGTATTAGAATGTACACGGTTAATAAAATACAATAAGAATTTTGAGTGAAATATTAAAGTGTGAAGTTTATAACAAACAAATAACACAAAAGAGGATTAAGAGAACGGTTGGCAGTTATAGTTTAAAATGACGTAAATCATATGGTGTATACTACTTCTCAGCGGTGGGGAGAAATCCCAGATTAAAATTTTATTTTTACATCATATCAATTCTCCTCTTTTCAGTAGTTTATTGTTCAAACCAATAACATAAATATCACAGGGATTGTTGCAAAATCCCATTGATGGGGAATAATTGCCTTAAGTATCATGAATCAAATAATGTATACCACATTTCTCAACGGTGGGGTGGAATACCAAATTTTAATTTTTTTTTACGTCATAACGCTTTTGCTCATTTGTCTGCTATTCCTCCCCACCGTTGAGAAATGTGTTATAAACCATAACGATTCACGGACATTCCAGGCTATTATTCCCCACTAATGTCATCTTGTGACAATCCCTGTGATATTCATGTTATTGGTTTGAATAATAAATAAAACGAGCAGAATCGATATGACGTAACAAAAAAATTAAAATTTGATATTCCTCTCCACCGTTGAGAAATGTTGTATCCATCATTTGATTCACATAAGGCTATTATTATCCACCAGTGGCATTGTGTGACAATCCCTGTGATATTGATGCTAATGAGTGATTTTAATGAGTAAAAGCGATATGACGTAACAAAAAAATCAAATTTGGTTAGCCTCGTGCGACAATCCCTGTGATATTCATCAAAACGAGTAAAAGCGATATGTGGTAACAAAAACTGAAATTTGGTATTCCTTCCCGTCGTCGAGAAATGTGTGTTATACACTATTCGATTTACGCCACTTAAGGCTATTATTCTTCACCAGTGGCATCGTACGACAATCCCTACTCTTTATACTCGACACCTAAGGCTATTAATTTTCATCAATATGATCTTGCGGTAGTTGCTGCGTTGTTTATTGGTTAAAACAATACCCATTCCTTACAATAAAGAATATATAAAATAAATCCTCCTTTTCTCTCGTGTTGTAGAAGGAACTATCCTATTTAATATATAATATTTCATTTTTAGAATTTAAAATAACATGTACAGTAGAATCCGTTTATACCAAACTATGTATATAACGAACAAACGCTTATAATGATCATACATTTTTGTCCCTTGAATTTGCATGAACACTTTTTTTCTTATACACTACAAATAACGAACTACGTTTATAAACATATAGCGAACACTAAAAATGCCCGAAAGAGTTTAATATCGTACAAAACGCTACGGTTAAACCGAATGTCGATTCGGTTATACAACTTTTTTGATTGTTTCCCTTTACACATAAAACTACTACAGGTTTAAACATACAAATGCATTTGTATTATACCTTTAAACATTTTCCTTAGTTTTTACGGGATTCCCCATTACTTTCGGCAGTTGAAGTAAATTAACACAATAGGAATATATAGTACAGCGGCTGATAATAAAGAAAATTTTCTTAATTTTTGTGACATTTTAAAAAGATTGGTGGTAAATTTGTTGTTAAACATGTAAAAGTTTTGATTGACTGATTGATTGATTGATTGATTGTGAGTGTACGGCCAAGCATTATAGCAAGTCTCCCGGACTCCCGGGCACACACCGTACACCCGTTTACACACAACAAAACCGAAGGATAGGATAGGATTATTAGTTGGGACAGACTCGACCCGGTTACAGACACCAATGCGATCGATAGTTAGTAAATTAACGGCACAAAAGACAACACAATTTAACTACATTTTTAGATGATCATTTCTCTGGAATCCAGGGCCGGATACTCAGGTCTCGCTAAACCTAAATTAAAAATTATTAATGTTGTAAATTCCCCCTGTGCGCCATTCAATAATTTACCTGATAAAATATTTAAGAAAACCTAAAATTACTCAGCTAAAATTATAATTATAATTATAATTAAAGTAGAATTCGCTTATAGCAAACACTCAAGGGACATAATTTTGTTCACTATAGCCGGCTGTTCATTTTAATCAAATATTCGTTTACGTTTATAAACGTAGTTCTTTGTTTGTAGTGTATAAGAAAAAATAAGTGTTCGTGCAAATTCAAGGCACAAAACTTTATGACAAAACCATATGATCATTATAAGCATTTGTTCGTTATATACATGGTTTGGTATAAACGTATTCTACTGTATTATAAAAAACATCATTATAACAAAATAAAGATAAAATTAAATTAAATAAAGTTGAAATTAAACTTTTATGATTGATTATGAGTGTACGACCAAGCATAATATAGGATCTCCCGGACTCCCGGGCCCATGCCATACACCCGTTCACATATAACAAAACCGAAGGATTGGATAGGATTATTAGTTGGGACAGACTCGACCCGGTTACAGACACCAATGCGATTGATAGTTAGTAAATTATTAGTACAATATATAATAAATAGGTTAGCATAAGACAGCACAATCTAATTACATTATTAGATGCTAATTTATCTGGAATCCAGGGCCGGATACTCAGGACTCCCTAAATCCTAAATCTAAAACAGGGCTTAAAAAATTAATAAGAATTAATAAGAATAATTAATAAAAATTTAAAATAACAGCGCTTATTTCCTTATTAATGGTCCTTTTATATCCAATTAAAAATTATTACCTACTGCAACAAGAATTAACATAAACATTAAACCGTTTAAACATAAAATTGTACTTAAAACTAATCATCAATTTCCTACCGATCCAGAAAAGAAAATACACTCCCCGACAATGAAATACGTTCATTTTAAATTATCACTGTATTTGATAGTGCCTACTGTAAAAATATTTTGTCTGTGTAAAAACGGTACTTTAACAAAACATAATTATGTGTAGCATAATTATGTTATATTTGAAAGCGAAATTGGAAGGAAAACAGAAACAGACAAAAAATATTTACGTTCATAGAATACGTTCATTATTATTTTGTTGTTTTAACTATTGAAATTTACTTTTTTATTAAAAAGTTGTTCTACTATAATTTCAAGTAAGTATTTTAAAAACGTTTCTATTAACTGCAATAACAAACATTAATTCAATCTTAGGAAATGGGTCGTGGAAAAAAAGTTGAGCGTCATGAAGTTCAGACGGTATTGGCTTTACATAGAAATGGGCTTAGCAATAGAAAAATTGCTTCAGAAGTCAATCGAAGCTTAGATGTGATGAACAAAATTGTAAAAAAACCCAACTATGGAGTAAAATCTAATTATAAAGGTCGAAAATCCGCATTAACTGAACGAGAAAAACGTAAAATTACTCGAATTGCTAGAAATTCCAGCAAAACCGCGCGTCAGATAGCAGCTTCAGCCAATGTTACATCATCGGTACGAACCGTACAACGATTTTTAAAACAAAATACATTCCTGAAACGACAAAAAATGCAGCATAAACCTTCATTAAGTAAAAGCAACATTCAAGCCAGAATGGTATTTGCTGAGAAACACATGAGCTGGACAAATGAATGGAATAATGTTTTATTCTCTGATGAAAAACGGTTTTGCCTCGATGGCCCGGATTGTTATAATTATTATTTTCATGATATTAGAACTCCTGAACTAACACAAATAAGACGGCAACAAGGTGGGGGTGGTATCATGGTGTGGGGTATTATATCTTCATTCGGCAAATGGAAATTTGAATTTATTGCGGGATCGCTTACTAGTGAAAAATATAAAGAATTATTAAACAATAAGTTTTTACCATTTTATCGACAACTTCGACGAAAAAAATTGATTTTTCAACAGGATAATGCACCAGCGCATAGTTCCAGAAATGTACAAAATTGGTTTGAAGCAAACAAAATCAAAATTATGGAATGGCCAGCAAAGTCGCCGGATCTTAATATCATAGAAAATTGTTGGGCAGAATTATCGAGAACAGTTTATGGCCAAGGAAGGCAATATTTTTCATTGAACGAGTTACAAATAGCAATAGAACAAGCAAGTCTCCAACTTAACAAGAATTATATCAAAAAGTTGTATAAGTCATTACCAAAACGAATTTTGGAAATTATCAAAAATAAAGGCAAGAGTATTCATTACTAAAATATGCAAAAGTAGTTTGATTTGTTATTATTCTTAAATGAACGTATTTCATTGACGCACCACGAAACCCATTTTCTGTTGTTACACGAGATTACGAAAGAGAAGGACACCAATATATATCTCTAATCATTTAGCAATTCGAATATGTAAATAACCGTTGTAGAAATTTTTTCGATAATTGTTTGATTTCAGTAAAATCTAAAAAAAATTGGTGAACGTATTTCATTGTCGGGGAGTGTATATAATTATGAATTCAATTATTTTATAAAATTTATATAAAATGATTTAAATGATAATATTACAGCACCACAATACCTAGATTTATTAAAAATTAAATAATTCAATTAGGTACTATAAGTATATTAAGAATCAACAAATAAAATCAATATATAATTTCCCAGGCAACTCTGAAAACTAATTTCAATTAATAAACATCATAATAACAAATTTTATTACTTAAATGAATAATTATTATAACCGGATCTTCAGTATTCCCGAGCACACATCGTACACCAATTTATCCATCCCCATCCGAAGGATAAGAGTAAATTGTTAGTAATTATATAGTAAAAATAGTTAGCACAGGACAACACAATTTCTAAACTACAGCTTATTCACTACTTCTACTTCACTACTTCTTCACTATTCACTACATCCTGGAGGGTTGATTCAAACTAAAATTTAAATTTGAAATTCGGGATTAATTTTGATCCCTATAATAATGATTAATTCTAGAACTATGTTTATTCTGAAAATTGGATTATTTATTAGTAAATTAAAAAAAAGAAAACCCTTTAAGTATTTTAAAACTAAATGAATTAAAATATATTAATGGACAAAACAGAATATATTACACATTACAAAAATTAAAATTTTATTGATTGATTGATTGAGAGTGTACGGCCAAGCATTATAGCAAGTCTCCCGGCCTCCCGGGCACACACAGTACACCCATATACATATAACAAAACCGAAGGATAGGATAGGATTATTAGTTGGGCCAGAATCGACCCGGTTACAGACACCAATGTGATCGATAGTTAGTAAATTATTAGTACAATATATAATAAATAGATTAGCACAAGACAGCACAATCTAACTACATTATTAGATGATCATTTCTCTGGAATCCAGGACCGGATACCCAAGACTTCCTAAATTTAAATTAGGACTTCAAAAATTAATAATGTTGTAATTTCCACCTGTCCGCCTTTCATTAATTTACCTGATAAAATATTTAAGAAAAATTAAAATTACTAAGCTACTCGTAAGATTACAAAAACAGCGCTTAGTTTATTTTTCATGGTCCTTCTATATCTAATTACATAATTAATTATTACATATTGCAACAAGAATAAAAATAAATGTTAAAAACCATTTTAAACATAAAATTTTACTTAAAACTAATCAGAAATTTCCTACCGATCAAGAAAAAGAGAATAAATAATTAAAAATTCAATTATTTTAGAAAATTTCTAATAAATAAATTAAAAATTATAATGTTACAGCACCACAACAGCCTAAAATCATCAATAATTCAGTTAGGTACTTACTATAAGTATATCAAGAATCAACAAATAAAATCAATAAATAATTTCCCAGGCAACTCTGAAAACTAATTTTAATTAATAAATCACCATAATATCAAAGTCAAATCTAATTCTGAAATTCAGGATTAATTTAATCCCCATATTAAAGATTGATTCTGGAACTATGTTATATTCTGAAAATTGAATTATTTATTAGCAGATTAAGAAAGAGAAACCTTTAAAAATTTTTAAACTAAATTAATTAATATATATTAATGAGCAAAACACAATATATTACATACAAGTATTACAAAAATTAACATTTTATGAAATTGCCTATGTAAACTCTCCCACTTCTAAGTTAAAATTCTAAAAGAATGTTTAAAAATTTTAAATTGTTAAGTTATAATTTAAATTCACAGTACTTGTTCCATTAGTTACCATTCTCCTGTAAATAGTTAATTAATTATTTACCTACTGCAACTAGATTTAAAAATAAAAAGTTGAAAATATATATTTAACGATTCTATTAAATTTAAACTAATCGGCAATTTCCTACAAATCTAGAAAAAAGGAAATTAATAATGTTCAAATTAATTATTTATTTATAAAAGTATATAATATAATTTAAATGCCAAAACTCATTATTTTATAAATCTAAATTAGGGCATCAAAAAATTATTATTATTATTGATGTTTTAATTTACTAATCTAGTTGACATAATTAAAATAAAACAAAAAATCAAAAACTACGAAATTTATTATTTATTATAAAACTTTTACTCCGTTTATGGACATATTACTCTGCAAAATAAAGCATGCAAAGTAAGTAAAATAATAAATCCATGAAATAAAATTGAAACATTATTCTCCTACAAAACTAATCGGTGTACTATACAAGCAAAATTGACGTTTACGTGTGAAAAACTGCAACCTAAAACTTCAATCATATTCTATTAAGTTAATAATTAAGTTCAATACATTTAGCCTTTCGAAAATGTTTTCACATAATTCCACCTCGTTCACCATCTTTTAATCGAAATTTGGCATGCATAAATGAATACGTCATTATGTGATGCAAACCAAAATCACAACTCAACTCAAATCAACACTTCCAAGTTAGCATTTTATTTATATGGTTTAGTTAATTTATAGCCTTTTCACATTAATTAAATAAATTTAATCATTTAATGCATTTTATAATGCCCTGTAAAAAATAAAATAACTCATATCTAAAATAAATCCATCCTATATGAATTATATAAGGTGGATTCCAATTCGACTCAAAACTTATTTGATTATACAAAAATATAAAAATCCAAAACCAACATTAATGTACTACAAGCCTGATTGTCACCAATATTATAAATTTATTTTGCGCTTATACATGAAAGTATTGGTGATCGACAGATTATATAAATGAGTGAGAAAAACATACAAATTGTAGATAAAACAAAACAAACGAATTGTGGAGGGAAAATGGGTATGTTAATAATGAAAAAAACTAATTGGGATTGGTTATTTGAGAGTATTTTTATTCTATTTTTGCACCAACACTTTCAAGTATAAGGTATTAAATGTAATAGGGTATCTGCGTGCTTCATCACTGAATCAGGCTTGTAGTATTACATTAGTGTTGGTTTTGATACAGCTAATACCATTACAGCGCACATACAAAACAATCCTGGGTGGTCATTTTGTGGTGCTATATCACATTTGGTGATAAAACTGTGATAAACTGACATTTGTCGTAGCTTATTGCGGTCCCATCTTGGATGAATAACGTCACGTCGTATAATGATTTGAATGAAAATGACCAGAATATCTTCTGTCTCACTTTTACAAGTGGAAAAAATTGTTTATTTTGTTGTTTAAACTTTTTATGGAGTTTGGTTAAAAACACCTCTAATAAAAATTTCAAAAAATGAATGAAATTTACACTGACGCGAAATTTAAATGAATGATATTTATTAACAAAATGATCATTTATATATTTTTGAAATAAAATAAAAATTAAGTTAAATTTACAAGAAAAATGAAATACAAAAATCAACAATTATTTTCATTTTGTGTAGTAAATTATTTGTTAAAAATAACATTCTAGTTGCCTAGAATAACAAATTTCATCGGCACCTCATAATAGCAAAGGACAAAAAAAATTCTTAAACAAAAATCAACATAAACCATCTGACATAACCCTACAAAATGCAAATATTGACCAATGTTTAAACATCAAATTCTAATACACCAAAGGCTTTTCTAGTTATGTTATGTTAAAAATATATTAATTGATCTTTTTTCAATCGACAATTTTATTTTGCACTTGGTTTCATGATAATTTCATTCATTTTTTTAAAACTTTAATTTAGTTGTTTTTGATCAAACTCCAAATAGTTTGATGGAAAACAACTAAATTGGGGTTTTAAAAAAATGAATGAAAATTATCATGAAACCAAGTGCAAAATAAAATTGTTGATTGGCAAAGGACTAATTATTATATTTTTAACATTTTATTTAAATAATAGACACCTTTGCATTAAAGTATTACTTTATCACCACACAAATAGCACTTCGTATAAAATTTTCATATAATGTCACTTGAGGTTATGTGGAAACGTCAACTTATCACTGTTATTCATCATTTTCCCCTTAAAATTCATTTTGCAGGGATGTGTTTGTAGACTTTCTCCATTTTTTTATATCACACAAAAAAATTCTCCATTAGTGATATAAAGGTGTGATATAGCACCACAAAATGACCACTCTGATCTATATATCAAGTTATAGAAAAATATTGGGAACAACTATACCCACAAAAAAGTCTCTGTTTTTGTTGTAGTTCCTTAGCTAATACATAGTAAACACCAATAATAATAAATAGTACATTTCCCTAATAGGATCCGCGTAGAGAGCGAACGAGGCGGCCCGTACAAACATTTCGTTGGCTTTGTCATGTTCAATTTTCAAGAATGTATTTCTGTCTATTATACTTTGTACATAAGATAAAAACCAAGAACCAAAACCATATCGAAACCCACAAAAATGTTTATACGTATGTACATATGTATAAACACCTTTGTTTGGCTTGCAAGAACGCATTCAATTATGCGTAAATATAAAATCGAATATGAAATTAACTACGACGTATGTTAATTTACGTTAAAAACTATTTTGATACGATCCAATTATTAGGTTTTAGTAATAAAATCATGTGCAATCCAATCACACACACGTTAAAAACATGCACCCAATAGAAATCAATAATTTTCACTTCTTCATCCATAAATATAAAACATTGCCTGATAAAAGCATCCCGGTGGATTGCATTTTCCAAAATTGCACTTTAAATTATTTCACCTCCACTTTAATTATTATTTCACTAAAAACTGAATTAAATAGAATTAAAATTATAATGATAATTAAACTTTATATACTACATAAACTACATAAATAAAACACAATAAAAATTAAATTAAATTAAATTTTTGAAGAGGATAGAAAAAACACGTCTATCCACTTTCACGAACATTCGCTCCCCCGTTGTTAAAAATGTAAAAGTTTTGAAAATAAAAAAAAGGTATTTATTATAATTTTCAAATTAATAGTTTTTGTTATAATTAATTAACAAATTTTAGATTATGTATCGAAAACGATATTCTATATCGGTGGAAACAAAATTGAAAATTTTGAAAACGGTCGATAAAAAGCAATTCACCTACTAACAAATTGCAAGCAAATTTAATTGCGCGAAGAGTACTATCACTGAAATAGTAAAAAATTTCCCCGTTTTGTTCGCGATGGAAAATTTCCAACAGTAGAGGCTGCATTAATTATTTGGATAAAACAAATGCGAGTAACAAAAGTTCCTCTAAGTGGAATTCTTGTAAAAGAAAAGGCAGCGCAATTTGCAGAAAAATTGAATATTGAGTTTAAACAAAGCGATGGTTGGCTCGACCGCTTTAAGAAGCGAAATGACCTTGTATTCAAAAATATTGTGGAAGCAAATGCAGCCGTATTTCGGAAGTTGTTAAAGAATGGGTCAATGAAAAATTACCTCTGCTTCTGGATGGATATACATACAATAACAAAAGCGATGTATTCAACTTAAATGAAACGGGCCTTTTCTATAGGATACTCCCTAATAAAACCATACAGTTTAGAAATAATGATTGCGCTGGGGGGAAATTATGCAAGGAGCAAGCCGATGGTAGCGAAAAACTGCCCTTACTTGTTATAGGTAAAAACGCAAAACCACGTTGTTTCAAAAATATTAAAACTCTTCCTGTGATGTATAAAAACAACCGAAAATCGTGGATGACACATGTTGAATGGGAACAATTTTTAATTAAAATGGACAAAAAATTTCTAAACGAAGGGAGAAAGGTGCTTTTTGTGGCCGACAACTGCCCATCACATTTAATAATTCCTCGAATACGGGCAATTAAATTGGCATTCTTCCCACCAAATACCACAGCCGTAGCACAACCAATGGACCAAGGCGTTATAAAAATTGTAAAAGGGTACTACGGCGAATTTATTGTGAAAAATGCACTGCATTTCCTAAAAAGGGTTGGGATAAGGTCAAACCAGAAATAATTAACAACTGTTTTTGTAAGGCGGGATTTTTTCCGGGAATTTCGAGGCAACAACTTGATAATAGTAATAGTAATACCAATATCGAATTATTGTGGAACAATCAGCAATTAGAAAAATTTGTAGGGGATACCGCTGTACAGGAATATTTAAGTGTAGATGATAATATCGTGATATCCGAAGAAATCGATGATGACGATATATTAGACCAAGTTCGCAATGAAGTCACTCAGGAAGAAGAATCGTCGGACGTAGAAGAATAGCAACAGCCAAGTGGAAAATTCTTTAAAAATAATTAGGTTGGCTTTGAACATTGGTGATGGAACCGAAAAGGATTTACACCACCTACATTTGATTGAGATTACGTTTGATGTATTGTCGCAAAAAAATTTAAAACAATCTAAGCTAATCGATTTTTTTCAAAATAAATCATATGAAGTTGGTTAAAAATTGTATGCTGCCCCTTACTACATACTTATTTAATTTAGTTATGTAATTTATGTTTTAGTGATGAATTGTTAAGGCTTATATACAAGTATACTATAAGTTGTTTATAATTATTAAATGTTTTAATTTTATTTTTGAATAAACCGTTTTTGTTTTGTTTTTGGGTTAATCTTTCTTATAACGAACAAGATTCATTATAACCGAATATTTGATTAAAACGAACAGCCGGCTATAGTGAACAATAAATTATGTCCCTTGAGTGTTCGCTATAAGCGAATTCTTACTTAACTCAATGTAATTTTTCATTCATATGTTTTTGTTACAAACTTCACATATGACGTAATATTAGAAAGAAACAGTTACAATATTAAAACATAATAGCAAGTATCATCTCTTGCACTTGTACAGTGTATCAAAAAATTGTCTATACAGCACTCGGCTAAGGAAACATTGATAAAAAAAATAATTACAAATTAAACAAACAATTCAGTTTTTTTTTAAACTCAAATTACATTTAAGAACATGAAAATAATAATAATCATGACATAAATTAATTTATTTTCACGTTTGATATGATTTACTATTTAAACCGCCTAAAATGATATCAAATAATTGTCCGTACACACAAAGAAGTTGAGGTAATTGGATAAAAAAATTTGGTCTAATATTTTGGGTTGTAACCTGTTCATGCAATGACACTTTGCAACCTTCTTTTCATCGAGAAAGCCAACTGCCGAGTTATTTCTGGGCTAATTTTTGGCCCATTCCTCCACAATCACCCGTTTTAATTGTTCCTTACCGCTAACTTGGTGTTGACGGATCTTTCGCTCCAAATAATTGGATAAACTATCAATGGGGTTGAGATCTGGTAGCTGGGGAGGATGAGGAAGTGTTGACTTTATATTATACAATAACCATTCCTTGATTAGCTTTGACGAATGCTTCGGGTCGCTGTCATGTACGGAGCGGAAATCTTGTACATGCCTCATTTTCTTTGCAGTTATTAACCTAGTTGCAATTTTGCTACCACCGAGTAAACATTTAAATAATTTACTTATTACTTGTGTGAAAAGTTCAATCACCAGTTTAAATCTTTTTTTTTTTTATTTTTAAAAAAATATTGTGATGTGAAAAATAAGTGAAATCGTGATGTTCTTATCTCCGCCTCAAGTAAAAAAGGCGGGTCCAAATCAGCAGATAGCGATGTCTTCAAGCGATTTGGCACCGAACGTCACGACCTCAATTTTTAATAAAGTGCAGCATAGTCCAAAGCGACAACAACTTTTAAATGCTCAAAATATTACCTTACCAGGCAATTTAAATCAAAGTGAAATTATTAATTTAAATAACATTGGTGTGTTGAACCATAACGAAACTAAAAGTGCATCGTCGCCAAATATTGACGATAAAAATAACAATGACAGTGCATCGACATCAGATGACATTAAAATAAACAGTGGTGTATGTCAGTGTTTAGTGCAAACGGGAATAGACCGGTATATTACTGTCCGATCAAAACGAAGAAGAAGCCCTAGATCAGCGGCCAGTGCAAGCGCGAATAAATTCACTAAGCTAGCTCGCGTTGAATTAACGCATCGTAATAGGTATTCTTGCTTGGTTGTTGACGACCTGCCGGCCGAAAAACTCCAAAAACTGAGAAGCCGCCACCAATCTATTTGAGGGAAGAATCAAATAGAGAACTTGCTAAAACGATCGAGTTTATTACAGAAGGTACATTTTATATTTCCGGGAATAAAAGAGGAGGTATAAAAGAAACAAAAATTTTGACCAAGTTGGTAAACATTACTACACTTATCAAATTAAGAGCCAAAAAGGATTGGTTGTTATCTTAAAAGGAATAGAGAGTTACGTGGATGCAAACGAAATACAAGCTGCTCTCGCTGGAAAAGGTTTTCCAAAGGAGAAATGGGCCGGTACAGTGTGTTAAGTGCCAAGAATATGGGCACACTAGAGCATATTGCACTTTAAACGATGTTTGTGTTATATGTGGTGAACTCCATAATTCAAAGGTTTGTAATAAAGCAAAAAAGGAAGCATCAGTGAGAAAATGCAGCAACTGCGATGGAAATCACACAGCTAACTATAGAGGATGCCCAATTTATCTAGAATTGAAAAGGAGAATCAATCCAAACCACCGAGCAGAACAACGAATGCTTAGTCTTCATTCTTCAGCTAGAAAAGAAGCACAACCAGAAATTCTAAACACAAACGCAAAAAATGAAAAACAGTACGCAAATGTAAACGGCAGCGTGCACCAAGGGTTTCATACGCAAGTGTTCTTAAAGGTACCGCTCCTAAAGTTCAAGCAAGTGAAGAGGGAAACATCTCAACAGCTTTAAATAAATTGAATAGTATGATGCAAAGCTTCACGGCGATGATGGAGAGAACCATGGATTTAATGATGCAGAATATGAGCACGCTGATGCAGATAGTCGTAAAAAGCCAGAAATGACCATCATCAAAATAGCCATATGGAATGCAAACGGCCTAGCACAACATAAAGCCTAGGTACATGCATTTCTCACTGAGCACAATATTGACATAATGTTAATATCAGAAACACGCTTCACCAAAAATAGCTATTTCAAAATTAATGGGTACTCTATTTATGACACCATGCACCCAAATGGTAAAGCACATTGAGGCACTGCTGTATTGATTAAGCGAAGATTAAAACACTACGAATCTATGAAATATGAGAAAGAACATATACAATCAACGACCATTTGTCTGCAGGAGTGGTCTGGAAACTGCGTCATATCGGCAGTGTACTGCCCTCCAAAACACGCTATAAAAAAAACACCAGTTCTTGGATTATTTCAGCTAGCTGGGTAATAAATTTCTTGCGGGCGGTGATTACAACGCTAAACATGCTCATTTGGGTTCTAGACTAACATCGCCGAAAGGCAAACAACTTTATGATACTATAGAGGAACAGTCCCTGGATTATTTATCTGCCGGTAACCCAACTTACTGGCCTACGGGTAAAAAGAAAATTCCTGATCTAATTGACTTTTGTGTAACTAAGGGAATTGCACGTATATACGCTAAGGCCACCGATTGCTATGATCTGTCTTCTGATCACTCACCGGTAATAGTAACATTAGGTACCGATGTCCTAAGGAACGAAATACCGAACCGTCTTACAAACAAGAAAACTAATTGGGATCAATAAAGGAGGCTAGTCGAACAATAGTGTTTACTTAATATTCCTCTGATCACACCAACTGATATTGATGCGACGGCAGAAAATCTAAAACATGTCATGACATTATCCGCTGAAAGGGCTACACCGGCATAAGTAGTTCGGAAAAAGATAATAAACTGCCACATAATATACAGGAACTAATCCAGGAAAAGCGAAAAATTCGCCGTCAATGGCAGCAAACAAATTCACCGTTATTGAAATGGAAATTAAATCGAGCTATTAAGGCCCTAAGATTTGCTTTGAGGGAAGAAGAAAACCATCGCGTAAAGAACTATTTAAGTGATCTCTCGGCAACCGAGAGGACAGATTATTCTTTGTGGAAGGCAACAAAAAATTTAAAAAGACCAACAAATTCGAATCCACCGATTAGACTACCAACTGGAAATTGAGCGAGAAGTGGGGACAGTAGGGGTCTAGGGACAGTATTCGTCCCACACGAAGAAAATAATTATTTCGTGCTACCCCAGCCAACGGATGATGGTTTATTCTACAAACCTATAAAGTATAACTGGAAGAAAGTTAAGAATACAATTAAAACTTGCATAAACCCGAAAAGGGCACCAGGACATGATCTCATTACTGGAAAAATGATAAGGGAATTGCCAGATAAATGCATAAAACTAATAACATTTGTATTCAACGCGATCATGCGAACCAGTTATATTCCTAAAAAATGGAAGATATCTTTGATCACAATGATACATAAGCCAGGGAAAAATGAAACGCAAATCTCATCATATCGTCCAATAAGCATACTGCCCACAATCTCAAAGCTATTTGAAAAAATGTTATTAACGAAATTGAAACCAATATTAGAAGAACGGCGCGTTATTCCAGACCATCAATTTGGATTCCGAAACCAACATGGTACTATAGAGCAAATGCACAGAATTGTAAATGCAATCAAAATCACCTTCGAGGAAAAGAAATATTGTTCTGCTGCCTTTTTGGATATCGCACAAGCTTTTGATAAAGTTTGGCACTATGGACTAATTTACAAAATTAAAGAGCTTCTACCGAAGAAATTTCACTCAATTTTGGAAAACTATCTTCTTCAAAGGCAATACATGGTCAAACAAAACAGCGCTACTACTTGCTTAAATGATATTAATGGAGGTGTCCCGCAAGGCAGCGTTCTAGGACCAATATTATACTTTTTGTACACAGCTGATATACCTGTAACCAACAAAGTATTAATATCAACATTTGCCGATGACACGGCCATCCTGGTGTCTCACACTAATCCTGAAATTGCCTCAAAGGAATTACAGAATCATTTAAAGAAAGTCGCGGACTGGCTGAAGGCATGGCGAATAAAAGTGAATGAAAACAAATCAACTCATGTCACATTCACGCTGAACAAACGCACCTGTTCACCAGTAAAATTAAACGATAAAAATATTCCTCAACAAACGAAGGTAAAATACTTAGGTTTGCACCTGGATAGAAGATTAATGTGGAAAAATCATATTGAAACAAAGCGCAACCAAATAAAAATTACATTTTCCAAAATGTATTGGCTGATGGGAAGAAAATCTCAGTTGCCATTAGCCAATAAAGTTCTACTTTACAAAGCGATAATCAAACCCATATGGACATATGGTATTCAGTTATGGGGATCCACCAGCGCTTCAAACAGAGAACTCCTGCAACGAGCCCAAGCGAAAATACTTCGCAGTATTACCAATGCTCCTTGGTACATTCGAAATAGTAATATAAATGACGACCTTGGGATTAAAACCGTTAAAGAAACAATTAAAGAATTCAGTAAACTAGAAGCACATCCCAACGAATTGACCAGGGAGATACTAAAACAGCCGCGATTTAGGCGACTGAGAAGAACAGATCCACTCGGACTGATGAACCTGTGAACCTGTAAATTTACTAAATGATTATGTTATACTTATAAGTATAATCTAAATTAATTAAATTGTGAGCAATAACAATAAGTATTAACATTGGTTAAGACTTAAAATATGTAATAATTTTTAGCTTAAGATTTGATTACTTCTTGTGAGTTTCTTATGTATAAAGATTCAAGAATAAAACCATTGGCAACATTTAAAAAAAAACAAAAAAAGTTGTTAACATAATATTATCCTTCAAAATATTCAAATAATTAAACCGGTTCATTATGGTTTCAATGAAGGTCAAATGTGCTACACCCCTTCAGCACTAGAGTTAAGCAGATAATTTGTGGTAAGTATTATTGTAACTAATTTGAAAAAGGGGCCCTATCAGTAGCGGGTCAATTAACAGCCTCAGTAGAGGCGAGTGGAAGTGGGCTTTAGTGCACCGCCGCACTTCAGTTAATTACGTGCTACTGATCTAATTCTAACCTACTAACAAATCCCTCATATAGGGAAGTATATGTTGTCAATTTTTGTGACTAGTTTGTTTTTGTAATTATGCTTGGCTAAGGCTAAGAATTTGTCCATTCATGCTGAACAATTGATTCCGTTTTTGTTGGTCAATAGATGGGTCCAACCATAACTCTCACTATTTTCCTATTTGTGATCTCTATGATCACCTCTTTCTGCTCTCTACAAAATGCGGTATAACAAGGTCCATAAAACCTCCCATCAAAACTCACGATAAAACAAAAAAAAATACCTCTACCGGCTTGAAGCTGCAGGTAAATGCTGCGATGGGTCAAGGTTTATGGTCAATATCTATAATGAGTCGAGGTAACACTCGATTTCATTACACCATTTATGTCTATTATGCTAATTTTATGGATCTTTCGACGGACGAATGCTAGCTGCTCGACAGTATCGCAACCGATAAGGCCATCTGTCGGAATGGATGTGATTTGGTCCTGAATATTGAGCGCATCTAGATTCTAAATATTGATTTCGTTGTTGCTCCAAAATAGTCTCAAACCATGTGGGCAGAGCTCATTCGCACCTTCTTGAGTAAAGAAACGTGACTCGATAAGATGCTGTTCATGCTGATCAAGCTTCTAATTGGAGCCGATTTTTGTGGGCACCCGAGAGAATGCGGCATTTGATTACCGCATGACTTTATTTATTTCATAAAATTGGAGCCCCCGCTAATTAATGCGGTTCAAAAAGAAAATTGTATACTTTAATAATTCCAATTTTTTTCTAATTTTTGGTTTGCGTTCATAATTACAACAATAATTCTCAATAAAAATATTGTTTGATGTAGTAAATATAATTCACCAAAAACCAGTTATTGCGTAGTACACCAAAACATTATAAACATTATCAAAACCGGAGCATAATTATAGCATGACACGGAACGACTTGTTGGATATAGTGGAATGCGTTAAGTATTTCCACAAGTATCTTTATGGCCAAAAATTCTATTTACGGACGGATTATGGTTCTTTACGGTTACTGTTGCAATTCAAGAAGCCAGAGGAACAAGAAGCGTGTTAGATCGAACGTCTACCAGATCGAACATCAGCAGGCAAGCGCACACGGAAATGCCGACGCATCATCGACGTTAGGCTTACACAAGTACTGACGGACGTGGAGTGGACTGTCGAAATGATTAGGAAATAGCAATTATATGACACGGATTTGTCGGTTATCATTGAATGGAAGGAAAAGGAACACCGGCCCACTTGGAGTGGAATCGCGGACAAAACTCCCATTGTCAAGGCTCATTGGGCTCAATGGAATGGCCTCCGAATAGAGAATGGGTGTTTAAAACAAATGTGGGAAAGCACAGATGGCAAAGTGACGCAGTTGTTGCTGTGGCTGCCGGAGTTGCTGGTGAAGAGCCGGATGGCAGAAATCTTGAAAGAGTATCACGGAGGAGCAAGTGGGGGCCACCTAGGAATTAATAAAACACTAGCCAAGATACGTCAACGATTCTACTGGGCAGGATGTAGGCAGTCGGTGATAGAATGGTGCCAAAAATGTGATCGATGTGCGGTGGTGAAGGGACCCGAACATAAAAGTCGATGAATCAATATAACATCGGAGCACCATTCGAAATAATTGCAATTGACGTAGCGGGACCATTTCCCACCACCGATGTGCTAGTGGTAATGGATTGTTTGAGTAAATGGCCGGAGATGTACCCCATACCCAATCAAGAGACAAAACAACAATAGCTGATGCTGTGGTTAACAACTAGATTAGTAGATTTACAGTGCGGATGGAGATCCATACCGATCAAGGGAGGAATTTTGAATAGGTGGTATTTCAATAAATATACCAGATGATCGGTGTAAATAAAACTAGAACAACGCCTTTGTATACACAATCTGATGGTATGGTGGAATGACACCAGCTAAAACCATATTTGTAGATAATCTACGATTACCTGGAGATTTAAAGTTTGGGGCATCAGCAGCCTTAGGTGGACAGGATTTCGAAGACCGGATGAAACAGGAACTTAATGAGATTTATCAATTTGTAAGGGGGAAAATACGGATGTCAAGTGATTGGATGAAAGCTCGAAATGACAGACGATCAAATATCCATGGCTTCCAGGAAGAGCAATTGGTATGGCTTCACAACCCACAACAAAAAAAAGGGATTATAACCGAAGCTGCGACCAGCATGGGAAGGACCTTTCACTGTCATCACCAGGATGAATGACGTGGTTTATCGGATTTCAGAAAGGACATCGAGGTAAACCGAAGGTGCTCTACTCTTGCTGGAAAAGTCGTGAAATTTGTAGAAGTTTTAGTTTGAGTATATAAAAAGCGATCAAGATCGATTTGGATTTATTAGTATTCGATACACGATAGTATGAAGATTAAAAAGGAATTAAAAAATGATTTAAAAAGTGTTTTAGTTCGTGTACATCACACCAAAAACCCATTTTAGAAAACCCAAAATTTCTATATATAATTCGGACTATTGGGATTGTGCAATTTTGTGCCTGTAATTAGAAAATTTGTGCATAGCGTACTTTAGGAAATAGGATGGGATTTCTCACGTGATTATCACACCAGAAATCCCATATATTCCGTTTATATAATAAAACATATTTTTCGGAGTATGATGATTGTGCAAAATTGTGCATTACTAAACTGATCTTGAAAATAGTTTATATTGGCACAAACATGAAACTTGGCCAAAATACTAACCGCATTTGTTTTATTTCGAATGTTAATAAAAGGTGGGATTTCTGGAAATCGCCCATATAACCTATTCGAAAAACCACGTTTTTGATCAATTGTGGATGTTCTATGGCCGATTCTGGCCAATACTATTTTCAAGGTCAGTTTAGTAACGCACAATTTTGCACAATCATCATACACCGAAAAATATGTAATATATGTAATATATATAATATGTTTTATTATATAAACGGAATACATGCGATTTCTGGTGTGATAATCACGTGAGAAATCCCATCCTATTTCCTAAAGTACGCTATGCACAAATTTGCTAATTACAGGCACAAAATTACACAATCCCAATGGTCCGAATTATATATAGAAATCTTGGGTTCTCTAACATGGGATTTCTGGTGTTATGTATACTTTTAGTTCGACAATTTTGGTGTTAAATAAATAAATTCGACTGTGATAAAATTGAAGTGATTTATTTTATACACAATCCAGTGATTCGAATTTTGGTTTACAAGGCAAAAATGTAATAACATATTAATCCCCACAAAAAAAAAATTGAAACATAACCCCTATTTAGCATAAACGTCGAATTTCATTTAACATGTTTTGTAAACACGGTTTTCTCTCGAGACTAATCTACTGTGTTGCACGATATGATGCGACTACCTAGAGTGTATTCAGCTTGGTTTTCTATATTCGAACAAAACTACCAATTTTACATTGGTTTTTATGGGAAACAGAATAATGTTCACCTCTTATAGAAAGTTCATATTTCTGTCTTACAGCTATGAAATTCAGATGTAAGATGGCTATGGTAAAGTACACCGAAAATTGTGAATGTATATTCCTTGTGATAAAACATTTAACACCACACTTCATAACAGACGAAACAAAATTCAATTCTTTTACCACCTGTAGGTATAAAGTCTTATTGGTTGGGTTGGTTGATTTTGTTCCATACAGCTCGAAATCGATAACGACATATGAGAACAATTTTCACAGTAGCAACATTTTGTCTATATTCTAATAACAAATATTTAATTAATTATTGATTTATTTATGGTGTGGAAATGTTGTGATGAGAATTTCTGTATCAATAATTTCCATGCTAAAAGTTAATTAAATTTGTTATTTTGTTTTTGTCTTTTTTGTGTGAACATTAAAAAACAAAACTGTTTCTTTAACATCATTGCTATACCATCCGATTCCGATATATTATGTACATACATATAGTATAACGTGTTTGTGTCATTATTTTTATTGTTGCAATGTTACATGTTTATTGAAGGAGTAAAAAAAAATTAATTTTGATGAAATTTATGATCGAAAAATGATTATCCGTTTATGGTGCAAAGTACGATGAAATGTCTTCTGATAGACATGAATTTAATGAAACAAGACTGATTTTTACATCATTAAAATGATAATTAAAGTGGTTTGGGCGGCATCGGTTATTTCGAGACTTGGCCACATATTTTTTTTTTTAGTAAAATTTGGACTCGTAGAGAATGGTGCCGTGTAATAAAGTCAACCAATATTTGTAAATAGTCACTGACTTTATTTTTAATTTATAGCGAATCGTACAATTTTACTTATAAGTTTTAAATTAACGCCATGTAATAAAGTAATTTATTATATCCATAGTAAATAAAGCCAATTGACTTTACCAATTGGCTTTATTTACTAGGGATATAAAGTCAATTGGTTTTATTTATTTTTCAAGTGGAAATAAGAACAATTGACATTATTTCCAATTTAAAGTGAAACGTTCAGTATTTAGCGTAACGAGCACAGTTGTTGGCACCCATAAGGAAAACTTAATTTTCAATAGCTTTCAGATTTAGAGGTTTAAAAAAATTATAAAGTTGGAGTTTTGATGCTATCCTCGGAACATTGATATATTGATATCAGCATAACAAAGGCTTCTTAAAACTACAGTAATTGGCATGCTACCACTATAATTGTCACCCTAATCATACAACTACAGGTACATTGACGGAATCATTGGCTCCCTAGAAATATACTATTATTGGCAGAAGAATACAACAATTGGCCCATGGGGAAGCATAATTATTGGCACTATAAAAATTGGAAATTGATAAAATTTTCTCAAAACACAATTCATTTGTTAACTAGCTAGCTACATTTTATTAATTTTCTATCACAAATAATAAGGAACAATAAAAATTCATTTATAAATAAATTATCACCATTAGCTTTCTAATAAGGTATACAAAAATTCATTTAACAATAAAGACGAAGCTAATCAATTCAAAAATCTACTCTGTTTCTATTTCTTGAGATGTTTGCTCAATTTTCTAAGCACTTTTGTCAAGTAAAGATGGGAAGGTAAGTGCATTTCGACTGTTTTATGCATTTAATATGATATTCTCTTATACACTTGTTACATCTTATTCCACAGGTTTCGGAGTTCACATTGGCCGACATTTATTTTATACATGCATAGCACATTTCCCCAAGACAAAGACTATTTGTCCCAATTTCCTCATAAAATTGTTCGACTGGAAACAGTTTTCTTACATGACTACCACTAGTCAGACTGGATTATTTGTGAGCTTGTACAACTACGTTTTGTGGTGAATAATTTGCTATGACAATTAGAGCACCGGACGTTACAGTTTGGTGAACTGGATTCTTCTCGAATATTTGCCTCTAGTGGTTTTGGCGAATAACTTTCTAGAGGAGCTAGAGCACTAAATGTTATCGTGTGTACTGCTGCTACTACTCCTTTTGCGTAATTTGTTTTCTTTTGTTCATTTTCCTTGAATATTTTTTTTTTTAATTCGCTGCGCTTTCTTCTCTTCTTTAACCAACTCAATTTGTCTGTGTTCTTCCTTTCACTTCTCTTCTTGTTTAATCCACAACGTGTTGGTAATTACAAAGCTTCTCTTGCCTCTCTGAGCTTTGGATCCTTTTCTTAGCGGTGTCTCAGGCCAGTTCAATATATCCTCTATGGGCGTATACGACTGGTTTAAAGTTGGTTGGTGAAATGTTATACAAGGTATAGGAAGTTTAGCATCTTGAGCGATTTCTGATGTGCATGTGGAGTAGTCTTCGATTATTATTTTTTGTAAAGGCCAATCAAAAATGTCATTTATTGGCGTGTGAGATGAAGTAGCTGGAATCTGTATTAATTGGGAGGTATAACTAGAAGCACCTGTAAGAGCAAGCTTTTCTACAACAGTTTCTATTGTATCTAATTGTATTCTAGAACGATGATGGTCACTAATATTCTCATTTACTTGTTCACAGTAAATAAATTAATTAAGGGTTTCAATGTCTATGCACGTAGGGTCAGCAGACGAATTTTCAATATCTGTCTGCGAACTTTTGTTATTTACATTTTGTTCAACCTTTCTTTCGAATTTGTTAAACTTAAACAAGTTGTACAGTTTATGTAGATGTTTGAATTCCTCCGATTTGTCATTAATTTGAGTGGTATTGGCAATTTTTTCCAATACATCAACTTGCTGAGACCCTAAAATACTACAACATCTCTGAAAAGCGTCGTTTGGGTTTGAGTTATCATTGTTTTGAAGTTGTATTTCTGAAGATCGACCTAAGCATTTAAATGTGTTTATGGGGTATTTGTTCCATGGAAATAAAACACAGGGGGGTTACCGGGTAATCCGATTCGTATTTCATAAATATCCGAAAGTTAAATCCGATTCGAATATTGTTTTGTACTGCGTAACACTTTCGGATTTCATTTTAGTATTGCCTTAAGCGAAACGCGATTTTTAATTGCTTTTTACTTCATTCTATTATTATTCTAGCTGTCAAATGACAATAATAATTACAATAAAAAATCGATATACAATAGAAAATCAATTCTATCAATTCAAATACATAAGAGTTTTGAAAATACAAAGTTACAAAAAACAAATTAATTAAAAATGGATAGTGTAGCAATTTGGTTTAGTAGTGATGATGATAGTGATACGAGTATTTAAAACCATAACCCCTCTGTACAAAGGCGAATTCTTCGGGATAATTCTAATATTTTTGAGTTATCAAATAAAATGTAAGATTGATGAACAATATGACATGCACACGTACAGTGAAAATTTAATCATTTTTTTTATATTTTTAGGTTCAAAAAACATTTCAGACTTTCAAAAGAGGCATTTTCATACGTACTTAATGAAATTAAGGACGACTTAAAACCTCGTAGAAGATTGACCGCTGTTCCAAACGTTATTAAATTGGCAGCTACCCTACGATTTTTGGCAGAAGGTGGATACCAACATGGTACTGGAGAAGAAGTACGAATATCTGTCGCTCAACAAACTATTTCAGACATCATAAGCGAAGTTTGCAGTGCAATTGAAAATAAGATTTGTCCAAATGCCATTAGTTTCATGTCGCAATTAGAAAAACGGGAAGAGAAACAATTTTTTTTTAATAAATTCGGTTTTCCTGGAGTAATAGGCGCAATTGATGGCACTCATATACAAATTATCAGACCGCATAAAGACGAACATTTATATTTCAATAGAAAACAAAAACACAGCGTAAATGCAATGGTGGTAAGAAATAATGAATAAATTTCTTAGAAGTAATTTGTGTCTAACCCATATCTTATTTGTAAACTTTCAAATTTGTGACCACAATATGAGAATAAGATCTGCTGATGCAAGGTTTGGTGGATCATCGCATGATTCTCATGTTTGGAGTTTAAGTGCAGAACGTTAGCTTTTAGAAAACACTTATAGGAATGGAGACAAATCATCTTGGTTGTTAGGTAAATTTTCATAATTAGCAATATTTTAACAAAACATACTATTATGACAAGTACTTTTAATTTAACCTAGGAGATTTAGGCTATCCCCTTGAGCCGTGGTTACTCACTCCTTACCGTGTGGCGTTAGAAGGCACTCCTGAAGCAAAATTCAACATTGTATTCTCAAAATTACGAAACATAATTGAACGAGTTTTTGGAATTTTAAAAGGACGTTTCCGCTGTTTATTGTCAGCAAGAGAACTCCACTACTCACCTCAAAAAGCCATACAAATATTTAATGTTTGTTGTGCTTTGCATAACATCTGCTTAGACTTTAAAATTCCATTTGAAATTAACGAAGAGCTTCATGAAGATTATGAAAATATAGGTGTAGTTGATCAACTGGAAAATGCATCTCTTTTGACGATTGGAAAAAAGATTCGAGATAATATTAAAGAATTACTAGTTTAAGTTTTTAGAGTGTTTTTATTAAAAATAATTAATTATAAAAACTCAATTTCAATTTCAGCCTTTCATATAATTTCATTTAAAATAAAAATTAAAGAAATTCATAAAAATTAAACAAAAATAATTCATTTGCTTTATCACGAGCTTTATCACGATACATAATTAAAAAACAGTCCATTTTCTTTGTGATCGGTAGATTACCGGGTATTATTCGAATTTTCTAAAATTTCTAGTTTAAGCTTCTTTACCTCAAGGTTTGTCGCATGTCGTTTAGTTTTCTCGAGTTCGTATTTGGCTTTATTATTCATTTTGATTTTAAGCAAATCTGTTTGCTTTTCTTGTTCCCTTGCAATTCTTTTCAAAGATTTATTCATTTCTACTATATTTATGTTTATTTCACTGAGCATTTTTCCATTCTTCTCGTGGAAAACTTTTTGACTCGCAATTTGCTCCTCTAGTAACCGGTGTTTTGTATTGGATGATTGACGCGAAGAATATCGAGAAGTTGTAGGTCGCGGCGTTGGTGGAATGTCAATTGATTCCGCTGTATCCTCTTCATAATTTAAATCTACAGTGTTTGTGTAAGTTGTACTGAGCAATATTGGATTGGTAACAACTTCTTCGATTTCAACAACACCAAAATGCTTTGTATTTATGGTACCGGTTACCGATTTTCGCAGTTGAAGTACTTCAATAATTTTTTCCTCCAAAGGGGTGAAAACAATTTTCGCCGGTTTACCACCACCAGTCCCTCCAATACTTTGCTGCTCCTTTCGTAATTTCGCTTTAATATGGGTTTTGAAATCTGCCCAAACCTACACCAAAAAATTTTGTAAACTAATTTTGTAAATAATTTATATTTTAAATAGTTCTTACCTTTTTCCAAGCATGGACGTCCTTAACAGGAGGCCCTTCTGCATTTAATTTCTCTACCAACCGCTCCCATAAATTATTGCTTTTTTGACGCGCATCGGCAGTTTTAATGTACCCCTGTGCCAATTGGGGATGCTCTACCATAAAATCAACTATTGATTCGAATTGATTTGGTGTTGTTTGTTTGTTCCTTAAAAAAATAATAATTAACTAATGTTAATTTAAAATAATTTAATGTACACAATTATGTCTATTGTTACAAATAAATTAGTTGAATGTGTATGTTAATTAATTTTATTATATTTTATAATTTATTAAGTACTTACTAGTTATTTATTATTATTTATTAGTTACTTACATTTTCAAGATTTTATGTATATAAATAAATCATCCGCAAGCAAAATGGTTGTCGAATGATATTTTTTGTTTTTCACCGAAATTTCAATTCATATTCGCATTAGACGGTACCGCAAACGAACATGAAGTTAGTTGTGATTTAATTTTTTTAAATTCGGAATGATCGAATCCGAAAATAAATCCGAAATTAGAATAACGCGGTACTAAATTTCCGAATACGAATGAAATATTAGTAAAAACGGATTACCCGGTAACCCCCCAGGCTTTGAATCCGTTTTGTAATGCAGCAGAAGAAACCGAGCTTTGCACAACTTCCTTTAACAATGGACCAAATAACTCCCGGGTTAGTTGTTTGTTGGGGTTCTGATGCCTCCATTCTAGAACTGCAGTATTCCAAGCTACTTTAAGAGGTTTGGAAGCAGCTACATCCGCCGGCTGTAGTATTCTAGTTGAGTTGGGATATAATGCAATTAGAATAATTCCCAATTGCACACATAGCTGGCTCACTTGCAAAGTAAGATGAGTGCTGTGTCCATCGACAAAATAAATTATTGGAAATTTAATGTTTCTTTTAACCTTCGCATGGGCAGCAATTTTTTTTACGCCTGTAAAGATAATTTTTCTGTGTCTGTTTTGTATGGAAAATTTTTAAGATTTTTTTTGTTTTTCTATATAAAATGCATTTTTCAAAAACAAAACAAAGAACTATTCACTGACTAGGAAGAATTACCAGATGAAGGAAAAACGTTGTAGTTATTCAAAAAGAAAAATTTAAATCTTTACATTTGTAAATCCTGCCCATGCGAAGGTTAAAAGATCCGGGAAAAATACTTTTGAAATATACTCATAAAAAGTTTGCTTCGTCATCCATCCATTTTCGCTAATTCCAAATCCCCAGGTATCTGGAACCATGCTTCTAATTTCATCGCGCATTCTTTTGTAAGGATAGATGATCATGGGTGGAGTCATCGCACCCGATGCAGAGAATGAAAACATTACCGTTAAATTGGATTTAGCTATACCTCTGTCAACTTCATAAATGTTATTTGAACGTTTTGTTGCTAAAACGTTTTTTGTTTTAGGACACAGCAAAAAATTCGTTTCGTCTCCATTAAAAACTCTACTTAGATCACTCAAAATTGAAAACTAATCATGTCCCAATAGGTAATTTTCATTCGAGTCGAACCATCCAAATATATCAGTGACTGCTACATTAGCACTAGCAGATGAGACTAAATCCGAAGCTCCAAATGTTAAAGGGGGATGCCGCTTTAAAAACGATTTACACCAGCCTCTTCCTGGCAGACTTTCTTTACCAAATCGACGATCTCTATTATTTTCTTCTACGAAATCTTTTACAGCATGTAGCATATCTTCCTTTCGCTTTGGGAATCCCTTTCGTTGGGAGACCTTGATCCAATCTACGATAGCTATCTCCTCTGATTCGTTTAAAACCGTCGACGGGACTGAGCGGACTTTTGTAAATTTTGAGCCTAAACGAAATTGGATTGTTGACCGAGGAATCCCATACATTTTCGTTGCCGATTTTTTGGAAATTTTGCCGTTTTTAACTTCATCGAGAACTTTTTGTGGTTGGCCCTCATCGTATGTATTTTTTTTCGTGGCATTTGCAAAATTAATGAAAATTAACAGCTGTATTTTATTATTGGCACCCAAAATACGTACAATTATTGACAGGTGCCAATTATTGTATAACCTCATATTCAACTATTGGCATCCCATGCCAATAATTAGAATTTTAGTTTTTGTGGTACCAATTATGGGCACCCGCTTCATTTAAGTTTGCACAAATTTTATTTCAAATATTTATTCTAAAAACACTAATTTAATGCTAAATCTTTAGCACGATCAATAATCAAGTTAATACACATAATTTAAATAATAAAAACAGCACTTACAAAACCAACACTCCTTATCAAAATCAACTATATTTTATAAAATAAAAAAATCCTTCAGAAAACGTTCTTACAAATTGAGAGTTCTAACACGACTGATTTTTAATAAATGAACAACAACTACGAAAACGAATAGATAAATGTTCACAAAATAAACACATAGCTATATGGTAGAAATAACGTTATTAAATAGAGGGATGCCAATAGTTGAGTCAAAATATGTGGGTGCCAATAGTTGTAGTTGTTACGCTATGCAAGTTTCAAATTAATTGCTACCTTTAATTTAGTTTTAAAATTAGAATGGAAATATTTAAATAATTTTGGTTGAGCTCTGTACTATTTTAATTTTTAATTACTTGAGCATTCGGACTCACCTCAAGTCCATTTTCAAAAGCGCTTTAAAATTGCTCAATCCAATAATGGAATATACTTAATAATAATTATAATTTTGATGGAATATATAGAAAATTTAGCGCTAAATTCTTTGGGTTACAACCGTTATTCTACTATCGTTATGTAGATGATGTTATAAAGGATGCCCCAATTGACAATGTCGATGTTTTCAATTCTAAAGTGTATTCCGTGTATAGTCAGGCTACTCGTATACGATAATGCGACACTGGAATGTTTTTCCAGATTTTCTCAATATTTTGAAAAAGTTCGCCTGAGCTCCTGGAACTTTTCTTTTGTATTCCTTGCTTAATTTCTGCATACAAATTTTGTCAATTGGGTTAAGGCCAGAGCTTTGCGGTGGAAAGTGCAAGACATCTGTTTTTGATCCGTAACTTTGCAACTTCCGCAACATCTTTGCGTTGTGTTTAGTAACGAAAGATAAATTGTTGGCTTCTTGAAGAAAATAACCTAAAATAAATTATAAAGTTATAGTCAATAATTATTAATGAATTATGTAGATTTGTTTAAATATCATACGCATATGCTGTACGTGGATCTGCCCCTAAAACCAAAAAATAAAATCCAAAAGGTACAAAATTCGAATTATTTTGAGAATCCAAAAGCGAGAAACCAAATAGGACGAAATCAAATATGAAAAATCCAAATGTGACAAAATCCAAATATCGAAAAGCCAACTGGGATGAATTTCAAAATTATTTATTATTATTTTTTTAAGAAATTATTTTATTTCAAAAAACCTACAAATCTATGTATATTTGGATCTCAGTAGGTTTTTTGAAAAAAAAACAACAATTTCTTAAAAATGCGAATAATCGTCTCTGTCTGATTACTGTACTTACATTTACGCACGTGATTATCTAAATATATTGTTATTTCAAATAAAAGCAATTGTTTTTCTTGTACTATAAATCTTTTGTTTTGTTGCACATTTCGTGTTATAAAATTAGTCGATAAACGTTTATGTACATTCAAATGAAATATCTAAGTGAATATTCAATTTTATAAAATGAGTGCGGTTTCATTAGTTAAATCGAATAAAGGGAACGATAAACTATTTATCGACGGGTAGGATTTCTACTTCGATAAGAAATCAAACAATATACTTAGATGTAGTTGCTCACAACGTAAATCGAAGGGCTGCAAATGTCGTGTAGACACCATTATCAGAGAAGGGCAACACACAATTCAAAGAAATGCCATTCAGCATTCTCATGATCCGCAAGCGCATGAAAAAACGATGTACAAAATCAATGCCAGAATTAAAAACATAGCGAAAAATTCAACGCAATGTCCATCAAAAATTATAATAAATTCTGTTGTTGAAACTGATGCTAATTACCGAAATTACCGACGATACCTACCATCAAATGAGGCACTAAGAAAGAAAATAATTCGTTGTCGAGCTCGAGAAAGCTTCGTAAAAGAACCAACCAATTTAAACGAAATCGACATACCGGACAGTTTTAGGTTTTTAGAAGCTGAACTTTTCGTACTTAGTGATAAACAATTTGACGGGGAACGTTTAATTATGTTGGGCACCAAGAAATCAATCAAATTGCTAGGTGAATGTAAATGTTGAATAATGGATAGCATTCACGGCTCCATTGAAGGTCAAAGTATACCACTTGGGTTTTGCTTGATGAGCAGCAAATCTAAAGTGGCGTATGAGGAATTATTTTACGAACTTTGTCGGTTGGCATGTGAAAGTGGCATTTCGTTAAACCCGGATCGAATCATATCAGATTTCGAAATAGCAATTTCTTCGGCAGCGAAATCAGTTTTTCCTTCGGCTGAATACAAGTGGTGTATTTTTCACGTTGGTCAGATATTATGGCGCCAAGTTCAAAAACGAGGTTTAGCAAAAAAATATGGAAACGTCAAAGATTTTAATTTACAAGTTCGCATGCTCAAAAGTCTGGCATTTTTACCATCGACAGAAGTAAATCTCTACTACAATAATTTAAAAACTCGTATTCAAGATCCCGATTGGCAGAAATTGGCGGTGTGGTTCAAAAAAAAATTATATAGCTGGCGTAAAAAAAAACAGGATCGAGATATTCACCAGAATTTTGGTGTGTAGAGGACAAAGTATCACAAAACTTTCCTCAAACCGAAAATTCGGTAGAAGATTGGCATAATCGGCTAAAAATTTTAATTGGGAGAAAAAATTGTGGATTATTTGAAATTATAAACACCTGCGGAATGAAATGCTAGTGTTTTCCAATAATGTCGAGAAAATAAAATCCGGTGAAACTCCAGCTCCGAGAAAAAAAATTACCATGCAAAAAATGAAACGCATTAAAAAAATTATTAACCTTCGCATGGGCAGCAATTTTTTTTTACGCCTGTAAAGATAATTTTTCTGTGTCTGTTTTGTATGAAAAATTTTTAAGATTTTTTTTTGTTTTTCTATATAAAATGCATTTTTCAAAAACAAAACAAAAAAATATTCACTGACTAGGAAGAATTACCAGATGAAGTAAAAATGTCGTAGTTATTCAAAAAGAAAAATTGAAATCTTTACATTTGTAAATCCTGCCCATGCGAAGGTTAAACAGAGGAAAAATATGGACTTGAAGGAATATTTAAAATTAATTGCCTATAACAAAGAAGGACTTGAAGGAATATTTAAAATTAATTGCTTATCATTATGTTAACATTATATTTCTTTCATTGCTTGTTTTTAATTATATTGTATATTTAATGTAAATCTGAAATCCTTTATTTGCTGGAATATAAATATTATGTATATTGTTTTATTGTTTGCTAATTTAATTATATTATGTATATAATACATACAACAAGGCAGCAAAACAATAGAAACTTTGTAGCAATATTTGAAAAACGAAACTTTTGAAACTGTATCTTTGTTTTTCCGGGAATTAAATATTTTTTATGGAGTTTTTATTTCAAATTCAACCAAATTAATAACTAACAAATAATGTTAAGGCAAAATTTCATCCAAAAACTATAAATTTATTAGTTTGCAGACATCAAATATAAATGAACAAAAAATATAATTACTAAACATAAATAAAAAAATGAATTCAATAAACTACAACATATAAAAATTAGTAACCAATGGCATAACCATTATTTTTAATTACTTCCCGACATCTTTTTGGCATGGATTCGATGAGCTTCCTAATTTTTTCAGCTGATATTTCAGTCCAAGCTGTTTGAAGCTCGCTATGGAGTTGATCATTGGTTTTAAATTGTCCGTGTAATCGGACTTGATCGTCGACCTGCTTCCACAAATTTTCAATAGGATTTAGATCCGGACTTTGCGCAGGCCAGGTCATAACTTTAATTTTTTCTGCGGTTATCCAAGATTGAACATACTTGGAAGTATGTTTTGGATCGTTGTCCTGCTGAAACAACCATTTTAATGGCATATTTTCTTCTGCATATGGCAACATTTCCTGCTCTAGTATATCTCGATATATAAACTGATCCATTATGCCGTTAATTCTATGTAGTGGTCCCAACCCAGCAAATCCCGAAAAACATCCCCAAACCATCAAACCCTTCCCTCCACCATGTTTAACAGTTCCTACCGTATATCGCGGGTTGAAACGTTTTCCAACTGGTCTACGTACCGTCTTAGCTCCGTCTGATCCTTTTAAATTAAATTTGCTTTCGTCAGACCACAAAACCCGGTTCCATTGTTGAATGGTCCAGTCTTTATGCTCCTTAGCAAATTTTATCCGTGCTTTCCTATTTTTATCGGAGATGAATGGCTTCTTGGCAGCTCTATAACATTTTAATCCCGCATCGGAGAGACGACGACGAACCGTATCTGGAGAAACGTCTAGATTGAGCTCTCGAATCACTTCTTTCGCACTATCAAATGGGTGTTTTTTTGAATAATTTACTATCCTACGGTCCATTTTTATAGTTGTCTTGCAAGGGCGGCCACCTTTGTGTTGGGTTTCGACGATTCCGGTTGTTTTATACTTCTTTATCAGCCTCGAAATGACCGATTTAGCTATTGTATATTTGTCACACAACTGTTTTTGTGACAATCCACTCTTATAATCAAATATAATTTTATTTTTGAAGACTAAATTATACGTCGTCGGAGCCATGGTTGTTACACGGCAAGAATCACAATTTAACTAATAATAAAATTTGTAAAATTTTGTAGCTGATAAACTTGTTGTCTATTACAAGTTTAAACGTGAATAAACATGAATTTAACGTGTATAAATGTGAACTAAAGAATTGTTTCTATTGTTTTGCATTCGATATAAATTGTTTGTGTGCATTTTTTTTATTTTGTGGCAAGTTATCATTTGTTTTTTTTTTGTGATTGTTTTTTATGGTTTTGTAGCTTTTTATGGTAATTAGTTTATTTTTTATCTTTTTTTTTACAGGACATTGTGAAACTATGTATGTATATTTATTATGCGTGAAAAACAATACTATTGCGAGTTCCTAATGTTTTGCTGCCCGGTATGTACATCGTATTAAATTTGGCTTTGATTTAATTTAACACATACGCACACACACCCACACACACCCACACAGCCACCCACACACCCACACACACCCACCCCCCCCACACACACACACACACACACACACACACACAAACACATAAACAACACACACACGCAATACAAACACAACCTGATAATATCACATTTGTTTTAAATTAAATGAAATCAAAAGCAACACTAATGTACTACAAGCCTGACTGAGTGACTGAGTGAACCAATACCCTCTTAGATTTAATCGCTTATAGCTTGAAAGTGTTAGTGCGAAAATAAAACCAAAAGTCTTTACAATTTGTTTGTTTTGTTTTATCTACAATTTTTATGTTTATTCTCACTCATTTGTATAGTGAATCGATCACCAATACTTCTATTCTATAAGCGCAAAATAAATATATAATATTTGTAACAGTCAGGCTTGCAGTACATTAGTGTTGGTTTTGACAAAATCCAAAAAAAATCCAAACTTTATCAAAAGATTTTCCGCGCGGAAAATCTTTATCAAAAGATTTTCCGCGCGGAAAATCTTTTGATAAAATTTGGATTCTTTTGGATGTTGTCCATTTGGATTTTGTCCATTTGGATTTTGTTCATTTGGATTTTAAGAGTTTGGCTTTTGGATTTTGGATTTTATTTTTTGGATTATGACACAGATCCGCTGTACATACATACAAACACTCACTTTATTTTATAGATTGCTCAACTGCTCACTAAACACTGGTACAACACCAACTCAACCCCAGTTCAACCCGCAAACGGCTCCCAACTCAACCCCAAACCCTCTTTCAACTCAATCCTCAAACCAGCATATATAAAAAATTGGTCAACTGCTCACTATATTCTATAATCAGGTTTTTTGGGTCAATTCATATGGCAGGTACCCGACCCTTTTGACGCACAGGTTTCAAATGCTTTACAAATCTCGGCCTTGACCATAGAAACAGATTAGCAAAAAACAAATCAGAAAAGTCTAAATCAAACAAGCCGTTCTCGAGATACCATGGGTCTGATACAGACATCCAGACAGACGGACGGACGGACATTTTTTTTTTTTGCTTTTTTTCGACTTGGAGACTTTTAAAACGTCGAGAAAAGCGGTTTTGGACCAATCAAATTTTTGATCATTTTGACACTATTTCAATACTTTGGTCTTTTTAGACTGAAGAAAATTGTAGAACAATCAACAATCCAGTTTAAAAATAAAAATTCTTAATATCAATATATTCCACAAAATCTATTTTCCATACATATTCTTTTATTTTGGAAAGTTATAAGTCCGAATTATTTAACAAAAACTATACCTGGGATAAACGCAAACGTAAATCAAATCGCCCATTGCCGCAGCAATTTACATAAAGGTAGCATTTGCCCCAACAAACTTGTCCTTCGAGCCGGATAGACTCAACTATTAAACGGTATTTACACTTTGCACATCAAAGAAGCTGATTCAACCACGTGGTCCTTTTCTCAGCTGATTTAATATTTAATTTTCATTAAATTGGTGGTTAAAAAGAAAAGTGAATTCCAGTCTGAGTACACGTTAAATTTTAAAGCAGATTAAAAATTATTTTCTTAAAGAACAGTGAAAAATTCAAAATCAAGTATTGTTCGTTCGATTAAAACTAACGAACATTATTAAGTTTGTAAATGAAGCCAATATAGACACTTCCCTAGAGCAATGAAATGTGCACCTACATCGCGTAGAGCAGTTGATGCAGGATATCATGGATTTCAAGCGTTCCATACTTCAGATTGACGCAAATGAGCTCAAAGCATTGCGTGGCTTATCTACATTTTAATGAATAAGCTAGATAAATCAAAAGCACTGTGGGCAGAAACAGCAGCCGATCTGGAAAATCCGGATTTGACACAATTTCTAAAATTTCTAGCACCTGGCCCCGGGTAGGGGAATAATCGATGCCATTTTCCACAAATTAGGAAATACTGATTTGGTCAGACACTGTTTAATGATAAATGTATTGTAATTTGGGAGAGATACAGATCAATAAATAATTTTAGTACTTTGAAGTTTACCAAGTCATATGCCATCGAATCAGACTTAACTGTACACATTGCATTCAATTGCATAAGTTCATCGACACAATCAAAAATAAAACCATGACTACGAGAACTAATAAAACTAAAATCGGGTACAGGTAAAACACCTATAGATTCATTAAGTTTACTGATCCCTGCCAAAATTTCATCAGCAGAAAAGTCAATGACTGCTTTAGTCGACTTACATGAAATACCTAGTTTTTTTTAAATTTCTCCACGTTATTTTAGGTTTGTGCAAATTTCCAAAATAAAATATTTATTTCTAAAATACTTAAATGATTCAAAATCGAGCTCTAATCCAAATCATTTATATTTTTTGTAAGCTAAATCTCTACGTTGCATTAAACTCAAAATATATACATTTAACCATGGAGTAGTGTGACATTTATTTATATTTATTTTACGAGGCACACAAATGGTATCTAATTTTAAGAAATTTGAACAGAATTCATCAAGTATTTCATTCACATCAGGATACAAATAACTATTTAACCAATCTAAAGAAAAGAAACAATTTATAAAATACTCATGATTGATTTCTTTATAATCAAGAACAAGAGTATATGAAATTTTATCTATGGTACAACTGAGCTTATAGCAAGCAAAAATCAAGTCATGATCAGAAATAGCAGGAACAGCAAGCTGCCCAAAAGAAATAATATTTTGCTTTTCAGCCTCATACAAAATTATCAAATCCAATAGGCTGCTATCCAATCTAGTTGGTTGATAAGGTAAATAAAATAAATTATGTAAACTCAAGCAAGCACTTAGTTTATTCCTAATCAACATATTAAAGTTAAAATCACCACAACAAATAATTTTTTTTATAATGAGACAAATATTCAGAAAAAAATAGTTTGTAAATTATTAATATCATCAGTACAAGCAAGAGGTGCGTTATAAATAATCAAAATAATAATTTTACCAAATCGATCGACAAGTTCAGACGCCAAAACTTCAATCTTACCAGAGGCACCCTAAAACTAAGTTAACTACTAGTTTACTAAGGTTAGTAAACCCCAAAGTATACCGAAAATAAATACCAACACCACCCCATCCCGTATTATTAATACGATCAAAACGCATTAGTTTAAAATTATTGATAAAGAGCGACTTGTTTGTAATTTTACTGTTAAGAAGAGTTTCAGTTTGTTGAAGCCACTGAAGACGACAAAACCCTAAAAAATAAAGGAAATTAAATTAGAAGAAAATTATATACAACACATTACCAGACAATTATGTTAAATTTGATATGCCATTGAAATCACTGTAATTCCCATAATATGCATCATCTCCTAAAATCAAAATTACTAATTATTTAAATTTTCTATCTTACTTAATTAATACATTTTGAATAATTATTTTATATTGTTATGTAATACAAAAGAGAATAAGATATCTTAGAAGAGAATAAGATCTTATTCTCTTTGGTAATACCTTAAATTTATATTTTAATCTGAAATCAAACAAATAACTTCATTTAATTTATATTTAAATTTAATAATGTAATTTATATGATTTTAATATGTTCCGAAATTGTAAGAAAATTCAATCCAGTTTCGAACTGATGAGCTTATGATTATGAAAAAATCAATCTTCTCATCAGGCCACGGCGACTGGACTGATTATACCACAATTTACATTCTTTATATACAGAATGTACTGTGCGTTATGTATTAGCGAATCATACTAATACAGAGAAATTCTCTTACAATTCTTTCTTCTTCACGATATTCACACAGTTATATTTCTGTGTAAGCTAATTTTACTTTAATTTTGAATGTTAATTAATTAATTCGTGTAATTTCTAATATGCAACCGCTCCTTAGACCATTTTAAATGTGTTTTACAAATTAACACGTAGAAGTATATTAGTATTTACGAACAATCAATATAATTTCTATTAGCTTGTTAACCTTTTGGCTGAATTTGTTTATGTTTTATATTTTATATTGACACAAAAATTACCCCTGCATGCATACATATACACATTAAAAACAATACAAATGTTAATTTATCTTAACTTACAAAACTTTTAAATGTTGTGTAGATTTTTGGCCATCTGCCTCAACATAAAAATTAATGATAATGTTACTAGCTATGTATAATAAGAGAAAATTTTGTAAAATTAAAGACAAAAAAAAATCTCTGCCTTCTAAAATCAAGCATCGAAGAGTTTACATCAACTTATAAAAATAAAATTATTGTGCGAAATCAAAGCTTATAAAAAAAAAATTGTTATAATAAACCATAACACAATCGTGCTTTTATCGTGCCGATACCCAGTATATTGCACCTTCATTCTTGTACCACGTTTGCCATTTTATTTTGGAACCTGACCTTTTGGTACAAGACACAGTTAAAGCAAGAAAATCAAATTTGTATTACTCTAACAGAATAGTAATTTCATTAAAATGTTTAACCAAACTACGGACATTTAAATGGCCAAATTTTATAGAACAATTAACATTTACCTGCTGATTATCACCTGGAACAAATTTACTACAATGTAAGTTATAATTTAACGTGTTGTACTGTTGGCTGCAGCATTTGTCCGAAACTTCACTTGTGGAGGCAATGTTGTCCGAAAATTGTTATTACTAAATTCCCGCATGTTTACCAGAGTCGGCCAAGTATTTGGATCAAGAGCCTTTACCCGCAAATCAGCTTGTATGCCCAATTTATAGCAAACAAACCCCAACGTTTGTTGCGTTGTTTGGGAAGAAGTTTAAATAATTTTCAGTCCTTAACCTCCAAGTAAGTTTTAGCCATAATTTATATATCATTTTCATTAATTTGCGGATCAAATTTGGAAAGGTGTAACCATACTGTCGGTTCAATAACCTTTACCGCAAAATTTTCGGCAAACTGTCTGGTACCACACATCGATTATTTTTCTATCTAGATATTGAGGATTTTTGTTTTACACGGCTGGCAGAGCAACACTGGAACTCATTGTGGATGATGTTACCTCAGCAAAGGTTCTCTTAGAGGACAAATGATTTTGCATTGACGAATGTACAGTAGATGTATTAAATTTATCGCCAGCACAACTAGTTCTAGTTTGATCCTCAACAGCCAGAACAATCGAATGAACAATCATCAGTAATGATGCAATCGGAAATGTGAGATTGCGCTGGTTTATTAATATTAACCTGTGCTTTCTCCTCATTTTTGCATTGGGGTTTCTATTCTTTTTAAAGATCCCATTATTTCATTTAAAATTTTTACTTGCTTACTGTAAATATCTTCACAACACAAACCAAAAAATATTTTTCGACCCACAAATTACATCGAAAACGTTTTCCCTCGTTTTTCCAATCAGACACATTTATAGTGCGCAACTTTTTTGCATAACCCACTGCACACTAACATTTTCTCAGATAGATCTGGAACAGCACACGTCATACAAACGTAAGATGCCATATGATTATATAAATAAACCATACAATAACAAGGGAACAACGAACAGTGAACAAAGAAACCAAATTACACTACACTTTATATTACACACTATATACACAAAATATTTACAGACACATACTATTAAATTATTATATATTTGTACAAATCATACAATTTTATTAAATATTATTTTTCTAAATTGCAAAATTTTACAAAAGAAAAAAAACAATTAAAATAAATAATATATTTCACTACCACGAGCCGGATTGTTGATATTCGATTACATAATTTATACACAGGTCAAAAACATTGTAAATATGTTTTAGCTACATACGGAACATAGTTTGTATAAAATCCACGTTACTTGCTAAATAAAACAGACTATCTCTTGAGTAGTTTAAGCGGTATTGTCCTCCCAAGCTAGAGTTCCCTAGCTTTCAATAAGAACAATCATCATCATCATTATCATTATATTATCATCATTATATTAATAGACAAACATGAATTTAGTCCTCCCTTATACGCCGAAACTATCCAACCGCTTTTCATAAAAATTACACCATTCGAAAGGTATTCTTCTGTAGGTGTGCACAATCTGTATCTTAAATAAATCGGATATCAGATGGCTGAGTTACACCGGTTTAAAAATAACACATTACAACAACAACATTTGTATATTTTCAAATAGGAATCAAATCAAATAGAAATCATATTAATAGGAATCATATTAAATTCGTTTTGATTTTTATATTGTCAGCTCTATCATTGTTTCATATTGTCAGCTCTTTCATTGTTTTGATGATTTTATATTGTCAGTTAAACAACTTAATTCAATTACAACAACAATATGTGTATTTTTCATTTTTTTTTTTTTTTTGTTCGACATAAATAGAAAGAGAGAAGCTGTGTTTTTCGGTTACTAATTGGGCTTTCATTTTCCATATTCTTTTGTGCATTCAAATTGTTCAGAAGTCAATTAAAAAAACGATTTGTGAATTGTGTATTAGTGGGTGAGTTTATATTCAATTGTGATTAATTGTTTTTCTTTTGTACGGCGGTAAGTTTTTTTAAAATTTAAAAATGCCTCGCCGTGCTACTATTACGTAGAGTGGAGCGGCGTCATGACAGAATTAATAAGAGATTACAAAGAAGTGCATTAAACGACAATGGTACAAATAATAATCCTATAGATAATTTAGATGGTTATTTTAAATGTGCTTTAAATTCAATCCCGCGTAATTTTAATTCTTATAGTTGTGGTTCAATGAGTTTGCGTTGTGCATTTTGTAGTGCCAAACATTTTCATGGAGAAGTCACTTTACGAAACACACAGTCGTTTACCTTATGTTGCCATAAAGGCAAAATTGATTTACCTCCTCTTGGTCAGAATACATTATTTAAAAATCTATGCGATGGAACTTTGAAAATATTCGCTCCTATAATTCAGCATTTGCAATGGTTAGTTCTGAAGCTAAATTGTCTAATACTCTTTTGAACGGTGTATACCATTTTAAGATTTATAATATTTTTTATCATCGAGCTGGGGCTTTAACATCTGAATATGGTCGTCAACCGTGCTATGCACAATTATACTTTTATGATGTTGATACTGCTAATCAGTATAGAATGCGTGAGAGAGCAAATGTTGACTGTAATGTTGATTTAATGCGTGCATTGGCTGTAGAATTAGATCGCGTGAATGATTTTGTTCGATGCTTCAAATCAATGGCAGAATATTGTAAACAGCCTGAAAACATTGCTTCTGATGTTTGTATGGTGATAAAAGTTAATCGAAATGCAGATATACGTCGTTTCAATGATGTTGTTCAGACCGATGTCGCAGCAATTTTTAAAAATGATGATGGTGAACCTCCTTTTGAGAGAAATATGGTTGTTTTTTCAAAATTGTCAAACGCAGTTCGTGGTATTTCTGTTTTAGATTCTTCGTTAGATCCTTTAGCTTATCCGTTATTGTTCCCAAACGGTGATACTGGTTGGCATGTCAATATAGCACATAACATAGCTACTACTTCTTCTTCTACAGTACCTCGAAACAAAGTTGCAATGCTTCAATATGCCTCTTATAGACTTGCAATTCGTGATGGGTTTAGCTTTTTGCATCGTTCGCAAAAATTATTTCTTCAATGGGTGGTTGATATGTATGTGCGGATTGAAGGCACAAGGTTGCATTTTGTTCGTCAAAATCAGGCAGGTTCGTAAAATCATTTTACCATCATCTTTTATTGGTTCTCCACGCAATATGCACCAAAATTATTTGTATGCAATGTCAATCGTGCAACATTTCGGAAAACCTTCATTATTGGATCGGTCAGAAGCTATAAGGCCTAACTCCACTTTTCGAAAATTTCTCAATTGTGTTATATTACTAGCTAGTTAGTTGTGAACTCTTTGAAAATTATTTTGTTCTTTTATTATTTAAAAAAATTTCATTAAAAAACATCAAAATTTGATATAGGTTTTGAATTTTATTGAATTTTTTCAGAAGCTATTGCTTAACTCGACTGTAATTAAACGCATTGGTTTACTCAAGCGAAACTTCACATTTTTTTTCAAACACAGTTACTCGGTTGATTAAAAGCTAAAAATCGAAGTTCATTTAAATGTCATAACATAAAAAAAATATAAGTGTTTAAAAAAAAAAATATAATATAAGTGTTAAAAAATATAAATTTATATAATATAAAAAAAATATAAGTGTTTTTTGGTATTAAAAAAAATCAAGGTACCCTTTAAAACGACATGCAGACTGTGGACTCAGATACTGATTTTTCAACAGATCATCATTATAGGCCAAGGGAAATTTTTAGTATTGACTATTCCGACTCTTCGTCTGATTCGGAAAAAGAAAATGTAGATAGCAATTTAATTGAACCCACTGAAGAAAATCATTCAACAGTTGGAAGGAAAAGGACTCGAGATCCAAAAAAATGGAAACGAAATATAATGAAACAGAATAGATTACGAGGGCTGCAATACACTAATTCGAATGGGCACGTAATGACGGCTAAACTATTTCAAGATAAACAATGTTATTGTCGACTCAATTGCAATCAAAAGATTAGTGCCAGTTTTAGAAAAAATATAATAAACTCATTTTACAAACTAAGCAGTAGCGAAAACCAAAATCTTTATATACGTGGCTCGATCAAAACTTCACCAGTAAAAAGACGTCGTTCTCAAGATAATTCAAAAACTCCTAGGCTCCTTTCGAAAACATTTTATATTCGAAATGACAAACAAGACATTCGCGTCTGCAAAAAATATTTTAAAGAAACATACCAGATAAGTGACCATCGAATAGAAAGATGTTCTTCGATTGACTATGTTCATTTACTGCACGATCATCGAGGTCAGTACATACCAAGTAATAAAATTGATGACACAAATGTCGTTAATCATATAAAGTCATTTCCAAGTTATTCCAGCCACTATACTCGAATACATAATCCTACAAGAGGATTTTTGAATCAAGATCTAACCATTAAAATCATGTATGAACTCTATGTGATACACTGTAATGAAGAGAAATTGGTACCGGTTAAGGAAAAATATTACTATAATATATTTTCAACTAAATTTAATTTACATTTTAAACAACCTGCTAAAGATACGTGTCAAATTTGTGATGCGCTGCAAATAAAAATTCAAAATACAAAAAATGGAGAAAAGCAAGAGGCTGAAATTGAAAAAGATGTACATCTAGCGAATGCGGAACTTGCGCGCAATAATATGGCCATAGATAGAGGAAATGCGTCCGAAGAAATTTATGTTTTTACCTTCGATTTGGAAAAAGCTTTAGCCTTTCCTAAGTTATCTACCTCTGTGGCATATTATAAAAGAAATTTATATGTCTACAATTTTGGTTGTCATGATTTTAATAATGATGTAAGATGCATGTATGTCTGGCCGGAGACTGAAGGTTCGCGTGGATCCCAAGAAATATCTTCTTGTTTAACTAAATTTATTAAAACCCATGCCAATAATCATAAAAAAATAATAATGTACTCCGATGCTTTTACAGGACAGAATAGGAATATCAAAACTGCTCTAAGCTTATTGAAACTTGTTCAAAGTGATGAGATAAATGCGGATTCAATTGAGCACAAGTTTTTGCAAAGTGGACACAGTTACTTACCAAATGATTCAGATTTCGCTATTATAGAATCATGTGCAAAGAAACACCAAAATATTTTTTGTCCTGATGATTGGTATGAAATTATCAAAATTAGCAAGAAGAAAACCCCATTTAATGTCGTCAAAATGAGTCATAAAGACTTTAGATCCACAAAACCATTAGAAAATTCCATCACTAGAAGAAAAAAAACAAATTCAGGAATACCAATCAACTGGCTGAAGATAAAATGGATTAAATTAGAAAGATGCAAACCATATAGCATACAATTTAAATACAATTTCAACACAGACGAAGAATTTCTTTCAATGAAAATCAACAAAACTGGAGTTGGTAAACCGGTGCAATTAAAAAACATAGAGCAACAACTACTGTACCCTTCTGGGAGAACAATCACAAAAGAAAAAAAAAAAGGACATGATGGATCTATTAAAATTTATACCACCTATCAAACATGAATACTACAAAACATTGAAGACACCTAATAGAAATTACAGCACGTCGGATGCATCTGATTGTGACGATAATCTATATGATGATTAAACTTTACAGTACTTAGAAAACCTTAAAAATATTACTATGTTTATTTTTAAATGAATTTTGCTTTATTTTTTTTTATTTTTACTTAAAAATATGTGTTACACTATTATGTTATATGAATTTTCTTGTAAATAAAAATAAATTTTTCAGTGGCTAAACCAATTAACTCCATAAAATTGGATTTAATGATCAGGAAACTTATTAAAAAACATTTTTATTTCAGAAATTTAAACTTTAAAAGATAATTTAATTTATGAGGAGTGACTAGCCCCACTTTTTTACCTTTTATCATTTTCATAAATTTTGGAAATCAATTTTTCAAACATTACTAATTTTCTCTACTTTTTATTTTGTGGAGTTAGGCCTTATAGCTTCTGACCCATCCATTTATAACTATGACATACAATGCATTGAAGCTCTTGATGGTTGTAGTGCAAATTTTCGTCCTGATATTGTTATGTATTGTTGTTTAAGGAACTTAACGACTTATTAAGAGAAATTTTCAGTAAAGTAAATGCCTTAATTTATACTATTGAGTTCCAAAAACGTGTTCTACCTCATGCGCAAATTTTGATCACTTTGTATAGAGATGATAGAATAGATGGGGTTGTTGATATTGATAAGATTGTGTGTGCTGAAATACCTGATATTCAAGTACATCCACAACTATATGAAATTGTTAGAAGTCATATGATTCATGGACAATGCGGCCTACTTAATCCAAACTCTGTCTGCATGAGAGAAGGAAAATGCAGCAAACATTTTTCAAAAGATTTCTGTATGTGATTATACGAGAGATAGCGTGAATGGATATCCTGTTTATAGACGACGTGATAATGGTGTGAATGTTGATGTTCGTGGGCATTCTGGTGATAATCGATTCGTCGTTCTATACAATCCATATCTTTTAGCCAAACTTAATTGTCATATAAGCGTCAACAAAACAATAATTCTCGAGTTGAATCGCAAGTATATACAAATCGTGTTCACAATTCGGGAAACTTAGTGATATCCGAGCAAGAACCGAACACATTTGGCCGGATTCAAGACCTCGAAACAAGTGTTCAGCAACCTCAGATATAATTATTCATCATACTAATTCCATAACTCAAATATATAAATGGACATAAAGATGGAGAATAAAACTAAATGAAGCTAAATCAGTTCACATCAACTTTACAAACAGACGAATCGAACATATTCCGATTACCATAAATCGGGAAATAATACCGCATGCGAACACAGCTAAGTATCTCGGCATGACCCTGGATGCTAAACTACGATGGAAAGCACACGTCAAGAAGAAAAGTGAAGAATTAAGACTTAAATACAGAAAAATGTATTGGCTGATGGGAAGTAACTCTTCCTTATCAACATACAACAAGCTTCTACTTTATAAGCAAATATTGAAACCGATTTGGACTTATGGTATTCAGCTTTGGGGTTGTACCAAACAGAGCAACGTAAATATCATCCAAAGATTTCAGAATATGGTATTAAGGAACATCGTTGATGCACCTTGGTATGTTAGGAACAATGACCTTCATAGGGACCTTAAAATGAACCTCATCTTAAATGAAATCCAGGAAAAAGCACGGAGACATGAAGAAAGGCTCCGCCAACATGTGAACATGCTCCTAAGCATCAAGAATTTAGTTCGCAGACTTTAAAGAACCAAACCTTTTGAGCTGGTGTGATTGTCAGCTTAAGCAGCATTATGCTGATCTAAAATCCACAACAAAGATGTGGTTTACATCAATTTACCAAACACTATGGAATGCCAATGGGAAGAAGCCATAGATTAATTTAAGTTAGTAAATTAAGTCAGAAACAAATTGCTAATTAGTCCAGGAGACTAGATTGTAATTACATAAAATAAATCAATAAAAAATTTATTTTAAATTAAAAAAAAAAAAAAAAAAAAAAAAAGTTTAAATCTCTTTAAACTGGTTCAATTAAATATTGATGTTTTAACAACCGAAAAACCTCATTATTTTTTAGTTGACACAGGCGCAGAAATCAGCCTAATTAAGAGAAACGTAATAAAATATAACACTGAAGTCTTTCCCAACTTAAAAATTCAAATTCAAGGTATAACAAATGAGAACATAAGTACTTTAGCTTTAGTTAAAACAAATATTATACTAGACAATAACATTAAAATTCCCCAAAACTTTCATATAGTCCAGGATGATTTTCCAATAGATTGCTGTGTAATCTTAGGCAAAGATTTTTTTGAAACTTTCAAATGTATTATCAATTATGAACAGAAAGCTTTATCAATTCAATTTCAAAATTCTATTCATAACTTACCATTAATTTCAGAAGTTAATCAAACAGTCCTAGTCGATGCAATTTTGAAATTCCCTGTTCCTTCCAATATTAAACAAACATCATCGTTTCTTGGACTTTCCGATTATTACAGACAATTTATTCCTAATTATGCAAAGATTAGTGCTTTAAAACGAAAAAATGCCAAATTTGAATAGAATGCATTTACCGATGAAGCTTTCAATAAATTAAAGGAATGTCTTTGTAAACAACCAATTTTGCAATACTCGAATTTCGATCAAACATTTATATTAACTACCGATGCCAGTGATAAAGCAGTAGGTGCTATTTTATCTCAAATGCACGATTCCAAAGATCTGCCAATAGCTTATGCTAGTAGAGTCTTGAACGTAGCAGAAAAAAATTACCCTACAATAAAAAAAGAGTTACTTGCTATTATTTGGGCAGTACGTCGCTTTCGACCATACTTATACGGGCAAGAATTTATAATACAAACAGATCATAAACCACTAACTTATTAATATTCTGTTTCTAATCCTCCGTCAATATTATTAAGATGGCGATTGGAACTGGAGGATTATAATTTCACCATTAAATACAAACCTGGAAAAACTAATCATGGAGCTGACGCTTTATCGCGAATCGAAATTTCTCCAAATGAAAATGACGAAAATTATTTAATTAACGTAGTCACTCGATCAAAATCTAAAAATCAAAATACTCCATCAACTCCAACTCAATCAGTATCAAATCAATCAACTTTAGACACTCCTATCAAACCAACCTACCAACGTACCTAATTTCCAATCCAATAAACCACAAATAACTAAACTTTTAAATTCGGAGGATATTGACGAAATAATTAAAAATTTCCATATTACACCAGTTGGAGCTCACCAAGGCATTTGTCGAACGTTAAAACGTATAAAATATTATTATGATTTTCCCAATATGATAACAAAAATCAAAAAAATCATAAAAAGTTGCGATTTTTGTCAAAAAAATAAATATGAACCTACAACAAAAATTCCGATGAAAATTACGGACACAGCAAAACCACCATTCGAAAGGATTTTTATGGATATAGTTGGTCCAATAAATCCGCCCACATATTCACAAAATCGGTATTTCCTGACAATTCAAGATGACTTAACGAAGTTCTCACAAGCCATTCCAATCCAAGATCAAGAAGCTTCGACAGTAGCAAAGGTTTCCTCAGAACATTTTGTTTGTTAATATGGTTTACCCGATATTATAGTTACCGACCGAAAAATTTTGCTCATAAAATTAGACCCTTATTTTATGAGCAAAATTTTTAAAAGTATGACTAAATTATTTAAGGTAAAACATATAAACTGTTCTGCCTATCATCCACAATCCAATGGATCTCTTAAACGATCACATCGCACATTAGGAGAATATCTTAGGACATTTACAATATATGATAAATTAAACTGGGATAATTGGTTAGTATATGCAATGTTCGCATACAATAGTACTCCACATACATCCACAGGTTTGATGCCATTCGAGTTGCTCTATGGCAAAATACCAAATATTCCAGATTATATTAGAAAAAAACCTGAAATTCTTTACAATTATAATGATTACATAAGTGAGTTAAAATACAGATTACAAAATTCATGGGAAGTAGCCAGAAACCAATTGATTGACACGAAGAATAAATCCAAAGTATTTTACGATAAAAATACTAACTTTACAAGTTTCAATGTTGGTGATGAAATATTACTACGGGATGAAACTGGTAATTCTAAAACCAAACCTCTCTGGCTGGGACCATATTCGAACTTAATAAATGCTTAAAAGTTGTTCATAATAATAGACTAAAACATTACAATTCCGACAAAAACTCTGATAAACTTGCATAATATTTAAAAAAAAAAAAAATGGAAATTAAATTCCAATTTCCTTTTCCTCGTTAATTATTAGCTTAGTATCATTTCATTTTAAATTAATTCTTTATTATTATTACTATTACATTAGTATTTCCTATTATTTTAAGATTCTACATAAATTCAATTTGCTATTGTTCTATGAATTAAAAATATTTAATGAATGAATGTTTAAACTAGCTTGTAAGGATTAAATTTAATAAAGACTGAAATAAAACTCATTACTACAAATGAAACTAAATTCCTAAATACAAAACTATTTATAAAGCATTAAGATTAATATCAAATTTTTTTTTTTTTTTGTGTTGGATGCGTCTCAATAGGGTAGGGGTTGACCGTCTATAGCCATGTATCTCGTGGTCTATATTCCAACGCTGCAACTATGTAGAAACCACCAAATGTGTCTAGTATACCTCCACGTGGTAACACCCGGGCAACGATGTGAAGCATCGGCGAAATACTAGAGGCGAGTGCAATACACTATAAATGAGCAATGAGCAGAACAAATAAGGAAACTGTAGAGTTTCGCTGTGGAACTTAATATTAATGCCAACCACAGAAAAAAAAATATATTACACAAAAAAAGTGTTAATTATTAAATCGATTGGTCGTGATTTTTAAGCCGAAATCACTTTAGACTTGAATTTTGAGCATATAGTACATATTTGACAGTGAAGAAGAAGCATCACAGCGCTATACCATATTTGTTTTTTTTATAATTTAAACAAACCAAAAACAAAAAAAAAAAAATATAAAATTGTGAGTCGGTGGTTATTGTTTTGTGTTTTTACGGCGCTAATAAATTTTATTTTTAGTCGGTCGTCACTCTAAATAAAAATTCCAAAAAAACAAATAGTTTAAACCATCAAAATTTGGTTATTATAACATTTTTCTTCTTGATCTATTCCCGTTGGTGGTAAGTGCGATATCCCGTAATGTGAGACACATTAATAATATTTTTTTTTGTAAACAAACATGTATAGGTGGTGGTATGAAATTAAAACACCGTCCGTGAAAACTGTTTCATTTTTGGTCACGGATCTAAAAACCAATCAGTGGTCTGATTGTGTGAACCCACGGGCCACTACCAACGGGTAAATTTTTATTCATTTGGTGATAGGAATTGCAAAAGACGTGACATACGTGCGCCGGTACTAATCCCCTTAAAACAGGGGCTTATAACTAAGCCTCTAAATATAGAGGCATATCTTCATATTACAGTGTGGCAACAGTGAAAATAATAACAAACAAACAAAAAATAAAAAAAAATAAAATAACACAGAATAAGAGTTATAATTATAGAATAGTGAAATTACAAGAAAATAACAGAAACACAAATTAAATTTAAGTTCATATATAGGTTTAAGTTTACTTATAGTCAGTTATAGTGTGTAGTGTAAATTGAATTTATTCTTTTCGGAAATCCTCTAGTTAGGATAAATTAACGTAATTTTTTTACAGCCGACCGCTAGGACACAACAAGGCCTTGGAGTGGACTTAACGGTAAGTTTTGTGTTTTTTTTTTGTGATCGTTTTTTTTTGCTAATGAGTCTATTTATTGCCTTTAGAAATAATTTAGTAAAATCACAAGAGATACATTTAATCTGACTACATACGCTAAATAACTTTATTTTTATATATAAACAAACAAAATATGAAATTAATTAAAATGAAATTACATTAAATTTAATTAAAAATTTTTGAAATGGAAAACTAATTTTTTTATAAAGAGAGTATGATTCAGCATGGAGCGATGGTGGAATTTTTTTTTTTGTATCCGTTTTTTTTTGGTGCGATTTTTTTTTTTAGTCAACTGCGAGAAAGTTGTTCCAATCGAACCCCCCATTTTTAGGCGAGCTTTTACCCGCAGCCAGCGCACCAACCTGGGAACAACGGCAGTAAGCACTACAAAACTAATACCCCAGGTGGTACACCTGTTGCTCAGGTAAATCCACCCTCTTCGGAGGTCGGTCTCATGGATTCTGGGGGAGACCAGCCATTGCTATACTACAATTATTTTAACCAATCCAAAGACATGTTGGTGAATAAACAAGCTCATTTGAGTGAAATAGAAAAGGATAATTCACATCCCTTCCAGAGGAGTAACAAAGTCGCGTATTCTCCGAAAAGAGGCGGTAGTTCCTCCATTGAGGCCAGCAGCCACAACACTCGTTTTTCAAACGAAGAAAAGCTTCACAATGAATTGTGTAAAGCTAATAATGCATTAGTTGAAGCCAACAATATAAACAAGCAACTGAATGTTACAATTGCATGGATGCAGGAGCGTATGAAGACGCTTGAAAACGAAGTTAAAGCTCTTAAGCCAAAGGAGGACATCGGTTCTACTCCTAACCAGAATACAACTCCACAAGAGTATCATACGGATGAAGAAGAACTAGCTCGAGAAACTGAGTGGATTAGAGTTAAAGGTGGGAGAAAAAGAAAGTAGGCAAATTGACAAAAATGAAAGATTGGGAGAAAATTGACAAAAATGTTAAATGAAGAAAAACGTGCTTGGCACACGTTTGAAGATAAACAAACCAGACCAATTAGGGTCATGGCTAAAAACTTACACTCTACGTGTAAACCAGATAAAATAATTGATGACCTGAAAGCAAAAGGATTTAAGGCAACTGAAGCATCGATTAAGCTAAAACGTAGAGGCAAAGTACCTCTCAACATGTTTATGTTGACCTTCGATACTGATGAAGATATCGAAAAAATTTATCAAATTAAGTACATCTTGGGGTGCAAAGTGGTTATTCATCCTCTAGGAAGGTCTAAGCTTATACCACAATGTAAACAATGTCAAGCCTATGGACATACACAAAAATATTGCAACAGGGAACCTAGGTGTGTCAAATGTTTAGGTAAACATCATACCAAAGATTGTGTAAAAGCCCAAAATGTTCAACCTAAATGCGTTCACTGTGGAGAAAACCATCCGGCTAACTACAGAGGATGCAGCGTTGCTATTGAACTGCAAAATATCAAAAATAAGAACGTGATTGTTAAAAATCCAAGTTCATTCGGGAAACAAGCGGTTAAGATGAACCGACCCGAGGTAAATCGTAGAGTGTCGGGAACTACTCAAGGACAATTTGGTAAAATGACTTATGCTCAAGTAATGATGAGCAACGGAAATCCAGGAAAAACTGCTCAAAATGACGATATAAGTCAAACACTTAAATTAATTTTAAGCAGACTTAATACATTTGATGAGCGATTGCAGAAACTAGAGTACAGCACTAAGGGAGCCATCCCTAAACAGAAAAATGGCCCAAGATCTTAGAATCTTATGTTGGAATGCCAATGGACTGATGCAACATCAACAAGAACTGCAAGTGGTCCTGGACACAGAAAAAAACGATGTATGTCTCATCACGGAAACACACTTCACTAGACAATCAAACATTAAATTTAAAAATTATCAAATATATCACACTATTCACCCTGGAAACACTGCTAAAGGAGGTAGTGCTGTTATAATTAGAAATAGTATTCATCACTATGAGGAGTTAAAATATGAAACGGAAGAAATACAAGCAACTGCTGTTATTGTCAAATCCAAAAGTAGTTATATATGTATTGCTAGTATTTACTGCCCACCGAAGCACTCAATGAAAGAAAAAGATTATCTCGAGTTCCTCAGTAAATTAGGAAAACGATTTGTACTTGGAGGAGACTTTAATGCAAAAAATGTCCACTGGGGATCCAGATTAACAACAACTAAGGGTAAAGAACTCCTAAAAGCTATCAGAAAATGCAGTTGTGAAGCCCTCTCAACTGGAAAACCAACCTACTGGCCAACTGATCCAAACAAAGTGCCAGATCTGATTGATTTCTTTATAATAAAGAACATATCTGTAAATTATGTACAAGTAGATGACGACTTAAACTCTGATCGTTCACCAATACTTCTAACGTTAAGTGAAAAAATCATTCAGAAAGAAAGAAACCCATTCCTAGTAAATAATCACACTGATTGGGCATGCTTTAGACTATCGCTAGAAGAAAAAATTAACTTAATGGTTCCATTGAAGACTGAAGAACAATTAGACAAAGAAGTTCACAAATTTGTAAACGATATACAGCAATCAGCTTGGGAAAATACTCCTGAAATTAAAACGAAAATCAAGGGAAACAATTACCCTATGGAAATTAGGGAACTCCTCGCAGAAAAAAGAAGAGCGAGAAGAGTATGGCAACAAACAAGGACTCCCCAAGATAAAACTCATTTGAACAACCTCACTCAACAATTAAGAAGAGAGATCAAAGAATTGAAAGATGAATCAATCAGCAACTATTTAAGAAAATTAACTAATGATAACAGTACTGATTATTCTCTTTGGAAAGCAACCAAAAGAATCAAAAGACCAATAATGCAGATTCCCCCAATAAAAATAGCAGGTGAGAAATGGGCTAGAAATAATGAAGACAAAGCTCGAGAATTTGCCGAACACCTCGGAAAAATATTCCAGCCACATGAAGACCAAACGTTGGAAGCCGAGATAATAACTGAACAAGCTGTGCAAGAAAGTAAAGAAATCCTACCCACAACACCAAAAGAAGTCATGCGTGAGATAACAGCTAATATGAATACGAAAAAAGCTCCTGGGTACGATCTTATTACTGCAGAAATCTTAAAAGAACTGCCAAGGAAAGCTCTGGTGAAACTCACCAATCTCATAAATGCAGCATTTAGAATCAAATGTGTACCAAGCTTATGGAAAATTGCAGAAGTAATTATGATCCCAAAACCTGGGAAACCACCACACATAACATCGTCTTATAGGCCAATTTCGCTATTGCCAGTCATGTCCAAACTCTTTGAGAAGCTTCTGGTAAAAAGATTAAATCCGATAATCGAGAGTAAAAACTTGATCCCAAATCATCAGTTCGGTTTTCGCAACCAACACTCAACAATTGATCAAGTACACAGAATAACCAGTATAATTGAGAAAGCATTAGAGGAGAAAAAAGTCTGTTCAACAGTATTTCTAGACGTTGCACAAGCGTTTGATAGAGTGTGGCATGAAGGACTTAACCACAAGTTAAGGAATCTTCTACCAATGCAATTTGCTAAGATACTAGAATCATACTTGAAAGATAGGTTCTTCAGGATTAAGCTAGATGATACATTTTCTGAATTGAAAGAAATCAATGCAGGAGTTCCACAGGGCAGTGTATTAGGGCCGGTTTTATACCTACTATATACTTATGATCTTCCTACATTAGAAAACAACACAGTGGCAACTTTTGCAGATGATACGGCGATCTTAGCTGTTGGAAAAAGCAACGAAGAATCAACACAGAAGTTACAATCAGCTATAACTCAAATATATAAATGGACAAAAAGATGGAGAATAAAACTAAATGAAGCTAAATCAGTTCACATCAACTTTACAAACAGACGAATCGAACATATTCCGATTACCATAAATCGGGAAATAATACCGCATGCAAACACAGCTAAGTATCTCGGCATGACCCTGGATGCTAAACTACGATGGAAAGCACACGTCAAGAAGAGAAGTGAAGAATTAAGACTTAAATACAGAAAAATGTATTGGCTGATGGGAAGGAACTCTTCTTTATCAACATACAACAAGCTTCTACTTTATAAGCAAATATTGAAACCGATTTGGACTTATGGTATTCAGCTTTGGGGTTGTACCAAACAGAGCAACGTAAATATCATCCAAAGATTTCAGAATATGGTATTAAGGAACATCGTTGATGCACCTTGGTATGTTAGGAACAATGACCTTCATAGGGACCTTAAAATGAACCTCATCTTAAATGAAATCCAGGAAAAAGCACGGAGACATGAAGAAAGGCTCCGCCAACATGTGAACATTGAGGCAACTCAGCTCCTAAGCATCACGAATTTAGTTCGCAGACTTAAAAGAACCAAACCTTTTGAGCTGTTGTGATTGTTAGTTTAAGCAGCATTATGCTGATCTAAAATCCACAACAAAGATGTGGTTTACATCAATTTACCAAACACTATGGAATGCCAATGGGAAGAAGCCATAGATTAATTTAAGTTAGTAAATTAAGTCAGAAACAAATTGCTAATTAGTCCAGGAGACTAGATTGTAATTACATAAAATAAATAAATAAAATTTATTTTAAATTAAAAAAAAAAAAAAAAAAAATTTAATTTTTAATGTCAACTGATAAAAGTAAAAGAAAATTTTTTCCGGTTTTTATTTTGAGCGTAATTTGCATTTTTATTTTTATGCCAATAACTGTTCAAGTAACCAAAGTAAGGCGTCATTTGATTCTTGAGTTTAGTTGTTTATTACCCTTTGAACAAAGCGGCTCGTTTACAATATAAAATTATGTTTGTTCTTTGTAGTTTATTTGCGATTTTCATCAACAAAGGGTGAAACATAAGCTTGAAGGTAGGCGAATGCCAAAAGACTTCAGGTTTCTCGACACGCATTCTACACTTAGGCCCTTTCCCAATTACCTACTTGTTTGATGTAACCTAACTTATTCAATGTAATTTCTTATGTATTAAGTTAGGTTACACCAAATAAGTAAATAATTGGAAAAGGGCCTTAGGCCCTTCCCGAAAGTTATACTTATTTGTGAAACCTAATTTATTACATAAGAAATTACATTGAATAAGTTAGGTTCCATAAATAAGTATAACTATCGGAAAGCGCCTACTAAGGCTGTTTTCGAAACCGATACTTATTTCATACTTATTTACTTATTCGACGCCATCTTAAATAAGTAAGTAAAATCATTCGAATTGATTTTACTTACTTATTTTGACAGCAACAACCAAAATTCATTTGTTGTCAATTTTTTTAAGTTAAGGACACTGCTATTCGCAAAATCGCGGCATAATACGCTTATAACACTAACGCTTGATAAAACAATGAGAGTATTGAATTTTGATGACCTCTAAATAATTAATTATCTGAAATTTCATTTTTTACTTCAGTGTTCGTCAAAAGCAAATTTTAAATTTTTCAGTAGCACGCTTCCTTAGAACAATATTCATAGGGAAAATGACAAGCAATTTAGATTTTTTCGTAAGAAAGGGATATAAAATAAGTCAATTCGTTAGAAGGCTGTTTTCGAAACGAATACTTATTTGTGGAATCTAACTTATTCAAACAAGTATCTTATTGAGATCTCTCCGATATAATCGCTAATATGAAACTACATGTATTTTAATTTCAGCGGCGCTTCGAACGGCGTCTATGTGTTTGGGACATTAAGCTTGAAAAACACCGAGCAGCAAATTTAAATATATGTTGATTTGCTTATGTATTCATATATAGTCGTATGTTAAGCCAAAGTACGAGTATAAGCAATTTTTATAAAAACATTTAAATTTTTGATAATTTTAATAGGTAAATGTTGATTAAAAGAAATTCTATCACCAGTGGAATATGTGGGACTTGTCGCGCTGCTCTTGGTGTGTTTCGAAAACATAGAATAACTTTCGGAAAGAGCCTAAAAGACATTAGAATAAAAAAATACAGAAAATTAAATTTTGTGTTTTTTTATTGTCGGCAAAATTTTTTGTTTGATGCTGAAAATATTTGTTTGTATAACCTTAATAATTTAACCACATATTATATTTGCTGCTTATTTCTAATTTTTGATGCTACTCTTTGTCGCTAAACTATTTTTTTTGACGCTGAAAATTATTTGTTTGTATTTTCATTGTTTTGTTCCAAAATATTATATTTGTTGCCAATTTATTACTTTTGATGCCAAAGTTTGTCGTCACAGTATTTAATTATGTAATTCAAAAATATTTGTTTGTTTTTTCATATGTTGTTCCAAAATATTATTTGTGATGCCAATTTATTATTTTTGATGATAATGTTTGTCGCCAAAATTTGTTTCCTGTATGCCCGTTTAAATTGCCCCGTTTAAATTTAATAGTATGGTTAAATATATATTTTCAACTTTTTATTTTTAAATCTAGTTGCAGTAGGTAAACAATTAATTAACTATTTACAGGAGAATGGTAACTAATGGAACAAGTGCTGTGAATTTAAATTATAACTTAACAATTTAAAATTTTTAAACATTCTTTTAGAATTTTAACTTAGAAGTGGGAGAGTTTACATAGGCAATTCCATAAAATGTTAATGTTTGTAATATTTGTATGTAATATATAGTATTGTGTTTTGCTCATTAATATATATTAATCAATTTAGTTTAAAAATATTTAAAGGTTTATCTTCCTTAATTTGCTAATAAATAATTCAATTTTCAGAATATAACATAGTTCCAGAATCAATCTTTAATATGGGGATTAAATTAATCCTGAATTTCAGAATTAGATTTGACTTTGATATTATGGTGATTTATTAATTAAAATTAGTTTTCAGAGTTGCCTGGGAAATTATATATTGATTTTATTTGTTGATTCTTAATATACTTATAGTACCTAATTGAATTATTGAATTATTAATAAATATAGGTATTGTGGTGCTGTAATATTATCATTTAAATCATTTTATATAAATTTTATAAAATAATTGAATTCATAATTATATATTTTCTTTTCTGGATCGGTAGGAAATTGATGATTAGTTTTAAGTAAAATTTTATGCTTAACGGTTTAATGTTTATGTTAATTCTTGTTGCAGTAAGTAATAATTTTTAATTGGATATAAAAGGACCATTAATAAGGAAATAAGCGCTGTTATGTTTAATTTTTATTAATTATTTTATCAGGTAAATTAATAAAAGACGGACAAGGGTGAAATTACAACATTAATAATTTTTTAAGCCCTGTTTTAGATTTAGGATTTAGGGAGTCCTGAGTATCCGGCCCTGGATTCCAGAGAAATGATCATCAAATAATGTAGTTAGATTGTGTTGTCTTATGCTAACCTATTTATTATATATTGTACTAATAATTTACTAACTATCGATCGCATTGGTGTCTGTAACCGGGTCGAGTCTGTCCCAACTAATAATCCTATCCAATCCTTCGGTTTTGTTATATGTAAACGGGTGTACGGCATGGGCCCGGGAGTCCGGGAGATCCTGCTATTATGCTTGGTCGTACACTCATAATCAATCATATAAGTTTAATTTCAACTTTATTTTATTTAATTTTATCTTTATTTTGTTATAATGATGTTTTTTATAATACAGTAGAATCCGTTTATACCAAACCATGTATATAACGAACAAATGCTTATAATGATCATATGGTTTTGTCAAAAAGTTTTGTGCCTTGAATTTGCACGAACACTTATTTTTTCTTATACACTACAAACAAAGAACTACTTTTATAAACGTAAACGAATATTTGATTAAAATGAACAGCCGGCTATAGTGAACAAAATTATGTCCCTTGAGTGTTTGCTATAAGCGAATTCTACTTTAATTATAATTATAATTTTAGCTGAGTAATTTTTGATTTTCTTAAATATTTTATCAGGTAAATTATTGAAAGGCGAACAGGGGGAAATTACAACATTAATAATTTTTAATTTAGGTTTAGGGAGACCTGAGTATCCGGCCCTGGATTCCAGAGAAATGATCATCTAAAAATGTAGTTAGATTGTGTTGTCTTTTGTGCCGTTAGTTTACTAACTATCGATCGCATTGGTGTCTGTAACCGGATCGAGTCTGTCCCAACTAATAATCCTATCCTACCCTTCGGTTTTGTTTTATGTAAATGGGTGTACGGTGTGTGCCCGGGAGTCTGGGAGACTTGCTATAATGCTTGGCCGCACACTCACAATCAATCAATCAATCAATCAATTAAATAAATAAGTTAACGTGTAAATTGAGTTTATTCTAAAGAACCGTTCAATTCCTTATCGAACCATCTCTAAATCGAATATCAGTCAAAAGGCCATTATTCTAACTATTCTACTACACTACGGGGGACACCACATAAAAAAAACGCGCCTGTACTCTACCTCAATGGTGGTGTGGAAGAAGTGTACATACATATTTTATAGTTTTATAATTAATTCCAGGAAACACTACGCTATTTTCGGTCTAATCTGCCATGTTACAAGTGTTAAATCCTCATAAATTTTGTAAAATTACATAACGAAAACAAAGCTTATATACTATAGTTATTCTCATCAAAGTTTGACGTTTGTTTATTGGCATGGAGCATAGGAGTTAAAATGCTGCCGTGAAGCGGCACTGCAGGGTTGGGGCGCTTCGTGCCCAGGGGCAGAGCCCCTAGTTAATAATAATTCGTCCCAACACAAACTTGGACGAAACAGTGGTCTTAAAGTTAATCAAATTACAATTTTCTTCATAAATATGTATATCCTAATCCTAAATATGTACGTTGCAACGAACACCATTCCATAAACAACATGTACCAACTAACTAATCTTGTTTAAATAGAAAAAATCATTTTCATTTTATTTTTAAATAAATTTAATCTAATCACATTTTGACACACAGATTTTACTACAGATACATATTCATAGGAAATGGATACATGAATAAATATAAAATTGACGAGAAAGATTAAAATTCTGTTTAGATAAAAAACTATTATATCAATCTGAATGCGATATAACGGATATAATAGAAACAAAAATTGGAAAATCCATTAGTTACGTCTACTAAAAGGAATGAATTGGGGTATCTATTTACATAATGTATGTATATTATGTATTTTGTTGTATGAGAGATAATAAATAGGTAGATAAGCATGTACATGCATATCAAATTATATCTTTCAAATCGATAGAATTTAGCCAAGATCAATTGTCTTCAAGGAGTGACATCTACAGAAAAAATATGGTTAATACACAGCTCAAAGCTTTTGTGTACATACTATATAGTTCTATTATTGTATGTGCCACCTCTGCTTTATGTCCCCGACAAATACATCTCTCTCCCTCTCTCTCGCGTGTGTCAACAAAGAGAGAACTCACAACTTAACGTTAGATACGCATGTGCCACAAATGAAAATGAAATTTCCCTTGTATTTCAATGTTCCCAACCAAAATAATAACACATAATACTACCAAATATGTACAGAGATTTATCTCAATTTTTGTACGTTTAACTTTCTTTGCCGATATTTGTACTTTTTTTATTTTTTTTTTGTGTGAAACAACAAGATAAAAGAAATTCTCTAATACGTTTGTAGCGTAGATCCTTCAAATAGTCGAAACCAGTTGTAATGGCTAAAAGCTTTGTGTGTTTTCTTTTGTTACACCGAATTTAATTTAGTTTTTTTTTTGTTTATTTAGGTTTTTATAGTTTTTTAGTGAATAAAAAATTTTTTTTTTTTTGTTGATATACAGCTTTCGATTAGTGCTAATAATTATCGTGTGTTTAATATAAAACTAGTGAACCCAAAAGCAAAAGTGCAACGTGAAAGTGTCGTGAACCTAGAAAAAAGGCCCAAATAACCGCAAAAAAAAAAAAATATTTAGTGGGAAATTTATGATAATTTCTATAGTTAATTTGGCAACACGTAACTAAAAAAAAAATATTACACGTAAGTACATTTGCCACGGAACGCATTAAATTTATCATAATTGTTTGTTTATTTATTATGCTGTCGGCTAAACCGAACCAGTAAAAATCTAAAAACAAAAAATGAAACGTTTCAAGCCACAATTATGTATCGATTAACCTAAGTCTGGTGTACACCGACAAAAATATTTGTGTTTTTCCAATTTCTATGAATTAACCCGCGTAATATTTTATTCATTTTGTTTTTTTTTTTTTTTTTTATTAAAACCGGTGTGTTCCTCAAATTATCCATATGGGCTCCACAACATTTAGTATTCCCAAAATTTATAACGTTATATCGATTTTTGTTAAAAAAAACACCAAAAATTTTTTTGTGTTCTTTTCACAATGACAATACGAAATTTTATTTTCTATATAAACATCATTGTTCTCCGTTTTTCCCATTTATCTTGTGATGCTTTTCCATTTACATTATAAATATACATACTTACATACATTAAATATATAAAAATGTTTTTGTATTGTGTACAGTGTTATCAAAACACAAATTGTTATCTAATTACTATTTAAACTAAAACTGACCTATTAAATACAAAAAAAAACTGTCATGAATAAACAGAAATGAACGATGAGAGGGAAACATGTAACACACGATGTAGATACATACGCACAAGTAAACCTGTTGAATAATTAAAATTGAATAAAATAATTTTCTTTTTTTTGTTTTCCGGACTAATTGCGTATATCTAATACAAAACGAAGAATAAACAAATAAACAAATTTTAAAATAAAATTTAAGGTGAAGATTATATTAAAAGGATTTGTTGGGGGAGCTTAACTTATAAATCCCTTATTCTTACTTCGTCCTTTTATATTTTCTTGCTTATATGCTTACAAATACATAATATAATAAATAAACATCTAGTATAAAATTTAATTAAGATTTTCGTTCAGATTTCCATCAATACGATTTAGTCTTGTTAATAAATCAAAATTAACTCTTATCAACGATAGATAAATAAAAAATAAAAATTCAATTTCCGTTGATATTTCCTTTACGCGATTTACGTCAATTTCTCAATAAATTTATTACACGAGCTTTCTCTAATCTCCATCTCTCTGTATAAAGATTGATTGAGCTATAGTGTAACGAAACAATACAGCTAGCATTTTCCCAGAATTTTCGTTTGTTTTTTTTTTAGTATACGATGCATTTTTTTTATTTTATTTTTTTGCTGATCCTCCTCATTTTCGGAAGATACAGATACAGGTTCTTCTTATCGAATATTCATGCGGAATATTTTTTTTTTCTGTAAAACACAATTTGAATATTGATTCGATATATACATATGTCTGTATGTAAATTTTAAGAAATAAAATCTGCTTAATGGATCTTAAAAAGAAATACGAAAATATTATTACAGTAAATTAATGGAAGACATTTCTAAGAAAACAGTTTGAAATGATAAAACTGCCATAAGCGGAACTCAAAAAAGAACTCATCAAGCAGAACATTTAGGGAAACTTTGCTCGCTGTATAAATCGTAAGCCTCTGTATTTTTGTATAATACTATCCAGGAATCAAAGAAAGCAAATCATTGAAAAAATTAAATTAATTAATCAGGAAATTTATCACATTACCAAAATTTTTTAAAAGTCTGTAATTTAAAAAATTCTCTGAATCCTATAAACTTTACATTCTATAAATGGTTTAATTATAAAACTATCTCAAAGTCTGTATTTCTATAAATTCTTCATATTATCTAAGATTTGTAGATTAGAAAAATTCTGCTAATTTTAAAAATTGTATTTATTTATTTTATTAATCATTAACAAATATAATTATTTTTTGTAAAATGGCTTAATCACTCTTTACAAATGCAAATTCCCTAAATTAATTATTTAATGAGTATGTACCGATTTACATAGAGCGCGAGTTAAGAAACAGAAATAATTTAGTTTATTATTTATGGCCAACGATATTTACAGTGGGTGGCCATATTATTAGAGACACTGTAAAATACTATTGCATTTCTCTATTATTCCTCTGTAGTTGCATATGCACATCCATTTTTCTTTTGTTTCTTTAAGTATGAGATACAGATTGCTTGTTACACACAATATTTTAATTAGTACCTTTAATTGAGATACAAGAAGCTAGAATGGCTTACAAAGAAGGTGCAAGAAGCTGGGATTGCTATTTCAAAGCGCACAGTCCGGAGACGGCTTGCTGAAGACGGGCTGATTGGGCGTCAACCAACTAAAAAGCCGAAACTAACCCCGTCTATGAAAAATAAAGAGGTTACGATGGACACGCACTTACCGTAATTGGACAGTGAAAGATTCGAGTAAGATAGTTTATTACAATAAAAATATGTCATAAAACATAAATTATGTTATACTGCTGTAGCAGTAATTTAATATTTCTACAAAATTTAGTGCGTCCCTAATAATATGGCTACCCACTGTAAATTAAACAGACGATAAACGATTGTTTAATGCTAGTTTCACCTTACTAAAACAGCATCTAAAAAGTTATTAGTTTTGACAATTATTTGATAAACTCGTACACAGCCAAATTATCACAGTAACTCGTATAATAATTTTTGATATACACATGGGTGCAAAAAAATCACATATTGCTCAATTTTCCACAAAAGTGCAAAAATATCAAAAAAATTCAATATTTGCTTAATTTTTTTTAATGCAGATTCAAAGTCTATTTCAATACCTAGCCAGTGGTACCTTTTTTGTATTTATACGTGCCATCAAACTGTTTTTTGGGGGTAAACATCTGAGGTATACGTTTTTGTGAATTTGTCAGCAGGAAAATTAGTAGTAAAAATCGAATTAAAACATGGAAATCAGAAAAAAATATTTTTATTAATAACGAGTATTCCCTCCTCTGACCCGAATGACAGCTTCCATTCGATGAAGCATTGATTTCACCAAAGTTTTCACAAAATCTTCAAATATCGCCTCCCATTTCTCTACGATCGCCTGTTGCAGCTCCTAGAGACTTGTTGGAGCGACATCTCTGGCTCGAACACTTCTTTTCAATTCGTCCCATATATGTTCGATGGGATTGAGGTCCGGGCTTCGAGCTGGCCACTCCATAACATGCACAACCACCTCTCGAAGGTACTGGTGTACTATACCAGCCGTATGCGGGCTCGCATTATCCAGCATGAACAGCAAATTTTCACCAATAAACCCGGCAAAAGGTACGACATACTCCTCGAGTACTTCCTCAATGTACCGTTGAGAAGTCATTCCTCTTGACCGACCGCCAGTATTGGCTCGGGTGATGAATACAAGATCTGTCTTCGCCTCTAGTGATATGCCTCCCCAGAACATGCACGATCCACCGCCATACGAGACACGTTCTTGGATGCAACATTGTGCTTATCGCTCTCCTTGTCTTCTGTATATTCTTCTGCGTCCATCGATGCCATATAAAAACATCCTGCACTCGTCAGAGAACAGGACTCTACTCCATTCTTCTTCTGTCCAATTCAAATGCTCTCGAGCGAACTCACGACGGGCTCGTCGGTGGGATGCAGTCAGATTAACTTCTTGAAGTCGTCTTCTAACTGTCCACCGACTGACTTCGACTTCACGAACTTCTTGGAGCCTCCGTCCCAGTTGAACCGCATTCATAGGACGATTTCGCAACGAAGTTGTTACAAGAAAGCGGTCATCACGCTGTGCTGTAGCATGAGGTCGGCCAGATCCTTTGCGCCGTCTGAAGCCACCAGTTTCCTGATATCTCTGCCACTCTCGACGAATGGAGAATCGGCTCAAATTTAGCTGTCGAGCCACTTCACTTTGGTTCTGCCCCGCATCAATTAGTGCAACCACTTATGCGGCTACCTCTGGTGTGGTATCCATTTCTTTGCTCCGGCTGAAGACGTAATTAATAGAGGACCGTTCAGACTAAGCGTCGATATGCGAATGATGACAATTCCGAGCGAGATATTTCATGGCATGCTATTGTATTGATCTTGTTGAATTATTTTTAGAATTTAATTCGAAAGCCTGCTGTATGCATTTGACAAAAAATCACTTTGTTGGCATGGTACAAGTACAAAAAAGGCACCATTGGACAGGTATTGAAATAGACTTTGAATCTGTGATTAGACCATTTTAAATGTGTTTTTATTAACACATAGATTCACCATAACTCAAAAATATCCCTTACAGATATTTTTTACAGCGAATATCCCTTACAGATATTACATTATACCTCAACCAATCCTCGGCCTCAGTTATCGCAGTTAATTCAGTCTGAAAAATGCTGCAATAATCGGGTAGACGAAACGGGAGGTTCACATTTAGTTTCTCACAGAAACACCACAACTAACCCTACCATCCATTTTCGAACCATCCGTGAAGAAGTTCAAAACTTAAGGGTACAAAATCTTTTCACCAAGTCAGTCCCCTTTGGAGGGAATATCAGTACGAAACCTTTCCTCAAAAATGGTAATGAAATGAAGTAATCGGTGGTACCAAGGATATCTCTGTTACACAAAAAAGAAGAGTGATCTGAATTATTACAGGTCCACATAAAAATGGATTTGATCCTTAATGCCTGAGTGGTTGTACTCCTGAGTGCACCACTAATACACACGGTGAAAAACCTCTAAATTTTCATCAGCAACTTTTGGTTAGCCTTACTATTTAAGGCTGGCCACCAAACAACAATCCCATATAAAAGTACACCAGGTATTTCGCTTTATTTTGATTTATTATTCAAATGATGATGTTCTCATTTTAGGAAAGTCTATTTAATTCGAATCGCGTTTTCTTCTTTATATAATGCTGACTATCAGTTGATTCGAATTAAGTATACTATAATCACGAACACATGCAAAGCTATTAAAATTTAGGAAAACTTAAGACGTGAAGTTTTTCCTACAAAATCCTATTTTTTTTTTTTTTTAGGGTAGTTTAGGATAAAATTCACGCGAATCTAATCACCGGTAGCATATTAGAAATTACATGAATTAGTAACCATTCAAAAAAATTAAAAAAAAAAAGTAAAATTAGCTTACACAGAAATAGAGCTGTGTGAATGTCGTGAAGAAGAAAAAATTGTAAGAGAATTTATCTGTATTAGTATGATTCGCTAGTACATAAAGCACAGTCCAGTCGCCGCGGCATGATGAGAAGATTGATTTTTTCGTAATCATAAGCTCATCAGTTCGAAACTGGATTAAATTCTCTTACAATCTTCGGAACATGTTAAAATCATATAAATTAAAAAAAAGATTATTTAATTTTTTCTGATGATCAATACGCACAAATTGAAAAAAGATTACAATTTCCACATGCATCATGCAAAACTTACCTAAAACGCATATTGCACAAAACGTTAACATCCGGAATCGATGTTGAGCCTTTAAATAATATCACAACGTACAAAATAAAATGGCAAGACATACAGCCCCAATTAAACTTTATGGAAAACACCGTTTATTTCAAGGGTTTAGTAAACTATATTCACTCTTCGCAAAGTGGCGGAATGGGTTATTACACCGCATATGTCAAGATACGTGGGAATGCCACGATGATCTTCGTAAATTCATAGTTCCTATAAAATCAGATTTTTCTGTTAATGGCTCAGTTCTAATTTACACAAAAAATTTAAACGGATTAATTGAACCTTTCAGGCAAAAATTATTTAAAGACATTTGTGTATTTGTATATTCGAACCAAAAAACCAAAATTAAAACAATCCGAAGACGGATAAGATCAATATGATTCACAAGACCTAAAACTGATGGCATGGCATAACAAGAAAATTCAAAATATGGCAATTTTCACACTGTTATAAAATGGCATATAGCCTATGTGGTTCACAAGGCATGAGGCTCTTATTCTCAGCTAGAGGCTTCTTAGAACAATCTCTGTGATATTCTTGTTATTGGCCAAACCATAAATTACTCAAATTAGACATGAGGCTATTATTCTTAGAACAATCCCTGTGATATTTTTGTTATTGGCCGAACGATGGATTACACAAACGAGTAAAAAATTTGGATGACCATAACAAGAAAATTCAAATTGTGTCATTTGCCACATGTTTAATGTGGCCATTTAATGTGTGTTTAATGTTGTGCCATTGTTTAATTAAATTTTGTACCATTAAAGATTGCAGCGAATCGTAATATTTTACACTTTGATATATTTCACTCAAAGTTCTTAAAAGAATTATTTTAACAGTGTACACACTAACCCATGCTTATTTTTGTTATTTGTTATAAATTTCACTCAGGTAAAAAGTTATATTTTTAAACAATATTAAAGAATAGTGATTTAAGCAAAATCTTTCTGGATATAAATACAAAACGTATGCTAATTTTAACCAATATTTTGTTTAATGCTGTACTGTCAATTAAGTCCCTTTTTTGTGTTAAGTAAGGTTTTTTTTTAATGATAATCAATTATTACATTTCTTAATTTAAATATTGAATTCTTCATTCTATAATTTTTATAGATTCTTATTTTAAGATAAATATAGTTAAATATTGAGCAAAAACTGATTTAAATTTTATCATTTTCTTTCTATTAAATAAAAATTGGGATTTTAGGGATCCTTGTTAAGTTTGAGAATAGCTACTACTCCAACAATTTTTCAAGAGTTCGAGAAGTAGTTGAGTTTAAATAAGTGACATTTTAATTATTTTATTTCAAATATTTAATCAAATAATTTCATAATTAACTTTTCTAATTAGCAGGTTCAATAAAGCTTTTAAACGTCTACTGGTTAGCTCATACTGGAAATACGACGGAGATTCTTTAGGTACTGTAAAACTTTCGGCTTCCTTAATGCAATTAGTTAAGCTAGCACCCAGACCATCAATTTGGCAAACGTCAGTAATTTTATTTTTAAATTTAAAACGTTATTAAACGAATTCCAGTTTGATCGACTGTAATCGTATATGTATATGATAATCAAGAATGTAATTTGAGCTTTCATGAAAAATATTAAATTTAACGCAATTGTGGTCAGATCAGAGTCAACAATTGGACCTGAAATTGTATATATTTATATTGTTGGTCAGTAATATATCGATTGTCGATGATGAGGATTTTTTGGAGCTAACAGGGACGTATGTTTGTCCATCAGGACATCTTATTATAGATTGAAATCTTTGTGAACATTCATATAATATGTTACCTAACTTATTGGCTCTAGAATAATTCCATAACCTACGATGTTTGCTGTTGAAGCCTTCATAGATGAAATAGCTTGACTGAAATAAAGTTAATAAATGTCTATCGACTAGAATATGTGAATTATTTATTTTAACATCGCTTCTACAACTTTATCTGATATCGCTTAAAGCGGCGTTTGAGAAATATTATTTTTTAATAAAATTGCTACACCATCACCTATAGAATTTACGCGATTCAATGTATAACAGTAGTAGTTTACATGGTTGAAAACATCTTGTTGAATCCACAAGATTTCACTAATACAAGCAACATCAACTGAGTTGTTGTTCTGGTAATACATTTGAAACATTGCAAATATACTAAATAAATTATTATTACTATTACAATTGTTATATGTACTAAGGAAAGTTAGCTGCATTCCCCGAGGGTATGTTGTGTCCTGTTGGCATCTGTTTCGAATGGCTCCTATTTTCCAGAAATTTTTATCGCTTGTGATTAAGGCACAAACGATAGTTAGCTGTGTATGGTTTTCGAGACAATTTGCACACTTAATAAGAGTGTCAGTAAATATTTTAGTTGTGCTCACTTTAGTGAAGTCTCGCAAGCTGTATTGTAATGATTTTCTTTACAATAATACATTTGGGACTGTTGAGATTCCGATTTCACTACTAAGTGACCAAATTTTTTACTTTCCTCAATGTATTTAAGATCTTGTTTCCTTTCTTAAAATGAAGAATATAAATTTGTTAGTCATCGTACCATTTTTTGTTTAGATGCATATTGATCACTTTATCTGGAATAATTTTGTGTTCCATTGTTTGTTTTAATTCCACATCGGTCATACTATTGTCTTTCCAATCGACCACAGCAAGTACTATAATTTCTGCGTTCCATTTAACGTGGCAAAGTACACACAAGTACTTCTGACTGCACGCAGCTACTCTTGCTAAATTTTATGAGTAGTTTGCTTTTTGAATTTATGGCGACTTCGTTACCAGAATATTTAGTACAACTAATCGGTAAGAAATGGCTGATCAGTTTTCAAATTAATGATTAATTTTCCAACTTTCCATGTTGCACGAAAATTTTTTTAAATTAAATTTTAGTTTCGCAACTAATTTTCTGCGTTCCATTTACCATCTACTCCCAAGTAATTATTTGTACTTTACCACGTCAAATGAAACGCAGCAAATCACTAATAGTTCATGTCTTTGCTAGATTAACCATAGTAAATCTAGCAAAGACATGAACCATAAGTGTTACACTTAAAAATAAGTGTTTACTTTATTCTATTACTTTAGCTCCAATCAATGTATTTTGAATATTTTGGCGTTTTTTCGGGTTTTCCCCCTAAATTGCAGGTACATATTTTTTTTTTAAATTGAGTCATAAATGTATTTAAAATGAAACAATAAGCCAATTGCTTTCAAATGTTGTGTAATTTTAGTAACCAAGACTCCAATTTGTAAAAGATATGTTTGTCTGTATTTCTCATTTCCTGCTTTTATAGAAATTTTCTAGTTTGCTAGTTATTTTTAAAGCAAATACTGCGGATATCATTTTATTGCTCAAAAGGGTTTTGCTTCAATATTAATTGAATCGGAAAAACATTTACTTTAGCCGTGTTTTCCATGAGAACTGCACTAGAACTCGATAAACTTTCAATTCCTTTTATTCTATGTAAAACGAAAAAAAATAAATTCATAAAGCGTAGTGTATTTGATATTATTAATGTGTAGTGTATTTGATATAATTACTCGTACATATTTTAAGTTTAAAATTTTCCCCCTTCAGTTATTTCATCCACATTTTCTTAATTCTAGCTAACGTCATTACACGCAACTACACTCGATAAATTCATGGGTTTATCCAGTGTAACTAAAAAATAAGCTATAATTGTCATTATTTATTGCTGTAACAACTTAAAATGTGTATTTATGTGAAATGCGCTACACATTATCACTTTATGAATTTAATTTTTTTTCTATTTACATAGAATAAAAGGAATTTAAAATTTATCGAGTTCTAGTGCAGTTCTCATGGAAAACACGACTTTTATTATTTAATAAGAAAACAAAGAGTTTATTACGTAAATGTAAAGGATGAATATTATTTTGTTTGTGGTTTTAAGGTAAAAATATTATAAAAGTCATTATTATTTGGAAATGCCAATATCTAGTTTCCGCAAATAGAATAGTTTTCAGAATAAGGTGAAGTAATTGTAGAGCGAATTATTCCCTTTAATAAACCTTTAATAAATTGACAGAAACATTTCACAAATTAAACGAAGCTTTACATCACATATTATATTAAAACAATAATGGAACAAAAAAATTACACAGGACGTTCTTCGAAAACAATTTGCCACCAAGATTTCAGTTATAGAATAATTCAAAATTGAGAACACAAAACTATACAGCGAAACCAATAAGAAATAAGATAAAAACATGCTTACTATTACTGATGTAACCTGTTGCACTTTTTTATTATTAACTTCCAAAGTACGCGTTAGAAAATAAGGATTGTTCATTTAACTGATAAGACGAAGGAGTTTCACTATAACAAATATATCATATTGCAGAAACTATAACAATGTATCAGAAATATGATGGTGAAGTTATCTACCTTTGGCTGTTTCGAAGAGACGAGCTGGTTTTAAGAAATTAAAATGTCTCTAGAAACTGAATTCATTCCTAAATTACAAGTATCTTCATTTGTCCATATTGGTGGCAATATTTCCGATAACGCAATGGTAGCTTCTGGTATTCCTAAAGGGCGTCATTTGGGCCCGTATTCATTTTAGTTTATAAATAATATCGGCAATTGGGAGATGTCCCTAGAGCTGACTACTTGTTTCCCGATTAGTGCCCTTTGCTATACCTGCAAAGTTAAAACAATTGTTAGCAATCAAATTTGGCTGGCAAAATATTTTAGTGTAAACTGATATAAACTTAATGTTTTCTAACATAAGCAATTACGTGTATTTAGTGAGTGCAAGCGATTAACGAACAAGCGCGTGTTAGCGATGACTGCATGACCAAGTTATTAAATTACGTGAGTGAATTTAAAAGTGATAATTTTCTAGATATCGAGTAGCTCAAAGAAGAACAAATTATTCGATGCAGCCCAGAAGAGCAGTCCGACTGCTTGGTCTGTTTGAGGACAACCATTATACGGTTCTTCCGGGGTTAAATCTATATGGATTAAATTTTCAAATAAACTCTTCAAAAACTTATAAAGCGGTACGACAAGAAACGCCACACCATCACGGCACACATCAAAGCATTTTTGAAGCAGCCGTCAATTACCAACACAACCGCAACAAACATTCGACCACAGCTTGACACTTCGGATGAAGCACTTCGCGGTCTCAAATATTTAGGAACTAAAGCGGAACAGCGAGATCCTTGGCTTATCTATATTTTGTTAAACAAACAAGATTTGGAGATGCAAGCATTATTGTCACAACAGAGCATTGAAAATAAGAATTTTCCCGAACTATCAGAGTTTTTTGAATTTTTGGAAAACCGCACAGATGCATTGGAGTCATTGAAAGCATATACATCAAAAAAATCTTCTCCAAATCCATCGACGAAAATAGTTAAATCAAATGCACTTCAACGACCAGCAGTAATACCACCACAGTATGACTGTTTCCAAATGAAGAGAAATAGTTAAGGAAGAAAAGCGATGTTTCAACTTCAATCATAGGGTTTATGTCAACGAAAACATTATACGTTGTTACACATGGAAGAACAAGCAAATATTAGCCCACCATAACAAGCTACGACCACCGATTCAAATCAAACTGTTTTATCCAACAATTACCAGGTCATGAACGCGTAAAATTACCATCGCTAAAATGGATTTATTTGTCACTATTTCATCCTCAGAATATTTGGAGACGGAAGATAATTGTAAGGTTGGTAAATTAATTCCCAAACTCAAAACGATTAAACACTTGTATTTTGTGCCTTAATCGACTAAACCACCTAATCTAAAACAAAATTGAAGCTTCTGCTATGACTCATAGGTGGCAATCAAAACTTCAACTAACGAGCTTACTTTTCACTGGCTTTTCATGTATTGTGAATTACTTCGTCTAGTTTTTCGAACATTTTTAACATTTATTTTAGTTCCTTTTGAGGTACAGTTAATATCGTTTATACTATAGTGCTAGTGTTCGCTGATGACAAGGGATAAAATATATCCGGATATGTTTTGAGCAAAAAAACGAACGCATAAAAAGGATAGGTATATTTTTAACTCAACTTTTATTTGGATTTTTTTAGAGTTTTTTGACAACCGAAAATTATTTCTTTTATCGGTGTAAAATGACGTTAATAAAAAATAATAAAATAATCAAAAGAAAATATGATGTTGACGTTTAAAATACCACGTCAAGAACAAAAGTTGTTCACTCATGTCATCAAAAAAAATCTGGATATTTTATTAAAGTGAAGTTAGCGGGGGGGGAGGGGAGGGGGGTAACATTTGTCAAAAATATCCGAATATTTTCTGTCAAAAGGCCATCAGTGAACATGTGGAGTGACATCTTCATTAAATTATATTGACTATCTTACTTTAGTTTAGTTGCTTAGTTTAGTCGATTAAGGCACACAGCATTAGATTATATTTGCTTTAAAGTGGGAGTTAATGGTAGATTTATGGTGGGATAAAGCTCTAAATCCATTTACTTGGCCAGAAGGATTGTGTATTAGAGCATGCAACAACAGAAATTTTCATTCATTTCAAGGGACCCCAAGGGTATAAATGTGGACACAGTCTGCAGCAGTAACCAATCCTTGAGTTTAAATTATAAAAATGATGGTTCCTATTTATTTGAATTTCTTCAAAATATTATTTTATATTTTCTAACCAATGTTGCAGCACTTGACACAAATCAATCAACCAGAGGTATGGATTAAAAATCATAAATAAGCTAACTATAAAATCCCTGGCTTTAAGGTTTCGATAAATGTAATTCTATCGGGTGGCGTTGTTGTATATTTTAAAGATAGTATCCAGAATAGTGCTTTCTCTTACTTTGATCCTCGTACTTCCGACGTTTTGTTGCTTAATTTTGTTAATTCTGTTTCATTTTCGGTTGTGTGTGCGACTAAAGGTTGCGTGTTTTGAGCTCATACGTCTTTGTAGTTAAGTTTAATAATGTCCTATCTTATTGTCTTTGGTGATATGAATATAAATATTTTTGGTGATAGTACATCTTCTGATAATTATTATAAATAAATAATGATGATGGCATCACATGGACTTAAATTGTTTTGGAGAATTCCGCTACGAGTATTGATCATTTATTTTTTAGATGTTCATCAAATTTTAATTTTAGTTTCTTTGTGGATGCTCTTAATTTTAATATTGTTGTATGACGTGAATAGTATTTTGCCCGAAGCTCATTTCTTAATCAAAAATTTTGAAAATCAAGCATCAGATTACAAGAAATTGGTTCAGTCATCAATTCACAAATGTATTGAAAAATTAAAAGGTATCAATGTTTTAAATCCAAATCATTTGAACTAGTGATGGAGAAATTCATGGCTTAAGAATACGATCCTTTGATATAATAAAAATCACCGTAATATTTTTAATTAAATAAAATTTTAACAAAGAAATAAAACTATCATAAGCATAGTTTTATTTCTTAATTAAAATTTTATTTAATTAAAAATACTTCGGTTCTCGTATATTTAAGCCTTAGATTTCTCCATCGCTACTTAATAAAATCAGGGTGAAGAATAAACTATCCAAAATATTAGCTCGATATTTAAATAATTTGGGTTTAAAACAGCAGTTTCAAGAGTTAAATAATGTTGTTAATCATGACGTGGTTTGTATGCTAATGCCAACTTTTACAAAAATTAATTTGGAACTGCAAACGGTAATATTCAAGAAATCTGGAAATTAATTGATGAAATTTGGTCCAAAGGAAAAATTGTTACTGATGGCAATTGTTCCGCATCAAACTAGGGGGAAATTCCGGAGTGAGCCAATAATTATTTTACAAATTCGTGATGGTTTTTGAAAATCTAATTTACAGCAATTCTACTTTAAGCTCTTATGTTTATTTAAAACTTGTCCAGATGAATTGCTAGTTGTTATATCAGCTTAAAAACCTTCTTTTTCTACAGGCAATGATAACTAGAGCCATACCCTCTTTACTCTCCGAGTTTTCTAAAATTATTGGATAGCCCGCTTTTTATACAACATACAGCTCAGGCTTGAAAAAAAAGTACTGAAGGAGCTTTGTTAGAATCCACTAATTTTTTGAATGAGAACTCTAGAAAGGAAACAAAATCGAAATTATCTCGAAAACCAAGCATTTCTGAATTGTGTTCCATTCAAAAGCAGTATGGTTTTGAAGGGGAAGGGGGATAATATTATTTATGTTATATATTGAGGTTATCTTAAATATTATTTGAGGTTTGAATTGATCAAACTAGTTTCTTGAATAGGAACCTATATAATTTTAAGCAGAAAAGTGTTATTATTCATATTTAGCTAAACTATACATACCCATGTTTTTTTTCCTCTTTATTTTATTACAACTGAAACTGCGCTCATCTAGCAATTTTTCTTTCAAATGCAAATTTTTATGTTTCTAATAAAATTCCCTTTTATTGGGGTGTAATCCAATGGATAGTCCCATAATTAATTAAACCAATTTACTAGTTTTAATTTTGGAAGTTCACTAGGTCAAGTGGCTTCGTTCTTTGGAGTCTTCTTTCAACGACAGGGTTATCTATCGTACTAGTATGGCGAATATAGGGGTTTCCATGATTCTGGAGCCTCATTTCGTGTTTTGCAGCATTTTTATTTCATCTTTGATGTATTCCATCCGTAGGTCCCTGTGAAGGTCTTCATTTCTTGTGTACCACGGAGCACTGACGATGTACGAAGAACCTCGTTTTGAAATGTGCGTTTGTTTGCTTAGTACATCTCCAGAGTTGTATACCGTATCCATGAGCTCAGAGCCTCTACCTATGAGCCAATACATTTTTCTGAATTTTATGTTAAGTTCTTCTGTTTTCCTTTTTGACATGTTCCCTCCACTTGAGTTTGGCATCGAGGGTCAAGCCAAGGTATTTAGCTGTATTTGCGTATGGCACGTGTCGCGAGTTAATTTATATAGGTAGATGGTAAGCCTGTTGATAAGTAAAGTTAATAAGCATGGATTTTGTCTCATTAAGCTTGATTTGCCCACGCTTTGTCCAGTTACAAACCGCAATGGTCATCCTCTGGAGTTTGCTCGTTGCATCAGCGACAGTACTTCCTATGGACCTTACTTCCTATGGCTATGGTTCCTTCATTTGTAATTGGTATGTCCCTTGTACGCTGTGCCAAACTTTATCGAATGCTTGTGCGATGTCCAGGAAAACGTTCTAACGTTCTTTTAATTATTTTAATGATTCTATGCACCTGTACAATTATAGAATGCTTTTCGCTGAATCCAAATTGATGTGGAGGAATTAGTTGTCGGTCCTCAATTATTGGTTTAAGTCTCTTTAGTAACAATTTTTCCAAGAATTTTGACGTAATTGGCAGCAAAGAAATTGGCCTTGGTTTTGCCATCATGATTACTTCTGCTGTGTAATAGCTTACGAAATCCTTTGTCATGTAGAGCCTTGATATTTTGACAAGTAATCAAGTCATAACCTGGGGCTTTTTTAACATTTATGTTACTTTTCACTTCTTCTTTTAATTCTTTGCTGGGCGTACGTCAAACTCATCTAGCTTGTGAATTGACATTATATTTTCAATGGCAGTTTGTCTTGGTAGTGGTTGGAAGGTTGCCTGAAGATACTTCGCAAACAGATCAGCCTTCTCTTTGTGACCATCTGCCCAGGTCTCATCATTCTTTTTAAGTGGGGCCACTTGCATGTTGGGTCTTTTGAGTAATCAGAATATTTTCATTAGTTAGGCTATTATTAAACTTCTTTAAGAAGGGATTTGAGACTGTTACATAAATTGTTAAGAATTGTTCTGTTCTCCGGGGTTCGATTAATTTGCCAGGTTTTACGTGCGCAGCGGTTTTCTCTTACCAATTCTCTAACTTCCATTAGATAGGATATGTTAAGTGTCTTCTTATTTTGTATAATAGGGGTGCTTGCTAACGCAGCATAGTGAATTATTTCGTTGAGTTGTTTCAATTCATTTCCCAACTGGTGAGAATTTGTTATCGTTACCTGGAGATTGATTTTTTCCTCCACTAATTCATGAAAGAGATCCCAGTTGGTTATTGAATTTGTTAATCTAGGTGCACTTTTCCTTTAAACTACCGTTTCACTGACTGTCATAATAACCGGTGAGTGATCCGATACTAGAAAATTGCTGTTTTCAATGTGAATGTAGTTCTGAGATATACCTCTTGCTACATAAAAGTCTATTAGGTCCAGTGTACTTAACGTTAAATGTACATTTACATTTTGCATGAACTCTTGCGACTATTCAATACTATTTTTCGCAATTAATATAATTTATTTGTTTAACCATCTTGTCAACCATTTTTAGATCTATTATGTTCTTTGAAGAGATTATAATTATATTTGTCTAGCTACATACTAAAGTTTCAGTTTTTTGTACCGAAAACTATATTTGCGACGCTTTTGTCCATTAAAAAAATTCAAGAACCAATCCAAATACATACAATACATGAATTGAGGATATCGTAATAAATATTATGACAAACAAAACAAACTGTTTTATTTTATCCATACAACGAATAATAATTATTAAAACTCAAAATGTATACTGCGGCCTCAAAAAAACCCACAAAACCCACCATCTTTATTTTGGTAGAAGTATGACATACGTATGTACATACATGAGAAACTTCTAAACCATAATTTTAAACTCAATTTTTATTTATTCAGCTTGAAATTAATTTTGAAATTAATATAAAAGTTAATATTCGTATTATAACTGTACAATAAATTTACCATCGAAACATTAATGTTTGTTTTCACTATGTAGGTACATCCTGGTCGAGAAACCGACCTTATTATTACAGTGATTGTGTAGGAAAGTAAATTATTTGTCAGATTCAGATATTTAACCCCATTTTATTTTTTGTAGTACATTTTTTTTTACTTCCCATAAACAAAATGATATTAATACCACACACAACATATACAGATGTACGTATATGGTATTGTGTGTGTATAACAGAATCCTTATATGCTAACTGGAAAGCTCAACATCAAAATTTAATTTATTTTTATCAAATAATACGGAATTAGGGTGATAGTTACTGAATACACAGACGTAATGTGCATATTCATGCACATTACATCTGTTCCATTTCACATCTTTTAGGTAACCATAAACAAACAGATAAAAAATATAAAATACATCTACAAGCTTTTTAACAGTATCAGTGCTACTTAACTATTGTTACTTTTGAGATTCGTGAAAATTATGAAATATAAATTATGTACAAAAATAAAAAACACTTTTATATTTCACATTTTATTTTTATTTATATAGATACAGATTTCGAAAGTTGCATTTGCTTTCATTATCAATACTAATTAAATTTGTACTAACTTTAAGTTAGTACAAATTTAATTAGTATTGATAATGAAAGCAATGTAGCTTTCGGAATCTGGATCTACTATATATAAATAAAAATAAAATGTGAAATATAAAAGTGTTTTTTATTTTTGTACATAATTTAAAAAAAAAAAAGTGCTGCTTAACCTTTATGTAAGGGAGCACGAATAATGTAAACACCCCAAGATTTATGATTGATGGAGGTTTGTATTTGTTTCCCACACAAACTGATCAAAGTTTAAAAGTATTTTTTATAATTACCTTGTAGTTTTTTACTTTCTGATAAAAAGCACCAAAAATTTTAGATTTTAGTTATTACACGATGGTACATTTAAGATGAATGTGGCAAATATCTCGAAAAGTACGCACCCTATTTTTATTTATTTTTTATTTATAGTATTAAAAGGAAAAGCACACATAGAAACAAAGTAGTCGGAACAACAAAATAATGAAGTTGCTTCCATTAAGTGGTGACAAAACCTAAGAATGCTTTAGATAGGATTTCTGTATTTTCGCCTAGCGAAAAATAAACGTCACTTAAGAAATTTAACGAAGCTTCGTTAAATTAGATCTGTCAATTAAGAAAAATTAAGAATGCGCGATTTTGCATCCAAACTTAAGAAATAAATGTCAAATCCAAATAAATTTTTAATGCGGTAGATGCAAAGATTTGTATTTCATGCGATTTTTTTTATATTTATAAATTTAAATTTTATTTTTATAGGTTTTACGGTGGTATTAATTTATTTGCTAATTTAGCAACATTTTTCTGCCGATTTTTTTGTAATTGGAAAAAATTTTGTGTTTCGTGTTTATGAATTACAAACCCATTGGGGCCCATTTTGGTTGCCATTTTGATAACAATTTGTAATTCAATATTTTTTTTTTTACTTTGTGACGATAAAACAGCCTAAAATATTCAAGTTTATTTCATTAAAAGAAAAAAATTTGGTGGAAATCAAATGTCGAAAAATAATGCAATCAATAATGCAATCGTTACACTAAACTTCTTAAGTTTATAATTTTTGGCTGGTTGAGCCTTTAGGCATAAATATCTCTTAAATTTTTTCAAAGAATTTCCACCACATGCTTACACATTCTAAAAATAATACTAATAATTAACAATAATAACAACGTTAATAAAAATAAATTAAAAAACTACGTATTGCGTATTGCATATCAATCACGCCACTCCAGAAAGGTTGACTTAAATAACTTTACTGATCTTCTTAATTTTCAATAGAATTGAATTCCAAAGGTCAACTCTCTAACATAAAAGGATGTATTTAACGACCTTCAATAATTTTTGGCCGGAATTAGGTGGAAGTTAGAGGAATGAAACATATACTAAACAGTAATTTTCTATAAAGGTAACAAGGGTCCTTAGCTTTGAGAAGTTTCAAAATAAAATGACAAATGCGAAATTCGTAAAAAATAGATAAACTACATCCTAAAACAAGGCTAGAAGTATAATGAACTTCCTAATACCAAAAATAAACCTGGTACAAGCATTGAAGAATATTCATTTTCTTTGAAGAATATTCATATTTTCCTGAAGCATACCGAATAAAACTATGTCGCCGTAAATAAAATGAGGAAGAAGATAAAAAACGAAAACAATTTTTTACTAAAGTGACCATCAGAAAATCCTACTACTTTATACAAACAACTAAGCATGCCAAAGACCATCTAACTAATACTAACTAAATGGCCACCCTCGCTGACAAACCAAACATAAACAATTATCAAAAATAAATTCAATGCACTAAGAAATTTGACACAGTTTCAGAGTGGTGAATAAAAAATTCTGAATGATTCAAGAATAAGGTATTTGGTTGTATGTGAAAAATACATAGGGAATACCACGGTAATCGATGTGGAATTCGAGAGTAATGCCCCAGGCTTCCCAAAATTTCCCGTTCGTAAAAGAAAGTCGTGTATTGGCTACACCTCCATTTGTTTAGACATGATAACGCAAAAAACAAAAGGTATACATAACCGATTTTTTTTTTTAATGAAAAGGCTTTATTTTAATGTAAAAAATGAAAAAGAATAAGATATAAAGGGAGATAATTTGTAAGAGCGGAAAATGTATGAGAAATTTAAATCCCTATTATATCTGTGGCAAATATTTAAAAGGTGATAACTCGATTTATACCCTTTTACGTATTATTTCAAATTCGAAATCTCCATATTCGATTTCATATCATATCAATTTTATGTAACATTCTGGCAACTACAACCAACCGTAATATTAGGAGTACAAATTGAAAATGCGGGATTTTTTTCTATTTTTGAACGTTTATTCTGAAAAAATGGTAACAAATGAATTATCCATCGCTAGCCACAACTTTTTCCCATCTTTCTGGCAATTTACGGATACCGTCGCGAAAAAATTCGGCCGGCTTGGCTGCTATCCAGTCATCGACCCATTTTTGGGCTTCTTCGTAAGAATGGAAGCGCTGGTCAGCTAGGCCATGTGTCATCGATCGGAAAAGGTGGTAATCGGAAGGAGCAATATCTGGGCTATACGGCGGGTGGGGTAAGACTTCCCATTTCAGCGTTTGTAGGTATGTATTAAAACTTCCCGCAAATGCTGTTTTGTTGGCACGAAACTCGACATATTGAGAGCTCAAAAAAACTATGAATTTGACACTGCGACAAATTGACACATACTGAAAATTAAAGCTATAAGACGTAGCTTTGACATGAACATAGTAACAGTACTGCCTGATGCGTATAGCGTTAGTAACGCCATCTGTTATCAATCCCGCATTTTCAATTTGTACCCCTAATAAGTGTTTACAAAAACCAGAATTTTAAAAACTCATACGATTTTGAGTAACTCTTAATTTTAAAAACGTTTTCCTGAATAATGCGAATTTTTGAGTTATCACCTTTTAAATATTTGCCACAGATCATTTTTGCATTATAAAGAGATGAATATATAAAATATAACTGTCCCTATCTATCTTTTCAATTTCATATGCAGAAAATATTATCGTCTGTACAACATTATTTTCGACAAAAAGCATCAAACCCACTTTTTCGGACTCAGAAGACCTCAAAAAAGGTAAATTTCTAAAAATCAAAAGGTCCAAAATTTTCATGAATGCTTTACTTTATTTTACTTATACGTAAAAGAAAGTAAAAGAAGGAATAGCAATTGGGGCAAAATAGGCTGGCCTAAATTGAAACGTAACATTTTCTGTGTATGCATAACAAAACCAATGTTATTGTTGAAATCGTCTGCAATCATAAATTGTTTGGTTGATCTTCAAGGTTGTTAATGTTTCCTAATTACTTCTTCCTGATGTTTAGATTAATCAATTTTTTTTTTTGTTTCTACTTTTTGATTTTTTTTTTGTATCAGGGTTTTTTGTTATTTTATCTAATTATATTTTTTTAGTTAAAATTTAGAATGAAAAATCTAAATTTTAAAAATGTCATCAAAAAAGGGCATCGCAATAACGCCACATTTGGAAATGCAAAAGAGTGAATTAAAATAATTAGTAACCGAATATGTAGTCGACATTTTTTAAAAGTCGGTGTAAATTAAATTCATTTGAAATTTGCCGAAAATTTCGGTAATTCCAAAATGTATTTAAATTTTAAATCTCTATTTCAAACATTATAAACATTTTTAATTAGTTTCAATAATTTCAAATATGCTTCGTTTGGAAACTACAAATACTATCCTTAAATTATTTACTAGCATTTGCAATTTTTAATCGTTTTTGCAGCCTTGGTTGGGCCCGAACTATTTTGACATTTAGGTTATTTGAAATCACTATTTAAAATGAACCATTTAGAATTTTTTCTTGTAAATTAGTATAAAATATTTTATTAATTGTTTTATTTGTTCAAAACATGGATCATCATGTGTCGGTAGTAGCAGTGAATTGAAGTCTCGCTGGACGACAGAAAAGTTTTTACATAGCTATTTGTAATTTTTTTGCAAATGTTACAATTTCACTTGCAAAGTGTACCCCAATTTCGTGACTGGTAGGCATATTATTAAAACCACTCTTACCTCGCAGCTTAGAAAACAAGTTTTCTAGTCCATCCTGGTTGGTTTTGAGAGTTAGTATATATTCGATTCCATATTCTGTGGTTAAATATTCTATGTGAAGAAGTTGAGAATTTATGGTAATTTGGAAACCTTTCATGAATTTAAAAAACTTATAAGAAAAATAAGTAAAAACTGAGCAGATCACCAACGAGTAGAGTCAACCACCGAGTAGAGTTGGGATGACTAGGCGTCCTGGTTTCTCCTAACATGTTCTGGTTTTCAAATTTCAGCGGGAAAATGTCCTATATTTTCCTTGTTTTTAGATAATTCCTTCAGATCGCTAAATTTCCGAACCAGAATTTCTCTATTTAATTATTTTATTTAAGAAATTGAACTCTAGCCCAAATGATATGGCCAAAAAAATTCTTCAGAACGCGATTTAATCTATTTTAGGTAAGAAACACTTTTAGAATTAGCTTAACGCCTCAGATAAATCGACAAATGTGTGTGTACCATTTGGTGCTTAAGCTGGAGAAATTTGCATAGGTTGCTGTAGCGTATAAGGAAACCCAAAATTTTCAAATCTAATTTTTGATTTACTATATGTTGATAGTATCGACCATAAAATCATTAGTCCAAATAGTGTTCCAAAATATTTTTTGCCGTTGGGCCATGTCTTATTGAAAATTCTTATCCCATCCCAACTTTATGACAGAAGAATTCTTCAGGTCATGAAATATTTGGTTTTATATTAGGAACTATTTATATGATCTACAAAATACTTCAGACATAAAATTTCACTAAAATCCATCAAAAAATGTGCTTATTCCATTTGATGCTGGTGACTAAGAAGATAGCCGAATTAGTTAAGTATTTAAAAATAAATTTGGCGAGTATAATTTTTGATTTACATCGACCAAAACATCATTGGCAGTGTCCGCAATGTTTCCTGAAATTAAGCAGCTGTTTAATTAAGAAATCCGACTGCGGGTGATATAAGGCCGTAGGGATCCTCCAGAGCCAGAGTTAATCAATTTTATTTAAAGGAATATTTAAGGAATCGACCTCACATCTCAAATCTTAGATAAAAAATTTTATTAAAAATTAAAATCCATCCATAATCGTGCTACGAATGTTGGATCATTCAAAGCGCCTACTGAGAAGTCCGCTGAAATGGCTCGCAGAATTGTAAATATTTTTGAGCAAGTACATAGACGGCAATATAACTTGCCTAATATTTGCAAAAAAATTACAAATAGCTATGTACATACTTTTCTGTCGTCCAGCGAAATTTTAATTCACTGCTACCACCGACACATGATGATCCATGTTTTGAACAAATAAAACAATTAATAAAATATTTTATACTAATTTACACGAAAAAATTCTAAATGGTTCATTTTAAATAGTGATTTCAAAAAACCTAAATGTCAAAATAGATCGGGCCCAACCAAGGCTGCAAAAACCATCAAAAATTGTAAATGCTAGTAAATAATTTAAACAAATTGAAATAATTTGTGAGTGCACGTGCTCGCAAAGCAAATGTTTGTAAATATGTATTCACCTTTTTCATTAAATACAAATACAAGGAATTTTTGTTTATGCATAAAATGTGGTAATTATTAACAAATTTGTTCAACAATTTTGATGTTTTCTCCAATCTATAAAATAAAATTTTGTTTTCGCAAGTATCGCAATTCTATAATTTTAACCTCAATTGGATAGGAAAAGGCAACAAATGAAACATAAGGAGTATTATCATCAAAATATTAAAGGTCCATGACCGTTCTACTTACGACAGAAAATAAAATTCGTAAATAGATTTGGTTTAGATCTGTTCCATTTTACAATATGATTGTGATATATTATAGAAAGAGATACGAGAGCTTATTGCTGTAGTACCTGTTTCTCCTTAATAAAACCAGAAATTAACAAAACAATAAATTCTTTGTTTTGTTTTAGAGTATGGTTGACGCCTCTTTGTCGAAAATAATGATGTGAAATGGGATGTGAAGGGATATATAGGGACAGTTATATTTTATATATTCATCTCTTTACAATGCAAAAATGATTTGTATATAATAGGGATTTAAATTTCTCATGCATTTTCCTCTCATACAAATTAGCTGTGTTTATTCGCTCCAGAAAGCTGCTATAGAGAGTCGTCGTTTTTCTACGCCTAAATTTAAATTTGACGCGCTATTTATTGGGAAACTAAATTTATTTAACATCAAACTATCATTTATAATTTAATTGTTTAGCGAAAACTTGATATAAAAAATATTTGGATCTACCTATTTATTTTTGTCAATTGTGGCACTATTCTGCTTTTCCCAGCGAATTGAGAATTGATTTATTTGAGTCGCTGTGACTCGAAAAGTCCTGTTAGTTCAATTTTGGTATTATGGTTCTAGCTTCTGACGTTTCTAGTTTTATTAATTATGATAGTTTCTAACAGTTCGTTTGTACACATTTACATTTATTGTGATTAACTTTGTAATTTTAAGAGAATTAATTATATATTTTATCGGTAAAAATTGTTAATAAATAGTGCAAACGGGCAAATATAGGGAACAAAAATGTTTGGAAACTTACATACACATTTTGTTGTTAATAATAAAAATAAAATTAAAAATAGATTTTTATTCAATATTTAATTAGGAAATATTAATTAAAATATTTTGTCTGTAAAAAAAACCGTAGTATTTTTTATTTCCATTATTTCTCTAATCTTTACAAAAAATCGCATTTGTCATCATCAAATGTTAGGCGAGCAATTTTGTCATTACTATCACTCACTTTACACACAGGGCAAGAACCATAATACCAGCATTTGATTTAGGTGATTTCAAGTCACCAAGTGACTCTTAGGTGGGAACCATAATAGAGACATTTAAATTTTTATCCATTTCAAACAAAGCAAACAGACATTGAGACCCGAAATAAGAAAGCGCAAGCGGAGAGGCACACACTGAAGAAACTCCTAATTACCATAATACCGATGTCATTAGACTGGAATCCGCAAGGGAAACGAAAAAGCCATGCTAGCCGAAACGAAAGAACTCGATAAATCACGGGGAGAGCCGAAAGCAATGGTCAGATCCCAATAGAATCAGATGTCCAGCCTAGTAGACACCCTATGCCTCTAAATCGGATATAAAAGAAAAAAAATGTGGTGCATATAATTCGCTAATACTACGAACGCATGGCATCTAAGGCATTTATTCACAAACACCTGGAGTTTTCTTGTGACCTTCTGTGTGTGCTTTCATGCTTCACTCCCTTACAGCAGTACTGATTTCACACATACAAATGCATTGAACATTCGATGCTTTGTATTTCTTGACAAGACGGACACATTCCAGATCTTGTGCAGCATATTGAAAGTATTTCTTGTTTTGTTGATGTGTTGATTTATATTTTCTTCTTCAGTGCCACCAGTTTTTGCCGCAGTACAACTAAGGTATACGAATTTTTCAACCTCTTCGATTTGCGTGTTATGTTGATAGTGATTGGTGCACTAAAGTAATGTTTGTGTTCAGTCTCATGGCTTTTGTTTTACTGATGTTGATTTTAAGGCCACTTCTTGCAAGGTCTGATAGCTTCTGTATGTTCTGCTGTATGTCGGCATAGTTATGTGCTAGCAGGAGCATATGTCATGCTGTGCAGTAATATCAGGAACAGCAGATTTCCTGATTTCCTTTAAATTGAACCACAGAATATAGAATATACAGAATAAAACCTGCGAACAACGTGTTTTATAGTTTCTATGGGGTTATATATTTCGTTTCGGGGATACATAAAAATTTATATATATTTACGCTCTCAAAATCGACTAATTTTATTTTTTTGTTTTTATTCATTTTCTATGAGAATGTATTACTATTAGTACTAAATATGTTTTAAATGGAAATGGTAGGCACACGCATATAGGACACGTTCTGTGTATGTTTATAAATGTTTAGTGATTGGATTAGTTTATATATTTAACTTTAAATTATATACATTTTTGATTTTTAACTTTAACATTTTTTTAAATTGCTTCAAACTCTAAAAAATCAACAAGTGCAATGGAAGTGAAATTCTAAAATCATTTTTGGCCAATTAGGATGAAACGTTGCTATTTCTTAATCGATTTTGATGAAAATGATTTGGTGTTCCACAGAAATGGGATTCTAATATGTTTATAAGATGATGTTCTGGTGCGTGGGCAACAGAGATCGGAAACAAGCAAAAAATTTCGAACAACACCGAAACATACAAATAAAAATTTGTATTTCACTTACACATTATTCACTCCGTAACGATTATGATGAAATTCGACATATACTATGAAAATTAGATTGTAAAATGATTTTAAAATAAAGTTCTGGAATTTGGAAAAGTAGAATAGTACTTCGCTATTTCTTAAACGATTTTAGTGAAATTTAACATGTGCGTTGGAAATGTGATTCAATTACCGTCCAAAAGTTAACATGAATACGAATAGCAGCAACTTCTCTATTTCTATAACAAAACCATTGAATTTCCCCATATTCTCATATCTTTAGAAAATTCTCGAAACATATTTTCTAATTATCAGAAAAGTAAATTTGTATTTACAGAACGAGTGGCAAAAACATACGAATGCTTAACTTATTTCAAAGTCATTTCCAGAAACTCAGGCACATCTAGTTAACTGATAGTTTTATATAAAATTGTTTTAAAGAATACAATAAAAAAATGCACTGCTCCTAAAAAGCAAGATCCTCCGCCCAGCCGATTCCAGAAAAGAAACATTCAAATTTTATGATTATATTTTTAGTTTTTATATTATTACTTAAATAAAAATTAACAAAATTAGTTAAACTTAATTATTTGGTTTTCTAAATACTGTTTTGTTTGGAAATTTATCATATATAATCATTTGGTATGCTTTCTTAAAAGTACTAGTATAAGAAAATCTAAAAATTTCAAATTATGTTCGGAACAAGAATTATTTAAAGAAAACCAATCTTTATATTCACGCTTTTCAGTTGTAAACTGAATGCATTCTTCAACAATTATTTTTTTTATATTTTTTGATTCAAGCCGCTCGTTAAATATCTTTACAAAAATATAAATATAAAGGCGCACTTAATGAACAAAATTTTTATCATTTTTGTAATTTTTCATAAACATGAAATATTCTGAATTAATTATTAATTTTCTTTTTCATTTTTGATCCATTTATCTTTACACCTCTGGCAATTTTGTTTTGCAAGTCGTTTGAAAATTGAATATCCCATGCAATATCTTGCAGAGCAATCATCAAAATTTAACTGCTAATATTTCACTTTCATATTCTGGTTCAGATGAGATATCAATAGATTGGTTCTCTTCAATATTACTTAAGTTGTCAGCTGAGGTATCCGTAGTTAAAGCAACCGTAGTAGAAGAGGGGTCACTTGGATTTATTAGGAAGTCCCTTATTAGAAATTCATCAGCATCCTCGTCGCAATTCGTAGAAGGTGAATAGAAAATTTTATAGACATAATTTGCCATAACAAATCATTAAATTCCTTTAAAGTTGGATTTCGGCCATTACCTACACCACCTCTTTGTCGAATAAGGCCAAATGAATTTTCAATAGGATCTTGATTAAGTGTAACTGTCAATAGGAACAATATTTGGCGATTATTTATCATTAAATCCGTTCATTGTTTGGATCAATCCTTTTAAACAATATACTAGTATCATTTTATGTTTAACTGGTTGAATCGTTTGTATGTAAGAAACCATTTGGATTAAATTTGAATAAAAAGAATTATTTTTCGGAAAAGAGCTTTTATTTTTACTTTTATCATTTGACGTCTGCTAGATAAATAACATCCAAAAAAAAAACGCTAATGACCTTTTGTTAAAACAAACCGCATCAACAAAATCATTATTTCAGAAAAAAATGGAGGTGTGGCCAACATACGACTTTCTTTTACGAACAGAGAATTTTGAGAAATTTAATTTTTTTTTATAATTTTTAAATTTTTAATTTTTTTTAATTTTTTATTTTTATTTGTTTTTAATTTTTGGAAACATTTTGCATTAAATAGTTTTTTGTAAACCTTATACTTTTTAAGATATTTGCAAAATAAATTTTCTGGACCAAGGAAATGGCCACTTCCGGTTAGCCGATTTGGAGTAAAATTCACTGGTACCTCCCAATTGATCAAAAAAGGTTAAACCTGAAGGTTCAGTGCGATTGGTTAAACCATCTGGGCTGTAGAGAGGACACAGACTGACAGACAGATACCATTTTGAAACCCCGTTTTTCGGACTCAGGGAACATCAAAACAGATAAATCTCTAAAAATCTCAAGTTTCAAAATTTTCATGATTACTATACTTTATTTTACTAAAGTAAAAAAAATATTTCAAAATTTGCTTTAGTTTTCATACAGGAAATTTCAAATATAAAATCTGTATGTGTGCGTATATATTACTACAATACAATATGTATAGATTGATCCCCGCCAAAATCAACAAAAATGTTTATACAAGCCGTCTCGTTCGCTCTTTATGCATTCTAGCATATTTTTTATACTATACGTTTACGTTTGTTATTTTATGTTTTATATTTTTTAGAAGAATGCGAAAAAAGGAAAGAAATATATCTAGTGCAAATATCTATTTCTCGTTTCCTTACAAACATCACAAAATAATACGTTTTGTGGTACTGAAATGTTATATTACACGTGTTACACATTTACATACACTGCTTCACCGCAACCGCATTACGTAGTATAATTCGATAATAGATTGAAATTATCAATTTTATGAAATAATAAAAAATATGTTACAATTTTTGCCTGTTCATCTTTCCCTGAAAAACTTATACAGACGCCGATCCGGAATGAATAGTGCAGCGATCACTGAGAGCTAAACCGCCATTTGGTAGACACAGACTATTGACAACTTTTCGTTGTCTAGGATAATATGAATAGCTGGCTCAGAACCCGACCAGATTGTTAGCGCAGTGCGCACCAATTTAATAAAAAATAAATTTACATGTGTATATACATACAAGGTTAGCCATTTTGATCGAAGGATCCAAATATCTCCTAAAATAAGCCAGCTACAAAAAAAATTGTTTAGACCAAAATTGTTAAGGACAATCGAGCCATCTATCTGTATTAATGCCCTTTTAAGGTAATTTGAAGGTCACCGCCGAAAAACGACGGAAATTTTACGGCCGAATATGTTTTTCCATGCCCCCCAAGGTCACCTGAAGGAATATATTTTAGCAATAATGTTTACGAATTTTGTTTATTTAATTTTCATAGCAAATCATAAGCATTATGTATAACTAAAATATATTCGTTCAGGTGACTTTGGGAGGTCATCAAAAATGCATATTCCGACGTAAAATATCCTATTCTTTTCGAATCCGGTGTGAAAAATTTGGGTTTCCATTTAAAAAAATTACCGTGACCTTAAAACTTGACCTAAAGGTCAAGGGCATTAATACAGATAGATGACCCCCATTGTCCTTGACAATTTTTGTCTACTCATTTTTTTTTTTTTTGCAGCTGGCGTATTTAACGAGATATTTGCTTTCCCAGTATATATAACTAGGGGGTACAGCCCGTCCTAGGAAGGAAACAATTTTTATATATAATGGTGATGTCCAGAGGGCGCTACCATATCCACCATTTGACCATTTGATATTTATTGAGCCGTTGTTTTTTAGCCGAGTAGAAGTAGCTCGAGATTAAAGGCTTTTAAGGATTATTGTACCTTAAATAGACCTTAAACCAAAGAGTAAGGGCTTTTAAAGATGATTTTACATGTGTTGGAGCATCACTCTAAAAAATTTACAGACCGACAAACAGCGGCAGCTGCACTTTTCTTCCAAAAAAATATATAAATTGAAAAAATAAAAATAAAATGCCTTGAGCACAATCGAACTGCAGACCTTAGCCCCGCTAGTCCAATACGATACTACTAAGCCACATCCAACGCAAGAAAGTTTATTTAATTTTCATTATTGTTTTATTTCTTTAAACATAGTATGCTATTAAGTTTATGACTAGAAAAACTTTTTTTACCGAAAAATTCTCATGGCTTAATGCAACTCATAATATATATCAGTTTTTAGATAATTTGTAGTAGAGTTCGCATACATTTAGGCGCATCATAAACACATCCGACGTATTTTTTGTGTAATTATTTTAATAACCATAAAGCGCAATATTTAATTTAAAGTAAAATATTTGGTCATTACATGAATACTAAAAAAAATATTTAAAAAATAAACCTGCTTGAGAATCGAACCGAAGAACTTTACCGCTCTAGTCCATTGCGTTACCACTAAACCACAACTAATATTATCAAATCAAATTAAATTTTCATTATTATTCAAAATAGAAAACAGTTTTCGTTTTTCAATGTGTAATGCCTCAATTCCACTGTGAATCAAAATTTGTCAGTAAAAATAACTTGAGATAAAAATATAAAATCGGTGGTTGTGTGAACGAGACACACAACGGAGTCAGTCAAGTTTTTACTTACAAAAAATGTGTATCTGTTTAGTGCACTGAGATCAAAATTAAAAAAAAGTATCAAATCGAGAACATTTTATGGCAGTCCAACTAATACATGTACATAAATATTGTGTACCGATGTAAAATATTTCTCGCACACGCTGATAATTTTAATTGTATGGCATTTTTATGGTAAAGATTTTTTTTAATTTTGTTTTTTATGACGGAAATAATTTGAATAAAATAATTCTGATATGAATATTAATAATAATTAAATTTTTAGATTATTTTGAAACGTGAAAATAATCGAATTAACACTAATACTTCATTTTTCTAATAATTGTTGGTTATATTTTTATTTGCTGTCAAAACACTAAGGCAATTTTAAAGTTTGCAATTTTTATGGTAAAGTCTCATGTGTGATCGAAAATATTCGAAAAAATAATTCTGATATGAGTATTAATAATAATTAATTTTTTAGATTATTTTGAATCGTAAAAATACTCGAATTAACACTAATTCATAATTTTTTTTAATAATTCTTGGTTATGTTTTTGTTTGCTGTCAAGGTATCCATAAAATTTGCTATAAAAAAAACAATAACAAAATACTTTCTCTTTGTCTCTCTGATAGACTATTTTTTTCGTCTTCTTTCAACTTCAACTCAGCTCAGTCAATTTTTCACAGTGGAATTGGGGCTTAAAACAACTAAAATAAACAAACGCCGAATTTTCAATGCATGCTCTAAAAAAATTTACGTTATGTTACAATCTTTGGGCTATTTTATAAATAATTAGGCGATTTGTTTTGATTAAATTTTTTTATTCTGAATCATGATTGCTATGATCACTCTTAATTTTACCCTTTTTCTTTCAAATATTTGTTTAATTTTGTTTTTTTTTTATTTTGAAATCATAAGGCGTATTATATTATTTGACAACTTACAACAACACTTGCACTATTGAATTCCTCAGTAGGAATTCGTCGAATTCCTGCTAAATTGACGGAATTCAAAATCGAATTCATCGTTTGGTTTGTCTACTTTACGCTGGGTGCGCTGGACCACACTTCTTTTAATTCTATAGGTTGGCTTTGTGAGATTTCTTATTATTTTTGATGATTTATTTGGCAATTAAAAGTAAAAAAACTATTTATTAAATACGCTAAAAGTAAAAAAAACCCACATAACATTATTTTATTCGCGAAAAAAGTGTATTTCGCCACAAAAAAAATTCAAAATGCTACCAACCTTTGAAAACCAATCGAATTCCAAACATTGAATTCCTTGGTTATTTTATTTGACCAAAATTGAATTCCAATTTCAATTCCAATTCCTTGGTCAAAAAAAAATACGACTATAGTTTGCATTGGGCGTTCCAGAATCTTATATTAAATAGCTTTTAAATCCTGATCAACGATACATTCAAAAATACTAAAGGCTTCTGATAAATTCAACCGATACAATAATCGCCAGCACCTTATTTGTTTATTTCTATTTGTAGAGACCGACTCAAGGATTTCAGATAAAGTTTGATAATATCTATTATATACAGTATTGTGCAAATTAATGCGAACATAGCAATATTTTAATAAAATCATAATGAATACTTTAAATTTCGTCATATAAAACTGTAAATTTCCTTTTTTTTTACATCAATATATTTTTGTAGTTTATGTTCAAGGTTAACAATCATTATCTTTATTACTTCGCATTTCGTTAGTTGTGAAATAAACATTTCAGCCGATCATAACACATTGCACGCATCATAACACATACACAAGTTCTACCTTTAATAATGGATTTAACGGTTAAAGTTCGCCAAAAAATTATCACACTGAGTAAATACTCGTCTATGACTCAAAGGCAAATTGCCCAAGAGTGCCAAGTGAGTTTAACATCTGTTAATAAATTTGTACGGCTTTCCTCAAAAAATTAGTCCACATCACCGAAAAGAAAGGGTAAATATGGTCGTAAGCGAAAGACCTCTTCAAGAGACGATAAAATTTTGCTGAGAAATAGTAATATAAATCCTACAAAGACCAGTGCTGACCTAAACATTGAGTTACAACATGCTGGAATTAACATTGATCCATCAACAGTGCGAAGAAGACTTTGGAATTTGGAAGATTTGCACGAAGGCCCTACAAAAAACAGCTTCTAACATCAAAAATGAAGACCAAAAGATTGGCATGGGCCAAAAAATATAAAGACTGGACAGTTGACAATTGGAAAAATGTTTTGTTTTCTTATGAAATTCATTTTGAAGTGCACGGTCAACGCTCACAATATGTGCGTCGCAGTAAAGGTGAATCGATTAAAGCGGGTCACCTTGTTCAAACTGTGAAATATCCATTAAAACAAATGTTTTGGGGATGTTTAAATTTTAATGGTGTTGGTCCATTATGTCCAGTTATTGGGATGATGAATTCAGCTCAATATATTGATGTTTTGAAGGATTATGCGGTTCCAATATTAAAAAACATGAAAAAACGAAATCACCCAATCTTTCAACAAGACTTGGCTCCTTATCACACATCCAAGGCTGTTAAAAAATATTTTGCTGACAATTCCATTACAACATTGGATTGGCATGGAAATTCGCCTGATGTCAACCCCATCGAGAATTTGTGGGCAATTATGAAGGCAAAATTAAGAAAGATGGATTGCAGTACACTAGAGGCAATGGAGACCTCTATCAATAATATTTAGTATGACCCGGACACTACGGATAAAATCTGCCAAAATTTAGTAGAATCAATGCCAAATCGAATACATGACCTAATACAGAAAAAAAGGAGGGCACATAAATCATTAAATATATGAATTTTTTTAAAATAAAATATAGATTAAAATACAAAAATTTTGTTATTTTGTTCGCATTAATTTGCACAATACTGTATTATGAAGATCTCTATAAATAAATTGTTTTTAAAGATTCCTTTTTCTCTCAAACAAAAAATATTAATTCGGCAACCATGCTTCGTGGAACATCAGTAACTGTAACAACTACTAAATTTGTGTACCATTGCATAATTATGTATTTTTTCTCGTACGTTAAAATAATTTCATAAAAATAGAAATTAACAAACAGAAAATTAATCTTTTCCTACGCAAAAATAACTTTCGTAAATATATTACGTATTACATAAATATTCGTACATAGAAATATGATTGTTTCGTTTATTTTTTTTTTTTTGGTTTAACAAAAAATTAAATTAAATAAAAAGCTTCATTTGACGTCACAACATCATAGTAGAAATGAAATACGCAGAGAAAAGTTTTCTCGTTTCTTAAATACAAAAACAAAAAAACAAAAATTTCAACTTTTTTGATCAAATTTAATTTTATTGTGATTCAATTTTCTATTTTTATTAAATCAACTAAATTCAAAATAACCGAATAAAAATTTAATTTTATTTTTTTTAAGTTTACCGAAGAGATAAGTTCCATATTATATATAATGTAGAAACATTTCAAAAAGTGGTTTTGTATAAAACCAAAAAAAAAAAAATATGAAACTCGAAAAACTATTAAATAACTTTAAAAAAAACAATGAAAATTAGATTTTATCATTATTACAAATTGTTATTTTTTCTATATCGAAGGGTAAAAGCTCTTATAAATAAAAATATCCAAAACAAAAAAAAAAAATTAAGAAACGAATAACACAAAAGTAACAAAATGTTTAAAGTTTCACGCTTGAATAGAATACAAAAGGCAAAAAATAAATTTGCTGTGAATACTCCCATATCTTAATTGGTTTACAGATAAAAAGGTAAAAATGGTTATTCTTATTGGTTGTGGCATTTTATAAAATTGACGTTTTTGCTACGATGTTCAGAACAGCCAACGCTGATGGTGTGACATTGATTTATTTTATAAACTAAAAAGTCATCTCTTAATCTGTTTACATATATATATATATATACATAATATACAATATTATATAATAATTTGATACGATGTTTAAATTTCGGTTCAATTAAGGTGAAAAAAATTCAAAGGACCCATATTTTTGAAATTTTAATTAATTTACTGTAATCACTGGCCATAATAATTGATTTATTTTCAAGTTGACTTAGCTTTCATTGGTTTTTTAGGGTGAAAAGCTATGAGAAGGAATATCATCAATAATTTTGTGTTTCCGGGAATAAAATTCTACTATTGCTATACTCTTTCAAAATATACGGCTGTTAAGAGCTAAGCTGTAAGAAACTCTAACAAAAGATAAACGGCTGAATTAGGGGCTGCCAAACTAAATACTTACTTTAGAAAAATGGAGACTTTGTTAATGTGTCACAAGTTTGGTCGACTAAAAAACGGAGAGATCGAATTTTAATGTATTAACAATCCACATATTCAAAAATTCACGAATAGATGCATAACGAAATTGAGAAAACACAACATTCAAAAATTTTTGTATTATGATTATACCTATTCGCAACGTGATGAATTTGGAATTTTTCGATTCATGAAATCAAACTCCATCGTTGTCTTAGTTATTTATATTTTTATTATATTTATATTTAATAGGGGCGTAAGTACACCTTTTTGGGTAAGGTGGGTTAAATGGCCAAGGTGATAGTTAAATGACTCAGTTCATTTATCTTCGCTCCCAAAACTTTCGAGTAATGTACAATATTAATTTGTTTTTACCGCCAAAACTTTAAATATGGCCGAGTCTCAACCGGCTATGATGAAATATGACACGTGCGTTGGAAATGGGATTCTTTAATGAATTTTAGATGAAGTGATGATATTTTTTAGATAAAGTTCTGGAATATGCCCAAATATGATGGAACTTGCCTATTCCTTAATCGATTATGATGAAGTAATGAAATATGGCCAAGTATGAAGAAACTTACTTAAGAGATTCTATGATTATCTTTAGATGAAATTCTGGAATATGGCCAATTAGGATGAAACTTATCTATTTCTTATATTTCTTAACGGAATTTAATAGAATTTGACATGAGCGATGGAAATGGGATTCTAAAATGATTTTTGGGTAAAGTTCTAAGATATGGCTAATTAGAGTGGAATTTGGATATTGATGACATTTTTAATCCGAGACTCTACACTATCGTTATTAGTTTCAATTCTGCTGCGCGTGTACGCCATACACTATATGTTTTTAAACATTGCAAAATATACTCTCGGACAGCTAATACTCAGAAAACATAACCGTAAGTTTAGACGAAAGATTGGCGAAAGATTCTAACTTTACTTCAATATTATAATGGAGATAATCTCGATCGTTTAGCAATTGAAATAGTACGTTTAGGCTGCCTCAAAGAAACCTCAACGGCTGCATGATTCACCGAAACCTCAACAGACAACATTATAAAAGCCATATTGACCTATTTCTCACAACCTCATCCAAAACAAATGTGTGGGGGACAATTCCTTGTGTTCGTTGGAAAGGTCCAAAAGTCCAAATTCATCATCATAGGTTAAGGTAGCTAAGTTAAATCCTAATTGGCCATATTCCAGAATTTCATCTTAAAATCATTCAAGAATACCGTTTTCAACCTAACTCACATTTCATGATAATCGGTTAAGGAATAGGCAAGTTATATCATACTTGGCCATATTCCAGAACTTCATCCAAAAATCATATTAGAATCTCATTTCACTGGCGGATCTCAAATTTCACTAAAACTGGATAAGAAATATCCAAGTTCCGTCGTAATTGGCCATATTCGAATTTCATCATAATCGGTTAAGGAATAGCCAAGTTAAATCATACTTGGCCATATTCTAGAACTTCATCCAAAAAGCATTTTAGAATCCTATTTCCAAAGCACAAGTCGAATTTCATCATAATTGGTTAAGGGATAGGCAAGTTCCATCATATTTGGCCTTATTCCAGAACTATATCTAAAAAGCATTTTAGAATCCTATTTCCATCGCATATGTCAAATTCCACTAAAATCCGTTGAGAAATTGATAAGTTCCATCCTAATTGGCCATCATCACTTCATCTAAAAATAATCCCATTTCCAATGCACGTGTCAAATATCATAACAGTCGGTTGAGAAATAGCCAAGTTCATCTGGCAGTAAGTTTTAGCAGTAAAAACAAACTAATATTCTACTGAACTGAGTTGTATTGAACTGAGTCATTTAATTATCACCTTGGCCATTTAACCCACCTTACCCAAAAAGGTGTACTTGCGCACCTATTAAATAAATAAATATTATAAAATAAATATTATAAAAATATAAATAACTGAGACAAAGATGGAGTTCGTATTTTTAATTTAGCTTCATTGCATTCTTCGTAAGTTTATTATACTGAATATTCGTTCTTTGAAATACTACGAAAACGTGTTTTTTCAATTTCTTTATACATCTATTCGTGAATTTTTTTAATATGTGTACGACCATGTCTCCGTACTCCCTTACCTTTAGACATAACAAAACCGAAGGAAAGGAAAGGTATGTTAGCAAAAAAGAATCAACCCGGTTCCATGCACCTAAGTAGTTGATAATTAGTAAATTTGTTAGTAATATATTTTTAGTAAGTTATTTAGCATAAGATAATACAATTTAAAGTTCATCTACTGCTCAAATTTCTGTAAATTTAAAATAAGCATTAATCCTTTATAATAACTATTCTAAAATTAATTAAGTATAAATTTAATTTGCTGAAATAAATTATAGATTAATCTTTATATACAACAAATAAATTAACATTTATAGTTTGACTATAACTAAACCAACTACCACCCACCTATCGTGCTGTCACCTCAGCCAGTGTCATCTTGGCCGACTTTCTCAGGTGTTTACTAAACTAAAACCATTTTAACTAACCAATATCAATACTAATACTAAAACTATCATTAACATTAATATGAACATCAACACTAATATTATGACTTCAATGATTCGATTACACTTAACAATTAATTTCACTAAATTTAATTCAATTTAATTTTAATAAAAATTAATTTAATTCCATTAAATTTAGTTAAACCTAATAAAATAAATTCAATTCAGCATCTAAATTGGAGGGCAGCAAATTAATCACTAACTAAATAACCTGAAATTCAAGATGCATAAAAATGTTAATTCTAAATTATGAATTTTAAACACTAAATAATATCTTTATTTTAAATTAAAATTCTAAAATCAAAAATGTATTTTCCAATTCTTTAGCTTAACTAGGTATTGACTTCAAAAATTAAAGAAATTAATTAACTAATTCCAGGAATACCACTAAAATCAAAACTAAATATTAATGGTTTATTACTTTATTCTACTTAAGCAGCTCTCCAAAATAGTTTAAATTAATCAGAACATATAGTATTACATACTAACGTTCAACGTTTCCATACTAAATTAAATTTAATCAATTGACTCTAAAACTAATAAAATAAAATAAGCAAATAAATAATGAATAATAATTAAATAAAAATAAAAAGCAACGCGGCGTTTCTCCGCTGTAAAAGTTCAATAATAAATAATTAAAATAATGAACAATAACAGGTAAACAATGAAGCCACACCCGGTTTCTCATCTTCAAATTTCAATGCATCCAATCCACTCCTAATTAACAATTAAATTCCAACACAAAAATTAAATTTAATTATTTATTTTTAAAAATTCTAAAATTCATATTTAAAAATACACGGTAATTATCAATACCTGAAACCATATAAGTTTAATTTCCAGATATATAACTTAATTAACTAATTCCAGATATACCTCTAAAATCAAGTTAATATTACTTATTAGTGCTTATTACTTACTTCCGTTTAAATCCCGCTGCACAATAATTTCAAATTAATCAAGAACATATAAAAGTCTAAAAGCTTAAAGTTGCCATACTAAATTATATTAAATAACACAAATATAAATCCAAAAGTATTATTTTCCTATTTGTACCAATTGAGAAAACAATTTGCATGAAATCTATGATTTGCTAATAATCCAAATTAAAATTCAAACCCCCAATTTATTCAACGAAATTTAAATTCAGATTCAATTTGATCCAGGAATCCAAAACCTTACCAACCTTGTCCCAAATAAATCCTTTGAACAAACTACTATATTTGAACTTACGAAAAATTCCTGTATTTTGACAATTAAATAAATAAATAAAAAATATAAATTTTATCAACGCATTTCATCTAATGCGTTGATAAAATAATAATTTATTATGTATTGCGTATATCGGTTTTTCTATTATTCGAAATATAAGAATCCCATTTGAATCGAACACAAATTCATTTGTTCCGCCTACACACAAAACACAATACACTTGTGGTCAACGAAAGAATTTCCAGTTTTCTACCGCAAGACAAACACATACATATTAATTAGAATAGAAAAATGAACAGTAGTACCAACACACAATACAAAATAAATACAATGAGTAACTTTGATATTCTGTTTTTCCATTATCTTTAGGTTTCAAAGTTTTTTTGGTATTAAATCACAAAAATATGTATTTTTCTTTTTCAAAAATTAAAATTTTATTAATCTTCAATAAAATTCAAATATTTTCATATTAAATAACATTACCATGACATTATTATTAACATTAGAACAAAAGGTACAACTATTTCATCGTTACTTTAATATTCGGTCAAAACCAAAAAAATCAGCTTTTAAAAATAAAATATGTTAAATTAATTTTTTGTGAGATATGCCTTCTGCTTTACATCGTGATGTAAGTGATTTGGCATATTCTCTACAATTTTTGTGCAATGATCTCGGCCGATTTCAGTCCATTCCCATTTTTTTTTTTTGTTTTTTTTTTGTTTTAATCTATGCAATCTGTTTTGGGGCTCAAGGCACTCTCAACTCTTTCGCAGTTTACTTTTACTGTCCTGCTTTACGCATTAGTAGCCAAATCGAGGACGTACGGCTATAGACCCGTTTTGTATAAAACCACCTGCACATTGCATTACTTCATGCCAACCTATAGTGCTGACATGAAAGGTGGGTCGGCCCATGGATTCTGCACTCTCAACAGGTGGTCATAGATGTGTTCATCTTCATCACCGATCGTAATCAGATGATGAAAAATCCCTTTTGCATCCCGCCCCTATCGGGATTCAAACCCGCTACCTCTCGATCCAACCGCTGCAGCTTTAACCACTGCGCCGTTTGGTCGGTTCCATTCCTGTTAGCCTAATTTTTAAATCAGCTACTAAAGAAATCGAAATCGTTCGAATTTGCCGGTTTAGAGTATCCCATATATTTTGTACGGGGTTCAAGTCAGGTGATTAGGGAGGGGTTTCCATCACTTTTGGATGATTATATAATACCATTCTCGAACCAAATAGGACTAGTTGTCCTGGTAAAATTTAAAAATAGGCAATATTTTCAGATTTGTGGCGTTTTTTTTTAGATTTATTTTTAGAATGTCGAAATATATTTCTTTATTCATGTTTTCATTAATAAAAACTAACTCCCCAACCCCATTAACTGATATACATCCCCACACCATTACATGTCCAACACCATGCTTTACAGTCGTCATAATATTTTATGGTTTGAGCTCCTCAATACATCAAAGCCAGACCATAGTTGGTCCATCTGATCCAAATACGTTGTATTTGCTCTCGTCAGCAAATATTACGTCGTTCCAGAAACTGGAATCTTTTCTAATATATTCCTTGGCGAACTGGATTCATTTTCTTCTGTTTCGCTCATTTATTAATGTTCACCAACCAATTAATTCACCACTTTCTCATAATTTTTTAGTATGGCCCTTTTGCTGCTTAAACATAATTCTTCCTTTATTTTTTTACTGCCGAACGATATCGCCAACTGTATTTTTTTGATATATGAGTTATGAATAAAGTATTTAAAATGAATTTTATTTATTTATTATCATTACATGGATACAAGTATTGGTAAAAAAAAAAAAAACAAGTCTATAGAAACGTAAATTTTACTGCGTATATTAATAAATTGACTCTAATTTGATCCAAAATGAGATACCCTGAATTCAAATTTTGTGCACAATCTACACAACTATTAAAGACTCATGCATTATTAAGCAAGAAATAAAAAAAAATTGATTTCCCTCGCTATAAAGTTAAAACTAAAACATTGCCTGTCAAATGCAATCCCGATGGATTACATTTTTATCCATATTTAAATTTCACTAATTTCACTTTCACTACACTAATTAATTAAATAAACACAAACTAAATTAAATTATAATATATTTATATAGACTTCACAATAAAAATTTAAATTAAATTTAAGAAGAGGACAACAAAAACACGTACATATATCCTCTTCGAAAGTCAACCGCACACCGGATTGTTAATTCATTCTGTAAAGTATTTAAAATTTGGGCTTTGTTCATAATATACTATCCTATTCACAATTGTTTGTTCGAGCTAAATTTTCAGTGCAACGTAACACAAAACCTCTTCAAAATGAAACTTGGAAAATGTGCCAGACCTTGTGGACATCTCTGTGATCGGAGATACAACAATTTTTAGAACCAATAAAATTATTAAATATTTGAAATTCTGTGAAGTATAGTATAGTTCATCACAATTGAATATGATTGACCATGTAGACTGACTTATGGCCAAGTTATCCGAAAATATAGGCTAGACCTTGTGGACATCTCTGTGATCGGAGATATAACAATTTATAAAACCAATAAAATTATTAAAAATTTTAAATTCTGTGAAGTGTAGTATAGTTCATCATATTTGGATAAGGTTGACCATGTAGACTGGCATATGGCCAAGTTATCCAAAAATATAGGCAAGACCTTGTGGACATCTCTGTGATCAGAGATACAACAATTTTTAAAACAATAAAATTATTAAAAATTTTAAATTCTGTGAAGTATAGTATAGTTCATCACAATTGGATAAGTTTGACCATGTAGACTGGCATATGGCCAAGTTATCCGAAAATATAGGCAGGACCTTGTGAACATCTCTGTGATCGAGAATACAACAATTTTTAAAATCGATAAAATTTTTAAAAATTCTAAATTCTGTGAAGTATAGTATAGTTCATCACAATTGGATAAGGTTGACCACGTAGACTGGCAAATGGCCTAGTTATCCGAAAGACCTTGTGGACATCTCTGCCATCGGCGATATAAAACTTTTAAAATAAAGGAAAATTATTAAAAATTCCAAAAACTGTAAAATATATTATAGTTCATCATAATTGGATCGGCTTTGTGACAATTACCACTATATGGCTTAGCTATTCTAAGAAATGTGCGGGGCCTTCGGGATATTTCCAGGATCGGCGCTAAATAATTATTTAAACCATCAAAATTCAGTCAACTTTTAAATTATCTGAAATATAGTAGTGTTCAACACAATTGGATGCTTTAGTTTTAACGAAATAAACAGATGGTCCAGCTATCTGAAAAGGATGAAAAGAACCTGTTTTCTGATGAAAAGAATCTGTTTGGTGGTACGAAAAATCCAAAATTACAAAAAATTTAAATTTTCATATAATTTAAATTCCAATTGGAAAATAGCTAATTTAACAGTGTAATTTTTTGTTATTTTAGCATAAACTTCACATTCATCAAAAATAAAATTTGTTTAATAAATAAATACGTCACTTTTAATTTTTGTTAACAAAATTAATCTGTATTTAATAGGTATAATTTATTCTAACACGAATTTTTTTTTAATTATTTGTTTTTCATTCAATTTTATTTTATTGTTAATATAAATTTACTGGTTAATTTATTTTTAATTTAATGCTGTTTTCACCGTATTTGAAATTAATTTTTTTAGCGATGCACACGAAAGAAAAAGTTGATTTTTAACAATGGCCGTGATTTTAACTTATGTAAGTGTAGCGAAGAATTGTACATCTACATATTTTATTGTTCTTGGTTTGTTATTACACATCGTTATGTTGGTATGCCTACAATTGAATAGGTGTGTTGTGTTGTTTTTGTTTTGAATGTGTCTCACACAGAGCCTTCTAGAGTATAGAGCCATAATCATAATGACGTATTTTTTAGAAGCTTTTTTAGTGGTATAACTTTTCGTTGATTTCCATAGAAATCCATTCTAAAAATGGTGTTTTTTAGCTTCAAGTTTTTCAATGAAAAAAGCAAATATATTATAAAACGTTTATATAAAAGTTTTATACATACCTTGAACAACAACATTCAAGAAGACTGTATTGTTATTGAATAAATATTAATTGCAGCAATATTAAATTTAAACTATGCCTAAAATATATTTTTCGAATTTCCATTTTGAAAAATAAATCAAAGTTGGCTCTGAGGAATTAAAATAATACTTGCTAAATTTATCTTTAGTTTTACTAGTGTACGTAAGATGTCTAAAATATTTACAGAAAAATACGAAAAAAAAATTATTTAGTTACAAAATTATCACTCGTACTTAATATTTTATGAATTTGTTTTGCTTTTCCTACAATTTGTTAACTTGAAATTTCCTCAGGTGGTAATTTTTGGTATGATTTTACCAAATCTTTACGGCCATCACTGCCATCTGTGTAATGTATATTGACTTAATAACCAAACGAATTGTAGTAAGCTTTTATTTTAATTTGACCAGAATGCTGTTGTTATGAGTTTTTTTTATATTTTGATTTAGATAAATCAATTATTACAAGAAAATGAAAACGATTTACTTAAACGACATTCGTATATGTTGGAATTCAAATATTTATGAAAGTACATATTTCAGAAATCATAATTACGAATTTGTAACGTTTTCATTTAAAAATTTGCCTTAGGAAAAAAAGTGATTTCCCATCATGATTTGTGTATTTTACTAAGAAAAGTTTGGTTTTTTCCTCGTTTCTAATTCCTTTATAAAAACTGTGCTTTTTAGACTATTGCTTTGTATAATCAAGGTTGCTTTGGTCTCACACAGACAAAAAGCTTATAGCAGACTAAAGTGAATAGCTTTTTAATTTGTTTCTGTATAATTGTGGCGGTGAGTCAGAGCACATTGTATTTTATAGAGCCTTAATCAAAAAATCTGAGCTTTTATAAGGGAATTAGAAACGAGGTAAAAACGAAATTTTTCCTAGTAAAACACACAAAACATATGGGAAATCACTTTTTTTCCTAAGACAAACTTTTAAATGAAAACGTTACAAATTCTTAATTATGATTTCTGAAATACTTTCATAAATGTTTGAATTTCAACATATATGAATATCATTTAAGTAAATCGTTTTCATTTTCTTGTAATAATTGATTTATTTAAACCAAAATATAAAAAAAAATTCTTAACAACAGCATTCTGGTCAAATTGAAATAAAAGCTTACTACGATTCGTTTGGTCATTAAGTCAATATACATTAAATAGATGGCAGTGATGGCCGTAAAAATTTGGAAAAATCGTACCAAAAATTACCACCTGGGGAAATTTTAAGTTCAAAATTTGTAGGAAAAGCAAAACAAATTCACAAAATATAGGAACGTGTGATAATTTTGCGATTAAATAATTTTTTTCCGTATTTTTCTGTACCCATTTTAGACATCTTACGTACACTAGTAAAACTAAAGATAAATTTAGCAAGTATTATTTTAATTTGTCAGAGCCAACTTTGATGTATTTTTCAAAATGAAAGTTCGATAAAATATATTTTAGAAATAATTTAATTTTAATATTTCTGCAATTAATATTTACTTAAACCAATATGGCCTTCTTGTATATTGTTCTTAAAGATATGTAGAAAACTTTTATATAAACATTTTATAATATTTTTGCTTTTTTCATTGAAAAACTTGAAGCTAAAAAACACCATTTTTACTATGGATTTCTATGGAAATCAATGAAAAGTTATACCACTAAAAAAGCTTCTAAAAAATACGTCATTAAGATTATGGCTCTATACTCTAGAAGGCTCTGGGTGAGTGCATGTAAAAATGAATGGGTGATTTAAACAAATTATTTTATTGGTAAAGGACTCTTTATTTTTATTTATTTAAGCTTGAGCTTTCAATTTTAATTCGGAATCATTGTCAAAAGCATAATGAAAATTAATTCCAAAATGTTCCTTTTTATATAAAAATTCCACATAAAACTATCAAACATTTATTGGTTTCTAAAAACTGTTTCCTGCCTAAACCGTTTTCATGTAGAAAGTTGGTACAATTGAATAAAAATGAAATGAGTATGAGACAAAAAGCGTATATAAATAAATCTTACGAGTTGCCAATATAAGCAGAAAAAATATTTTCATTTAGGCTTGTGGCTGCACATTCCACAATTTTGAAATTATAATTCTGGAACAGACGTTTTATTTTTTCATAAAGGTTTTCTATATAACAAAAAAAAATTTTTACGAATTACCTTTTATACTAATATTTCGGGATATTGGTTAAGGACTAATGTATCTTTTACAATTTTTAATTTTTTTTTTGTGAAATTTAGTATCGGAATGCTTTTTAATTGTTTGTGTTAAAATTTGTGTAGATAGTGTTAATTTTATAAGTGGAGGGAAGCCAAGAATGAAAATTTACTGACCAGGTATCTTTATAATACAAATCATAAGAAATTTTGCCATTTGATTAAAATTTCAATATTGTCGGATGTTCAGCTATAAGCCTAAATGGAAATAGTTTTTCCAAAACTAAAGACGAAGGAAATGTGGTTTACCAAGTCCGTTGTAGTTGCAACGCTACGTACATATATTGGACAGACAAAACAATTTTTTGGAAAAAGAGAATTTAAAAACACAGATATGACAGCAACAAAAGTCTAATAATATGTCATTTAATCAATTTAGATAACGTCAAAATTCTCGACCAATTTTAGGAAAAGATCGATTTTGGAAATGTTACATATTAAATCTCGATTAATATTGTGGAAGATTATACTTATATTGGCAACTCGTATGATTTATTTATTTAAGCTTTTGTCTAGCCAGGAAATTTTTTTCGAAAAATGGTCTAGGCTGTGCGTTTTCATGAAAAATCGGTTTTTAGTAACACATGTTTGATTGCCTTATGTGGAATTTTTATATAAAAAGGAACTTATTTTGGAAATAATTTTCATTCATTGGAAATAATAATTATATATTATTATATTATAATTTACGTGTTGCACATATTGCCGGATTTCGTTTGGGATTTATGGGCATTTGTTACCGGTTGAAGTTTAGCACCAAATTGAAAGTTTAGACGCAAAATCCGGAACAAGTTCCATCTTAGGTTTTGAACTAGGGGATTTTGTACCTCTTCTTTATTCTTCTCAATCGTGAAACACTTTAAGAAGTTTGGATCGTAATGATAATATTATCTTGCAATATGATTCACCAGACTCTGACGAGGAGGGCGAAGGTTCATTAAATATATTTTCCATTTTTAATTTAAATTTTCAAAAATTAATTTAAATTTGCAATTCATGATGCATATTTTGTAGCGTATTTGTAATTTAAAAAATCGTAAGCGACGTTTTATATTTCCGAATTTGTGAAAATACCTCTATAGGTATAAATCTGAAGATACCATTTTAGTATAGCTTTGATTAAGTGGATCTATCTTCGTTTAAAAATACAAAAGAGGGGATTGTATATGAATGTAGCGAATTGTCGATGTTGAATGACGCTGAATTCGCTCAAGTAAAATTTATCCCTTGTAAAAACTGTTCCAATCAGCGGCTGGATAATGCAGGAGATGAAAATCAATTTGTTTCAATTTTTTTTAATGAGATGTTTCCGATCAAACGCCAAAATAAAAATAGTGATGTTAGCTTTCTTCCAACTTAAGTTAGCTTTTTTGCTTAAATTTAAGAAAAGTTAATTTATGGCAATATTTAAAATTTGCGTAATTATGGCGTTAGTACTAAAATCGCATCGATCGCACTCTTCATAATTGACTATTATCTATTACAAATTGAGAGCAAGATTGACACTTGCTAATCAGGGGGGCGATTCCGGTTCGATGATACGATTATGAAAAAACAATTTTTTTGTCATTTTGAATTCGTTTTTGCTTTTTATCTTTTTAGTCTATTTTATCATCAACATATCGTAAGCGATTCTAGTTACATGATAATCAAAAATGATAAAATTATCATTCTTGAAAGAGAGTTTCCTCTCTTGATAATATTAAAAATTGGTTAAGTGGTTTCGTTTTCCAAAAAAACTGGTTTTGATGATGAAATGAGTTTCTCTCTTTGCAATAGTAAATATTCTCATTGAATTTTGATCTTATATCGGATATGAAATAACAACCCAAAAATTGTTTAAAACTTCAATTTTCTTAGAGATTTATTTTAAAAATATTCTGGAAAATGGACATTTTGTTTTAAAATTAGAATGGAAATTTCCATTTTCCAGAATATTTCAAAGTTAAATCTCCGTTCTCTATTAATTATTGTTTTTAATTTTTAGTAAAACACTAAAACATTAACACTATTAAATATTATTTTCTTAGAAAATTATTTTTACCACCCCAATGTTGTAAATTCGAAAAGTACACTAGTATAAATTGTCTGCATTAAATTATTTATCCACATTTACCAACGTTAACTAGTAAATGTGCACATTATCCAAATGTAGTAGGTAAATGTATAGGTTGAAATCACATTATGCAAAACAATAAAATCGGTTCACACTTGTTTTTAAGAAAATAAATTTTTGATTAATCGTTTAATATTCTCCGATTAATCAATCAATTTTAAACGGTCGATTAATCGATTAATCTAACCACGTTCTACTAAAAACACGAATGGGCGAGCAAAATAATTTTTATCGTCGGTAATAAATACTTTTCAGCGACAAAAACAAAATGAAAAAATATTAATTTTTTTCACCAATTTTGACATAAGTATATCTTACATCGTCAAACCCGAATCGCCATTTTATCAGATATCATTTTTAATTATCATCGAACCAGAATCGCTTTATATTATGTTGGTGGTAAAATAAAATGATAAAAGCAAACGATTCGAACATATTCCGATTACCATAAATCGGGAAATAATACCGCATGCGAACACAGCTAAGTATCTCGGCATGACCCTGGATGCTAAACTACGGTGGAAAGACGAAACACGTCAAGAAGAAAAGTGAAGAATTAAGACTTAAATGCAGAAAAATGTATTGGCTGATGGGAAGGAACTCTTCTTTATCAACATACAACAAGCTTCTACTTTATAAGCAAATATGGAAACCGATTTTGACTTATGGTATTCAGCTTTGGGGTTGTACCAAACAAAGCAACGTAAATATCATCCAAAGATTTCAGAATATGGTATTAAGGAACATCGTTGATGTACCTTGGTATGTCAGGAACAATGACCTTCATAGGGACCTTAAAATGAACCTCATCTTAAATGAAATCCAGGAAAAAGCACGGAGACATGAAGAAAGGCTCCGCCAACATATGAACATTGAGGCAACTCAGCTCCTAAGCATCACGAATTTAGTACGCAGACTTAAAAGAACCAAACCATTATCATATTATCGAACCAGAATCGAACCCCTGTATAGTTTTTAAAGTTACAGTGATTTAAATTCAGAAAGATAAGTATAATAATAAACTTAATAATTAATATTTACATATTTTTAGGTTACTAGTGAATTTACGTAATATTAAATTATAATAATGTAAGTATAATGCAGTATAAAATAAAATGGTTCTTTCAGTTATATAGGAAGTTTCAACAAAAAAATATTTTTAATTAAGTTTTCAAAGCTACGTGTATATGTTTTATTTATAGTTCCGTTTAATTAGTCGGCTTTTCGGTCCAATAAAATTTTTTTGGATTATTAATAAAACAACATTACAATCTTTCCATGTTGCTTTATTTGTTTTATTTAAATTTACTAACGGTCGATTATAGAAAATTTGAATGTTTTATTTATCTTTGCGAGAGTATTGATAAAATAGAGACAATTTTTTTTGATTTTACCATAATCGACAATATATCAATCTCCGAATTGTTTAAATAAGTTTTTACTTGGCTTACGTCAAATTTTTTAAGCATAACCTGTTTTATCTGTTATGACCCACAAAATTCATCAAATATTCCTACCGGAATAAAATATTAAGCAAACATTGTTCACATAAACATCAATATTACAACTAACTTGCATCTACAAATTATATAGAACCAAATTCTATAAAAAATACTGAACCTTCAAGATTCCTTTTTGTAATAATATTTCTTAGCACCAAAAACAAAAACAAATCCTTCCCATAATCATCTAAGATCCTACCTTTTTTTTCTGTTCTTAAATCCCACTAAATATTTAAAACCCATTTTTTTATGTACATAGCTTTATAGATAAATACCCGTCTATACAGCGTACTCCTACTCAAGAGATTAGATGTTTCTTATTATCATTTTCGGGGTTTACCCCATTCCATGTATCTGAAAAACGCAAGAGAAAAACAAATCATTATTTTTATATTTATAATAAATTTATTTTAATAAAATGAAAGAAGTAAAATAATAAAATCAAAATAATGGCCTTTTTATTTTGGTTAAATAAATAAGAAAACATTTTTTTTTTTTTGTATTTTGTTTAATGAAAGACGATACTGAGATATCTAAAACAACATTTTCAAGTGGTAAACCAAAATACATAAATAAGAAAAAAAAACAAAAGAAAGTACTCAGATTTCCTCGAATTGCGAAATCAAATTAAGATTTAAGGTAGATCTTTTTTTACAAATAAATAATAGGAAAATTGATGATTTACAAATATAATTGTAAATTTATTTTGCTTAAAATAAATATTTAATATAATTTTTTATTGCTTGTATTTAATTTGTAAATGGAAATTTAATTAAAATTAAATAAACAACCAATAAAAAAATTGGTGTAATTTGATTATTCAAATAAACAATGTGATAAGAAATATTCTTTTAGAAATTAGTTAGGTATTTCATTATTCTAACGATATTACGACAAATTATTTATTATTGTATAAAAGACGATAACATGATTCCACGTAACATATACGTGCTCTAAAGTTGTTTTAATTTTTGAAATATACTTTGGTTTCTCACGCTTAATGTAATCGTCTACATATATACCAAAATTACATAAATCGAACTTTATATTTCATTCAAATATTTTGAGGTCTGCATTTTTCTCTAAACCAAAAGGATTCCAACATTACACAATTCGTTAAAAAAAAGTTAATAACATTCTGTTTGAGTAGAAGAAACTGTGCAAACACTATAAGGGTTATAAAATTTATTTTCCATATTTTGTTGGTAATCCTTTAAGTTTTCTCAACAGTGTTTTGCGGTGAAATTTTATCCAATTCTTTAATTGTTGTTTCTTGCAACAATTCTTTGCTGGTAACCCTTATTTTTCGATGATGTTTCGAGCTCGAATGAATTTTTTACTAAAACGAAAACGGTTTCTACCATATTCGGTGTTACGATTAAAGTGATAAAAGCCAACGTTCAAGGGGAAACCGCAAGCCACCTATCAAAACACTGGTTTAGTTTATTTTTAAGTGAGATAGGATAGATTACTTACAATAGTAAATTCATTACATGTGTTGTATTTATTGTTACTACTATTATATAAGCTATTTATTATAACTTTTTTAAAGTGTAGTAATTCTTCAAACAAACGGGTACAAAGGGTTAACATATTCATCCATCAATCAACAGTAATCAACAGTAAGTTTGATAACTTGCATAACCGCCTGAGACTTTGGTTCTGAAAATGAAATAGCTTGGCAGCTTCGAACTAATAGTTGATGATAAGAGCAGTTACCGTAAAAGTAAAGGCCACTTTATTAACATCCCAAGTTTAAATGGAATATCTATCTGTCTGAGCATCTTGAGTTATCATTTTAGAATAGTTGTGAAAAAAGAACCGGGGAAGGAGCAACCGAAATCATTATAAAGAAAAAGTTTTGAATTTTTCCCACTATTACGAAGTTAGCAGTTTCGGTTAACTTTAAGGTCCATTTGAGTTTAGAATAGTGGACGTTGTAGTGGAAGAGAAAACTGCCAAACAGATTTTCTCAAAAACGGGACCGACGACTTTTTTGTTATGCTGATGATAAATTTGAGAATTCATCATCTATTGTTTCACAAAATTTGAAGTCGACTGAAGTAGTAATATAAATTTGTTGAACTGTTTTCCGATTTAATATCGAACTTTTCAAAGAAATATTTTTCGACGGTTAATACACGTTCCAAATTTCAACAATTGTTCCATAGGGTCAGTAACAAATATAATTTCAACTTAAATTTAAACTCTTCAAGCCTGTTAACATTCCTTAAATCAGCTGGTAACGTATTATATTGAATCAACCCTTTCACAAATATATTCTTTGAACAAATACTAGTTTTATGAGAGGACGAAGCAACATAAAAGTGAGATTGTCTACATGTGGCATGCGAATGAGTTTGACTAACTTGAGGTAGAACTAAATTGCATTTTATTAAATTGAGTTTAACTTTCTTGATAAAAAGAAACATTTCATCCTTCGATAACAAAATTAATGGAAGTACTTTTACACTTTTATTTTGGAGAATTTTTAATGGTTTTATAATATAATCGGCACAGGTTGACCAGATAGCATCCAAATAGCAAAAATGGGAATGAATATGAGCAAAATACAACATACCATATATGCACACTTTAAATTAATGAACGGTCGAATTCTTTTCAATGCAAATATAATTGTGCAAATCTTATTTTTCAAATATGTTATATGATAAGACTATGATAGTTTAGAATCAATAATAAGACCAAGATACTTGGCATGGTGAACCTGCTTTATTTGTACATCATTGAAATAAAAAAATTCCGGGCATAAATTTTGCTCCTCTATAGTCTTTGCTTTAGACTGAAATAAGATGTAGATTGTTTTCGTAGCATTTATATTGTGCCGATTTGCTATTAAGTAGTTATTAGCCGCGTTTTTTTATGAGCTCCGCTTAGCTGGTATCCGGAGCATCTAATTTTCTGTGATAAAACTAATGTTTAACAAGCTATTTATGCATATAATTAATTTATTTAAAACTATTCTATAATTATTAATTCAACGTTTTAACTAAAAATCTATAAACAAATATTTAGCTCTACCTATTTATCTGGAGCATTTATCTACGTAGCTTTATCCACTACTGACAAAAAAATGTATTGTTTTTATATGGTTTTTAATATTTATTTAGTTTTTCTACGAACGTACGTAAATAAGGGAATTTTAAAATAAATTATTTTGCTTCGTATATTCCTAATTTTTGATTTTTTACGCCAGGATATGGACCTAGATTTTGTGTAGGACAAAGAAACACAAACAAATTTGTTTTGATTTTGATTGTTTTGAAGGACACAAAAACTAAACACTACTTAATGATGTTCGAACTGATTCATTAACAAAATTAATTATTATTAATACCGGTAACATTTATTAGAACATCCAAAATTATTGACCCTCGAGGCACGCCAGGGAGGTATGTTCCGTAATCACTTTGCGTCTCGCTCACAAAAACGAATTGCGTTCTTTCATGGATTGAGAGTTTTAAATTTCTCGATTAAAATAGCTGGATCAACACAGCCAAATGCTTTTCTAACATCTATGAAAATAATAGATACAAAATATTTTTTCTCAAATGCGATCAAATACATTTAGAACAGCGGATTGAGTACTTGATTTTGCTGTAAAGCCGAACTGGTTATCATGTAAAATTGAATGTTTTTTGAAAAAGTAAATTATTCTTTGTAGTAAAATAGATTCAAATATTTTAGAGAAACTATTCAAGATTGAAATTGGTCGATAGTTCTCCATTATGGTTTCATCATACTGTTTATGTACTGTGTTATATACTGTGTACTTTAGCTGAGCAAGAGTAGGTGCTAAGTAGGACTTAAATCTGTCATAAAATGCGTTGATATATGAAATCGTAGCCACAAGCAGAATTTTTGTTTAATTTCGAAATAACCTTAAAAATGTCTTGCTCGTTAGTAGCTTCAAAAGTAAGCTGATTGTTAGTTCTGAAAATAAAATAGCTTTTAAAGTGGAGTATTATTGCAGAAATTGGATTAGAAAATCTGTTGAACTGCAACGCCACACTTAAAAAGTATTTATTAAAACAATTAGCCACTTGGTGCGGGTCCACTATATTTAATTGATTTTTCATAATTGTTAAACGATTTGAAATTTTGTAGCCACTATTATTTAGATTTAGGCTATTTAAAATACGCCATGTATTCTATAAATTGTTCCGATTGTTTTACAGTTCACTGGAAAAGTAATTCGACTTTCACCTCCGATTCAAGTTTGCAGTTTTATTCCTACATTTAATAAACTGTATTTTGAAAAATCTGTTGTATTTTCAGGGAATTTCCTTAGCAAGGCATTAAAACCACCACGCAAATTCATTAACTTAACTAAATTATGATTAATCTAGGGCTTACTAAAAGGTTTACGTACAATCTTTGTGTTAATATGTATAAGATTGGTTGAGAACAGTATTAATTCATGATGATCACGGATGAAATCTACGATAGATGTATTTGAGTAATCAAGAATTGAAAAAGTTAATTTATCTTAACGAGGTTTGTATTTTAAATCCAAGTTAAAGTCAAGCACTAACATCTGACGATCAGGATAAGGTATTTCCAGAAAAGTAAGTTTAAATTTTAAGCGGACTAAATCAGTTATTACATAAATCAATCACCATGGATGTTGTATTAGAAATTCGAGTAGAAAACTCTTCCTTAACAGAATTTAATATTAAAAATCCATTGGACATTACCGTTGACGGAAGTCTTATGGTATTTATTTATTTATTTATTTATTTATTTATTTATCAACAACATGGAATAAAGCATATAGCTTTTCTATTCCAACTATTATCTAGTTACATATAAACTTATAAAATATAACATATAAACAAACACTAATTAGAAATTATTTTTAATAAAATCAAAAACCAAAGATTTAAATTTTGATAAAGGTCTTGCACTTCTAATCTCAACCGGAACCCTATTCCAAATTGTAAAAGTTGTAAACAAGGGTGAGTTATTATAGACATTGGATCGGTTGGCTGGCAGAATTATGCTGCCATTGCGAATAGATCCAATTTTTATTTTATTGTATAAGTACAAAGGAACCCGATTATTAATAATTTTATATAGTAGTAGCATCGCTCTATAATAAAAGAACTGAATCATTGTGCAGCCGAGCAATTCCTTAAACATTGCAGAAATATGATCATATTTCCTTAATCCGTTGACATACCTCACAATATTATTCAGAGTAACTTGTAGAATATTGCAAGAAATCGAATCACAACTTAAATACAGGAATTCACAATATAATACATGGGGTATTACTAATGATTTCGAAAGCAAAACCCGAATATTAGCACCGACCTGATCACCGACCTGGTATTAGCACCGACCTGATCACGAAAATTAGAATTTAAGCCGCCCATCAAAATTGAGTTCTGGTATATATTTAACAAAGCATCTAAATTATCAAAAAATATATCACTGTTACTTCAGCCTGGTTTGTAAATCCCAATAATATGTACATATAGTATATTAAACTCAATCAGCTTAATTATTAAAAAACTTAAATTATCGATTGTTTCAGACCAGACTTCGGTAGCACGTACTGAATTATGAACAAACAAACTAACACCACCACTACCTTTACTTTATCGAACACAGTGAAATGACTGATAATGGTTAGTACTCGTATTATAGTATTTTTTTTCCTTCAGAAAAAATAAAAATTTCACCAATCACAATAACTTTAGGTAGACTACCAAGGGCCAACAGTGTTAGTTCAATATCATCCATTTTGCCACGTAGACTTCTAGCGTTTAATGCCACAACTCGAAAAGGGTATTGCTTATTATTCTGTAAAATGAGAGAATGAATAATATCAATATAATTATCTTCCATAATATTCAGATTTAAAAAATAAACCGAGAGAAACAAACAAAATTGAAGGAAAATGTACTTGATAATAAAACTAAACCAGAAAGTTCTTTGTTTGTTATTCTCAGTAGCTAATGACAGAAAAATAAAAAAAAAAGCAAAAAATTCTTGAAATATTGATAACTGAAAAAATTGGATAACAACAACAAAATAAACTTAAAATTAATAATATACATAACCAGAAAAATGACGTGGTGCGAAGAAGACCAATCCGGTAAAATAGATTCCCCGAAAATTTATCGAACCACAATTATGCGAAGAACAAATTTTGTGAAATCACAATTCTTCGCAATAACAATTCATCGAAAAATACTTCACCGAAAAATTCATATTAAAGTTCCAAAAGATCCATAATAAAATGATTTTAGTGTGGGACTTCGTTTATTTTTTAATTTTTTTTTTTTTTTTTTTTTGAATTGATTACTTATTCTTAACAAGAATAATTGTGATGAAATTATTTATTTATAACAAACAAATTAACAATAAAATTATTTAGACATTTGAATTTGAATTTGTTATTAACAATATAACTTTTATAATTATTCGAACGAATTATATATTAAAAAAAACACTCACTCAGCAAAAATACAAATAATAAGAAGAAGAAAATTATAAACAATATATTTTTTATAAATAAATAATAAATTTGGGAGCAGCTCATCGAAATCGATGATTTCGTAAAATTGTTGTTCTCTGAAATGTTGTTCGCAGAACTGTGCTTCGATGAATTTTCGGGATACCGGTAAAATAATATTATGATTCCGTTAGTTTAACAAGCTCCGTTGACGAAGATATTTGAATTGGTTGATTATAATTGTGTTTCGTCACAAAAATATGAGAATTTTGAATCCATAATTTACTAATGTGACCTTGCTTTTTGGCATTTCTCAATTGTTTCATTAACTCGAAGTTTTGATCATTATTAATATTGTAATATTCTTAAGTCTCTTTTGTTTAATGCTTGTACATCTCCGTTATGACTCCATTATCTTAAAGCTAGGTTTACATGAGGTTTTCTATTACAAACTTAAGGTAGGTCTCGTATATTACACGCTCCAATTTTTTTTTTTTTTTTTTTTGTTAATTAATTTCTAATTCATAATCTTCGAGATAAGATGGTTGTTTAGTTTCTCTACGTGACTTTTTATTACTCTGGCCGATAATATTATTTGCTTTATTTACATCAGGATGATGATTTTTTGTTGCTTTAGGAGCATGAATGTTATTTAAATTACTTTCTTCATAAGAGTTGTATGATGCTCCGATTTGATCATTAACATTATTACTACCGATAGAAGTACCCTTATTACAAACTAAATCATAATGATCAATTAATTCTGTATTTTCCTTAAAATGTAACAATGTTTTCCTTAAAAATACTCTATTTCTTCTATATATACCCCCTTTCTCATCCTTTACAAGAAACGAATTATCATTGAAACACCTAAGTACCCTGGCCGGAATCCAAATTGTCCCGTTCCCTAACAATATATTTTCATTTTCAACTAGTGCTGGCAGAACTTTTGAACTTCTATTATAATATTTAACTTGCTGGTTTTGTCTAAAATTCAACTTTGACTTAATAATACTTTGATCAATTACTTGTGGTTGCAACTTTTCAGTAAGACATGGAATTTTTGTTCTCAAATTTCTAGACATTAACAATTGCGATGGGGAGAATCCTAAAAATTTCAAAGGTGTATTTCTATATTCCATTAAACCCAACGTTATTTCTTCGCCCGACTCCCTAGCTTTTTTAATAATTTGTTTGCAAATTTCCACAGCTTTTTGAGCTAATCCGTTGCTTTTTACATACAACGGACTCGAAGGTCTATATTCAATTGCTTATTCATTGTAGAACTTTCTGAATACAAAACTACTGAATGGATTATTATCAGAAGTAATTGTATCCGGAATTCCCAATCTAGAAAATACTACTTTAAAAACTTCTATAATTTCCTGAGCCCTTTTAGTTTTTATTTGTGCTAGTTCAATCCAATTTGAGTAGGAGTCCACAATCACCAAATAATATTTGTTATATAATTCAAAACTATCAGAACTAATTCTTTCCCACGGCCTTTCTGCAATTCTGTAAGGACTTAACGGTTCCTTACAATTTTTCTCCCTGAACTTTTGGCATGCAGTACATTTATTAATAAAATTATGTATATCCTTGGACATATTAGGCCAGTATATAAGTTCTCGAGCTTTCAATATAGTATTTTCTATACCCCAATGGCCCGTGTGGATACACACAAGCATTTCATTCTTCATTGAATTTGTGACAATTATCATTCTGTTTAGAAAAAGAATTGAATCAGAAATAAATATATTGTCCCTATTTTTATAATAATGTTTTAACTCAGGGCTCAGTTTATTCCAACAAGGCCAAGAATTATTTAATCTAAACCTGTATATTTTTGATAAAATTAAATCATTTTGAGTTTCTTGCTGAAATCTCTTTCTCTTACTGAGCGATATTGATATATCTGTCGAAAGAGTATGCACCTCGAATTGTAATTCCGGATCATCTTCCACTTTTATCTTTAATAAATGATAGTGATAGTGTATCGGCAATAAACATCTCCCTACCTGGTAAATATATAATATCAAATTCAATCTTCATTAGTTTAAGTAACATTCGCTGTAATCTTACAGATACTTTATTGAGATCCTTTTTTGAAATGGTAACTAAAGGTTTGTGGTCTGATTGAACAACAAACCGATGACCGTACATAAACTGATAGAACTTATCAGTCGCAAATACCACGGCTAAAAGTTCCTTCTCTATTTGTGCGTATTTTTGTTCTGCACATGTCAATGCACGAGAAGCGTACGCTACAGGTTGTTCGTTTTGCATCAAACAACACCCAAGACCATCCTTTGATGCATCAGTCTGAACAATTATTGGCTTATTCATATCAAAAAGACCAAAACTGGTTCCTTACTAATTTCGTTTTTTAAGCTTTCTAAAGCTACGTCTTGTTTATTCTCCCATATGAATGGTACGTTATCTTTAGTCAGTTCTCGCAATGAAGCTGTTGTCTCTGATATATTTTTCATAAACTTAGCCAAAAACTTGAATATTCCCAAAATCCTCATTAATTCTTTCTTATCTTTTTTAGTCTCCAACTCCTTTATAGCCCTGATATGCTTTTTATCCGGCTTGATCCCACTTTCAAAAATTACTTGCCCCATAAAATGAACACTGTTAGTTTTATATTGAAGTTTATTACCATTGAATTTAACATTATATTTTTTTGCCAATTCCATAACATTCTTTAACGCTAAATCATGTTCTTGTTCAGTCTCACCCGATATAATTAAATCATCAAAATATGTCTCAACATTGGGTAGCACTCCAAATATTTTGCTAACAGTTTTTTGGAATACTTCAGGTGCGACTGATACCCCAAAAGGTAAACGATTAAATTTGTACCTTCCAAATGCTGTATTAAAACAACACAAATCTGAGCTTTTTTTATCCAAACAAATCTGCCAAAACCCTTCCTTCATATCAATAACCGTAAAATATCTCTTGTTAGTCAAACGAGACATAATTTCATCCGAAGTTGGAATCTTATAATGCTCTCGCATAATCTGCCCATTCAAATGTTTTGGATCTATACAAATTCTCAAGGACCCATTTGGTTTTTCAACTATAATCATAGAACTGACAAACTCGGTTGGATATTCAACTTTTGAAATTATGTTTCGCTTCTCCAAATCAACTAACGTTTCCTGCAATTTCCCGTATAACCCGAAAGCTACCCTGCGATTAGCATTGACTACACCAATATAATCATTCTTCAATTTTATGGAATACTCCCCAGGTACACAACCTAGCCCCTCAAACTGTGACCTAAACATTTCAATGAAAACTCGTTTTTCATTTGGCAACAATTGAGTGTCAACAGATGCAATTCGTCTAACAAGATTAAGGTCGACGCATGTTTGTCCTGAAAACAATGGCTCCAAGTCTTGATCAATTATAACAAATTCTACATTTTTCTCTACACTCTGCTTTGTTTTAACTTTCAAATTACAAATACCTATTGGTTTTATACAATGATTTCCATATGATTTTAAAGTTATCGCTGTGGTTTGTAACTTACCCCCATTTTTTAGATATTTAGCAGGTAAAACGTTGATGTTGGCTGCAGTATCAAGTTTAAATTGAACCAAGTTCTCTCCCAAATACCATTCTTCCTTCCAAATTGAATTTTCTTTATTGGTATCAATTGACCCTACAGTCTTTAGGACAAATAAATTTAACAGTTGATCACGTTCTTCCTGACAACGTCCAGGTTTTTCATCAAATTGACTAATCTGATTAATTGATTTATTGGAAATAGATTTTCCTCTAAAACAACAACTGGCAAAATAACCTTTTACACCACAGTTGAAACAACTCTTTCCAAAGGCAGGACACTTCCCAATCTGATGCACTTTACCACATTTCAAACAACATTTGTTTGATGTTGCCGGTTCATTCGACTTCGGATATTTTTCATAATTAGTAGACCAATTACCAATTTTTTTTTTATTACTGCGACGTCAACTTGTTCATTCTCTGTTGCCATATTCCATTTGCTTTCAAGCAACTTTGCATGTGTTTTGCTCGCCTCTACTACTCTGCAGAACTCCATCGCTTTCTCCAACGACAATTCAGGTTCTCTCAATAACTTTTCCTGGCCACCTTTGTCATCAATCGCATTAACTAAGCCATCTTTCAGCATCCTGTCCATAAACGAAGCTTTACAGGTATCCTTAGAACACACAAACTCACAGTTCTTGGCCTGGTTTTGCAGTTTTGTCAGAAAATTTGCAAACGATTGTCCATCTTTTTGTTTGATGGCGTGAAATTTGTATGTTTCCATTGTAATATTTTTAAGAGTGAAACAGTACGTGTCAAATTTTACTATTACGTCCTTAAATTTAATTTCTTCGGTTTGAAATATGAACGTATTATAAATGTCTATCCCTTCTTCACCAATTTTATCCAAAAGAATAGCAGTTTTAACTTTTTCGGTTGATGCATCCTTTCCCGTTGCAGTAAGATATATATTCAGGCGTTGTTTCCATTTTTTCCAAGTTTTAGCCACGTTTTTCTCGAAACACATTATTGGAAAATTTTCGTTTGCCCCAATTCCGGCTGACATTTTCCTCACTTTTATTTTTCACCTGACACCATGTAATATTCTTAAATCTCTTTTGTTTAATAAAATATGATTTGTTTATCCTTTTATTTATGTTTATTAATAATTATTATTTTACTTGTTACAATGTATACACGTGTAATTCTATGACTTTATTTTAGCCTGTACATCTCCGTTATGATTCCATTATCTTAAAGCTAGGTTTACATGAGGTTTTCTATTACAAACTTAAGGTAGGTTTACAAATGTGTAATAAAGGTAGGTTTATGCTATGATCTAATTATATTACAAATATTAGGTACAATTTGGCGTAGAAATACGGGCCCCATAGATCTCACTTGTTTCATAACTTGGATTTTAGTTCGTAACTTCAGAAAACTTGAAACCACAAATTTTGATGAATTTTTAACAGTTTCTCTTGATATAGTTGAAATTTCCTTGGACAAATTATTTGGCGTGTTGTTCATTTCGTAGCTTCTTATACATATTATATGAAAATGTCAGGTCTTCAACGTTAAAATTTAGGATAACTCCCAGTTTTTGCAACACATCAGATTTAGATGATAAAGTTGATGGTAAATTGGTGACAATTATGTCATTTATAAAATCTTTTTGTTGAAAATAATTTACTTGAGATTTCAACATTATGATGTCCGTACTGTGCTTTTACGATGTCAACGGTGTCTTCGATTTCATTTCAATTTCATTGCACATCAGTTATTAATTTATCCACCGCAGATGTTAATTTATCCATTCTACTGTTAATGTTTTCATTGATGACCAATATGGCAGACAATACATCTTTAATCGATGGATACTTCAATTTTGCCAAGTCGGATAATTCTATACTATGGGTGATTTTTTTGGAGGCATCTTGATAATGACTCGTATAATCAAAAAATAAAATAGCAACAACAAATTTGGAAAACACTTCAAAGAAATTATGTATTAATACAAATATCGCACGTTTTGCAGTATAACAGTTTACAAATAATTGACACAAGATTAATATTTTTTGTTATAAAATTCACTTGAAACTATATTAAAAATTTAAAAAAAAAAATTTTTTTGAAGCGGAGTGACGTACGAGTAAGTGATCTTTTTACAATTAATATTATTTTGTACAATTGCAAAACACCAACAGTTTTCACTTATATAAAAATAAAAAAAAGCAAAATTTTTATTTTTGAATTTATTTAGTTTTATTCATTTCATTTTTTTATTTATTTTTATTCATCATCTACAGGTAATTTTTGCAACTAAAAAATACAGTAAAAACAACTCTTATATATACAAAAATTTTGTTTAACAGGTAAAAAAGGCTTAAAAAAAAAAAAGAAAAAGGGGCGGACAAACCCACAAATTTAATAAAAATAAGAAAGTGTTGCGCATGTTATGGTTATTTTTAAAAGGTTATTTTAAATAAGGGGGAGTTAATTTTTGCATCAGCTGTGTTCATGAGATTTGCGGTGTTAGCGATCTGGTATGACTCGTATGCATCTAGTTTCCATTTTTGATGTACTGTTTTATTATTTTTGAAATAGAGGTATCTATTTTGTGGTTATGGTGGAACATATGATATGCAACAATAGATTTATTACAGTTGGCTTTTTCATGTTCTTCAAGCCTGGTGCTGAAATCTCTCGATGTCTGGCCGATGTAGGTGTCCTGGCAATTAGAACATTTAATTTGATAGATTCCAGACCGTAAATCTTGTGTTACCTTATCTTTAAAGTTGTTTAAATCCTTTTGGATGGTTGTTGATGGACGGGTGACAAGTTCTGTTTTGTGTTTGTGGAAGACGCGCTGCAGTTTATTGGTAATATCTGAATAAATTTAACCTTCTCATCAAATTCCGACTGTTCCATAGGTATATTAAATAATCTATGCGCCATGAATGAAACGCTGCTTGCTTGTGCGTAACATGATAAAATGAATCTACTGTTATGAATCTATTTGTATTTGTAGACTTTCTAAAAATTCCAAATTTTTGTTTATTGTTATTATTTCGGATGATTTTTATATCCAAGAAGTTCAAAATACCATTTTCCTCGGGTTCCATTATAAACTTAATTGCTGGATCTATTGTATTAATATGGTCGAAAGCAGCTGACAAATGGGGTTGTTTCACTATTGCAAAAATGTCATCTGCATATCTAAGCCAAATCCTTGGGAATCTCTCACTTGAAACTGTTCAAATTTTTTTTAAATTTTATGCAAAAAATATTATTTGAAACAAGAAATAATTAACTTAAATTTATTGGAATATTTAAATTTAATTTATTAATTTAAAATTGAAATTTTACACAGCACATCAAAAATTCATGTTTAGCACTCGCTGGGCATTTTGAAAAAAAAAAAGGTGGTGGTACTTTGCTGGTGGCAAATAATATCGTCAACATTTAAAAATAAATTATATCTAGTAAGCTTTTAAAAATAGCAAGACATTCCCATTTCTTTGACATTTACATTTCGGTGACGTTTTATTAACATTTTATGAAATTTTAAAAATTGAAATTTCAACGATATACTATATTGATCGATACATTATTTGTGAATTGCTTTAATAATTTATCTTGGTAATAGAGGCAAAAGATAATTAACGTTAATTCTAATTTTATACTGCTTGAAGCACTGATATAACTGAATTTAATTGTCTAGAGATAAATAACTGAATCTAATTGTCAAAGGTCAACGATGAAAAATGGCGAATGCGACTTTGATTGCTTTGTCAACACATGCCTAAAATAATCTAACCCTATTTGTGAGCGTATTGACTTGGCGGCACGAGAGTAGACGATTTTTATTCTCATAACCAATTGTGTTATTGGGGAAGGGGTCTCCAAATTTAGGAAAAGCCGTGACATCTTTTAAGGACCTTGCCTGCTCCAAAGGAAAATGTTTCTAAAATATAAATGGTTGGTTTAGTGATATATAGCAGACGCTTTATGGGAAATGTGTCGCCCGAGGAGTCGGATAGACCCATATTTTATCAATTAAATTACATTAAAAAAATAACTAAGTTGTTTTTATTACAAAATTGAAATATGTCCCTTCGACCTCTTTAACATTACGAAACACAAAATTTTTATATTTAGATTTTCTGGCTTAGAAGCCCTAACCAACACGGGCCCGCAAAACGCACCGCATCACGATAGTTAAGCCAGTGTGCTTAACAGTTATATGCTCATTAAAATCGAATAATAATTTCTAATTATACAGTACATTTTCTCTTTGTAATTATATTTGGCAAAATAATAACATTGGTTAACAAAAAAATTGTCGGATCCTGAAGCACTCTTATTCTAGATTTTTTTTTTTCTCATCACTCAGCATAATTACTTTGGTCATATTATAATTGTAGAAAATATAAGTTTGGTATAATAAATTGACGTAATCTAAAAGTTTATTTTGTTAAATTTTTAGTTGAACGCTCTGAAATTACATTTTGCTTCTCGAAAATATTCAAAACAATAAATTTAATGAAGTAATTAAGGTAGAACATTATGTATTTAAATAGAATCTCTAAATAATCTTTTCTTTTTATAAATAAAATAATAATATCTGCTTCAAATGCTTTTGGGTTTTTTATGTGGTATTTCATAAAAATATTTTATTTTTCTACTTACATATTTATTAACATTTTAATTTTCCAGTTTTCCGGCACGTTTCACATTTTCATTAATTGAGAAATTTTTGTTTTAAGTTTTATTTTGATTTACAACAGAGCATTAAGGAATTGTAATAATTATTTATTTATTTTTCTTACACATGAGTCGTTTTGCTTCTTCAATAATATTTCAGGAATAATAATGTTCAGATGCAATTCTAGTTTTTGTATAGTGTACGAGTAAGTCTATAAAATTTCTTTAAATTGTAATTGGATAAAAATAAATAAATTACATTAGATTTTTTTTTTATTTAATAAATAGTCAAAGATCCATAAAAATGAAAAGTTATAAATGTTTCTCTGCTTCAACTTGGCTGTAGCAACAGGTGTACGAGTGTATAATACATAATATAGTTTTATTATTAAAGTTAAAATACTATATTAAATTATAAAACTAAAAAACGATTGTTGTTATTATTTCCACGTCTATGTGAATGTAATCCCATATGTGCATATAAGTAAAATCAAACTCATATAAAAGTAATAAAGGTTTATTATAAGGCTTTTGCAGTTGTTCTTCGAATTTAAAAGTATATCCTATATACATACAGGAAAGTTTCAAGCTCTCATTTGACACAATAAAAAGACTCACATCATTATCAAGAAAATACATCAGGGTTCAGTATAGCGAAAATAAAAAAATTGATGCAGCCGTGTTAACAATAACCACCAGCAATCAAATAAGAACAAACGAATATTTATTCAAGTATATAATTCTACTGTATTTAAAGTGTAAAAAGCTTTTTTACGATTCCTTTCTTTCCCAGTTAACCCATTTTTGTATCATCAAATTACACTTAAAAATTGCAAAAGAAAATAAATAATTTCAATTGTTATTGTTATAACTAGTGCTAGTACCACTATATTGAACTTAATAAATATAAAAGCTCATTTTACAACACAAATATATTTTACTGTCGAAGAAAAAAACTCGAACGACACAATATTAAAGTTGTGCTTTTCTTAGTTCCTATATTCGTAACTGAAACGTATCTTATTCTATATTTTACTACGTTTAACTAGTACAAGATCTTACTTTGTGTATTTCATTATCCAGTTCAAGTTTATGCAATGTGATTTACCTTGCATTTTTCCCACCCCCTTAATGCAATTCGTAAGTTTGCGAGTAAACAACATCATAAATATTATTTCTTTCAATTTCTGAGTTGTTTGTGCCCAGAACAAACGAGGCTACGAAACGAAATTATTATTCGATATAAGAAATACAAGGTAATTGTTGTTATTGAATATAATCGCTCTGTGAAGAGTATAAAGTATTTAAATCACTTTTCTAACCACAAATATTAAATAAAATTTTCGATTGACCGTGGAATATTCTGTCGGCAACCTTAAATCGTCTACCCTAAAGTTTTAAGATTTTAATAACGTTGTCAGACTGCGGTTCAATAAATCCGATTTAGCTGAACTGGATCAGGTACTCTATGAAACAAAACGCGATTACCAAAAATTAGGGTTGTACGGCTAAACTCGAAAAATTCACTACATCCTGGGGCGAGATGTTGTAATTGCGAATTTTCGAAATTCGAACAGAAAGTCGAAAATTGGTATGTTGTAAAATTTTCGAATCGCGATAATGATACTTTATTATCACTCAGTTTATTTAAAGTGATATACGAGCGATTCGTCAAAATATAATGTAATAATATAAATAAATTTAAAAGTGAATAAATTTAAAATATAATTTGAAAAAATGTCTGCGTAATTAATGAAAAAATAATAAATTTATTAACAATTTCATAAATTGTTTTTTTTAATAAAATCTTATAAAGTTAATGTTTATTTAAAGCTTGTATAACAACAACGAAATGTCAAATTAAAGTTGTTGTTGTTAATTCAGCTTCGAAAAATGGCGGCCATATTGACATATCACTTTGGAGTCGAAAATTTTACAACATGCCAACTATCACTTTTTCGAATCGACTTTTAAAGTCGATTCGAATGAAAGTGATGGTACAACATCCCAGCCCTGTTTATTAAATCGCAGTGTGCCAATGGTATAACCGTATTGTAAATACTGATATAAAGTGTTCGTAGAGTCTAAGGTTTTTATTTATGTCAACTCTAAAGTAATAATTAATATCATTCGAACATAGTCTTAATTTATTTTCGATCAAGTTAAGAGTTGAATACGATAATTTTTCTACTTTAATAAACAATATTACAATTAATCAACCAATGGCGAATGAATGGGGTTGTATAAAAGTGATGTTGAAAATAAAATTCTGAAGGTTTCAAAATACAAATTCATCTAGTAATTTATCAATATTAAATGTTGTTAACTGTGTATAAACCATTGGTTCGCTCCAAGTTGGTTACTTTATTAAATTAGCTAGTTCTAAGGGCTTCTTTCGTCGAAGCCGTCTTACTGGGTTTGGGTTGATCAGCATACGACGCTAATCCGCATTTTCATGTTGACTAAGGCGCTGTTTCGATTTTTAGATCCCTAAGAAGGTTATCATTTCTTATGTACTATGGTGCGCTGATCATACTAAGCAAGACTTTATTTTGAAAAGTTTCAATATCTGCCAATATAATAGCGGTTTATTATGTAATGTTAGCTCAGAGTTCCTTCCAAGAGCCAATATATTTTTCTATATTTGATGTTTAACCAATTAACAATTTTGTTGGTAAAGTTTATATGTACAGATTTAGTTTCGTTGAGTTGAAGGCGCCATTTATTCATCCAATTACTCAATGAATTAGCGGCATTTTGTAATTTAGTGGTTGACTCCTCTATTTTGTCTCCAATTGCCAAGATTGCATTATCATCCGCAAATGTTGCATGCGTTTCTTTTGTCCTTGATACGTCACGCGTTTAAAGTATGTAGAGTATTGGTCCCAGAACACTTTCTTGTGGAACTCCGCGCGATATTTTCTTTAGTTCGGTGTATTCCTCTTCATGTTTTACACGAAAGTGTCCATCAACTAGACATGACTTTAAAATCAGGTAAAACTGATTCGGCAGATCTCTGTCTAGTTTATATTCCAGGCCTCGGTGCCATACTTTTTCGAAGGCTTGAGATACGTCCAAGAAGACACTTGAGCATATTTTTTTATTTTCCAGAGCATCTTCAATTAAATCTGTGATTCTGTGCACTTGATCTATGGTAAAACGTCTCTCTATAAATCCAAATGGGTGGAATGAGTTTTCTCCGTTTTATTAGTTATTTTAACCTCTTGAGTAGTGGCTCTTCAAATAATTTTGAAATTGTAGGAAGTAGAGAAATCGGCTTGTACGATGTTTTCTTGTTTGGCGGCTTGTTAGGTTTTACAATCATTATCATCTCTGCCATCTTCCACTGGTATGGAACGTATGGAACGTATTTTAGTCTGAACCCTGTGTAGATTACTTTCAATAATTTTCGTAATCCTTTCTCTGGTGGTGCTTTAACTATAAGTCCACTGACTAGGTCATAATCAGGGGATTTTTTTGAGCTTAAGTTGTTATTAATTTCATCTTTTAGCTCTTGAACCGCCACAGGTTTTATGTTTTGCTTATCCACTTTATTTACTGGAATTATATTTTCTTCAGCTGTTTGCCTTGGAAGAGGTTGAAATGTGTCTTCAAGGTAGGCTGCAAACAATGCAGCTATTTCTTTGGCACTCCTAGCCCAAGTTCCATCGTCATTCTTGATAGGAGCTATTTGTTCTTTAGGCGTTTTAAGACCTATAATTGCTTTCCAAAGGGAATAATTAGCATCCTTGTTGCCAGAAAGGCCAGCTAGGTATTCGCTAAATGATTTCTTCTTGATTTCTTTGATAAGCATTTTCAATTTGTTGCTTAAATAATTAAGTCGTGCTTTGCTTTGTGATGCTCGGTTCCTCTGCCGGATTTTTCGCGCTTTCCGTTTTGCTCTAATCAGATCTTCACTTCTTCTGGATAGTTGATGTGATTTTCTGTTTGGTTACGAGTAGGAGGTGTACTCTGCCACGCTGCTTGTATTATACTGTTGTTCAGCAGCTCCAATTGAGCATCAAGTTGCGCCGGAGTTTTAATTGGTACTTGAAATTCAGTATTGTGTTCGTCCTTACACTTGTGAGTTATTAGTCTCGAACCTCAATATGTATTCTAGCATTAAAACCGAGTGATTTGAGTAACGCAACATAGTTTTCTTGAATATATATATATATAATATATATTGAAGATATGTTCATTGCCTTTTGATTATTTAATCGAACATTAATGGTGGCTACTTGCATAATTTCATTTTCGATTTTTACTCCTTCGTAATGTTTAATGTTTTTCTTCACAAATTTAGTTGAGCCTCCTCTCGCTTTTCCTGCTGGATGGGTGGCATGGTAGCATTGGTATCCTCGAATTCTAACAAATGAATCTTTTGTCAGATGAGATTCTGAAATTAGGCATATATCTATCTAGCCCATTTGCATTACCATTGGCGATTCTGAATGTGTTAATCATCTGCATAGATTAGTACATCATGGAAGTGATTTCGTTCACTGTTTCTTGTTTATTTAACCGCTTATTTATAGCGTCCAGGCTTTTCCTTGTTTTAGTAGCCTTAAGTTTAAGGCTTCCATATTCTTCAGAATTTTTTCAAGAATAAGCCTTTGGCTGTCTTGCTTGTTAGTTACTGTTTCCCGCTGTTCCATACAATCTCTGAGTATGCTTTTCGGCCTACTATTGCACTTGTTTGTGGTATTTGTACCATTGGGTTTTTGGACATTGTCCTATTATTGAGCACCCTACGGTCGAGCACCCTTCACATCCTCTATAATTAGCGGGATGCTCTCCATTACAGTTTATGCATTTTGGAGGCGTATTTTTTATCAAATTACAAGCTTGGGCGAGATGTTTCCCTGAACATTTCACACATCTAGGCTCTCGTTTGCAATATTTCTACGTGTGAATATATCCTTGGCATTTCTTACACTGAGGTATCAATCCAGTAGATTTTCTTAGCGTTTCTATTCTAACTCTTATATTAGCGACCAAACGACTCAGTGGTTAATGCTGTGGCGTTTGGATCGGGTGGTACCGGGTTCGAATTCCGATAGGTGTGGGATGTAAAAGGGATCTGATTACGATCGGTTATAACTCCCTGTTAAGAGTGCAGAATCTATGGGCCGACTCACTTTTCATGTCAGCACTATGAAGGCTGGCATGAAGCAATGCAATGTGCAACTGGTTTATATTTAAACGGGTCTATAGCCGTACGTGTTCTATTTGGCTACTACTGCGTAAAGTAGGACGGCAAAAGTGAACTGCGAAAGAGTTGGGAGAGTGCCTTGGGTCCAGAAAAGATTCCATAGAATAAAATAAAAAAAAAACTCTCATATTAAGAAGGGCTGTTTCAATATTGAAAAATGTTACTTCCTTTTCTTTTCCTATTAAAATAAAGCATAAACAATGGAAGGCCCCTTTTATTAATTCTGATCCCTTGATCAGTTACGGTTTTTTCCTTTTTTTAGGATATTTACCGCATCCTCTATTTTGAAGCCCTGGAGTTTAATGTTCGATTATATCCTGCTATGTACAGGTTGGGTGAAGACCTCTGGCCATCACTTTGATCGGGCGATCATTTTTGTCCTCATTTGTGTACCATTCCTTGCGTTCATCTGTCAGTTTTGCAGCCAAGGCTCTATAAGTTTCAATATCTGTTGTATTGATTTTCCATATATTATTGATCAGTGCTACAACTCTGTATTCTTTTGTAGTCACCGATTTCATTAATGATTGGATAGTACCACTTCAGTTACGCCAGTAATGTTGATTGGTGGTGGTTCCTTTTTCTTAATTTTGGAAGGTTGTTTTTCCTGTTCGGATATATTTTGCTGATTTTGATTTAATACACCTGTTTTCGCTGTTTGGTTTGTAGGTAAAATTTCTGGAGAAGATTCTGCCTTCCTTTTTTTGCAGATCTTTTCTTCCTGTTATTTTTTAGGATTCAGTCAGTTTCTTCTCTTAATTCTTTTTCGTCAGTGTGGAACTCTGCAGCACACTGCTACACTTTGCTTGTAGAGAATTTTTCAGTTTCTCATTTTCTAACTTAAGAGATTTAATTTCGTTAATTAACTCCGATGTAATTTTTTCAATCTTACACAGTTGTCTACGGAGTTCTTCATTTTCTATCTCAACACTTGTAGTTGAGGAGGTTGGTGATCTTGGCTGGAACTTCTCTCAAATGGGTTTTCAAAGTAAATTACCTCCGAAGTATTGCGGTCATTGGATATCGACGACTTGGAGGCCGCTTGCTCACCCCTCAAAGTCGCCGGCACTAGGTATCCGTTTCCCTGCGCCGTAATGTTTATTCTTTCGCGTCCATATTGGTTATTATATTCAGGAAACCATCCTTAGCTAGTTTTGGTTTGCGAATGGTTTTTTATTTCCCATCTGCCCGCTGACAAGTCGGTTAGTTGGATCATGGTGCACATTAGTACAATGAAGTGATGACAGTTTGAACTCATTAAAACGTCGTGATGTTAGGCTAACAAGCTTTATTGCACAAAAAACGTAAACAAGTGTCCATTTCCAGAAGTTAATAAAACTGTGATTGTGAATTCTCCAGATACGAAAATTATTTTTATGCTTTTGCATTAAATTCTATAAAAATTCTAGTTTATTATTAAAGACAATGATAGAAGTTTATGTTCTTCATACAATTTCTTTTTGAATTAAGTTACTACCATTAGCAAATTGTGATCAACACTGTGTTCAAAATTAATAAATGAAATATTAACTAATTTAAGATGGAACTTGATGAAATTCTTAATATTACTACTCCATCTAATATGCATATCATGCAGGCTAAGCCAAACTAGTTGAATCGAATACGTCTAATCGTAAGGAATTAACCTTAACTACCATCGAAACTAAAAAAATTCTTGAAAAGTATGTGAATGAAATTAAGAGTGAAATCAATAAAATTTACTCGGAGATAGAGGTATTGGAAGTAAATACCCAAGTTAATAAGTCTAATGTGGCCAACCTTCAATCCAAGGTAAATTAGCTAAAACAAACAATTTTGAAACGAGATTTGTTGGTAACTAGATTTCGAAACAGCTGTAATGACAAGAATGATGTCATCGTTAAATTAAATGTATATTTAATTTTGGAATTGATAACATTGAGTCATCGTTTATGAAAACAATAACCTTTAAACGTAGTGGCCAGAGGTACATTTACAAATTTGTATAACTCCTTGATCCATTGGCTGGGAAATTTCTGTCGTATTTGGTGGAAAAAAATTTAATTTAATGGCTCGTAAATTTGGCACTTTTTAATGTGATAGAAAACTATCTCCAATAAATAAAATGTTTCTCTGGTTCATCCACACTTTTCGGTTGCTTTTATATATGGTAAGATGGATTACACAGTGTCGTAGTATTTTTAAAACAACGCGGCTTTGCACTTTACCCTTATTTTTCTTTAATAAATATTTCACTTAACGGTACTTCCTTTTTGTGCATTTGTTTTACCCAACCTACATGTGCTGTTTCAATTTTAGGAAATTTGCCGTCGCGCAGCCTTTGCCGCTTTCAATGAACGTTCAAATCTTCCAACATTCCTTTTTTTTCGGCAACAGAACCCATACCGCAATTAAATTTTTCTTCTATGGCTTCGTACCTAAGTATTTTTTTGTCGACAGTTTTTGAAGTGAAGCTTTTATAGCCGCATATATAGCGCTTTATAATGGGGAGTAAAACCGATGTAACGAAAATTTGTCGGTCCGTCGTCTCTAAAAATAAGCCAAAGGCTTCAGTAAGCTGAAGAGTTAAAACATTGAAAATGTTAATGCGAACACAAAAAAATAAAAGCATTTTACGTCGGAAACAATTTTATCTAAGAACTTGACGAAAAAGTTGTAAAGTGCAATATCCAAATTCAATCTCTAGCAAATGAAGTGGAATCGTTGAAGCAACAACAACTTTTGAATGATTTTGTCATAAGCGGTATTCCATTATTGAATTTCAATCATAAGGACGTAGTGGTTAACCTCAACAAAATATTCCAGTTTGATATAAACCACATCGATCAATCATATGAAAAAATAATAAAAGTTGCAAATTGTAAAAGTAATGCTAAACCTAAACAATTTTTGCATGTTATCGTCACTTTTAAAAGTAGTGTCATTTAATCGAATTTTATGATAAAGCTGTGTAAGAACGGGCCGCTATATTTGCTCTATTCTTAAGTTTGGCATGAATCTTGGTCCAAAAACGCCTCCAACTCAGCGTCTTCAAACTTTACTGGCCTCCCTTCGTGTTCTTTGTCACCGGTATCAAAATCGCCTCTTTTAAAACGCCGGAATCAGTACTCACATGTTTTTATTGATGGAGCATGTTCCCCATATGCTTCACACAGCAATCGATGTCCATCAGTTGCACTTTTCTACAAATTAAAACAAAAAAGCAGCGGTCCCCGCAAGTTGTGTTTTCTTGGCACAAAGGTTGACATGGTTAAAGCACCAAAAATAATATGTTGTTTACACTTTCTTCGTTTCTCTTCATGATGACGCTTTAATATGAATTTATGTAATTACAAGATGGTCCGATGCAATTTAGTACTAGTTAAGCCATCTTTTGTGAATCCCTCAAAATTTATTTGTACACCCAAACTTACGAATTACAAATTAACGATTTTTGAATTAATGGCAGAGAAACCAATGTAATCTTACTTTGGCATTTTTACAACAACAATTCCATACAATTTCATTCCAGAATGAATAATTTCATTCCACCTAGAAGTAGGAATAGAAAAATTCTATTCTTCACGTAGTTGTAGTATTTACCACTAGAGCGAGAGGATTCCAAGTCTAGTCGTCGATCAGTACGCATCATCCTTTATTTAATAGTAAATATATTTTTGAGTTAAATTATATAATAATAAATAATAAATCAGTTTTATAAATATATTTAATTGATTCTAAAAATTATAATGGACATTGTGATATATGTATTATCATTTAATTAGTGTGTGATTCCTAAAATAAATAAGAAACAGCATATTTTTGATAATTTGGTGATTCATTGAACTCGTTTTTTAATGTTAAACTGTTAAATTCAAGTGTGAGTGAACGCAGTTACTGTGAATTTATCAGTGTTTCCATAATAGTATTCATTATCTAGTTATTATTCAATGATAAATCTAAAAAATAAAACTATTTAATTGACTCTAATAATTGAACACTTTGATTATAATCATTAGAATAGTGTTGTGTTATAACCTAGTAACTGTTGTCAGTGTTTCAATAACGGTATACTTTAATTATTTATTATTTAATGACCTACAGTCATTGTTGATGATTATGAATCAATAAAAACTTGATTCCATTTAAATCTGTTGTGAGGTTGCAGTGCTAATATTTTTTTTTTTTTTGGTTCGCTACTGATTTACGGTTCTCAATAATTCAGCTCCAATAATTTTGTATATTGACTATTTGGTCATAATGGTTAACTGTAAAAAGTGTGCAAGGCAAATTATGTCATCTAAATTGTACCAATGTCACATATGTTTACAAGACTACCATCCTAACTGTGATGAATAGTTAAAACACAAAGTCAATAACATTGACAAGGGTATAATTAATTTTTCTTGCTGTCGTTGTACTGATTCCAACTTAATTCAGGCTTCAAATTGCTGAATTGCGCACCAGCCACTCGGACATGGCCAAAATTCTAAATGAGAAAATCAAAACACAAAATACTGTTTTGGAGAGGATTACAAGTAAGTGTGATAAATTTGCTGAACTTGAAGCTTCAGTTCTTTCTGAAAGATGACAATACAACTATTCGCAATGAATTACTAACAATTACTAGCAGACGTAACTTTTTGGAGAAACGTGTCAATTCATCTAGTTCCTTAATTTACGGTGTTACTTCGGTGAATAATGAAAATCTGTTCAATGTTCTGCAAGTTATCTGCCATACAATTAAATTCAATCTTGATGAGAATGTTATTAGTGCTACGTATCGTGAAAAATCAAAATCTAAAATTAAAGCAATTGTTGTGGAGTGGAGTAGCAGGATTTTTAAACAGCAATTTAAAACACTATCAATGCAAAGTAAGGACATCTTTAAAAAGTTTAAGCTCGTTGAGCAAGATTGTAAGATAATTATTACGGATTATCTGCCTAAATATAAGCGCTCGCTACTTAATGAAATCAGGAAAGTATTGCTTGCTGAGCCGCTTAACTTTCAATTTGTTTGGGCTACTGATGGTGCCATTTTAGCTAAGAAGGATGAAACCAGTAAAACATTTGAAATTACCTCAGCAGTAGATTTAACGGATTTAATAAATTGATTTATTGTCTTGATTTAATTTTTTCTTTTTTTTGTAATTTTAGTATCATTATTGTGTACTATGGATATATTTCAAGCTAAATGCTTTGCAGCATAACTACGATCTAATATGTTTAACTGAAACCTGGTTTAATGACTCCATTAATAATTATGAATTCATTGATGATAGGTATTATGTACATAATTCGTAAAGATAGAAACCTTAGTATATCTAATAAGATTGATGGTGGTGGTGTTGCCATTCTATTGAAAAAATCTATAATGGTCTCTGAGCTTGATGCAATTGAAGATATTTTTGATAACATGTGGATAAAAGTTAAATCATTTTATGGTAAATTTTTGATAATTTGTCTAGTTTATTTTCCAGGCTACTGTAAGTTAGAACACTATGAAGCATTTTGTAATAAGCTTTCTAATTTGATATTAGATTCTCCTGTTGACTGTCAATTTTTAGTCCTTGGGAATTTTAACTTGCCTAATATACCTTGCGGGATACTGATTGTGATGCTGTCTCTCCAGCGCCTTCCTTTGGTCAGATAGTTAATCAATTACTGGAAACAATGATATTTACTTAATTAAAGCAACATAATCATGTCAAAAATATTAATGATAGAATCCTTGACCTTGCCTTGTCTAACCTTGATCGTAGTATTGTTAATGTCTATCAAAGTCGTCATTCACTGTCAAGAATAGATGAGCACCATCCCCCTCTGATTGTTAGATATGAAAAGTGTAAATTGAAGAGTTTGCCCTACCAACCGTTACCTAAGCCTAATTATAAAATACTTAACTACAACGCTATCCGAAGTGATTTGGAACTGGGTGACTGGAACCACCTGTTTTCAAATAGTAGTTGAGAAATTCTATAATGTTCTTTATAGTTTTATCAGGCCTACCAATCAGCTTACGGTACGTGCTAAATTTCCAGTGTGGTACTCAAATAAATTAATTAAGTTAGTTAAGTTAAAGCAAAACTATTACAATCGGTATTGTAAATTTAAGCTTCCCAATGACTATGTGATATTTTCCAAACTACGTAAGAATGTAAAATTGGAAATCCTTAAATGTACCCAAAATCCCAAGTTAATTTGGATCCATTCTCAGGCTCTTACAAATAAATCACTATACGCATCATGTATGAAACTAGGTGATGTTAAATCTACTAATCCACTTCAAATTTGTAATTTATTTGCTGATCATTTTGAATCGGTATATGACACAACTGATCATTTTTGTGATGTTGTTTATACCAATTATAATATAAATTAATTTGTTGATTTAATATCCGAGCAAGATGTATTCAAAGTTCTATCAACATTGAATACGAAGAAAGGTGTTGGCTCAAATAATATCTCTAATTATTTTATTTTCCAACTCAAATCTCAGCTAACCAAACCGTTAACTATGTTATTTAACTTATCGTTAAAAAATGGTGTATTTCCCCATCAGTGGAAAAAAGCTTATTTAGTTTCAGTTTGCAAAAAACTTGATGCGAGTAATATAAAAAATTATAGGCCCATCTCAATTTTAAATAGTTTTAGCAAAATTTTTGAGAAACTGATATATGCAATAATCTTCAATGAAGTTAAACATATAATTAATACGTCCCAAAATGGTTTTTTTCCTAAACGTTCCACAACCACCTATTTGATTGATTTTTCTAATTGTATTTTCAGCAGTGTCGATATGGGTGGGCAAGTTGACTGTGTTTATACTGACTTTGAGAAAGCATTTGATAAGGTATTCCATTAATAATTTGCCCAATATTCTGTCGTGTCAGTATTTATTATATGCTGATGATTTAAAAATTTTCACTCCTATCATTACTCAAACAGACTGCTCTAGGCTTCAGTTTGACTTAGATAAACTTTTGACTTGGTCCAATCTTAACAATTTAAAACTCAATATAATGAAATGTGTTGTGATTTCATTTACGAAGAAAATTCACCTTCCCTATAATATTAATGGTGTCAAATTGGAAAGGGTTTATGAGGTTTCTGATTTAGATGTGTTTTATTTGATTATTAAATTTGATATGCATATATCTGTCACTTGTACTAAAGCACTTAAGTTACTTGGCTTTATATTTCGACGTGGGAAAGAGTTTCGTGATCCTTATGTTTTTATCACATTATATAAAAGTTTAGTTTGTAGTTCTTTGGAATACTGTAGTAGAGAGGGTGCAGGGGAAATTTACCATTTTTTTAATGTACAAGTGTATACCGTTTAGTAGTCGCATTAGTTACAAAGGCAGGCTTAAAATATTTGAATTACAGTCGCTTGATTCCAGAAGACTGTTGTTTGATGAAATATTTCTTTATAAATTAATTAATAACCTGTGTGAGGCAACTTCATTATCTTGTCTTAATTTTTATGCACCATTTGGCAGAGTTAGAAATGCAATGTTGTTTCTTCCTTCCTTCTCAAGGACTAATCTTGGCTTTGCAAATCCATTATCCAGGTTGCAGTCAAATCATAATGTTTTTTTCTTGAATGTGGATTTATTCCTATGTTCTTATAAAAGTTTTAGATCTATGGTGCTTTGTTCTAATCAATCGTTTAGTGCTTGATTGAATTTGGTAGTTGATGTCCTATATGTATTTGTGGGTGTGTATACATATGCAAGAATCGCCGTATTAGTTTTTAATTTTATTTATTTATTATTGAACACTATTTTAGGCAATTACTTGCTATCTATATTTTAAATTTGTATTTCTTAGTTTTATTATTATTATTATGCTATTCTCCCATTAAAGGGTTCACTCTCAGCTTGTGCTGGAATTTTTACCTACTATGAACGGCTTCAGAGAAACAAGAGCATAGTTAGGCGCTGTTGGGTGGATTTGTTGTATTAATTGTTTGTGCGGTTTGATATTGTGTGTGTGTGATTGGTTGTGTATTCAGAAACTTGCGGACTAAACTACACGTGCTCAAAATGACCGCTTTCTGAAGTGTCATGTACGTGTTTTTAGGTAGTTGAAGTGTATTAATGCTATTGTGCAGCGAATGGGGTAAGACTCCTGTGGAGGAAAGTACAATGGGCATCGTAACGACACTGTCCATTCTCCACATCTGCCGCACCTCATTCGCCAATGTTGTGTATTTTGTGATTTTTTCTGTGAAACTGTGTTGTAAATTATGTGTGTTTGGTATTGTGATATCTACTATGTATGTGGTTCTGTTTCTTTTATCTATTAGTGTAATATCCGGTCTATTGTATGGTATTGTGTGATCAGTGATGATGCTCCTATCATAATATAATTTATAATAATTATTTTCCAAAACTGTTTCGGGTGTATATGTGTTATAAGGTAACGGTGGTCTGTTTGTGTTTGTGAGGTTGTACTTAATTGCTAATTTTTGGTATATTAGTTTGATACCTGATTGTGTCGGTGCAAATACTCCACTTGCGCAAGAGACTGGCAAGCGTGTTGTATGGTTTCTGATGCACTGCCACAACGCCTACAGCGGTCTGATTGCGTATTTGTATCGTGTATAATGAACTTCTGATAATTCAGCGTGTTGATTATCTGATCCTGGATAGCCAGCATGAATCCTTCAGTCTCCGGAAAGACATCTCCAATACTTAGCCATTTGTTCGACGCTTCATTGTCGACATGAATTTGGCTTAGGTCATGTTGATGCCTTCCGTGGAGCGACTTCTGAGACCATGCTAACATGGCATAAGTTTAATGGTGTGTATTTTGTGTCTGCTTTAACTATTGCGTTATGTAGTGTGATGTGTTTTGTTTAGAGTAAAAATATTCCTGGAGCTTGTGTATGATTTTGTGATGCAGATTGCAAATGTCTATTAGGCCTCTTCCACCTATTTTCCTAGGTAGGGTCAGCCTTTCTATAACAGATTGTGGGTGATGTTTTCTGTATTTTGTGAGTGTAGTACGTGTTAATCTTTCTAACGTTTGAAGATCAGTTTCTGTCCAGTGTATAATACCAAATGTACATGTCAGAATTGGGATTGCGTATATATTTATTGCTCTAAATGAATTCTTTGAGTTTAAGTATGCTTTGAGTATAGGTGTAAGTCTGTTTTTGTATTTTTGTATTATTTGTGTTTTGGTACTTGTGTTATTCATATAGCGAGATTGAAGGAAGCCAAGATATTTGTAAGTATCCCCCTCTTGCATTGATTGAATTATCGAACCATCCTCAAGTTCAATACCCCCAAACTCCTGTCGCCCTCCGCTAATTAGCTGTGTCCTGCACTTGTCCAAACCAAACTGCATTTTGATGTCATTGGAAAATGTATGTGCTATTTGTGTTAGTGACTGGATATGTGTTTTTGTTGATGCGTACAGTTTAATATCATCCATATACATCAAGTGTGATATTGTATGTAAAACTTGTGTGTTGTATTTAATTTTATATCCGTAATTGCTATTGTTTAGAATGTTTGAGAGTGGATTTACAGAGAGGCAAAACCAGAGAGGGCTCAAAGAGTCTCCCTGAAATATACCTCTTCTAATTTGTATTTGTTTTGTTGTACTTTTGCAATTATTAAAAGACAGTTGTAGGGTCGTTCTCCAATGGCTCATGGCATGCTGCAGAAAAAGAATGATATCAGGATTAATTTTGTACAACTGCAAAACCTTCACCAACCATGAGTGAGGAACAGAGTCAATGGCTTTTTGGTAATCTATAAACGTTGTAAACAGATTGCGCTTCTTAGTATGCGCTTGTTTAAGTACCACTGAGTCAATGATTAATTGCTCTTTACACTCAAAAAAATAATTCTGTTTTATTTACAAATTTTGCATCGTAAAACAAAATTTGTAAATATAACGAAGTTTTTGTTAAATTAACACCTGCTTTGTAAGGTTTTCATCGTAGATTTAACGAATCATTCGTAAATAAAACAAATTTCAATTCGTAACTCCGATTTCAATGCAAATCCAGATTTACAGAAAAAATTAGTAATGTTTACCCGTGAAATTGTAACAAAATTTTACAAGTTTCTGTGTAAAAATAACGGAGCGTACTTATCCGAACACAATTTGTAAATTTAACAACATTTTCGTTAAATTAGCACCTACTTTGTAGGGTGTGGATTATATAATTAGTGGATAATTCGTAAATCGAACAAATTTCTTTTCGTATTCTCAATTTCTGTGCAAAGCCAAACTTACAATGAAATTTAAGTAATATTTTATGTAATTTGTCCTTTTAGAAAAGAAAATGTTTATCAATTGTAAAAAAGAATTGTGGTGAATTGATCCCAGCAATCCCCCTATTTTAAGTTTATTTATAAAAGTCTAAAAATTACCTTTAATAATCTAATTTGTTTAAACTTCAATATAGCTACCAAACAAATTCTGCACAAATATTCATCATTTTTACTAAATACATCCTTGAAAAAACTTGTGCTAATAATAATACAGAATAATAACGTAAGTTTTGAATGAGGAGATCCATGTGTTTATGCGCAGTGATCCAACATGAGTTCTTAAAAAAATCTTACTTTAGAAGAGCCTTCACTGACACCTAATTACAAAGTGCCATAAAAACATTTCTTCCAAGTCTAATTATTTATAAATTAAGGGAAGACATTGCAGTAAGATATGTTTAGCAATCATTCCGTAAAGTTGTAATGGCTCTCATCTTTACAAATTTAATTGTAACAAAACTAGAAATGACTTGTTTACTTTTTAAAAATAATTGTAAAACTATTTGATTTACTAAGTATAACTGTAAAGTAACGTTAATGCTTCGTGAAATGTACGAAAATATTTTGTAAGGAATATATTTGTTTGTTATTTTTACGAATATTTTCGTTATTAAAACAAAGTCTTCGTTAATTTTACGAAATTGTATCGTAAAATTAGTCCCACTCATCGTAGATCGTACACGTTTAAACGAAATTATTCATTGTGGTTTGAGCTAACAAGCAGTGTAGTTGATTTGATTACAATAAGGATAGCAGTGAAAATAATTAATAATAATAACTATTTAAAAGCATAAAAGGTTAGTATTATAAAACAATATAAATAATTGTGTTATTTTTAATTTTTAAAAGTGTATATATATATATATATATATATATATATAAGTGTTGTAAAAGTGTTTAATACACGCGAACATAACTTGAACCTTTGATTTTCCATAGATGCCTTAAAACAAGTTTTGTTATTTTAAAAGAATATTTTCTATTTACAATTATAGTCAATCACCTCCATCCTTAGTAGAAATGATTGCGGTATCCAGATTATAAAATTTTATGATGGAAAATTTAATTTATTGGACAGAAGCCAGCAGCAAGATATGATATGCAATATTCTAGTAGACTTTTACTTAAAGGAGAAAAATAATGAAACTTTCAACAAAGCAAATAAAATCAATAGCAGAAGAAATTGTTACAGACCAAACGGCGCAATGGTTAAAGCTGCGGCGTTTGGATCGGAAGGTACCGGGTTCAAATCCCGATAGGGGCAGGATGCAAAAAGGATTTTTCATCATCTGATTACGATCGGTGATGAAGATGAACACATCTATGACCCCCTGTTGAGAGTGCAGAATCCATGGGCCGACCCACCTTTCAAGTCAGCACTACCAGTTGGCATGAAACAATGCAATGTGCAATGTGCAGGTGGTTTATACAAAACGGGTATATAGCCGTACGTCCTCGATTTGGCTAATACTGTGTAGTAGGACGGTAAAAGTAAACTACGAAAAGTTGAGAGTGCCTTGAGCCCCAGAACAGATTGCAGAGATTAAAACCAAAAAAAAAAAATTGTCAATAGCAGAATGAATGATGTATCAATAGCATATAAATAAATAATAAAAAATAAATTTGTTTTAAAGTAGTATTTAGTTTTGTTTATTTCACAACTAGAATCGTAAACTTCATAATCCCACTATGTTAATTCAACGAACATGTTTGGTAAATTCTACAATAACCTTCGGTAATATCCTAGGAAAATTTGTAAATAATACAAATACTTTTGTTAATATCACAAAGCAGCTTCGTAAATTTAAAAGTCCCCTTGTTAAATCAATGACCGTAATCTGTAAATATTACGCTAATCTTCGTATAAACTCCCCAAAAAGTTGTAAAGAGTACAACAATTTTTGTAATTTCATTAACTAATTTCGTAAATTTTACAACTCGCTTTGATAACTGCACGGAAAGTTTTATAAATTTAAGAACGAAATTTGTAAATGATACAAATACTTCCGTAAAAACAAAATTTAGTTTACATTATTACTTTGTAAATACTACAATGGCATTTGAGTACTAAACGATATGTTTTGTACGAGTTTTTACGAAGCACGAGGAGACATTTTACAAAATATCTGAAAATTCCCGGTAATTATAAATGGTTGTAAAATTAACGAATCAAAAAATGTTTTATTAACGAATTGCAGCGTTGGCTGAAAACGAACAATTTTTTTTGTTAATTTAACCAGTGTTTTTTTGTTAAAATCACCGGATTTTTTTTTGAGTGTACACCCTTGTGACTCTGGCCAACATCCTTTTTGTTGCTCCGCTAATATATTATGACCCGTTATATGTTTTTGTATGCGCTGCGAAATGCATGTTGTAATTATCTTGTATATTGTCTGTAAACATGTGATCGGCCTGTATTTGGATGGATCCGTGACATTATTTTATTTCGGTAACATATACGTAATCCCGTCTGTTAAAAAATCGGGCATCTCCTGCGGATTTGTTATAAATTTGTTTATATGTTGAGTTAAATACGGATGCACACTTGCGAATTTCTTGTACCAATAATTTTGAATTTTATCTGTACCGGGGGCTTTCCAATTATGTGTATGATTTATGATGTCTGTAAGTGTGTTTTGTGTGATACATGGGAAAATCATCTGTGGAATATTGTGTGTTCTGGTCGCCTCATCTGTGATCCAAGATGCCTCACTATTATGTGAGACACCTGTTTCCCAGACTCCAGACCAAAACCTGTGTAAATCTGCAGATGAAGGCGGCTGTGCATCAGTGTTCTCTGTATCGTGCTTTACAAGTTTTCTATAGAACGTTCCCTCATTTTGTGAGAATATTTTGTTCTATATTTTTCTGTCTCGACTTTGCCTGTACCGTGCAATACGACCGGACAAAGCCGAGAGTTTTTGTGTTAGTGTATCTATGTACTGAATGATTGTGTTATTTAAAGGTTCGTGTGTTGAATGTATTTGCGCTTTCTGTGTAATATTTGTGACGAGCCTTACCAGTCTCCTTGATCGATTTCCTAACTTATATTGCTGGAGACGACCCAAATCCTGACAAATTCTCTAAATATTATCCTGCAATCTGCGCTCCCAACCTGGCATCAAAGGTGACACGTTAGGATAATTGGGATTGTTAACTGTACCACCCATAAATTTAACTGCAGTCACAGCAGTACAGTATACAAAATTGTGAATCTCAACAAATGTTGCATCTGCACCAACACAAGCAGGTAAAATATTGGTGTTAATTATGTGAACTGTTTGTGCAAGTTTCCTTGATGTATGTAATTTTGGTATTTGTGGTTTTAATGTTGGATTTAATCCAGTATAGTGTGTACGTGTGTTTTGAAAAATGTGTGTAAGCTGTTGTGTTAATGTATCTGATTGTGTTGTTGTATTCCGAATTATGGTAGGAGCAACGTCATCTAATTGTGTGTGTAAATTTGTATTTGGTGCATGTTTTTCTGACACCTCAGAAGCAATATCACTTTGGCCACTATTTATTTCAACCTCATCCCTAATCTGCTGAAGAACAAACTCAGGTAGAAGGCCATTCCTAACAATTGCTCTGCGTCGATCCGCAAGATTCTGAATAGTGATAGTTATGTTTGGGTATTTGTGTGTAAAAATTTGGTGTAATGTATGTCTGTAAGATGTTGTATCAGTTTCTAAATGTGTGATAGTGTAATATGTTCGCATGATAAATTTATTTATTTGTGGCGACCATTTCATGCGAACACGTGGTAAATTTGCCAATGTGGTCGCTAGTAAAATAGTGTCCAGCGAAACATCATTAACAAGTTGGGGAATTATGGCTGTACTGTTTCGGGTCATCCCGACCGCGGCCCACCTATTCAACCGTCGATCACCATCGGCTCGTATGCTGTCACTTCCAGCGATGGCTCCAGAAGTGCCCTGACATTCCTCAGGTAGCGTCCTTATAGTACGGTTACGTAAATTTTTCTCCATTCTTGGGTTCGGTATTGTTTATAGTCTGTCTACCAAAGACTACTAACTATTTACTCCAGTTAGTTGGGCAATTATTATTATTATTATTATTGTTATTAGTAGTACTATTGTATTTTTAGTTAAGATTTTTTTTTTTTTTGTATACTATTTAGAGGCAACGTGTAATTGGACTTTTGTCTGTTCGCTGTCCTATTTTGGAATAAATAAAATAAAATATAATAGAGTAAATATATGAATATATTTAGTTTCATGTGTTGGTTTTAAATAACAATTCTAAATTTTTCGATAAATAGAAATTTTAAATTTTGTTAAATACCATTTGGAATTATTATACTTTATTCAATAATTTGTTATCGCTATTTTGTATTTGTAAAAATTATAAATAGTAAATTATATTTTTAGAGCTTTGTACCGACTACCGACTGTTCAAAGTATAAAAAAATAGTTATTTGTGTATCAAGAGCGCAAAGTGCCAGTTTGTCACGCGAGAAAGGAAATTGCTGGCCGACGGGACGGAGGCCAGCAACCTTTCGAGCGTGACAAACAACTTTGCGGACGTGTTTCACACTTTATTTTTCCTACAATCATTTTAAAAAATATAATAAAAAGATAATTTTGTAGTAAAATTTACTATACTGACAATACGATTTTATTTTAGCACCGACATTTTGTTCAATCGAGTAGTCAAAGATTTTTTTTATTTTTCATAAAGAAAAACAAAAATTTGGTTTGATGTTTTATACAAACATTAGTCTTTCTTTAAACATGCGTGCGGTTTCAAGTTTTGTCACACGTTTCTAAGAGAAACGTGTGACAAAGTAATTTGTTTATTAACTGTCAAAAAAACAGACACTTTGGGCTTTGAAAACATAGAAAAAAAGCCTGCTTTTCACGGCGATTGTAGGAAAAAAATATTTTCGTCTCTTACTTTCGACCAGAGAGTATAAGGAATATATATATATATATATATATATATATTGCCATAATTTTGTTTCGACAAAATTTCATTCCTATTCGAATAGGAATGTTATTATTGTAGAAAAAATTGTAATTGAATTTATCTATATTAGTACGATTCGCTAGTATATAAAGCACAGGACATTCTGTATATATAGAATGTAAATTGTGGTATAGTCAGTCCAGTCGCCGCGGCCTGATGAGAGGATTGATTTTTTCCTAATCATAAGCTCATCAGTTCGAAACTGGATTGAATTCTCTTACAATCTTCGGAACATATTAAAATTAAAATTAAATAAATAGAATTCTGTCTATTAGCCGGTTTTCGTTGAATTTACCGTTCGTAATACTAATATGTTTCTACGTGTTAATAAATAAAAACACATTTAAAAGTGTCGTAAGACCGGTAGCATATTTAGAAATTATAAGAATTAATTAACATTCAACAAAAATTAAAAAAAGTAAAATTAGCGTTCACAGCTTATGTGATTATCATGAAGAAGAAAAAATTGTAATTGAATTTATCTATATTAGTACGATTCGCTAGTATATAAAGCACAGGACATTCTGTATATATAGAATGTAAATTGTGGTATAGTCAGTCCAGTCGCCGCGGCCTGATGAGAGGATTGATTTTTTCATAATCATAAGCTCATCAGTTCGAAACTGGATTGAATTCTCTTACAATCTTCGGAACATATTAAAATTAAAATTAAATAAATAGAATTCTGTCTATTAGCCGGTTTTCGTTGAATTTACCGTTCGTAATACTAATATGTTTCTACGTGTTAATAAATAAAAACACATTTAAAAGTGTCGTAAGACCGGTAGCATATTTAGAAATTATAAGAATTAATTAACATTCAACAAAAATTAAAAAAAGTAAATATGTATTATTGCTCATGGAGGCCATTTTGAAAATTTTTAATTTTTCTATTAAATAAACGTGTTATTTAAAAGTCTATAAAATTTTCAAATGGGTTCGATCAAATTCTTTAGAAATATTTGGAATGTAATCAGTTTCCGTATTTTATTGTCGAGAATAATAATTGTTTACAACTTTTCAGAAAAACTTGCGGCACCAGGAATTAATTTTAATTAATTTTAATCCTAATTTTCAGAAACAAAGCTATAGCCGAACCAACTCTCTAAGAACAACAAGCTGTAAAAATCATATAATTTAGTAATTATGTTGTATTATTTATTAACTATTGAACACGCCCTGTGTTAACCTTTTTTCCCGCCGATTTTAAATTAAAAACACTCTCAATAATTTCCAAATAAATTATAATTCTATAAGGGAAGCTAGGTTAGAATTCGCGCACCAACATCTGAGATTTCGTGTTGTATCACCAGAGCGGCAGTACCAGATACTTAACGAAAATGCGGATTTTTTGTTTATATATTTAACGAATTGTTTATTTTATTTTAACGAAATATCTGTCACAAAATGTATACAATGTACTTATGGTTTTGTTAAATTTTATTATTATTGCTATACGTAATTATTAGTATATGTATATCTTAATTGGATTACGTATAACAAAGTTGTTTTATTTGTTATTTGTGTTGTGTTGTGATTACTATGTGCATTTCTATAAAATTGAGGTTATGTTCCTCAAATCACAATTTTAATTTGTTAAAGCATCGTAAATAAGAATTTTTTATTAATTAAGATTAAGAATAGATTAGAATTAAGATTTTTTATTGATGATCGTGTGTCAAGAAAATATTTCAAGGTCATTGACCTTAGTAATCAAAACACAACATAAATAAAACAACATGCAATTGCTGATGCGGTAGCCATGAATTACGGGACAAGTAAAAAGGATATCCTAGATACAACAAATGGAGGATCGAGTGCTGAGGTTCGATTGGTACTCGGAGAAAAGGAAGGAAAAACCTGAGCTAAAACCGCCCAGAAAAAAATATCGAGAACGGGCTATGGATTTATTCATTTCAAGAAACAAAGATGCAGAAAAGGTTCTTCGACAGATTCCCTATATAAACGGGAATAAAGTGGAATTGAATCGAATTCTAAATACGCACGGTGGTAGTACATCGATGAGAAGAAACGTGGGGAATACCGAACAAACGGCTTTTCAATTTAACCATAGAATTGCCACCGCCCACATCCACATCATCGAGTTTCTCTTCTTCGCATTCTTTCTCGGTCTGCCGTTTTGCCTCTTCTTCTTCGCGTTTCTGCTTGCCTTCTCGCCAAGCTTTTAATAGTGTCATAGCATTACTTAGTTTATAATCAGTTTTATTCGGTTCAACATTTTTCTTTCTTTCTTTCGAACGTGCTTTAGTATCAAAATATTCAACGGAAGCAGATTCAGCTGGTGAATCTAAAGGTTGTGGTTAATAAATAATAGGAACACCTTTAAAATTTAATAAAACACAAATAACTTCTTCAATTTTTTCTGGGGGAAATAAAGGAGACTGCACAGGAGAAAGTATATGTGGTACTTCTTTTGGTGGCGGCTTTGGCGTAACACCATTTCAATATCACCAAAATTACACTTAAGTATTATTTATACCGGTTGCGTTGAGTTTGAACTTTAAAAATGAAAATTCGTTTTGTAACTTTTAAGTTTTGTTTGATTAACAGTGTCACGTTTTAAAGAAATATTCAAAATATTTCTTTAAAACGTGGCACTGTTAATCAAACAAAACTGATTATAAAACATAAAAGTTAGAAAACAAATTTTCATTCATAACAATATGACTCTTTGACATTTAATTGAAAACAACAACAACAAAATGTTTCGTTAAAAGTACTGGCGCGACGCCTGACGAGAGAACCCCAAATATTTTTTTAACGAAAAGATTTGGGCAGGCAACTTTACTATGGAAACATAACCTCATTTCCCTTATATACTAAAGATACATGTTAAACCAAAAGTGGTCTGACTGAAAATGTCCGAGATAAATTCAACATTAAAACGGCGGCTTGACTGAAAGCAAAGATTATTAACAAGAAGATCTTCTTGTTAATAATCTTTGCTTTCAGTCAAGCCGCCGTGTACATGTTGAATTTATCTCGGACGTTTTCAGTCAGACCACTTTCGGTTTAACATGTATCTTTAGTAATAGTTATTATAATTTATTTGATAATTTCCTTCTAATTTTTTCTTTTATTTTATTTCTGCTAACAATTTTCTTCAAATGCTTAGTTTTTGTGTACCGATATCTCGTTTGACGTCTCTTTATATATGCTACGAGTGCGCTCTATGCTGATCAATGCGTGAGTAAGTTTTATACAAAATTATTATGTTATTATCATTACAATATAGATGGCAGTTAACTAATTATGTTATTATCATCACAATATAGATGGCGTTAAGCCTAGACAATTTAAACTTAATCCAATTATTACAAAATAGATGGCATTAAGCCAAGACAACATTAAATTTAATTCAACCATTATAAACCTAAGTGACATTGTTTAATAATTACATAAATATTTTAAATCATAACGTTCAAATGTGGATTTCCGTCGATCCTCAATACGGTGGCCGTAACAACTATCAACTACTTAGGTGCCTGGAACCGGGTTGATTCTTTGTTACTAACATAACTTTCCTTTCCCGCGATTTTGCTATTCTTAAATGGGTGTACGGTGGACCCGGCGTATCCGGAGAACTTGCCTTAGGCTTGCTCGTACATACTCAATCAATCAATGTGGTTCGTTAATAATAACCACAGTAAACAAATAAATAAAAGTCAGAAATGCGAAAACCTTTTTTTTGCTAAATAGATCATCGCAATGGGGGTTTGTTTCCCTGCTATTTTAAAAGCCGTGTCGGAAGCTACTTTAAAGTTACTCCGCACAGTCTAGGAAGAATACGAAAAATATTTTAAGTTATTTTCTCCGTGGAGAGTGGAGAAGCAAGTGGCCAGAATTAATGAAAATATCGTAATAGCTTATTTTCTTGAGAAGGTTGATCTTACTTGTTAATTATATTACTGTCCAATTCTAGTTCTTACGCTTTTCTTCAGACAATGACTCACAAATCATCAACATTGTGGTTAGCTTATTCGATGCTAAAAAGTACAATACAAACTAATGAAAATCTGGAGATTTCTGCGTATAAAATGTTGCTTGCCTGCTTCAAACGTCAAAATGTCGGGTATCTGCAAAAAAAAAAGATTTAAAAAAAAACAAAATGTCTCGTTTCCTCATGCGTAGTACAACTGGGGTTCAAACCACCACCTTCTTGCTTCGAGCGCTCGTAGTCTAATCTATTTTTTATTGTGTGTGCTGCAAGCCTTGCAAACCAATATGTCACAACTTTTAGAAGCAATGTTAATATCAAAGGCATGTTTTACATTTTAATTTCTGACTTTCGATGCACAGATCTATCCAATCACAGCAAAACAAATTTTCAAATAGTTATAATCTTTATTTGACTGTGATAAAAAGAAATACTGAGAAAAGTTCTGGAAAAATATCATTAAAAAACCATTAATAAATCACAAATGTATTTGACTGCTTTAGTTCAATAACACTCATACCCAAAAACAAAAATCAAAAAACCCTAATTTAAATTTTAATAAGAATACAAGATATTATACGATATTATATTCTGTTTAGTAAGAATGAGAACCTTTCTGTAAACACAAACAAAAGCATATATCTTCATTCAAACTATTAATTGACTATTATCTCGAATTCAATAACCTAATATAACTTATATTCAATAGTGTAAGCATATTAACATGTTACGCTCAACTCCCACCCAAAATTAAGGGATGTTATTTTATGTTAATATCCTTTGTATTTAAATAGATATATAACAAAAAATGTTTTCAATAAAAAGATACCGCACCGACAACAACAAATATTTTTGAATATTTGAAACCTTGATGTTTTTAAATTAATAATTTTAATATTATAAATCATATTTTTAGTAACACACTCATACACAATATATTTTGTTACAATACATAGACATACGAACAATACAATACAAGGAATTCAAGATAACTGAAAAGTTCTAAAAATAGAAAATGGTTTTTCCATGTATTTGAAGAGTAGTAAAGGAAAGCTTTTCTTTCGGTAGGATGATGATATAGAGACGACGACAGCATCAACGGTAAAACTGATTTTCAATTTCTAAATCATTTAACCTATTCACCTTTTTTTGTGTATATTTTTAACTATATACATACATATATGGATAATGGTACAACACAGTTCAATATATGTATGTATGTACATATTTTATATGATGTAAATTACAAAATTGGTTTAGCAAGAATTAAAATGGTAAAACAGATTTTTGTGTAATTTTTATTTAAGCGAGTTAAGTATAATAAGATTAGATTTTTTTATGAGCTATTATTTTATGAATACTTGTACATTAAATATTATGTTCTGTAGGGTTATTCGATTAAAATATATTAAAGCATTAATACATGTTTGTGTGTAAGAACATGTATATACATTTTATGTTCCATTGGTGAGTGTCAATATTTAAGTGGGTTATTCTAGAGTCAATTCTAGAGGCGTTACCACATACACGAATGGCAAATTGAAATTTCAAATCGTCTAATCCAATTTTGGGTGAAATTGTAATAAATGTTGTAATAATATGCATAATGCTGTAATGCAGGTTGTAATAAAAATGTCCAAGAATAAGGTGTTACTTTAAGATTTGAACTATTTTTAAGTAATTTTGAAATTTCAGATGAAACAATTTTATCACAAATTGGATTTGACGGTTTGAAATACCTGTTTGCCGTTTTGTGCATAAGATATCGCCTTAAGTCAAAAACTTTATAACGAGCAATCATAGCCATGTGGTTAGCAGACTTTATCCGTAGTCACCACCCGCAGCATTTCGCTGTCCTCCTCAGCCTTGGGGTGGGGTTCATTGATGCTGCCCTATTTGACCTAAGAAGCTGTCTTATTGTAACCATGCACTTTTACACACGCACACTACTTCCCAATCATCTCCCGAATATTAGACAAAAAAATTACTCCTGTGAATATTTCTTTTATCTTTTAACCGAAAGTTTTTTTTCCCGACTAATACTTTTTATTTTGATGTTTTATTGCCTTACTACTTGCTTTTTTGCTCATATATTAACCGAACATTCCGTCCAAAGGTGCTGTGTTCTAGAGCTCTGATGCTCGATACCTGGATCTGTAACTAAAAAAACTTCCAATTGTTCCTAGTTTTTTAAATGAAAACTAGCAATAAAACAATTTATAATAAAGTAAAAACAAATTAATGATATACCAAATATAGCACACCTTCCCGCGCACAAATTAGCTTGAATTTAGTGATAAAAAATGCTTATAGTATCTGGATACAGTAAGACTCCCATGCTAACCGATGCCTACACGTGCACCTGTTACTCGATGAGCCCTCTATTCTCCTTATATACTCTGCCTCTGCATGCTTGTTTGATGTTGTTCCGTCCTTTACTCAATCCGGCTGCCTGCTTTAGTTTTTGCCATTCTTCCTTATTGGATGTGGATGCTAGTTTTTATACTTTGCCGTTCCTCCTCATTTGATATGGATGCTAGTTTTACCAATCACGCTCCTTCAAGTTACTCGCGAGTCGCGCCACACTTTTTTTCTTTTTTTGTATTTTGCTTTTGTTTTTTTTTTACTTAAAAGTATTTTACTTTATTTTTGTCTTTATTGTGTATAAAGAACTATGTACATATATATGTAGCCAATATACGTTAGCCGTTGCAATTTCAAATTATCAAAAAATTGGGCAACATACAATAAAAATATCAACAATGGTAAACAAGCGACGCCTTGTTAAAAAAAGGAAAAATCAGTCAGATCGAAATTAGCAGAAGAGATGGACGAAAAAGAAACGTGCTGTAAAAATTTTTTCGAGGTTAAATCCAAAATATATTTTTTTGATTTTATCTCTATAATATATTATAAACGCGCGATGTTTTTTCCGTCGAGCGAATCTTTTTTTTTCTATGTAGGTTTTTTTTTATTTCGACCCGCCTCTCTCGCTTGTTAAAAATGTTTCTTCGTTTGTTTATTTTTTAAATTCACCATACGTTCAATTTGCGAAAAGAGAGGCATCTATTGTTTTTTTTTATGTTCGCCTCGCACCAAGCAACATGTTTGTACAAAAATATAAATTGTTTTTTTTTAGTACCAATATTTATTTGTTTTTTTTTGTATTTTTGTTTTGGTTTGTTTTTGTTTTGTGTTTAATTTACATATTATCAAACCGAAAGATTAAAATTACGCGCTGACTTGAACAAAAAAGCAATTTGACGACGGAGTACCGGTTAAAGCAATATATCAAAAATAGTTCACAACAAGAATGAGATAAGTACAGCTCACAACATAATATGTTGTGCTACGGCAATTTTGAAATGCTTCTCTAGTTTCAGTTTTTCCCGAATAAGTTTCATCCTGATTCTAAAGATAATAAACAATAAGTAGTATTTTTTTTTAATCCTCTCTTTCCAATATATCTGATCTCAACATCTATCTATTCGATCAACTAGGAAAAGCTAGCTACTTTTCAACCCTAGATCTCGCAAACGGTTATCACCAGGTTCCTGTTCATCCACTAGACAAATCATCAAAATGATCACTTTTCAGTTCTGCCGTATGCCTTTTGGTTTGAATGGAGCCCCTGCAACCTTCCAACGGCTAATGAATCGAGTTCTGGCTGGTCTAAACGGCATAAAATATATGGTATATCTTGATGACGTGGTTATATATGGATATGATTTACACGATCATAACAAAAAGCTTAGTAACGTTTTAAGCTGCTTCAGGAAATGGAAAAATTCATCATAATCGGTTAAGAAACAGCCAAGTTCCATCTTAACATTTTTTTTTTAAATGTTGCCAATTTTTTTTTGTTTTTTTTAAATGTTGCCAATGGCTTTATTCTTGAATCTTTCTACATAAGAAACTCAAAATTATTACATAAAGGAAAGAATAAATGGAAGAATCAAATAGAGAACTTGCTAAAACGATCGAGTTTATTACTGAAGGTGCATTTTATATTTCCAGGATCAAAAGAGGAGATATAAAAGAAACAAAAATTCAACTGCTCAATATTGATGCTTACAGAGCGTTAATTAAACATTTTGACCAAGTTGGTAAACATTACTACACGTATCAACTAAAGAACCAAAAAGGATTGGTTGTTGTGTTAAAAGGAATAGAGAGTTACGTGGATGCAAACGAAATTCAAGCTGCTCTCGCCGAAAAAGGTTTCCATCCCTTTTCTTCTCGCAAATTTCTTATGTTTTACTTTTATTAATTTTTTGTTAAATGTTAATTAATTCATGTAATTTCTAATATGCTACCGGTGATTAGACCATTTTAAGTGTGTTTCGATTAACACGAGAAGTATATTAGTATTTACGAACAGTAATTCAACGAAACCGACTAATAGACAGAATTCTATTTATTTAATTATATGATTTTAATATGTTTCGAAGATTGTAAGAGAATTCAATCCAGTTTCGAACTGATATTTAACATTCAACAAAATTAATTAACATTCAACAAAAAATTAATAAAAGTAAAAATTAGCGTACACAGAAATAGAGCTGTGTGAATATTGTGAAGAAGAAAAATTGTAAGAGATTTCATCCGTATTAGTATGATTCGCTAGTACTTAGCGCACAGCACATTCTGTATATATAGAATGTAAATTGTGGTACAATCAGTCCAGTCGCCGCGGCCTGATGAGAAGATTGATTTTTTCATAATCATTAGCTCATCAGTTCGAAACTGGATTGAATTCTCTTACAATCTTCGAAACATATTAAAATCATATAAATCTCTTATATTTCAATTCAAATTAACTCGGATAATATCAAAATCTTGAAAAATCTCGAAAAATCTATAAAATCTCGAATAATATCTAAACGCCAAACAAACCTCAAGTAAGCTTGAAAGCCGGGAAAAATCACATAAAATCTTGAAAATCCCGCTGTATCTGTAAATCGTATAGATTTATGTCCCCAAAAACAAATAAATTTTTTGATATGATACAAATTTTTTGATATGTAACAAATTTACAATTCACTGACTTTTTTTTTTTTTTTTTTTTTAAACTATGCAATCTTTTTCTGGGGCTCAAGGCACTCCCAACTCTTTCGCAGTTAATTTTACCGTCCTACTTTACGCAGTATTAGCCAAATCGAGGACGTACGGCTATAGACCCGCTTTGTATAAACCACCTGCACATTGCATTGCTTCATGCCAACCTATAGTGCTGACATGAAAGGTGGGTCGGCCCATGGATTCTGCACTCTCAACAGGGGGTCATAGTTGTGTTCATCGTCATCACCGATCGTAATCAGATGATGAAAAATCCCTTTTGCATCCCGCCCCTATCGGGATTCGAACCCGGTACCTCCCGATCCAAACGCCGCAGCTTTAAATATTCACTGACTTAATAGTAAGAGGTTTATTTTAATTCAACAAATCATTAGTTTAATTATTGAATTATTGCCGAATAAAGTGTTCACGTAGGTATAGCTCAAACTTCAGTCTATTAATTGTAATGTTTTTGATGTTCAAATGGTGGATTTTGAAATCTGAACCACGAGATATATTACATCGTAGTTATACAGCCAAACTTGTACATAAAGCATTCATAATATAAATTAAAGGATTATAATTGAAATTTTCTTCGTCGTATAAATTGATGGTTTCAATAAAACTTTTAATGCTTTAATAAAGAATTAATGCTAATAAAATGGTTAGGATCCTTATCATTTAAATATCAATGATACCATAAAAATAAAATAGAAAAAACCAACTTTTTCTTGAATGTTTGATATAATTATTTTAAACAATACAAATTTTAATTTGGAAAATACCGGTTTAGTTTAATTAAGCTGATATAATAATAGTGTATTACGATTTTGGCTTGTTATTCAGGTGCTAATAGCGTAATATCTATCTCTAGCGTAATGTATTCCCACGCTGACGCTGCCTTTTAATATTCAAGTAAAACTTTTTTAAAAATCGTCATGTCTTTTATAATTACTTGTTAGTCCACCGTTGAAATATTTAATTGCTGAATCCACCGATAATACGTTCATGTACAAGGAAAAAATGATAATGGTCTAAAAATAAAGAGAGAAACATCATTAATTTTAAACTAAACGTAACAGACAATAAAGCGCCTTACTCGACGAGAACCGATTTTAATTTATATGTATCAAGATCTAAAAATTGTCGAGCTCAACCTGTTGCATATACAAATATTATAACAATTTTGAATTTCATATTATTAAAACAACCCCAATTTAAAAGTAAAAGTTAAACACCCTTAGCAATCAGTAATCACCAAAAACAATAGCGCATTAATAAGCGCCTAATTTTCTATTATTTTCACGAGTAATAAGCAACAATGTGTTCGAGAAGATAGATACACAAGCAAAAGGGAATACACATAAAATTGCACGATTTATCTAATTTATTCAACGTATTCATTGTCTGTTTGTATGTTTATACGCCAGAACCGCAAAATAATGTTTTTCTTCCTCCGTGTGCGCGTCATTTTACGTAATATGCGACTGAAAAAAGAAAATGTAAATTGTGTAGGTTTTCATTTCACATTTCCTCGTTATTATGTTGTGTGTCTTTGTTGTAATAATAATTATGTAAGACACATTAAATATTAATAAGTATAATTCAAAAAAGTTTATCATCATAAATTTAAATGAATCTGCTGTATAGAGAATAAATTTGCTATACATATACGAGTATGCGTTATGTTCATGCACGAAAAGGAAGATGTACATTTTAATGCTATGTACATTTTAATGCTATACACGCATACTATTATAAATTAAATGTGTGTTATCTATTTTTAACTTTTTTGATTTAGATAAAAATTAACTTTGAATAAGTAATTACATTGTACTCATCCATGGATATATAAAAAATTTCATCTCTCCCCGTCCTTCAGCTTTTGAAAGAAAAATTTCTTTTAAAACGGTTTAAGCGCACATGCAATGTTGTTAATACATTTTTATGTTTTACATATGTAGATAAATATAAACAATTGACGGGAGGCAACAGATGCTTTTTCATTTTCAACTAAAGTTTCACAAAAAATAAAACCGAAAATAATTTATTTGCAAAACCACTATGTGTGGATTAAAATTTTTACACCAATGAGCTTAAAAAGAGCTTACATAGAAGAGCTAGAAATTGTAATAGTGAAAAAAATTAATTAAAACCACCTTCACTCAATTGTACAAATTTTTTAGGATAATAGCCACAATAATTTGTTGGTTTGATTGATTTTGTGGTTTAGTTAGGGTTAACAGGTTGGTTGGGATACCTTCCCCCCTCCCCCCAAAACACAAAAAAGAGTCCCAAAAAATCAAGTTTCTTACATATAACTGATTTTTTGAAATTCTAACATTCATATAAAAATTTAAAGATTTTTCAAAAATTTTTGTTTTTTTTTAATACATACATGGTTTATAAACGGATTCTACTATAATTATTCACATACAAGCCCTCAAACCCTCTTAACATTGGTCCTCGCTCGATGGACAAATATGACAGGAATTTATGTAGCGGTATTTTGTTTTCATATTTGTACTTAATAAAAATTTAATACGGTCTTCTTTTTTAAAAGGACACTTTACTTTGTATTTTTTTGGGGGATTTTTATTTTTGCCAGGTGCCCGGTTCCCACGGATAACACTATCGCGGGCAGCACGATGTACTATTGTTGTTCTGTGTACACTTTAAATTGGAGACTGGAGTTTCTTAACCATTTTCAAATGTCAGAGCTTACCAGCGATATATATATACATGGATAGGGTATCGGCCAAAAATCATATTGATTACGTCACAAAAAAATAGAGCAAATTTTATTTTATAGTCTTACTACTCTTTTATTTAACCCTCTTTATCACAAAAAGTATTTCCGAATAAGTACCGTACTTGGACAAATTTTATTTCGAAATTTTTCGAAACAGATTTTTTTTTTAAATGAATTGAATAAATATTGGATAATGTTTAATTATTTTAAAAATGATTAATCAATTATATCAAATTTTAATAGGTAAACATTGCGCTATCAGCTTTCGCACACTAATTTAAGAATTAATAACCATTTCTTCCTTTAAATTTCAAATATATCCCTGAAAAATAAACAACAACAAAAAAATTCGAGTAAAACGTCAAAAATCTAGCATAAACAAACATTCAAGTGCGATTCTTTCTCGAAGCTTTATTGTGTGAGCGTCTATTTTTAGTGAAGTGTTTTATAAATTTTACAATTTTCTTTTGATTTTAATTAATTTGTATTTTATTTAATTATATCTTATAGTTTATTTTGATTTATTTATTTTTTATCAGTCGGGTAAGTCTTTTCATAGTCTTTTTCTATCCACAAAATAATAAATCCACGTAACACAAGCAAGGAGGGACAAAGTACGCAGTACTTTGTACCTCCACCATTTACTTCTACTGATTTCTCTGATTTTGAAGATGAAATAAATACTAAAAAATCAAAAATCGTTTTTAATAATGAAATAATAGTAAACGGTGAATTTGATAATACATAGTCCTAATATGGTAAATAAAAGGAAACTTAATAATAACAATAATAAAATTCAAGTCGCAGGTTCGAAAAATAAAGTAATAGCTCCCACATCATCTTCAACTTTATCTGTTGATTCATCGAATAACTCAAATATGCCGCCAGTTACTGCAGAAAAAATTAATTTATATAACCGATTAGATAATGGCCCATTTACTGTATTTGTCAGTAAAGAGAATTTAAATATTTTTTTTTTAGCTAAAGCACTAAAAATAAACAATTTCAAAAATGTCAAAAATATCTCTAATGTTAGCAAAAATGTTGCTAAGGTTATCTTTAATAATTTTGAAGACGCAAATAAATGTGTCAAATCAGATATCTTTAAAAAATTTGATAATTATACGACATATATTCCTAAAAATTTCACATCCTCTATCGGCATAATCAGGAACATTCCTATCGGGCTTTCTAATGAAGAAATTCAAGAAAATATTAGATCTAAATACCCTATCTCAAAAATAGAAAGAATGACTAAATGGAATAATATCACAAAAACAGCTGAGGATCTTGAATTGGTTAAACTTACTTTTGAGTCTGGAATTATTCCTTACAATGTCATTTTATATGACAGTGTCTTATTAAAGGTAGAGTATTTCATACCTAATCCATTATTTTGCAAAAAATGTCTGAATTACGGACATACAATTTCTAAATGTAAATCAAAATCTAATAGATGCCCAACGTGTGCTAGAACTATCGAGGGCGAACAGGAACACGATTGTGACAAGAAAGATTCTTGTAAATTTTGTGGAATGGGTCATGTTACTAACTTTTTCAGATGCAATGAAAGATATAGGCAGAAACAAATTAGGGAACATATGATTTTAAATAAATCTAGTTTCAGAGAATCCAAAAGCCACCTTTATGGTAGCCAACAAAAAGTCCCTAAACAAATAGATTTCGCTAATGACATCTGTGTTGAAAATCAAGCCTGGACCAATAACCTCTTAATGAACTCTGATGCTAGAAAAATTCAAATCCTAAATAAATTAGTAAACGACTTAAAAAATCAATTAAATGAAAGAGATTCTATTTTTAATGATGTCAAATCACTTTTAAATAATTGCGATGACTTTAATAAAAATCCAGCTAATTGAGACTCACTTAAAATTAAATTAAATAAATTTATTAAAACATAAACTTTTCTTTTTCCAGTTTTTGTTTTCATTTTATTCTTCCATTATGTTGCCTTTAAAAATCTTACGAATTAATATTCGTAGTTTAAATAGTAATAAAGATCTATTATACCATTATATACAATCTAATCATATTGATATCGTTATTCTATCTGAAACCTGGACAAATCCAAATAGCAATTTGACTTTTAACAATTACAATCTTGCTACCGATGACAGACCGGATAGTTTTGGCGGGGTAGGTTTTTTAATACATAAAAAAATTTCTTGGAGAATTATAGATTTAAATTTTCATTACATCCGTTTTCAAGCTTTCAAAATTAACCTCAAATTTAAAACCATTAATTTTAACATCTTATCTTTTTATAATAATACTGTTATTAGACCTCAGGAAATTATTAATGAATTTGAACATCTTATTACTCAGAATATAGATAACTGTTTAATAGTGGGAGACATAAATATTCATAATAGTCTTTGGGATAGTTCACGACAAGGTGGGTGATAAGATTGCAGATATAATCACTGCTAATAATGTGTTTTTACTAAATGACGGATCTCACACAAGACAAGATATTTTCAGAAATAATTCTGCAGCACTAGACATTACTTTGTGTTCAATCAATCTAATTGAAAAACTATCATGGAGAATTGATCCCACTAATTTAGAAAATGACCATCTCCCAATACTTATGAACTTTAAACTAAATTATTATCAAAAAAAATAAATCACAAACTGGTCAAAAGTATTGAAAGATTTTGATCTAAACTATATTGATGATAAATGCAATATTAAAGAACACCTAGTTAATTTCTGAAAACACTTCTATTATCACAAGTAAAAATACTTTTAAACCTAAACCTTGGTGGACCGATCTTATACAAAGACTATGGAACATTAAAAGCACAAACAACTAATTTATAATTTAAACAAAAACATTTTTACCGCTATTAAACTAAAAAAATCTATACAAAAACTTAAATAAACAATCAGAAGAGAAAAGAAAAAATCTTGGAATATTTTTTTAATAAGCATCAATCATAAAACTAATAATTCTGATCTCTGGAACAACTATCAATAAAATTAAAAATAAAAAACAATCCAACTACAGAATTCTAGAAGATCCCACACTAGCTAATAATTTTCTAAATTACAATTTTCCTTTCTCCTTTGAATCCCCTCCTAATCTCTCTAATAACCTCAAACCTAATATTAATCCTGCGGAATTTAATAACATTGAAATTCTTGATATTATTAAAAATTCCAATAATACTGCTCCAGGATATGATAAAATCTCATATAAAATCATCAAACAATTAGTATCCTCTAATCCTAACCTAATCAATACTATTACAAATTATTTCAACAACATCTGGCAAAATTAAATTTACCCTACAAAATGGAAAACGTCATACACAATCGCCATTTTGAAAAAGGGGAGAGATGATAGAAACATTCTACCGTCCTATTTGCCTGTTACCTATTTTTTCAAAAATCTTCAATAAACTCATTTTAAAACGAATTAATAATATTCCTAACTATTACAATTTTGGTTTTAGAAAAAATAAAAGTATCACTGACTATTTTGTAGAAATGTTTAAATTCATCAACTCCCTCAAACAACAACAAAAAAAAATTGTTTTAGTTAACATTGACATTTCCAAAGCTTTTGATAATGTAGATAAAAATATTTTATTAAACACCTTTAAAAACTTCAATTTCCCTAATAACATTACACATTGGATTTCTCAATTTCTTACAAATAGAATTATTTCTATTCAACATATCAATCAATCTTCCATTCATTACACTAATAAAGGCATTCCTCAGGGTAACTGTTTGAGTCCTACCCTTTTTAATATCTATACCACTTCTTTACACGACATCAATAACCCCTATACAAAAATTTTTCAATATGCCGATGATATTTGTATTGTAATTTCTGCCGATAATCATGATAACTTACAATTAATAACAGATTCTACTTTACTCTCATTAACTGATAAATTACAATCTTTAAAACTACAAATTAACACTGATAAATCTTATTTTTTAAGAGTATTCACTAATAAAAATAATTTCAAATCTCTAAATTTAAAAATTAATAATATCTATATAAAAGAAAGATTAACTACTAAAATACTGGGTACAACTTTAACACATAGACTTTCATTATCAAATCATTACACAAACTTAAAAGCAAATATTTCCAATTCCATTAACTTACTTAAAACTCTCACCCATTTTAATGGAGGTGTAAATCCTGAAACAATGATCAATATTTTTAAAGCAATAGTTAAATCAAAACTTGAATACACATATGTTTTTACAGACACTAAATACAAAAAAGATATTAATATCTGTCAATCTATTAAAAATGCTTATCTGAGAGCTTGTCTAGGCTTCTTAAGAACTACTCCAATTCCGGCTATTTTATCTGAATCCCTAGAAACATCTGCAGATCTAGATTTTATTAAAAAATCACTAATTTAAATTACAAAAAATCTTTATAATAATTCCAAAATCGGTAACGACATTAAAAACAATAGATCTCTTCATAAACTTAATGACTTATATTCGAATTATACTTTTCTTTCCAAAATTAAACCTTTTCATATAAAAAAAACTTCTCCCACTAATTTTAGCATCATAACAAATATTGAAGGAATCACAAACAAAAATCTTATAAACCATTCTGAACAATATGCGTTATCTATGGCTGAAATTAATAAATATAATAATTTCGCAAAAATGTACACAGATGGCTCTATAATTAACAATAAACCAGGAATTGGAATTTTTGTTGAGGATAAAAATTGGAAATTTGCCTTCCAACTAAATAACCCTACTTATATTAAAAATATCGAAACCATTGCTATTAAAATTGGAATTACTATATCTCTAATCATCAAAAACAATATTATTATCATTATTACTGACTCTCAAAGTTCTTGTATTTCATTAAAAACAGCTCTATTACACTATACAAAAAGACACTATGAAAACCAAATTATTGATACTATGGGCCATAACCAAATTAAAAATTTTGTCATTCATTGGTTCCCAGGTCATTGTGGCTTAAAAGGAAATACTATAGCAGATAGTTTAGCAAAAAAAGCAGTTTTTTCTCCTACTCACTTTCTTGATAATGAACCTACTCTCACAGACATATTTAGTGATATCTCCAGATCTATGAATAATAAGTGGATGGAAATCTACACATTAATGTGTAATTCATCCGGTCATTTTTATAAACAAATTTGTCCTTCTTCAAGATCATCTTTCCTATTCAAAGACTCTAATTTTACATCTTGTCAAACCAGGTTAATTTACAGATTAATCTCTGGTCATACAGTTAACAAGAAATTTAAATTCCTCTTAGGACTTGAAACTACACCTAATTGTGAGATTTGCAACACCGTTGAAGATAACGAACATATTATTAACGATTGTGTCATATATAACAATATAAGAAATAATTTCCCACTTTTATACAGAAAATCCTTATTAGAAATCTTAAAGGATCAAAGAATGGTAGAATATAAAATATTGTGTGATTTTATGGATAGAATAAATTATAAACTATGAATTAAGACTACTTTTAATTTTAATTGACTTTTTTTTCACACAATGATTTCTCTTTTGGAATTATTTCATTTTATTTTATTTTTATTATAATATTAAGATTTATGAATATTATATAATTAAAAAAAAAAAAATTATGAATTTTAAATTTTAAATTTATATATAATTTCAAAACTTTTATTTTTATATATTCATCTTCTTTCTAATATTCTTTATTTAATAAGTTTCATTTAATCTCATTTAATTATTAAATTTTGTTTTATATAATTATGCATTATTTTATTATTTTTATTATTTAATTTATAAATCTGATTTAATTATGTACACTTTATTCAACCCTCCAGAACCTCCCCTGAGTGGTCTCTGGAAATTTTGGGCTGTTCTCAACTCACTGGTCTTATGGATTGAAAGATCTGACCTGAGCAAATTTAAAAAACAAACAAACAAACATTCAAGTGAATTATCATTTTTTGTGTTCAAGATGTGTTTTAAATATGTCACCATGGTTACCAATGAATTGCAAATGAAACATGTTTTTTGAAAATTTTAATATACATATGTTACGGTCAAAGTGATAAATTGGTAATTCTAATTATTTACCGGATATTATGTAAATTTACCTTCACCAAAATACTGGTGATTATATGTAATAACCGAGGATTATACATAATTACCAATTTATCATTTTAATCGTAACATTTACATAATTATGTTCGAGACAACATAATTCAATATGCAAGGTATATTGCAGATACCGCTGAGCGCTGAGTAAAAATAAGAATTATATATCCAACTCCAAATTAAATTAAAAAGGATTAAAAACAAAATATATTGTATTTAGCTTTAAATAACTTTTGCTGTAGTAATTTTTGAGACCCAATAATACACTCCAGTATGGAGCAGGACGTGGCTCTATTTCACAAAATAATAATTCAATTTTAAAGTATACATTTTATCGTTGGTTTACTTTGTTTTAGACAATTTTTCTCAATGACTTTTGCCTTCGTCAAATGTGAACTGTGGAATCAAATCATGTTGTTCATTAGGTAGCCAAGCAGCATCATTAGTAATTAATGCCTGAAGCAAGGTTTTCATTTATGAATAAATTTTCAAAAAAAAAAAATTGAAACCCAAAATTGCTAAAAACGGTTTTTGCTGACATTATTTGAAACTGAGACGTGATGGAGAAATTTTAATTTGATGTACAGAAGCTTATCAAAATTGATTAAAATCATCTGATGCCGCCTCCGTTTCTAAAAGAAAAAAGAAAAAACGTCAGCCAGTGTAATTAACGGCTGTCCAAATTCGGTTATTAAAATTACTCAAACATTGAAAAATAAAATTATACATTTAGGTATTATTTTAAATTAAAATTTTTTATTACAAATCTCAAGAGTATTGTTTATGAATGTAGTGAAAAATCTACCGATTTTAATATTTAATTAAGCAGAAAACTGATAATTTGTGGTGACACTTCCACAAAAATTAAACCTCTTGAAACGTTTAAATTATAGTATTGAAGGTACTATTCGGCGTAATCTGATAGGTGAAATAAATAGGTAAAGTTAGTTGTCTTCATAGTGCCACATTTGGTATTTGTATTTAAATTTGCTTTGTTTGAGTTTGTCTGGATAAATTTCTGATCCGATATGAACTTTACACTCAGAGATGCAAGTTTGGGAACTTAGCCGTTTTGAGCCGTTCTCTTGAACTAACAATAGCCATTTATGACCTAGTAAATTTAAAACAGCGTCCAGCCAAAGAAATAAAGGAGTTAGTGCGAGTTTACGACCATTTGCTGAAGAAAAATGTTCAGCAGATTCAATATATTTTAATTGGAAAACAAATATTATGTTATTATTATGTTCGGAAGGGGAAATTTGTTTACAAAATAGACTACGTCGATTGGTTGCCTGTTGAAAATTTTTTCTTCAGAAAATGGTCGTAAACTCGCACTTAGTTTAAATGATGGTAAGTAATATATTCACAAAATTTATCTTTAAAAAATTTAAATTTCTGTATCGGTTTAACTTTTAAGTTAATGGAATTTTCAGAACATGTCACTTCTATAAATGAGTTAAATAAAAATTACAGAAATCTAAATTGTGCTTATACCACAATTTTTTTGTAATACGCTAACCACATTTTCTGAAAACTTAAAAAATGTATTAACATACTTTTCTATTGTTGTATCTGGCTTGTTTCTAATTTGCAACGTTTATTTTTCCCGTCTCTAGGTGACGGCTACTTTGCTTTATCGCCTCCTACACATAAATTTGAATTTGGTATTCGAAAATTCGGATTTAAAGACAAGGACGAAGATTTTTTCTTTTACTGTCACACACCAAATACTTTTTCAGTTTCTCCATAAATTTTGTTGTATCCCGTATCCATATTATATATTTCGCTGGAGCTTACTAAGATATCACATCTTACAGTACAATCTTCTGCCCAATTATTTTTCTTTTTCAAGCTTTGAACTGAATTGACGTTTGTTTTTTCCTGTGTATAATTTCGCAATTTTAAAAAATAATATTTAGTAATAAGAAAAATTGTATGATTTGTGCTATTAATAATTCAATAATATGTGTCTGTAAATATTTTTTGTATATAGTATATAATATCAACCCTAGTGTAATTAAGTTTCCCTATTCACCCTTCATTGGTCACTTTTTGTTTTATTGTATTATATTGTAGATAGATTACGCGAAGTGTTTTCGTGTTTAAGGCAATACAATCTTAAGGTGAATCCCGAGAAATGTCAGTTTCTTTGTAAGGATATTTACTATTTAGGACACTTAATAACACAATCCGGAATTAAACCAGATCCGACTAAAATAGATGTAGTAAAATCATATCCAATACCAAAAACCTCTCGCGAAGTGAAGTCATTCCTTGAACTTGTCGGTTACTATCGTAAATTTTGTCCTAATTTTTCTAAATTTGCTAAACCACTAACTGACCTTTTAAAAAAAGATTCTAAATTTGTATGGGATGCTTTTTGCGATGAAGCTTTCAAAAAATTGAAAGAATTTTTAATAAACCCTCCAGTCCTGCAATACCCAGATTTTTCAAAGGAGTTTGTGCTTACCTGCGACGCAAGTGATATAGCAATAAGTTCAGTTTTATCCCAAGAGATAAACGGTGCTGACTTACCTATAGCATATGCCAGTAGAGTGTTGAACAATGCTGAGAAAAATTATTCAGCTATAGAAAAGGAGCTTTTATCAATAATTTGGTCAACTGATCATTATCGACCTTATCTGTATGGAAGGAAATTTAAAATTGTCAGTGATCACAAACCTTTGATATGGATGTGCAATATTAAAAATCCCTCTTCAAGATTAACTAGATGGCGAATAAAATTTGACGAATATGATTACAAAATCGTGCATAAACCAGGCAGATTAAACTGTAATGCGGATGCATTAAGCCGTATTGTAACAGATAAACCTGAGTGTCACGTTGTAACTCGATCTAAATCCAAATTGCAAACATCAGATTCTTCAAACAGAACTTTATCAACATTTACAAATCAAAACAATAATTCTACAATTTCATCATCATCAAATTCTATACTAAATTCTAATACTAATTCTTCAAATGTGCCTTTAAGTTCGCAAAATTCATTAACAGATAATTCAGACTCAATCATACCAATTTCCAACTCTATTTCCACATCTTCCAATATTAAACAACAAAATGAGATTATTTCCTTAATAAACGAAGATGATATAAATACTATCATTAAAGAATATCACGATGGACCTCTAGGAGCTCACCAGGGAATATACAGAATGTTCAAACGAATTCGTAATTTTTACTACTTTCCGAAAATGTTTGCCAGAATTGAAAATTACATACGGAACTGCGCACTTTGTCAAAAGAACAAAACTAGTATGAATAAACATATCCCCATGAAAATTACGAGTACGTCCACAAAAGCATTTGAAAAAAATTTTATCGATGTAGTTGGTCCTCTATCATCTTCACACCAAAATAACAAATTTATACTCACTATGCAATGTGATTTAACAAAATTTTCTTTGGCAATTCCTTTAGCGAACCAAGAAGCTGAGACGGTTGCCAAAGCTTTTATTCAAAATTTTATTTGTGTTTTCGGGTCTCCTGTTTCAATTTTAACCGACCAAGGGTCGAATTTTATGGGAAAATTGTTCAAACAAATATGTAAAATGTTAAAAATTAAGAAATTTAACACAAGTGCGTATCATCCTCAGACAAACGGGGCACTTGAACGTAGCCACAAAACTTTAATGGAATATTTAAGAAACTATGTTCAAAATGATCCATTTGACTGGGACTCCTGGCTGCAGTACGCAATGTTTTCTTATAACACGACTCCACACACAAGCACAGAATTCATGCCATATGAATTGGTTTTTGGACATAAACCAAATATACCCGACTCTATTTCAAAAAATGTAGATCTTCTTTATAATTATGACGATTATTTCAATGACCTCAAATATAAGCTTCAAAATTCTTTTAAAATAGCACACGACAAACTTTTAAAGTGTAAAGAAAAAAGAAAACAATATTATGATCAGAATTCCGTTAACAAAATTTTCAACATTGGAGATCAAGTATATCTGAAAAATGAAGCGAAAAGTTCCAACCTTGATTCACTTTTACTGGGTCCATATTCAGTTGTAGAAGTTGTTTCTCCACAAAACACTAAAATTCAAAAGGGTCGAACTGAAACAATTGTACATAACAATCGAATAAAACTTAGTCGTTCTTAAAAAAATTTTTTTTTTCTTTCCAAAATGCAATAAAATAATTTTTTTTTCTTCTAAAATTCAATAACTTATTAATTAATGAAACTGGAAGTGAAATATTAAAATTTATGAAAAAAAATGAAAACAAATTAAATATTATTATAAGCTATTTGTATGTAATTACAAAAAAAAAAAAAAAATTTATTTGAATTATTAAATTTATACTTCTTTTTATAGAATTATTAATTTTTGTAAAATATTGAAAAATAAACAATAAATTATATGTAAATAGAATAAAATCCGTTACACTCGTAACAACACACAATATAATCACATGGATCACTCTAAAGACAACCAGAGGTAGAATTTTGTTAAAAGATGGGAGGATTGTAGTGATGCCAATGCACCACTCTGTGTATGGTTTGTTGGTACAGAACGCTGAATACAGGATGTGTATATTGTTTGTTGGTACAGAACGCTGGATACAGGTTAACAGAAAGAATCTGTTTTTTTTCCTTCTTTTTTGGTTGAGGCGTTGAACGTGACCGACGTAAACATTAATAGTTAATAAATAAATAAATGATCCCATTATTCTCCATACGGAGGTAAATTGTAATAAATTCCAATTCCAATTTATACATATAACTAAATTAAATTCTAATTATATAACTAATTACTAATAATAATAATAATAAATTAATCGAATTCTAAATTTATGTAATTAATTGCTAATAATAAGATAATTAAATAAATTCACTTTATATACATAACGCATTCGAGTATTATTACAATCTCGAACAATTTCAATAATACCGAAAAATCTGGATATTAATGAATAATTTCGGAAAACCTGTAAAAATCTAGAAAATTCGTGAAAATATCGAACTATTTGTCAAGTAGCTTAATGTTACTAATAGTACTAAGTAAAATGCTACTAAGCAAGTTAGAACTAAGCTCAACAAAACGATATGGAATAAAAACGAATCCCTCAAACAGTACCGGATAATTTCGTAAATATCGAACAATCATATTCTTCGATAAGGCTCTAAGATTCTCGAGTAACATCGAACTATCAAGTACACCCGACAATCTCAAAAGTACTTGAATAATTTCGAAAATCTTGAGAAGCTGACTGCTTCGAAACACCGGTTCACCAATTATGTCTCGAACATCACGCATCCCTTTTCCATAGTAGACTGGATACTATGTCTAGAAATCGCCAAAAACAAAAAAAAAAAGCACCATCACTAATTGCAAATTTAATTTGGAATTTGCAATTTTCTTATATTTAAAATAGGTTTTCAAAATAACCCCGGTTTTAAGGGGTTTACCGGTAATTTTAGTTTTTATTTACCGTTTACCGGTAGTAAAAAAGATTTTGGTAAATGAGAAACTATAAATCGAACGAATTCATTATAGAGACTGACTGGTTTGGCTCAGGTATCCTTTCTAAAGACAAAGGCGCTCCTAACGAGGCAAACAAGAAATTGTTTTCCGTCGCGGTTAGGTATTTTTCTAGAAAGAAAGTTTCAACAATTTTTCACTTTTTCAAATCAAATTTAACCTTTTTCAAAAGAAATTTAATCGGTCGTCAATCAACTTCAATTTTTTGCAAATCAATTTAAACTTTTCTATTCAAAACTTGATTTGTGAAAGGTTGAATTTGAAGTGCGAAAGAGGTAAATTTGTATCATTGTAAAGATAGCAAACACTAAAATTGTTAACATTTGATGTCGAAAGTTTTAATTTCAAACAAGTTGATCTAATTCTAAATATCTGACAGAATCCAAAGCTATTTTTATTTCTATGGAGTCAGATTATGTGTAGTTACTCTGACATTCAGTTCACTTCAGCAACCGAGAAGAAATTGTTGCGCCTGTCTTAAGAAAATATTTAATATCAACGGGAACGATTTCTTCTTTCTCTACAAACTAAACAACCTCCTTTTCTTAGAAATTTCCTAGAATTTAAGCTTAATCTGAGCTACCATCTATCTAACCTTAACTTTCAACTAATATTCGAACGCTTGGTAAATCTCGTAGACCTCAATAACCGTGGGCCCCCAGAGGCTGCGGGTACCTAGTTACGCCACTGATTATGGCTAAAACATGCTTGGAGATTGAGGACTGAAAAATATTTAAACTTATTCCCAAACAACGCAATATTGAATCGTTGGAGTTACTTTGATACAAAATGGGCATAAAAGCTATAATCGAAGTGATTAATTTTGGCTCAGTAGAAGTAGCCGATGGAAAAAACAGGGGACTATTTGTGAATTCGATTCGAACGTACTCGACTATTCGAAATACTATCGTATTTATATATATATATATATATATATACATATATATATATATATATATATATATATATATATATATATATATATATATATATATATATATATATATATATATATATATATATATATATATATATATATATATATATATATATCAGGGGCGTAGCGTCTTTGGAAGCAAGGGAAGCACTGATTCCCTATAATTCTAACTCAAAATGCTAATATGCTTCATTACATGATCTTTAAAATTTTCATATTGGCTGAAGAGCTAACAAAATCGTTTTCTAAAAAAAAAACTATTTACCCGCTCTAAATGTAAAAAACTACTTAATTGAAACGAAATTCCAAAAGGGAACTAAAATAACATTTAATTATTTCTCTAAGAAATATTACACTGCATAAAATTATCTTCATTTACATTAGCATCTATTTCTTGGTTTTCTCGATTGCTTTACATTCTACAACCATACAATCGTTCCTTAACATAAATATATCAGACAAACCTAAATGTCTGAAAACGTATACGAACGGTTTTTCACAACCCAGGCTGCGGACCAATAGCCGGGTAAATCATTTAGCACAGTAAATTTTAATTTTAGTACAAATTTACCTCAATTGGCGTACCAATTCTCCAGAAGTAAAAATGGTTTGATGGGCACAAATTATGATTTGGAGGATTGAAATGGCTGGCAATTAGGCTTTAAGAAAAAGCGTCAAATATTTTTAATGCTTTTCATTCGTTTATTAACTGTACGTACATTTAATACTTATAATGGAAACGCAAAAATTTTAACAAAGATCAGTGAAACATGAAAAAGTTAAAAACAACGGTTTTTTTCATATTTTACCCAACATTTTAGTACAATGTTTGAATTTACCCTGTACACTGTTAAAAAGTAGGTAAAAGAACAATTAACCCGACTATTGGTCCGTAGCCCTAGAAAGAGATGTCGTGTATGTGTTGTATTTATATATGAAAGTTTTTATTAAAAATCACTGTTGAAGCCAGGTAACTTTCGATGATCGATATTGGCATGATCCAGAAGTTTAACCTGCGCGTTTGTTTCCAAGAAAAATAAAACTTTTAATAGTTCACTATTTTGAAATTCATTCAATTTTTTCTGTTTTTTAACATCAATCACTTGTACGACTCAGTCACTTTAGTACATTCCCGCAGCCTTCAGGGTTTTAGTTATATCACCCGGGTATGTATTTTGGTTTAGTTTGGCTAGTTCCTTCATAACCCTTGTTGCTATGAACGGGGAAGAAGCGGTACCATAAGTGACCAAGTTCTGTACGTACATTGGTTTTCCTAATCTTCATCATTCAATACAATTTGCCTGTACATCTTGACAATATCTGAACTCGTGAGAAAGGCATGTTCCCGAAACCGCAAAATTATTTCGAAGATACTTGATTGTATTGTTGGTTCAACTAGGAGTTCATCATTGAGCAAAACGGTCGATCCGCTTTTGGCTGGTGCATCGAATACTAATATTAACATTGTGTTGATGCTATCTTCTTTTAAAACACCGTGATGTGATAAAAATACACAAGTATCTTGGGTTACCCTTTCTGTGCTAATTTTTACCAAATGTCCGAGTTCAATATATTACTGCATGAACGATTTATATATCTTTTGATATTCCTCGCTTTTGACAAATTTTATCTCCCTAGCGTGCAACCTGTTAATATTTAAATTGAGCGATGTTCCTAGGGTCGGTTGGTTTCCTCAAACGCCAACCTCACAGCGAACTTCCATTAACGGTATTAGCAACAAAATAGACCTTACTTTCCTCTTCGTCATTTGGCTATTTGGATGGCTCTGGAATCTCCTCCAATTCCCCAAAAGGCTTTCAACTTTTTGTCAATATTGAAATCAGCTGAATATTTTGATATTGTAGACAAAAAAAGCGGTGGTTCGAATATCACCTTGACGTCCAAACAAACCAATCCAAATAAAGTATATTGCGCGATAATTTGACCTTTTTATTATTTTAAATGTCTATTATGTTTGATTTATTTGTTTCGGGATCTACTAATTCAATACCAGTCAATAGACTTAAGTCGTTTTGGTGTGGTGTTGGTGGTGGAAGTGCAGCAGTTACTTCGACGTGAAATTATGAGTTGCAGTTGTTTAGGCTGGTCATCTGGATTGATGTAATCCCCTTTGTGGAGTCTGTCCGACTTTCTCCGATACCAGACACTGAAATACGTACATTCAGGTTTGACAATTTTAAGCAATTCATACAGGTTTCCGAGATAAACAAGAGCTGGGATCCAGTATCCATAAGCACCTTGTATCGTAACCCTATTTCCACACCAATCCTTTACCCCAACCAAGGCCGTTGGTGACATTGATTGTACTAATGCAGTTGTCTTCAGATTTTCTAGATAACACGTCCGATGCCTAGTGCGGTTAACTTAGACTCTGTTGGATTTAAAACGATGTATGATGCTTCTTTGTACATATTTGACACCTTCTTTTTGATTTACTATATATTGGTATACTCCGTTTATTTAAACTCATATTAAATGTCTTCAAATATCTGAATTCCCAAAACTTCATCATGGCTTATAAAAAATATTTCCCGTTCCACTCCACCAACATTTTTTAAAAAATTTATTAGTACGTTACGTTTTTGGCGAACAGATATACCAAAAATATCTGAACTAGGCTGTAACTGTCGAAGATATTTTGCTAATTTAGATATTTGCTCAGTAATGACGCTGTGTTCCTTCTGAAACGCCTCTAATTTTTGTTGACTGGTAGTCATTACTTCTCTAATTTATAAGATTTAGTTTTTGGATAGTTTTGGATAAATATAAACAAAATGGAAGCACTAGCAGAAGTTTGCAATGATAGATTTACACAAGGTGCAGTGATGGTAATTTCCAAGGTTGGCGTCGGATGGCTTGCAATTTTACTTGCTCACTTTTGACCTCCCAAACTTAATGGATTTAACTTTATATTAGAGTTAAAATGCGCCTCGAAGAAAAACTCCTTCTTTCCTTACTCATTTGGTTAGTACCCAGGGCATTTCCTTATAGTAAAACTTCCAGTCAGTCCAACAGTTCTCGTTACACTCAAAGATTCGTTAAACTGGTAGGTGTTCGATAAGACAAAGTTGATTGTATTCGTTTTTTCAAGTTGCAAATATATTGTGTGTATTTATGTAATTTATCGAAAGTACAAAGTTGCAAAACGATTTTTGCAAAATATTTTTCACATATAGACGTTGTTTGTTTTTGAGCATGCAGGAACTTGTTAGCGGAGGACACAATTTTTACGATGATATTTTAGATGAATTTGCGGCTTTCTTTAAATTTTTATTTTTATTTTATCTTTCAATGGTTATTAGTTGTATAATTTTATAGAAATAAATAAAAAAATATCAATGAAACTGCACACAACAGTTTTAATCTGCGAGGGTATTTGTGAATTCGATTCGAACGGAATCGACTGAAGATTCGATGTATTCGAAGCAAAGTTATTCTATAAATAAGAAACGAACGAAAATGGTTCATTTCATTTGCCCCCGTGGCAATATTCTGACATAGCATATCCATTCCACAGCATATTATGTCGATTGCTAAAGTATGCTCTTGAAAAACTAATACCAAAATAGTCTAAAAAAGTCATATTAAATCAATTCTCAATTCCCACGGAAAACAAGAATAGTGCTCTGGGGGTCAATTCTCGTTCTATGAAAAAACCTAATGAAAAAAAAGTTTTCATTTTGATTCCATCAAGTCTTTTTCATTTATAACATTTCACACAACGACAATAAGCGATTCTTGATGTCCAAATGAAAAAGAATCGTGAGAAAAACGCTGAATAAGTTATTTCCATGGTAAGCTACACTGTCAACACACATTTTTTCGAGTTTCATGTATATTTCCGCTAGCTGATACAACAATTGGTTTAAATATTAGCTAAATAAATGATAAAGTAGATTTAGTTAATCAGTTTTTGTCATTGGCTGTCAAAATATAAAGTAAATTATAAAATTTACCAAATTATTTTTAAAACTTAACTAAATTAATTATTTGGAGGCTTTTCTTAAATAAACGGAATAGTTTTTAATAGATTTACTTATTAGTTAAGTTTAAAGTGAATCATATTATAGTTTCAATGCACATTTAATGGTAAAAATACAAATTTAGTTTTTATAGAATTTTATTTCCATATTTATGATGTTCTCACCGCCAAAATGGTCGGTGAGAAAGTTTTATTCATATGAAAAGATTTTGACGTCATTTTTTTCCTTCTCAAGGAACATGAATCGGAAACGTGTATTTCTCACTGAAAATACTTTTCATTTTACTTTTCACGGAACGAGAATTGACCCCCTGGTCTGCGATCCTAATTGTTGTGTTATAATTAATCAACTGTTTTTTAGCGAATGGGATCAAGCTCGGAACTACCTAACGTCTAGTGCTTCCGTACCTCCAAAAACCAGACGACGCCACTGATATATATATATATATATATATATATATATATATATATATATATATATATATATGTATATATATATATATATATATATACATATATATATATATATATATTTTATTTGTGCAGCATAAATTTTTTATGCGCCACACAAACTTCTTTAAAATTGATATAAATAAAAATTTTATTTAAACTAATAATTTTTATGTAGTTAGCTTAATTATTTTGCTTTATAATTCAATAAAAACATTTTTTTAAATTTTAATTCTAGGCAAAAACACATCTGATTTAATTGTATACAAAATTATTTGTGCACATAAATTTTTATTCATAATTATTTGTGCACATCAAAAAATACTAAAAAATATTAATTTATAATAATTCAATCGGTTAGATAATAGACATCATTAAACAACAAATTAATTTTACTGTCCGTAACATGATTTCTATACAATTTTTTACTTACTCCTGCCGCTAAAGATGTTTTCACATCAAAATTAATATAACTACCACATAGCTGCCAGGTTTATTTTGAATATTATTTCAATATGTACATATTGGCTGACCTATGTTATCGTTATTTGCATATATTGAGAATTATACAATTAGATGATTTGTCGTGATGAGGATTTGTGGTGTGTGGCTTTCAAACCCAAAAATAAATGTGCCTCATATCATCAAGGCCATTTATCAAATGGGCCTTAAATAAAACATGCTTTCTAATTTAAAAAACTCACAAAATATATCACATTTATTTTTTATAAATAGAAATTGAAATTCCCTCCTCAGGTTGCCGATAAAAACGCACATAAGGTGTAAAATTTGTAAACTCTTTTTAACACGTACATAATTACAAAATTATAATTAATTTTAGGCCAGATTGCTTAAAAAAGGTAATTATTAATTTTTAACAAAACAAAGAAAACACTCATAATATTGAAAAGCTAAACCAAAAATTTCTGTAGAGACGTTGACTTATACGATGACTTATTTTGCCAGTTAGCATTATTCGCCACCAATTCAATACAATGATTTATTTGCTTCACAGCAAAATAAATATAAATTCTAAAGAAGCGAAAACAGAATTTTATCACCCCTTAACATGCAACCTATATATTATACAAACGTACATAGATATGTTCATGAATATTCTAAATTACAATATATTTGGCTTTGTGATGTACGGTACAACACATTTTTGTAAAATCATCTCACGGAACCTCAGCCATCAAGATGAATTAATATGCATACTAATCTTAAAATTAGAGATACATTTTAAGATTTAATTTATTCTGGCTCTAACACTATACAACAATATAAATAAAGACCACCACCTCACCAGTCATCTAATTTTCATTGTTACACCTAATGAAAAAATAGAAACAATAAAAATGCTCACTAAACGCTTTTCCTTTGATATGTTATTATGTATGTATGCCTATACATATTTATATACCTACGATTACATCATATTACGTATTTGTCAAAATGAGATGAGAAAACAAGTTTAATTTTTAGCTTTTACTTTCAGAAGAAACATCAACTTAATATGAAAAGACCTAGCGCGTAATCCACGAGCTGGAGCATAAATATCAAAACGCTGCAGAATATCAGAACTATCAATTTTTGATGCTAGAAGGCCACGAACTAAAGTTGCTGACATTGCTAAGAATGGAGCACTGTTCAATATTTAACAACTTACACTTTAAAAATGTAAGGAGGAACTTTAATGTCTCTAGGAAGTCTTCGAAGAGCATACATCAAAAAGCGCTTTTGAACTCTTTCAATACGATCTGAACAGTTAATATAAAACGGGTCCCATATGATGGCACCGTATTCAAATTGACAATGCACAAATGAAATATATATTGTTTTTAAAACATCGGGATCATAGAAATCTTTAGCAAAGCTTTTCACAAACTCCGCAGCATCGAATTAGTCTTTAAAGTGTACTGTGTGCCATGTACTTATGAAACAGTAAGTTCGGTAGCTCTCTCCACAATATTACCATCAAGATATAAACCCAGATTAGAGACTACTTGCTGACGACTAAAGCACATTACCTTGCACTTAGACAAATTTAAGATTAACTTCTGATGAAACACCAACAGGTAAAGTTAAATAGGTCATATTGGAAATCGGGTTCATCTCTTGTAGTATATTGGAATGTTGCTGGTTATCAGTGATGTGGTAAGTTTAAACCATATTACTGATAACCAGAATAAAAAATAGAGGACTCAAGTTGGAAACCGCTGAAGTAACTTGTATCGATCTAGGGTGAAAAAATATATGATTTTTAACCATTTTCTCAAACAACCTTGGCAATAGACTTGGGAAATATCGCTGAGCGAGACTTTTGTTAAACACCACAGTGTTTGGGTGTAGAACTGCACAAGTTGTTATTTTAAACAGTATGGGAAGTATAGAACTGTAGACTGGATTATGACAGACGTCGAGATTCAACAATTCCGACAAGACATATTCCGCTTCCAACTGGAACAAAATGAATGGCGAATTATCAACAATATTAGAGTTCGAAATAATTGAATTAATTGTATAAACACTTTCAAAGTGGTTTGGTGTCTATTGGAAGGGGGGTTGGGGGGGTGGGGGGGGGGGGGGAGGTAGAATGACAAAAGTTGAGTAGATTAATCTACCAGCTCCGTAACCTTTTAGTAGAGTGTGCATCACGTGAGCTATGCTGGTCTTGTATTAGGCAGCTGCGTGATGGATACAATTGTGTAACGGGTAACCTGGTCACAATTCGCAAGTGTACGTACTGCCTCCTCGTGGCAACCACTGGTAACTGAGGCCATTTGGCATATTTTGGCCATTTGGCACAGGCTAAAGTATGGCGCTAAAGAATAAACCCTTGACAAGAATCCTAATCTAAGGTGGAACAGAATATGCCAATGGATGAATGGCTGATAGGTTAATCAGTCCGGACAAGTATGCGAACTCTGGATACCAGGTACCCTCCAGTTTTATTTAGCCTTCCTGTAGTAAAGCTGGGTGACCGACAGCCGACTTTCCATTTCCAGCAACTCGTAAAATGAAACGGAAGACGGAGAAGGGGTAGAAATATACGGGAGTGGGACAGCCCTTTCAATGTCCTTGGGTTCCAATGCTACCGTCTTTCGAGCAGAACTACATGCTGTAGTAAACATCAGGTTCATTAAGAGCCTGAATATTGACTGGACGGATAATTAAGCAGGGTCCAGCGCAAAAGATCTTTTAGGTCGTAGTGCGAGGTGGCTGAACGCCCATATGGCCCTTCAATAATAACAATACCAATAAACACTTTCAAAAAAATTTGCAAACAGATTGGACGCATCTTGCAGATTGTCACGTAACTGAGCATGTAAGCGCACAATGGGAAGATAACCATTAGATCTGGTGCAGAACATTAGAAGTTTACGGGCAAATTTTGATACTTTTAGTTTATATGTGGCAAGCCTTAACGAGATTCCCGATTTAATTTTTGTGACTGAAATATGGATTTATTCTAAAGAATGCTGTGAGTTTAGTTTACCGGGTTACAACTTTAGGGCTTGCTGTAATGACAGTTACCGTTCTGGGGGTGTTGGTGTTTTTATTCGCAATAACTTTGGTAATTACTTAATCCAAGTTTACAATTGGATGACAGCAGATATTATTCGTTTTGATCTTGACATTGCAGGGAGAAATTGGATATTCATTTGTATCTACCGATTTAATAATGGGTCTATTAATGGGTTCTGCGATGAGCTGGAAAGTTTGTTGCGTACGCTTACAAAAAGTAACGTAGCTATTCTGGGTGACATTAATTTAAATCTTTTAGATATCAATGAGTCGTTTGGTTACCAAACAATGCTGGCTTCACATGGTTTAATAAACTTTTTAAATGAACCAACTAGAATGTTAGCTTGTCTGGACCATGTCTTCCTGAAAAGTGAGCAAATATTTGATTTTAACATTAGAAACCTACCTATGCATTTTTCTGATCATAATTTGATTATAGTCGATATATTTGCATTAATGTTGAGTTCAGGTACAGTTAATTATAGATCAAATATTTCACAGGTGAATTTCACCAAACTAAACGATCTTTTAAACTTTGAAAATTGGAATTCTGTGTATTCTCAATCCAATTGTAATATTGCTTTTGAAAATTTTGTCGATATTCTAAGGTCTCACATAGCATCATCCACTTTTATCACTGATAGTCGGAAAATCACAAAATTGAAACCATGGATGAATTGTAATCTTTTGCGCAAGATGAACAAATTAAAAAAATTTTCAAAGAAATTAAATCGATATCCTTTCAATAAGAAACTGGAAAAATATGTAGTCAATCTCTCAAAGCAGGTTAAATTGGATGTTCATACTGCAAAGAACGTATTCTACAAGAACAAATTTGATTCTTCCATTAATAATTCCAAGGCTACTTGGAAGATTGTAGATGAGGTGTTAGGACGTAATTCTCGAAGTAAGCAAATAACTCAAATATATCAACTTCGAACTGAAGATATCCTTACATGTTCTAAGTCGATTTCTAATGAATTTAACAATTTTTTTATAAACATATCCAAAGAATTAACTTCCACATTTAGTGCTACTAGAAATGATGATATTGAACGTAATAAATTTATCTTTGGGTCACAGTCAAATAATTACGTTTCGTCTTGTTATTTTGAGCCTATAACTGCTTCGGAAATTATTATTGAAATTAATAATTTAAAAAACAAACGATCTAAAGGTGCTGATGGAATTGATAACTTGGTTGTTAAAAACTGCGCTTGGTACTTAGTGGATGTTTTAAAATTCTTGTATAATCTGAGCCTTGATAATGGAATTTTTCCAAATAATTTAAAATTGGCAATTGTAATTCCAATATTCAAAAAAGGCGATGAATTATAGCTGAACAATTATAGGCCGATTTCTCTACTAAGCACCGTAGCTAAAGTCTTTGAGAAACTAATAAAACGTCGGTTAGTGCATTATCTTGATAAAGTTAATTTTTTACACAATAAACAATATGGTTTTACTGCTGGTAAATCCACTGAAGAAGCACTAATTGATTTCCTTAGTCAGATATTTACAGCTATGAACAGTTCGCAAAAGCCTACAGCATTGTTTGTTGACATTTCTAAAGCTTTCGATGTAGTCAACCATGAAATAATGCTAGCTAAACTATGTAATATTGGTATTCGAGGCACAATTCTAGATTGGTTTACAAGTTACCTTCAAAATCGGCGTCAAATTGTTAGAATAGGCGAAACATTAAGTAACCCAGGTGCTGTTAGGTGTGGCGTCCCTCAAGGATCTGTTTTGGGTCCATTATTATTTTTGATTTATTTTAATTCGATTTTTGACGTTGATTTCATAGGAAATCCCACTGCTTTTGCTGATGATTTGGCCCTTAGCTACGCTATTCCTATGACTGATAGTACTTGGGAAATTAGTCGTATTCTTGTAAAGGATCTGGACAGCCTAAGTCAATGGTTTTATCATAATCGGCTTATTGTTAGCGACAAATCAAAACTCATGCATTTTGGGCGAAGAGATGCGGTTTCCCTAGCGCACCCTCAAACGTACCACACGTATTCATGCGATAGAAATCTATGCTCGCCTCAGTGTTTTGTGCTTGAGCTGGTACATGAATTTAAATATCTGGGTTTAACAATAGATTCACTACTTAACTGGAAGTCACACATCAATAATACTAGGAAAAGCGTAATCTGGGCCATTCATAAATTCTATAATCTTAGCAAAATTTGCCCAAGGGTTACATTAAGGAAATTATACCATGCTCTAGTAGAATCAATAGTAATGTATGGCATATCCAGTTGGGGTGGTACTTATTTTACTAATATTGAGGATCTGTATATCGCACAAAAAAGAATCATTAAATTAATTTACAAGCGCCCTCAGACAACACCAACAGTTCCGTTGTTTCGTGAACTAAATTTATTACCATTTAGATATCTCTATATTTATAAAGTCCTCAAAATGTTTTTTAATCGAAGTAACAGTTTTCACAATCGAACTGTAAGCATATATAATACGAGAAAGCCAAATAACTTTGCCGGCGTTCGTTGCAATAGCGAAAAATTTAGAAGATTCTATCTTTATATGGCTACATTCTTTTTCCACATGTTACCTAACGATATTAAAAGTCTAAGCAATGTGCGGAAATACAAATTAAAACGTGAAATTCGATCCTGGCTGCTCGGTTTAGATAACATTGAGCAATACTTTTAGTGGTGCAATTGAATTATTGTATGTCAAATGATACTAAATTTGAGCTTGTTATTGTATGTTAAAAAAGTTGTATTAGTTTAATTTTGTTGAATTGTATAATTGTTGCTCCACCACAGATTTTAATATAAATCTAATGGAGCTTTACTTTATTTCTAATTTGCAATAATTGTTTTTCTTTAATATATGTATATAAATAAACTGAAATAAAGATAAATTTAATAATAATAATAATAATAATAACAAAACTCCAAAAACGATCGAGATTAGATTTGTGACTCGATCTCAAGTATGTAGTTATTATAAAGAAACTGGTTCAAATATTTATACTTCGTTCGCAAAATGTCAAAACGTATCATAATTTACGCTATTAGGAAACATTTTTAATTTTTTGTGAGCTTTGTTCTTCCTATTTTAGAGATTAATCAGTTGTCTAATATGCCAAGGGTTCCTTCTTAGAGCACAGTTTATCAAATTTCGGAATAAATTTCTCTTTACCTAGATTTAAAATTGTATATAAAACTTATTCAGCGTATCTTCAATATTATCAATAGGGCAATATGAAGACCGGTCGCAGTTATCGAGAAAGGTATTAAATGAAATGTAGTCCCCCTTTCAAAATTATAATTTACTAAATGGACAGCATTCTGAATGGTCTCGCGATAATCAGAAATAAATTAATATTTAATGGTGAACGGTAAATACTAGATGATCCCGCTAAGTCCTCACAAGCCCGAACGGTAACTTAAACGTGCATTATAAACGCGCAATATAAATTTGTACTAGTCGATATTGGTGCACCGGGTCATATTAGGGATAGCAATATCTTCAGGAGGAGCAATTTTTGGAAGAACCATTATACGCCGTGGAGAGGAATTGAATCTTCTACCTCCAGAAAGTCTTCGAGGCTCAAAGAGTACGATGATTTCATCGGTGATGAAGCATTCATAGAAATTCACTTTGTATTAATAAGTAATTTGTTATAAACTTTCAAAAAAAATAAAATTTAAATTTAAAAAGTGTATTTTTTACTTATATCAAACACAAAATCTTCAACAACAACCGGCGGGTTTATTCCGTTATTAAGTTTTTCGATTTATTGCGTCATTGTTTCAAAAAAATTGGACTGCAACGACCTTGACCATTTACCAAAATCGTCGCGCCAAATTTCAGCGAATGTTCTCAATAGGCAAGGTTGAACCGTTTTAGACAAGCACTTATTTACAAGAATCTGTGGTTTTCCTTAATAGTTTCGCAGATAAAGGCCACATTTGGATCCATTGCCTCTTCTACTATTCTCTTTTTAGGTAGAGGTTCACGCTTTGATGGTTGCTATATGGATGATTTCGCTAAGGATGACTTTTTTATAGACGATTGGGCAGTTGGATGGGATGTAATTGACCGTAGTGAAGGTGAAGTGGAGCAATTTTCTATTGGTTTGAATGCATTCTTCTTTTTCAAGGGTCGTGATGGGTGATAGCATGTTGCCATCAGTTCATAGATTTATTTGCTCGACTATTGCATCACGCACCTCATGGGTCAACGAATTAGCATTCGGCATATATCTAGTTATGGTAGGCCTACAAGAAAAATATGAAAATAGCTAAACTTAAAACAATGAATAAATTATTGATTAACAATAACTCGCTGACTATTAGAAGTTCGTAAAGAATTGTATATATTATAACTATATTCAGGTAGCTTACTCGTTTATTAAATGATTTTTTTTAAAATCGAATGCCTTTAGCCATTGAGCTTTTGGCCTTAATGTTACAGCCTCAATTCGGCTTTCACGTGGCTTTCCTAATGTAACATATCTCGTCCGTCTTTTCAACTATATCTTTCCACGTATTCTTCTTGAGGCATGTGTTTCTGTAACTCGATGCTTCGGAGGTCGTATAGATTCTCTCGCCTAACCTTCTGCACCTCTTGAATTATTTTTATTTCCTTTTTTTATTATCTAATTGAATTAAAATTTGTAATATTCTGTGACGATTATGGTCATCATACATCAAGTTCACATTATGAACAGCGATAGCTCAGACGGTTGGCGCATAGTAATAAAGGTCGATGGTTCGATGCTCGTCGTAGCTCATGTTTTTATTACAATTATTTATTGAGGACATCGAAACATGTTTGTACACCAACGCACAAATGCATAATGATCTAGTAAAAACAACAACATCCGAGATATAGCATACAGAGGCAGGCTTGGTTTAGTGATTGTAGAATAAAATGAATAACACAAATACATACACACAGCCCGTCGACAATAATGAATGATGATGATTATGATAAGCCATAAACGATATTTCCAAATGATTATGGGTCATAAACAGAGAATACACAAGAATGAAGATGGTTTATGACACGCAATAAAGGAAATTTCGAGCGCAGTACTAAACTGGTATATAAACACAACCGATCGCAAGCAGGGATCAGTTTTTGTTTTACTTTAAATCGTGTAACAAGTGGAATAAATCTGTTGTCATAACCCCCACCAGTGGCAAGCGGACAGACTTAAAGAAGCAAAAAAAGCAAATATTTAAAGTGTATAAAAGTAAAGTGAAATAAAGTCGTGTCAAGTGATAACAAATTACACAGTGTTTTTAATTGCAAAATTCGGACGAACTCAGCAGCCCAGTTCGTAACAATACAATAAATATATTTTAGAAACATGACCTACGTATGCATTTCGGGTGCACCGAATTAATTGTTGGGAATTATTTCGTTGGGATAATCGAAGTTCAGATCCATCCAAGCAAAATTTACTTGTACTGCAATATTGTATTGTACGATATTTTTACTATTTGAAATTTTGTCAAAAATAAAAATATTTAGGCAACCAATTAAATTATAATAATTTTAATATTAATTATTACGTACCACGGGTTAAATTCATTATTGAATAATTAATTAATTAATTAAATAAAACGAAAAATAATGAAATTTATTATCTATTACGAAAACAAAATGGATTTTTTTTAATGCAGCTACCAAAAATTAGCAAAGGTGGGCCAGATTATTGCTTATAACTTTGGATTTTGCTTTCTTTTAGTTGTTAATTATGTGACAACTTTTGCTCAAATTAAGAAATTTTTCAACTCGAGCATGAAACTAGTAGGCCGGGCTTTTGACATTTTAAATGGTTTGGTTGGTCGTGTCAATCTTCTTATCTTCCTATTTCCCTATGTCATTCGGTATTCAAAATCCCGATTTTCAAAATCCTGGTTTTGAAAGATATATTTTTTTTAAAATTCTGGTGAAGGAAGATTTTAATTTTGAAATGGGATTTCAAAGTACACCCGTAAAATAAAAATAAAAATCGGGATTTTCTGAAAACCGGGATTTTGAAAATCAGGATTAACAAAAACAACAGGATTTTGACAAATTTCGTTACACATCCGTCATAAACACAGCTTAAGACATGCGATTGTCATGAACGTACTAGATCACAACAGTAAATTTTATTGTTGTTTGGTTATATTTTAATACTATTGTACATCTAGTACGTATACAAATTCTCCAGCCTCGCAGCTCGATTTACGAACAAAATTCTTTCTCAGCTTTTAAATATTTTAAAATGGACAAACGAATACCAATTATAAAATTTGGAGTATGTATAGGAAAAGCTACAATTCTATATTCTTCCTTTCAATACAATTTAATCAATAACGGAAAATTGTATAAATACGTAAAATCATATCCTTACTAACTCTAAACTTTATTTTATTTTAATATTTAATTTATTATATTTTCAACGTTGCTAGATAATTAAAATTTGAGAAAATCTCATTAAAGATTTGTTTTTTGTTTTTTTTTCCAGGATACAAACATAATACTAATTAATGATTAAAGAGTAAAATATATTTATTACAAGCAAAAAAGAAGATACATTAACTGAAACACAAATGTACATGTACACACACCATAAATAAAAATAAAAATCTTAAAGGAAAAATAATGATCGATGGATTTCATAGATTTTGATAATCCAAATTTAACTAATCAATCAAATATAATTGATTATAATCATGATACGAATTTATCAATAATATTTTCGTTGTACGGCATTGTTATATTTTTTGGAGTGCTGGGAAATGCATCACTATTTATCACAATATATTTTCAACCGTCGGGACGCCTGCGAAATCCCCTGCTTGTTGCATTATGTATGGCTGATTTACTTGTGTCAGGAATATCAGCACCGTTAACACTATTTAAGCTATCGTTAAGTCATAATCCATTGGTTATAAGCGAACTAGGATGTAAAATAATTTATTTAATTCAGGTAAAGTATTTGTTAATTTTTTAATATAATTATTGTAATTATTTTTTAATTGTTTGTTCTATTAAATTTGTTTTTTTTGTTTACCCCTTTTTTTGTATAAAGTCAATTCCTGTAGCAGCAAGTACGTTTAGTCTTCTAATGTTATCGTTCGATCGATACGCAACCGTAAAACATCCACGTTTAGCACAATTAAGACAACGTCGTATATTACCAATAATGTTAGCATCTGGTGCATGGATAAGTGCAAGCCTCCTTCATATCCCTATGCTTGTTATATACAAGACTGTATATTTTGAATTGAATACAAAACGAACAACATGTAAATTAATTTATGAATCAAAACAATTACATTTAATTGCAACATTTTGTTATACAATATTTATATTTATTTTACCTGCCCTTGGTGTTATTTTAAATTATATAAGTGTTAAAAAAAAATTGTGTGCATTATCGCTGACAGCGAGAGCGGCCCATGGTGAATTACCTTTGCCGATGCCAATACTAAGGCGGCCAACGCATATGATAATCGTGACGGGCATGACGAATGGTGCACGAGGAGTAGTTGGGAATAGTTCAGATGATGATGGTCTAAATTCAAATTTAATGCTTGAAATGAAACAAAGGACCCGGACACCGAGGCTAGTATAAATGAACCTAAATGTTTGTTTTTATTTTTTGTATCAAATGCATTTTGGCTTTCAAATTATATTTTATATACTATATGTATGCATGCGACGATTTAAAATATTAAACTTTTGAAAACTTATGAAATTTAATAAATTTAGATCGATAAATGATTACGTCTAGAAGATTTTGCAACTCTGACAATACCCAAAAAAGAAACCTTGTTTTCTGGGTTTATTTAATACTAGGGCATTATTCCTTTAAAAGTACTATATTGCCTTTCGAGCACTTTGAATGAAACTGAGACACTATGAGGTACTTAGAGGTACAGAAAAATATATACTGAGACACTCTTTCAACTTAAATTTATCTACAATATTTTCGGTTTTTGAAGAACACGTATAGGAATTCATGTAAAGAGTTATTAATTTCTCTATCGAACTCAGTTTTACTTTTTGCGCGTTATCTTTTTTTGTTATATTGTAAAGATTTACAATAAATGTTACCTTACCATTAGCCTTTTAAAGGGTTTCAGTGGGCCTTTTGTGGGAATACTTCCGTCCGAAGAAAATTACAAGAAATATATTGATTTTGGCTTTAAGTTTTTAAAAGAATATTTTTTGGAAAGTTTGATCTAGATCCTAGGACATATGGTATAAAGGGTGGGCCATCTAACTTTTTTTTTTTGAACTAGCGCTTATTTTGAGTATGGTAAGGGTTATTTCACTTTTGATTTGACAGAAAGTTAGTTTTATCCTTCCGCTGAACGAAAATAGTTGCGTATTCGCTTGAACAACGCTGGGAAATATTGAAACATTACTTCGAAAATCATGGTAATGTTGCAGAATCTGTGCGAAAATTGCGTGCAGATTTCGGAAGAAACGAAGCGCCGGGAGCTCCATATGTGCGTTATTTTGTGAAAAAAGTTAAAGAAACAGGCTTGCTAATAATTAAACCAACACGAACCAAGCAGCCAACCAAGCGTACACCCGAAAATGTTGATGCTGTAGCCGAGAATGTGCGTGAGTCGCCGGGAACGTCAACTCGTCATCGCGCTCAAGAATTGAACATTTCGCGTACAACATTGCGACGAATTCTGCATAAAGACCTTGGTATGACACCGTATAAAGTTCAATTGGTTCAGGAATTGAAGCAAAGAGACCACCCATTTCGTTTTCGGTTCGCCGAGTGGGCTTGCGATCGGCTTGAAGAAGATTCCGATTTTAGCAAAAAATCATTTTTTCGGATGAGGCGCATTTCCAACTTGGCGGCTATGTAAACAAGCAGAATTGTCGCATTTGGGGCACGGAGAACCCGCACGTGATCGTAGAGAAGCCGATGCATCCTCAACGAGTGACTTTTTGGTGCAGATTTTGGTCCGGTGGCATCATTGGGCCATTTTTCTTTGAAAATGAGCAAGGAGCCGCCGTTAATGTCAATGGTGAGCGCTACTGCGGCATGATAAACGATTTTTTGTTCCCGGCACTTGAAGAAGCCGAAATACTAATGTGATTTGGCCGACTCGGAGCTGTGATTTGACACCGTTGGACTATTATCTTTGGGGTGCCGTCAAAGATAAGTGTTACGCCGATAAACCAGCAACGATTGACGCTCTCAAGAACAATATTCGCATTGCCATTGAAGAAATAATGCCGCATACCATCGAAAATGTGCTCAAAAATTGGACAGACCGTATAGGGTACGTCAAGGACAGCCGAGGCAGTCATATGAATGGAATAGTATTCCATAATTAATCGGAAGGATTGTTCTTTACAATGAAAAAAAAAATTTGAAAAAATATTGAGAACTTTTTGTTTTATTGCATTTTTTAAAAAAAAATTTATTTGGCCCACCCTGTATATGTATATATATATATATATATATATATATATATATATATATATATATATATATATATATATATATATATATATATATATATATATATATATATATATATATATATATATATATATATATATATATATATATATATATATATATATATATATATAGATATATATCTATATATATATATATATATATATATATATATATATATATATATATATATATATATATATATATATATATATATATATATATATATATATATATATATATATATATATATATATATATATATATATATATATATATATATATGCACAGTCAGTTTCTATTGAATGTCCATTATCAAATATAATATAAATATTCACAGATATACATAGATTTGTGCTTAAATTTTCTTGCGCGTAATTACTCCTCGCTACAACAAGGTCAGTCGAAGGTCGACAAAAAAACAGCTCCAGATAACTTTGAAAAACGTTAAAAACCAGTGCTGTCGAAAGTACTACTATCGGAGTATTTCACTAGTTTCAGAACACTCGTACTGTTATATTACTGTATTAAACATGTTTTACATAGCTATAGAGAATGCATTTTGACAAAATCGATGTTAAAGTTTAAATTTTTCTTTTTTAATTTTAATGCTAAAGTTTATTATTAGCTATCGATTGGCTTCAATAAATCATTTGGTCAAAAATGTAGTTATGTAAAATATGATAAGCATGGCACTATACAACACCCGAGCCTTATTTCTTAATGGAAAACACTAAAAACTATCTGTAACGTTTTTATTTTGAATGGAGCTCCTATGAAACACTAGAATTACCCCTGTGAAATGTACACTTTTAAGGTTGAAACGGGTTTGAGTTAGATTGATTGATTGATCAGAGTGTACGACCAAGCCTAAGCAAGACTCGCGGATGACGCCGGGCCTTCCGTACTCCCTTTACATATAACAAAACCGAAGGAAAGGAATGGGATGTTAGCAACAAAGAATCAACCCGGTTCCAGACACCTAAGTAGTTGATAGTTAGTAAATTTGTTAGTAATATATTTTTAGTAAATTATTTGGCACAAGACAATACAATTTAGAGTTCATCTACTGTTAAAATTCCTGTAAAGTTGTTTCAGGTTCTTCAAGAATTTCCTAAATTTGAAATATGCATTAATCCTTTATAATAACTATTCTAAAATTAATTAAGTATAAATTTAATTCTCTGAAATAAATTATAAATTAAACTTTAGGTAGCACAAATAAATTAACATTAATAGTTTGACAACTCCTCAGGCAGTGGCATCTTGGTCGAGTTTCTCAGGAGTTTTCTAAACAAAAACCATTTTAACTAACCAATATCAATACTGATACCAAAACCAAAATCTTCTATAATAATGATTATTATAGAAGATTTTGCCAAAACTATCATTAACGTTAATACTAGTATAAGCATTAACACCAATACCAATATCCACATCAATACCAATACCAACCTCAACACTAATATTTTGACATTAATGATTCGATTCAAAATCAACAAAAATGTTTATACAAGCGGTTTCGTTCGCTCTTTAGACATATTATATCAAAAATGTATTCTATATTATTGGTTTTGTCATATAATATTTAAACAACAACAAAAACAGATTTGTTCGTATTGTGTACTTATATACAAATGTAGTGTACTTTTTTATATATTAAGTATTTATACTGTTTGGCTTGTATAGATGTTTTTGTTGGTTTTGGTTTTGCTTATACTTATAAAAATGGGTATACTTATCCACACAAAACCGACGAAAATTCTTCGTATGAATAACGGTAATTCTAGAAATAGGTAACAAATCAAAACCAACAAAAATGTAGACGTAATAAACATCTTTTTGGTTTTGAATATGTACATCCAAAATACAACTGAGATTCATCAACAATACAACAATAAATATTTATACACACACACGCACCAATCGCCTAAAAACATCACATATAAACTATCCCCGACATACAACACAAAAACACTTTCTCTCATGTTTTGTATTATGACAAAATCAGAATATCATATACCAAACTAACAAAAAGTAATCAAATGTCTACACAAGCCGCACCATATCGACACAAACACAAACAAAACCTACTGCTTCTATAATCATTTGCGTCGTGACGCAATGTAATCGTTTATCTTTATATACCTCTGCTACATACATTGACATACCCAAGGAATGAAAAAATTGTATTTTTATATACATGCACACTAAATAATATACAAAACAAGATCGAAAAAGAGTAAGAAGAAATTAAAACAAGTTCATTTATGACCAGAAATTCTATAACGACATATTTCTTTTATTTTTACGGCCTGCCTAGACATTGGGCGAAGCAAATCACATAATAAAATATATAAAAGAACAACAAATTTTTATTTTTTTTACTTAATTCATATCACTCACATATATGTACATATTATATCGACCAGTATATGTGTTATGAAAGTACCTTAATAAACGATACCAGCTAGGTACCGTTGCTTATTTTTCGACCACGTTTCTCACTTTAAATTAATTGACTATACCAAATAAAATTTTTGAACATTAATGAAGATTATGAAAATGGCCGTAATTGTAATCGAAAATTGAAATCGAAATTCACATGTATATTTCAACACTTTGAATTTAAACTTCAATTTTCCACTCAACCCCAAATCATTTCCAAAATACATTTTAAATTAATTTGCAAACTTTTCTATTAATACTATTGTAATTTAATATAAATTAATTTAATTTAATCTGAATAAACTTAAACATAAAACAAAATTAAATTTAAATTAAAAATAAAACAAAATACAAATATTTCACTTACGGAGACAGACAAAAACACGTCCATCTCCATCGAACGTTCATCGCCTATCCTATGGTTGAAACCGGCTTGAGTTAGAGTTAAAAAAATATTACAATAGTTAAATGCCACGAAAAAAAATAAGAACGCAATTAAGGATTGCAATACCGGTATTACCGTTACCTGTATTACAGTTACCGGTAATACTGGTTTTAGGACCAAATTTTGTCTAGATTTAGTATGAAAATTAAAATAAAATAAAAAACACGAAATATTGAAAAAGTGTTATGGTTCCAATCCATTACTTGCAATACAGATTACAAAATTTGGTCCTAAAACCGGTATTACTGGTAATGGTCCCTCAAGCGATATGGCGGCCCACACCATGCACGAACCGCCGCCGTAAGAGACTGTTTCAGCAAAACAGAACTGCGAAAATTGCTCTCCTGGACGCCGGTAGACCCGGTCTCTCCTATCACTACCATGGAGACATATTCTACACTAGTCAGTGAAAAGAACGTACCTCCATTGCTCGATGCTCCAATTGATGTGTTCGCGAGCAAATTCGAGTCGCTCTTTGCGTCAATTTTGAAGCTATAGCGGGCCGTCTTGGAGTGAGGTTGGCTTCCTGCAAGCGTCTTCTTACTGTCCATGGACTAACAGCTACATCTCGAACTTGTCTTAGCTTCTACTCTCAGATGCACATCGATACCGGCTGGTATGTGGTCTCCGATTGAGGATACAGTTTCCTGAAACCTTCTGGATATTCTTGAGACGGCAGATTAGCTCATGTTTGCTGGCGAGCGACTTCTCGTTCATTGCGTCCTTCTTGCAATAAAGTAACAACTTGTGAAGCTTTTGCTGGAGTAGTATCCATTATTTTGAGGAAACAACGAATGAAACTGGTAGAGATTTGTTCAAGTCAACGTCTGATAAGTTACTGATGGCAAATATCGGCCAACTTATATACAGCAACATATTATACAGGAGATTGCAGCACGCCAATTGTTTTCACCGAAAACTCGCATTTTGCTACGATTGCTTTAATCTTAAAAGTACTGTACCTATAGATTTTAATGCTAAAGGTGTCCTTGTAAAGATAAAATACTAAGCTGTCAAAAAACGTTGTTAGACGAAAATCGGTTAAGCCATTTTAAAAAAACATGTCTTTTTTCGAGAGTTTTAATATTTTGGCGTGCAGCTTGGGTTTTAAGATAAATTAAAAATAATTTAAACTGAAGTTTATTACCTAATCCTGTTTTTACACGGTACATACGTTCCAGAGAATATCGTGTAAAAAAAAATCGTGTAAAAAAAGACACGCAGTAATGGGAAAATATTAGATTGGTTCAACAACCTCAAAATACCTACAAAAATTAATAATTCGGTAAAACATACACCAATTTTATTCTTCAATATACCATGTCCATTTTATTTCACATATTATAATCATTTTATAATTTTTAAGAAATAAAAACAAAACTTAAAAATAAAAAAATTAACATATTTTTAGAAATAAAAACACAATTTAAAAACAAAAAAAATCACATATTCAAGGAACATAAAAATTTGGGATCAACAGAGGTTTTAGTATGCGGTCCCCTGATGCATTACTGCAGAACAAAAACGTAATTCTATCTTTTGCCACCTTAAAGAGACTAGCACTTTTTTCGTGTTTTGCTATGTACGTTCGGCTTGGCATTCTTTTCCAGAAAAGGCCCGTCTCATCGGCGTTAAAAACTTGGTCACTATTGTACCCTCCTTCTTCAATTAATTTGGCCAGCTGCGAAGGGAATTCTTTGGCAGCTGCAATATTTCCAGAAGCTATTTCACCTTTGATCTTGACATTATGAATTGCATGCCTTTCTAGAAATCCTTGCAACCATCCATTACTAGCAGCAAATTTATTTTTGTTTTCGTCGTTGGATTTCGAAGACGTTGATGGTTCCATTTTTTTTATTTGGTCATAAGTTCTTAAAGCCTTCTGCTTAATGGTATTGGTATCAAGTGGTATACGTTTTTGGGTGTAATCTTCTATCCATGTCAATAGAACCTTTCCCATTTTTTCCATAACTATATTTCTCGTATACGAAGAGGACCTAGCACTCAATTTGGTACCAGAAGTCACGGCTTGTCTAATCGCTTTTTCATTTTTTTTAATTGTCCGAATTGTCGCTTCGTTTAAATTCAACGATTTTCCAACGGAACTGGAACCTTCACCATTTCCAAGACGGTCCAAAATTTTTATCTTTGTTTCCAAAGAAATCGTTGTTCGTTTTTGCTTCATGGCTGAATTAAAAATTTTAAACTTATTAAATTAATTACGCTTTATGAAAAATTTTAACTTACCTTATCAAACAAAACACAACAACGGTTCAGTTTCAATAAATTAGCCGCACTACTAAAATCTAAATTCGAAAGGTTTTCAAAAAACATAAATTAAAAAATATTCTATACATTTTTTTTCCCTAAATATTACATTCTTTTCACTTACACTTTACACTTTCAAAACTCAATAGAAAATAAATTATTTTCCCTAAATATTACGTTACCTTATACGTTCAAAACTCAATAGAAAATAACAAATGTAAAAAGAATTGTGTAAATTGTAAATCCCCTATTTATATGTATAAGCAAAGAAAAAAAACAAGGAACAGCTAAATTCAAAATTTTTTATCCGTGTAAAAACAGGATAAGTTTATTTTTGTCGACCGTGTTATTTCAAAATCGTGTAAAAAAAGACCGTGTAAAAACAGGATTAGGTAAATAATTTCATTTAAAACCGTTACAATTAAAAAAAAGTTCAGAAATTTCGTTATTGAATTTCCGTTAATAAATGTTGAATCAAGCTTATTTCTATAACAAATGCTTTTAAATTAATTACGAGTTAATCACCCTACGTTCCTCCTACCTTGCGACTGACGATATTATTATGTACTTTTTACCGATTACCTCAGGTATATTTCACTTTATTTGAAATTATCGTTTCTTCTTCTATGACACCCGAAGAGGCATCTTCCAAGTCCGTATGGTAAGTAGATTGCATTTAATATTAAATCTTTAGGTAACATGGTTCTCTGAAACATCTTGCGTTAAGTTAAGTGTAGTATACTGGTATAGCGTGGTATACGTTGGTATTTTGAATTGCATCAGCGGAATTCGATCACAAACGATATAATATCTTCAACATTTGATTGTTTGTGGAAGCTTGAAAGACACATAAATTTTAATAGGCGTAGCAAAACTGTTTCCTTCGACAGCGTTAAGATTGTGGGACGCAGAACCGATGAAGTTAAAGTTGAAAGTTGAATTTTCCGAAAATAATTTTACAAATAAAGATGAATGAATGATTCGGAACATATACAGTTTTCGACATAAATGTATTAAATTGGTTATTAACTTAAACACTTGCTCTCAATTAATGAAAGGTAAAATACAGTTGTCTGCTTTGCTCGTTTTCTCTTGGAGAAACAAGGAAAATTAAACCGCTGTATTTTAACTTTCATTAATTGAGAGTATGTGTTGCAGTTATTAACCAGGTTAATACACAGTAAATCGATTTTTTCGTACCGTAGATGATTTATTTCGAAGTATGTGGGATATAGAATCAAAACTCGTTTATTCCTCCCTGTTTGTGTTTAAAGTGAAATGACATTATTGAAGAATGGTTGTTTATGCCTAACTCAGTTTTTGAGAAAAATGGTATCAACGATTATTGATTCTATACCCCATAAGTCATTTTTCAGACGTATTACCGAATTATTAGACAAATTATAATTTCCCTTAAACACTGAATAAACATGTTTTGTTCCATAAATAAGAAGTCTATTTAAACTATTTATTATAGTTTTTATTTTTGTGCAATTAAAATTTTGTTTATTTATTTATTAAACCTACAGTAAAGTACAATCGGGAAATTATAATGCAATACAAAAATATTAATAATTATCAATAGAAAAAAATTTAAATAACTCATTTCTAAACGAATTTCTTGACATATTAAAATCAAAAATTTCAAAAACAGAGTTAAAAATTCGCGTCATTTTCAAGAATGGTTCAGAAAGTGCGCAGTTTGTAGTAACAGAATCAATATGTAAGAAACTATCTCGTCCTTGCACCGACAAATTTCGTCGGTGCAAGCAACCCGTAGGAGCGTAAAAATTGAAACTGGTAGGTCATAATCAATTCGTGAGGTCAAAACATCGCGCACGAAGATAGCCTTTATTACGTCTCTTCGGTGATGTAATCGTTTTGATTTTCATAAATTACAGCAGTCTTTATAATGTAGAAGAACATAGTCATTCATTGTTTCAGAAGGTGGCCACGAAGAGCGTACAGGACAAATTGCTTCTGACCGCTTTCAATTTTATCTGAATGACACTGATAGAATAGTGACTAGACCTGAGAAGCGAATCCAAGAATTGACCGAAAAAGGACACATATAAAGATTTTAGTGTGTGCAGGTCAAAAAAGCCTTTACAATTGCGATTAATGAAGTCTAACATAATCTAAGCCTTAGCAATAATAATACAATCAATGTGTTTTGTAAAGGAACGATCGAAAGATAAGATTATACCCAAGTCAGACATAAACTCAACTCTGTCAACCGTAATATTAGAAAGAAAATACTGTTGAAGAATAGGTGATCGCATTCTAAAAAAAAGAGATAACCTTACATTTGGTCACATTCAACAACCATTTGTTGTTAAATGACCAACTTCAAAATGTATTCAAATCACTCTGTAATTTTATACAGTCAGAAATTGTAGAAATAGCAGCGAATATTTTCATATCATCTGCGTAAACAAGGGAATGTGCAAATTCAAAACGCTCCACAATATCATTAATAAATAATGAGAACAGAAAGTGAACAGAGTGTTCAGAAGTGAACCAATGTGACTACCTTGCGATATCAGAAGTTACACGAAGTTACCACAATTTATACGAAATAAATGAGAAGCAGAATCATTAATCTTAACGTATTGTGACCGGCCAGAAATATAAGATTGCAACCATTTGATGATGATGAACTGACAATTTAGTTTCTCTAGCTTATAGATAGGAACCGAATGATCCATTTTATCATAAGCTTTTGAAAAGTCAGTGTAAACTATATCCATTTGTTGCTGGCCCTCGATCCTCGATCCCAGATTGGTAATTGTAAATCTTCCCAGATAAAACCCATGGTATGCAGGCAAAATCAAAGATTTCAGATGAAAAAAGAAAAATTCGAAAAGTTTGGGTGTGGCAGAAAGAAACAGTAATTCCTCGATAGTTGCTAACTTCACATCTTTTGCCAGATTTAAAAAACGGACAAATAAAGGATATTTCCCAAGGATCAGGAAAAATCCCAGTCGGAAGGCTTTCTGTAATGCGATTACGACCAGCGCCCTTATTTATATCAAGAAGAGACAAGCAGTCATAAATCTCCGTTTCAGTGAATTTTGTAAAAAGTTATAATCAGTACGATTACAAGCAAGTGGAGACATGTTATGTGATGGAAATGACATCGCGGATGGTTCGTACACGGACTCAACGAACAATGATTTCTGATAAACCATCGGTAAAGGAAACCCAACTGATTTCCTTTTACCATTTAGGAAATTCCAGAATTTTGTTGGATTGGGCATCAATCATCAAATCAACTTCAATCTGCAAAATGTAGTTATTGTATAGGAACCAATTTAAAATTTTAAATTCCTTTAAATCTGCATCGAATCTAGAATAAAACTCAGCACCATGTAGCATCTAGAATAAAACTCAGCACCATTGTACCATGGTTCACGAACCGAGGTTCATTTTTTATTAAAAGGACGTACCTTTAAACACCGATCATGAGTAATACGTTGACCAACGAAACGACTTCGTTCAAATTTTTCCCACGCCTAACGAACTCCCAATCAACATACTCACAATACACTATACAATAAATAGCTTTGGTGCGTTGGGATATTTTCCCCTTACCTGGTCAACGACAAATGCTCGGACGCCATTATATGTAGTTGATACATTGTGGCGGAGAACGAATGATTGAGCTGTTTAAAAATAAATGGCTTGCCAGCTCGGTATAATGACGTGCAGTTTATCACTGCAAGTTATTATTTCCTATAAATTATCACAGTCCGTTTATCACAGCCCTAAACGAAACAGACATTACTTCCTTAAAACTACCACATTGTGCGGAAAATACATATTTTGAGTTGCACAATCTTATAGACTTAATTCATTCAGGAAATTATATCAATAAATAAAAATAAATAAACAAATTCATTATATATGTACATACATCCATCCGAAATTTTGAGTCTCTTTTTATTGCAAATATCTAACAGAATAAAATTTTTTTTTTTTAGATCAATAAAAGGAAAACCGATGCTAAAACCTCAACTACACGAGATGAACAGATTAAAACGGTCGGCCAACGTTAAAGTACCGTCAGCAGATTTACCATTAGGACAAGCTTCGACACTTCGATCACGTCGAAAATTGGCGTATATGTTGGTTACAGCTGCTCTAATATTTGCCGGCTGTTGGACTCCTCATATTATATGCATATTGTCAAATGAATTAAATTCGTCAATCATATGTTCCAAAAGTTTTTCAGATTTTAGTTTACTAATAGGTAATATTTTTAGCTTCTCAGTATTTTATACACTCACAATAAATACCAAATACAATTTGTTGCTTAATATTTCTAGGATATGCCCACTCAGCATTCAGCCCTCTAATAAATTGGGCGCTAAATCGTAATTCGCTAACAATATCAACTTGTATACCGTTAGCATGTTTACGATCCGGACGTAAATTTATCAGAACACATTTAAAGGTTCCTACCGTACCACCACCATCATCAACCAATGAAGCACAATTAGGGCCATTCAATCCGCGGTATATAAAATCGCGTCCACAACCAGTCTATATAGAAAAAGCATCATCGCATTGTCTTTATTAATAATTTTGGAAAGGGAATGGCAGAAAGTAAACAAAACAAAAACAGATTTCTAAGTAATTGTTGTTAACTATTTTCAAAATAGAGATAAGTACAAACATTATTTAGTAGTTGTTACATTTATATTATTATTATATAAACAAAAACAAAAGAAAAAAAATTATATACACTCTTTGATTTACAAATAACAAATTCATTTTTTTACAAACAATTGCGCAAATTTACATAATAATTGAAACCATTTATAGTCTAAAATAGGCTGGAGGCCAATAGCAGCTCGCTAATTTTCCGCATCCCGGAATTTTAGTGGAATTTAAATATAATCTATAAAACATCTCCCGATATATGTAGTTCCAACAGGCTGATTTACATTCAAAGATTTTCACAGATGCAGTTCTCAAATTAAAATATCATAAAACAATAAAATGTTTGGTTTTCCTCTAAGTATCGACGATTTTGCAGAAAAAAAAAGAAACTCGACATCTACAAAAAAGCAGACGATAATTGTTGGGTTTGTTTCTCGGGTATCAATTGACTTTTTTAAGCAGTTGCTTAATTTGTCTCTTTTTGTTTGTACGTTTTGCTTCATTCCTAGTGTTCGCTGATGACAAAGGATAAAAAATATCCGGATATTTTTTGAGCAAAAAAACGAACACATTAAAAGGATCGGTATATTTTAACTCTACTTTTATTTGGATTTTTTTGGAGTTCTTTTGACAACCGAAAATTATTTCTTTTACCGACGTAAAAAATCAAAAATTTCTGCGAATTTAAAAATTAAACTTAAAATAATATGAAATGCTTCGATTTGAACAATGATATTAATAAAACTAATAATAAAAAGAAAATGTGATGTTGACGTTTAAAATACCAAAATTATACGTCAAGTACAAAGTTGTTCACTCATGTCATCAAAAAAAATCCGGATATTTTATTAAACTGAAGTTAGCGGGGGTAACATTTGTCAAAAATATCCGGATATTTTTGACAAGTTTTACCCCCACAAACTTCACTTTAATAAAATATCCGGATTTTTTTTGATGACATGAGTGAACCACTTTTGTTCTAGACTTGGGATTTTAAACGTCAACATCAGATTTTGTTTTTATTATTTTAAAACATACTTTTTATTAATATCATTTCCAAATCGCAGCTTTTCATGTTATTTTAATTTAAATTTTGCAACTCGCAGAAATTTGGGATTTTTTTACTCCGATAAAAGAAATAATTTTCGGTTGTCAAAAAAACTCCAAAAAAATCCAAATAAAAGTAGAGTTAAAAATATACCGATCCTTTTAATGCGTTCGTTTTTTTGCTCAAAACATATCCGGATATTTTTGGAGCAAAAAAACGAACGCATGAAAAGGATCGGAATATTTCTAACTCTACTTTTATTTGGATTTCCGGTTATTTTTTTTTTCGAACTGAAAAATTTAAATTAAAATAATATGAAAAGCTACGATTTAAACAATGACATTAATAAAAAATAATAAAATAACCAAAAGAAAATGTGATGTTGACGTTTAAAATACCAAATCAAAAACAAAAGTTGTTCACTCATGTCATAAAAAAAAATGCGGATATTTTATTAAAGTGAAGTTAGCGGGGGTACGGTCAAAAATATCCGGATATTTTGTGTCAAAAGGCCATCAGTATACGGATTATGGTCGTGTTCAGTCGGACAAAAGTGATAAAAAATATCAAGATATTTTTGAGAACCTACCACCCCATTTTCAACAAAAAAAAAATATCGCAACAAAAATGTGCTGTATTTTACCCAAATAGGGGATCCACCATCTAATTTTGACTACTTTCTAACTATAGCTTTATTCGGATTTAATTTTGTCTGCCAAGACAGGGAATTGTCAATCTCATTTGGATAAATTTAAAAATTAAAAGAAAATCGAAATGAACAGTATATTATTTTCCATTTCCTTCTTCCTTACAGCAACTAGACATCGCAAATAGTCGAATAGGACCTTTGAACTTTTGAATCGTCTGGCTTTTTAATGAAAATTAGAAAAATTATTTCCGAGAAATTGTAAGATGTATATAGGAGTTTATTATTTTATCTTACTTATTGACTTTGGTTTAAACTACAAAAAGGTCAAGCTAAGGCGTCGCTTAATTTACCAATCAAAGTATACCATTAATTTTTTCGACAAGGCTACAACAAATCTCCAGGGTTTTTGGCACTCGTCCATTCCCACAAAAAATTTAAAAAAAATCAACTTTTCTTTATTTTAACAAAAAATTAGATTTTACATATCAGACAATCACTAGAATTTCCACGAATTTTTGCCCACCCGGCCCTATTTCACGAAAGTACATCGTTCGTGGATTTTTAGCGCAAATTAAAGCAACAAATATAAGCCGATGTTTATTATCCATTGCGATATTATGTTATTAGTTCTCAGGTTAGTTCTGAAAGCTATATAAATGTTGCCAACTCATATCATTTTGAATGTTTAAAGCAATTTAGAGTACATAATTATAGGAAAATGGTATTACATTGGTTTCACATAATTATAGGTAAATGGTTTCATTGAGTGAAAATACAAAGCAAGCAAAACTTACATAATTATATACAAAATAAATAAACATAATCGTCCGTCCGTTTGTTTAATGTTTAATAATGTAACCAAACAGAATGATAATAATTCAAATAGTAATAACAAAGGCAAGTTTATTGATTGTTGAACATTTTGGTCATAGTTAATTTATATTTTAAATTCTATTATTACCAAAAATTATGTTCGAATTAGTAAACTTCATTCCATCAAAATATTCCAGATAATACACCAAGGGTATACTAATAAAGTAACACCTGTTTAACATACATATACATAAGTCAACTGTAAAAGCACGAAAAAAAAAATATTACAGGAATATTCATAGCCAAAAATAATAATTATAAATTATAAATGTCGATTTAAGAAAAGCTGTATTTCACACACTAACACACAAGATCAAAAAGCTACTCTCAATTATATAAAAATAAAATCACTTGTGATTTGCTTACAAATTAAGGCCTGATTTATAAATTATATAACATTGCCTATTAAAGTTCTAGACAATTCTTCAATTTTATTAATTTTTATTTCTTCATTTTGTATTATAATTTTACTAAATTTGCCTAAAAATTTAATATTTTCCTAAATATATTATAAAAAAAATTAAATTTAAAAACAAAAAGTTAACTTATTATCATATAAATAATTATGTATTGTAATTAATTAAATTAATTCATAATATGTATAAGAAAAAAAGGAAAAACACAAAATATGTCATATTTCTCTATCTGTGATTAATAATTAATTAATTTAAAATTAAAAAAGAAATTAAGTAACATACTTAAAAAATAATTAAATGTAAATTTTTTCTTGGATGGTGCCTCTTAACACAAATTTAAAAAAATATTTAAAAATGAACTTTAAAAAATAATAAACTATCGCAATATATTATACTTAACACACATATATTTTAAAAAGTTCTAATACAATATTAACAAAAATAAATATGTAGTGAAAAAATAATTCTTTTCAAGCATAATTTATACAACATAAAAATATACATACATATAAATAAGTGTTTTAAAAAATTAATTAAAAATTAAAAATTTTATTACCATAAAAATAAATAACATATATTTTAATTAAAAAACAAAAAAATAATAATAATTTAAACGTAAATAAGAAAAAGAACAATCAATAAGGAAAAAATGTTATGAAAATCTGTTAAACAATAGAAATTAAGAAATATATAAAAATTAAAAAAAAAAAAATGAAATTAAATTAAATTAAAACAAACAATATATGTATATTACCTATATATGTAAATTGTTATTTAATGATCGTAACAAAAATAAAAATGAAAATTTTTATAAAAACTAAAACAAAAATATTTTTAATTTTGTATTTTAACTGTTATATAAAAAAAAATGTCAAACTTAGTGAACCAAGTAAATAAAATAGCTCAACTGAATCTATTTCTATGTAGTGTAACTAGGATTTACAAGATGAAAAATGTACTGCCTGCGGGCCTCGGTAAAAATTATCCGTAATCAATGGTTGCGAACATTATAACTATTCCTCGAAATATTATTCAAACTGAAATGTTCGCAGAAATGTCAGTGGTGTAGCGACATCAAAAATCTTGTTAAAGAGAGTGTATATCGTTGGTATAAGATGGTTCCTGTAAAATTTAAAACGACAAATTCTTAAATGTATGGTTCTTTGAAATTACTTTATGGGAAATCTTAAAGTTTTTCGTCTGGAAAGACAAAGATCAACTTGTTTGGCAATTAAAAGCGGGAACTTATGACCCATCAGCTTCATAAGCGGTAATACGAACATTATTATTATTATTATTAAAGGGCCGTGTGGGCTGGGCATGCAACCACCTCGCACGGCGACCTACAAGAACTTTTGTGCTTGGACCCCCCTTAATTATCTGTCCAGTCAATATTCAGGCTCTTAATGAACCTGAAAATACAGCCGGCTGATGCGCGATACATACTATCTGGGCTCATTGCTCTTCTCCTAGATGTTTACTATAGCAAGTACTTCTGCTAGAAAGACGGTAGCATTGGAACCCTCTCGAGGTCTTTGGGCTCCAATGCTACCGTCTTTATCGCGGAGCTACTTGCTGTAGTAAACATCTAGGAGGGAGAGCAATAAGCCCATATATTATGTATCACGTACCGGGAGGCAGTATTGTCAGGTTCATTGAGAACCTGAATATTGACTGGACGGATAATTAAGCAGGGTCCAGCACAATAGATCTTTTAGGTCACAGTGCGAAGTGGCTGATCGCCCGCATGGCCCTCCAATAATAATAATAATAATAATAATTCCAAAATTTTGAAATGCCAGTTGGGCGGAACAAAACTTCGGCAGACGTGAACAAACAACAACTTTAACCCACTTTCCATCGAAATGGCTCATCAACCTTTAAGGTGCATTATAATAATATGTATACTGTATGTATATTAAAATTATCTCGAAGTAAATTTCAAAAAGGGCCTCCACTCTATTCCAAAAATGGCCCCCCTTCAAAGAAATAGAAGGATACGCCACTGAATATTGAAGAACCATTTCGATGGAAAATTAATGCAAAATATGCTCTACCATTTTGGAACCAGGAGTTATAAACTTCTTCACTGATGGTTCAAAACGGGACGGGAAAGTCGGGGCTGGAGTGTTCTGCGAGGAACTTCAGTTAAATCTCTCCTTCCGTCTCCCCGACTACTGCAGCATTTTGCAAGCTGAAGTAGCTGCCATAAAGGAAGTCGTAGACTGGTTGAAGTATAATGTATGTAATATCGGTTTGTGATATTCGCATACCGACGGACAGTCAGGCCGCCATTAAAGCGCTTCAATCATACCACCTCACGTCGAAAATAGTCCAGAACTGTCTCTCATCTCTTAACGAGAGGGCAGATCAGTTCAGCATCCACATTCACCGTTCACACGAGTAGACTTAGTGTCTTCTCACAAGACTACTATCGTAGTTCCGAGGACGAAGAGAAGGAAGAGACAGTCTTCTTTGCACTTGCTCTCGTCTGGCACGAAACAGACTGAAGTTTCTAGGGGCACCCCTCTTCAAGGACCTGACGGACCTCTGTAGGATGGACGTCAGGAGTATCCAGCGCTTTGTTAACAGCTCAAAGTGGTTCCAATGAGTTGGAAGAAACAATTATTCGTGGTATGGCTACGGACCATTTTTGTGTCTATGCCTGGTCCTGGTGGACCGCCACCTAAACCTAACCTACTCTACCATTTCCAAGTTTTGGTCCGTTCACTCGAAGTGTCCTTCCACATTTTGGAATTGGCTCTCATATCTTGAAATGTTTAAGTCTCAATCGCAAGGAAGACAATTAACTAATTATAGTAGTTGCTTTCTTCTTAAAAGTTAACAGTTAAAATTGAGGCCATTCATTAGGTCTGCGGCTGTTTGAGGTTTTCGCTTTGGGGGCTTTTCATTTTATGATTCGGCTCTCTATGCTAGGCTTTTACACCATCATATCCCCTCAATTAATTATATTTTTATGTAAACTATTTAAATATTTCCAATATTTATTATAGAAATTGAAATTATTTTAAATTATTAATTAAGTTTCTTTTGCATAAAAAAAACAATATTTTTTGACAGATACAACCAAAAATTCGTGTTATTTTGTGAGAAATGAGAGCGTTTTATGGCAAAAGGTGACAAAAAATTGCATGATATTTTTTATCAAATTTGCCTGGGGAAACACGACCTAGTGGTCTTCTACTATGTTCCTCTCCTTTTCGTTTGAATTCGTTATTAAAACTTATTAAACTCTAGTAATTGCCGGTGGTATTAATAACCCAGTAATCAATAAAAAGTGGTCAGACTGCTGTGTATGCAGAGGAATAAGCACAAGACCCGCTTCATGTGCCGTAGGCTAAAGTGGTACAGCTATGGTCCTTCTACAGAGGGTTGGCGTGCGGTTAACAGCCCAACCTGTAAAACATTTTTGTTACGAAACCTCAACATGAGCCTCGGTTTTTAGATTCACAACAACGACCTCAGACACGATATAAGGACAACGATTTTCAATTTGGAGCATTGAATGTACTCTGCCCGGAGAGACTCCATCAACTCTCCGAACAAGCATCTACGTATAAACTTGACCTCATAGAACTTGAGAAAACAAGCCTAATTGGCAATAACATCATCGATTATAGTCGATACGGACTAACTGTCTGTCACAGCAATAACATCGATAAACATGAATTTGGCGTTGGTTTTTTGAATAGCTACCGATGTCGTCAATTTGTGACTGACTTCAAGCCTGTCTGTAATCGGATTTTTACACTCAGGTTTCATGACCGTCATTTTAACATCACATTTGAGAACGTTCATGCCCCCCACTGAAGAGAAGGATGATCAAGTCAAAGACGCTTTCAACAACCAGCTCGAAACCGTCCTGAGCAAAACATCGCAACATTAAAATTGTTTTAAGCGACTTCAATGCTCAAATTAGTAGTACTGGCAGTATATATCGTACCACTATCGGGCCAAACTCCTTACACCGTACATCAAACCTAGCTTTGCTGTACAACTTGGTCGTTGTCAAGGAGACATTTTTCTAGCCTCAAAGATATTAGAACTAAAAGTCAAGCTAACATCGGCTCAGACCATTTCCTGGTGTTTGCTGAATTAAAATTTCGTCTATCCACCACATATAATCATCGATTCCAGCGCATCACTCGTTGGAACACTGCGACATTAAACAACCAATTTACTCGGACCACCTTCGGGATTACTGTAATTACTACCTCAGAGTCCACCAGGCCAAAATTCATCCAGGCCTAAAAATCTCTGGTTTGATGATGATTGTCTTAGTGCTATTCGGTAGAAGGATCGCGCACGACAACAAAATCTATCGCAAAAAACAAGGCAATCCCGTAACGCCTACATGACTGCGAGGAGAATCTCCAATCAGCTATGCGAGGCCACAGGCACGCAACATCCAAAATTATAACCCGAGAGGTAGATATCGTTGCATCAGAGAAACAGCAACAGACTATCATTCAAATAGCATCGCTATTTGCAACGTCAACTAAAAATGAACATTAAAACCGTCCTCGAACTGTGGCGGAATTATTTCTCCTCACTTCTAAATAGACAGGCACTACTAAAGTCGAGATGACACCACCACTTCCTCCATCATATGAACCATTAAAGTCGAGATGACACCACCACTTCCTCCATCATATGAAGGAGTGCGGAACGTGATATCGCAGATGAAAAATTACAAGACACCCGGTGAGGATGGCGTCTGCAATAAAATGCTCGATTAAACTGCAACAACTATAGCGGTATAGCTTTGCTGAACACAGGCTACAAGGTTTTGGCCAACGTAAGCGCGGCAAAATTATCAACTGTAGCGAGAGGATCTTGTGTGATTATCAATGTGGTTTTCATTCAAATAGATCAACGACCGATCAAACTTCCAACAGGCGTACGACTGAATTAAGAGGAATATTTTATGGAACGCATTGTCCTACCTGGGCATACCGTCAAAATTGGTTCAAATGTACCAGCTAATAATGGATGGCTCAATATGTAAGTTGCTAATACACAATAGAAGGAAACATTTCGAATGCCTTCGAGATAACATCTGGAGTGCGGCAGGGAGACTCAATAACTCAAACTCTCTTCGACCTATTATTGGAGCACGTAATTTGTCAGCTCAATATGGCGCAACGCAGCTCCCTATATTATAAATCAATCCAACTATTAGCGCAGCTGCCTGTATTATAAATCAACCCATCTATTAGCGTACGCTGACGATATTTGCATTCTGGGTCGCAAATCATCTCTCCGAAAGAGGTCCTCCTTGCATTAGAATTAATAGCCCAACAAATTGGCATTCATATCAATGAAGCGAAGACTAAATACTGTTCACCGTGAGAAGGCAGGCACGTGGAGACTTCATTTCAGGAGATACACAATATGAAAAGATGAATGAGTTCAAATACCTAGGATCACTGATAACTGAGCAAAACTCCGTTTCTGTGGACAGTTTATAGATAATCGCAGCAGGCTTCCGAGCATTTTACGCTAATATTAAAATATTTAAGTCTTCTCGTATATCGCGCAAAATAAAAGTGGACATCTGCGCTGATAAGACCAGTTATCACCTTTGGTTGCGATTCTTGGACACTAACAGCACAAAACATCTAGAAAATTGCTCTAACTGAGAGTAAGATCATAAGAAAAATTCACGATCCCATTAAAAAGGGAGCCACATACATAATGCGAATGAATCACGTGATCAGAAATGATCTCGATAAAGTCGACATCATCGGATTCATAAAATCATCAAGGCTAAGATTGCTTGGGCATGTGCTTCATTCACAAAATCGGACCACTAAAGAAGACTTGAAGTCGGCACCAACGAAAGTAGGACCTCGTGGGAGACCAACTTCCCGATGGATGGACGACGTTGAAATGATGTTTATGCTTGTGTGCTCCTTCAAAATCAATGGGCTTCCGAATTTCAATATGGTCGCACAAGCCTTGAAGATGATCCTCGTTCTGGACGCCCAAAAACTGATACTAACACTGAAATGATTGGTTCTGTACATGATAGGGTTATGGAAGACAGACGACTGACTAATTCTGAAATTTCTGAGGCTAAGGGCATCTCAACTAAACGGTTATTTCAAATTTTAACGAATGAATTACAAGAAGGGTGCCGCATTTGTTAAATTCCGATCCAAAAACGACTTCAATACCGACTTTCCCACCACCATATGCCTATATAAGGTAATCAATATTTATCAATGAAATCTCGTTTCTTGTTAATGTAATTATTATGTACATATTATTTTATATTATTTTTTGGTATGGGTTTAACTATTGTTGGGAACTAAATTTAATTGTATTTTTTTGGATTCTGAAATAAAAAAATTATTTAGATCGATTACAGAAGTTAGCTGACTAACATCTTTTATTTTTAAATAAAATTAAAATAAATAAAAACTAAAATTAAATTAAATAAATTTATTTTTATTAAATAATTTGAATTTTGTTAATTGATTACCTTCAAACCAGCAAAACAATAACCAGAGAGTATTATTGAAACCTTTTGGATGAACTGAATGAAAAAATTCGTCAGGTATGATAGCTGGTTTAAATCATAAAAAAATCGTCTTTCATCAATACAATGTGCCGGCTCACCAAGTTTCCAGTTCTGGCTCCCTCTGACTTCCATCTGTTCCCAAAGCTCAAAAGATTTCTACATGGGAAGCGTTACGTGGGATGGGATGAATGAATTGGAAAATCGCTGGGCAAAATGTATTGAGCAGCGGCGTACCCAGAAATTCATTAAGGGAGGTGGGTTTAAAGGAAAAGCAAAAAATAAATTCAGGCAACAATAAATTTGTTTATTAATTTCCACCGTAGACGTTACAATTTAAAATCTAACCGTCGTGGCTGTTGGGCTAGTTCGTCTAAAACCTCTACAATTGAAATGTTGAAATCTTGATGAATGTACTTCATCGCTAAACCATTTAGTCGTTCTTCACTTACCGTGTTACGTAAGTACGTCTTCAATAATTTTAATGTCGAAAATAAGCATTCTGTTGTAGCTGTTATAATTGGTAATGTGACAAATATTTCGATTAATTTTCTAACGCAAGGAAACATATTTTTGCCGCTTAAATTAAGCGCGTCGATTTCATTTATTAAGCAAACTTTTAATTCTGAACTATGTTTCCACCATAACTGCAATTCTCCTAAGCGTTCTTTCACATTACAATTTAAAAGAGGTGCATATTTAATAAATAAAATTATTGCTGATTCTTCAATTTGTTGATCATATCTAGATTCTCTATTCGGCAAACTGCATTTTAAACTGCAAAAAATTTCTTTGTGCTTACTAAGCCGCTCGTCAATTTGACCAAACACAGAGTCCAGAAACGGGATGTAAATTGATATTCTGTAATACTGTTCTGTAGTTTCAGTAATAATATTACATCGATGGATTTGCTTTCCCGCACGATGAGTAATGCCCCTATTGATGTCATGTTCATCACACACTTTCGATACTTCATTGAAAATATGCAAAGAAATTGCTAGCATTATTATGCATATCGGATAAAACACTTTGTACGTTATCAGCTACTTTAATGGCAGCTGCTAAGTCAAAATTTTCTATTTGTAGGAATCGACTTAGTCGAAGTGTTACTGCGAAAACTTTGGCAATAACATTAACGGTCAATTGAAATTCTGCATTTTTTTAGCACCGATAACAATTGCGCTGCTAGTGATGATGTCGTCTTATCAGCCCATGGTGAAATTATGTAATGGAATAATAATTGCATTTTGCAGCTGTAAATAAACAATAACAGATTCGTGGCACTGTATCCATCTGTTGGGACATAGTTGTTTTAAGCGCGTGTCATCTATGACTTCTGTTAAAACGAACTGTCGCCAGCCTTTCCCCACCTCGATACGCCACTGGTATTGAGCTTAGAGAAGAATATTCTGGAGAATCAAGTTATTTTCAGAACTAAAAGCCTGTTTTTTCATTTCCGTTACACGAACTTTTCAAATCACCTAGTATTTAGGGTTAATTATTTTTACTATTATCTGTAATACAAACCTTTAGCAATATTAGAAAATTACAAAAATAATATTACAAAAATTATTTAAAATACATATTTTGAATACCTAAGCTTTGTTAGACGCTGAAGATTTATCTAGTCTTATCCTACTTAAGCTAACCAATAAGCCAACTGATTTTTCCGATTAGTTTTTCTACTATTTTACTTTAAATTGTGATGAAATTTGTCAAAATTAGGCAACAAAGTATAACTTCTCCTAATCTGGACCATAAAGAAATAAAATTTAACCAAATACGGACGAGACTAAACTAAATTTATTCAGTTGTTAGGCTTGATTTTGAAAATAAAATAAAATTTAAAAATCATTAGTATCACCGTCATAATTTTATGTAATATCTTAGCGAGGGTTAGATTTTGTTACGTTTTGTTATAAGGGAGGAGGACCAAAAATCTGTTGTTTTTTTTTCGTTACGTAATTAATCGATTCTCCCTTTACAGCCCCAATCGAATTTGCTAAGATATGTTTTGTTTAAGATATGGTGAAAAATACGTCAAATCACAAATTTTTGAAAGTCATGTTTTAATTTTATGATTTTTATGTTTTGAATTTGTAGTCTTGATTAAAAAAAAAATTTGTAGAAAGTGATTTTTTGTGTTGTTGTTGTTGTTGTTTAAAATACAGGGTGTGCGTGTACAAGGAATGCGTGTGTTTATGGCTATAAAAGGAAAAATAAATATTCGATATTTATGATATAGGGCTCGTTTTAAAGGTAAGTTAATACGGATTAATAAAAAAATATAAAAATGGTTAGTTCTTTAATTTCTTCATTTTCAAATTTCCCGCAAAATTTTATTTTTGAATTTTCACAATGATCGTCCAATTTTTTTTTTTTTTTTTTTAAATTTTACGTCCTTTAATTCTATTGAACATAATAAAAACTTGCGCTACTAAAATTTTTGTTTTCGTGCAAAATACGTTTAAGTACTCTACCTACTTTGAAAATTTCAAAAATCGAATGATAGATTTTTGGTCCTTTTTCCAGGTTAATTTTTTCACTCGTTTTTGTGATTCAAAATTAAATTTAAAACAAAAAATATTGACAGTAAAAAAATGTATTACAAAATAAGGATAGAAATTTAAAGATATTTATACGGTTAAAATTTACATGTTATATATTCTTCACTATTTGAATATTTTTTATATTTTAAGTAGCCTTCTGTTGAAGGTATAACCATACAAGAAAGATTAACCAGAATAGACATTGCGTGGACCAAATTTTTTTTTCATCTTACCATCTTTTTTGGACATTGAAGTATAATTATTTTTCAATATTATAGTAGTTTAATACAAATTATGCTGTCAAAACAAAACTTGTCAAATAATTTCACTAACTACACTGTTAAGTATTCTCAATTTTTATTATTTCAAATCAAAACCAGTAAGGGTAAAAAAAAATGAGTCCAAATTTGTCCATACAAAAGCAGCGTTATGTCTCTTCTGGTTGTATTCTGTGATATAACTGCATGAAAATCGCGCGAGTCCCTTTTATTGTTTTCAAGTTCTCTAATCTACTGCCTAGTTCGATTTGTTTCAATTTATATTCAGTATCTGAACAAAATTCAAAAACCATATCAGTTTTCAACAATTTATGGTTATGGTCATATTTTTTGGTGAAACTGGCTCTGGATGTCATTCTCTTAACAGTACCTCCTACTCCATCGCATGGTCCCTTTCCGTGAGCAGTTGCGTGAAAATGCCACTCACAATCAACTGCAAAATCGTCTTTATGTTTAGTTATGTTCATAAATTTTTTTTTATTTTTATAATATGGCACCATCTGTGACGTAATAAATTTTAGATAAATCCGGAATTTTTGTTTTCAAAAACTGCAATAATTTTTCTATGAACAAGTGAACTGCTACAGCGTCATGATGAAGATAATCTGATATTATAATGAAGCTGTAGTGCTGCAATATCCCTCCCTCAGTTTTGTAAACTACAAATGGATGTATTTTGTGCTGCATTTTGCATTATAAACGCATAATTTTCTGCAAAATCACAAGAAACAAGTACCTCTATTGGCTCCAGAGTTAACTTTTTATTTTTTATGAAATCGAATTTTGTTAGTGAAATAAAGCAATGAGGAATCAAATTTTTCAGCTTAATTATGAAGTAATTCAGAAATTCGTCTAATGGTTTTGAATATTTTTCCAAGTTGCATCGGTCAGTTGAAACCCACTGACTAAACGATAATTTAGCATCCAGACAATCATTGTCCAAAAATGCGTTTTTCGAATATTCGCAAAAATTATCCAATCCTGGGTAGTTCTCGCATTGCAGAAGATAACATATTGATCTTGGATCAGTCCTGGTACCGCGAAATTTTTCCATTGGTGACAGTTTCCATCCTAGTATCATGAATAATTAATTTGACATTTTGATATATTAAACAAACGCAAACTGTATGCGTTCCGCTGCTTCCTGGTTGAACACAGTTTTTAGGACGTAGCAGAGAAAATTTAGAAAAACTCATTTTTTTTGACTCATCATCCTTAAATTTCAACTTGTAGCCCTCATAGCACTCCTTTAATGTGCACATCATTAGACGTTTCTGAACTTTAACTTTATCAATAGTTAAACAATCGTTTTCCCCAGGTATTATAAGACTAACATCATCATCGTTATAATATTCTAGCACTGAATGCCTCAGTTCATTACTGATTCGTTTTCCAACTTTGGGTGCTGGAAGGCTCAGTGACCCTTTCTTGTTTTGAATGTTTTTAGCTGTCCGTACCATATATTGGGTTGTGTTGAATTCTTCCTGGATTTGTTGTTTAGTCAGGGATTTCGGCAGGGTAGACAGCAGCTGTATTTTATCACAATTTTTCTCTAAATGTCGGAATTTGATTTTTAGTTGATCCATGAATTCATCATAAAGACGTGCCTTATAATGATTTTCCTCTGAGTGAGTCAAAAGAGGTTCTATTCCAGATACCAAAGATGTTGATGATGTCGGTAATGTGGTAGTTAAATTTAATAATTTTTTCTGCTCATGATATTGCCTGGATTCCAACTTACTTGGATATATAGGGGACATGCCAATGTCTGATGATATCTTATTAAGTTTTTCACGAACAAGAGCACTTTTTATTTGTCATTTCTCACTTTCACTCATACTCGAAATATTCTCGTCATTGACTGTTGATGATGTCTCCGGAATAACAGGTGAATTTAATGAATTATTAACCGGTGATGCCTCGTTTTCAACTTTTTGACGTTGTAATAACATGATGTACAAATCGATGAATTTTCAGTTAAATGAATCGAGCGCGGCAAACGAATTTTAATATAATCATTAACATTTCTTAAACTTTTAGAACATTTCAACTCAGGAAACGGCTTACAACACTTTTTATACCCAACCATTATTACACTTATTATTTGAAATACTTTTGACGTTATTTAAATAAGCAAATGATTTAAATAGAACTTCACAAATTAAACTAACTGAAATATTAATTTAAACACTAATTTATACCAAAAAATGTTATCAAAAACCACTGGTTACATTTTATGTTGTTTTACAGGCCTACCTACCCCTTTTTTTATAATTAAATTTTTAAATATGCGTCATTTTGTTCCAAAAGATTACGTTACAGTTTATGTTCCAACGTAATATTTTGGGACGCATTTTTAGGGTTGGAACTAACAAAATAAATGACTCATACCAAAATTTATTTTTTTACTAATAGCTTTATGGGCTATCCCTAAACTACGTGTTACGCCTTTGTTTGGGGAAGAAGTAATGATTGTCGTCACGTTTAGGCTGGGGCAGGGAGAATTTCATAAAAGATGACATCATGTAATTATAAGAAGTTACTGTTATAGCATATTACATATGACATAATACAATAATTTGCAGGTACATATATCATTAGAGGCGTATTTCTTTAATATACCACTTATTTTATGTTCTTAAATGATTACATCATTGCTCACATATTCAGTTTTGCGACGACTTGTGATGAAGGAGTGAGAGAGACGGAGTTAAGAATGGCCCAAAATAACTTGACGTCGTTTATGAACGGACCGTTAAAAATTTTTTCGTCTTTGTTTTTTAATTTTCTATTAGAAGTAAGAATATACTAAAGATCGACGAAATAATTTTAAACAATTACATTATCAGGTCGAGCGTAAATTAGTTAAAATTTAAAATAACATATAGCAATTTGATTTTGTATTCCAAAAACGGGTAAATCATCATACTTAAACGTATTTTGCACGAAAACGAAAACTTTTACTAGCCCAAGTTTGTAGTATTTCAATATAATTAAAGAACGTAAAATTTAAGAAAAAAAAAAAAATTGGATGATCATTGAGAAAATATTAAACATTTTTTAAAAAAAAAAAAAAAAAAAATTTTTTGAAGCGGAGTGACGTAAGTGATCTTTTTATAATTAATATTATTTCGTATAATCACAAAACACCAACAGTTTTCACTTACTTAAAAATAAAAAAACCAAACTTTTTATTTTTGAATTTATTTACTTTTATTTATTTAAAATTACAACTAGTTTCGATCTTGTAAAGATCATCTACAGGTAATTTTTTGCAATTCAAAAATTACCTGTAGATGATCTTTACAAGATCGAAACTAGTTGTAATTTTAAATAAATAAAAGTAAATAAATTCAAAAATAAAAAATTTGGTTTTTTTATTTTTAAGTAAGTGAAAACTGTTGGTGTTTTGTGATTATACGAAATAATATTAATTATCATTGAGAAAATTCAAAAATAAAATTTTGGCGGGAAATTTGAAAATGAAGAAATTAAAGAACTTACCATTTTTATATTTTTTTTATTAATCCGTATTAACTTACATACCTTTAAAACGAGCCCCATATCATCGGATATTTATTTTTCCTTTTATAGCCATAAACACAACATCATGTTTATCATTTTGCTCAAAATTTGACACCCCGTATTTTAAACAACAACAACAACAAAAAATCATTTTCTACAAAATGTTTTTTTTAGCTAGGACTACCAATTGAAAACATAAAAAATAAAAAATTTAAACACGACTTCCGGTCCCATATACCAAATTTGTGATTTGACGTATTTTTCACCATATTTAAAAATAAAACGATGGCTAAACTTTATCATTTTACGGCCGAGCCGTTTTCTTCTAGAATTTTTGCTGTTTTTCTTGTAAATTTTATTTATTTTAATTACCTATTTTAAAATTAATTTAACTTTTTATTTTTGCATGTTTTTAACATTATGTTGGATGAAAACGCAACTATCATATTTGCTGCAAAAATTAAAGTTGTTTCAACACACAAACGTTTTTCATAAATACAAACGAACATAAATTTGTTCAAACTAATAATACTATTTTGAAACGGTTAATAAAAATTACTCAACGTATATTTTGTTGCCCATAATAAATAGTATGCGTTCGGTAAATCAATTGTATCGTTCAATTTTTTTGAGCAACAACCACCAAAACAACGAAATTTCGAAAACGACGAAAATAAACGAATAATTCGAACTAGCGATGAAAAATGACAGAACAAAAAACCTAATTATAAATTTATTGTGCGCTAAGACCGACCACTTTGAGAGAAAATCTAATTTTTCTCCATTTTTATTTATTATTATCATTTTAATGGAAATATAGTTTTGTTACATTTTTATATACTGGGTCTATCATAGTTATAATATGCTTATTTTAGCTATCGAAACAAAGATTGAATCGAAAAAAAGTTTTTTTAGGGTGTGCAAGCGCAATATAAAATTTTTTTGAGAAAAAAACAATCAACAAGTGTTTGTATAGTATGTGGTTGTGTCCGTGTATTTCCAGTAAAATTTTTGTGATTATGACGTAAGACATAAGTAATGCTATAATGTCAAATAATTAGTCAGCGAGGAACAATACGATAGTTTCATGTTTTTTTTTTGAATAAAAAATTAAAAATTTTATTATACTATGAAGTGTTTTTATAAATTTGTGATTTAAAATAAGAATAAGTGAATTTATTAAGAAAAAAAATAGTTTTAATTATCAATAAAAATGTCAAAGCCTGGAATATTGGATACCCTTTTAGGGCGACGCCGAGGTGGTGGTGGCCGGACTGCTCAACAAACATATAATCGGCCACAATCATCTGATACACAATTTCAAATAAACGATGAGCAGGATCATAACGCCGAAATCTTACGCTTAACTGTTGAAGAGGTGAATCGTAAATTTTTAGATTTCGTCGAGGATATGAACATACCTAAAGACAAGCGGGAACCCCTTCTACTCAAATCAATCGATGAGAAGCGACATATGCTTCTAATGGCTATAAAGAAAGGTAACTACTAATTTCTAAATACATTTATGGAATTATCAGTAGCAGAGGTCTGTCATTTTTGGATTGTTTAACATAAATATTCGCTGTACAACACGCGTAGCTATCAAATCTGCGTTTCTGACTTATAAGATTGCTTTTGCAATTACTTACTTGTATAAAAAACAAGCGCAACTCTGCATTATTAATGTGGCACTAAGCCGAACTTCTGACTTCACTTCTAGAACTATAATTTAGCTATTTGACCGAGATGAAGTTCACAAACTAACTGGTAGCTCATATTTTTTGTGAACTACCTAGTTAAAAAATGTGATATTTACAGACAACAACATATAACCGACGATTAATTTAGATGAAATCCTCAAGTTATATGTCATCACACATTATGTATTAATATGAAGAATTTCCTGAAAGAAAAAGGATTGATAAGATGGCGATCAGAAGTTTGGAAAAATGAATTGAAATACTTCGCCAGGGTTCATTCCATCTCCATCGTATAACAGCGGAAGATAAATTCTACTGGTGACATTATACCTGTCCGTAAACCATTGCTTGAACATTCATTACTACTATATCGTTCGTCATAAAACACATAATTTTCAATCATAAATTATTATTTTTAGACATGCAAACAATTATAATCTCTTTAAGTAATTGTGATACATTAGTAAAGATAAAGTGATGATATTCAAGCTTCTCATTGTTATATACGTAAACATTTTATTTTTTAAAATTAGACAAAAAAACAAAACGAAAACCATAGTAAAAATTATCTCCTTGTACTAAATTAGACATCCAAATACAACTACAAAAATTCAGCCTTGATAGCAAGAAATTATTAAAAATATGTGTTATGAAAGTCTAATAAACTTTTTTATTTTGTATCGGAAAGCTTATTATCTAAAGTTTATCTACAACATAAATTGATAACAACGACAATTATTTTTATATAGTGTTGAACTCATCGGCAAAGTTACTTAAATTTTATCATTTTCAATTGAGTTCGCTCTGCATGAATAATTCAACCCAGTTGCATTTTATTAAAATAAGATCCCTCTAACCTTCAATGCAATCAACCATCAATCACATTTCTCTTTCATATTCAATATTACAAAAATTACTACACAAGAGACGATTCGATTCATCACACTTAAGTATTTTTTAAAATTTTACGAATTTTTCTCTGTATAAAATATTATGCAGCCATACCTGATTTAGTCAAATTATTTAGCAAGTATGTGAATTACCAAAGTAAACATTCGTATATATACTTTATAAACTAGAGCAACAACAAAATTTGCTTAATCAACTTAATTTGCTAAGAGCTTCTTTTTCTACATTGAATCGAGTGTATCTTTCTATATCATATCACGGTTATCAAGTTCATAAGATTCCATACACTTCATTCACACCGTCCAACAATTCGATATTTAACTTTTTTGTAATAAATTCGATGAAAATGACTTAATTTAAAAATAAATCGTAAGAAATTATTTTTGGTAACATTGCGACGCGCGAGAATAGGTGTAGGTGGTCATAAAATGTGGCCACTTATTTTAGCTTTTTTTTTGTCTGTACCCAACACACAATGATGCAGTTGATTTGTATTTATAAACATCGCGTATTTATTTATATATTGATTGCGCCATATTCTTCGTTTTGCTATGCTATTTTCTAGTGTGTCCTCAAATTTGAATTCAGTTGCCAATATTATTCACTGAAGGTCACACAGCCTTTATTTAATTAACAGTGGATGGAGTTTGTCAGTGAACTACATCAGTTTGGTTTATATAAATAGATGTTGATTGAATATTTTACTGCTGCTCTCATGTTTTTCATTTTATTTAATCATTTGTGCGTAGAATTAAAAATTGTAGATGGCCATTTAGTTCTTGCTCGGTAGGGAAAATGTAGAATTGAATTTAACCAGCATATTTAAACAAAAAGAATAAGAACAACAAAAACTCTCTTTCTGATCGAGAACGGTAAAGCAGAAAATGAGGAATTGGCGCTGGTTAGAAGGGCTGTTAGACGTTCACCGGATTACAATATTTCTGCCCAAAATCAATGATACGATACATTGCCGTGATTGTTGACCTAAAAATGATAATTTGTTAAAAAATAATGAACAAGATAAGAGGACTTTAGGCTTTAGCCCATATTAGAAACTAGTTGGTTAACACTTTCGCGGACAAAAAAAGCATTTGTACACAAAAGACAGGGACATAAAATTTGAACCGCTATGAAATTTTAAATGTGTAAAAATTAAAATCAAACAAAGTTTTACTGGGACATAAAGATAAAGTTTCTACTGAAGTTCATTGGAGCATTGACTGCAAATCCCAAATTAACTTGATTGAAATGGCGGCAAATGCCGTGTTGCAGGAAAATAATAAAATAGAATTTGACAATTTCACGTATAAATCAGTTCCCCACTCTAATCAACAATCTTGATTTAAAATATCAAAAGGCACTCTCGAACCGGGAATTTCAGTATTCCTTGATTCGTTCGAACTAAAATTTATTTATTACCTTATCAACCGACCCTAGTAAAACAAATATTACAATTACATTCCACCGCTATTCTACCCAAAAATAAATACAAATTAAATACGAAATTATCAATAACTAAAATGTAATAAAAAACATTGAAAAATACAAAATAAATAAATTGTAAAATTAAACAATTAAAAATTACAAAAACATTAAAATAAAATATTTTCTTCATTTTATGACTTTGAAATTGTTCGGGCGACAGTTTGTCTGCAGCAAATTTTCAATCTTTGTAATGGAAAGAGTTGAGAAATTGCGTGATTTGTTACTTGCTACAAAGCTTGTATAAACTGAAAATTAAATGTGGGTTGCAAATTGTTTTAAAGTTTTATTATGTTCAGATTTATGATAAATCACATCCAGCGATTAATTGCTACACTTTGATCTGTAATCTTCTGTGGGCGAATATTGTCATCTATGTAGTCTTATTTTGGGAATTTTACAACAACAATGCCGTGTATTTTCATTCCGAAATGAATAGTTTCAAACCAAGTTTTTGTTGGTATAGCTAGATATAGAATTATTCTAGCAATAATTTTGAAAAATTTTTATTATTTTTTATTTAATTTTTAATGTCAATTGATAAAAGTAAAAGGAAAATTATTTTCTGCTTTTATTTTAAGCATAATTAGCATTTTTATTTTTATGCCAATAACTATTCCTGTGACCAAAGTAAGACGGCAATAGTTTTGAAGTAGAATATCTGTCAATTGTCGAACTTATCATAAATTCAACAGATTGCAAACCATATGTGTGACGGAATACGTTTTTGGAGAAAATGACTAATGAAGAATAAATTAAAAATTCTTAAATTAATTTTGTCATCGCTTAATAACTTCTCATGGCATCAAAATACCTATATCACTGTTCTAACAAAAATTATGTGTAAATGTAAATTCCACAATCTTATAAAGTAATTAAAACATAATAAACGCGATTCTGCCTTCCAAAATTATATGTTATGGTATGTCATTTTTGTTTTTCAATACAAATTCAAATAGGAAGCGGGGAAATAAAATAACATATATTTTAACGTTTCAGAATCGGGTCCAATATTCATGATAATTGTAATAATTTAATTTGAATTTTCTAACAAAATATTAAATCGAACAAAGAATGGGAAACCATGGGTGCGTCCGAAATGCGAATTAAATCCACATGATTTAAAATGCATATTTTTTAATTAAACTAAATTTCATTATAATCATTATAAATTAATTAAAACTGGACAACTCCCGATAAATATGGTCAATTAAAATATAAATTGACATCAAACAACGTCTTAGAAATGCACATAAAAGCTACATCGCATGTAGTTTTTTGAAATATGTCTTCGCTAAATGTGCATTTTCCATTTCGGACGCACTCCATGATCATTCAGGTCTTGCAATTTTCTCGGTTTCAAAACATCCATAGGTAGACAGACTTGTTATTATTATTGCTCACTCACTCCCGCTGTTGCGTTGATTAAAATTGCCAGCTTACGAAATAAACATCTTAAACTTGTTTTGTGTTTTTAATATATGCATACATAATTTATTTCAAGACCAAACCAAAGTTGTATATAAAAGTAAAGTTTGATTGTCTAGGGCAGATTATTTTAAGATAAGCTATGAGTTGCGAAAACTTAAAATAATGAACCGTCCGAAATAGAAAATGCGCAGTTAGCGAAGACACATCTGCATGCGATGTAGTTTTTATCACCCCAATTTCCATAGTCGTGTCATTTCATGTGATGTGACTATAGTCGTATCACGTCACTTGAAAATTGCTATTCTTGAAGGTAGCCACATACCAAAAGACTTCAGGTTTTTTCACGCAGTCTTCACTAAAAAGATAAAATTTTTCCATATATCTTGTGTTATATTCTAAAAAAGTTACCAAAAATAATCCAACAAGCAAAATATTTAGTAACTTTTTAGAAAATAACACAAGAGAAATGGAAAATTTTTATCTTTTTAATGTAGACTGCGTGTCGAAAAACCTGAAGTCTTTTGGCATGCGGCAGCCTTGATGGAGTGATACGACTGCAACTTGAAAAATATTAGGGAAATTAGAAATAAAATCGTTTTATAACAACAATCTTACTATTTTAAACAATAACATATTAAAAACAGTTCACAAAATTATTCAAAAAACAATATTTTAAAATATATAAAATAAAATAATTGCGTCTTTCCATTTTGTGGTATTCGCCTGTCACTTGCAAAAATCAAGTGACATCTGTCGTATAAAGTGACTATAGTCATGAAAAATGACATGATGCCACTATGAGAATTGGGGTGTAAGTGTAATTTTAACAAGTTGTTTGATGTGGTACATATCGCTCACTTGCTGCAATAGTGACATAACTCAAAATTGGTATTTTTAAACTATTGGACTGTGAGGGACCACGCAGCCGTTATTAAAGGTGATATAGTATTTTTCTATACTGTTATATTCTATTATATCTCTAAATTGTATCTCTATTCAAATTTAAATTATTCTTGAACATTTTTATAATTCAAAATTTTAAAATAATTGTGTCCTGAATAAAAGTTATTTTTGAGTTACGTCGCTATTGCAGCAAGTGAGCGATATTTATTAATTTAGAGTTGTTCAATTTATAATATCATGAATAAAATTTCCTGTTTGCATTTCCATTTTGATTTTAAAGAAATTCCATAGTTTAAAGATAAGTTCTGAATCCAATCTGAATAGCACACAAACAAACAAAACAGAAAACTCGCTTTATCTATGTTTTTTCTAGTTTAATTTCTAGTTTAAATAAATCTAAGTTAACCCTTTTGTCGGAAATTAATGAGCACGATTGTGCGTCCTTCATTCATATGCGAAAAATACCAGTGGCCCTATTCTGGTAATTCCCGGGGAACGCGGAATAATTTTTTTTTACAGCAGTTATTCCCAGATACATATTTCCAACTTTTTATTCTCCATTTTCCAAAAGTGGATTCTGTCAATTGGGGAATAAATGTGCAGGGAAAATAAATTTAGTTATATTAAAATTATTATAATAACTAATAATATAACTAATTTAACCCTTACAAACAATATTAATATTATTAATTATTAATATCAACTACATATAAACAAACATTTTCGTTAAAAATCTATTCTCCATCAGTGCTTTCATAAAATCGGTGTGGAAAAACAAACGTCAAAACTGCTGTAATTGGGAATAATTTTTTCCCAATAAAAAATCTTTCCTGAATACCAGAATACACTTTTGGAAACAGGGAATAATACTGGGAATTACGAGAACAGGGCCACAGGAAGCTCTATCACGCTCCTCTCAAATTTGTTTTTTTACACAAAAAATAATTACACACACTCGGTCGTATAACTCTATTTAGTAAATACCTGTCATGGCACACCAAAAAAATTTCCTGCACCACTGAAACATGGAATAAAAAACGCTGGTATTTTTCAAAGGGTTAATAAGTATGATCCATTAAAATATACCCAACCAACTAATGCTGTATGCCTCATGCCGATTTTTTCGAATAAGCATTGACTTTTCTAAATTGTTGAGCAGTTGTAAACTAAACAGTGGAACAGAGTAAACTAAATGTCATAAGTTCTAAATGTTATGCAACATTAGTCCAATTTCTATGTCCAACCAAACAATTCTTTTACTAATTATTAATTTTAACATTGTTAAAAAAATATTTAGGTTTACATTTAAATTTGTTGGTTAAGCATCGAAATTAAACAAAATATAATGTCAATTCAGTCAGTTACAATTTACATGTTCACTGGAAAATAAGACTCACTCAACCAATCTCATTTTAACCGATTGACTCGGTCATCATTTCAGTTGGGTTGCCGTTTACAAGTTTAAGTTTTTAGTCGGTTAGCATTTCGGCTTAACATGTAGCATCACATGTCTTACTATTCATGTAGACAATCATACAACAAATTCGTAAATTTTACATTCAAAAATTTTCTTTACAATAATTATTTAAATACTTTTAAACTTGTTTTAGTTTTTAAGTTATTGGGAAGATTATTAAAAAGAAATATGCCAGTATAGGTACAAGACCTACCTACTAACTAACAAAAACCACCTTATCATACAAATATTTTGGCAATACATTCAGTTTTATCCTCTGCTCAATGCATGTTTAGCCATTTAAAAAAATTGTAACATAAAATCAATCGATGTGTGTTTATTTATTCTAAGCATACCATCGCCCTTATTTTGTAATTTTTGAGGTCTGTTGATCATTTCCCAAATACATCTTTACAAACGTTAATAATCAAAATAACCACCATTAATATCTATGGTTCTAAGCCATGTATCGGGTAGTTGATGGATGCCCTCGCGGTAGAAACTTGGTTATTTGGAGGCAAAATATTCATCGAGCCATTTTCGTTCATCTTCAACTTTCGAGAACCGCTGATTAGCCAAATAAGACTATGTACATCGATCTAAACAAACAGTAGTCGGAAGGGGCCAAATCAGGAGAATACGCCGCATGTGATGAACTTTTCAGCTTACAACATCACTTCCCGAGTTGCTTTTGCTGTGTGTGAACGGGCGATGTCATGAAGTAACAGTTTGGATTTCCATCGTTTCGTAAACCACTTTCTAACAGTTGAAGCAAAAATAGAATTATCTCCCTAAGCCGAATTAATCATTTTCTTAGCTTCAGTAGCATTTTCCCCAGTTTAAAACAGAATAACATTGACACTCTTAAATTATGCTTTAAAACATCTATCTCTTCAAAATTTGATACAGACTGAACGACAGCTAGTAAATGACTGAAATGTATGTCATACATTCTGTCAAAAAAGTACCGGGAATTGTTAATTGAAAATGCCCGCGCTGAAGGAATTTAATTTTTTTCTTTACTAGATTGGTAGGGCTGTCTTTTATTATAACGTCAACTTTGAGCGCGATCTGTCAACCAGTTTATTTACAGCAGTTGGTTAAGTCAGTCGACCTCATTAGTACACGGCGATTTTTACGATGAACTAAATTATTGAACCAAGAGTTTGCCTTAAATTTTGTGTGCTGATGCGAAATTTCTTGTGCTGATGCGAAAAAATGACCGGAATAATGAGAAAAAAACTGACGATAACGTGCCATCACACCGATCTACGATTGTGAACAAATATAAGGCCAATAACTTAATAAATACCATCGCTCAACCGCCACATTCGCCCGATTTAGACAAATTGCTGCTCTGTGGAACCTGTTTTGACTACATTGAAGCCATGAAACAAAATTCGGCGCGCGAACTGGAGCCCCTCCAGGAAAGTGCCTATAAAAAATGTTTCGATGATTGGAAAAACGTTGGCTTATGTGTATATCCTCGAATGGGAATACTTTGAGGGCGACAAAATAAATTTTTATGATTAAACTTAAAATTTATTTCGATAAACAAAGTTGGGGTCACGTTTGCAGCAACATTAGTGCGCTTTAACCTAAGATAGAGCCAGCCAAAAATAGTTAATATACAGTGAAAAATATATTATCTATAAGATCCGTTTCTAACTGGAAGTTAATTAATTTCATTTTCTCGCATGATCTCACAATCATGAATCATTTTTCGCAGTCTGGCGGGCATAAAAAGCATGCAGTAAATGGTGTACTAAGGTTACAAAACTTTGTAACTCAGAAGATAAGATCAGTTGTAATTTCACTTAAATTCTTTCGTGTCGCGTTTTGAAATTTGCTCACATTTCGTGGATTATCTACGTACACCCGATCTTTTAAATAGTCCCATAGAAAAAAGTAACAAGGGTTTAAATCTGCTGAATACGGTGGCCATTGGAAACATCCGTCAAAACGGCCAGGAAAGCAATTCGATGACGCTATTATCAAAAAAATCGTGCAGGTTGTCCAAAACCACATACGCAGTATGTGGACGAACACCATCAAGTGACATGTCCTTATACAATAACAATTACAATACCTTTATCCAATACAAAAAACAGTTACCTTTTGAGGGTGTAATGGCGATACATGGAGTTTTCTGTAAGCTCTTGAATTGTTTGGATTTTGTACGGAAAATACTTTCAATTTTGAATGATTTTATGTGTACTTGTGCGGGGAACTTGGGCAACACTGGAAAGTTTTCGAATATATCACTTGGATTATCTTCAATAAGTGAAAGTATTCGCTCTTCATTATGGGGAATATTTGTTCGAATATTTTAAATTTCTTAACCAAGAAATGTTTTCTGTAATTTGAATGAAAATACATTACTGATTTTTATTAACTTAAAAAGCAAAACCATCTTTGATAAATAAACAAACAAAAATAATTAAGTTAAAAATGAATCGCGTTTTGAATAGGACACCGCATTTACCAATCATATGAAATGGAATTATTTTCACTATTTTCCCCAAAATTTGACAAAAATACCAATCGTCACAAGTATACTTGTCAGTAAGTAATCAAATGTATTTCCACAAAACGCACTCTTTATCACAAAAAAAAAAAAACATTTTTTTTTTGTTTTGACTATCAAAATAAATTCTTATTTGAAAACAAAATATTTCGCTGTGGATTGTGGTGTAATATGTTTAATATTATTTACGAGGAGCCATTACATTTGGTTTTGATGTTACTCAAATAAAGATGTTCAACAGAAGTTTGACGTTTAAAACCAATTTATCATTTTGTTGTTCAGTATATACTAAAGATACATGTTAAACCGAAAGTGGTCTGACTGAAAATGTCCGAGATAAATTCAACATTAAAACGGCGGCTTGACTGAAAGCAAAGATTATTAACAAGAAGATCTTGTTAATAATCTTTGCTTTCAGTCAAGCCGCCGTGTACATGTTGAATTTATCTCGGACGTTTTCAGTCAGACCACTTTCGGTTTAACATGTATCTTTAGTAATAGTATGGCATCAAGTACAACGAAGTGAAGTTAGAGTAATAAAAAATACCATGATATTTTTTATCACTTTTGCCATAAATAAACCTAAACGTTTTTGCTATAGTGTTTGTTACAACGCTCATATATTTAAACGCGAGCGACGTAAATTGAACAGACAAAACACACAAACAGGTCATAAATAATAGCAATGATATGAAACCGCCCATATAGAGTCAGTCAAAGAAAATAATCAATGTAAGCATTTTGAGCGTCTGCACAATGTCTGTTCATTCATTTTGTACTTTTTGAAAAGAAAAAAAAAACAGCCAGAGCTCTCTCTGACCCACATCTAATAAAGCAAGTAAAAAATTGTTTCTGTTTTGCTCTTTTCGGTGTAGATTAGGAATACTTGTTTTTGTGCTTTATTCAGTGTGGGTTTACCTGGATAGTGGTTTAGGCAATTGAAGAAGGTTTACTTGATGTTGAAGACGCACAACGTGAAGGTAGAACGAAATAATTTGGAGATGAAAAATTGCAAGCATTATTGGAACAAGATAACACACAAACGCAATAAGAATTGGCAGAAACATTGAATGTTGATCAATCCGTTGTAGACGTCTACATGGAATGGGGATGGTTCAAAAATTTGGGAATTGGATACCACATGAATTAACAGAAAGGTAGATGGAATGTCGAAAAATCACTTCTGAAATGCTTCTTCAAAGAGAACGAAGGAAGGGTTTTCTGCATCGACTTGTGACTGGAGATCAAAATATGGATTTACTACGAGAATCCTAAGCGTAAAAAGGCTTGGGTAAAGCCTGTGATAAGGTTAAGCTCGGTATTTGGTAGGATATTAAATAAAGGCGTTGTTTATTACGAATACGTTTGAGTGAGTTGTTCAAGATAATCGACCAAAAGGGAGAATAGACACAATAAACTGATTTTGCAGCATGACAACGCAAAACCACATACTACAAGAGTCGTTAAAACCTACCTATGTAGAAGGGCAGGGCTGGAAGTGGATCCTTCGGATTATTATTTTATTCCGGTCGATGCAGTCAGCCCTTCAAGACGTACGATTCACATCTTATGAAAGAATTAAAAAATGGCTTGATGGAGGGATCGCCTCAAGAGACGAATACTTTTTCAGAGAGGGAATCCGTGAATTGCCTAAAAGATGGGCGAAAGTTGTGGCTTCTAATGAAGCATACTTTGATTAATGTACCACTTTTATATACTTGCTAAATAAACATGTAATTTTAACCAAAAAATGGAACTTACTTTTACATATATACATATTCGTATGTACAATATAATGTCTAAAGGCCGCGATTCCGAAGCCATGGCTCACCAAAACTAAAAATTGGGTAATTGATTAATAAAGATTTTATCAAAAATTCACTTACGATTCTTCTTCGTGGGGCGCAATTTTAAAAAGATAGTTAAAATTTTATAATAATTGATTCTTAGAAAAGGGATTGATCATATACAGTAAAATGCTGTTGTGTGTAAAAGCACTGTTGATCAGATACAGTAAAATGCGATTGAACCAACTATATAATCATTTAACTGAATATAGCAGGAGTACCTACTGAGTGAAAACTGATTTAGCAAAGGAAGCATAAAAACAGTTGGGTACAAGGTAGAAGGTAGCCTTTGCTATCGGGATTTTCAGCTTATTGTCTTATTACTTCAGCTTTTACTTTTAGTTTTTATTACTTTCAGCTTATTATTTCAGTTTTTAAACTTTGATCAAAAATTAATCGATCACCTAAAATTTTGTAAACAATTGACGATATTTATAGTTTCGATTCTTCGATAAAAATCTTCCAAAAATTTGAATGAAATATGTAATTAAACCTGCGTTGCACGCCTACTTTTATACATATATAAAACCGCTATAATATCGGTTTTACGCATAGAGTGAGCACCGCCGAAGGACTGAAAAAGAAGTAGTGTAAAAATGGGGAAAATATTGATCTTTAGCAAAAGATTTCAAGTGGGAACTGACATTTTTAAGAGGTTTTATCTATTCAAATTCATTTCTATTTCAAGTGAATTTTTAATAGACGGTGTCGCGATTATTTTAAACCTAAGATGTTGTTATTTTGAAAGTCTGGGAACCAGTAGTCTATAGAGAACTGTTTGTAGATCTGGCGAGAAAAAATTAAAGCTTGATAGGGATGAAAAAACGAAAAATATTTTTTTGTTTATTTATTAAAATTGATCATTTTTTTGTAAACTTCTGTTGTGTTGAACTGATACTTATTTACGTGTTATTTATTTAAGTTTTAAGACATCAATTTTTTAATTCCATTTCAATAACATGAAAATATGGTAAGATGGTTTGATGGTGTGCTGGTATGCTGATATAATGATATTATGTTACAATGGTATGATACTATGATGATATGAAAGTATGATAGTATGATAGCATGATGGTATGACGGCATGATGGCGCGATCGGCCTGATGGTATGTTGGCAAGATGCAATGGTGGTATAGTGATGTGATGGTATGATGGTAAGACGGTATGATGGTAATGGTATGATGTTTGATAGTATGATGTTACGATGGCATGATGGAATGGTGGTAGAATGGAATAATGGTGTATTTGTGTAATGGTATAATGATATAATGGTATGATGCGATGGTGGTGTGATGGTATGATGAGCGGGGTATTGAGTTAAGTGTTTCAGTTAGAGATTGATTTGGGAGTTGAGTTAATTTTCAGGATCTGATCACTTTATGAGGCTTTAGCCCTTTATATTTTATTTTTGCCATTTCGTTTTGCCAAAGGACTACTTTTCTTACAGCGACGACTTCAATATGTATTTATTTACAATGGCGAAAAATTTACAGTTTGCGAATAGGAATTTTTAGTACACCCGTCCCTCGATTTACAGAATTTTTGTTTACGAATTTTCGAAAACTTTACCTAAAATTCGGTTAACGAAATTTCGATTTACGCGCAATGTTTTGCGACGAATTAATTCGTTAAATTTCGATAACCGAATTTTTCGTCAATTTTTCGAAAATTCGCAAAAAGAGATTCCGTAAATCGAGGGATGGGTGTAGCTACTCTGAAACTTTTTCGCTATAAGCAATTTCTATGAAGTTACACTTATTCGCTTTTTAACACAAAGTGGCTGACATCTGGTGGACGATATTGAAACTAGAATTAAAGCAATCAAAAAATACATAATTTAACATTTTTCTTATTGATTTCACTTCAAAAGAATCTTTTGTTGTACGTGAAAGATAAATTTATTTATTGAAGGACAAAATAATTCATTAATAAAACACATACATACAAATAAACGCTGAATTACTGATCACCTTTGTCTAGTGGCGATCGTGGCGCCTCTTGTGGTGCTTTAAAAGCGAATAGAATTTTTACATTTTGCGATTAGAGGCAATACATTTTTTATGTAAAGTTTCGAAAACTATGCACCACATCAGCTTGAATTCTTGCAGGCATGTAGGTGACGTAAGGAGTTAGGCGTATCTGAAAAATTATAATCGGAAAATCTCCATGACATAGAGTTATGTACCTTCAAAATCAAGATAAGAATCTTTACGTCAAAAAATTTGTTACTCTACAATTGCAGACCATAATGTATCTTTATAGAGTCAATTTAAAAAACACATTCCACAAAAGTGAATGAGGGCAATAATTTGTTCAATGCTATTTTAATGCTACTATGGACTATGGTTACTATGTAGTTGGCTGAAGCGAACCTGTGTTTGCCCGAGATGCAAACAAGGTAGGTCGAAATAATAATAAGCAAGCAAAGCTTTCAAAGCAGCTCTTGTCCTAATAAACTAAAGTTTTAGGAAAAGAACAAAAGGCGCGTTGTTCTAATGCAGTAGAGCAGGTAAACCACTTGGAAGTTTAGCAAAAATTGTCATTAGCCCAAATCAAAAGAGCATAAATACTTACAAGGAAGGTACCCCAGGTGTACCTGATCGATTGATTTGAAATTTTGCAATGTTAAAGAACGCAAAAGATATGAGTCAATTTTCGACCCCTAAACAGATTTTTATAAATATCTTTTATACCATTCAAAATTATTTGATAAAACAAAATGGAAAATTGTTGTTACACTTAAAAGATAGAAATAATCCATCGGACCTTCAGGGTTACATCCCCTATTTTGTTGGGGGAGGGGGGGGGGGGAATACTTATTTGCGGTGGTAGGTTTTACCCCTTATATTAGCACTACAAAAAAACATGTACCCATATATTTTTGTGTCCTTTAACATTGCAAAACTTCGAAACAATCGATGAGGTACAACTGGAGAATCTTCCATGATAGTTCTACATGGTTGAGAAATGCAACCACGTGTCACCATGAAGCACTTGTCAGTTGCCGATGTCCGTGAAAATCCATGTGACTGTCGGTATAGTAAGTAAAACACTTTGAAATTTAAGAAAAAAATTTAAGAAACGGCCACAAATACTTAGTTCTACCTGGTTGACAAATGCTTCCCATGTAATTTCGTTCTGACTACTTAAATTTTTTTGTTTTTAATGGATTTTAGATCAACACAACGCTTTTTGCCCTAACAATTACACCAGCTCAAAGGTTTGGTGAAGAGCTGAGTTACCTCAGTATTCACATGACGCTGCAGCCGATAATCATGTTTCCCTTCATTTTTCTGGATTTCATTTCAAACTACGTACATTAAAAAAAATCCCTGAGGAGGTATAGTTACTAAAATGTTTAGATGCTATTTACGTTGCTCTGTTTGTTACAACCCCAAAGTTGAGACTTATAAATTAGAAGGTTTTTGCATGTTCATAGAGAAAAGTTTCTTCCCTTTAGTGTATTGGCCGATTTTTTCCATCGTGTATATTTAGTATTCAAATATAGGGTGGTCCGAAACATCAACGTACAAGAGAATTGTCTACTTTACAGCTTATCATATCAAAATGTTTAATATATCGCAAACATAAAGATAAAATTTCATATCGATGCAAAGTTATGGTGGTTACAAACTTTGATTAAACATTAACGACAGACATGTTTACAAATAAAGCGAAATAGTGGTTTGTTTAAGAAAATAAGCGGTAATAATTAGGGCATTCAAAACCGGTATCAGATTTATTTTTATATACCACATTTATATGATATAGCTTTCAGTAGATAAAAGATTCATGGTTTTCTAAGAATCTAAATTTGATTCATGGCCACAAATAGATGGGCTGTAAACTATTTTGTAAACCTAAATGGTTGCACAAAAGTAGATAATTTTGTTCTGTCTCTAACAAAAGATGACTTTAGTTATAAAGAAGTACGTTGGAGACGATGTCGGATATCTAATGAATAGTTTATACCAATTAGCCACATTATTCCGTTTCGGAAATCCACATGCTGTTCAAATGTTCAATAAACTGGTGAATTCCGCAATTTTAGGTTCAGGAATCAACCAACCTAATCCAAAAGATTGGCAAAAAAAGCCAAACCACCTCGTTCGGAAAATTTCGTTCTCGTCGCTCGTTCTCAATTTGCACCGACCTTAAATATTTAAATGGACTGCAATATGTATAATCTATACTTTTATTGCAACATATTATTTATCTTACTACTAATTAATTGTTCTATTTTGCAATTTATTCGAATTCAGGAAACATTTTTCCTAATGATAACTAATAAATACGATGTGGAAAAGCCGCAGACTATAATTATAAATTACATTTTATCAACAATGTTCTATTTTAAAATTAAAGCCCCCATTCTAGTTCGGGTTTGTTCAAATTTAAATTAGTATACTTCACCGTCACGTATTCCTTTTATTAAATCGATGGCAGAATTCCTTCAGTAAAGTTGTGTCATTCATTGATCTTTCAACATTGGTTGAAAACCGCTGAAATAAATAAAGAACACCATATTATTAGTAGATTCATAAAACAAAACCAAAAAAATAGATTAGACCGCAAAATACATTTTGATAATATTTAGCCGGTTGATTTTGTTGTGTTTAATTAACTCTTATTTGTATCTGTAATGCATCCGTAATTAGATTTAATTTTTAGTAAACAAATGTTGATTATCTAATAAAGGAATATAATAAAGAAAGAAATTAATCACGCTTTGATGTTTATGTGACGTACAATGAACTTAAGTTACGGTAGTTTATGTTATTTATGGTAATCATTGAAAATCAATAAAAAAAATACGTAAATTTGGGTCGATTATGGTATGAGAGGTACTTAATATACCAGTACATAAGTCGACGAGAATTTTTAATTTTGTGGAATTTATTTACTACATATTTTAATTAAGGAAGTACGATACACTTACAAATTTATATGGATTTAGTTGTTTATGTGTATGTAATTCTGTTGTATTTTACTGTTGTCGTTATTTATTTCGCTGATTACATCAAATTATTATTATTATTTATCCACAAAAAATAAATATTTGTATGTAGGTATGTGGATTTATAACTTTTTAAAAATAACTTTTTTGTTTTAATTTACTTCGCACCTAATCAAATTTTAACTTGAAATACCCAATTGATGAATTTTGTATTTGTAATTTGTAAATAAATTGAATGCTCTAAATTTTTGATAACTTTATCAATGAAATTAAGTTTTTCCCTTTGAGAACAGCTCACGTGATGTGAACCCTAGTGGAAGGTTACGGAGCTGGTAGATTAATCTACTCAACTTTAGCCCCCCCCCCCTCCACTAGATGCCAAACCACCAAGTACCTGGGGTTATATTTGATCAAAACTTGAAAAGTGCCCCTTCCAAAACCTATTATGAGCAAAGCTTATTTCTCTTGTCAACAAATTATTGGCAACATGTGTGGGTAATGAACAGCAATTAAAATCTACTCCAATGTTGCTCCCGAACGATTCTTGGGACTCTCACTACTGCACCTTTACATTAAAAGGGTAGTTGGTTCGGAAGCCATAAAACTAAAAGTAGCAAGCCAATAAGCTGTTTTGTTTTTATAATATGCATCCGAATGTGGCATTCCAGAAGGACCGCCCATCTAAAAAATCTCTTACTTCACAGGACGTCATTTTTATTAGCAATTTAGAAAGAATAGGGAGGTAAGTAACAGATCGTTGCGGATTCTGCAATCTGAAAAGGAAGACATCCGAACATTTACTCTTCACGTGCGCCCTAAGAAGTGGTGTTTATCAAGGATCTGAATTTTCACTTAATATTAAAATCTAGCCAGGGATGCACAAAGTTAGCCGCAATGCTTTTTTAAAATAAAAGAACATAAAAAACAGAGTTTACCGAAGATAAAATCAAAGATTTTAGTGTGAGTGAGCCTGAAAAGTTCTTTAAGTTTCATTTAGTTTAAAACCTATCATCATGTTTTTTCAAGCTTCAGCAATAAAAGAATGTAAATTCGACTTTGCCAACGATCAAAATAAAATTTGGACCACGTGTTGTTTGCATACTCCTTTGCAAATGTTCAGAAAACGAAATTAAGTTGGTAACGTCGACACTTCCTTGAAAAACTACGTGTTGAGCAGACGAAATAAAAGTTTCCGCTTGAAAAAGCGGCTAACTCTGGGCGAAGTTCCAAGGCACAGTTCTTAATAAGATTGGAAGGATTACCTTCTTGCATCGTTACAAACTTCTGGATGGGATAAGCCATCGCAGATTTCTGCATTTTTGGAAAAAACACATTTGTCACATTACCAAGAAATATTCAATGTATCATGTTCGTTCAGATTCTCAACTTGTTTATTTAGCCAACATGTTGCCAATAGTTGGCGGATGTAAATGCACTCATTGGTGAAGGCAATCCGCTACTTTCCTTTTCCTTTATACGATAAGAAATTTTAAAAGTTTGCATAATCTTCGATACGCAAGTTGCAGCTGTTGTAAACAAACCATTTAAACTCCTTTCGAGCCGTGCCGAATCTAGAATCGATCCTCGCTACAAGTACAAAGAATGAAACTTGTTACGGCATTTCCCAAGGTTGCTTGAGTGAGTCGGAATATTAAACAATTTAGTTCACCATTTCTCCTCGCTCAAGAAATTCACATTCAAAAATTACAAGGAATTGGCTTACTATAAATCTCTGATCGATGGAAGAAGATGCAAAAACATACTCACAATAGGGAGTTTTTACAACGACCGATCGATTTTTAAATTATCTTGAAATTTGATCTGTACATTTGAATAATTTTCCATTAAATTTGTAGAGCGCAATTTCAATTACTAGAACCTTATACTACGCGGTATAACTTAGCCGAAAAATATTGAAATTTGAATTATTGGTGATTGTGAATTTGAAAGGGTTTATTCTAAAAGCGTCAATGATCCAAACCTAAAAATTGTGAACTGAAAATTGTTAATAGATTAGAAACCCCTTTAATTGAAAGTTGAAAACCGCACCCAATTTAGCAAATATTTTAGAATTTGTGATTAATTCCTAGAATTATAAAATTTTAGATGTTGAAAAAATTGTAAAGTATAAAATGTTGGTAAAACTTTGTTTTTACAACAGTGTACCTATCAGGAAAAGCGTTCGATCGATGTCAAATAAAGAGAACTTTTTGATAAATATTAATGATTTTTTTTTTTCTAATTTCAGTAAATGCCCCAACCGGTTCGAGATCACGTTTCGAATCACCACAGGACTATTCAACTTACCTAAAACAAATAGATTTACCGCCCTACAAAATATTTCGATGTGTCGAAAATCTACGTGTTTCTCTTGTAAACAATACAATAAGTTGGATCAAGGAGTTTGGCGAGGATGGTCTAAACGAAATCGTCAATTTACTGAGAGATTGCAAACAGCAAAAAACAAATCGAAGCGAATATGATAAAATTGAATATGAATGTGTTCGCTGTCTAAAAGCGTTCATGAACAATAGTTGGGGGTTGAATTTAATTATAAAGCCAGATAACCATGCTGTGGTGCTACTATTGGCACAGAGTTTAAATCCGAATCGACCGCAAACAATGTCTGAAGCACTTAATCTACTCGCCAGTTTTTGTTTAATACCCGAACGTAATGGTTACGAAAAAGTATTGCGCGCCATTACTATTGCAGTACAATTTGATCGGCCGGGCGAACGTTTTCGGTCGATTGTCGAAGGGCTATTTATTGAATGCGACAATAATGATATAAAACGTGAATTATGTTGTAATAGTCTCATGTTTATCAATACCATTATAAGTACATCGAACGATTTTAATTTTCGATTACATTTACGATGCGAAATTATGCGAAGTGGATTGTACGAAAGGTTAGACGTACTCAACGATATCGTACAGAAGAGTAACAATGATAATTTAATAAAACATTTTCGTATATTTACGGAAGCGCGAGAAGATGATTTCGAAGAGTTTAGTTCACGGTTTGATAACGTTCGACTTGAGTTTGATGATATTAATGATTGTTTTGAAGTGGTTAAAAATTTAGTTATGGATACTCAGGCTGAACCTTATTTCCTATCGATATTACAGCATCTGTTATACATTCGCGACGATCATTTATACCGGGCGGCATATTTTCAACTGATTGAGGAATGTGTATCGCAAATTGTGTTTCATAAAAAAGGTGATCCCAATTTTGGAAATCGGGATTTTAAAATTGATACAACCGTACTAGTGGAAGAATTAGTGGAAAAAGCTAAGACACAAGAGAGTAAAAAGAATGAACAATTAGAGAAAAAACTTGAAGAGCTTACAATGGCGAAACAAGAGGCCGAAGCAAAAGTAACCAACTTAGAAGAAAAAATTAAACATTACGAAGCAAATGGCGTCGTGCCAATGAAGCCAAAAAGTAATCTTCCAACTATAAATCTTCCACTTCCAGGTGGAGGTCCTGCTCCCCCTCCACCACCGCCACCACCTATGGGAGGAGGTGGACCTCCACCGCCGCCACCTCCGCCTGGCATGGGTGGAGGTTTTGCACCGCCACCACCTCCTATGCCAGGAATGGGCGGGCCGCCTCCACCACCATTCCCAGGAATGCCTGGTGCACCGCCACCACCACCATTTGGTGCAGGGCCGCGACCACTCCCTGCTCCGGTTCTTCCTCACGGACTTAAACCTAAACCGAAATATGATGTCGGAGATAAACCAATGAAGCGTGCTAACTGGAAAGCAATTCAACCCATGAAATTATCTGAAAATTCATTCTGGGTGAAAGCTCAAGAGGATAAATTGGCCTCGGAAGATGTATTTAGCGAATTACGAACTAATTTTTCATCGAAACCTGTTAAAAAATCTGAAAAAGTGGATGGGGATAAACCAACTTCGAACAAGAAGAATATCATTGCTCTCAAGGTGCTGGACTCAAAAGCGGCACAAAATTTATCTATACTTTTGGGTGGCTCATTAAAACATTTATCCTATGAAGAAATTAAAATTTGCCTGCTTCGTTGCGACACATCAATCCTCTCGAGCAACATATTGCAACAATTGATGCAATATTTACCTTCGCCAGAGGAATTAAAAAAATTACAGGAATGTAAAAAGCAGGGTGAAGAACTTTCTGGGGCCGAAGAATTTGCAGCCACAATTGGTGAAATAAAACGACTAAGCGCTCGCTTGGCAAGTTTAAATTTCAAACTAAATCTTCCCGATTTAATACAGGACGTTAAACCAGATATAGTAAATGCAACAGCCGCTTGTGAAGAAGTCAAAACTAGTAAAAAGTTAGCGAAAATATTAGAGCTTATATTGCTTTTAGGGAATTACATGAATACGGGTTCAAAAAATGAAGCTGCATTCGGATTTGAAATTAGTTTCCTAACCAAACTAACAAATACAAAAGATGCCGAAAATAAACGAACCTTGTTACATTTCTTAGTTGACACAGTTGAAAAGAAATTCCCCGAATCATTACACTTCTTCGAAGACTTATCACATGTCGATAAAGCGTCACGCGTTAGTCTGGAAAATATTCAGAAAACAATGCGACAAATGAATAGTTCGCTTAAGAATTTAGAATCTGATTTAAATAATAATAAAATACCTCAAAACGATAATGATCTGTTCTTTAAGGAAATGGATCAGTTTGCGACCGAATGCCGCAAAGAAGTTGAATTGCTAGGAACAATGCAAACGAAAATGGAAAATTTATACAAAGGTTTATCAGAATATTTTGCGTTCGATTCGAATAAATACACGATGGAGGAATTCTTCTCCGACATAAAAACATTCAAGGACTCGTTTAAAACCGCCCTTCAAGAAAATGTTAAAATACGTGAGGATGAGGAGAAGGCAAATCGACAACGCGCAGCGCGAGAACAACAACAGAGAGATCTACAAGAACGAAAGCACGGTATAACACTAGATTTAGACATTGATGCTGGTCAAACACAAGAAGGTGTTATGGATAGTTTACTCGAAGCGTTACAAACTGGTTCAGCATTCGGAAAAAATCGACGAAAACGTGATCCACGACCAGCGGGCGCTGAAAGACGTGCACAATTAAGTCGAAGCCGTTCACGAAATCGATTAGGGTCCGGAAGTTTATCGACACGCGAGATGATAAATCAAGAAGTATTAAGTTCGGCATAGAAATGTTGCGCCCCATCATAATAGCTGTGTATGTATATATTTGTACTTAGGTAAAATAAAACGAAATTCCATAATATTTAATAAATAATCGCCCGACACATGTACACAATTTTTAATGTGCCAATTTTTATTTTTATTTTTAAACATTTGTAAATTAGAAAATGCGCTTTGGTACTAAACATATCTATAAACAATTTTTTTTTTAATTAGAAATCGCATTTAAAAATTTACGTAACATTAGTTTTGTAAAATAAAACCATTAATAAGTAAATAAATTTACGTATGTATATAAAATAATTCATATTTTATAATTAATTAAAAATAATATTATTGAATTAAAAACAACAAAAGTATTTTATTTTGCGCCAATATTATTTTCTCCTTTATATTATTATGTTTCGGCACTAAACACACTTTGATTAGGGAATCATGGCTGTTAGTTTTTCCGAGCCATCGACTAAATGGTAGTGGTATCGGGGGATGTTAGGTTCGAATGATCATGGAACGGGTTGATGGCGATATATGTTTATGATCTCCTGTTGCATGGAGGCGGGACTGTATATTTATAAGGCCATCGTCGATTTGGCTAGTAAGCAGACCAGATTTTAAAACATGATAGTTGTGACATGTAGGCAAACACGTAAGTGAAAATGATTATAAAAATATTTACCGGAGAAGTAAACATTTTCTTAAACTCAGCAGAAATTCAAATATTTATGAGGTGGGTTGTAATATTGGTTGCAATGGATCTTCAATGAGATGGTTGAATGCGAGTATTTAAATATTCTGGTGAAAATTTTTCAGCAGCCAACCAATCGACGTAGTCTATTTGGTAAACAAATTTCCCCTTCCGAATAAAATTCTTTTTTCCACTACTACTTATGTCGTTTTCGATTCGCTTTTACTGCCTCTTTCAAAAATCAATCCGTGAATCGAATATGAAAATCAAATTGCCCGGTTATTTTTATGTGTGTACTTCTTGAAAAATATTATTGAACATAATATTTGAATCAGCATAGCAACAAAATGATAGTTCTAGTGAAAATGACAGTATTTGTTATTGGTATTAGTAAATGAGGGTAAATCTAACAAATAATCGTGATTTATGACCGAGCAAAAATTTTGCTCGACCGATTGATTTTATTGGGCGAATCGAATAACTTGACAGCAGAAAAATCAATCGATTGTGTCACAGATTGATTTTATTTGGTGAATCGAAGACGACATTAGTCGTAGAAGGCATTATTATTATGTGTTTTAGTAGCCTGAGAAACAAAATTTCTCGGCTAGTGGTTAATAATATTTTATTATTGATCACTAGTTAATAATGAAAAATGAACACTAGATTTAATGCGATTAAATGGATAGGGAGATTACGATTATTCCCCATATTGATAAAGTAGATTTTGATAAAAATAAAAAAATCCAAATAAAATTTACAAGATACCACGTATAAAAATACATAAACGTATAAATTAGTGTAATTAATATAAAGAAAAACTATATTTTCCGAAATTTTATTAACACTTTTATTATTACACCAAATTTTAAATTTTTCATATGTTTTTATATAAGTATCCCTCTATTTGTGGTCTGTTATATTTGCGACTATCTCACATATTTCAGGTGGCGTGCCGATTAAATCATCATTCTCCATTTTTTTTTTTTTAGTTGAATGCCAATTTGACTCAACAAAATTTTCAAATAACAAAACAAAATGCACTGTCATTTTAAATTTACGCTTACTACAATTCAGTAAAAAATTCGGGCTACTTCGACATAGTTAATATTAGTAAAGAGCAAGTGTTTCCCTTATAAAATTAATTTTCTTATCAACAAAAAACCTTAATGGTTGTGTGCCTTCTACGACTACTTAGTAGTGGAAAAAATATATACAACACGCTTGAGAAGTGTTATAGCTCTCGCTTACTATAAACTCGCTCGGGCTATAATAGCATACTTCTCAACCTTGGTGTATAATATACTGTTTAAACTCGCAGTAAATTGCACGCGATCCTGATGAAACTCGCCGTGATTCGTTGAGTTTAAGCTGTAAATAAGATATTAAGAAATTCGTAGCCCTATTAATCATTCTTCTTACTTTTATGCAGCTAGACCCTTTGAGTATCACTGAATTGAGAAATGCAGTAGTGTACACGTTCAAAGAGCACCAGCGGAAAATCATAGACTGTCGAGGTAAATCTTTATTTAAAAAAATTCATTTTAGTGACTATCCTAGATAAACAAGAGTATTTCCTAGATAAAATGATTTCCGCATGATTTAAATAAAGCCAAAAAAATTGTTCTTTATTTAAATCGCGATACATAGTATATATAGCAAAGAATAGGACAAAAATAAATCAAAACTAAATTTGTTTAAATTTTTCTCAAGAAAATAACGGTAAAGTTCCCAAATTTAACGAATCTTTAGAATTTTCGAATAATTGCTCTAAATTAGGATGCGTTCTGAAATTATTAGGTCGATACATCTGTCAATTTTAATTTAATATTTTTAGGTTATGTCCTTTGTTATCGTGCAATTTTAACTCCAAACAAAATAGAATTATTTGTAAATAAAAAATGCCATTAATAGCAGAAGTAAACATTAAACTATGAAAATCAAATAAATTAAAATTCAATATTTTGTTTTTTTCAGTTATCAGGTGATGATAATTTCGGCGATCACTCGAGAACGTTCATCTTTGAGAATGAAGGTCATACATTGGGAAATGTGCTGAAATCCATAATTAGTCGATAGTAAGTTGGGCTTTTTAAAAGGTAAAATAAAACTTATAAACATTCCCGTTTCAATTATAGTCCTGAAGTGGAATTATGCGGATATACTGTTCCCCATCCTGCCGAAACAAAAATGCATTTTCGTATTCAAGTGAATATGCGATTACGAGCTATTGATATATTGCGCAGAGGGTTGGAGGATCTAGAAAAGATTTGTGACCATACACTTGAAACATTTAACAGTGCTATAGATAAGTGGGAGCAATAGCCGAAAAAAAATTTGTTGCTCTTATATTTTTATAAAGTTTATTAAAAAGGACATTCGTTCATTAATTCTAAATCTCTTATTTCCATAATATCAGTTTTTAACTTTTGTTTCAGTATTTCTCTCCATATTGCTTCCCGATCCTTATTGTCCGTAATTCCCATTCGCTCCAACGAGTTGTCAGTGATGCGAAGAAGGGTTCGACCAGTTATTTCGTGCTGTGGGTACAAACATAATTTAAAGGAATTTATATTATATGTACTTATAAAGTACTTATTTATTAGACTTACCATTTGAAAAAATTCATAATACTTGAGATAATCACCACAATGCCTTTTATACCACTTCAAGACATCGGCTACTGTCCATAGATAAACTGCTCTTGGTTTCGATGTTTGCGTTTTCTGAAACATTTTATTTTATGTAATTCCATAATATTGAACTTAGAGGCTGAACGTTTTACCTTTTTGGGATAGTTAGAAGTGGTTCCCTCGGGTATATTTGCTACTTCTTCGCCCATTGCATTCGCACATAAAAATTTTCATAACAAAAACATATTTGACAGTTATTATTTTAGCAAAAGTGAGCAAGACAATGGGTGCGTCCGAACTAAGAATTTAAATGCACATTTTTGGAAATGCGCATTTTTGGATTATATTAAATTTCAATAAAATCATTAAATTAATATAAATTAGACAACTCTTATGCCCTTTCCGAAAGTTATACTTATTTATTTAGACATACTTATTTGCCGCCATCTTAAATAAGTATGTAAAATCATCCGAATGGATTTCACATACTTATTTTTTATTTTGACTATTTTGTAACTATAAAATAATTGTTTTAATTAAATTGTGTATAAAACTTAATTACTACATAATATCACAATATGTATGCAATGAAATTAATAGAATTTTGGTTTTCGTTTAAGATTTTTTTTTTGTATGAACATACTTATTTTAAGTTACCTCGCCAACATACTTATTTAAATAAGTAGGTCTAAATAAATAAGTATAACTTTCGGAAAGGGCCTTAATTAAAAAATCGATAAATAAGATTATTTTAAAGATAAATTGGAATCAAACAACGTGTTAAAAATGCCCATGAAAACTACATCACATAAAGTTTTTTGAATGCGCATTTGCCATTTCGGACGCACCCTATTAAATCGCGTCCGCTTTCAATGGCAAATGAACGGGTTCCAAACCTTCCTTGTGTTCAATCGGGCAAAAATGATAAAAAATATCATGATATTTTTTATCACTTTTGGCATTAAACGCACTCATTTATCACAAAAAACCAACTTTTTTGGTCGTGTTCAATCGGGCAAAAATGATAAAAAATATCATGATATTTTATCCCACCTTAACTTCACTCCGTAATACTGTACGTCAAACCCGATTGAACAACCAAAATTGATAAAAAATGATAAATTGATTTTAAATGTTACATTTAATTTTAAATCGCTTTGTAAAATTTAACAAACTCGTTCTGTCGCCAGATTTTTAATTAAATGTATATATTTTTTAATTATTTTTTTCTATAAATTATTTTGATATTGAAACTATTTGGTTTTTATCCAAATATTGGAGACACAAATAAATTTTAGTTTGAGTTTTGATGTGTTTGTGTTCTGTCGTCGTGTTTCCTCGGGCAAATTTGATAAAAAATATCATGATATTTTAGGACTTTTGCCCGACTGAACACTAGGATTAAAACCAATTTATCGCGATTTTTTATAAAATGATAAACAATTCCCTTCCTCAATAATATTAGAAATATAACGCTACAATCAAAAGCCAAATATTTATTACCAAATATGTATTTATTTTAACACCTAAAACCAAAAAAAACTTGATTTTTTTTTTTTGTGATAAATGAGAGCGTTTTATGGCAAAACATGATAAAAAATATCGACCGTTATTGTGGAAATTTATTCAATTTTTATTGATTTAAATGAAATTGTATCAATTTTTGTACAAAATTTTCGAAGAATATGATAGTTTTTGTAGAATCAAACTAGTTTTTAATAATTTTAATACCGCAGGTGAAAAAGTTGGGTTTGATAGTTTGGAATGCCGGTAGACATCGCTTGCATTTGGCAATAGAAGATTGAAAATGATTTCGCTCTTTGGGGTAGCAATTTCAAATAAAACTTTTTTTTGCGCCAATCAAAATACGTCAAAAAACGCAATCAGAAATGCTCGCATAGTTATGCGTTTTATGTGTTTTGAAATTTATTGACGTCGACGTATATCGCATGCAAATGTCATCACAAAAAATTGGAAAATTTTTTGTTTAGAATTTTAATGATTTTATAAAATAAAATTTGAAAATTAAATCATTTTAATCCTGTTTTTAAATCGTGTAATTTCTATATAATATGTGTAACACTAATTTCACATAAAAATTCACATAAACAATTAAATAGATAAGAGTTTGTGATAAAAAAAAAAAATTGAGTGATAAGCCCTTCGCAACAAAAAGCTAATTTCGCACAATGAAAATTCATTTTCGTGAGCAATACGGATCTAAAGGGCGTGAAACCTTATATGTCAATCCAAATGATCAGATTAATGTAGTAAGGGTACCATGGAAGTCAACCGGGGGCAACAAGCTGAAGTGGAGTGAACGGTTTAGTATATTTAGAGTGTTCCAACGGATTTTTTTGCCACATGGGTATCCGGATAGTGTTAGTGAGGACTATATTGATTATCAAAAGTGGGACACGGTGCAGGCGTTTTGTAGTACTATTAGTGGTAGTTGATCAGCATTTATTATAGCTGTACAGATTTATATTCTCACTTTTAACTAACTACAGGGACACTTACAACACATGCAATCTTAAAGGGGGTAGGTGTTGGAAGTGATGCTGCAAGTGCTCTATCTGCAACAACAACCTGGATTATGAAAGATGGTACTGGCCACTTTGGTAAAATATTATTTGCATGGTGGAAAGGTTCAGAATTAGATGTTGATTCGAAAAAGTGGCGAATTCGAGCTGATATACTTAACGATTTGGCTATGGGGATCGAAATATTTGTGCTGCCACGGTATATCGACCAAGCCATTTACATCCTATGCGGAACAACATGCATGAAAGCTATTGTTGGAGTCGCCGGAGGTGCTACACGTGCTGCTCTAACCCAGCACCATGCGCTACGTGGCAATTTGGCTGATGTGGCTTCCAAAGATAGTGCACAAGAAACGTGTGTCAATTTAATCGCATCTTTTCTAGGATTATTTCTACTTACGGCCATTAAAAGCGAAAAGTAATTGAAATTCTAATTTATTTGGGCTTCGACTAATCCGTTTGTTTTATTCCAGCATTTTATATTCGGTATTCTTTGTCATAACATTCCTGCACATATACGCAAATTTAAAGGCTGTCAAAGCGGTATGCCTCCGCACATTCAATGAATCTCGATTATTAATAGCGCTGGAAGAATACTTTCGAAATGGTAAAATGTTGACGCCAAAGGAGGTGAATAAATTGGAACGTGTTACCGTAGGCCAAACTGTTTCAGTGTCGCAACGAATTCGAATTGGCGTATCAGCTGAAGTTCTACTGAAGCAGTACAAAACAACACACGATATCGACAATATTCTATCGTACTTTGATTCGAACGATAAATTTTTTGTTGCCGAGACTAAAAAATGTCTTGGCGTTTATCTTGGTTTCAACGCAAAAACTCATGACATTTTAAAAGGATATTTCTATGCCGTGTCTTATTTACAAGATAGGACCCAAATCCGAGACCGATATTGGGAAGTGCAAAGTAAATGGAATGAATTTATGACTCTGTCGCAAAACGAGGGCTGGAATTTAACGGCTCATCTTTTGAACGTCGATGAATATCGTCTCGAGTGGAAATTGTAATGGAATCGAGCTCGGCGACCACAAAAACGACGAATAACGTTTATTTATTAAGCCGGTGGTAAGTAGATAATAGTTTGTCGTTTTTGGAGGGGGGAAAACTGCAATATTCAATTAAAAAAGTTTTAATATTTTAATGGACCAAAACCGATTGGTGCTTTTTCTGATTGAAGCTTTACTCTTTCAACGAACGATAGATAATGTGGTTTTAAACATATTTTTAATAATTAGATGTGATTTTAAATTAGATTTTTAGAATTAAACATTCCAAATGACAATATTACCATTTTAAACCGAGAAATCTTCGACCAACTCATCGAAACACAATTCAGGTTAAAAATTCAAAAATTTATTAGTTTAACAAATTGGCATGTCCACACTTACGCTTTACTAGATCGCTCTCTGGCAGGACAACCAGTAACAGTGGATTTGAAACTGTTCCCATTAAATTAGAACAGATTACATATATGAATTTAAATTAGGAAGCTTGTAGTGTGTTTAGATGAATCTGCTAAAATGTACCAATTACATATAACCATATCAAACCATCCATTCGCGTACCGTATTCTAGTCACCCTGGATAGTCCAATCGCAACTACTAAATTGAAAATTATTTCAAAAGACTGTGAACAAAATAAAAACACTTTTAGCAGTTTAGCACTTATGTAATAATTTCACGTGCAGTTAACTACCTAATTCATTATGGTGTTTTAGCAATTAACTAAATATTCGGAATAATGACAAAATAAAAATTCACACGCCTTTCATTTTTAGTACTACACTAACGTACCTTTGTTCTAAAGAAAAATAATATTTTATATAATTAAGAGAAAATGTATATTTATCGCAATTAAAATATAATCTTTTAATGTAATACACACTTGCTCCTGCGTATATTGATTAAAGTTAAGCTTTATTGAGAAGATTGGCGAGTTCCGCATTTTGTAATCTTTAAAAATGCAATCTTTATAAATCTTGCACTTTGAAAGGTTATTGAGGGAATATTGCTTGGGATTTTGGAACCATGGAAACTTCTAACAAACCTTTGCTTTAATCAACTTTGGCCGTGTGTATATTTAGATAATTAACGATTAATTCAGTCAATTCGAGTTCAATTTATTTTGCTTATTCTCGTATTTTATCAAATTGTGCCTTGAAAAAAAAAAAAAAGTTAAAATGTTAGCTATTTTGTCGGTTTAATTTCTGTGTTTTCCTTTTGTATATTTTGCTGTGATGTAGGTTTGTTTTGTTGTATAAACTTAATTAATTAATTAAAAGCAATATTTAATTTAACAATTTTAAAAATACATATTTAAATTATAATTATTAAATTAATAAAAGCATTTTTTCGTCTTCCAAAATTATGTACTAAAAAATAAAAAAGCGAAGAAACAAACCCGCCATTATTTCTTTCATAAAAAAATGCTTTTCAATTAAATATTTTAAATTAAAAGCGAAAAATAATTTTAAATTTAAATTTTATTTGTAAATCAATTAATCTAGTAATTAAACAATAAAATTAAATAGTATTAAAAAATTATAAAATTGCATTTTTTTAATCTCCCTAAGTTTCAGTTTTACCACCAGTTTGCGATAAATGACGTACTACATCGACCCAATCAAAACCCCTCGGCATTTCTCCATTATGATCACTTTTTTCCCACTGCTTACGTTTTTGTGCTTTTGTTAATTGTTCCTTTTTCATCTTTTCTTTTGGCTCTAATATACTTGTTTTATCTAGGCTGGTAGTGATATCAGAAACAACTGTAGCTTGGTCTGGTTGTTCAGCTAATATTTCTATTTGACGTTCTTTAAGGCACTCAAATAATGTATATGTCATACCACATCCAAGCCATTGTTGGCCTTCCTCTGTCACAGCTGCGATTATTTTCGACTTTACATCGGGAACTCTAAAATGGAACGACATTTTTAATCCACGTAGGATAAAATCCAGTACTTGGGTTTCTTACAAATTTCGATTGTAGAACATGTCCAAATTAAATATGGGCAACTCATTTGGATAATTTTCACCCCACGTTATTTCTAGCAAAAATGATTTATTATCATCGTCATTACCGTACTGAGGAGATACAAATAAAAACATTTTCAAAACATTTCTTTAAGGCAGATTCTTACACATTCTAACTTTATATTGATAAACCATGTCACTCGATTGTTTAAATGCCGTATCACCTTCATAGATAGAAATTAACGCCTCCTTTTCTTCATCTTGTAATTCTTTTACGTCGGACATTTTCTTTCAAAAAAAATTAAGGAAAATAAAAAGAAATTCAATTTTATAACAAATTATCCCAACATATTTCCACACTTCGACAAAAAAACAAAAAAAACTGACGTTTCGTAGTACCGGTACTTTTTTCATTGTCGCTCTAATCAATTTACTACTATTGTCAGTACATTTTATGACATGCATCCTGTTTACAAAAATAATTCAAAACGTCAAAACATTTTTTATAAAATTTAATATATTTTAACTTTTTATTTACACAATGGATCCAGAAGAAATAGAGTTTATTGGTGAAAAAGGAATAATCGGGATAATTCCCAATTTTCAATCGGAACAAATTCATTTAATATCCGGTGATATTGGCCCATTTCGTCCGGGTCTGCCAGTCCATATACCACTATGGCTTGGTATTCATTTGCGCAAACAACAAAAATGCCGTATTGTGCCGCCCGAGTGGATGGAAGTCGATGTGCTCGAGGAGTTCAAAGAAAGTGAAAAACAAACGCGATTTTTTACCAAAATGCCATCGGAGCACTATATGGTCGAGGCTAAATTGATATTGTCTGCGGCTCCCGAAGATGTACCACGATCTGAAGAAATTCGAACAATAATTAAAGATATATGGGATATACGAATGGCCAAGTTGCGAACTGCAACCGATTCTATAATAAAAGGTGACAATGAATTCGCGAATCTAGATAATTTAACATTAATGGAGATGAACTCTGTTCGGCCTTTATTGCCGCACTCCTTAGACTTAATCGGCCGCATGAAAGATGTAATATTTACGAAATGTCTTCAGTGCGAGTTTACGACCATTTTCTGAAGAAAAATTTTCAGCAGATTCAATATGTTTTAAATGGAAAACAAAAGAATTATGTACGGAAGGGGAAATTTGTTTACAAAATAGACTACGCCGATTGGTTGCCTGTTGAAAATTTTTCTTCAGAAAATGGTCGTAAACTCGCACTCAACATTCTAAAAAAGTGTTTGTACATACTTCGTTTATTTTTTCAGTTTCCCAAAATTCGAAAGCAACGTGGACGAGCAACACAACTTACTGCAGGAGCCAGTGGTTCTCTAGGATCGGCACGCAAAACTTTAACTTAAATATAAGCACACTATGTTAAATAATTTTACATCGTTAAATATTATTCTTAATTTTACAATAATAAATTATTAGATTCTTTGGATTCCAATAAAGTTTTCTTAATAAATCACGAGTGCCTCTAAGAGTAGGCCGAGTATGTCTAAAAGTACTTACGAGCGTGTGTCTAAGAGCAAGATAAATAAAGTATTCTACATATCTTGGTCCAAGAGTACATGTAGATTGTCCGTCTGTTTAGTGTTAGGTTGAATAGCTTTTATATTAAATATCCTGGAAAATGAAGATTTAATTTTAAAATTAGAATGGAAATGTCCATTTTCCAAAATGAATGAGGAAGATTAAACTTCCCTAGAAATTCTGGAAAGAGGAAATTTCCATCTTAATTTTAAAATCAAATCTCCATTTTCCAGAATATTTAATATAAAAGCTATTCAAACGTAATAATAAACATACTTGATTAGACAAACTGCACGTACTCTTAAATATACTTAGAAGTACCCATAAACGCGGCTGACTCCTGTCTGAACAGACTCTTCCGTACTTAATTTAAAACATTGCTGTTTTAGGGAAGAAGTTGCGCCATTGGAATATTATATACAGTATTTAATTTTTAATTTATATTTATATTTATTTTCTACATTAATCTATCTCGATTATTTTTTAGATCTCTTTCCTTCACCCTTTTTCGGCGGTGCTTTTCCACGAAGTGCTCGTAACCGTTTCATTTCTTCTTTAAAATCTTGATGTTCATCGCGGAATAATCCATAATTCCGTAGCTCTGTTATTAACAAATGTGTTTCAACATGCCGCGGATAATAATTTACAATTTCTTCACGCAAATGATTTGGCTTTGCGCTGAACATCTTGACCACTTTCATAGATTTTGAGTTAGTGGGACGGGCCACTTCGTTGAATATACGATTTGACAGGAATTGCATGCGACGACCATAGGTTGTTCCGAGTTTTATAAGTTCGATGTACTTAGAAGACATTTTATGTGATACAATTTGTTATTAATTAAATTACAAATTAAAATGACATAACCAATAAAACTAAAGAAACGCAGAACGAATAAAATATGGCATAGCGGAAATTTTTTGCAGCAAATAGCCGCGTTTTTTTATTAGCTCCGAATAGATTGTATCCGGAGCAGATAATTTTCTTTGATAAAACTAACTTTTTGAGGTTATCTTAACCGTCAGTTTGATTATGCACAAAATTACACAGATTTTGTCACACAAATTATTTTAATAACACAACTCATGTATTAATAAATAACGAACTCGTAAAAATTCCGGGGTGATTAAAAATGACGAATTTTTTGTTGTCTTGAATTGTCACAATTGTGTTGATTTCAATCAACAAATAGATTTATGTCAAATTCTTTTCGCAAAAAAACATCAAAAAAAATTGATGTTCATCGAAAATCATGTTCTTCCTAGTGTTCAATCGGGCAAAAATGATAAAAAATATCATGATATTTTTTATCACTCTTGGCATTAAACGCACTCATTTATCATACAAAAAAACCAACTTTTTTCTTGATTCCAGCTGTCAATTTTGAATTTATTTTCTTTATGATATTTTCGATACTTAAATTAAATTAAATTTGCTTTTTTAAGATTTTTATATCGTATTTACACAGTCACCTATTTATTTAAACATAAAAATTAATTTATATTTCGAAGTTTTGTCTGAGAACATAAACACAACAAAACTCAAACTAAAATTATTTGTGTCTGCAATATTTGGATAAAAACCAAAAAGTTTCAATATCAAAATAATTTATAAAAAAAAAATAATTAAAAAATATATATATTTAATTCAAAACCTGACGACAAAACGAGTTTATTAAATTTTACAAAGCGATTTAAAATCAAATGTAACATTTAAAATCAATTAATCATTTTTTATCAATTTTGGTTGTTCAATCGGGTTTGACGTACAGTATTACAAAATGAAGTTAGGGTGGGATAAAATATCATGATATTTTTTATCATTTTTGCCCGATTGAACACTGGTCGTGTTCAGTCGGGCAAAAGTGATAAAAAATATCATGATATTTTGTATTACCCTAACTTCATTTCGTTGTATTTTATGTCATGCCCCACAGAACAACCAAAATGAAAAAAGTGATTTTACACGTCAAACTTCTGTAGAGCATCTTTATTTGGGCAACATCAAAACCAATTCATCGCGATTTTTTATAAAATAATAAACAATACCCTTCCTGAATATTATTAAAAACATCACACCACAATCAAAAGCCAAATATTTTGTTTTCAAATATGTATTTATTTTGACAGCTAAAACCAAAAAAAAACTTGGTTTTTTTTGGTGATAAATGAGTGCGTTTCTTGGCAAAACGTGATAAAAAATATCATGATAAATTTTATCACTTTTGCCCGACTGAACACTAGGACTAGGACTAGATGTGTGATAAATGAGTGCGTTTAATGCCAAAAGTGATAAAAAATATCATGATATTTTTTATCATTTTTGCCCGATTGAACACAAGCCTAGTGTTCAATCGGGCAAAAATGATAAAAAATATCATGATACTTTTTATCACTTTTCGCAATAAACGCACCCATTTATCACACAAAAAAATCAACTTTTTTCTTGGTTCCAGCTGTCAATTTTGAATTTATTTTCTTTATGATATTTTCGGTACTTAAATTAAATTAAATTTGCTTTTTTAAGATATTCATATGGTATTTACACAGTCACCTATTTATTTAAACATAAATAATAATTTATATTTCAAAGATTTGTCTGAGAACACAAACACATCAAAACTCAAACTAAAATTATTTGTGTCTCCAATATTTGGATAAAAACCAAATAGTTTCAATATCAAAATAATTTATAAAGAAGAAGTAATTAGAAAATATAACATTTAATTAAAAACCTGACGACAAAACGAGTTTATTAAATTTTACAAAGCGATTTAAAACAAAATGTAACATTTAAAATCAATTTATCATTTTTTTTCAATTTTGGTTGTTCAATCGGGTTTGACGTACAGTATTACAAAATGAAGTTAGGGTGGGATAAAATATCATGATATTTTTTATCATTTTTGCCCGATTCCCTCCCGGCGCAAAAATGTATACAGCAAAAATGTACAGCGTATGAACAGTTTACGAACGCTTTTTTTTATAATACACTACTACATTTACATTCTCTATACACAGTGCTGTCAATTATATCTTGCGGCTTTGTTTTATTTTCAATTTTTTTTGTACAAATTAAATTAAAGTTGTCGTATTGTGAAAATATAAAAACTTCTGATAATTATTGTTAGTTTTTCGTGGCATTCAAGAGCAGCACTATATCCATAATATCGTATAAAAATAATTGTAATGAATATTTTAAAAGGTATTTAAGTAATACTCGAAGTACTTCATCTATGATTGAAACATTTTATTTCATTTCAGAAAAAGATTAATTAACAAATTTGGCACGTTGTGTCTTGTGTTGTGGCTCACTTGAAGAAAAATACAAATAAAAGATAAGATTTAAAAAATTGTTTTATTCTAATTAAATGGGGCAATTCGCACTAAACCGTTCGTCAATGTTACGCTTAAGTAGTTCGTAAACATTACGTTTAAGCGTACACATTATGAACACTTTTATACATACTAATCCATACAAATGTCTTCGCAAATTTGTTTCACTTCTCATGTGACAAAAGTACACATTACGTACTATATTCGTACTGTTTTAGTGTAACGTTTACGAACACCTTAGTATAGCAAAGTCTTCGTAAACCGTACGTTTATGATACACCTGGTCCGGAGGGTTGAACACGTCCAAGGAATATCCCTGCCGGCCACGCGCAATGCAAACGTTCATTTTACGAATAGTCTCTTCTACTAAAGTGTTCGTAAACGTTACGCTAAAAATGAGTAGATATGTTATATAAATGATACTCTTATCACATGAGAAGTGAAACAAATTGGCGAACACTTATTTATGTATTGGTTTATAAAAAAATATTCGTAATGTGTACACCATTTACGTAACATTTATGAACTCATATGACCGTAACGTTTATTAGCCTTCTAAAATGAACATTACGTACGGTTTGAGTATTATTCCGCAATTAATTTTGAAATAATAATGAAAACAACGTATTTTGTTTTATTTTTAGCAAATATATGATTTTATTTATTTGATTATATCAATTAATTATTAATTATACCTATACTAAATTTTAACACATATATTTTTACTTATACTCAATTTTAGTTATACTTCAAGTTCAACAAATTCATTAAGATATTAAAATAAAATAACATAATATGAAAATAGAAATAGCTAATAATGTATTGTATTTATTATAAATGTCGTCGTCACTATCATTCACTAAATTGTATTTATAAACAACAAAAATTAATATCAAATTAAAAATTTACTAAATATTAAAATGGCGCACTACGCTTTACTTTATCAAAAATCACATTCTGTTCCGAGATGGAATGAAGAAAACTACACGGTTTTGTAAATTCATTTATGAAATCTGAAATTGTGAAGTAGTAGTACCCTCCAGACCAGGTGTATCATAAACGTACGGTTTACGAAGACTTTGCTATACTAAGGTGTTCGTAAACGTTACACTAAAACGGTACGATTATAGTACGTAATGTGTACTTTTGTCACATGAGAAGTGAAACAAATTTGCGAAGACTTGTGTATGTATTAGCATGTATAAAAGTGTTCATAATGTGTACGCTTAAACGTAATGTTTACGAACTGCTTAAGCGTAACATTGACGAATGGTTTAGTGCGAATTGCCCCATTTAATTAGAATAAAACAATTTTTTTAAATCAATCTTATCTTTTATTTGTATTTTTCTTCAAATAAGCCGCAACACAAGACACAACGTGCCAAATTTGTTAATTAATCTTTTTCTGAAATGAAATAAAATGTTTCAATCATAAATCAAGTACTTCGAGTATTATTTAAATACCTTTCAAAATATTCATTATAATGATTTTTATATGATATTATGGATATAGTGCTGCTCTTGAATGCCACGAAAAACTAACAATAATTATCAGAAGTTTTTATATTTTCACAATACGACAACTTTAATTTAATTTGTACAAAAAAAAAATTGAAACTAAAACAAAGCCGCAAGATATAATTGACAGCACTGTGTATAGAGAATGTAAATGTAGCAGTGTATTATAAAAAAAAGCGTTCGTAAACTGTTCGTACGCTGTACATTTGTGCTGTATACATTTTTGCGCCGGGAGGGTAGTGCCCCAAATAAAAGAAACCGTTCGTAAACTGTTCGTAAGTGGTTCATTTTTTATGTATACTTTTTTGCGCCGGCAGGGATATAATTTATAGAACAATTATGGAAGACGTAATTGCGGAATTGGTGGCATCTTCATCGTCTTCGGACAATGATTTCGATTTACTGAGTTCATCTTCAGAAGATGGAGAATTCTTATATTTTCAAGAAGAATTATTTAAACGACATAAAAAGAATCGCGTACAAAATTTTATTATCGATGTAGTGCAAAAATGTATATCGACAACTTTATTTAATTCAATTAAAATAATTAAGCACAACAAACTGTTTATATTGAAAACTTTATTTAAACGATTAAAATAATTAAACAACAATTATATTGTATATGCTGCGAGTCGAGTCGAGTTTAATCCTAGTTTAACTCTCACTATATGTATACGGAGTCGAGTTATTTTCTAACCAACTCTAGGTGTATACACTTGGGTGCAAAAAATTCGCACATTGATAAATTTTCTCCAAAATTTCAAAAATATAAAAAATCCAATGTTTGTTCAATTTTATTGAATGCAGATTCAAAGTCTATTTCAACACCTATCCAGCGGTACCATTTTTGTACTTATACCGTGTCAACAAAGTGATTTTTAGGGTCAACATCTGAAGTACACGTTTTCTGTGAATTTATCTGCATGAAAATTAGTGGTAAAAATCGAATTAAAACATGGAAATTAGCCAAAAAAATATTTTTATTAATACGACTAATGGAATTCACACCGACGAAGAAAAGATCGCAGCGGTAAAGAACTGGCCAAATCCTAAAAATTTACACGAATTACGAAGCTTTCTGGGATTGTGCACCTATTATAGACGCTTCGTGCCAGGATTCGCCAACATCGCCAAGAGTTTACACGAGTTGACCAGGAAGAACAAGGCATTCGAATGGAAGAATGACCAGGAAGAAGCATTCGTGGAACTAAGGAGACGGTTGTGTGTCGCGCCAATTCTCGCGTACCCTATACCCAACGTGAAATTTATTTTGGACACCGATGCAAGTAATGACGGTATAGGAGGTGTGTTATCACAGGAAATTAATGGTCAAGAAAGAGTATTGCGTACTACTCCAAAACATTATCGAAACCGGAGCGTAATTACTGCGTGACACGGAAAGAATTGTTGGCTATAGTGGAGTGTGTCAAGTATTTCCATAAGTATCTTTGTGGTCAAAAATTTCATTTACGGACAGATCACGGCGCTTTACGGTGGCTGTTACAATTCAAGGATCCAGAGGGACAAGTAGCACGCTGGATCGAACGTCTTCAAAGCTACGATTTTCAAATCGAACATCGGAAGGGAAGTGCACACAGAAATGCCAACGCATTATCAAGACAGCCGTGTCCAGTAGAATGTAAACATTGTGGCCATGTTGAAGCAAAGGAAGACATCATCGACGTTCAGCTTACGCAAGTGCTGCCTGATGAGGAGTGGACCGACAAAATGGTCAGGAAAGAGAAATTGGATGATACGGATTTATCAGTTATAATGGAATGGAAGGAAAAGGAACACCGGCCAACTTGGAGCGAGATCGCGGACAAAACTCCCATTGTCAAGCCTTATTGGGCTCAATTGTCTTGAGAATGGCTGTTTAAAACGATTGTGGGAAAGCACGGATGGCAAAGTGAAGCAATTGTTGCTGGTGATACCAAAGTGCCGGATTGCAGAAATCCTGAATGAGTATCATGGAGGAGCAAGTGGGAGCCACCTTGGAATTAATAAAACTCTAGCAAAGATACGTCAACGATTCTACTGGGCAGGATGTAGACAGTCAGTGATAGAATGGTGCCAAAAATGTGACCAATGTGCGGCGGTGAAGGGACCCGCACGCAAACGTCGTGGAATCATGAAACAATATAACGTCGGAGCACCATTCGAAAGAATTGCAATGGATGTAGCGGGGCCATTTCCCACCACCGAGAGCGGCAACAAATATGTGCTAGTAATAATGGATTATTTCAGCAAATGGCCGGAGGTGTACCACATTCCCAATCAAGAGACGACAACAATAGCTGATGCCGTAGTAAATAACTGGATTAGCAGATTTGGAGTGCCGATGGAGATTCATACCGATCAAGGACGGAATTTTGAATCGGTGGTGTTTCAAGAAATATGCCAGATGCTCGGTATAAATAAAACGAGAACAACGCTTTTGCATCCACAGTCTGATGGTATGGTGGAAAGGTCGTTGAGAAAAACCAACGCCACTGGGATCGACATATACCGATGTTTCTGATGGCCTATCGATCAGCAATACATGACACAACCGGAATGACACCAGCTTAAACGTTATTTGGAAATAATCTATGGTTACCTGGAGATCTAAAGTTGGGGACTGTACCATCATCGGCTTTATGTGGACAGGATTACGTAGACCGAATGAAAGAGGAACTTAATGAGATTCATCAATTTGTACGGGAGAAAATACGGGTGTCAAGTGACCGGATGAAGGCTCGATATGACATACGAGCAAATAAACAGGACTTCCAGGAAGGGCAATTAGTATGGCTTCACAACCCGCAACGGAAAAAGGAATTATCACCGAAGCTACAACCAGCATGGGAAGGACCTTACACTTCATCACAAGGATGAACGACGTGGTTTATCGGATACGGAAGGGACATCGAGGTAAACCAAAGGTGGTGCATTTGGAGAGGCTTGCCCTGTACAGAGGAGGTGATTTGGGTCCTATTCGGGACGAACAGGCTTAGGTGGGGGGTAGTGTGACGGTGACACCTAGTGTGTAATAGAATAAGTTAAAATTAATAGATCAATGTTAAACTGCTCTAAATGGAATTTTCCATGATAAAATTGTTCTACACTATTCTAACTAGAAAAATTATGAGCTTTCTAGAAGTTTGGTTTGTGTATATAAAAAGGCGAACGAAATCGAATTGGATGAGTAATATTTGGTAAGCGACAGTATAAAGATTAAAAGGAATTAAAAAGTGATTTAAAAAAGTGTTATAGTGCGATAAATAAAGTAAAAGTGATCAGTAAAATTTAAGAATAATTTATATAAAGTGATTTTGTGAATTTTTATTGATAAACTGTGTTGTAACAAATTTTGTGAAATAAATAAATTCGTTGGTGATAAATTGAATTGAGTTTGTATTATTCACAATCCAGTGATACGAACCTTGATTGACAAGGCAAAAACGTAACAATATACTATAATTATTATTCCGCATCCACACGAGGTGTGAAATTTCATTTGCTTGTGTTCGTTAAATAGGCGGTAAACGACACACATCAAAGGAAACAATCGATGGATTTGTATCCCATCCACACGAAGCGGCAAAATGCTAACAAATATAATTTGAAATGTTAGTGCATTTATCTTTAGAATTTTTTTTTTTAATGGAAATGTTATTTATTGAACTTTGCATTTTTTTAGAGAAATAATATCTGAAAATTCTTAAAACGTAATATATAATTGATTTCAAAAGTAATGTTTAATGCCAATTTTCATTTAAATGGTCGGAATGGCTGTTCGGTCGGATATTATCAAATTTGCTGTTAATTTTTAGAAAAAAGCGATATTTAAATACTTTATTTTTATTTCTGTTTAATAACATTACAGCACAACTATTTATTAATATTGCACTGGCCAAATCAATATCGTCGTCGCTATTTATTTCCATTTTCAATTTTGAATAAACAGAAAAACTTGAAAAATTTTTAAAAACAACAAATTAGTTCAATTTGAAATTAAATGAAAAAATTTTACGATATATGTACTAAAAATGTAGAAGATGTGTCAGTATAGAAATGTTCATTAACATTCGCCTACATGTGATCAATGAACATTTAACGAATCGTGTGTACCGAGATGTTGATAAATGTACACTTCTCGCTTAACCGTCTACATTCGCCAATTAAGCGAATACGCGCGCATAAGTGTACATTTCACACCTCGTGTGGATGCGGCTTTAGTCGAGTCGAGTTTAAATCGACTCCGTATATAGTGAGAGTTAAACTCGGATTAAACTCGACTCGACTCGCAGCATTTACAGTATAAATTAAAATGATTTAAAATCAAGAAACAAAAAACTCGTATATTCACAACTTTGACAAATAAAAATTGAAGTTTCTTTTTTTGTTGTTGTTAGTAACGTCAAAAAAAACATCAATTTGTTTCGTGTACTTTTCGCACCACAAAATTTACATTGATTTGAAAAAACGAAAAGAATTCGACATTATTCTGCCCAATCGTACGCATTTTTGACAGTAAAATTATTTATTTTGCCCAATCGAACTCCACATTATTTGTTTTTGACAGCCCAATCAAACTCGGCATAAAATACAATAGCATAAAGTTGCAGAGCATTCACAATGAAAAAACTTTTTACTTTGTACTTATAGGGCCCTATTCTCGAATTCCACATCCATTTTACATATATTGACATCTGTCAAAATTCATAAATATTGAATTTTTTCGGTACTAAGGGAATATTTCCGAATGGGTATAAGCATGTGGAAAAAATTCCCCATATAGAAAAATGTCCATGCCGCATGTGTTTTATATACGAATTACAATTTTCGAATGGTTTTGTGTGAACTTTGACAGATGTCCACATGTGGAAAATGGTTGTGAAATTCGATAATAGGGCCCCAGGTTTGCATAAATTTCCAACATAACGAGCAAAAATGTTAATTCGTTAAGTTGGAAATTCATACAAACCTGTAAGTCAAAAGTAAAAAGTTTTTTCATCGGAAATGCTCTGTTAAACAAATAGAGCTGAAATAAGCAGACGTCAAGCATCGAAAATTCTGTGCGAAAAAGAGAAAGACTAAAATATATTAGGGCCGTATTTAGAATTTCATTCAATTGATTAGAATAAAGTGGCTTGCTAAAAATAAAACAATTGAAGTTTAAAAAACTTTTTTATTTTAGATGGAAATACATTTATAATTATTTTTAAATTCAACATTTTTAATAAAATTAAATTTTTTTTTTCTAAAAACACGGCATTATTTTACACTTTTAGGGCGAACCTGGTAAAAATAATTGTCAACAAATCATAAGAACCACAACAACAATAACATTTGTTTTTTTGATAATTATGTAATAAATTGAAATTAAAAGTGCACTTTTTTTATCACAAATTACAATATTTACATCACAATTTTAATTTCGTTATACCGGGTGATTTTTTTAACCTGATACACTCAAATATCTCGGAAAATAAGCACTCTACGAAAAAAATGGTAAAGATCAAAATTTAATTATTCCGTGGGGAAAATACATTTTTTGTACCTACAAGGAGAAGGGGAGGGGGGGGGGGGTACTAATTTTAACACTAATGTATTTCCCCCACAGAATAATTAAATTTTGATCTTAACCATTTTTTTCGTAGAGTGCTTTTTTTCCGAGATATTTCAGTGTATCAGATTAAAAAAATCACCCGTTATATAAAACAGAATAAAATTTTCCGATGAAAAGAAATTCCAGTTAATTTGTTGCGAGTATTGTTACAACATTTTCTGACTATACACGTCATTTTTCATAATTTTTTTTTAATAGTTTATCACAAATAATAATTAATTATATTTTTTTTTTGTTTTGTTTTGTTTGATAATTTTTAATTTTCACGAAACTACGTACAACCACTTTTTAACAAGAATAAAAACTAACTGGTTTCTTTGCATAAAAGAAAGTGTAACCATATATTGGGCCCGATTCTGAAACGTTAAATTTCATGTTATGTTATTTTATTTCCCCGCTTCCTATATGAATTTGTATTGACGATTGGAGCATCACAGATTCCACCTAGTGGACATTTTTTGAACTGAGCTAGCTGATAATTTGACGTACGAAATTATTGTAAAGAAGTCCAATTTTGAACTGTAAACACAAATTTTACTTACCAGATTGCTAATAATTGTAAATAATTCCAATTTTGGATTATAAAAACAGTTTTTAACTACCGGGGGCCCTATTCTCGAATTCCATATCCATTTTCCACATGTGGACAGTTTTTCGGTACTAAGGGAATATTTCCGAATGGGTATAAACATGTGGAAGAAATTCCCCATATAGGAAAATGTCCATGCCTCATAGGGCCCCGTATTCCAAAATTTTCTTTCGTCGCATTTGTGAGAAATGTCATTTTGTCAGTTGCCTCATTTTAACTTTTTTCCTCGAGAGGCGCTTTCTCTACTTTTACAATCGTCAATTGAAAAAACAAAAATAACATAACATAACAAAACATTTTGGAAGGCAGAATCGGGCCTATTATTCGTAAGAACCTATATACTATATATCCATCCTTCTCCAACTGTCTACGCTTGAAATAGAAGATTTTATACGGGAGAAAGCCATATAGCCATATAAAAAGTTTGTTTGAGCTCTAAGTGTATAACATTCCGCATGTTCACAGATGGCTTTTTGACAGAAAATATCCGAATATTTTTGACAAATTTTATCTGCAGGTCCTTCAGAACGAATTTGAGCCTTCTGCGTTAAAGCTTTTTGGCGAGACTTGCAAATTTATTTTTCAACAGGACAACGCTCCGTGCCATACCGCCAAAATTGTGAGTTATTAATTTTGAATTGTAGATAGACAAATTGGCTTTCAGATAAACATAAATAATTTGTTAATTAACTTGTTTTTTTTCTTATCTCTTCATTTAAAGGTAAAAAAGTACTTCGAAGAAAAAAGTATCGATGTGTTGAGCTGGCCCCCGTATAGTCCAGACTTAAATCCAATTGAAAATATTTGGTCTATAATGAAGCTAGAAGTAGCAAGGAAGCGCCCAGAATCGATTGAAGCTTTAAAAAGTTTGTTGATGATGATTTGGGAATCCATATCTCCTGCGACTTTGAAAAATTTATCAAATTCAATGAATCGGAGGTGTATCGCTGTAATAAAAACAAATGGCGGTCCAACAAAATATTAATATTAAAGATTGAACTTCTATAAATCAATAAAAAAAAAAAAAAAAAATAAGTGTTTAATTTATTACATTACTTTAACTCCAATCAAACGTATTTTGAATATTTTGGCATTTTTCGGTGTTTTGCCCCTAAATTGCAGGTCAATTTTTTTTTTCAAAAAATTACGTCATACATGTATTTAAAATGAAACAATAAACCAATTGCTTTCAAAAGTTTTGTAATTTTAGCAAAAAAAGACTCCAATTTGCAATAAATTTGTTTGCCTAATTTTTTTTACCAGCACTGTATATATACACTGCGCCAATTAAAAAACGGAACAGAAATTTTCTTCGAAAAAATACCCAGATTTGAATGCTTGTATCTTGGTGAAATAACACCTTAAAAAAAAAATTTGTTTCTAGTTGAAGTAAATTTTGTCTTCTTTTCGATACTGGAAACCGTTTTGTTTTATTTTGTTTTTTTTTGACTTTTTGAGTAAAACAAAAGGTGTCTAAAAAAAAAAAAAATTTGCTGCTGTTTGAAACTGTAAACGAACTTGCCCGATATTTCATTCAAAAATCCAAATCGGCCATTTTATAGAGAATTTAGAAACCTTGCAAAATGATCCTAGGAAAATTTCTGTGCGACCACTCCTTGTCGAGTTATTGAAGTTTTAAAGAAAACGTATCAAAAAGCGTATCCACGTTAACAAGTACAATTTTTAATCTTGTAAACTAAGCACTCTACGATAAAAGTTTGAGCCACATTTTGATATCAGGCGTAATTTTGGTGATTCAAAATCAAGGAGAAAATATGTTTTTACAGTGAAAAATATGATTTTTTTCATAAGGTATATTGCAAACAAAATCCTTTTAAACTTTATTCAAACGTAATAAAACTAAAATCTACGAACAAACTGAAATTTTCAGGCCGCATTACTTCATAAATATGTCGTGGCATATTTAAAACATTGCGTATTTGTTGTCTGGAAGTTCGTCTTGTCCATTTTCTTACACGCCGTTGTAACATATCCCAGACATGTTCTATGGGGTTTAAATCTGGACTTCGCGGAGGATGGCTTATTAAATTAATGAGGTGCTGTTGCAGAAATTGGCGTGTGTTTAGAGCTGTGTGCGGCTGGGCATTATCATGCATAAAAAAAATCCGCGCCAAATTTGCATTTTCATGGAAAGCATATGAAGCCTTAAAATTTCTTCCACGTATCGTGCTGATGTTAAAGCTGGATGTGGTATTACTACCAAATCGGTCTTGCAATTCCAAGAAATACTCGCCCAAACCATCACCGAACCTCCATGAAATGCTACGACTAGCATCACGAAATTAGGGTGTAATCGTTCCCCTAGTGAACGCCAAACTCTGCATCGACCGTCTGATGTATACAAATTGAACCGCAATTCATCCGAAAAAAGGACCTTACACCAGTCCCTCTGAGTCCAGTTGCCATACTGCAACGCATAATTTCTTCTTTGCTGACGGTAATTATCAGTCAGATACGGAACTCTGACAGGTCGATGTGATCTTAGTCGATGAGCATTTAACCGATTTAATATCAACTGTTTTGTTGTCTGGTTTTGCATAGGTACATTACTTCTTATTTCTTGAGCACTGAGTGCTTAGTTTACAAGATAAAAAAATGTCCTTGTTAACGTGTATACGCTTTTTGATACGTTTTCTCTAAAACTTCAATAACTCTTGCAAGGTTTCTGAATTCTCTATAAAATGGCCGATTTGGATTTTTGAATGAAATATCGGGCAAGTTCTTTTACAGTTTCAAACAGCAGCAAATTTTTTTTTTTAGACACCTTTTGTTTTACTCAAAAAGTAAAAAAAAACAAAATAAAACAAAACGGTTTCCAGTATCGAAAAGAAAACAAAATTTCCTTCAACTAGAAACAAAAATTTTTTTTTAAGGTGTTATTTTTCACCAAGATTTGAACGCTTGTATCTGGGTATTTTGTCGAAGAAAAATTTCTGTTCCGTTTTTTAATTGGAGCAGTGTATATATATATATATATGTATATATATATATATATATATATATATATATATATATATATATATATATATATATATATATATATTATATTTTTACGAACTGGGCTTCTGAGTTGGTCCAGATTTTGCAATTAAAAACACTGTGTACTTTCACCTCACTTGACTCGACTTTATTTCACTTTAATTTTTTTCACTTTAATATTCGCTTTTACTTTACTTATTTAAATCTGTCCGCTTGCCACTGGTGGGGGCTGACAACAGATTTATTTCACTTGTTGCACGATTTAAAGTAAACCAAAAACTGTTTCCAGCTTGCAATCGGTCGTGTTTATATACCAGTTTGATACTGCTCTCGAAATTTCCTTTATTGTGGTGTCATAAATCATCTTCATTCTTGTGTATTCTGTTTATGACCCATAATCACATCTGGAAATATCGTTTATGGCTGGTCATAAAATCAATTTTATTCATCACGCCTCCCTTTGTAGGCTATATTTCGGACGTTCTTGTTTTTACTAGATCATTATGCATTTGTTCGTTGGTGTACAAACATGTTTCGATGTCCGCAATAAATAATTGTAATAAAAACAAGGGCTACCTACAAACGAGCATCGAACCATCGACATTTATTGTTCGTACTATGCGCCAACCGTTTGAGCTATCGCTATTCATAACGCGAACTTGTTGTATGATTGCCACAATCGTCATCATATATATTGTTGATAGATATATATATATACCAGTGGCCCTATTCTGGTTATTCCCGGGGAACGGGGAATAATTTTTTTTTACAGAATTTATTCCCAGATACATATTTCCAACTTTTTATTCCCCATTTTCCAAAAGTGGATTCTGTCAATTGGGGAATAAATATACAGGGGAAATAAATTTAGTTATATCAAAATTATATTAACTTACAAACAATATTAAAATTATTAATTATTAATATCAACTACATACATATAAACAAATATTTTCGTTAAAAATCTATTCCCCATCAATTCTTTCATAAAATAGATGTGGAAAAACAAACGTCAAACTGCAGTAATTGGGAATAATTTTTTCCCAATAAAAAATTTTTCCCGAACACCAGAATACACTTTGGGGGAAAGGGACGCTAATAATACTGCAACAAAATTTAAAATTTCTATTCCCCGGGAATTACCAGAATACACTGGTATATATACAATATTTATATACCGGGTGATTTTTTTAACCTGATACCACAGAAGAAAGATTAACCAGAATAGACATTGCGTGGATCAAATTTTTTTTCATCTTACCTTCTTTTTTGGACATTGAAGTATAATTATTTTCGAATATTCAAATAAAAACCAGTAAACCAAAGAATACATAACCCAACTTTCTCTTACCTTCGGCGAATCGGCCATACAAAAACAGCGTTATGACTGTTCTGGTTAATCTTTCTTCTGTGCTGATACACTCAAATTTCTCGGAAAATAAGCACTCTACGAAAAAAATGGTGAAGTACAAAATTTAATTATTCCGTGGGGGAAATATATTAGTGTTAAAATTAGTACCCTCCTGCTCCTTGTAGGTGGGGCGGGGGTAACTTTGAAACTAAAATATGAACCCCTATTTTTTATTGCAGATTCGGATTCTACGGCTAAAAAAAATACGTAGGATTTGACTGAAACATTTTTTTCGATTCATGATAGATGGCGCTGTAATTGACGATATTCAATTTTTTTCGATTTCTCCAACTGAGAACCTACGCAAACGATTCTGCAATACGTCTGCAATAAAAATACCACGGTTTCATTGTAAATACTCGAAGTTAGTCTTAAACAATTTGTATTTCTTAAATTTTCAATTACTGAAAATGGCTTCTCATTATCGTAACCCAGGAACATGCCATTAAATCGGCTTTCAAATTAATGAAATTGTTTGTATTTTGTTTTAAAAAATAGCGATCCAGTCCGAAAATTATTTCGAAAACAACAATACCTGTGTAAAGCTATCAATACTACTTAAGAGTGGTGTATTTAACTGCACAAGAGAAAATTGAAACGATTCTGGTTTATGGAGAAGCTGGCCGGAGTCTTGATAATGCTGTCACTCTCTACGCTTCGCGTTTTCCGGTTACTGTCAAACAATTTATTACTGATGGAAGTGTTCAACCGAAAAAAAGGACTCGTCCAGCAACAGTCACTGGAGAAAATAATGAAATTGATGTATTGGCTGCATTAGCTCATAATCCTCATATTAGTACACGAGAAATAGCTAGCGATTCTGGATTGTCCCAGACCAGTGTTTGGAAAATTTTAAAACATCATAAGTATCATCCGTATCATGTGTCTTTACACCAAGATCTTCATGGCGTTGATTTCCAAAATCGGGTAACTTTTTGTCAATGAGCACTTGAACAAATACAGCGAAACTCAAATTTTTTTCGTTACGTATTGTTCTCCGATGAGTCGTCTTTTACAAACCATGGAACGGTTAATCGCCACAACATGCATTACTGGAGTGTTGAAAATTCGCACTGGCTTATCCAAGTTGAACATCAGCGTCCTTGAACTGTCAATGTATGGTGTGGAATAATTGTCAACAAACTCATCGGCCCCCACATTATTGAAGGCAACTTGAATGGTCAAATGTACCGAGATATTTTGGAAAATGAACTGCCAACATTATTTGAAGATTTAAGCTTAGAAGTGCGAGCACGTGCAGTACTTGATCGTGATTTCAATGGTCGCTGAATCGGAAGAGAAGGTCCGGTAAATTGGCCTGCCAGATCTCCAGATCTTACTTCGCCAGATTTCTTTTTGTGAGTCTATCTCAAAGACCAAGTTTACAAAAAAAAACCAACAACACGTGAGAATATGATTGAGCGAAACAGAAATGCTTGTGCTGAAATTGAAGCAGACACACTTCTCAGTTGTGTACAGTCATTTGAAATGCGGATTAATAAGTGCATTGAAGTCGAAGGCCATCATTTTGACCACTTAATTTAATTGAAAGATGATAAGGCGAGGGGACTCATGTAAATCAAGCACCCTTTTCCCAGTTATTCGAAATTTGCAAAATGAATAAATTTTTTGACGACATCTATCATGAATCGAAAAAAATGTTTCAGTCAAATAAATAGGGGTTCATATTTTAGTTTCAAAGTTACCCCCCGCCCCACCTACATGAGAAGGAGGGGGGTACTAATTTTAACACTAATGTATTTCCCCCACGGAATAATTAAATTTTGTACTTCAACATTTTTTTCGTAGAGTGCTTATTTTCCGAGATGTTTGAGTGTATCAGGCTAAAAAAATCACCCGGTATATATATATATAAATATATATATATATATATATATATATATATATATATATATATATATATATATATATATATATATATATATATTTATCTAAGTTGACCGAATATTCCTCTGAAATCAGTTTTGGTTAGGGCTTGCGTCCCGGGATTTCCCGGGTTTAAGAAATTAAAAGTATTCCCGTTTCCCGGGAATGTTGTGTATATTTCCCGGGAATGCTAAATCCAATTTCAAGATTCCTCTATGTCGTGTTCTAACTTCATGGAATTAATCAAGAAGTCGCCGGTGATGGGTTCAATGCTATAAAAATAAACACGTTATAGAATTGTAAAGAACTGAATATTATATTAGATAGCCACATCCGCTGGAGTACTTTAGAATGTACGTTGGAACAGTTCCATAGTAAAAAATGACACTTCGGGAACTGAAAATATAGGTAATGGGAGTTGAACGAATATTGAACAATGCCGTCTCTAGCTTCAAAATGTTCTTAAAACGCTCCACATACCTTCAGATACCCAAATCTGTAGCGATTTCAACATTATTGTTAGCAAATTTAGAACATCACAGACATTAAAGCTTCTAAAAGAAAAATTAGGAGAAATAAAGATGTTGCCTCGTTAATAAAATTCCTCCATGTATAATGCATTTCGGATGACCTCAAAATCCAAAATGGCCTCTATGTGGTTGGTCTATTATGGAAGCAAGCAAGGAAATAGAATTCAGTTAAAAGAAGAGCTGGATCAAAGTCTCTCTACATAGAATTAAATCAAAATTTCGCACTGTGTTTGTACCCAAAATCCTGGCATAAGGATAAATAAAGTGCTAAGTTAATTACAAAAGTAGAAAAATATCCAAATTTAAAAACGACCCACTACAAAATCAAACCGACTTCCACTGAAAATGAGAGGAATTTTCCATTAGCGGGTGTGTTTCTAGGGGAAATTAAATCGTTATTGAGCTCCGCCAACTGTTGGCAGTTTATTGGGTATAATCAACACTGACATCTTAAATTTCACTTTTTCCGCCGGTACATTTCCCGGAGAACGGAATCCGCCGATTGAGTGATTAAATCAGGACATCACATTTTTTCAATTATTTAAATCTTACTTAATTTGTCCCCCCTCCCCTTCCCCATTTATCGACCTAATATCTAAAATAGTTTGAATTTTAATATTACACACATAATGAGGAATTGGATAAAAAACTTTTTTTGTTCCGAATCTCGGGAATTCCCGGGAATCAGAAAATTACAATCTCGTTTTCCGGGAATGTAAAAGGTCCGGGAACGGGCAAGGAGTTTTGACTGACCGACTTGCTCTCGAGAGTGTTTTTGATGCTGAGGGAACTGGTTTAGGTTTTAATATCGAATTGTACTTCTTTGACCTTAATTTGCAGTTGGGATTTTCTTACTAAGTAATAGGTTGTCCCACTGATTCTCTAGATAGCACGGTTTTAACCTGTGTATGAACATTTTTTGGTTTTTTTCGGATCTCGATAGTACTAGTTGCGGGCCAGTATAGGGTTGCTGTAACGATTTTCTTAGTGTATTTGTTCTCTAAAATACGTGTGTACACGAGTTCAGATCTTTACTTATGAAAATTTTGCCCGTAGTTTGTTTCGATGCTGGAACCGGCCTAATTTCGTCGAAATGTCGTTTTAATAATTTTACCCAATCTGACTGGGGAATTTTATCTTTTTCGGCATCGAAAAATTATCCTGGTACTCGTACCGTCCTTCAGTATCTTAGGTAGTTCCGCTGGTGTTACCTGTGTCTCTTCGCTAAAATTTATCCTTAAACCGAACATAACCGATGATAGGATAGTGGTTCAATCCGATCTGTCACGACACATGATCACAGCCCAGATAGTACTATGCCATCGCTCGATAATGCCATTACATTTCAAATTGTGGCTGGTCGTGGTCGTTTTCCTCTCAAATCCCAGTAAGTTGGATAGAACCGTGAACAATTGGGACTCAAATTGGCTCCCTGTTCCAAGAAGAATACACGGCAAATGCAACAGTCCCGACAAACATTTTGTAATTTTTGCCCCGCAAAATTACCTAGGAAATACCGATTACCGTGTCGGGCAATTACTGATAGAATACCTACAAAAGAACGTGTTTTGGTGCTCTTTGGGCAGGCCGATTTTACCGATTCGGTAATTTTGTAGTCCCAGGTTACCGTAAAATATCAGTTTGTATTACTGAGCATTTACTTATCCTAAAATATTATTTTTACGTGTCGATTTTGCTTTGCCGAATCGTCGAGGCACTCCCAACTCTTTCGCAGTTCGCTTTTTACGTCCTACCTTACGCCTTTAGTAGCCAAATCGAGGACGTACGGCTATAGACCCGTTTTCGTTTAAACCACCTACACATTGCATTGCTTCATGCCAACCCATAGTGCTGACATGAAAGGTGGGTCGATCCATGGATTCCGCACTCTCAACAGGGGGTCATAGATGTGTTCATCTTCATCACCGATCGTAATCACCGATGAAAAATCCCTTTTGCATCCCGCCCCTATAGGGATTCGAAACCGGTACCTCCCGATCCAACCGCCGCAGCTTTAACCACTGCGCCGTTTGCTCGGTCACGAAATAATGGCAAAAAAAACTTAATTAATAATTATTAATTAATAATTGAGATAAAAAATAAAAAAATATTCTTTACCGAAGAAGGTTCATAAAATTACCGAGGAAATATAATCAAAATGCTTAGAATACTTTTGAAACCAAAAATGAAAGAAGAAAATCAAACTACCGCAAAAAAACCAAAAAAATTACCGCGAAATAAAAACAAAACAAAAATAATTCTGAGAATTTGACTTATTTTCTCTTTTGTTTGATAAATTGCTTTTTTGTTTTTGTAATTTTGTCCGACGCTCGGTATTTTTGAGCCCGATATATAGTTTTCGGTATTGAAATGTTTGTCGGGAGTGGCAGTATCCGAAACAGGAATAGCCTCCTAGAATACCTACCGTTGATTTTCAGAATTCGGAAATGGACCAATGATGTCGAGATGGGTTTCCGCTAAACTCGGTGAAGTTACATTAAATATACCGAGAGGAGATTTCGTTTATTGTGAAATTTATGATTTTTGACAAGCTGTACAATTATGAGCCATAATTTTTTAGTCGTTGTTTGGAGGCCAAATAACATGTTTTGTTAAAAGTTTAACTTATACTTTAATGGCCGGATGTGATAATTTGTGAAAAGAGTCAAAAATTAATTGTCGAAAATTTAGAGGTATGAATGGTCTAGATATAGCTGTCAAAATACCGCAAAATAATAATTTGTTAAAGTTAAACGAGACCGGAATTTGTTTAAATTTTAAACTCGAAGTTTTGCTTAATATTTCTCGCAGCTCTTCATCATTTGTCTGTACATCTACTATCGCTGCAAAGTCAATACTTTTCGGAATGGAAATTTCACTAATGCCTGAGAGAACATCTGCAACCCATTATCGGCACCCAACATGTGTCGTATGTCAGTTGTAAATTGACTAATAAAATCCAGGGGCCCTATTCTCGAATTTCACAACCACTTTCCATATGCGGACATCTGTCCAAATTCATAAAGAAGTTCGGAAATTTAGATCCAATTCGCTATGGCATTTTTTCGGTACTAAGGGAATATTTCCGAATGTGTATAAGCAGGTGAAAAAAATTCCCCACATGTGGAAAATGGATGTGGAATTCGAGAATAGGGCCCCAGGTGTATAAATCGTCACGAAGAAGCCTTATCCAGAGTTTGATTAAAAACGTAAATCAAGGGCTTATGATCAATGAACAGCGTAACTTCCTACCCTCAAGCAAGTATCCGAAATGTTTGATGCCTGAATAAGCCGCCAGAAGTTCACTGTCATAAACACTGTATTTTTACTAATCATTTTTTTTTTATTTCTGAAAAAAATAAAATTAAATAAAACAGTGAATATTTTTTTTATCTTGTAGTGATAAAAGTTCGAGCAGCCAAGCTTCTTTGTCTACAGTCTTAAATATTCGAGTTGAGAATATTTAAGACTGTTGACAAAAAAAAAATGTAATTATCACTATAAGATAAAAAAATATTCAGTGTTTTATTTAATTTTATTTTTGAAAATTATTTTTTGAAAAAAATTTATTAGTAAATAAGTGATAAAAGTGCACACACAAATGGATCTCCTCCAAAATAGCAACACTGTATTTTTGTTGCACTTCATTAAGCCGCACAGAGACGAAACAAGAGTGGCTACCATGTATCCGAAACATGCTGCTGAACCACTGCCCCAATTGTCGTGTCTGAGGCATCTACCATAATTGCCAACTCTGCCGTAGACGAAGGATGCACTAAAAGTGTGGCATCATGACACATCTTGGTTTTGCAATTCTCGAACGCTTGAATCGATTCAGTGGTGAAGCTATAAGAATTTTACTGTTTTTTTTGTAGCCTCTTAAAAATCGTTTATGTAGTAGAATTTGATCTGATGAACCTGGAATAAAATGCTGGTAAAAAAATGTATCATGCCTAAATAATGTTTTAATTGTTTTCCTATTGTTGGTCGTTCGAATTCTTGTATAGCTTGGACACGTTTTTGCAATGATAAGATACCTTGTCCTGTTACCGGCCTTTATGGCCTATACATTTAATTTCGGATTTTGCGAACATACATTTATCAATATTGACCACTAAGTTATGTAAATATAATTTTTATGTGTTCTAACTGTTCCTCAAAAGATTTTGACGCGATTAAGACATCTTCAAGATAGACAAAACAGAATTTTAGACCGAATAACGCATCATACATCAAATGTTGAAATGATTGTGCTGCGTTTCTGAGACCAAACGTCATTCTACAAAATTCAAAAAGGCCGAAAGGTGTGGAAATTATTGTTTTTGGAATATCTGATGGTTCAATGGGAATTTGGTAGTAAGCCTGGACAAGATCTAACAAAGTCAACATGCTACAACTTTCCAATTGGTAGTAAAAATCTTGGAGATGATAACGATCGGATACTGTGAATTTATTTAAAGCACGGTAAGAGATTTTTCAAATCCCACGTGATATTATTCAAACTCAGTTTGGCAATTAAGAGTTTGTCAGGTACTAAACGACGAGTTTTACTAGCAATTGGTGGTCCCGTAGTTTCTAACCGATGTGTGGCGTTATGTTTTACATCACCAACGCCGTTTATTTACTTCCGGAAACTCTGTTATAATTTGATAAATTTTGGGGTGAATTGCTGATCTGTCGATGTTAGAAAGGGGATCCTGCGCGGAAGACAAACAAACTGTTGTAAACTGAGAGGTTGAGGGATCGATGAGCTTCTATCTCTGCATATCAACTAGGAGTCTCGTACTTTTTAGGAATTCTGATGTGATTATAGCAATCGACACCTCAGCAATAATAAATTAGCAGGTGAAATTTCGACGAAGGTCAATATTTTGATTTAGAACTCGAGTGATAAAAGCTTTAACTGGGGTTCCGTTAGCCGCAAATAATTTGAACGTTGGGTCAAACTTGGTAATTTTGGCGAAACTGGTTGGATAACCGAAGCATCTGCTCCCTTGTCAATCAACAATTTTGCTTGTAAATTTATTCATGGGTTAATAAGCGGCCACCGGTTAGCGGTGGGATTGTGAAACATAAAATAAAGAAAATGATTCTCTCCGAATTAAAAGTTCCAGAATTAAAAAAAGGAACTTGAGAAACGAAGCTTGTCTATTGATAGTAGTAAAGGTGCTTTACAAGCGCGATTACCTGAGGTCACGGAGAGAGTAGAGAAGACAGAAGATGCAACACCAGATGGAATAACAAAAAGAGCGACAATTAGAGACAATAAATCAGTCAAACTAAGAAATGAAACAACAGATGGGCGAAATTAAGCAGTCAAACCAAATTATGGAGCGCCAGATGGGGAAATTGCCGACGGCCAAAAATAAAATGGACGAGAAAATTGTATAACTATCTATCTACAGATGTAAATGGCGAAATAGAGAAACTGCAAACAAAAGTTCAACTTTTCAAAACGGAAATTCAACAGGTTGAAGAAAACTTTTAACGTTTCGAGTGGGTGCTACTGAAGCCAAAAGAAGTGTAACAACGGCGCCAGTGGTTCAGACTGTTCACTCGATCAAGTTAAAGGGGCCAACATTCGACAGAACCACATCTTTTGGCATTTTCAATTTGAAACGGCGGCCAATCGAAATCATTGGAACGATGAATATCTCATTGAAGCTCTAATAGTGGCCCTTACAGATGAAGCAGCGGAGTATTTACAAACTATTCCTGAAAAAGATTGCAACAACTACCTAGAAATTATGAAGGCGCTGAATCGGAAGTGCGGCAGTGACCACAAGCGGGAAATCTTTCGCATGGAATTGGAAAGCAGCTGCCAAAAGGGTGGAGAATCGCTGCAAGAATTTTCATCAGCAATCGAGCGACTAGTGCATAATGAGACTGCACAAGCCATCATCAGCATAATCACCAAGGTGGGCACCAAGATACCGAGACGGAAGCAGCAAAATCAGATGTTGGACATGTGATAAAATCGGTCACATCTCGCGAGACTGCCAGAAAACAAGAAGTAAACGAGGAAGATCACCATCTTCTGTGCAGCGACGACCAAGCGGAGAGCCGACAGTGGGCAAACAGAAGGGCCAAATGACGACGGATCTGTTAAACTAAAAAGAGTCAGCTTAAAGGGACAGAAGTTGACTCCGACAACCGATTGGAGTGTGGGGAAGATTGGAGGGAGGTTCTATGTAGTGGAAGCCAACGAAAAGTAAACCAGAACTAAGGAAATTATAATCAGGAAAGCCCTAGTTTAATCAGACAACGACTATAGAGTACTAATTAGGACTCTGAATCTCTCGGATAGGTGAGGAGGTATCGACGATAGTAAAATGTCTTAAATGTCTTCTGCCAGGGCAGAAAGAAATGGTAGAACAACTCATGCAGAAACGAACCAAAGATATAACTGTCCCACATAAAAATTTTGCACATCAATTACCAAACGGTACATGTCCATATTCTGGGGTACATCGAATAATAACTGAAGGGCTACAATGGCAAAGCACGGAATTGACACAGGTACAGAGATGCCGATTTATGAGCCACCTAGGAGGTTACCATTGGCAAAACAAGAACAAGTGGATCGGATCGTAAGATCACAAGAAAACGGCGCTCAGTGTCGGCAACGGACTTTGGCAATTTAATGTTATACCGTCCGGATTATGTAACGCCCTTGTCTACCTAATATATTTGGACGACATCATCGTCATGACGAAGGATTTCGACGAGCATCTAAAGAACTGGCAGAGGTTTTGGATCGGATACAGGCCGCTGGATTAAAGTTAAGTCCAAAGAAGTGTAAGCTTATTACAAACGATTCGTACAGGGATTCGCCAACATCAAGAGAACAAGACAATTTTTCTTTGCCCAACTCAATATTCAAACCAGCATACAAATGGTAAATATTTATGTAACTAGGATGGACATTTTTTTTTCTTTGCTTTATCCCACTCTGAGATCTTCAAAACGTCGAGAAAAGTGGTTTTGAACCAACCAAATTTTTGGCCATTTTTGACAGGATTACAATACTTTGGTCTTTTTAGACAGAAGTAATTACAAATTATCCCTTCCGGATCAGTAAGCAGTAGGTTACCAATCAAGGAGTAACAGCTTTCCTTGAAATTCTTAATGAGTTAATGATCGGTTGATTGTAAAGCTTCTTCTTTGCGTTTTGCGAACTGCGTGGATCAATATATACTGTAAGAATTCAAAGTTATAAGGTGTACAAAGGATTAAGGTGGATAAATAATTTCGCAGTGTAGGCTCTAAGGCGAATAAATAAATAAAACAGTTTTGGTTAATATTTCAATTGTCTTATATTTAAATCAGTTCAGTTTTTTTTCGTTTTTCCACTTTTTTCATCAATATAATAAAATACACATAAAACATTATTTTCGTATTAAAAGCTTTGCCGAAAAGCTTTAGTTTTTGCAATTCACGTTCACATTAAAGTATCTTATTTTTAAATCTTAAAAACTAATTATTTAAATTTAGATATAGGTAATAGATATTTTCATATAAGTACACACTTAAATTTAAATTTTTTATATGACTTCTTTGTTATTAGAACGAATTTTGTTTTTTTTAATTAACTCAATTAATCGAAAGCTTTATACATGTTTCTTTTATTTAAGAAAGCTTTCAATTTTATTGTTTCATTTATTTAAACTTTGGTTTATCTCCAGCGATAATAGTTTTTCTTTATATACATATATGTATATTTTTTTTATAATAAATTTATATTTTAATTAACATTCGATTAATTAAAATTAAAATGTAATGTATCCTCTGAGACAATGGTGGCGTCGAGTCGGTGCGGATTTTTAATAGGTATAATAGAGATGGTGTCGCTTGTTTGATCATAATACGAATTTTTTTATTTTTTTTTAAATATTATGAATACAGCGGAATAGAATAATTTATAAGATAAAAGTTATTTACAAGTTAACATAATATATGCGTACGTAATATAGTGTTAAGATTACTTTAATATAATTTAAACGGCTACAATTTTACTGGGATCAACTTTGACACGTAGAAACACAACATCGTCTCGTACAAAAGGTCGTTTTGTGAGTAACTCGTGTGATATAAATCGAGGGAATCCAAAACCGAGGGAATCTGGTTCTCGCGATGGACGTTGAAAATTTTCCCACGATGGATCCGGTACAAACGATTCGGCCACACCACCTTGTCCGCTTAGTGTACCTTGTTCGAACAGGGTAAATGTTATTGAATGTGAGAAGGGCCATTTGAGAAGGGCATCATATTCGCCTGGTAACACTTTTATATATACTGAAACGTGTGTCCCCTCGCCTGGCCCATTTCCATTCAGAAACATTGATGCTTGTAGTTTATAACCGTATTGGCTGGTATAAAAAGGAGGTGAAACTAATTCTAATCCATCTTTAGTTTTTGCTTCGGCCATTTTTAATGACCAATCGGTGACTTTCCATAGTAGTGTGCCGGTATAATTGGTGCTCAATTTGGCGATAGCTCCTTTCAAACTTTGTATTTGTTGGCCCTGTCGACCGGCCAAACTAACCATTAATGATAGGTGCGATGCTGTATTTGCTTCCAAATGCGATTCCAATAAATGGCGGGGTCCTTTGAAACGACATCCAGCCTCACGGAATGTGCACGGAATCGATAGTGCTTTACATTCATCGCGTAAATGTGCGTCTAATTCGGCACGCGGTATTGGACTAGAATCACATCGTTGCGGACATTGAACTGGACTCATCGGACATGTGGCACAATGTGCTGATAGTGTGTCGGCAGAAAATTCACGATTACAGTGTTGACATCGTCGCATACGTTTTAAACAATCTTTGGTCCGGTGTATAGACATGCGACCACGTAATATTCGCGCACCACATTTTGCTTCACAATATATTGGCTCTTGGACACATGTTCCTGTGTGATCTTCTAAACCTTGTCCTGTAAAATCGGTATTACAAAATTCACACGTTGCACGTCTCAATGTGCATGTGTATGTTAAATGATCCGTCATCATAACGCGAGGAATTTGTGATCCACATTTATTTGGGCATGGGACAGCATCATGTTTGCAGGTATTCAGATGTGCCTAAAATATAAAATAAAAATAAAAAAATGATTAAAACCATCTGTTTTATGTTACAATGATAGTCGTTTTTTATGATCATGACAACAAAAACAGAAAATTAGAGATGCCCACGTAAAGAATTAAATTTAGCTTATTGTTATTCTCTCTTATGATTTTATTTACCTATCTTACGGTGATCAGGTGAAATATTTGTTAGAGATGTGTGAGAAAATTGAGATAAATTGTATATGTGTGATGGCATAATACCCACAATCGACTCTATACAGCTTTGTATGTTATTATGTAATTAGAATATATAATTTTTAATTGAAGGATGTGAAATATGTTGAGTGTTTGATTCATGATCGGTTTTGTGTGAAATCAAATTTTAATCAAAGATCATGCATGTTAATTCAAAAATCTATAGTGTTTCACGGTCAAAATTAAATGACTTTTTATGAATGTGAAGTGACTCATCGTTAATTGGCAAGCCAGTTTAACGTGTATATCCTAACGATGCGCGTTCCTTCGAATTTTGAAATAAAAGGAATACGAGCATCTCATAAAACACAAACACACCCAATTTAAAAAAAAAGGCGATTTAATATGTATCTTCTTTCTTTGCATTTTATTTAGCAACTTGAACAAATCTTCCTCCTACAATAGTGATTTTGTCGTTTTGTTGGTTAAACGTAGGCATTATGGAATTCCTATGACCGAATACAAAACTACCTGTAATTTCAACCTGAATTTTTTATTTGTTTAGTTTCGTCGGATTGTGTTTCGATGAAATCAATTTCTTAATTATGTAGAATTTTTAGACGTTAAGTCGTGTTATTAAAATTAAATTAAATTATTATTATTATTAATACTTATATTGTATATTGTGTTTCCTTTCATGGAAGTTTATTACAAATTTATGTGTTTAGAGAGACACGAAAGAAAATTAGAAGGAATATAACAATCAAAAATGATAAATTTTTTTTTGTGTGTCGCCTACATTATTTTCGAGGTTCTATTGATATTTAACAAAGACCCGAAAAATTATGTTCAAAATTATTGAACATGAACCGTGTCTATTGTTTTGAAAGTATTGCATAGCATCTAAATTGAACATTACGCTATTACACCATAATGCCCAACCGCGAATTCTGTGAATATTTTTTTTTGTGCTGTTTCGATTAAATAATTTTAAAAGTACGTAAGAAATGCCAATACTTTGCATGCAAATATATAATTTGCATATTAACGTACAGTCCATCGACTGATTTATTATTATTTAAATTTTATAACATACTTGTGTATTATTTATGTATGTATAAATGTTGTGTGCGCACTAAAGAAAAGACTAAAACTAGAGATCCCTGACCTGGAGAGAGCAGCTTATATTAATAATATAAGCGACATTCGCAAGAAGACAAGATTAAATTTGTAAATAAATCGCGCACACTCACATTATGGTATGATGGTGGAATAGAGTTTAATACATAATACTACATTTTTATTCTATTTTAATCACCGTCTCAACGTCCTTCACGAGGTAAAAAACTACATAGTGAACATAAAAGCAAAAACTAACTTTCTAAAATCATTATATACTCGTAACATACAAGAGTTTAACAAATTGTAATTGAGTTTAGAAAATTCATGGCATTTAAAATCTAGGTATAATGTAATAATAATACAAAAAAGTATGTAATCTATGCTTACCTTTAATTTTCGTAATTCGTCCGACCATTTGCAACCTTGTTTATGATGTATACAAAATACTAATGAACCCATTATAGCTTTTTCTGATTCAGGATCTGGATAAATCTGGAACAATAAAAAAAATATATTTTTTTGGTTTTAATAAAACACTTCTTCTTTTAAACTAAGATAATAGATTACTAATTTTTGGTGTTCGATATTTTTTGCAAAATATTCCGATGACGTTTTTCTTATTTCCATTTGGGATTTCAAAAAAATAAAAAAAAATATTTTTTTTTTTTTTTTAACAAAGTTCAATGAACAAATATCTTGGCGATATTTTAAATACCATACGAAAGAAGTCATCATATCATGATCAAGATGAGTCATATCCATATAGATTTTTTTGTGTAGTACGAATATGATGATCGTTTGATGACAAAATGTTGAAGATAGATAAATATAGAAAGATATTATTTACATAGTGATTAGATTCAGTAGAAAAACGTTAAAGGAAGTTAAATATTTAGACGAAGAAAGATTTTTTTCTTGAGATTAATCAATGATTTAATAAAAAAAAAAATTTGATTTCAATAATTTCATGGTTATTGTACCGTGTTACATTTTTTTTTCTATACGGTATAAACATATATACCAAAACATAACTCAAGAGGTCGTTTTCAAAGGTCAACGGAAATGATATTGCTTATATGCGGTTTTTGTTGTTATTGTTGTTGTTGTTATTGTTGTTGCGGTTGACCGGATATGCTTTAATATAATCTTTAGTCTTTTTTGATATTATACATATCCAATTGAGTTTACCAGTCGAGTCGGTACGCGAATATTTTTATGAATCAAAAATGATCAATAACCCAAAACTATTTTTAAGTCAAAATCTACATACAATACACAAAAAACCTGTTTTATTAATTTAAATTTATAGTTTGATTTAAATTCCAAAACTAAAATTTATTAATTATGTTCAATATTGTCTTAATAAACAACATGGGTGGTGAATTATAAATCAAGTTGTGTCGTGTGAGAAAAATCGTTACGAAGTTATACTTACAATTTAATAAGACATTGTTCGGTGTATAATAAAGGGTTCGTCGCCGTCTTTTTACGCAACCAATTCTCTTGTATTTTATGTTTTTGTTGTGCTTTTTTTAATCCTTTATATTTCTTTCTTTCACTTTGTCATTTAAATTCACCCCTTTTTCGAATAGAATTTCTTTATTTAGTAAATAAATCAAATAGGTCATTCATCTTATTAACATTTTTTATATTTGTAAAAAGAGATTTTTTAATTTATTATCGTTTATTTACCTTCTTTGTCTGATTTAGGGATTGGAATTAATGTGTAATGCGTATTAAAAATTTGAAATAAAACTTTACCCGTTACTTTATGATAAAAACGGTCAAGTAAAACTGGAACATACCAGCTGCGAAAGTGTGAGTTACTATAAAGCTGTAAATTGTTTATGAAGAAGGGGTTAATTAAATTGTTTATGTTGGGTATATTTGGTCTTTGGTATGAAATGTTTTTGTTGGACGAAGGCACCAATAAATAACGCAGCGTTCTGATTTCCTAAATTTCAAAGCAAATTTATTTCAAATTAGAGGTCGATGCAAGTCGCATTGCATTATTTAATTTCTGACGTTTCGGGTTTTTTAGCTCCGGTTACCGTTAGGGTTAGGAAAAAATATTTATATAAAAATTTCAAAAATTTAATATATTTGGTGACATCGGTTTGAATTTGGTTTGACAATTTTGAACGTTTCGGACAATCCATCTTTTGAGATAGCTAATAATATTTAATACATTTTCTACTTTCCCAAATCTACTAAAAGCTTTTCTAATTTTATGTATAGCGCGGCACAATCAGAGTTGTTAAACTACGTGAAAAATATGATAATTATTCATTCATTTTGTTGATAATTCCAAAAAAATAATTAAAATATATTACAACACCAACTGTATTGCATGTAATGCAATTGTGTTATAATATAAATTAGTGTTTTATTTTTATGAACCAATTAATATTTTTAAATTAAACAATTTTTATTTGGTTTAGGGCTCTTTTTTATTTCTTTTATGCTAATTAAAGCTTTAGCTTTCGATTCCTATTCGGGTTCATTTTCAAAAGCGTTCCTTCTTTTATACATAAATTAAAAAATAAAGCAATCACAAATTTTGATTAAAACCGACTTTTCATGGAAACCCCAGCCATGTATTTTCGAAAAAAAACCTTGCTAATGCGTTTTCATGTAAAAACGGTTGTACATTTGAATAAAAATAAAATTTTATGAGGCAAAAAACAATTTAGATGAACAAATCATAAGAGCTGCCAATATAAGCGTAATCTTCAATGACATTTATTGAATTTGTACTTGATTTAATTTGTAGAATTTCCAAAATCGATGTTTTTCTAAAATTTGTTTTGTTTCTCGAAAATTTTTATGTTATCTAAACTGATTTGATGGTTTGTATATTTTCAGATGTGGTGTAAATGCACTAATGCTTAAATTTTGATCTTTATTTATGTCACTTTTATGCTAGTAAAATCTTTTTTCTAAAAATTGTTTCGTCTGTCCTGTGTAGGTAGCGTTGCAACTACATTGCACCTGATAAACAACGTTTCATTGTTTCTTTAAATGTGTGTTATCTTTAATTTTCGAAAACAAGTTGTTGTTTAAGCTTGTAGCTGCACGTCCTATAATTTTAAAGTTATAATTTTTGAAAAGATTTTTGATTTTTTCGTAAAAATTTTTTAACGTATAGGGAAAATGGCCAAATAATTAGTGGTTCCATTTGTTGATCGAGAAATAAAATTTGTTTAGGCATTTTTTTGTTTCCAAATTATGTGGTTTATCATTTAGTATCCGGAAATACGTTGCGACATAATGTATCTTTTAGAATTTTTAAATTTTTATTGTGAAATTTAGTATCGGAAAGTTCTAGAGTTTTTTGGGTCAGAATTTTAATGATGTTAATTTTATAATAGTTGGGAAGCCAAGAATGAAAATTTAAATATCTACCAATTTTGCCATTTGGTTCATGAATCAGCAGAATGTCCAAAAATTAAATTTTGTTGTCTACTTCTTTTCTAAGGTAAATTTTATTCTGTTGTTTTTCGAAATTAATTTTTCTAAAAATGAATCAATTCGGTTTATTGGTATTGCCGTAATTATATCATCCACATATCTAAAGTAAAACAATGGTTGAAAATCTACAGAATTTAAAACCGAAGTTTTCAACTTTTCCATTAATAAATTTGTAGGTGACTCAAAAATTTATTTATAAATGTTGTTGTCAAAAGAAAATTCAGAATTGTTCAAAACGATATCTATAGCAATGACAAATTGAATTTTTGTTAATTTTGATTTAGCATTTTTATTTATATTTCTCCAATTTTGACTGATAATATTTTTGACAATTTGGCTATCGACGGTGGTAAACGAAAACGTAATATTACTAATTTTATTTTTGAAATCTTCACCACTAGGTTGGATGACTGGGCGTTTCCATAAAATGTCGGTTGTAATAAAAATTTGTGATTGCTTTATTTTTTAATTTATGTATAAAAGAAGGAATTTTTTGATATATTTTTCATTACGCTTTTGAAAATGAACCCAAATAGGGTTCGAAAGCTAAAGCTTTAATTAGTATAAAAGAAATAAAAAAGAGCCCTAAACCAAATAAAATTTGTTTAATTTATAAGTGTTATATTATCTTTTAAGTCTTTTTTTTTTTGGAATTACCACACCGATATTAGCTACATTGGGCATTAGACTCTACATGTGCTACATTATAATGGGGTTTGTAATTTGGAAAGTTTATTACTTCGTGATTGAACAGAGCTCAATATTTTTTGGTGATGTTATAGTAAATCGATACGATATTTTCACAAGAATTAATTTACTTTAATATCGCTATCGCACAACCAAAAATTTTCAAAATTAGCTTTATTGTGCATCATTTCAATAATCAATAAAATTTAACACAATTAAAACGCAAAAGAATAGTGGATGGTCAAACAAAAAAACAAAAATGTAGATATCTTATTAAATGTAGACAAACAATTTTAGGATTTCTAAAACATTGGAAGTGGTTTCCTATTATATGCGAGATATTTTGCATCCAAGCCTTAATTGATATGACTCGTGAGGTCTATTTTTTTTTTTGAGACCTCAATGCACTGGAACTGTGCCCACGATAAACTGATTAAAAGGTCTCACACCAAAAATTAGGTCGTTCGATGTTAAGATTTGTTTTTGAAAAGGACTTGTGGGCCTCCATTTTGGAGCCCCTCACCAAAAACAAACAAAATATTGAAATATTAGATTTCATTCTCAAATTTTGTGTGGTAGAAGATTTCATCGAATAACTCAAAGCAATTTGTTACCACGGGCAAACTGCGGATAACATGATTTATGTTTTTTTGGATTCTCACGATTTTACCTACATTTCGGAGACAGGAGATGAATTAAACAAAATATAAAATACAATAAAGTATAAAACGTTTCAATATAACTATAAAACCAAATAGTAATAAAAATACTCCCAAAACATAATCTTCTGGCTTTTTTCCCGAAAAGGGCGGAGTGAATAAAACAGTAAGGAAATATGTATAAGAAAGAATTTCAGATTTTCCGTAAAAGGTAATCTTCCTCAGTAAAAGTATTCTCTAATATTTTTGTGAATAATAACGTTTTACTGATCACTGATCTAGTTCAAGACCGGATTTAGTTAAAACAAATTAGGGATTATCACATAACTGAAACATCGAATATCGACTGACGATCACCACGTTTGAATCCAAATGTAAAGGAACAACCATAGAAACAAGAAATCTCAATTAAATTTTTAGAATTTTTTTCTACAAATTCTATACGGAAATGTTTTATCTGAATCACAAATCGTGTCGGCTTTAATTATTTCTACAACGATACCAGTAGTGTCTAAATAACGAATCAGATAATTGTAATATTTTGAAATAGAACATATTTTAGCAATGACCATTTTGCGATGAATGGATTTTATCGCAGTAGGCCTTTTTGGTGATTGTTTCTATCCAAAATAGTTTTTTTTTTGTTTATATTACGTGCTAGGTATATCAAAATATTTTCAGCACGCCTTGATTTTATTAAGATTTTTCCATTATTTGTACGAGCTGCTGCGGTTTGTGCTTGAATTATGAAAACAATTTTTATTTGGCGAACGGTTATATAAGAATTTATGAAAATGTATTTAACTACAAATGAAAAAAGTTAAAATAGGAAAACCAGCCGTTTACCAAATAAGGAATAGATTTTCTTCAAATAAATAAAAAACATATTAAAAAATGACCACTATTCTAGTATGCGATTTATGGGCCGAGCAAACTTCTAATAATTTAAATTTCCATGGAGCATGTTATCAATATAAAGCAGTGTCGATTAAAATAAAAGACAGCTGGACAACGCAGTGATTATTTAAGTATCCATGGCCATAGAATTTATCACTCTGGAACGAGTGTGAGGGCTACCTTCCGATAGAATTGAAATTGCGATGTCCCTCTCAATCATCCCCGAGTGCTCAATTTTGTGGCTCTCGATGTCGAAAATACTCATTTAGCTTGGACACCACTGATAAAAAACTTTGAATTCTGATTTATCTTCTTTATTAAAACGTACCGTAAATGTGTTGAGCATCTGGCAGATTGAAAACACCATTAATAAATAAGGTATGCATATCATAACTAATAGGCTAATTTAGCCAAATAGAATAAACAAAAAAATAAAATTACGTCTTTGTAATCATTCAAATCGGAATCATTAATGTTACAAACTTCTTATAAACAAAATATGTATGTATGGCCGTAAGTCAAGTGACGTCAGTTCAGCTTCAATAGGTTTCAATTTTAAATTACGGCTTAATTATTCGTCTACTTTGAAATAAAGAAGTCGAAGAGCTTAAATTTTAATTAATACTCATAGAGTCGTAGATTAGGATTTTGGAAATTTAAGACACAAACAAATTATAGACTTGTAAGATGTAGCATACAGTGTACTTGGTGAATATAGAATTCGAACACAAATTTAAAATAAAAAACTTAATAGACGAAAGAGATTTTCAACAAATTCTATAGAGAGAAAGTATAAATACTTTTTCGAAAAAGACGGGGCACCACCACTCACTTCTAATATTGTTCAACAGTAGAGCAGAGCAAACTTTATTGATTTTCTACCAAAGACGAAATATTCTTGCTGTTCAATTGAATTAGAATTCTTTGGACTATTTGGAAACAGATGGAATAATTTGGATTTTATGAATTATTCTTAAATAGAAACCCTTGTGTGGTGAAATATAACATTAGAAATTTTCAGAAAATTTATTTTTTAAATATGGTGGAACTTGGCAATGTCGTAATTTAATATTATATTTTACATTAATTTTGATTTTTAAAAATTAGAAATTTAAACCAATCAATGTTTGCCTCAGCTAACCTCCTAAAGCCGATGTTAGTATTGAAATAAAAAAAACAGTGTGGGAAAACAGTTTAGACTTCGACGTGAAGGTCAAATGGATAATGTTTAATAAAATAGTCTGCTTCTAAATATTTCTTTAAAGAGATTTTTTTTCTTAGTTTTGTTTTGCATCTTAGGAAGAAAATAAAACAAAAATAATAAATTGAGCATCGAATATTTTAATCTGAGAAAATAAATTCCAAAACAAACAAAACGATCCTGATGATCAAGGAGGAAACAAGTGTTTAGGGGATTAGGACAGGAGCAATTCAACATTAAGTTTCGTGTTTTAAATTTTTAAATAAATTTTTTATTTTAAATTTGTATTCGAATTATATGTTTACCATGTCTATGTAGCCACTATTCAAGTATATAATTTATAAAATACAATACAAATTTTCAAAATTTCTTAAACGAATTTTTACATTTTATATTTTTTAGTTCATATCCTAAATTTCCAAAAATTAAAATTTAAGCTCTTCGACTTCTTTATTTAACAGCTTATTAATTTATCGACAAAACCTTTTGGATTGGATTCTATTAACCAAAGGTTACTGCGGAGTGATCTATCAAAACAACTGAAAATTTTTCGATTAGTTGCTTTATTGAATTAGTTCAGACAGACACTTAAGAATTTTTTAAACTCTCGTATTACCTGCAGTAAAATAGTTCAAAACATCCAATTTAAGATATGTACCATATACATATATATTCCAAATTTATCTTGTGCTAAGAAATATACTCGAGGGAAGTACGTAATTTGAAAAAACATTAAATTTATAAAAATTCAATAAAATTTCTTTATCCCAACCACACCAGGGTGTCTATTTAATATAGATTAGAATTTGATAACTTTGTAAACAATTTATGCAAATCCTGTACGATTACATTCGATAATATTATAGTAGATTGAAAAAATAAATAAATCAAAAAACAGAAGCTCTCATTAAGCAGATGGTACGAGTACCACAACGATTTACCACATAGTGCGATTTAAGTATAATTTTCCTATCCTTTATCTTTATTTCTTGTTGATTCAAAACTATTCGAAACGATAAAATAATCAACCATTATTTTTGCTTTGGCGCAGATGTTTTGTTATTTATTTACTTATTTAGTTTTTTTTTTCATTTTTATATATATTTTTATAGTATTTTGATTGATCCGGAAATATAGTACAGCAAAATACATAAAAATGTATATTAAATATATATACATATACATACATCAATCGCACGCACACCAGATACCTAAACGAAATCTGAACAATATTCTTCACAACACCAAAACCACATTCCATCAAGTTATGTATAAAGTATTTTCTATATGCACTCGTAAACGTATGTAATCTAAACAGTGTGTGAATTTTATTATAATTTTCCAGTTTTTTTATTTTATATTTTTAATATTAATTTGCTTTCTCGTCTCTTAGCCGTCTTAAGTATGTATATAATAATAGTAAGTCTGTAACATATAAAACAGAAAAATACCGAAACATGATTATGATTATGAAATTCTTGTAGGATTGCATCAAAAAATTTGTAGAAATATAATATGAAATTTTTGTCACGTCAAGACTTGAAGAATAACCAAAACACTATTTTATAAGTGGGAGCAGTATATAGTCTGTAGAGGTATGTATTTAAGAATTTTATATTACAGAGAGACATACGACAGCAAGATGCATTATGTGATTTATTGATTTTTTTTTTTTGTGAACAATAAAACTGAAATTCCAGATGCTTTTTTTTGTACACAACATAATTCAACAAACAAAAATAAAATTGTTAACATTCAACTTTCGAAATACTATAAATTAATAATATAAAATGAAGACAAATAACAAACCATATGCCTAGAGAGGAATGTCTGTCTATTTATTATATTGTGATGACGATAGAAGTATTATCTGGATTAATATTACCTAATATCGTTTGAAATCAGAGTACCTAAACAGATGTTTTGTGTACTAAAACTAGATCAAGATATCAAAGGATAAAAGGTGAAATTGAAAATATATTTAGCAAATTGTTATTAGAATTTGGAAGGCATTGGCATTATGTGAATGACATTCGTCTAAATTTACAAAAAAAAAATATATTTTTGTTTCTTCCTTGCATGTGTTCAATGCATGGGTCTTCTTAATCGTAACCACAAACATATTTATTTTAAAAATAAGTAAATGTAATGTGTTTCCTTTAAGAAACTGTTATTATAAAATTATAAATTTTTATCGTGTTCTTTGTACATATAGCTAAGTTAATAATGGAATATTGTATACCTTATGCTTATATACATACATAAAATCCATTCTGTAGTTTCATATATACATAAATAATTATGCAAGAAATATACCAAGAAATCATCCGGGTATATAGAAAATTACTTGTCTCCTCTGAACCAAGACCAAACAAAGTTATAAAGATTATACACCATACGTATAGTTTTCTACCATTGTCATTGTTTCAAATTGTCTTCTTTATATATTGCGCGATGGATCACATGACCCATTTTATAAGAATACTTGGTAAATTTTACATATTTTTTTTAATTAGAATTGCCTGTTTTTGTTAAAATTCCGTAAGATCAGATACCCGTAACAATATAATGGCTATTTTAATATCGGCTTGTTGAACCCATCCCTTTTGATTGTATATACTAGTACGGATATTTACATGTATATCCACTTTCATTATAACAATAATCTAAAAATCTACTTTTTATTAAATTATATATTAGTTGATAATGTTAATAAAATTTCAACATACGAGCTATAATTATAAATCGATTTAACACCTTTTATCGTGATCTTGATATTAGGAAGAATAAAAAATTCCCATCCGGTGATATAATATACAGGTCATCTAACTCGACAATAACGACATTCTCTCAAGCTATTTTTTTTTGTATTATGTACATCGCGGCGGCGACATTTTATAATAATCACACTCATTAATAACACACATAACAAAAGAAAGTGAATTGAAATCGATTATGATGTATACAAAAAATTAATAAGAAGATTAAAATTTAGCTAGGTTATGTAGTTACATTTGGCGCAAAAAATAGTTATTTTTTAACAAGAACTCAAACAAAATAAATAATTTTGTTAGCTATATATTACCTGCTTAATAACTCTTCTTTCAAGGTGAAATAGCTTAAATTAATTAGGCGGGGAATGTACTTAACAAAAATATTTTTCCCATGCTATATATTTACATAAAATTCACATCCACTTTAAATATGCATATAAAGATGGAGCATATGGTTAACATAAGTCATTTCTTTTGTTTCATCATTAAAAAAACTAAAGTGAAAAAGTAGACTTAAGTACTCTGTATATAAATAAAATGATATTTTGCAAAAGTGGCTATTCAAAATTTTTATTGTTTACTTTTTTTTTTTTTTGTAAACCGTAACCAGTAATAAAGCAGATGTGGTTTTATAAAAAACATACAAACATAAATTGAAAGCAATATAAGAGGTCCCTCTTTGTATTACTGCCCCTACATAATATATAGTAGGTTAATATATTTAATGCCCTTAACACATTACAAATCAAAACAATTTTTCTTCAAATGGCACACGATTCAAATTTTTAGACTGTGACTTAAAGTTTTTTTTTGTATATTTTTTTAACAGTCATAAATCTTTTTAGCAAATAGTCTAAGCCGTTATATACTCATTTAGGTCATATGTATTTTTAAAGTGTTTTTTTTTTATAAATTCAATTTTAAGAATGCAATTATGAAAAATATTAATAACAAAACGAAATAAAGCTAAAAGAAGTGGTTATTTATGTAGGTATAGTATTTCGATTGAGAAAGCATTTCCTTGAAACATTTTCGGTTTTGTTTAATTAAAAATTAATTAAAGTATGTAATTTGTGCTAATATCAATTTAATTTATGTCCGATGATTGATTGGAATGAGTTTACTAAGCGATTTTCATAAATTGGGCATTCATAAAACTGAAAAATTGTCGATACGCTGTGATCGCTTTATTGAGTTTAAGCAAATACCTTACAAGACAGTATTGTAATTTTTCAAGGTTGTCACATGAATTAATTTTGGAACAGTATTAACAGTATTTTTAATAAATAAATTATGCACAAAATTTTACCAACAAAAAATATTTTTGTTTGGTACGTACATTAAACTGTCTTTGTTCTAAAAACTGATGAAAATTACTTAAATTAAAAGTGTAAACAGGTAATAAAATGTTGAGGAAAAACAATAAGTGTGCTTTGGTAAATTTACAAAAAAATTTAACAACAATTGTATTCGATATATCGAAAAAACATTTAGCTAAATTCCATTATTTTTTTCGATTTACGTAAATCTAATCCGGGTTTTAGTTATAATATCTACCACTAGAATATGTTTTTTAAATTTTTAAAATTTTTGCATTGTGCTTTGGGAAATTTTAAATTCAAATCTAATCCATTTTTACCAAAGCAATACACTTAATATAATCGTTTTTTGGAAATAATTTCTTTTTTAGTTCCAAAGTCAAAACAAGTCATTTTTACCATCGATGTCATAAATTCATAAAAACTGGGTACTGTTTAGTAATAGGTACATTATTTTCTGTCATTTGTAAAGAAGTACACAAATGTAATTCTTTCAGCTAATAAAACGATAAAAATGTGAACCATATCAGTAAAAAAAAAAATTAAATCCAAAACGTAAATAATCTTAATATTAAATATTTGTTTGTGCTGCTTTTGGGGATAACGATGATTTCATATTTCTACACTAAACCTTACTCGATTGCTAAAATAAACATTTGTTTCATTTTCATGTCACAATGTATTTTCGAGTGAGTAGTAGCACAAACGTAGTAGTTTTTTGGTATGACTTTTGTCATAAGGATTATTAAAATTCGACTGTGACCTATGATACGATTGCTTGCTTTAGATGTCGAATAAAAACGCCGAGTTAGCTACAAAAAATCAAGATAAACGGTGAAAAGTGAAACAACAAAAAGTAATTACGTAAGTAAGAAGTAACAGGTTTAATTATTTTGTAATTATTATGGATTATTTTTACTTATGGGATTATTTGCCATGAAAATAACCATCTCGCTCGAAAAACTCCATCTTGGTGTTTTTACCCTGATGCCTAAATCTATTGACGAATTCAAAATTATTCAAGATTGAGTACTTATTCATAAACTTGCGTTTAGTGTCGGGTTGCTTAACCTTGAGTTGCAGAAACTTACAGAATTTCAATTAATACGGGGTTTTTGAAAACTTTCGACATTTCTCGAGGTTCTAAGTTATTTGAAGCTTATCATGATGTTATATTGATTTCCTTGGCGATAAGTTACAGAGCTTTGATTTGCTTGGCATAGGTATAGATTATTCTAGATTATTCATGGTTAACTTCCCAGGTTATTCGAGAATTTCAATTTTTTAGTTTCAGAGAATTGATTTTGAGTTGCAAGATAAGTTGGGGTTCTACGTTATAAAATGAAAATAACATTTTTGAAAAAATCGTCCCGAAGCCGTTTCTAATTAAACCATCGTTATATAATTCAAGATTATAAATATTTTTTCAGTTTTTTAAAGATTTTTGAGGATTTTTCGCGATTGTTACAGATTATTTCGAGATTAAGTGAAATTATTAGGTTTTTCGATTAATGAATTTTCCGGGATGTTTAAACTTTAAAGTAGCAAGCCCCTAGACTATTCGACATTATCCATGTTTTATTTTATTTTATATACTCAAGTTATGAGAAGACTGCTTTCGGCGGTCAACCATAGTAGAGAAGTTTTAGAAGAGGGTAAGATACTAATTTGCGCCAAAACGGGTTCGTGTGACCTTGATGATTTCTTATTTATACATAACTTATGAGGTTTTGGAGACTAACGAAGAGTAATCGAAGAGGAATCTAAGCATGGATATATTTGCGGTACAACATTTTTGGGGTACGACAAGTATCACCAGTAAAAATATAATTTATGTGGCGTTTTGCGAAACGTTCTCTACTTAGAAGAACGAGCACTGAGGTTGATAAGATAAATGATTAGTAGGTAAATCATCATGTATAGTAAGTTGTACCAGAACCATCTTGATGTAAATAGAGCCGACATGTGAAAAATGAACTTAAAATAAGGGGCATACAAACACTAAAAAATAATTTATTCTCATAGAGCTTGTATGAAAAAATACGATTTCGATTGACGATAAAACATGAATAAAAAGTTGAACCCAGTTAAATAATTTTTTCTGAAATCGCTGAAAAACAACTCAATGTCTTACTCATTTAAAACACAGTTTCTCAAATTTCCCTATTTTCTAGCAATAATAAAAAAAAAAATAAGGGAAATTAAATTAAAATACATTTTACAACAATAACAAAATGTATTAAAAGAGAAAATTCAAGTTAACGACGTCATGAATTGTCCACATCTAAAAGCGATGGTAAGAAAAAAGACAACACGAAATTACAATAAATCAAAAAGAGCCAAACATAAAAATTTAAATCAATACAATGAGCGTGAAGAGAACAAAAAATCAAACCAATCTAGCATGCTTCGCAATTCGCAAATTCAAAATAACAATAGAAAGATATTCGGATTCAAATTTGAAGGGAAGTACTGAAAGAGATGATTGAAAGAGAAATTGTATTTTTTTTTTTTTTTTTTTTTTTTTTTTTTTTTTTTTTTTTTTTTAAACTATGCAATCTTTTCTGGGGCTGAAGGCACTCCCAACTCTTTCGCAGTTAATTTTACCGTCCTACTTTACGCAGTATTAGCCAAATCGAGGACGTACGGCTATAGACCCGCTTTGTATAAACCACCTGCACATTGCATTGCTTCATGCCAACCTATAGTGCTGACATGAAAGGTGGGTCGGCCCATGGATTCTGCACTCTCAACAGGGGGTCATAGTTGTGTTCATCGTCATCACCGATCGTAATCAGATGATGAAAAATCCCTTTTGCATCCCGCCCCTATCGGGATTCGAACCCGGTACCTCCCGATCCAAACGCCGCAGCTTTAACCACTGCGCCGTTTGCTCGGTAGAAATTGTATTGTTTATAAATTTCGAGTTATGAGTTTATGACGTACAGTTAGTCACTTTCAAAGTTGGTCGATAAGGAATTCCTTAAATATGTTTCATTTTATACAAGAAAAATGCAAAAAAAAGACAAAAGATAATATTTTAGGTTTATTTATAATTTCATAAATCCAAAAATACAGTTATTTACATATTTTAATAATGAAATTTAAAAAAAATAGTTAACAAAAATTCTGCTAATAATTCAATCACTTTCATAGTTGGTCGATAATGACGCAATTAATAATAATTTAGTTCAATTTAGATAATTAAAAGAAATTAATATTTAGTTGCATTTCCTTTACATTCAATAACACAAGCTAAACGATTTTTCATTGAACTAATCAATTTTTGTGTGTAGCTAGGCCCAATTTTATTCCATTCTGCCTCTATTATTTTTTTAATTTCTGATTTGCTGGTTATATTCCTTTTTCGAACCCTTGATTTCAAACAATTCCATAAATGTTCGATTGGGTTAATATCGGGAGATTGTGGAGGTGCCTGGATAACTTTGGGGCAGTTGTAAATCAAATATTCGCGAACAATATGCGCTGTATGTTTTGGGTCGTTGTCTTGGTAAAATTTAAATGTTCTGGGAATACCTAATTTTTCAGCACTTTGTTTGAGATTATTTTTTAGAAGGTTGAGATATTGCTCCTTTTTCATTATTACTTCGATAAATTGTAAATTACCTACACCTGCTGCTCCCATATGCCCCCAAATCATTACAGAACCGCCGCCGTGTTTTATGGTAGAATTTAAATTTTTTATATTCAGCTCCTCATTCGCTTTTCTACACACATTGACCCGGCCATCGCTACCAAATAAATTAATTTTAGTCTCGTCTGCGAAAATAACCTCTTTCCAAAAATCGTCACCCTTATTAATATGCTCTTTAGCGAACAGAACTCTTTTCTTCTTGTTTACATCGCTTATGTATGGTTTTTTTCTGGTTGCTCGACCATGATAACCATTTTCGCGGAGCGTTCTTCTAACGGTTTCTGGATTAACAGTATTCTCAAATTTCTCGAGAACCATAGATGTTAGTTTTGGTGCACTTAATTTGGGCTGTATCTTAATTTGGTTTACTATCCAACGCTTTTCGCGGGCGGTAAGCTTTTTTTCTCGAGGTTTTGGCGGTATAAAATCAATGCTATTTTCATTTTTGAACCGACGAATTATATTCCCTACAGTACTTTTACACATATTTAATATCTCTGCAATTTCTTCATGTGATTTTCCTTTAGTATGATGGAAAACAACTAATTGTCGCTTATCAAAAGAAGTACGTTTTCCTTTGTTAGACATTTTAGAAAAATTTGGCACAATTTACAAAATTATTCTCTATAAGGTCCTTACTGGCCGAATAATTTAAAACAGACTAATGTTTAAAACAAAGAAAAATATTGTTCTTTTTTGAGTAATTTTACGTGAATGTGTGTGTATAACGTATCGGCCAACAATGAAAGTGACGTAAATAAATGAAAAAATTGTTTAAAAACTGTGAAGTTCGTATTTGTGTGTATTTATTACGGTACTTTTCTTGCATATGTGTTACGGATAAATTAAACAAAATGAAAAACATCGCAGAATTTAAAAATATTTTTTTTAAATCTAATATTTTAAACAATTAAATTCGATTTTTGCATCGACCAACTTTGAGAGTGACTAACTGTATATTACAAAAACAAAAATATTTTAAAGTTAAAAAAAGCCTTATTTTTGAAGACGATTTTCACCAAGAAATAAACATTTTCATGACTCGATTTTTCAATCAAATAAAATTACATGTTTCATGAACATTTTCCTATAGAAACAAAACAAAAGCTCATAATTCCAATAAACTAAAATTGTAAATGAAAATAATCGTTTTCCCATATAGTTTCATAGTAAAGAAAAAATTGTATGTATTTTATTTTAAGCTTAGTAAAAAATACAGTCGATACTGGAGGCTCTTATTAATACAGTACGCCCTGGTTGTACTATGTATGTACTTCGAAAAAAAAAAAAAAAAAAAAAAATTTGCTAAATTTGTTTTTTACCAGAAAAATGGTACATACTACCAAAGAATATCTATACTAAGAAGCGAAAACAAATACAACATAGTATATACACTAAATTTTTGAAATCTAACATTCATTTTTTCTAAATCCATCTATTGAGTAACTTTGAATTCAAATAAATGAACTTACTACAAAACTTTACTGCAAAAAAAGAAATTATATTTTTTTCATTCGTTTTGTGCACAACCACATGCAAAAAATATATTTTTATTTATATGAAAACACCAACACATATATTTTTTGTTTGGTTTTGTTTTAGAGCGTGCGCGATCGACGATCATATATTTTTTATTTTCCTACCTTTCTAGTGTTGCATTCATATATGTACATATAGCAAAATAAATAAAACAACAACAAAAACTTAATACATATACAATATATGTACATATGTTCATGCACAAAATTTTATTTATACCATATGGGATCGATAATGAAATATTGTTTGATTTTCTATTTGAAATTAATAAAAGGAACAATTTATTGTTTTTATTAATTGTCACAACTGATAAATACATCATTACATAACAAATTTTTGACAATTTTTAATGATAAACAACTTTTCATTCTAATTGAAGAACAATTTTATCATTTAGTATTTCCCAATTTTTATTTTACAGAGAATGTTTTCAAGGTTAAAAGGAATACAAAATTTCATTTGTTTTGGTTTTTCAAAACAAACGAAGATCATTGACCTTGTGTGTGTGTTTTAAATTTTAATGAATATTCTGTTCGAGATCGCGATAGCAAAAACTCGAATTTGGGTAATTTAAATTTAAATAATGTCAAGTTTTTGAATTACATAAGGTAGATCTAAAACATAAGGTACAAAACCTTTAACATAAAATTTACAACAACAAAGCAATGTAAATCTGTAACACATAGAAAAATAACGACAGTTTTGAGAATATGTATACATGAATGTTATTAATTTATATGTATTGCAATAACTTGCGTGCCATAGTAAGTTTTGTCAGTTTAATTTTTAATTTTGTGGCTAAAGCATTTAAATTTTAAAAAATGTCTTTAAATATTAAATTTTGTAATAAATGTGTTATTTGTGGTCGAAATAAACGGGTCGATAGTAATTGCAGACTATTCGGTTTTCCTGCAAAAGATCCCGTTCGATTTCGAATATGGGTAGAAAAATGCAAAATAAAAGTGACTATGTAGTGACAATAAAAAAAATTTTGTTTGTGAATTGCATTTTGAAGACAAATATCTGAAAAAAAGAAATTTGGCAAAGTGTGCGATACCCACGTTATTATTAAGTAACAGTAATTATTATTCCAGAAAAACGTTGGGCTATCAATTTAAAGTGTATTCAGCATTTAAAGATAAAAAAATAAAATGCACCGATAATTTTGTTCCTGATGTAAGCTGCGATACTATTAATACAGTTAAGTATATATCGAATGATTTATGTTTTAGTCAAAATGTGAACCGAAAAACTTATCTTCCCGCTCCCGGGAAAAGATCTGTTAATATGATTAAGAAAATTGACTCGACTCTTAGTAAAACGAACGATATTGATTGTGAAAATTGTCTGAGAAATGAAAAAAATACTCTATATTATAGACGACAAAATACGGCACTAAAACAAAAAAATAATATTTTAGAAATAAAAAATAAAAAATTGAAAAATAAATTACGAAATTTTAATGTAACAAATAAATTAAGAATCAAAATTATGAACAAATATAAAAACTTAAGAAGAAAATCGATCTCTGATCTAATTGACGATCTCAAATATCCGAATGAGAACACTAAGCTAATTTGCAAAATGTTACTAGAAAAAAGACATAAAAATTCTAAATATACACCGAATCAACGACGATTGGCACAAAGTATTGAATTTCGCTCACATACAACATATCAGTACTTAAGAAATACTTTAAATTTACAATTGCCTACAGCAAGGTCAATTAATAATTGGAATATATTGAGTCAGCTACAACCGGGATTCAATGAGAAACTGATAGAACAGATTGGGATCAAAGTAAAAAATATATCAGATCGTGACAAACAACATATATTGTTATTTGATGAAATTAAAATTCGGCCTGATTTAAAATATAATGGGGTGATTGACCAAATCGTAGGATTAGTTGATTTTGGTAATGGTGAAAAAGAACCAAAAGTGGCACAGTATATCTGTTTATTTATGTCAAGAGGCTTATTTAATACCCATAAATTTGTAATAAGCTATGTCGCAACTGAAGGGCCTATAAGTGGAACGAAATTAAAGGATTTAATTTTAAAGAATATCGAAGTGGTACAACAACTGGGTATTTCAATAAGAGCAGTTGTATGTGACCAAGGTACAAATAATCGTAATGCTTATAAACTATTGGGAGTAAAATCAGATGAGCCATTCTTTATGTTTCAGAATAAGAAGATATTTGCATTGTACGATATTCCGCATTTGCTAAAATCAGTTCGAAATACACTTTTAGCATATGATATAATTACACCCGAAGGTCTGGTAACATGGAGTGTAATAGTTGAACTATATAAAATGGACAGCCAATCGGTAACAAGGGTTTGCCCCAAGTTAACTGGAAGACATATATATCCCAACGCATTTGAGCGAATGAGAGTTAACTTGGCAACTCAAATTTTAAGTCGAAGTTGTGCAAACGGGATAAAAACTTTTGAATATTTAAAAAAATTTAAAACTGCGAAAGCAGTAAAACATGCTTCTGCTACTGCATCATTTATAGAAAAATTTGATAAATTATTTGACGCTTTAAATAGCAAAAGTCAATTTTGCTCGAATAAAGCCAATTCAGCACTGTTGTTGGAAGCTGGTAATGAACCGTATACAATTTTAAACTTCACGATTGACTATTTAAAAAAGATAAAGGTTCAATCTAAAAATAAAATTTTTTGCATCGATGGTTTAAGTCAGACAATTATGGGTATACTACAATTAACTAGCATGGTGTGCAAAGAGAATCCCAATATACTATATATTTTAACATCGAAATTTATTTTCACAAATTCGTTCAAAAGGTGGTAACAATTTTAATCCGTCTGTCTATGATTTTAATTTTATTGTCGCTAAGATTATATCAAGCAAGCTTATTTTTCATACTTCAAATTTCAATTACGAACCAGACAATTGTTCATTTATATTAGAACCAGAGGCTCCTAATTCAAATAGGTTGCCACATGAAATTGAGAATTCAAAAGATGAACTAATGGACAATGAAAACTTAAGTACAGTGCCGAGAACAGATAAAACCATTGAGGAATTTGAGGATTCGGATTTTAATGAGATAGCATTTGTTGGTAGCTTTATTAATCAACATTTTGAGATTGACTTGCCAAGTTTACGATATTTTTTGGGATATGTGATTTATAAATTAATAAAAAAGTCTAATTGTGAATCTTGTTTAGAACTTATGGTCAAACAAGATGAAAGTTTAAATTTGCCATCAGAATATTTGATAAAATGCAAGAATTATTTAAATTCTTCGGAAGATTTATATTTAAGAAACCCGACTGACTTATATTTAGAAATAACAACAATTCATGTGACAGTGTTTGCAAAATATTTTTCAACGAACATGCACAGTTCGAAAATATTGCAAACCATATACAATAAATGTATAAATGAAACTAATGCAGATGAAAGACATTCTACATGGTTTACAGGAGCTTGTAGAAACCACAAGCAAAATACATTAAAATTTTTAATTCTGGTTTTAATTCGGAAAAATTGTATATGGCAATTAGAAAAGATTAAAAATAAAAGGAAATCCGAAAAGAATAAAAAAAGATGCGTAACTTCAAATCCACGTACTCTTATAAAAAAACAAAACCGAAGACTTAGAATTTTAACAGAGTAACATACCTATACCTGATCAATCATATAAGATATATTTAAAATGTAACCATATAATATTGAAATAATTCTTTTTCATGTACACACACCGCAACACAAATTTGACATGCTGTACTGTGATTTTCAAAAAGTATCGTGATAGCAACCAATGTTCCTGTATTGTTATTATAGCCATATATATATATATATATATATATATATATATATATATATATATATATATATATATATATATATATATATATATATATATATATATATATATATATATATATATATATATCTATATATATATATATATATATATATATATATATATATATATATATATATATATATATATATATATATATATATATATATATATATATATATATATATATATATATATATATATATATATATATATATATATATATATATATATATATATATATATATATATATATATATATATATATATATTTATTGTTATTAATGGATTATTTTATATTTTGTTATTATGTGTTTATATTTATATAAATTTTATTGTTATTAATGAATTATCTAATTATTTATAATTTTATATTTTACTTTTGTTTATTATTTATATTTTAATTCTATATCATTTATGTTATTTTTAGTTAAGACGAGGTTTTTATGCCTAATGGATTTGTAAAATTTGTTGTTTTTATCAAATAAATTCCATATGGCTTTTCCTCAAATAAACTAATAAAGATTTAAAAAGCATTTATCGTTTTTATTATTGATTTGAATATAAATTGTTAATAATTTTTAAAAATACTTTAAATATTCTGGGCCAAATGTATAAAATACAAAGAAGAGTATAAACTAAAGTAGTGGCTCCAAGTCCCAAGTCCTGGCTGAACTTAATCGGGTTTGGGCCCCAAAATTAAAAATTAAACTGACAAAACTTACTATGGCACGCAAGTTATTGCAATATTTGCAATACATATAAATTAATAACATTCATGTATACATATTCTCAAAACTGTCGTTATTTTTCTATGTGTTACAGATTTACATTGCTTTGTTGTTGTAAATTTTATGTTAAAGGTTTTGTACCTTATGTTTTAGATCTACCTTATGTAATTCAAAAACTTGACATTATTTAAATTTAAATTACCCAAATTCGAGTTTTTGCTATCGCGATCTCGAACAGAATATTCATTAAAATTTAAAACACACACACAAGGTCAATGATCTTCGTTTGTTTTGAAAAACCAAAACAAATGAAATTTTGTATTCCTTTTAACCTTGAAAACATTCTCTGTAAAATAAAAATTGGGAAATACTAAATGATAAAATTGTTCTTCAATTAGAATGAAAAGTTGTTTATCATTAAAAATTGTCAAAAATTTGTTATGTAATGATGTATTTATCAGTTGTGACAATTAATAAAAACAATAAATTGTTCCTTTTATTAATTTCAAATAGAAAATCAAACAATATTTCATTATCGATCCCATATGGTATAAATAAAATTTTGTGCATGAACATATGTACATATATTGTATATGTATTAAGTTTTTGTTGTTGTTTTATTTATTTTGCTATATGTACATATATGAATGCAACACTAGAAAGGTAGGAAAATAAAAAATATATGATCGTCGATCGCGCACGCTCTAAAACAAAACCAAACAAAAAATATATGTGTTGGTGTTTTCATATAAATAAAAATATATTTTTTGCATGTGGTTGTGCACAAAACGAATGAAAAAAATATAATTTCTTTTTTTGCAGTAAAGTTTTGTAGTAAGTTCATTTATTTGAATTCAAAGTTACTCAATAGATGGATTTAGAAAAAATGAATGTTAGATTTCAAAAATTTAGTGTATATACTATGTTGTATTTGTTTTCGCTTCTTAGTATAGATATTCTTTGATACTACCAAAACTGTTTTAAATTTTTTTTATAACGCTAATAAAAAAACGTACGTTCAGGTCAATGAGGATCATTTAAATTTAATTTGGGTTTCAATTTGTAATAAACATAAATTAAAATTCCAGATATAACGTCCAATGTCCAGAAATCTGCCCAATACCTTTAAGGAGTCGATCCAACCAAACATAGATTATTTCCTTTTTGTCACCCAATCGCTGCTGTTGCGTTTGCTCAGGAAAACAGATGTTCGGATAACCAGAAAATTTATAAAAAATACTTCCGAGTTGCATTATTTTTCCGTAAAACAAACCGTAATAATATCATTCGATTTATTAAACAGTTCTTTAAAAAAAATACACTGGTCTAATGGTGTTGGTCAAAATTACAGCCGTAAATGTTGACTTTTGACTGATTATCATTCATAGGAAAAAAAAAATCAAAGGACTGAAATGAATAAAACGACACAGAAAGCCCTGTGACAATGATCTTAATAATGTGTTTTTGTGCAACAATAAGTGGGTAGATCCTATAATATTATCTTTCAACTCAATGAGGTCGAGTATCAACGGTAGACATTGCTTTTCTTCTCTTTTTTGCTTTAAAATAGTTCTGGGACACTAGCATATTAATCGAAAACGGGGGCGGTTCTTTGTAAGCGTAACTTGATTCCAACTCTCTCAGACGTTTCCGCAAATACAGGAATTCGGATAGTTGAGAAGACGAAGAGTCTACTTTTTGTGCTTTTACTATGTTAAAGCGAAGTATTATAAAATACTTTTTCTTGTAAAAATTATAAGTACCCTAATCTACTCATACATCTTTGAAACTGAAATCATGCATTCGGCTTATTTTAAGTTCTACTTCTATTGCTCCGGCTTCGATAAGCTTTAAAATCTTTTCTTTAACTTTGTGGCTGAAATACTTAATTTCGAAATGATAAGTTTAAATTTGTACTAATTTTAAGTGAAGATTTTTCCCCAAAAGCTGCAACGTTTTGTTTATGGTCTACGATCTAGATAAAATCTATGTGAATTTGTAAAATTAGCTAAACATTGTTATTTCAAATTTTTATTGAGAGACCTTTGAAAGTGTTATTTTTTTAAAAATATATAGACCTTGGGGGAAACGACACGTTAATTTAAAATTATTGACAAAATACAAAAAGACGAACTTCTGTAGATCTGCGCTCGCAAAAAATGTATTTCAATATTTGTTGTGTGAATCGATTGCCTTAATATAAAAGGGGGGCCATTTAGTAATATAAGCCACTTCAATATAATTCCTTCGCGTATTTGATTGTGTTGTTGATGCTCATTTTGTCGTAGAAATATAGAATTTATTTTTAACATACAATATATAATTATTGCTAATTACAATATTTGTAAATGTGACTAAATTTAAAAACATTCTAAAAATAGACAACATATCGATACATACAAGTCATTAATAAAACATTTCAAAATCGACTATGTTCGTGGATAATGAGATTTTTCAACAAATTTTATGATGGTCTGTACCAGTAAATTAAACTATAACCACTTAAAACAGCATTTTGAACCCGTTCCGATTGGATGATCGGAATTATCAGATCGGATTATCAAAAATGGCCGTTTTTTGTTTTCATCAATTTTGTGCCACTTAAAAAATCAGGCGACTTGAAATTGTCCTTTCAAGTGACATGAACCTTTAACAAATGACAGAGAAAATACCAATGCAAGAGATGCTTATCACTTCAAATGCCGATTGCCACTCCAATCGACTAAGGTGATAATAAAACTTGGTTGTCGGTACAAACCACAAGTGACACAACTGATGATCACTCCCCGGTTTTGCCGCAAGAATTGAATTTCATTAAGTCTTTGGGGTACAATTTACGTACATACAATTTTTAAAATCTCACAACAAAAATCTTACAAATCTTATACTTCTTTGTTGTTACACAAATATTTCACGTTTTTAGTTCAATGTACGGTTAATATGTTTTATTTAATAAAACGGATTTTTCATGTTAGGCGGAAGTCCTCTACTTAGGAAACTTATGATAATATCGAAAACTCACAAAAATGAATCGAAAATTAGCAAACATGAATAATTTTTTAGAGCAATAACGCTAGTCCAGGGAATGGAAAACTCTTAATCCGACATTATCTACATGCTATTTTTGTAATATTGTTCCTTTACACAAAAATATATGTTTAATTTTGAACTTCTATTTTTTTAAAATTTTTTTTTTGACTTGTAGTTTTACGTTTAATTTTGATGTAGTTTTACTAGATCTTGGAAATGTGACTAGATCATAAATTCTTGTTTCGAGATCATCAGACATTTTTGACGTCATCAAGAGCTGCCCCACTAGGACCGATACTGGAAACATTCACCGTGAAATTAAATCGCCTCTTAAATTATATTTACATATACTCGTATGTATGTCACCAGTATTAATTTAGCTCGATCATTTTCTACATTCAACACTGAAAATATGACTGGATCCTAACGGACCTAATTATACGTGTCCATACTTAACTATTAGACATTCTTTCTAAAAAAAATATTGCTCTTAGGCCAAAATTAGTAGTATGAAGGTTTCACTGATATTAATACTGAATCAGAACTCACACTTACTACAGTCGAGACACTAATGAACTACATTTGGACTGCTTTATTATTCTCGCAAAGTGACTAATCAAACTAATCATTCATCATTGAAGGTCGAATTTATAATCGTTTTTTATTTGGGCTTTAATCAATTATTCATAATCGTATTTTCAATTAGAGTGTACTTGAGAAATCTTTTTTTCGTGAGAAAAAGTTACTTTAAACGTTAATTATTTTATTCAAACAAATAAGGTAGCCGTCTTATTGTTAATCAGTAAAATAAAAATTAAGTATTTCCTTCACTATATTTAGACCAAATCGTATTTCTTTATAACATTTGTGTATGAATTTTGTTAGTAAAACGGCCTTGAAAGTGAACCTCAGACATATTTACTGTATGTAATTTCACTCAACACAAACAATATTATGTCTAATGCTTAACCCTCGTCAGGCGGCATAGGTACAGTTGTACCTTTTCCGTTTTTAAATTACAATAACTTTTCTTGCAGAAGCCATAGAGGATGAAACTTTCATGAGATCTCTACATTATTGGTCTAGATCATATAGGCCTTATTCAGGAAAAAGTATCACCATTCCCCTCGGAGATAGGGAGTCGAGGTTGTTTTTTACATCATAACAGGTACAATTGTACCTCTGTTAACGTTGTAAAGTTATGCCGCCGAACGAGGGTTAAATAAATCATGATAAATCATGACATTTCTCAAACGTCACACAAATCATTCTGAATCTCAAGGTATATCACACATTGGCATCACACACAATAAAATTGATTCATGAAAACGCGTTAGAAAAAAGAATTATATAAATCATCATAAACATTTAAAAAATTAATAAATAATTTATATATGTAGGTATGTATTATATGTATGTACATACGTAAATCCGTTAGATTTTAGAGAAAAGAAATAGAAAAGAATTTCTTCTAAAACGCGAAATTTTATTGTTTTATACAAAATAATAGAGAATTTCTCGTTTACCTTGTTGTCTTCTTGAATTCTTACTTAGAAAATTGTAAATACTAAATAGATAATGGTATTTTTCGTCTTACAGTGAGACAAAATTGTATAGAAAAACTTGTTTACCTTTATTACACATCTTTGGTTAGATACTGTAGGTGTTTAGATTAGAAACAAAAAAAAAAAACTTTATAATACATAGATATCTGCTTTTACTGTAACAATATCATTTCTTTTCTATTTATAATTTAAGTATGTATAAATATATACCATACAAGAAGAAATCTGCGATAGTTTTTTTTTATAGTTTAATACTTGTTTCAATGGATTATGTTCATATAAAAATATAAAATACATACAAAAACAAAGTAAAAGAGAACAAGTTCGTTTTTGAACATGATCAAACGTGAACAGTTTCTTTATATTCATGTCTTTTACTTACTGCACAACAACAACAGTACAGTAGATCTTCGATTAGTCATGTTTTGATCAGGTATTTTTGCGATCCTCGCAGTTCGCACAAAAACCTTGGTTTAAAGTGCGTGTGATATTTTGTATCTTGCATAGGAGCAAAAGGAGCTGTAAACAAAACAGGATGCAATCAATTTAACAAATCAAGTCCTATTACAAATATTTTATGTATAAATAAATAACTTAACTATGTATATGTAAAAAAATAAAATATCACATTCTCTTCCCAAGACATTTTTCTACATATACATATATTGTATATAATGTATATAAGACGTTTGGTTATATTTTATTTTATTTCTTTTCTTTATATTTCTTTATGTACTTGGTGGTATGGCAAATAGTTTCTCATGACCGAATATGAATTTTATTTTATATATTTTAACTTTTTGTATTTTATTTTCTTTACGTAATTATTAATAAAAAGAAATAATAAAAGTAAAAAGAAAAGATATACACCATATATCTAATCGGTTTGTTACTAGATTTGTGTTGATGATGGTAACGTGTTCGACAATTATTGGGATTATGCAATCCTGAATCAAATCAAGACAGAATTTATTTAAAACTATTTAAATTGTGGGAAAAAATCTACAAAATATTTTCTAGTTGTTAAGATACAAGTAAATTAAACTTAACCTGTCTGTGTATACAAAACATTGTTAAGGCAATTAAAGCTAATTAATAAAAATTAAAATATAACTGTTGGTCTTAATGGCCAAATTTAGATTTTCTACAATAGTAATAAAAAGATGTAAAAGTACTACTTATGTATTATAATAAAAACTTTTTAATCTTAAAAAATATAGTTTATAACAACTAGCTAGTTAGGTAGGACATTAAGGAGAATATAACTTCGTATACTTATCTACCACAAAGGAGATTAACATGGCAACTTGAGTTTAATATTAACATACTTTACTGGACCAAAACTTACCTAAGCCAAATTTAACGTTGAAAACCACTAGATATATATAGAATGGGATCCGCGGAATTAGAAAATCTAATGAAGAGGGACACGGCTAAATTATGAATTACCAAGACTTTTTAGTCCGATTCAGAATAAATAAATGAAACAATTGTTACTAATGCACTAATAATATCCTTTATCCTTTAATAGTAGACAAAAATTTAGTTTTTTTTAAAACGAAAGGGTACTCGCTTGAACTTTATTTCATAAATTCTTTAAATACCTCTTCAAAATGTCTATCAAAAATTAAACCTCCGTTCAAAAAACACTTTTCAAACATATTTTATTCAACTTTACTGTTTTCAACAGTTTAACAGCGTACCACAATTTTCACAGAAAATTAATCCAAAATAAGAGCAGCTTTGAATATATAGTCGACCAGATATTTCACTGATTTTTTTTCGAACTTGTTTGTTTACCTTGAACCTAACTAACAAAACAAAATTTAACCATGTCCTACTCTTTGGTTTTAAATATAGGATGTAGTGAACCGGTGGCAATTTTTTAATTTCAATATTCTGAACCAAACTGGAATAATATGTACTTAATCATTTTTTTTTCGTTTCTAAAACCATTTATAATTACAGTAACAATTCATATTTTAATTGCTATATTTACTAAATCGTACAATTTTCTTAGTAAAAAAAAAAAAAAAACGGTTATAATCACTGAAGTCAGAAAGTCAAACAAAAATTATCAGTAGATTAACAAAATAACTAACCAAAAATTAGGGAGAACTATAATGATCAATCTTGCCTCTTAAACATGTCTTGACATGAATCATTTTGTCAAATATGTTTAGTATTCAGATCGCGATCAATTGAAAATAATAATTATTAAAAATAATTTCACACGCCTACAAAATCGATCTCGTGTTATGAGAATGACACATAACGACTTTATATTTTTTTGTTCAGTATTCAGCTCATCAACGATATTCTCGATTTATTATAATTAAGCATGGACAGTAAAAATGTGTGATTCATTCATCTTAATAAAATTGCGGTCTTTTTTTCTTTTCTGCGGGTTCAAAATGCTTTTTATCTTAATTGCATTTTTCAATAAACAAACAGGATCCTTTCGCTATCTTCTTGTGTATAAGTACCATATCATCTGTCATGATCGTATTTCCTTTAGCACCCTTCTACAATATACGACCGTATATATTCGTTTATTATACATATATAAAATATAACATAAGATCGTTTTGGAATTACGTACATAAAGACAAGAAGATATAAACATGTTTTTTTTTTATAAATTTTAAATAATTTTATGTCTTATACATGAACGATCATGTAGAGTTTGTTCGTTTGTTTGTTTGATCTTTTCTGTTATGGGAACAAGTGGAGTAAAAATATTTTGAAAGAAACTCGAATTAAATTAATTGGGTGTGTGCGTATGTTACTTACTTAAAAAATAAAAAATAAAATAGCAGAATATGTACTTACAATTTGGCTTATTTCTGTTATTGGAACATTTGGTTGTTGCTGTTGTTGTTGTGATGATGGTACTTGATTTGGTACCGGTGGCAATGGTGGCTGATTGTTATTTTTCCGTGGCGGTGCTGGTGGTGGTGTTATCGGATGGACATTCACATTACTACAATCTTTTGAATTACGATTTGGCGAGATACGCGATGGAAAACTTAATGTTTTTGTCCATTGTGATAAAGTGCGAACCATCTTTAAATCAATTTTTATTTCTTTAATTACTTATTTATTTAATCCACAATTTTTCATTTGTAATTTCGTAGAAACACAAAAAAATATTTATTTCACACACAAACACACACTAAATATACTTTAATTATTTTTACAGAATACACAAAAACTTTATTAATTACAATAAAACACTTTCACAGGAAAACGGTAAATTCCAAAACTTTATTAATTATTTCGTTTCACTACTTAACACGATCAGGGTCTTAAATCAACTGGCAATCGCGATCCATTTCAAAACTCAAAATTCATTCATACAAAAATATTTTTTTGTTTTGTTTTTTTTTTACGAGTATCGTACTATTTCTTTCTATCAAATCATCTGATCCAAGCGAGTACATACGATATTGCTATACGATTTCGTTTCTCATTCTGATAAATAGCACGACTTGATAATGGGAAAAAGACAACGAGTAAAAGCAGCTGCAATATTTTTTTATACGTTTCTTATTTTTGTTGTTTTCTGTTGAATGAAAAAGAAAGAAATATAGTGGATTATGGTGTTTGGTTGGAATTTGGTTTGGTATGTTTTGTTTATGTATACGTAAAGCGAAGAATCAAAACAAAACGGTTGCTTAATGATTTTTTATTTTTTAAAGTAAAAACAGCTGGGCTTAGTACAATCCAAAATGCACGTTGAATATAATGTAATGTAAATGTATTATGTCGTGCGGTGTACAGTTAATACATAATTATTTTTATGCTTTTAATGGTCATTATTATTCTTATCAGATAAATTGTGATTAAAATAACGAATAATTTTCACAGCCATTGTAAGCACCAGTTTAATTAGTAAAGTACATTTTATGCGTCTATTTCATATCAAATGGCTGTCAGCCCGCAGTTAAATAAATAAATCTAATCAGTATGATTATACTTTTCGTTTGTCCAGTTGAAAAATATAATTTTAAATTTTAGAAGGGGGTCAGTGTTCACTCAGTTTACCTTTATTAAAATTTTACGCCAGTAATACCCGTACGTTTCTTTAATTTGATCTAGATAAACTGTAATTTTGCTGAATATTTCTATCTTTTCGGATTTCGGGGCATTATAGTAATAATACCTTTATTACTAAATACAAGCCAATCACCTCTCCTAGCAATACGCTATTTATCTTCGAATGAGGTCCAGAGCTATTTCGTTTCCGCTTCTAAAGGGGAACCAGTTCTAATTAAATGTATTTCGCAATTACTAGTAACTATACTTGTCAAACTGTAAGATATGGCAAAACTGACGATAAGAAACGGAAGCCCCCCACAGGTTATGTCTATGATATTCCGAAAATAAAAATTTAAAAGCACACACCAGAGCCTTTTGGATAATATACCATATATAGGAGGATAATATACCATAAATTTGTCTACATATATTATGGAAACTTGATTTTATCGAAACATTTACATACGTATTGTTAAATGAAAATTTAATTTTGGTTGACTTTTTCAACAAACAATGCTTTATTTTCAGGTTAGTACATTGAAATTATAAAATAAAAAAGAAAAATATAAAAAAACAATTTCGATCTCTATGTAGGCATAAATGTATGGCACATTTTTGGCAATAAAAAAAAAGTTTTAAATTTCCAATTTGTTAGCTATTAGATGATTGATAGAATCATATTGTATTTCTTTAATTGGCCGAACCTCGTGCTTTTTCACTTTCGATGACGATGGTGATGTTATTGGTTCTTGAAAATCGCTAGTTTTTGATGATCGACCCCGTTTTCTAGTAGTTTGATTTTTTTCAATTATTGCTATTGCCAGGGTTGTTTTGAAATTGAGCAGATCTATAATTTTATTTTTATTTACACAGCACTATACTAAGTTTTCTCTGTACTCTAACCAGCTAGATCACACCGCAAGGTTTACAAAATGAAATATCAGCCTCAATGGCCACATTTTAGACTTTGTAAAAGTACGATAATATAGTTAATCAGCTTATCCATCAAATCTACTCCGCCCATATTATTGTTGTACAATTGCACTATTTTCGGTTGTTGAACGGACACACATTTTTTCTCAGGTTTATACCACCGTGTGACTATTTTCTGGGTACCTATTCCATGGAAATTAGATGATACATGCACCGACCTGCTATCATTCCATTTCACGAGTACTACGTTACCGTCACGATCCAGAACTTCTTCACTGTAACCTTTGACGTTTTTTTAAACTCCTTATCATCTGTTAAAGCTGGTTGATTGAACCGGTTGATTCTTGCAGTACCGATCGCGTTTATTTGTCTTTGTCTTAAAACTTCGAACAACTAGAAAGTTGAAAAGAAGTTATCGAAGTAAAGTGTATGGCCTGCTTTGCTAATTCTATGGCACAAATGCAGAACAACAGAAGCACCGAGTCCGAATCTCTGTTGATCAATTTCTGAAATTCCTGTTGATTTCCCTTGATAAATTAGGAAGGCATACAGAAGTCCACTTTCCTGCATAATATGTATACTGTTTGCCCCACGGACACGGTTTCCCTTTGATATATTTTTTGACAGAGTGATGATGTTTGAACGGAATGATTTGTTCATCAACGCATATATTTTCCTCTACTGGAAACTGGAAGCATCTGAATCGAACGGAGTTAATTACTGGGCGAACTTTAAAAAATGTATCATTACCATGCTCTGGCATTTCTAAATTATTTACAACTTGAAGATGATGTGTTAGCTGCGAAAATCTGTCAAACGACATAGCTTTTGTGACTAGATCAATCGATAAATAGTGTTCCAATATATCCTGGTTCGTGGAAATTTTAATGCAGTAATTAAAATATGCAGCGCAAAAAAGTTTGGCAGTTTCCGCAGCATTTGTGAGCTTGAAGCACTTGGTATTTTTTTGTGCTGCATATTCATCTATTTATGTTCATTGTTGCATTTTCAAAAAAAATTGCATTATTTTTCAAAATACGTCCGCATCTATTTGAAATTCAAAAGACTTACTTTTAAAGAGCTCGTGGGTGCGTATCCATTTTATATCTTTTTTTTCAGTGTAGTGCAAGTTGGGCCGTTAATAATTTGGTCGATGACTTCAAATCCTACATTTGGCAAAATTCATAAATTTTGATCTGCCATAATTGAGTAATTCGACATACTCATGATTTGTTCATTGCCACGTAAAGTAGGTCTGGCTTCTTCTTCTTCAATATAATATTCAGTTTCCTTTTTGTAAAATAAATTTCTTACAGTAGCTGACGGAAGAACAACTACGTCCTGTAAGACATTGTCATCAACAATCAAACTGTTTAGCGGTATGTTATTTGATGTTTCTGTACTTGTATCTTCCTCATCTGATGTAAGAGTAATTCTCCCAGTTCCGAAAATGTAAAGGTCTTTTTATGGGGTGGAAATGTTTTTCGTTTTTGTCGTTTGGTATTCATCCTGCGAACGGAGAATAAATTTAACAACAGTTGAGTCCCATATATAGAACAAATTTATTTATGTCCTTTATATGGAACACAATCCTTTCACAGATTTGTCATATATATGGGACACTAATTTTTGTACAAGAACTGTAAATATAACAAAAACTGTTTTTAAAACTATTATTCGAACATTTAGCTTTAGAAAAAATAAATAGTAAATATTGTACAACACATTTTAAACTAAAAATTTATTTAAAAAAACTGTGCTCCTGACGTTTGACAGCAAGTTCGTTCACGTTGAGAAAAACTAAGCAACTAACTAAATAGATACAGCCTACAGCTACAGCTATTACATCTACAAGTGTTTTAATCAAAATGAAAGCGGCGAATATAGCAGAATACAAATACAACAATATAACAAAAAAGAATAACATATGAAATAACTATGAAGCTACGTTGCTTACAAAACAATGTACTATATAGCAGACATATGTACTGAAAGAGTTAAGGAAAACACTCATTTCTAAAGGGTTATACACTCTATATAATTCTTGGGGGAAAATTACAGGGGAAGGGTCTGATATTTCTACTTTTTATTAGTAGATGGCTTGGCTCTTTATTTTACTGTCTCGAAAAGTCGTAAATATTGAGATTGCTATCAAAAATAATGCATTTGTCTATAAAAAAGCCAAAAAATCATATTCATATCAAATCATAACAGACAAAAAATCATATTCATCATATCATTAACAGACAAATAAAAAACTTCTAAATTGTTTTATTTGTAAATTTATCTTCAGTTTTATTGCTCTTGATATTACATGCTCTTTGGTTCGAGTCCGCAAATAATCATTACGCATTGCGCCTTTTTTCATTTTGGGAAAATTATTTGGTGTAAAATGCCAAATTGTGGTATCGTTGACTAGAAAAACCAAAGATTTCAGCGTTGAAATTAGGATGTAAAAACCGAGGCTTATACCTCGTAAAAAAATTTAGAATTATTATGTTTTTTACAACAATCTTAATAAGACCACATGGGTACAAAAGTTCAATTTTGAAATTAGATTTTAACTCTATTTTAACCCTCAAAAAATCAATCCCAAAAAGCACGTTTTTTAATTATAATAAATTTTTCAAAGTTTATTTTAATTCATTCCATATAATAAAATTTATATTTTTTAGTAATTATTTATTAAAAAATATATATATATTTTTTTAAAAATATTGATATTTATATTATTATTTATATTTGATTTTCACATACTAAAATATAAAAGTCCTCAAAGTTGCTTAGCATTAGTCCTCTGTGGACAAGGATGACAAGAAATTATGGAGCAGCCTTTTGCAGAGTCCCGAACAACGAAAGAACATTTAAAAAATGCTAAATAATTAAAATACTAACTTAACATATTTGTTGTTTGTTAGAAATTTGATAAAGGAGTAGCATCCGAAACGTTCGTAATTTCATTTTCAAATAAAATAAATATCACGTTAAAGAAAGTGACAGAAACAAAATATTGTGTTTTATTATATAAAACAAAAATACTAACGCCAGGTTTCCCAAAAAATATCTAATGTCCAGTCAAATAATATTTGCTCTGTTTCTTCTTTTATGAAATTACAGTTTGCTCCATAATAAAAATTCAACGCAAGCTGATTATATTTTTTGACAACGACTGTGTCAGAAACCTATGAAAATAATTTTTAGTACTCATTTTTGACATAAAAACCGCACATATCCAAATTATCACACTGAAATCCTATGATAATTTTTGACAGATACAAAATAAATTTATTGTGTGGTTGATGTAGTCGCCTTAGTCTATATTCACAGTATTCTTTTCGCTCAGCCTTTCGATGTTGGTTTCAGATAGTAGTTTTTGTTTTCTTCTAGATATTAGCAAAGAAATGCTTCTTACCATATAAAAAACTTATCACACACACTTTTCTACCAATATTATTTAGTGGCACTAACAAAATATAGTGTCTATAGCGGCGAAATGTCAACCGTACTAATTTTGGTTTGTTTTCGTAAAAAAAGATTTAAATTTATCGACACATCGATATTTATAAATTTACGACTTAATTTTAACTTCTTTTTTTTTTAGTAAAATTATTCTCAGTGATTGTGCAATATATTAAATGCACGTTCTAATTTTTATTTTATTATATTTATACAAAATCTTTATGTGTCAACCAAAAATAGAATCGAAAAAAAACGATCAGTTTTCAAAAATAAAAATAAAATAATTTTTGTTGTTCTATCACGATTAGTCCAAACAACATCGAAACGCGGGGCGAAAACAATACTGTGAGTGTAAGTTAAGCATTTTATTTCAAAGAAATTGGTTTTCCTCCTTCGTCGTTATGTGATACATTTTTCAACTGGACGTGATTTTATTTCTCTTGCTAAATTTAAATGACGTAATTAACTGTTATTATGAGTATAAAAGTGTCATGAACATCCATTATCCAGAAATCGGAATTTGTTCAATGATAGTTCAATTTTTGGTTTATTTGAATGTAAAATATGTCAGTACGTTCTGGCCAGATACTTCATGTATGTGGTTAGAGTGGAAATTTTTGTAGTTTGGTCGTAGCTGCCTGATGAATAGACCATACTTTTCAGTACGAAACCAAACTACCAACAGAACTCATGGAGGGTTCTCATTTTTGCAGAGTTGTACATTGGTATAACTCTGGGCCTTCAGCCAAAATTACGGGGAGGGGGGAAGATATTTCTACTTTTTTTCAGTAGATATATTAAGAGCGATTGGCCTCTATATTTTTCTGATTTACTAAATCGAAAATATTGGGATTGCCATGAATAATTAATATATTTGTCTATAAAAAATGCCGAAAAATCAACTTATGATGTATTATAGTATATTTGTATCATTACGCGTTTGTGATATAAAATTTAATTATTTTTCCATTTATAACGTTTTTTAATAAAAAGACAATTCGTTAAAAATTAAAATAAAAGTGTATTTAAAAACAATACTCTTTCTCTTATACATATAAAATTACATATATGGATGTTTACTACTAACTGTATGGAAAACACCGACTTACTAATTCTAAATGGCGATTTTTTTTCTAAACGCACAAAAGAAACAAAAAAATGTGTGAAATGAGAGAGAAAAATTAAGCAAATGTAAGAAAGGAAACAGAAAAAATTTGTACAAATGTAGATGCAGTTCAAATTAGAATAATATGAAGCATATACATATGCTACAATATGCATTAAAGAGTTAACATTTAAGATTTCATAAAATAAATATTATGGAAGACGATTTTGTTGTTGTTGGTCGAGATACAGGGTGTCAAATATTGGAAAAATTCGCGGAGATGGCAATGCATTTATGCCTGTAAAATGAAAAGTAGTTATCGGAAAATTATGAAAGACACCTCGTTTTATAGGTAAAAGTATGCCAATTAAGGAAAAGATATAAAAATGGCATCATGTTTAAATTCTTCTCTGAGAAAATTCCCGTCAAATTTTGTTTTTCAATTATCTAACAATACATTTTTTTTTTTAAATTTTTTTTTGTACTGCATTTAATATTCTTACTTCTTATTTTTTTGTTTTTTTACATAATTGGTAGGTGCATTCGGGTCACGCTTTTTATATGAAATAAATTTCATTAATTAAATTAAAATATTTTATATTCTAACACATAGGAAAATAATAAATTTTGAATTTTACGAAAAACATTACGAGATATATTTTAATATAATCCCTATATAAATATTATATTAAATATTTACAAACAAAAATATAAGCCAAATAAATATTTATTGTTTAAATATAACATAATCCTCGGAATTTGAACATTTTTTACATTTTAAAGAGCCATCCTCAGTAGGAATGACTTCATGAAACCCATGCGTTCCTTTAAATGTTTTCAGTTGCATGAATCTCTTGGAAAGCACATTTTCTTTACATTTACATATATCTGCATTTGGACAAAACTCAAACTCCATGTCTGTATACCACAGGATGTATCCCCCGTTTACCCCTATTGGAACCATTTCGAGCTACTTATGTAGCGTAAGACGTCCCGCACTTTAATGTTTTCGAGATCCGAGAGGCAGTCCATCCTGAACTTACCTAAGTGTTTGTGCCTTCTGAGAGCCAATGCTGGACACGAGCAAAGGAAGTGGACCAACGTCTCTTCCTCCTCTTCGTCCAAGCAGCTCCTGCAGAAGTCATTAGCCTCCAGACCCAGCCTTCTTGCATGTTCTCCAAAAAGGCAGTGTCCCGTGAGAATTCCTACGACCGTTCTTAATTCACGTCTGCGTAAGGATATTAATGCCCTAGTGCGCCCCAAGTCCAGCTTTAGCCAAACTTGTCTTGCAACTCTACAGGTGAGGGTGTTAGACCACCTTTCCCCCGCTGAGGAGAGCGCCTGCTTCCCAAGTGCTTGACTCAGCGCTGTGATAGGCCTCCCCAGACTTGCCCTTTCCGGTTGCAGCTGGAGAGTCGTACCATGCCTAGCAAGTTCATCTGCCCTGCAGTTCCCCATGACGCCCGAGTGACCTGGGACCCAGACTACCTGGATGTTGAAATGCTCACCCATCTCATTTAGAGATGAGTGACAACTCAACGCCACCCGTGACGCCAAAGACACCGATTCTAACGACCGGATCGCCGCTTGACTGTTCACATAGATTGTGATATCGTCTGAGGATAACACATTATGCTTCAACCACGTCATGACCTCCTCAATCGCTACGACTTCAGCTTGGTACACGCTGCAGTAATCAGGGAGACGAATAGAAATATTTACATTTAATTTGTCACAGAATACTCCAGCTCCTACTTTGCCGTCTAGCTTGGAGCCATCTGTGAAGAATTGCAACGCTTCGGTTTCCGATAACGGTCTATCCCTCCAGGATTCCCTTGAAGGGAAGGAGGTCCGAAATCGCTTCTCGAAGCGTAGAGTAGGTTTAATGTAGTCAAGATTCGCCAGCTCATCCTTCAACGATCTGACAATAGTAGAGTGTCCTATACTAAGACACCTCCACTGAGAGACGGCTGCAAGTCGTACAGCCGTATTTGCCGCCATCTGTTTGCCAAAAATGTCGACCGGAAGAAGGTACAACATAACCTCTAAGGCACTGGTCGGTGTCGAACTCAATGCCCCGCTGACAAGCATGCAGGCCGTTCTTTGCACTCTCTCAATCTTACTTTTGTAAGTTACCTTGTCCAGAGCTGGCCACCAAACACCCACCCCGTACATGAGTACAGGTTTCACTACGGCGGTGTAGAGCCAGTGTACCAGCTCCGGCTTCAGACCCCATCTATGACCAATGGCGTTCCTACAGGAGTACAAAGCAATAGTAGCTTTGTTTATTCTCTCCAACATGTTGGGCTTCCAACTAAGCTTACTGTCCAAGATAATGCCCAGATATCTAGCTCTATCAGTAAAAGCAAGTCTCGTGCCATTTAAGGTAGGAGGGACAACTACCAGGATTTTGTATTTCTTAGTAAAGAGTACCAGCTCTTTCTTGGACGGGTTAATACCAAGTCCACATTTGCCAGCCCATTTCGTAACGATGGTAAGCGCATTCTGCATTACGTCTACAATCGTGCCCAGGAATTTCCCGGTAACAGCTAAAGCTACGTCATCTGCGTACGCGATAACTTCAATACCCTCTCTCTCCAATTCAAGTAGTAACCCGTTTACCACTATGTTCCAGAGAAGAGGGGACAGAACCCCCCCCCCCCCCCATGCGGAGTTCCCCTAGTTACTCGCCTCTTGAAGGTGGAGTCCCTCAACTTCGAGCTAACAATCCTGCTTCCCAGCATATAATTGATTAACCCTATCAGAGGAACGTCCACCTCCAAAAATGACAATCCCTCCTTGATTGCCTCCGCTTTCACATTATTAAAGGCGCCTGCTATATCCAGGAAGGCCACCAAACAGAATTCCTTCAAATTAATCGATTTCTCAATCGTAGACACCAAGGCGTGCAGAGCAGTGTCCACAGATCTACCCTTTGTGTACGCATGCTGAGACGATGCCCACTTCCTGGCACCTATTTTATCTCTGATGTATACATCCAGCAGCCTTTCCAAGGTTTTCAAAAGAAAGGATGATAGAGTTATTGGTCTTAGGTCCTTAGGATAGACATGTGAGCTTTTCCCCGCTTTCGGTATGAACACCACATTGACCTCCGTCCAGTACCTAGGAATATAGCCCAGCTTCAAACACCCTTTGAATATAGCTTCCAGGTAGGGAAGAATAAATTCTGAGTTGTTTTGAAGTTCCGCTGGTATAATTTGATCCGGACCAGCCGATTTAAATGGTTTAAAACCCCTCAGTGCCCATAGGATCCGTTTTCTGGTTACGATATCCTCTGTGGTTACTGACAGTGATTCCTGATGATTGCTACGCACCAACAGGTCTTCAAAGCTCCCTGGGAAGTGTGTCTCGAAGAGAAGCTCCAGAGATTCTCCACTAGAAGCTGTCCAAGATCCGTCCGGTTTTATCAAAAAACTAGGACTAGATGTACTTTTGGAAAGAATCTTCCTAAGGCGGGAGGTTTCGGATACCTCTTCCATATTATCACAGAAGATTCTCCAAGACCTCCTTTGTGCCTTTCTTAATTCTTTCTTATAAATTCCGAGTTTCTCCTTATAGGAGTCCCAATCCTGAGCCTCCCTTGTATTTTTGGCTCTATTAAAGGATATCCTACAAGCCTTACGATAGGTTCCCAGTTCCCTGGACCACCATACCGGTTTTTGCCTACCCCTAGGCTTAGCCAGTGGGCAGGCAGCGCGAAAGGATCGGTTGCATGCGCTAGTAACGCTAGCCACCATGTCCTCCAGCTCCCCAACGGTCGTCGGGGGCTCCATTGGCCTCGTCGGTAACATTTCCTCCAATAATTCCCCATATTTGCTCCAGTTGGTCCTTCTAGGGTTCCTGAAGGCTTCCCGGGTAGCAGGGTGAATATCGAGGCTATAGGTTAAATATCGATGATCAGAAAAGGAGTGTTCCTTATCCACCCTCCAATTTTTAACCATATGAAGAATATTATTTGAGGCAAGGGTCACGTCTAGAACCTCCTGCCTGTTACTAGTAATAAATGTGGGTTCCCGCCCAATATTACACACTGAAAGGTTAGTACTCATCAAATAATCAAAAAGCAACTCACCTCTTTCATTAATATCTGTGCTTCCCCAGATAGTGTGATGCGCATTAGCATCAACTCCCAGTACCACACCTACCTTTGATTGTTCCGCTTTACGGATCAGCTCCTCCAGGTTATCCGGAGGAACCTCCTTCTCCCGGTCCATGTAGGCTGAAACTAGCCAGAATCTACAAGTGCCTACTTCCAGGCTAACTGCAGTAGTGTCACCATTGCTGTATTGAGAGAGAAGGAAAAGATTAATATTATTTTTCCCAAGAATACAAGATCTGATCTTCCCAGACTTACTAGAGGATATAATTTTATACCCCTTGGTTCTGAGGCCACAGATCCTGTTGTTGTTAATCCAAGGTTCTTGGATTAATATCACATCCTCACCCGAACTAGTCAGCCTGAGGAGTAGAGCTGCCGAAGCAGCCTTAGAATGGTGAAGGTTAATTTGTGTTATCTTAATCATAACCATTTAACCTCTACCTATCTCTATGGTATATTCCTGCTACCGCAGGAATATTATTTCTCGGTATTTTGGGGTGCGCCGGATCCGCCCGTCTCGCCACCCCTCATACCCTCTGTAGAGGACTTGTCAGTGCCGACCCGTCTGGCCTGGCTGCTGACAGCCTCCTCCATCGGTACACCAGCTCCTTCGCTTATGTGCCCCTCCTTGTGCCCATTTTTTAGATAGCACGATCTACAAATATACTATATAAATTATCTTTCTCTCAATCGATTGCGGCAGACAATGCTTAAGAGCATCGTTAACTTTCTGTAGTTTTTGCTTTGAACACTTCCATTCCGGAAAGGTTTACAACATTTAGGAAATCGGTCCATTGCTAAATCTAATACTACTTTAATATGTAAATTTTTAAAATTTTTTTTAAAATTTTATTTCAATATTTCACGTACACTGAATAAATTGAACTATGGCTCGCTTATTTATACCTAAATCGTTCATTTGTTACTCTATTTGTAACAGTTTCTTATTACCCTAATAATAATTACTGTGACTAATCGTTTACATATTATATTATAATTTTATTAGATTTGTTAAGAAAGGAAAAATGGCATTCTACAAAATTTTGGCGGGAATGTTTTCAGGGAAGAATTTAAACATGATATAATTTTTTTCTTAATCTTCATACTTTTATTTATAAAATGGGGCCTCTATCATAATTATCGGATAACAACTTTTTATTTGACAGCCACAAATGCATTACCACTTCAGCGTATTTTTCAAATATTTGACACCCTGTATCTCGCCAAACAACAACAACAAAAAAGTCGTCTTCCATAATTTTCTTTTTTAGTCAAGGGCTAAACAATTATAAAAGAAAAAACACAAAATTAAAATATGACTTCCACAAATTTGTGAGTTGACGTATTTTGCACCATTATATGTAAAACAAAACAGGAAATTTAGAAAATAATAAAATTAAGTCAACATTTAAAAAAAATTTAAAATGTGTTTTTCAATGTTGAAGTTGTCAGAAAAATTAATCATAAATTTAAAAAATAGGTTTTCAAATTTTTTTTTGAAATTGTTGTTTTTGTTATTGAATGATTTTCCTAATCTATGATGTTCTGGGGCGCTAAAAATCGCTGATTACTTAATGTACTGCTTGGAACCTTTATAGAGATATTTTCCAATACATAAGCTGAATCGATGTGGCCAAGTAGGAGGTTTCCGATAAAAGCAGCATCTAGAAGAAGGCGTCTTTATATTATTTGCACCTTGTTGAATACGGTGGTAAGTGAGCCATATTTTGATAGAAAGGTATGTTATAGTCTTATTCTCAGCCAATTTTTTTTAATAGGAATATCAAAAACTTTTTTTGTATGCTTTCAATTCTTTTGATGTGCACATCCTAGTAAGGATTCTAGACGAAAACATCATATTACGCTTGATATCTTATATAAGCGAAATAAAGCGTAATCATGTACATCGAAATTAAGCTTTGGACCGTCTTATTGTTCGAATTCTTTTAGAATTTGCAATTTCAATTGTGGTTAAAATAAATAAAATGGGTTTAAAAATCTCAGTGGTTTGTTTTCGATATATTCGATATATATAGTTAAAATAATTTGTGTAGGAATGGTATAACTTTTACGGTCCTATGGCATACATTTTTTTAACGGAGAAAGCGACCCCTCCGTAGCAGATCATGTTAACTGTTCGATTCAAAATCATCTCAATCGAATTAAAGTAATGTTTCTGAGTTTGAATACTGAGTTTGAATAAGAATTGAACTAATTCATTATTAAACTTTGATATTTGTTGTTAAGATTTAATGTATGTACTTTGTTATCAGAATGCTGCTTTATATTATGTGTTTAATGTATTATAGATTAGAACTGCGGATACTTTCCTTAAGCGCTAAATCAAATAAAATTCGCGGAGGATGACCTGAGTTCTGGTTTTTGCGATATGGTCAGAGAATTGCAGGTTCGGTTATCTAGATCCTTACCTTCATCGAGAGTGCCGCGTAATGCTATTTTCAATTTGAAAAGTTCAAAGGATTGTTTGGTTGGCTGGGAAAATTAAAAATCAGTGATTGTGGTTCTAAAATTTTTTTGGATGCAAGAAATTCAAATTTAATTTTTTAGGCCAATCAGGTATATTTTGAGTTAGGTGTGGTATTAGTTGGTGTGTTTGGTCGGGAACCAGATGATCTCGATTAGAGTGAAGGAGTGGTTTTAGAATAAAGTCGTGGAATCTGGGCGCAGTTTTTCTTTGCGTTTTCAGTGGGCTTAGCACTTTACTCACAATCCTTTCCTATCCTTCCTTACATGTGTAACCTGGGTGTGCAGTGGCTGGCTCAGCTTCCTCCAAGAGACTCACTTAACACCTGGTCGTTCACCCCATTCTATGAATCTTTATTTTCACTTCATTTTTATTCTCAATTTAACAAAGACTGAGTTAATTTAACTTTTTAACGCAACACTTTAGAAAGCTGTACCAACATTATTAAATGCTAGGAAATTATGTTAAATTAACATCAATGATGTTGTAGCGATGATCGATGTGTCAAATTAACGTCTCAAAATATTTTTTTAAAGTTAAAATAACTTCCTTTGTTGCCGGCTAAATTTTGCATTAAAAAAAGTTATTTTACTAAACATTGGAATTACAATAACGAATTTTGTTATAGATGCAATCGGGATACACCTAACTTTTTGATGTTTTTATTCGATATAAAAAATGTAAATTGTTTTTTCTGGATTGAGCGATAATCATGAAAATGACCTTAAATTCGGCTATTCTATTGAATAGATTTCGTCACAAGCAATATTCTATTTATGATGTAATAAGTTAATCCGTTGTGTTTACTGCTTAAAATCTCAATAAAATTGGCTGTGAAATTTGATTACAATCCTCCTCAAACATTTTTGTACCCGCAAACATTTTATGCTGCACGAAACAACATTTCTTGTGCCTTCTGTCAATATAGCAAACGGAAATCCATTCTGTGTACAAAAGGAAATTTATACAACAACAACAACAAAATTTGGGCAAGGGTGTAAAACAGCAACAAAACGATATTCGTACGATTTTGTGAGTGTGTGCCTAATTTAGGAATACCAACCCATATTTTCCATATATATCCATCCACATTATAATAAAAATATCAAATTTCGTTTAAATAATAAAAATGTATTTCTTGTTTTCAAAAGTTTTGTTGTATGCATAAAAAGAAGACTATGTACTTGATAAGAACATCTGCTCTTCATTTTTTTGGGGCTCTTTGTTCTCGACTCGATATATTTCTTCGTTTTTGTGTGTTGAGTCTTTTCAATTTTCATGAATCTGTTCTTATTCGATGTGTTATTTCTGATGTATATTTTCAATTACATATATTTCGATTTAATACACGAACTCTTAAAATATTTTTCTTTTTTACTTTCACAATCGATAAATAAATGAATGATGCGATGCACGCGGAGGAAACGAGCCAGACAAAAATTGTATATGAAATGATCAAAATTGGTCCAAAATTTAATTGTACCAGTATGATATGTTATACATTTTATGACCATTTTTAGTGACCAGGTGCTATTACTTCTTTTAATTTTATTTTTTTTATTTTTGTTACAAATGGATTCCAGGTGCTTGAAGATTATTATAATCTTTGCATCATGCTCGTCGCATTCCAATGTAACAGAAACAAGAATAAAATGTGGTATCATCTCATTATAATTTGTTAGTGATCCAAAAAATGATATATGGTATGTATGTCCTGTAATTGGTGTAATCATTTGAGGCCTCTTAGTATTTCGCGCCAACTTTGCAATTAACCCCATCAAATTTCAAATTTATACAATTTGTATAATTTAAATTATTCAAAATTTTGAAAAGAATTGATAATTAGGATGAGGGAGGTAAACTGAGGAATTGAGGTGCGGTTCACGGTATTTACTTAGCAGAAGAAAAGTTGAAATGCGAGATAATAAAAATTTTTAATTTTAAAAATTATAAATTGAATAAACTGCTAATAAAATAACACTAAATTAAGTAAAAATTAAATTAATGAAAACATAAGTTTTTCTTTTGTGTGCTGCACGGCAAGGATAACATCTAAAACCAAGAATAGTGCTCGCAGCACTAATTTTTAATGTTTATATATTTATTGTAGAACACATTTCAAAGATCAAATTCCACGCCACGGTCGCCATCGCGGATATACAGTGCTGGTAAAAAAAAATTGGGCAAACAAATTTATTGTAAATTGGAGTCTTTTTTTGCTAAAATTACAAAACTTTTGAAAGCAATTGGTTTATTGTTTCATTTTAAATACATGTATGACGTAATTTTTTGAAAAAAAAAATTGACCTGCAATTTAGGGGCAAAACACCGAAAAATGCCAAAATATTCAAAATACGTTGATTGGTGTTAAAGTAATGTCATAAATTAAACACTTATTTTTTATTTTTTTTTTGTTTTTTATTGATTTATAGAAGTTCAATCTTTCATATTAATATTTTGTTGGACCGCCTTTTGCTTTTATTACACCGGTACAACCCCGCAACTGATGTGCAAAAAAATTGGGCAAGCAATTATTTTTTTTTTTACGCCTACCGTTCTTGGCCGTCATTAGGGTGCAGATGTTTTATTGCCTGTAATTTATTTTTTGAGTGTAAATAGTGCATATTTTGTAAGATTAAGTTATTCTGTAAGTGATCCTAGACAAATAAAGAATAAAGTGCAATTTTAGTTAAAAAAATGGGAAAAGTTAGTGACCAGTGTAAAAGCAATATGTTGATTTTGGCGCGAGAAAATTTAACCACGCGTGATATAGGTGAAAGATTAAACATTCCTAAAAGTACTGTCGCGTGGAATATTAAAAAAAATCGAGAGATGGGCGGTACACAAAGAAAGAAAGGCTCTGGAAGGCCCAGAAAGACAACGCCAGTGGAAGATCGTTTTATACTATTACAAAGTCGTCGGAACCGTTTTAGAACTTCATCGGACACAAGACAGGATCTTGAGCGAGCAACGGGAAAACAAATTTCAGCCGGCTTAGTGAGAAAAAGACTTGTTAAAGCTGGTTTGAGAGCACTTAAACCAGTCCAGAAGCCTGAGTTCACATTACTAGTGAAAAAAATCGTTTGCTATGGGCCCAGGAGCATGTTAATTGGACTCCAGAGATGTGGAATGATGTGATTTTTTTCGATGAATCAAAATTCAAGCTGCATGTTGGAGATGGAAGAATTCTCGTAAGGAGAAAACCTGGCGAGAGACTTAGCAACGAATGTCTTTTAAGACTTCCACCGAAAAAAGAAAGAGTTATGGCCTGGGGATGCTTTTCTGGAAATGAAACCGGTCGATTGTGCTTCCTTAGTTCCAGCGTTACAGCAGCTGTTTATCTGCAGGTCCTTCAGAACGAATTTGAGCCTTCTGCGTTAAAGCATTTTGGCGAGACTTGCAAATTTATTTTTCAACAGGACAACGCTCCGTGCCATACCGCCAAAATTGTGAGTTACTGATTTTGAATTGTAGATAGACAAATTGGCTTTCAGATAAACATAAATAATTTGTTAAAAACTTGTTTTTTTTCTTATCTCTTCATTTAAAGGTAAAAAAGTACTTCGAAGAAAAAAGTATCGATGTGTTGAGCTGGCCCCCGTATAGTCCAGACTTAAATCCAATTGAAAATATTTGGTCTATAATGAAGCTAGAAGTAGCAAGAAGGCGCCCACAATCGATTGAAGCTTTAAAAAGTTTGTTGATGATGATTTGGGAATCCATATCTCCTGCGACTTTGAAAATTTTATCAAATTCAATGAATCGGAGGTGTATCGCTGTAATAAAAGTAAAAGGCGGTCCAACAAAATATTAATATTAAAGATTGAACTTCTATAAATCAATAAAAAACAAAAAAAAAAAAAAAATAAGTGTTTAATTTATGACATTACTTTAACACCAATCAACGTATTTTGAATATTTTGGCATTTTTCGGTGTTTTGCCCCTAAATTGCAGGTCAATTTTTTTTTCCAAAAAATTACGTCATACATGTATTTAAAATGAAACAATAAACCAATTGCTTTCAAAAGTTTTGTAATTTTAGCAAAAAAAGACTCCAATTTGCAATAAATTTGTTTGCCCAATTTTTTTTTACCAGCACTGTATATATATTCGTTCAATTAACAGTTCAACTCAGAAAACACTATTGCTACGAAACAGGGGCGATTACCGTTTTTTCTATTAAGAGCAACAATTGGAAATGCTATTACTTATGTCAAAAGAATAAGGTGAATTAACACGAATTTGGCGTCGATTCCTACTAAACTTTCGCTATCGTCAACCTGTAATTGAATTGATATGTATTAATAATCGTACCTGTACATTCAAGTGACTTGCAAGTAAGCGAAATTCTCCCGCGGAATGGTAATTTGGCAAAACAGTTTCCACTTTCAGCTAATTACTGAATAAAACGTCTGACTTATGTAAATAAATAGAATCGATCGCGAATTATCGCGCATGTTAAGCTGAGTTCATACTTCAATTTGTTCGTTCATTCATTCATTCAGTAATTTTGTTTTGACGATTCATACTATGTTAAAATTACAGAACGATTTTGTCGTCATCTACTATTGAAAATTTTTAAATTTTTTGACATTTGTGATATTGTTCGAATTGTTTCCAAGTGTATGTTTAAATATTGTGGTAATTTAATATTTTTTTTTGTTTTTGTTTGATGGAAAACTCAATGATATTTTAGTTTTGATTTTTTCTGTTTGACAATTTTTCATTTTTGTATCATGTTTTCTCTTTCACTCTTTGTTCGTTCAATCAAAAAGTTAAAGTTAAACTAACTCTTATGAAAAAATTCAGAAGAAACAATTTGTAATTTTTGAGCAATATGATTGGTCGAAAAAAATGTTTGAATGAATGAATGAACGAACAAATTGAAGTATGAACTCAGCTTAAGTCACCAGTGGTAGTGAAATATTTTGATTGTATATTTTGATGTGATTTTGTATGTTGAACATCTTTATTCGCGCCTACCAAAAAAAAATTTTCTGATGATTATGAATACTTGATTTTCAAAATTTTCGATTTTCATTTTAATATCTACTCAGTTTCTTCCCTTTCAATAGATGTGACCACAATTGAGGACATCAGTTTTGTGCAGCAAATTTTAGAAATGCGTAAATCTGGTAAGACTTATTTTGCTGTATATTGCCGAATTCAAGTAAATATATAAAGGGAAACCACCTAAAATTACTGTACGTCATAAATTTCAAAGAGAAATTTATCATTTGACTCAGTGCTTTCGATGAGTGAGATTCTTTGTAAAACAGGTAAAATATATTGTTACATATTTATTTAATTTTTGTATTTTTTTGTGATTGCTTCATTTTTTTGTGTCAAAAACACGCAACTTAAATTTAAAATAATCATTTGTCTTGAGTTTTTAGTGTAAAAAATGTTTTTATTTGGTAAAAATAGTGTCCTCATTTAATGCCAAAGTTACTCAATGGATGAGTCTTCATTTGGGGACTTAAATATAACGGTCCACAATTAGGTACAAATTCCCTTAACAGCAAGAGATATTAGATCTTTTAAACGAGGACGATTCAGAGCTCAACATTGCGGACAATGCATCCGATGATGATAATCATACCAGCTATACCTAAAATAACATTAGATGTTCACGTGAAAACCACAAATGAGCAATGCACCGAAGAAACCATTTTGGATGTGGATAACATTGATAACCTAAGTGATTCAAATGTTGGAACTGCAAGAGTTTTAGCTACCGGAAACCCGTCAGGTTCGAATATAATAATAGAAAATGTCGATATTGTTTTTATCGGATTTGATAAAGAGCAGACATATACAACGAAATCTAACATTAGATGGCGATGACTTAAGTTTGAGGGAGAAAAAATTCCGTTTAAGGACCCGACTTCAAGGAAGAAGTAACCGATTTTTCACAAGCCAAATATTTTTTTGGTTATATGTATATCCCAAAACAAATGTTTTTCGAGATGGCCGAATACACGAATTTATATGCAAAAGAGTCCAACTTTCAAAATTATAAAGAAACCAGCCCAGATGAGCTACTTAAGCTTTTTGGAATTTTGATATTAATGGGGAATTTTAAATTGTGTCGGTTACCAACATACTAGGACGTAAGTTTTGGATTCGAACTTGTTAAAAACGCAATGTCTCTCAAAAGGTTTTATTAACTGAGAGTTAATTTGCATTTTGTTGTTAAAAAACTCGCAGTTCTGCAAAGGAATGACGTATTTAAATTACTTCGTCCTCTAATTGACTGTGTTTTATAAAGTTGTCAGGAGGACCAAATTGAAGAAACTCTGGCAATAGATGAACAAATAATTCTGTTTAAAGGACGCTTGGATATAAAGCAATATATCCAAGGGAAGCCTTATCCATGGGGTATAACAGTATTTGAATTTTTTGGTAAAAGTGGACTTCACTATGATTTTTTATCTACCAAGGGTCACAAACTGAAATTTCCGAAGAGATTAAAAATAAATTTGGATTTGGTCCCGCAGCTGTTCTACATTTGGCAAAAATAATTCCACCAAACGGCCAATCATTGTTTTTTGACAACTATTTTAGTAGTTATCAATTGTTTCAACTGCTAAAGCAACTAAATATCAATATCACTGGAATAACATGCTCCGTCGTATGGTGGTTCAACATTTTTTAATTAGAAGAAGTTTTACTCTATTGTTTTAATGGCTATATGCGATCTCCTACTTTCTAAAATTGAGTATGTTAGTGTTTGATTTGTGTTTTAACCAAAAACTCTCTTTCAATTCAATCCTCAAACCACCAAATAGAAAAAAACTGTCCAACCGGTAAATTGACCTCTACCTTAACCATCAACTCAACCCCAAACTCAATACTTGACCCAATATTCAAACCAGCATATATAAAAAATTGTAAATATATCTATAACCAGGTGTTTTGGGTCAATTAGTATGGTAGGTACCCGATCCTCTTGACATAAAGGTTCCAAAAGCTTTCCAAATCTCCGCCTTGACCATAGAAACAGATTGGCGAAAAAAATTCTAAATCGTACAAGTCGTTCTCGAGATACCATGGGTACAGACATCCAGACAGACGGACGGACATTTTTTTTGCTTTTTAGACTCAGGGACTTTTAAAACGTCGAGAAAAGTGGTTTTAGATTTCAATACTTTAGTCTTTTTAGACCGAAGTAATTAAGTTCAAATTGCTTAAATTAGTGTGAGAAATGGAAATTTGTTAATTCCGGAAACTAAAATATGGGTCGGTATTCCCTAATACCGGAATTCCGGAATTGGATGCCCTAGTGGCTTGAGTAGAGATTTCTGTTAGTTTTGGTTAGGAATTTTTAACTGGTTTTAAACAAAGCAAAGGATTCCCATAGAGGGATTTGGCCGCTTCATGTTGAAGTTTCATAATCATTTTATTAACAGATAATGAGTGGTTAACTCATTGCTGCTACGTTAGCCAGCCGTGATGTTTTCATCACCCGCATGTTAAATATAAAATATATTTAAATGACGTACGTATGAATGACATATAGATGTAAGTGAATTTATAGAGGAGTTTGCTATTCCGTCAATTTCGATGAATTTCAAGAATAGAGAACCTATGGAGTAGGGTTGTGTGTAAGTATAAAACGACATTAGAAAGTGAACATTTTGGTGAAAATAACGGCCATAAAACCCATAGACCAGTTGTAGGGAATATTTTCTTATAAATATTTAGTTCTAAATTTAACTTTAATTCATGTCACCTTTCCAATTTTAACTATAAATTTGTTCCTAATTCCTTTCCAAATCACCTCTTTGAGAATGAGCAGAAAAAAATTGATAAAATTGAAAAAGAACTTTTCTGTCTTTGGGGATTTAAATTATAGATAATACTTCTAGGTTATCATAACAATTTCGGTTCCATCTGTAAGTGTTGGAATAAATAATTTAAATTTTGGACAACCATTGGTAATTCCAATAATCAATATAGCTACTCAGGTACTGCAATCTGCAACAAGAAGTGGAATATAATTTTTCATTACCTGCAACATGTTGGAATAAAATAATACCAAAAATGGTATAAAATGCATGACATTATTGTTGTAAAATTATCAATAAAATACATGCATGAGTAAAATTTAAGATTGCGACAGTCGACAGACGAATTTTGAACTTTTGTGCGCCGCTTTTGGTGACGTCAAATTCCTACAGGAAAAATCAATAAGTCCCTTTGAACTAAAAAAATTATGTTTTATTTGAATACTAGGTTTTATTTGGGTAATGGCTGTATGATACTCACTTTTTTTCAAAAAGTTGAACGTGAATCAAAATTTTTTTTGTGTTGGACCATATTATATAATAAATTTGCATTAGCTGCCGCAATTAATTGCAACGACATAATTTATACGTTAAGTAAATTTTTATATTTACAAAAAAATGCTCGTTTTAAATATTTTAGCAAACAATTATCAATGCAAACTCAAAATTATATTTCAGTACCAAAAGGAAAATCAAAAAAAGAAAAAAAAAATCATAACAACAATGGCGAACGAAAATGGAAAAATTGTATATTAAATTTATTTTAAAATTAAACAAATAAATTCTCTTTGGCACACAAAATACAAATATTTTCTCTATTATTTAGGAAATGTCAGAAAAAAGTATGTAATGTCAAAAAAAAGAATCAAATCCAATTCTTTTTTTGCTATATTTGCTCGATTAACTGCAAGAAAAATTGAGCTACCACTTTTTTTTGACGTTTCTATTTTTTTTCCAAATCTATGGTGTATACACTCACTCTCACAAATATTTTGTATATATATTTTTTATCTCACTCCGTTTGTCTTTTCTAGTCACTGAAAAAGTCGGAAAAAAGTGAGTATCATACAGCCATAAATAAATAAAATTTTTCTAGTAGTCATATTTCAAACATTCGTATTAGAAAAATAAAAACAAATGAAAACGAATTGGAATGTCACTAATGTCGAGTTCTATGGGATTTTTGAAATATAGTAATTTTGAACGTGTTCCATAGAACATAAATGCAAAATGATGTTTTTCATCGTTGTATTCACATTTTTGATTTAAAAAAAACAAAAAGTAGTTGTTTCTCAGTACGTCATTTTTTTGTGTTTTTATTTCGAAAAGTAGAAAAATTTAATATTTGGTCATGGAAACAATCAATTTGTGTGACTACCGACTAGTCCTAACCCAAAATAATATCGTTATATTGGACGGTGGATTGGTTTTACTTGAGTGTTTAACAGGTAAGGATTATAAAACATTTAATTAAGAATAATTAGAATATATACATGTATACAATTTTTCACCAATAAATTATAATTTATAGATGGTTTCGTCATGAAAGGTGTTTATGAAGAAGTTGCCGATTAAACGCAACAGCTGATAAAATATACCAAGAAGGTAAACACGAATTTCTAATTTAATTTCATAATAATATCATACAGCGACCCGAAATCGGCCAACATCATGTCGAAATTGACAACAGCCCGTACATCGAAGAGGGTCCGGAGCCATTAGGAAATGAAGAGAGTGGTACAGTAGCCCTTACTTGGAAATTGCAGCAAAAATTGATTTTTTTTATTTTAGCGGCAAAAGAGTCTATTAAATGGACTGACGGGCAAACCCGGTGTTTGTTGGAGCTCTACGTCGATAATTTTTCAAATGTTCGCCTAATGAAAAAATTTAAGACAAAAACAAATATGTGGCTTTTCCTTTCAAGCGAAATAAATAAGAAAGATAATGTGTCTTTTTCAGCGTTGCAAGTCGAGACAAGGTAAAGGTGTGTCATGGAAAGACGAACAAAAATCACTAACAATAATCAGCGACGATTCCCTACTTCCCGAATTTTTGGTTACACCGGGCTATGTAACAAACAAAAGGCATGCAGAAATAAGATCAAGTACATCGCAAATACCTTCGACTTATTCTGCTAACATCGAATCGCGACTAGCACATCAAATTCAGTTGGACCAACAACTCTTACCCCCCCCCCCCCCCCCCACCAAAAAACGAGTTAAAAAGACGGTGCAGGAAATATTTTGCGAAAAATTTTTGGCTGCTAAACTAGGAAAAAATAAAAAAATGGAGGAGTTTTTCAAAGAAATGTCAGACAAAAAAGAAAAGATAAATTAACGAAAAGAAAAGAAGATACCAAGAGAAAAGGGCCTAGAGAGAAACTAGCAATGTTGGCGCCAATACTAGAAATAAAAAATAATTAAATTCTAGAAGATTTTTTTTTTAAATAAAAGTGAAATTAAATTCGATTTAATGATTTAAATAATTTCTTTTAAATAAAAGTGAAATTAAAATAAACTAAAAACTATTTGTAATTATAATACGCTTCGTTTCTTCCTTATGCTTTAGTATAGCTTCAGATAAATTTACATTATCGGTTGATGTGGTACCTTCTAGCGTAGAGCTTATACCTCCTGCAATATGACGTTCGTCACTGGATTGCCCATCCTCCCATAAGTTGTCATTCTCAATGCACAGATTGTGTAAGATGCAACATCCTAGCACAAACTTGCACATCCTCTCCACTGCGAAGAAGCCCAAGCGCATGAGCTGTCGAAACCGTTGTTTGAGAAGCCCAAACGTATTCGATTTTAACTCTCGTTTGGCAGTGCTTTTTATTATATTTAATTTTATTTTGGTCTAAATTCGCAAAATCCTTGTATGGGGTTAACAAAAAGTCCCTTAAAGGATAAGCATCATCTCCCAAAACATGATACTGGTCCCAACATATTGCCGAAAGTTTTTTCGAGATCGGCGATAATTTAAAAATTCTCGAATCGTTTATTTTACTTGGCGATCCCTTGGGATATCCCTTGCAATATCAAAGAGATGAGCCCAAGCCGATTTACGTATTGATCCGACTTTATTTGTAGGTTTCCTGATGTATACGTAACATCCATCTATGCAGCCAATGAAATTCGGAAAACCAGCGAGCTGAAATTTTACAAATTTTATTTAGTAAGTTTTCAAACCAGTTAATTATTATATTGCATTACCTGCGCAAAGTCTCTGGCTTTATCAGCCTTTTCATTATCCGTTGTTGGGAATTTTATGTGCGCTATCGATATATCGACCAAGAACTCCATAAAATTTGTAAGGTTCCTGTGAGCGGCTTACTTTGCAATGCCAAATAGATTTGCCATTTCCCTGTAACTTTTCTTGTTACCACCAAACCTTAAAATAATTTTCAAGTTAATTATTTTTGAAATGTTTTGAAGATAAAATAAATTATTACCATAAGAAAGCCAAACATTGCGATTCTGCACTTATACCTTTCTTCCACCACTAAATTTGGCCTTGAAGTGTTTAGAAATTTTGTAGTGGTAACTTAAGTCGTCTGACACTTTCCTCGATACACGAAAATGAGTTCGAAACTATTAATACAAAATATTTACATAAATTCATTCATTTTAGCCAAGATTTTTTATAAAGTAAATTTTCACCACTTACATCTTTTTCGACGTAATCATTAACCACGCTATCGACAAAATTTTGCACACGATGCTGCGGTTCTCGTATAAAGAAATTTTTATTTATTGCAGCCAAGTCTTCATCGTCTGAAGAAGATAACATTAATCTCATAAATGTTGAGTTGGAAGACGACGATGAAGACGAAGATGAATTTAACAATTCGGACAATACTTCTTCCATTTTAAAGTTAAATAATTATTCACGGGACGCAATATTTTACGAATGACAAATTTTAGAAATGGACATTTTAACAGAAAAAAAAACGAATTTAATTTTATAAAAACACAGCTAATAATCATTCATACGACACAATATTCCATTAAACATTCATACGACATAATATTTACGAATACGAATCACAAATTTTAAAAATGGCGTCACGCTTGTTTATTATTTGTATATTTGACATTTATCTTTGTTGGTGTTAGTTTTGCTGGAAGAAAAATTTACCAAAAAATCTCAATTTCTCAAAATTGATTTACTTAAAAAAAAACATCAATAATATTTTCCCATAGTACGCACAAAATTGCTGTAAATCATTTTGGTTTGATTTACAGCAATTTTTTTTGTACCATAGAACTCTACATAAATGTTCCTGATACATCTTGGCCTCTTTTTATTGTTGCTATTATAATTCATTTGAAATTTGATTGTAACTATCTGTTAAAGCTAGTGTCAGAATTATTTCCACTTTCATCCAGAGAATAAAGTCCGTACATGCAAGGAAAGATTATTGCCTGGAATTAGAAATGCGATGAAATACGGCTCTTCTTATTAAAACTCTCAATGAAAGTATATCTTTACAATTCATTATGAAGTACATTCAAAGTTTGAACAAATAATGCAATTTTCCTCTGTGCCTGCCAGAATATTTTAAAACATTTTAACAATAAATTTCAAATTGAATGGTTAATGTTCAATATTTTACTGTTCTAAATCGCCGCCTTCTTAATTGTGACGAACTTCATTAGTTATTTCATGTTGAGTAAGCTCTCAATATTGTTGGAAGTTATTTCATTTTTGTTTAAATTCGAAAAATTTGTCTATGCAAGAGCTATTAGAAAAGGGGGACTTACGCATAAGGGAAGTAAGGGAAAGCGTCAGGTAAAATACGCAGGAGTCAAATGAAAGTGCAATCATGAAGGAAAAGCAGGAATTTCGATATATCGGCCCCTGTCCACCTTAAAGAATTTTACTATTTTGGTAGTTTCTTATCATCCTTGCGCAAAGTTGCGTTCATACAAATATGATCTCATGTAAAAAAAATTGTTTAAAGTTATTTTAACTCGCTTTACTAGGATTTAGAAATATTTCAGAACTTATCCAAATGCTAGAATCTTTCAAAAATTATTATTATTTTTTTTTCAAAAATATTTTTTTTGGTTTTTGTACAATTCAATTTACTTTGTCGAATTTGACTTATTTTGTTTCGTTAACGAGTTATTTCGTGGGATCATTCATGACATATGCGAAATTGGAATATGTTCTCATAGAGTTAAGAGGGGTTGATGAAAATCAGAAGTTTAAATTAAACGGCTAATTTTTAATTCTTTAATTTAATAAATCTCTTTCGGTGATTTGTTCTTGGTTTTAAGACCGGACAGTATACCAATCGGTGGTCTAACATACGAAGAACGAACAAATCATAGGCGATAAAAAAACTGAACATTACCCAACTATTCAAAATTAAATGTGAATTTGAATGGTTTTTGTTTAATTTACGCATCTCTTTCAAAATTTCATTTACCTGTATGGTTTGTATATTTATTCAATCGTATAAAAATTCTTTAGACATAAGTTTTTATTGGTAAAGAGGCGATCATTGATGCAAATTGTTAAAAATACCTTTAACCAATTTTTTATTGTGATTGTTTCAAATTTGAAATTCCAAACTGATTACTAAATTTCACCTTGATGTGATAATTCTTTCCACTTGGCTATACCAAATACACCGCTATACCAATCACAATGACTTAATCAACATACATAATTCGTAAATATAAAGAATAATAGCATTTTTGGTTATTTTGCCTTGTGTCGATCAGAAATGTCAGATTTGGGTAATTTATACCAAAACCGATTTACAATAAAAAAAAAAAATATGATCATTTCTATTTCTAGTTTAATCATAAAAGTGAGAAAGTAAAATTATTTGTGCGCCTCGAATCTTCGATCAAATATGAAAGATTAATAAACACCTAAGTAGACGGTGGATTTGTGTGGTGTGTATAATGTTTCAAACCGTAAAATTTAAATCTTTAGACCATAACGTTCATCAAACTTTTTAATTAAGGCGTAAAACGCGCAGATTATATTTTATACCACTATAGTCGACTACACTTTCATTTTAATAACGAAAAGTAATTAAAAAATACGAATATTTTAATTATGTATTTCTATAATATAATACCGACTTATTAGAAGTACTTACTTATTATGAAAGTAATGAAATCGAAATTATCATAACGATAAACATGCAAAATTCAAGTGTATATGTACAATTGCGCCAAAATTATTCAACCATTTTAGTTGGTAATCACTTAGCCGCGAACCATTTTACTTTTTTGTTGTTGCTTTATAATTTAATTTATAATATATTCATAGACACGTTTCATAGGATTAATTAAATAATATTTTTTTTTATTTTATAATAGACACGCGTCAAATAGTTCCACTCCTTGCTTAGTTTACCCTAATTGTGCCCCCTTTGTAGATATAAACAATATCTAAAATATTAAGTACACAAGAAACGATAACTCATCGTGTATATGAGCGCATATACATAATATGTATTGTAGGTACATAATTTATAATTATGAAAAATCGCGAAATTTAAACCGCTAACATATGATTCTAACACAATATAGAAAAAAACAACATAATAATAATTATAATGCAATAAGGTACTTCCGTTCACATCACATTCCTAAGATTTAGTTTTTTTTTGTTTTGTAATAAATTTAATTAATTTTATGTTGATTCAGAACGTTGGTTGGTATAAAAATAAAAAAAGTAAAATATAAAACGACGATCCAGCTATCATCGGTGTCGGTGTGTGCGGTAACCCAAGAAATTGTATAGTATTTTGGTTTTATTATAAGTTCGTTACGATTGTGCTTAAGTATATACAATTTCATTGTGTTGTTCAATTTTTGTGTCGTTTTTTGTTTAGTAGTGTGGTATGAAATTTAAGATTTTGTATAATGAAGAAATTTATAATTTTCTTTTTTGTTTATATCCGATTAACCCTAGTTTTACGATTATATACGGGTTTTTCACCACCGATTCATATGTATAATGTAATTCGAATAAATCATGATAGGGTTAAAGTTTATTTATTTTTATGGCGTGATTGTTTGTATTCTATTTGTTGTGTGTTACAAAGTAATTCATCATCTTCATATAACTATAAATGTGGTTCCATATCTCTTATTACGGAGGGTGTGTGACTGAATATGGTTGGAAGGTTGGTAGAGGTTCAAGGCATTTAGCTTAATTTGGAATTTCTATCTTTAGATATACTAATAAGGTTTTTTTGGATAGTTAGCCACGAGATTTTGTTACTTGTTGAGAGTTTATAAAAGGAATATATTCTTATAGTTTAATTAAATCCACCTCATTTCCCGATTTGTGGTTAATTTACATGATAATTTTACTTGCCGATAAATTTACTGAAGCTCATTTAAACCACCGAAATTGAACCAATTTACGCATTAATCGCTTGATATTCTTTATCGCAAAAGTTGGAGTTTCGTTCAAGATAGCAACTACGACTTTTCAAATAAAAATGTTCTTGCGGCTGACGAAATCGAAGTTATCTGAGAATTAATTTATATGATTCTTTGACTCTTCGGCATCTCTGATTCTGTCTTTTATTAATAACAAAAGCTCTCTTATTCATATTTATGGTCATATAAAATTCACTCTTAACTGAAAATATCGTAGAAATGTATTCGAAATATGATACGGTACAGACCTGAAAAAGCAATTCGTGTTCTAAAACTTATACATTCCAAAATTTTGAACGCCTTATATGTCAGGCAGAGACAAATTTATGCAACCCAAAATTTAGGTTCTATGGCATTATTAGCGACAACAGGCAAATTTCGATGATTCAAAATTTCTTTCGAATTTGATGGGTACCTACACATATGTTTAGGTTAGAAAGTTGTTTCAAGTGTATTAGCACAGGTTTTTAGCTAACTCTCTTGTTTCAGTTTAGACATGAATTTTGTATTACAAAAACAAGAAATGGAAGGATATTTTTCCTAAATCAACGTATTCGCTGTACAAATCACCTCAAAGCATTGCAAGTAACAAAACTTATCAACATTGGCGGCCTCGTCCATTAAAGTTCATTGTGTGTCCACCGTCTTGTCTCGTTTCCATGTCAAATCAATAACATAGATAAACGTGAAATTGACCCTTGGTTTTCTGATCGCAGCAATCAAAGATAAATAACACCAAGGTACAGTACCAGGTAATACATGCTTTCCAATTAAGCCTTTTCACAAAAGTCTGTGGACATCTAAATAAAAGGTTAACACACGACCAATTTGTCCAAATTTTCGCGTCTAAAAACGAAGTTGAAAAATAGTAAGACAACAAAGCAATAGGGATATGAGCAGTGCCTATAAATTATTCGATCTGTTTTTGAAGCGTTAACGAAACGGTTTAAAATAAGGGTTGTTAAATATGTTTTTAACCTAAAAAATAATTTTAATAAATTGTACCATACAGAAACAATAATTTTATTCGATTGTTTCGCAAAGTGATGTTTTTTGTTTGAGATAGCATTTCAAAAAGTAATGCCCGATTTCCATTACGAAAGTATTTTGACCAGTAAAAATAAAGCGAGATAAAAATATAGATTTACTTGAGGTGTGAGAGGGAAATTTTTTTTTAATTGTTTTTACTGTACTATGTAACTATAATTTATTGGTGTATAACCATAATTTACTGAAGAAAAATATGAAGCGAAGTATATTTTTTCAGTAATTTACAATACTTCTACATACAGATTGTGTAAGTATAGAAACATTTTCTCGCACACTGAAGCAAATACTTTAAAAAATGAAGTTAACCCCACTTCGATATTTTTATGGTATAAAGTGACGTTTGGATAAAAACACTCCAAATAAATTTGATATATATACAGAAAGTTTTGTGACATACATTTAGTATACATATATTAAGTTAATTATTAATTATTAAATATTAAATTACTATTTATATTAAATGCCTACTTAGCTATATTGTAATTGCACAAAATTTTACAAAATTTGTTGGTTATGTTAACAAAAATCTGTCAAAATATAACCATAAAATTGCTATAAAAAAATTACTATCTTTGTCACTCTAATGGAATTTTTTATTGTCTTAACTCCCCTGTCTTTTTCAGTAAAATATACAAGTCAGTAAGATTTTCTCATGGAAATCAAGCTTTTAGCCTGGTTTCCATTATGAAACATTTACTGACAGTATTTTTTACTGAATAAAAACATAAAGCGTGATTTCCATGAGAAATTCTTACTGACCAGTATATTTTACTGAAAAATACAGAGAAGTAAAGACAACCAAAAATTCCATTAGAGTGACAAGGACAGTATTTTTTTTATAGCAAAACTAAACGGTTGAATTTTGACAGATTTTTGTTAACATAACCAATAAATTTCATAATTTTTCGTGATTCATTGAGTGTGTTTCATTTTTTTTGTATTTTCTAAAAATTATTTACTTTTTTTAAAAAAAAATAAACTTAAACTTGCGATGGATAATTTGGAAACAGATTTAATTAATTATTTGGATCCCTTAAACATCATGAATATGCGGCCAGAAGAAACTTTACAAAATGAAGCTTCAAAGAAGAAACGGAAATATTGGGTGCGGCCTTACTATTTGGAGCGAGATAGAACTGGCGGATTTAATTGTATTTTTAAAGAGCTGCAAAAGACCCGCAGTTGTTTTACAGTTATACCAGGATGGACTTTACGCAATTTGAAGAGCTACTAATCATGATTGCGCCATTAATTCAAAAACAAACCGTGGTGAGAGAACCATTGAGTCCTAATTTAAGGTTGGTGGTGACGTTAAGGTAATAAATAAAAGCAATAAAATAAATCATATTAAAATATATTAATCTTATTATGTGAAACAGATATCTTGCGACGGGTGAATCGCAAGCTAGCTTGGCTATAGTCTATAAATGTTTACCAACCAGTATCCACCGAATTGTGATGGAAACAACTAAGGCCATAACAGCAATGCTAAAAGAAATCGTATTTCCCAAAATAACTGCGGAATATTTCAAGACGATTGCCTCTGGATTTGAAGATAAATGGAACTTTCCCAACTGTATAGGGGCAATCGATGAAAAGCATGTGACAATTCAAGTATGTAAAATAACAATATTTGATTATTATATGTGTACAATTTTTTGTTTTAAGTTAGGCACCAAAGAATTCCGGCTCCGAATTCTACAACTACAAGAAAACTTCCTCCATTGTTTTAATGGCAATTAGTGACCACGACTACAACTTTATTACGTGTAATATTGGTGCTGCTGGTCGCCAGAGTGATGGAGGAGTTTTCAGAGAAAGCAGTTTTGGGAAACGATTTAACGATAAAACTCTTCCGTAAGTATTATGTGAATTTAAAACTTTGAAAGCTTGTATTTGTATAATATTCTAAAAAAATTTGCAGCGTTCCTGATCCAAGGGATGTTTCAGATAGCTTCAAAGGTGTTCCGTATGTTTTCGTTGCCGATGACGCCTTTGCTTTGACGGAAAATATGTTGAAGCCGTATACAACGAAGCAGACCAAACAACAAAACATTTTTAATTACCGACATAGCCGAGCTCGTCGGATAATTGAAAATTGTTTTGGAATTTTATGTGCCAAATGGCGAATATTTAAATCGCCAATAATTGCGGATCTGGTGTTAGTCGAGGATATCATCCAATCTTGTGTCTGCCTACATAATTGGTTGAGGCAAAGAAATAAAAATTATATCACACCAGATCTTATAAATCATGAAGTAAGAGGAGTAGTACCAGGTAAATAGTCAAATTCTAAATTTAATTATTCTATATTTTAATCTATCAAAAATATAAAATTTTAGGCGCCTGGAATAACCTTGAAAACAACTTAGTGCCTCTTCTTACCAACAATTCAAGGAATTCAACAAACGTTGCGAAAAAAGTACGGGAGCAATTTGCCGAATTGAAGTATTGTTTCATATATTTAATAAAATATTGAAGTTTTTTTTGGAATTCTGCTTATTATGGTTGTTTGCAGCTGCCGAAATATTACAAAAAAAATTGATTCGATTGAGCGATGTGATCTCTAGAGTTGAAAGGTCATAAATATATTTAGCAGCGGAGGTAGAAGATGTTATTATGAAATAATCAGGAGTATCATTCAAGCCATTTAATAAAACATTTAAAATTTTAAATTGATTAAACAAAATTGATATTTAAACAAAAAAATATAATAATAAATTAATAATAATAATATAAATAATATTTTAGAAATAATTAGTTAATAATAACATAAATAATATTATAAATAATTCAGCGGCTGGTGAACCCATGTCTTCAATACCATGAAATAAAAACAAAAAAAAAAAAAAATTAATACTATGAAACAATACTTATCTTTATTTTCAATTTTTATTTTTCTCCTCTTCCTCCTGTAGCGATTCGATTAGGCTGCTCATCATTTTTTGCTGCGCTTTCAACCGGAATGTCAAACTCAGCGACTCCAAATATGGTTTTAACGAGCCCAAAAACATATCTATTGAATCGAGAGACGGTGGTGTGGCCACAGAAGTACTCGGTGGCACTGGCAACTTTCTTTCGAGCGCTTCCACGTACCGGCGCTGTAAATCGTGTGTCTCTCCTTGGTAATTTAGCTCTAGAAATAAATCAATTTAATATAATTTAACTAATATCAATCACATTATGTTTACTTACTTTTTATTTTTTTGGGATAATCTTCTCGAAATCATCATGCGCCTGTTGGAATCGACAGTACTTTCAGTGTCCCCAGTGTCCCCACCCAACTCAATAGATCTAAATAGAAAAATTAAATAAAAAGAATTATAAAAATAAATGTTACTGGCAAGGGGCAATATCCGTACCTTCTTGGCTCATTCGTGTCATCTAAAAATGACAGAAGTTTGGCAAATTTATAGGGCTTTTGATACCCGCCTTTTGAACCACTCGGAGTTCGATTTTTGGTGCGCTTATGGGTGGCATTTATTTTTTCCCAGTGTTTTCTCACTCTCGTTACATTGTCACGAGTAGCTGGGAAATCTTTAGTAATACGTATATTAAATTGAATCAATTTGTTCAATTTTTAAAAATGTTCACTAGGTACTTACTCGATTCTGTTACAACTTCTTCCCAAAGTCGTGCTCGAATACCACGACTCTTATACCCACCGTCGCGAATATTCCATAAGGCTGGTTTGCTCTGCACAGCCTCAATAATTATGTAATTCTAAAATAAAAAAAATTTTAAGGTTACAATTTTATAACAAAATATTTAAAAATCGTTTGACATACCGGAATGCAGCTCCAATTCATTCATTATTGGCGCAGGCGAAATTGCCTCAAATGATGAACTGTTAAAAATATGAATCGGGTTCTGTTGAGTTAATGTTTTCATCTTCATAGTCTTCATTCAAATAGCATTCCAGTATATTGGGATTTGTAATGTCTTCGCACTCTACAACTTCGGCTGGAACATTTTGCAGCACAACAATGTTTTTTGCTCCTAAAATTATAACAACATTGAATAAAATAAAACTTTAAGATAAAATAATTGCATCAAACAAAATTCATGTTTTTGGATCGTACACAAACTTACCCCAATTATTCATATTTGAACTCATCAAATTTAATTTATTACGTATATGTCATTATATACAGTATATAGCAAGTACTGAAAAAATATACTTCGCTTCATATTTTTCTTCAGTAAATTATGGTTATACACCAGTAAATTATGGTTACATAGCACAGTAAAAACAATTTTTTTCGAGTACTGAAAAAAAAATTTCCCTCTCACACCTCAAGTAAATCTATATTTTTATCTCGCTTTATTTTTACTAGTCAGTAAGATTTTCTCATGGAAATCACGCTTAAAAATCGAAAATTTCATTGAAGTGACACAGATTATTTTTTGTTTTTATTTTTTTTTGAAAAATTGCATTGAAAAATTGAAATAATTTTCCAGTACTTAAAAAATATACTTCGCTTCATATATTTTTCAGTAAATTTTGTCAGTATACTATAAAAATGTCAGTATACCATAATAATGTTTTCAGTATTGTAAAACTGACAAAGTTTTTTTTCCTCTCACACAGGACGCGAATATATATTTTTATCCCATTTCGTTTCTACTGTCAGTAAATATTTCATAATGGAAATCAGGCTTTAGTTTTCTTGTACAGTATTAATATTTGCTGCGCTTGCTTGATGAAAAGAAAGTAGGAACTACTATTTTAAGAACACAAGAGATTAAACTGGATTTATTTTTTAGGTGATTTGAAAAGTTCGTGGAACACCACCTTTATTCTACTAGTAGAAATAATAGTACAAAGGTTTCGGTTTAGTAATGGAAATTCCAAGTGACCTTCTGCTGCTGTACAGCAAGCTACTATTCTCTTACCAAAATTTTCGATGACATTCAGGCATAACTGCGGCTCAAGTTCTTGAATACAATTAATAATACTCTTCGTTAGGTCATCAATTGTTTGTTGATCGTTGGCATAGACTTTTGCTTCAAATAGCCCCATAGCTAAAAGGTTGTTAGATCACAAGTTCTAGGCGGCCAATTAATATTGCTTCTTTGAGTAATTATTCGATTACCAAAGCATTCATTGGTAACCATTGCTGTTATTCCAGCTTCATTTTCAAAAAATACGGTCCGATTACTCCACCAGCCCCAAAACCACACCAGACAATCACTTTCTATGGAATCACCGGGTTTTCCATTATTTCTCGTGAATTTTCTTCACCCCAGATTCGAACATTTTGTATGTTTATAAATCCACCCAGTTGAAAATCGTCGCTAAAGATGACTTTGTTGAAAAAATTCGCATTTTCAAGTTTTTTTTAAGGCCCAATTAGCGAATTGGCGACTTAATCCAAAGTCTGATGGCTTTATTTTTTGAGTTATCTGAATATCGTATACATTCAAATAATGATCTTTGTGCACAATTCTGAAAAAAGTGGTTGGTGGAATGTGAAATTATTGTGAACGGTGACGAATTCATATTTCTGACTCGCATTAACACTAGCACTTACAGCAGCAATATTTTCTTCTGAACGACCGACCACTATTTTGTTTGTTTCACTATTTTATTTTTATAAAAATTCCACTTTTCCAACGAGCTACGGCGGGCAGTGTTTATAGCAAATCTAGTAGCGGAAGGTTCGTCCAGTTTTTGGAAAACTCAAGAAGTTTTTGGATTTTTGGAAAAATAAGGAAAGTTTTGTTTTATTCCTGAAAGACTAATGAAATCGTACCGTAAAAAAAAAATTTTTCATATCCTCTAAAGTAATAAAACGTGATATTAAAAAATGTACATACTAGATAATTCGTACCTCAAAGAAATTTTTCGTGTTATAAATAAAAAAAGGAGGAATCTGTGGTACCCAAAATAACTGATACGAAACCAAACAAAAACCCAACAAAAGGTTTTTTTGTCATTGAGCGGGAAAGTGAAGATACCCGGCTAAAGGATACACGAAAAAAGAAGGAACTCCGCCACCAAATCAACGGCGGTTAGCAAAAACAATAAAAAAATATCAAGACGAGGGGGTGGAGTCGTATTCCTCGGTCAACTAAAGGAGGAAACCCATAATATTTTTTTGTTTATTGGTATTTTATTTAAATAAAGATACGTTTCCTCATTACATTGTTTTAAACATGAATTAAAAAGTTTTTTTTACGGTGGGATAAGCGAAGAAAATGAGATATTGTTCAACTAAATCACGCTAAGTATTTATGCCATGTAGAGGGGTGAGTATTTGTTCATGTTTTTTTTGTTACTTAAGGAGTGTCGTCGTGGTGCTTCTGGCGAGGTCCGACGAGGCTGTGGATTTCTTTCTCAGGATAGGAGGTGGGAAGTCATAGTCTCCTTCCTTCTTCGTCCCCGTGGTTTTCAAAGAAAATTTTGTGTCCGACTCGTTCAGAGAGGGGCGCTCCCGCGGATTCTAGCGCTTGCGTTGTGCCCTGCATGTGCAGACTGCACGCATTTTCACTCCGTGGTGTTGATTGTGGCGTTTCCTCGTCTCAACGATCAGTGTTTCATGGTAGAGCTCTGAGAGTGCTTCCGTGAGGCCAACAGGGGATACCATTTCATTTTATTATTATTTATTATTATCATTATCCACTTCTATCTGGCGATGTCGGTCTTCGGCAAGACAGCGTCTGGAGATCGGTATGGCCCCTGTGTTGGCCGTTTAGTGATGGTTGGTGAGGCGCAATTCCATACTTTATCGGCATCAGTATTCAGTCGCGAGGTGGTAGGCATACCCGGTAGACTGTCTCTAGTTCCTGTCGTCAATGCGGTGAACTTATCACGAATTTATGTCCGGAAACACCACGCCTAACCCTGATGGCCAGTCTCCACTCGCCACGACAAAGAAAAATTGGCACGAGCTTGTGCCCATTATTGTTTATTGAGTAAAATTGGTATGAATACATAAACAAAGCTTATTGTGCTCATGCGCATTACTCGTGACGAAGAGAACCAAAACATCACAATATCCATCTTTTTTGAAATTTTGTCACGACGAAGTGAGAGCAATTTGTATTTTACTCTCAATTATTTGTGCCATGCCAAAAAAATTTTTGTTTCTTCAAAATCATTAGAGAATTAATAATAATTGTAACAATAACAATAAACATAATTTATTGATAATGAAATGTTACTTTTGAATTATTTTAATTTAATAATAATTTTTGTAACAAGGCTTGACTTGTACATAATTTCTACTATTAAGATATTTTTACTTTTTTTCAGTAGATATGTTATGAGCGATTGGCCTCTTTATTTTTCTGATTTACCAAATCGAAAATATTGGGATTGCCATGAACAATTAATATATTTGTCTATAAAAAATGCCGGAAAATCAACTGATTACAGACAGACAAATTAAATTCTTAACTAATTTTGTCATGACGTCAATACGTCATGCCAGTTTTTGATCGTCGTGACGAATGGAGACTGGCCATGAGCAGGGCTGTCTCTTTACTACAATTATAGTAGATCCACTACTTTTTTGAAAATATAAATATTATATACGTACTTAATCAAATCTACTACTTTTCTGACATATTACATATTTTTCATTTTATTACGTTTACATTTACGTTCTTACGTGAAATCATTATTTTTACAAAAATATGTACACGGTACACCAAACCAATTAAAAAAAACTAAAATTGTAATTGAACTTCACAGTCACTCACTGAGGACATTTTTGGTCTTCTATATTTTCTTTTTTCGTCATTAATATAAAGTGGTGGTTTACAATATTTTACGTTTGTGTACTGTGTCCTTTTCATAAAAAAAATTTGTGTCGTTCTCATAAATAAAATATTGAAATTTCAAATTGATTTCATTTCCTTTTCTGAAAATTATTTCTAAAAATGAAGAGATATTTTCCAATTATACCCAAAAACATGTAAGCAATAATAATAATAATTTGTCGTTCAAATTAAAAATTAAGTATATTTTACAAGTATATTTTTGGTGAAAATATTTTATTATTTTTGAATGATTGGCCAATCTGGTGATTAAATATAAATATTGTTGCTTATTAGTGCCAGTGGCAGTGTTTCAACAAAGTCTCGAAAAAAATCCAGTGAGCCGTCGTCTTTGCGAATTGCCGATGAACAAAATTCTTCATCTGAAATATTTTGTTATTTTTTACGAATGTTTAATTACAAATAATTGTGATTTTTTTACTACCAGTATCAATGTTTCAACAAATTTTCGAAAATCTCGCGAACCACAATTGCCATCCAAACAACCAGAAATTCTCAACGTAACAAGTATTCGGTTAGTACAACAATTTTGTATTGTTTAATATGATTGCGATTATTAGAATATTAATAATTTTTAACTTATTAAATTTAGGTATTCTCAATCAAATGACTCCGATTCTGATTCTTGGAAGTGACCAGTACTATTACAAATAAAAAAAATATGATCAGAACTACAAATCAGATTGGGAAGTAACATTAAGTCAGCCGAATTGTTACAAAAGTTTTGTAAGGTTGGAGTGCTCCTCTTAAGTTCCATATTTTTGTCGTGTAATTTGGTTTTTTCATGTCTAGTTAAGTGCGATTTATTATTTACTAGAATGGTGAAGCACATTGAACAAAAAGCATTGTCATTAATTTTTTTCAGCCACGGGAATGTTAGTAACATTCCCGTGGCTGAAAAAAATTAATGACAATGCTTTTTGTTCAATGTGCTTCACCATTCTAGTAAATAATAAATCGCACTTAACTAGACATGAAAAAACCAAATTACACGCCAAAAATATGGAACTTAAGAGGAGCACTCCAACCTTACAAAACTTTTGCAACAATTCGGCTGACTTAACGAATGTATACAAAAAGAAAGAAACTGAATTTATATGTGTTATGTACTGTATTCGGTACGATTTACCCTTCAAACAAATGGACTCACTCCCTGCACTTCTTCAGTTAGCATGTAAAGATTCGAAGCTCGCGCAACAAATAAAATGTGGCAAGACTAAATCAACCGAAATGGTCAATAAAATTATTGGGCCATTTTCTAAGCAACTATTGGCAAGTAAATTGGAAAAAACAGAATTCTCGCTTATAATAGATGAGACAACGGATGTTTATAGTGTCAAGTGTTTGGTTATTATTGCTTGTTTTTACGACGAAGCCAAATGTTCTATTTTAGATTGTTTCATGGGTTTGGTATAGAATTAACTGACGCCACAGCACAAGAAATTTTTAATACTATTAAGCAACATTTTGATAATTGTCAAATCTCTATTAAAAATATTGTATCGCTGGCAGTAGATAACGCTTCTGTTATGACAGGACACATAAACGGTGTTGGGTCAAAATTTCGAGAGGTTAACCCAAAGTTATTCTTGCTTAAATGTACATGCCATACTTTACATTTGTGTGCCGCAGCTGCAAGCGAACAACTTCCAAATAATATTGAGAAAACCGTCAAAAACATTTACAATCACTTTGCACATAGCCCTAAGCGCACAGGTGCCTACCAAAAATTTCAAGAATTTTTTAATATGGAGAAACACAAAATCTTGGGATTGAGTAAGACTAGGTGGCTGTCTTATGAAATAGTAGTCAATAGAATACTAGAGCAATGGGAAGCACTAAAGTACTACTTTGGCTTGCATGATTTTGAAGAATTGCATAGTTCCAATGCTGGAGACATTTATAATTTCTTGATTAATCCTATTAATAAACTATATATGCTGTTCCTTTTTTATATGTTCTAAAATTAATCAACGATGCCAACAAAGTATTTCAATCAGAAAACACTCAAATTCATATTCTGTATTCTAAAATTAAAATACTTTATTTAGATGTTTTAAAAAATTATATAAAAACAGAATTTGTAAATATAGACGCTGATTATAATAATGTTAATTTATACCTACCAACATCATCCATGCACTTTGGCATTCACTTCGAACAATTTTCTAAATCACAGCAGATTAGTGAAGAAAAATTTGACACTCTTAAGAAATCGCTCATATCGTTCTACGTCGAATTGAATTGTCAACTTAAAAAACGGTTTAGCTTTAACAACAGTAAACTCGAATTACTTAATTATCTTGATATTAACGAAATTGTTTGTGAAATTTTTTCCCATTTTATGAATGCGACGAAGAAATATTGAACAATCAATTTAGACGTCTTATTGGTAATTTTGAAATTGTTAAAAAATACACTGATAATGATATTGCAACATTTTGGACCAATCTGAAATCTCAAGAAAATATTTTTAATGAATTTGAATATAAGGAACTTTCTACCTACATGCTCAAACTATGTGCTCTGCCCCATAGCACAGCAGCAGCTGAACGTAAGTTTTCAAGTTTAAATTTGATTAAAACCAGTCTCAGAAATTCTCTACAAACTACTACAGTTTAAAATGTAATGTACGCGAAAGAATTATTGAATTTAAAAAAAAAATGTTGGGTGACCATCTGATTCGGATGGTCTACTAAAATTTTCAGATAAATTTATCTTTACTGATGGCGAATACAAATTAAAGATTCAATAATTTCTGTGTAAGTTACCAACTACATATAGTTTTTATATTCTTTATTTGTTTATAATATGATAGACTATTCATATTTTATGCCTTTGCAATCTAATACCTCATATTATAAATAATTAGGAGGAAAAGTACTGCATTCCCGGACGATAGTGGAAATTGGTGGACGAGGCGATAGCCGAGTCCGGCAACCACCGGAGTCCGGGAATGCACTTTTCCTCCGAATTATACATACTATTTTTTCTCCGATCGAACTTTAAAACGAATATAAACCCAAAATAATTTTTAGTATTATTCATTAATTATCATATTTAGAAATCAAAACAAAGTAAAAAATCGAAAATAACATAAAATTATTGCTTAGTTAGCCACGACATCACAAGACATATAGTACATTGTGTCATTAGGATTAAAAGTGATACTTTGTTTGACGAGCAATTATATTTGCATGCGAGGCGAAGCGCAGCGTAGCCGAGCAAAAGCAAATATTTGCGAGTCAAACAAAGTCACTTTTAATCCGAATAACACATACTATTTTTTCTTCAACGAAGAAATGCTTATTATAAACTAATTATACAAGTAAGTACAAATTATGTAATTAAAATTTCAAAATTGAAAGTAATTTTGTTGAAATATTTTGTGAAACTAAGGAGATCATGACTTTTGTTTGGTTTGACTATTGTAAGTGTCAAACTGCCAAGCTATAATTATAATATTTTTCTTGCGAACAAAATGTTTGAATCAGAAGATTTATCAAATTTACCTCCGGATGTGGTTCAAACAGCAAAGGAAATTGTATTAAACCTATTGCCATCAAAATCACGTAAGATTTACGAGTGCGCATATAACCGATTTTTGAAGTGGTGTACTGAAAAAAATGTGCAATCTGGATTATATTCAGAAAGCGTTCTATTGGCATACTTTGCCAATTTGTCTACGAAGATGAAAAGTTCGACTCTTTGGGAGCAAAATTTAAAAACAAGTCGATTTGTGCTTTATCGAGAACCCTCGAAATTCATTGCGTACACTAATTATAAGTACAAAATAGAAGGCCTTTAAAATTTCAAGATTGAACATTTTATTGAAATATTTTGTATAGTTAAGGAGGCCTTGACTTTTTTTTTTGTTTGTGTATCTTACCAAGTTATGACGTCTCATTTACTTTTAATATTGAAAATAGTGTTAAAAGAGCATTTACACCTAGGATTAAAAGTTCAGCCTAGCAACACTTACATTTTTTTTAATCGTAACAAAAAGGCCAACTTTAATGCCCAATAATAGTATTAAAACAAGCTACTTTTAAGACGTTTGGAGAAAAAATACATTTTTCCTACAATCGCCGTGAAAAGCAGGCTTTTTTTCTCTGTTTTCAAAGCCCAAAGTGTCTGTTTTTTTGACAGTTAATAAACAAATTACTTTGTCACACGTTTCTCTTAGAAACGTGTGACAAAACTTGAAACCGCACGCTAAATTTGAACATATGAAAAGAAGAGTAAGAGTAAAAGAAGAGTATTGAAAAGTGAAATTTCACATAATTATTTTTATTGATTATTATTGAAATTTACATTAATGGTACAATTGGTGCAGTTTTGTATGTTGATGCCGCGTTGATTGAGTTCTGGTGATAAATCCGGCGGTGTATTTGAGAGATCGCTGTCACTTAAATCCATTTTTTTTAGTTTTTTGTTGCAAAAAATAAATTGTCAATTTTTAAGAAAGACTAATGTTTGTATAAAACATCAAACCAAATTTTTGTTTTTCTTTATGAAAAATAAAAAAAATCTTTGACTACTCGATTGAACAAAATGTCGGTCCTAAAATAAAATCGTATTGTCAGTATAGTAAATTTTACTACAAAATTATCTTTTTATTATATTTTTTAAAATGATTGTAGGAAAAATAAAGTGTGAAACACGTCCGCAAAGTTGTTTGTCACGCTCGAAAGGTTGCTGGCCTCCGTCCCGTCGGCCAGCAATTTCCTTTCTCGCGTGACAAACTGGCACTTTGCGCTCTTGATACACAAATAACTATTGTTTTTTTTTTTCAAAAGTTGTCGTAGTTAATATTCCCGGCCTAGGCCAGAAAAAATATTCTCGTACTATTATTACTTGTTGCTTAGTAACAAATACAACATACTGGAATCATGAGCTTTTCGTTTCGAAAAAATAACGGAAAGATATATTTTTTCCTAGGATCGGAGAAAAAATACTTTATCCACTTTTGATATATAATAGTCCGATAACTATGCTGATTTCAAATAAAGAAAATGTAAAATAACCCATTGTTATTGCATAACCCACGCTGCTAGGGGCAACGTGAGTTATATTTGGTATAACAAAATGTTGAGTAGTCATTGGAAAATTATTCGTAGTCAAATTGAATGAAAAACTATATTCCAAAAATTAGTTAAATGAAAGTACACCATGACAATTTACACTATGATAAAATGTATTTCAACATTCAATGCTCCACTGTGAAAACCTAAAATGGAACTATTTCTTATTAATTTACGAAATTAATTTCAACAAAAGTGGATAAAACGTTGTATTCCACTCGTGAGCAAAGAGATATTATCCACTCGGGATAATGTCCCACTCGGCTATCGCCTCGCGGGACAAACTTATCCCTCATGGATAATATCTCGTTTTGCTCACTAGTACCATAAATAACTATTATTAAATAACAAAATACGTTTAATGAACGAAAAATTAATGAAACTCTAGTTTAATTTTATCTACTCCGCTTTTTCCCAATCTACTACTTTTTTCCGGAAAATCTACTCCGCTCTGGCTAACCAACAGTGACAGCACTGCCATGAGCTTACCGGATCACTCGATTCGTGTTCGGATAATGTAATCATGGACCATGGACACCATGGTACCTTTTTCTTTTGGATGATTTGATACTACGGATCATTACTTTGTTACAACCGAACCAGTTTCCACAAATTTTTCAACAATTTTTTGAATGGACACAATTGACAATTTTCTCTTTCATATTCCGAAAGAAATTTTCTTACAACTTAAGCAAATAACTTTCATCAAATTTAAAATAATTCTTAAAAATAATTACGCGTTGTTCAATCGTATATCTCTCCTTTTTTAATCACCGAAATGTTTCTATGTACTTGTCATCAAATAACATATGGCACTATAGTTCAAAAAGTACAAAAAATATAAATGACGGCAAATTTAAAAATTAACCTCAAATTGAAACACCCTTTACATCTAACTTGGAACACTCTTTACATCTCTTGTGTTTTGTTTTTGTATTTTTTAAAATGAAAAACATTGAACATGGAGCTGTCATTAAATTTCTTGTGAAAAAGGTTTAAAGGCTATGAAAAATAATGAAATGGTATGTGTTAGCCGATGCTGTTCTTTCAAAATCAATGGGCTTCCTAATTTCAACATGGTCGTGCAAGCAAGGGTCGTACATGTTCTGGACATCCAAAAAGTGCTACTACCGATGAAAAATGATATTGTATGAAAAATGGTATTGTATAAGCATATTATGTATGTACATTATATGCTTTTGAAAGATAGACGATCTCAACTGAACGAGTGAATTAGGTATGAGATTAGGTATTTAGCTAGGGGATACTAGTTTTGGGATGTAAAAGGAATTTTGTTAATTGATTACCTTGAAACAAAGTAAAACAATAACCAGACAATTTTGGATGAATTGGATGAAAAAATTCGTGAGAAGACAGTGGTTTAAAATATAAAATATCATCTTTCTTCCAGACAATACACCTGCTCACAGATTTGGCTCTCTCTTCATACGCCATTTTTTTTATCTTATGAAAATTCCAGCGTCAATTTATTTTAACTTATTAAATTTGTTTCACTTATTTTAAATAAATTAATTCTTTTTAGATTTAAAATGGTAATTTTTGAGTTGTGTTTGGGTTTTGACCCACACATTGGTTACTAGAGGTGTTATAACACTCTGTTTGCCATCTGACAGAAGTTTGACATCTTTCTGCTCCTTAGGTTAGATATTATAGTGTCTTTTAAGTTGATTTTTCGGCATTTTTTATAGACAAATATATTTGTCTATAAAAAATGCCGAAAAATCAACTTACTACAGACAGACAAATTAAATTCTTAACAAATATAGTGTCTTTTGTAATTGCTAAACATTTTGTCGGCTGATGAATTAAAAATGTTAAGAAACCGTTGCGACGATGAAGCTAGATTACAAAAAATACTGTTTACAAGTGGTACAAGTGATGTTAGAGAAGCAGGAATACTCCACGTCAACCAATGTAAAAATCATTACCAAAATCAAGGATCTTGTACTGGGTAATCACCAGTTAAGTATAAGAGACATTATTACAATATCATTTAAACCAATTCAATCAATTTTGAAAGATAATTTAGGCTTGATATCGTGTGTCTTCTAATTTTGTTCCGAAAACACTGATTTTTACGGAAAAACTGTATCGATGACTGAAAAACTCATTGGAATTAGTATGAATATATAAATACTTTGTGTTTTACATACTTAAAATGTTACCTAACTTTTTGGTCATAATAGTATAACTGAATTTTAAAGCGGAAATTTGAAGTGTAGCATAGATCATTGGCAATTTTAACGGCCACAACTCAGAACTTTGATTTGAAGCATGATAAGAAATTTTGAGCCTTTATCTTTCTGCATACAGCTTCGAATTCTAGGTGCCTTTAATTTGTTGCACATTCAGTGGTAGGTACAGTCTTACCTCTTATAAAATGTTATACCTTAAAAGATTAAAGAAGAAATTGGGGAATTTTTCTAAATTTGGAAAGCCTCGACTTTTTTTCAAGAACATAAATTAGCTCCCAGAATTCGGCAACTCTTTCTAGCGCTATTAAATATTTTATCTGAAACGTGTAGGTAATTTTCTAATATTAGATTTGTCGGTTGATACATGAAACTTTTGATTAAAACACAACTATCGGAATATTCTTAAACGACCTTGAATTAACAACTAATTCATATTGCTATGCCTTAATAATTTAAAAGCATTGTATATGGAATTATTAAAACTCAGAACCGAGGTTAACTTCTTGTTTTCTATATTTTAAATTAATGCGATGTCTCTTTTTCTATTTTATAATTATAATTTGTCAAAAATCATTAGTAACTGAATAGCAATTAAGAATTTTGAAATGAGAGTTTAATTTAATCAAAATAAAAAAAGTTTCATTCATAAAAATCGGACAAAACCGGTATTTCCCGTCTCCCAATATTTTCTATATGTAGAATACCGTGGTTCCAGTCCAACATCAGCATAATAATCAAAAAAGAAATAATAATCACGCTATAGTTGAAAATGAATACACCAAAACAATAAAAAATCGCAGTCACGTGCTCTAACAATCATATCAACGTTAACGATTTCTTATCTCGTGGGAATTTTTTATTCCCATATTTAATATTTCCCTTGTAAACATTTTAACAATACATCAATTTGGTTTCGTTTAATTATTTGAAGTTTCCAATCCGTCGTACACACATGACAAATTCCCACTTGAATTTTTTATGTTTACCTCTATAACTTCCTTTCCGCGTTACGAAGTAAAATACGATAAAAACAAATTTCGTAATAAATTTAGGTCAAAAACTTTATACCGATTGTAATTAAATTGACAAAAACAAACTAATTTCACAAATCGATAATTTACAATATTCGTATGATGGCATTGACTATATATAAAATTAAGCCGTGCACATTGTTTATTACAGGCCGCCGCACAATCATAAAGTTATCCTTGTAACGCTAAAATTACGAAAATAACCCAGCGAGTGCACAAAAATATAAATAAACAAAGCATTTTTTGGTTTGTTAATTTCTGTAATCGAAATAATAACTTCTCGCTTTGGCATATTATGTAACTTGCTTACATGCGCGACATTAAACCATAACGTCTCTTATAATTTGTTGTTCGTGTGTTGTTTTTGCTTATAAGTAAGTATGTACACGGTATGTAAGTAAATAGTTAATTTCCGGAAATGTAAAATACAATTAAAAAATAAAAATAACCAAGATTTGTCAAGTATGTATTTCGATAAATCGCGCGCGGTGATGAAAAGTGTCGAAAGTTTTTATTGTAGTTTTGAAATTTTATATTTATTGTTCGACGAGTTATTGTTCATCGCTGAAATAATGTATGTAGTAGATACATACATGAATCTTAACGCGAGTGAAATAAAACTAGTTTGACTTCTTTGCACTTTATTATAGAAGAAAGAAATTTCTTATTTTGTTGCTTTATATCGCGCGTCGTTGCAAGAACAAGCTTTTGACTGGTCAAATCGTGGTGGCATTGGCAAATGGCAAGTTGCAAAATGTTGGCATCATATAACAAAAATTGTGAAAAGTATTCAAAATTCAGTACAATCCACGCCTTTAAAAACTAAAATCCGTTTTAATAAAATATATGTAGTTCCTATTGCGAATTCAATAAAAAATCCCAATACTTAACCAGCAAGGCCGTTTCAAATTCAACATGCATCAACAGTACAAACAACATTTTAAAACATTCTCTTTTTTATTTTAAGATAACGAAACAGCATAAGAAAAGTGTATACAACAAAAAGTCAGTTCTTGTATGTACAAGTTTATATCTGAACATAAGATTATATATGGAGTAAAAAAAATACACAATTATTAAACGGTACTAAAGAGACCGGTCGACATTGCAAGGTCATCAAATTAAGTGGATATACGAGAAAAGAAATGTAAAAACAACATAAGAAACCAGAACAATATGGAGTCGAGTCGATAACTTTCACAGCATGCAATATACACGCACACACACTTTCAGAACGGATTAGAGAGCAGCGTACCAAAATTTGCAATCTTGAGAAAACCTCAAAAGAAAATATTTTAAGATTATGTAAATGTAAAAACAAACCAACCACGCTATCTACATACATAAAAATACATTAAAATACAATAGAAGTGACCTTTAAGGTAATTAACAATTTTAACCACGATAATGTTAACTACTTTACAATTTTTATTTTAATCTTTTTTTTTCTCCATTTCCTTATATAGGAAGTACACATAAACAATTTGATTACAATATTGCAATTGTTTCTAATCGTTAGAATGTTATTGTTCAATGAACTGTATCCAAAACAGGAAGAATTATACAATAGAAGTCGATAATACATAATTAAAAAAAAAAAAAAAAAAAATCGGAATTTCCTCCCCGTTCAAAACATATTTTGTTTTATGTAGGTTCAAAAAATTGTAGATAATCACATAGACAACATAAAAAAAAAAACAAAACGAAACGAAAGATCAATTGCCAAACCTGATCCCAATTAAGAATTCAATTCACGTCGACATACACAAAAAAAAATTCATGAGAATAAAGTTCTTCATGTCTTCTTTTGCCTGGTCGTCATCGCTTTTTTTTTTGGTTTTAGTTTTGGTCATGAAATGATCAAAAAGAAAGAACGATCATAAAATCATGATGAAACATGTTTGCAAGGTTGGTTTCTGGTTCGGTTATATCAAGTTCTATCTCATTTCCGATTTAGATTTAGATTGAAGATAATTTATGGTTGGAATAATTTTTGAAAGATTTTGTGATTATGTATTTAACATCAGTGCACTGGTGACTGATATTACTACGTTAGGCTTCCGTTGGTTTATATCACGACACGAGGCGAAACGTGGTAACTGGGGGGAAAATTTGATTTTAATATTGATAAAAAATATAAAAATAAATATTGTTAGAATCAGTGTCATGGTTTGATAGGAAGTTGCAAGCGTGGATGAACAATTAATGGGAGAATTAATTGTTCACAAATATTATAAGTCGAAGCGAAATCCCATGTGGAGTAAAGTTCCAGTGCGGTGTCCACGAGGGTTTTATTGATCAGTAGAATTCTTGTGCAAATCTAATTGTGGAAGATATATATATTCCTATAAGGAACGGAAAAACAGCAGAGTTGGAGCCAAGGGGGTTTAGTGCAATACATATGATCCTGTGGAGGGGACTATCGATATGGACGATTACATGGACCACATGGAGAACAATGGGATCCTATGCAATTGGGACGACGTTGCACGATCCATTTCACGCTCAGTGGATTATGCCAAATTGTGGAAGAACAGCGTATCCAAGGAACAGCGGAATTGGGAGGGCTGGAAAACATTGCTGGTAAAAAGCGAATAAATAGGGTGTTGGAAGCCCAACATTATAGTTGAAGGCCAAACCTGAACATAACCGACTACTACTGTGAAAAACTAGTCTTAGTGAATAAAGTCGGGTTCCATACTATTGTGGATAGTGAGAGGTCTAAACAACGTCGATTACCTGACGTATTTGGGTCCAATTTCAAAATACGGCAGCCCGCCAGAACTGTTACTACATCTGGTGGTTGCAAGTAGTTTTCTCAACAAGAAAGCCGGACGGAAATAGGAGAAATCTGTGAATGTCAGCAGTACGATGGCGACGAGGACCGTGGACCTCAAATGTTAGTGCAAAGAAAAGGGGCACTATGCGTCAAAGTGTCCAGACAAAAACGGGTTTCTTGTTTTATCCCCAAATCGATAGGCAAATTATGTGACCACAGCAAAAATCAAGGGCCAGTATTCTTGAAATCCGATCGAAGAAAGTCACAGACGACTTTTTTAGGCGAATTTGAACAATACGATTTAAGGAATACGGTGGAGCTACCTATAAATACATGATATCCGAGCAGAAAACGGGGATATCTTTAGAGTACCAGATAGAGTGCCAACAATTGATCTGCTAGTTGGTCATCAATTCACCGAGAGGTGACATTCGCATAATTAGTGACAGCAGTGGGCACTAAGGGTAAAGGGTATCGTGTCGGCAAAGCATGCCATAGTGATTTCGAGAAATTTTGTTGTTCGTGTAGCAATCAATTGCCAGCTAAAGAACGAAGATGTGTGTATCGAAGGCAACTTCAGAAAGAACGGCAAAGGAAGACCGAAGAAGAAGATCGAGAAACCCGATCGAACCTTGATTGCTCGCAACCTAAAACAGGTAGGCGTAGCCAATTTAACTAACTTTAATGCCGATCTCCTTAGCGATAAGCCAGTATATTACCAACCATTCACACTCGCTCCAGAGAGTACAATATTTCTCCTTTCCCAAGCCCGATTGTGCTAGTGCGCAAAAATAGCGGGGAAATCAAAATGTGCGTCGATTTGACGAACAGAATTTCAAAGAAAGACCATTTCCCCCTTCCGCTGATAGATTATCACCTGGATCGGCTTCGCGATCATCGTTATTTTACAAGTTTAGACTTGTACAGTGGGGATTAATAAATCCTCGTAAAGTGAAAGTGATGTAACACCAAGATGTTTGGTTTTAGTAATAACTCAGCGGTTTTCTAACGGCTCATCAATCAAATCTTGGGAAACTTCCGGTGTAGCTTGCGATGGACATATATAGACGACATTATACCGAGTCGAACCGCAGACGAAGGGTTTTCGAATTTAAATACAATTTTGAATGTAATCTAAAATTCAGGACTGACATTAAATCAGAAGAAATGCCAATTTTTCGTCCCAAAGATCGAGTACCTAAGGTTCGAGATCTCCTATATTTTAATAGAACCAGGTGAAACTTTACTGGCAACTGCTATTTTCTATTCCAGAACTAACGTTACGTGAAATAATTGTAAAACCGAATCTGATATAATGTTATACTTCAAGTGATATATTCTATTTATTTATAATTTTATTGTGTTCACTACAACAAATTTTTTATTACTGATTTATCAAAATTAATTAAATTTAACGAAACCCACTTAAAGAAACATAGTAAACTTAAACGTAAACACTAAACCCAAAAACCCAAAGCAAATTGTAATTAGTGCATCCAATTTTCAAAATTTCATTGTTTGTTGTGGTTAAAATTTTAACAGTGTTCGTGAATTAAGTTTTTTTTTTTTTTTTTTTTTTTTTTTTTTTTTTTAAACTATGCAATCTTTTTCTGGGGCTCAAGGCACTCCCAACTCTTTCGCAGTTAATTTTACCGTCCTACTTTACGCAGTATTAGCCAAATCGAGGACGTACGGCTATAGACCCGCTTTGTATAAACCACCTGCACATTGCATTGCTTCATGCCAACCTATAGTGCTGACATGAAAGGTGGGTCGGCCCTTGGATTCTGCACTCTCAACAGGGGGTCATAGTTGTGTTCATCGTCATCACCGATCGTAATCAGATGATGAAAAATCCCTTTTGCATCCCGCCCCTATCGGGATTCGAACCCGGTACCTCCCGATCCAAACGCCGCAGCTTTAACCACTGCGCCGGCCGTTTGCTCGGTGTGAATTAAGTTGACAATTATTTTTGTATACATGAAAGTTAATTTTAAGTCTAATAAGAAATTATTTTACGTAAAAATTCAAAAAATTACTGACGAAATCAACGTTGCCAACGAAGGGAATGGAGTGGAAGGGGATGTAGAAGGACGATGCAGAAGGACGATTAGAATATTGTGTATATCACACAAATCGGCGCTTAAAAAACCGCCCAAATCGTAAGTCTGGAGCATTTAAGAATTGTAAGCGCTCCGGGGATGTTAACGACCAATCTAGATATCGTGATTTATGCAAAGAGAAGTACCTCAACGATTTTCTTTACAAAATGTACATTTTACAGATCGAAAGTGAAATTTTGATTAATCCTAAACGGTTTTTTGCATTTATAAATCAAAAAAGAAAAGCAATTGCCAATTTTTTTCGAGCCTCTTTTGATAACTCTGATATATCTAATTTTTCAGGTATCAATGATGGTCGCTATAATTCATATCCTACAATTCAACTCGCGGAAATTAGAATTGGACTGGAATGTTTAGATATCACTGCTGCTGCAGGTCCTGACGGTATCGCCCCATGTATTTTGAACAAGTGTGCGCTTTCTTTGTCTGTACTTTATTTGTTTAATGAGAGTTTTTCAAGGGGAGTGTTTCCTGATATTTGGAAAAAATTATTTATAGTTCCTATATTTAAATCTGGTAGAAGGAGTGATATTACATGCTACAGAGGTATCTCAATCTCTCGGTTATACCAAAACTTTTTGAATCGTTAGTAAACTCTATAGTTGCGATCCATATTAATAAAGGTATGGGGTAAGCCAACAGTTACTAATTTGATGGTTTTTTCGGGCGATGGTTTTGAGACTGTTGGAAACCGTGGCCATAGTTGATACACAGATTTTTCGAAAGGTTTGGATAGACTAAAACACAAAATTCTCCTTCAGAAATTGATTGAGTTCGGATCCGATTTCATTCCAATAAAATGGATCGAATCTTATCTAACATCAAAACAACACTGTGTGAGTATTTTTCAGATTCGTTCCTTCGAATTTGTCATACCTTCTGGTGTTCCTCAAGGCAGCCAGCTGGGACCTTTACTGTTCACTGTATTTATTGACGATGTTGTTCAGTGTTTCAGGTTTTGTAAGTGTCTATTGTATGCGGACGACTTAAACATTTATGCTACAATTAATTCTTTAATTGACACTGTACATTTTCAAGACGAACTTGATGTCTTTTCTGATTGCTCCGTTCAGAATAAGTTGGCCTTGAATACGAGCAAATAAAAAGTTATATCGTTTTGGTGATTACCCTTATCTAGCATAGAGGCCCCTTATTTTTTGATCCATGTACAAATTAGCAGAGTTTTTGATATTCGTGATCTTAGCGTTATTTTGTCGGGCAGCCTTACATTTAAGAAACATTTGGACTACCTATAAGCAGAGGATATTCCTTATTGGATTTTATTAGGCGTAATGTGAGGGAAATTTGTGATGTTACTTATGTCAGGTCCGTACTGGAATATGCCTCGGTGATTTGTGATCCGTTCTATCACGCGCATTTCGAGAGAATCGAAAAAATAAATTTAAAATAAATTTTACTAAATCTACAAACTTTAGAAAGCAGACGCAATATTGCATCTGCCATGTTTGCTCGAGATGTTTTGTGCTGTAAAATCGATTGTCCGGAGCTGCTTGAGAGGTTTTGAATTCAGCATCAGCGAGCCTTAAGATATTGCCCAGAAAATGTTGACCTAACTGCTTCTAGCAACACATGAATATTAGGTAGAACAGCTACGAGTCGTAAATTTAGCAAACATAAACCATAAGTGCTTATAACTACTTGCGGTGGTCGATTGGAAAGCCACTATTCACACCGATGACTGATATTATTACATTAGGCTTCGACACAATTTGAAACGTAGTAGTCGGATGAAAATATTTTGTTTTAATATAAGAAAAATCAATAAAAATTGTTAGAATTTGAGTCGGGGTTTTAATTTTAAGTGATGAAGTTGTCAGTGCGGACGACCAATTAACGGGAGAATTAGTTGTCCACAATTTTATTTTAGTAATACAAAGTGAAGTTCCGTGGTTTACCGTAACGACAACGGAAGTGCAGTTCGTTCGATTCTAGATCTTAGTGTAAATTTGAATTAACTGAAAATCATAAAATCGAGGAAGGATTAGAACAGGGGAAGAAAAATCACTGGCAATAGAAATGAACTTATTGTAAGACTCCGAGAAGCAATTGAAGGCTGCCTTGCAGCAATTATGGTGAAATGGTGGCAAATCAAGATGAGCAATAGGACTAATTCTTAGAGCAAACGATGGCGAAGCAACAATAAAGCAAAATTAAGTCAATCTGCAAATAACGACGTTGAGAAATTTGATTACATCCGGCAATGAAGGGACTTGAAAACCAATGGTCGTTCCAGGTAAGTAAGCTGACAAGACCATTAAAAGGAGGTAAATATTACAATAAATATTTTCACAGTAGAACTTTAAGGTGGTGAAAAAGACAGGTGCCTGATAAAAACAAAGATATAAAAACAGTGGGACCTTACTGCTAATTATCCTGAAAATAAAAAACAGTAAAAATTAATTAACATACTTACGATATTAGTACAAAGGCATTGCCACATAGAAAACGAACGAACGATTTTTTAAACCGTAATTTCCAATTTTTAACAAATTTTGTATTTTTACAATGAAAAAATGATTTACAAATTATACAAATTTATGAAAGCCATAATAGTAATAAAAAAAAAAATTAAATTACAAGATTTTCATTAAAGCAACTTCATTTCACATCTTTTGTCGAGCGACGAGTCGAATTTCGTCCGACAAAAGATTAAAATGCGTTTTCTTTAATGAAAATTTTGGAATTTTAACAATTTTTTTTGTTATGATAGTTTTCATAAATTTGAGACATTTTTTAATAATTTTGGCATTGTACAAATAACAGCTTTATCAAAAAATAAAATTGTCGGTTTAAAAAATCGTTCGTTCGTTTTCTATGTGGCAAATGGCAATGCCTTATAGGCATTGCCACATAGCACAAACACGAAAAATCTTCTGGTAACGAATTTCCCATTTGTGATTAAAAGAGAGGATTTTTTAAATAAAACTTATACAGAAACGATCTAAAGTTACATCAATTAGCAATTAAACTGCGATAACTTTAATAATTTTACAAATTTAGTTGAAAAATAATCATTTTTCAATTCTGTCGTTTTTCCTCACGATGTCGTGAGTAGATGGTATAATTTTAATCGCTACCGAACGCTTCCTTCATTTCAACGAATTCCGATTTCACCCTCAAATTCTTGGCGAAATTTTTCTTCGTTCTGATTTAACCTCAATTTGTGTTGTTTGCTTTTTTTTTGTCCTTAGTAGCTTACTTTTAGTTGTTTTGTTTTTTTGTTTACATTTACGGGACGAAAGAATTAAAAATTTCATTTCGTTACCAATAAATTAATTACTCGTAAAAATGAATATGATAAGTAAACAAAAATTATACTTAAAGTTTTAAATAATATAAATACATATTATTATAATTTTAATTTTAGGAAGAGTTTCAAAGTAAACTAATACATACTAATAATTGAGGTAGAATCGCATCCATGTTTATATAATAAAAAAATGCCGGAATACAAAAGCAAAATTAAAAGGGCGAACAGCTGGAATGCTGTTTCAATAGTATTGGGGAAATCAGGTAATTATATCATTACTAAATATTTTTAATTGATTTATAAGTTTTAAATTTTGATTGTAAATTTTAGTGGTCGAGTGTCAAAAAAATGAACCAATCTTAGGGATACATTTGGCCGCATATTTAAAGCCGAACAAAGTATACCAAGTGGCTCAGCTGTAGTTACAGTTACCAAGTTGAACATTACCACAGCCTACAATTTTTAAGCGAGTTTACGAAAATTCCATGGTAATAACTTTATATATGTATATTATGAAAAAATTTATCTTGAACAATTCCATAAAATAAAAAAAACAATTGGAATCACATTTATTTAATTTCAGTACGATGAGCAATTTTCCAACCACGGACTCGGCAGTTACTACTGAAAACACAGAAAGCGACACTTTTGATGAGATGATTGAAAGCGACGCTTTTGATGAGATGATTGAAGTTGTTGAAGACGGTTTCGATGACGAATTAATTAATTCGTTGTCGAAACCATCTCTACCAATTGCATAACCGCCAGCGAAAAGGAGGCGTACTAATAAGGATATGGGGATGCGAATATTTGATGCGATTACATCTTTAAACATCACATCTCCTATACCTCCACCACCACCCCCACCACCTTTAGAGCAATTTTTTGTTTGTTTAGCTCGACAAGCAGAGAATTTGACGAAATACCAGCAGTTGCAAATGAAAATTAAATGTTTGCGAGCGCTCGAGGATGTCGAGTTCCTTTCCAATTAATATGAAAAGGCCAGGGTTATTATTTTATGTACAAAATATATTTTTTAAATATGATGAGACTGAGAATGAAATGAAATGAAATAAAAATTTGAATTTAATTTAAATGCAAAAATATTTATTAAATAATAAAAATTATTTTTACGTGTATAAACACAACAAAAATTGGATTTTTATTTAAATCATATTATATTGAATTGATACATCTCCCTCATTGACACACCAGTTCGCAAATATCTCCCTTATGTCGTATCCATGAGAAGCAGCAATCGTACTAATATCATTTGGAATTCTGGTTTCCGATGGATTCTCATTATTGAGAAGACCAACATCTGTTTTAATAATGTTGTGTAAAATGACACACGACATCACAATTTTATTCATTGTCTGATGATGTTTCACCTCCAGTCTTTTTAATAAAATTCTCCATTTATTGGCTAATATGCCGAAAGCATTCTCGACAATCCTTCTTGCTCTTGACAGCCTGTAGAAAAAATAAAATTAAATGTACAAAATATAAAATATATATAAATATTTTATAATTACCTGTAATTAAATATTCGTCTAATTTGAGACAAGTTTCTTCCGGGGTAAGGTGTAAGTAGCGTTGGTTTTAATGGAAATGCTTTGTCTCCAATTAAAGCATTAGGCAACATTTTATTAGAGACAGGCAAACAAGCGTCATCCGGAATGTTAAGTTTTTTTGGATTATTCAGCCACATTTTACCAAATTCTGAATTTTTGAAAATGGATGAATCAGAATTGGATCCGTATGCACCAATGTCCACGCTAATAAATTTGTAATTTGCATTCACAATCGCCATTACCACAGTTGAAAATCTTTTTTTATAATTGAAGTTCAAGATTTCGGAATTATTTGGTGCAAAAGTATCGATGTGCTTTCCATCAACTGCACCCAAACAATTGGGGAAATTCCATCTATTTAGAAATTCATTGCTTATACGGGTCCAATCAGCACTTGTAGGTTTAGGCAATGCGAGATCAGTCGATGCTTATTTATCGCCAGAATCGTTTGATGTATACACTTTTCGATAGTAGATCTTCCCATTAGAAATCTCAATGAGAGATCGGTAAAACTACAATACATCCAGTAGCCAAAAACCTTTGAAAAATGACATGGTTTTTTCCACGTGCCGATTTAGTTAATTAAATAAAATATTTTTATTTACGATGCGTACTTACCTTAAAGTAATTACCAATTTTTCATTGGCTGTAATTGTATCCGTTCGAACTGCTTTTAAGGATGGTTTAATTTCCTTTGAAATTTTAGAATATATACCATATATTCAAAGTGGCTTTTCGACATCCGAAAATAATTGAAATATTTTTCAGGATACCGCTCCACTAATTCACTAAAGTATAGTATTCTCCTAACTGTTTTCTATTACAATTAATAGGATGGATCTAATATTTACGGTAATTTTATAAAAATATAACGTTGAATACAAAAAAAGTTTTAATTTTAATTCTTTTGATCGCACCATGTTTATAATTCGTACTTTCAGTGCGAGTTAACGACCATTTTCTGATGCAAAATTTTCAGCAGATTCAATATATTTTAAATAGAAAACAAAAGAATTATGTTCGGAAGGGGAAATTTGTTTACAAAATAGACTACGTCGATTGGTTGCCTGTTGAAAATTTTTCATCAGAAAATGGTCGTAAACTCGGCATCATTCGTTTCATTCGTCACTTTCAGTTTACAAACAAACTAATCTTTTTTCTTTTTTTTCTGACGTAATCATCGTTCGTTTCTGTTTTATTAATGTGGCAAGGTACGCATGGAAAACGAACGAATCGTTCGTTTTCGTGTCTCTATGTGGCAATGCCTTAAGACTGTGTCCGAAACCTGTAATAAATATTATTAAGTACTATTTTTTGACATTTATTTGGAAAAACTGAACACGCCCAAATTATTGCAGTAAATTCCTATGATAATTTTTGGCAGACACAAAATAATGGTGGTTGTAGCCGCCTTTGCATTTTATTTTAAAGTAATAGATTTTCCTCATTCGACGTGTGTATTATAGTATACTATTCAATAAGCATAATGATAGCTGTTATTCACGAAGATAAAGTTTATCGACACGAGCCGATAGGCGAGTGTCGTAATCGTAAATCATCTGAGTGAATAACAGCCATTATTTTGTCCACGGCCGAAAAAAAATTGTATTTTATTATCAAATCCTTCAATGCGAGTGAAGTTTTTCCTAACTTTTCCTAAAAAATTACAACAACAATGTTTTGCATTAGTATTGGTGAAAAAATAATTCATTTAGGCGAAACTCGATTTAAAATATTTTTAAAAAAACAAACGCGACAATTAAATATTTTATTAAAAAACACCTTGATTTATCATAAAACATAAGAATTTATCAATTTTTTGTTAATCATCTAGTGTAGTAGAAAACAAAAAAATTAGGAAATATTGACTTACAATACATAAATAAAATAGTGTGCACATTTACAGCAGCATTCCTAAGCAATACTAACTACTTTCTAACCGTTTAGCATCAACTTCAGGATGGACAATACTTTGAATCATCATGCCCAAAACGATTAAGGTATGATCGAAAGCATCCGTGGCCTGTTAAGAGCTGCATTAGGTAAAAGTCAACCTCGCCATGCGATTTATCGACGGGCATATTTTAGGAATTAGTCTTCGAGTCCAATGGGCCTTCTCCGAACGGTTCCAACGCTGTTGCCAATCGATAAGAATATGCCCTCTGTACATTCTTGTGTTGTTCGCTCGCACCATTGGTCTATCCGGTATTCCTCCATGGCTATTGTTGTATGACTTTTGCCGTTCCGCTGCCAGCAGATCAATTGGGCACATTCCCGCAATGACGCAGGCTGCTTCGTCCGAAAGAGTTCTGAACGCACTAATCACTCTAAGTGCGCAGCTACGATATACGGAGTTAGAACCACGACGATAGAATGGCACCTGCAGCGCTTGAGCCCATATAGGGGACGCATAGAGCATAATAGATGTTACTACACCGACTAATAATCTTGGTCGTCCTTGGCTTGCCCGCCGACATTCGGCATTATACGAGAGAGCCCCTTGCTAGCTCTGGTTGATTTTTCACTGACGTACTTTATGTGCTCCCTGAATGACAACCTTGCATCGATTTGTACCCCTACGTACCTTATCGAGGGTTGCGAGAAAATCGTATGTGCTCCGAATCTAATGGATATTGTTTCCAGAACCTTTCTGCTGGTTATAAGCATCGCTTCCGGTTTTTTCCGCCAGTTGCAACCCAACTGAGTCAAGCTATTGTTGGATTATATCCACTGTATCCCTAAAAATGTTTTCCAGCTCTTCCTTGTACTTTGAAACTGCTATGATGGCGATATCATCGGCAAACCCAACTACCGTCGCCTCCTTGGGGACCTGGAGTGTGAACACATCGTCATACATAATATTTTAAAGCATTGGACCGAGTACAGATCCCTGGGGGACCCCGCATGTAACTGTGTACTCCTTGCACCCTTCATTCATGCGGTACTGCAAAGTGCGGTTTTTAAATAGCTTGAAATTACACGATTGATGTAACAAGGCACATCTTGAGATTAACCGCTTGATGTAACAAGGCGAGGCAGAGCTTGAGATTACACCCTTGATGTGACAAGGCTTCTATGGCCCAAATAAAAATCTTAATTTTTCAATCACCATGGACGCCCTGTGAGACCCATTAGATATTTCTGAAATATTGCTCAAATATTTCTATTGATCTAAGGATTCTGGCCATACCACTGAAGTTGGTGCTAAACGGTTAGAAAGTAGTTAGTATTGCTTAGGAATGCTTCTATGGCCCAAATAAAAATCTTAATTTTTCAATCACCATGGACACCCTGTGAGACTCATTAGATATTTCTGAAATATTGCACAAATATTTCTATTGATCTAACGATTCTGGCCATACCACTGAAGTTGATGCTAAACGGTTAAAAAGTAGTTAGTATTGCTTAGGAATGCTGCTGTGCAATATGTGCACACTATTTTATTTATGTATTGTAAGTCAATATTTCCTAATTTTTTTGTTTTCTACTACATAGATGATTAACAAAAAATTGATAAATTCTTATGTTTTATGATAAATCAAGGTGTTTTTTAATAAAATATTTAATTGTCGCGTTTGTTTTTTTAAAAATATTTTAAATCGAGTTTCGCCTAAATGAATTCTTTTTTCACCAATACTAATGCAAAACATTGTTGTTGTAATTTTTTAGGAAAAGTTAGGAAAAACTTCACTCGCATATCCTTTAAATAAACCTAAAATAATTTCCGTCGACATTTTGACATCTCAGTTTAATAATAATGAAAATGGCAAGAGACTACTAGATAAAATTTCAAAAATGAACTTTTTATTTGGTAGTAGTGAATAATGGAAGAAGGGACTACTAGATAAACTAGCAGTGAATTATATATATCATTATGATTGAAGAAACAAACGTATAATGAGTGTATTATACGTTAGTCGTGGACAATAGTTATTTATGGTACTAGTGAGCAAAACGAGATATTATCCATGAGGGATAAGTTTGTCCCACGAGGCGATATCCGAGTGGGACATTATCCCAAGTGGATAATATCTCTTTGCTCACGAGTGGCATACAACGTTTTATCCACTTTTGTTGAAATAAATTTCGTAAATTAATAAGAAATAGTTCCATTTTGTGTTTTCACAGTGGAGCATTGAATTTTGAAATGTATTTTATCATAGTCACCGTTCTTTAAATTGTCATGGTGTACTTTAATTTAACTAATTTTTGGAGTATAGTTTTGCATTCAATTTGACTACGGATAATTTTCCAATGACTACTCAACATTTTGTTATACAAAATATAACTCACGTTGCCCCTAGCAGCGTAGGTTATACAATAACAATGGGTTATTTTACATTTTCTTTATTTGAAATCAGCATAGTTATCGGGCTATTATATATTAAAAGTGGATAAAGGATATTTTTCTTTAACCTCCAGTTATTTGATAATGAGGAAACGATCGACGGGACATTATCGCCTCAGCTAACAGAATCGATGATTACGAAGATTACAAATTTGTAAAACGGGACTTTGCTTTATTTATGCACGGTTAAAAATTTTGTAGTAAATTTTAATAGCCGCTCCGTATTACAGCTGTATACAATAGAAGGATAATTTATTTTTAATATCGCTCAGAAATTAAAACGAAGAGTTAATAATTTGCTATCTTGAATATCAAATGTATTTTCAATACACACAAAATTAAAAATAAAGCGTTTTGTATTATACTTTAAAATTAAGTAGTACATAGTTTTAAATATTTTGAAACTTTAATGTTCTTTAATATGATTTAATATTAAATTAATAATTAAAATTAAAAATATTAAAAATAAAATAATTAATATTAATTTTTAATAGATGTCATATTAAAAAGAATGATTTTCATATGAATTTTCAATAAAAATGGATTATTAAACTTTAATGTGTTAACCGATAACTATTAAAAATTATTATAAAAACGTAAAACCTTTTAATATAATTTAGTGATAAAATTTAATACATAATATAATAAAAGTTATAGTGCCACCGTATTAAATTATAATATATTAGCAATACAATTTAATACAAAAGAATTAAAACAGAATACAACTTAATATTAAAAATTAGTACCGTAATATTTTACTTAGTCTTTTGAATCGATTAGAGGTCATATGCTTTTCTCAGGAATTAATTAATTTTAAAATTAAATAAAAATGGTAAGCGAACTATTAAGTGGTGTTTTTGTTAAAGTGAAATATGTTAAATAAAATATTTGTAAATTTGTTGAATTAGAAAAAAAAATAGAGGATGGTAGTGAATTTTTAAATGCCACTGATGTGTTTCTATCTTGTAAGCATTTTGAGGTTAGGCATTTTTTACAAAATGCATTTATTTAATAATCAATAAAATCTAGTGTTAGTGTACGGATATTTATTTATTAAAAGACAGTGATGGTGCGGAGATTCCTTTAGGAAACTTAACGAAAATAATTTTGCAGTATTTGGGCTGCGCTTGTTTTATTATTCAGCTGGAATTATTCGAAGCGAAGGGTGCCGATAACACACAAGAAAAAAACTTCTTACGTAAAAAAACCGAAGCTGCTGTTGACTTGGAATTATTTCTTATATATATTTATAAAATATATACATGTATAATAAAACTGATTTTTATAAATATGTACTCTCTCTATAATCTGTTATCGTTTAGTCATTGGAATCATTCATCGACAATAGTGGAAACTCATACATTTTATCCGAATTTCGAAGTACTAACCAATTAAAAGATTCGTCTAGAAGAATGCTGGTTGCTATAGTCACAAGTTTTTTGAGAGCAAACTGCGGTAATTATCCAACAAAAGAACAAAAAATTGCTTGTGCTTCCTCAATAATCCAGCTGTTTCCATGCTATAAGATACCAAATAGCAAGTTTAATGGCATTACAAGTTTTAGTGAACGAAATATACGTGTAAATTGAGCCATATGATTTGTGTTCTTATAGAATTTATTCTACAATCGTGAAACAAATAGAGGTTATCTCGTAAACAAAATCAAAAATATAAATATAAAAAGACATAAGTGTAATGGGACTTTTGGTTAAGGAAAAATTAAAAAGATAGATAACGAAACTGGGGTGAATGACACTTTAAACAATATTCTGGATGAAGAAGACGAGCAATTTTTCAAAAACTGCCTTGCAATAGAGCAGGAAAATGCGATTAAAGAAAGGCTAATAAAAACATTAGAAACCAGAAATAACAATTCTTCCGTCCAAATTTTTGAAAATTTTCAATTTTTCTTTTTTAAGCCGGAATTGGAAATTTGTTCTTTATTGTTTCGTTCTGTTTACTATAGCTAGCTAATTATATTTTTTCTTTAGATATTATATGATTTTGACATTCGATATCCAGAACATTGTAATTTGTTTATTACAAGATGGAACGACTTTGCAAAACTTACTAACCAGATATTTTTGGAATTATCTAGCTGGTAAAACCGAGAAAAGATATTGAAGGTAATTATTATAGTTATTTGTTTTTTACATTATTTTAACAAATATGTAACTATGTAATTATTTAAACTAATTGATTGGAACGTAGAAATGAACCCTTTTATTATTTTAATTAAACTTTTATCATCTACTGCACAAGGATCAAAAAGAGGGCTAATTTTTCAAAATCTATTAAAGAGTTTGTAAAATTTGACAATGTTAATATTCTTACTTTATTCGATAATTAAGAATACAAAATTCCAGTATTACAACTAACCTTTTTTGTAGATAAATACTCCAAAAGAATATTACGATTTATCGGAGACAGCCGCATATAATAATTGTTAATGTTAACAGGCAAGCTATTTTACAGTATTTTATTGTAGTGGATCACAAATTGATTTGTGTTCCTTTCCGGTTTAATTTTACACAAACGTTTGATTTATTATTTAAGATTTTTTATGTTTTTAATTTAGAGTTTTCTACTCCCTTAAACTATTTTATGAATTTTTTGCTACGTTCCAAATCCAATAGAATAGTTGAAATCAATTCAATAAAAAATAATTGAATCAACTTTTACCTAAACATCATTTAGTATTTCACTATCCACTTGTTATTCAATTAATGGGTCCTCCAATAAATTTTTCTTCGTATAGATACGAATCTAAACACCAAACTTAATGCAGGAACTACATAAATATTTGTAAAACATTAGCTATCAGACATCATCAAATGATTTTTAATACCTGGAAAAATAAAGAATTCCTTGAAAAAATTAGCTTTGAAAAATTAACCCCAATTATGTCAGCTAGTGAATGCTCTATAATTTTAAAATCATTTTTTGAGAGCAAAACCGAAAACAATATTTTTTCCGCCAATTTTGCCGAATTTTCTAATGGTTTCCATTATAAACCTGGTTTCTTTATATATAAAAATAATAGTAAATATAATGAAATCAAAATGATTTATTATGTTAATCAGAAAGCGTTCTTTATGTGTAAAGAATATAAGACTACTAAATTTGAAGATTCTAACTGTTATTCTATCGAAATTACCATAAATGAAATAATTTTGAGTTATAAAGAAATATTATATAAAAAATCCTTAGAAACTTATGAAATTAATAATAAAATGTACATGTTAGAACCCTATAAAATATTATAAGTACAAAATAAACAAATACTTAAATATTGCCTATTTTTAGTTTAATTTTTTCAAATTATGTACTCAGTTAAGATTTGTATATTGTAATATTAAAATATAAAACATTAATCAATAAAGGTATTTTAAAAAAAAAATGTTTAAATCAAAATGTGTATTTGTATTAAACGTTAATATTGCGTTTATTTCATTGTAATATTTAAGATATTTAATTGAAATGCGATTCATGTTTGATTTTACTTCTTCAAATATTACATTCAAATTTCAATTTGTGTCTTTTTAATATTAATAACAATAATTTTAAATGCAGTTTATATTAAATTAATTATTTTCGTTATTAATTTTAATACCAGTAATAATTTATTTTCAATAATTGTATAGTAAATCTAAATTAGATGGAACATTCAAGACAAATTAGGTTTTAAATCAACTATTTTTTAATCAACTTGTATTGAAAATAACTAAAATAAATCTTATAATTAATTATAATTGGTACTAATGTTAATAAAGTTAATATATTATTCCGTAATACATTAAAAGTTTATTTTTACTATTTCCTGGATTAACTACACATTTTTAATATTTGGGATATATTAGAATTGAATATTTTTTTGGTGTAGACTTATATACTACAATTCAAAAAATAGTAAAATTTACTACAAAATTTCTAACCGTGTGAGTATCGTGAAGAGAATCTGACTATCCGTAAATACATTCACAAATCAAGAATTATTAAATTTATACTTATTTTCTATGTAGATCACCTTCACTGATTCGGTCAATTTGTGGATGTTTACATCGGATATCCATGTTTTGTTCGCAATACACTTATGTATTTTGAACAACAGCCCAATTTAAAAAAAAAATTGGCACGTATGCCACCTTCGGACATTGTAATTACTTATTGAAATGTTTCAGCATCATGCCTTACAAGTTTCCTACGAAATCCTGAAAAATCATTAATCAATAGCATATATTGTATTAAGTGTGGCTTTTTATTAATCTGTAACCTTCCAGAATAATATTCATGGTGGCCAATTGCATCCACATCTATATATAGCTTCATGGTTGCCAAAAGCATACACATCTATCTATACATAGCACCTTCTGTCCTGTAAATCTGTACCCTATGGCAATGCCAAGCCGTGCTAAAAAAAAGCCATTAAGTTTACTTGTGGGTACCATCCATTATAATTTATGTCTAAAACCCACCAATATCTCGGAAATTACTCAATAAAATGCAAGAATAAACATGATAGGTGGGTAAATTACCAAAAAACCACGAGGCAATTCACGCTTGGCTGAGAAACCTCTGCAGACAGACAGCTGTTGTTCGCTCATTATTATAAATTGCATTGAATCTTTGGTTCAAAAAGTCAATAAGTTATTCTATTTTGGGTTTGGAGGACGAACCTTACTGACATTAATTGAGCATGAGCAAAGTACAGTTCTGTTAAGTTAATTACCTAAACCTGCCATGTACGCTTTAAAATTTATCATTACTCATACCTACTCATATACCCGTTTTCTTTACCGATGTGAACCAAAACCCGGGAATAATATAAAACTCATGTGTGCGAATAGTGATCATAAAACCTTGAACAGTTTTATTAACGTTTATCATGGTCATAATTCCGGAAGCTTATTACAATTAAAACAAACAACGTTAAAATGCAGATAAGTAGCCATCTTGTTTATTCTTTATATTTTATATCATACTTAATTGTTAAATTGGAAACCATTAACAGATAAATCGTGCATAATTATGTTAGAAGAGTACATACATCAATACCAAATAAAAGTGTGTAGTTAAAATCCTAGTCGTAGTACATTACCAATTACCAAGATACCTGATTAACAGTGCAGTGAAAATTATAAGGGTGATGGATTGTACGATTAGAGTTAGAAACCGAACAATATGTCAAACAGAAACTATTTTGACTTTTGTACAACGGACGGATAATGCTTCAACCGAGAATGCTGTTCGACCGTGATTGGTGTATTTGGGAATACATATGAATAAAAGTTACCCTTGCGGAATTTCCGGATCACGAGCCGGTCACAACCAAGGTTGATGCCCAATATTATGAAGCGCGAACAATATTGGAAGTTGTATTGGTTCATCTTACATGTGTAATTCATTCCAAAGGTAAAATGGCTGATGAATTGAGTAAGACTTTAGAAACATTTGTGACTAAACAGAATACATTCTACGAAACCTTAAATAGAAAGAACAACAACCGTTAAACTATCCAAAATTATGTTGAAGTTTTTAGTGGTGATTACAAAATGAGGCCATCGTTCAGAGACCTCTGTATTAACAGCAGTTCACAATAATCCACATTTGAAAGGTTCCCAAAAATTACAGCAATTGAAGATTTACGCTGGGAATCTGCTGGCTTAATTCGCCATATAAGCACTACAGACGACGAATATGCAGGAGCGTGGCAAAAATTGGAAACCTGATATAATAAACCGAAGCTAATTGTAACCAAGTTTATTCAATCATTTCTTCATAAACGAGCCTGAAAAATGGCAAACTATTGTACAAAGATTAAACCCGACTGTAAGATCATTCGGATGTAATCGTGCGCACTCTTAGAAACATTGGTCCAGAAGAAGAATCGCGTGATCCTTGGCTGATACATCTGTTATTACATTCGGGGCAAAATTACAAAATGATTTGGTAACAATTCTTTTCCGTTATCGAAAACATGAAATAGTATTCGTTGCCGGTATAGAAAAGATGTTCCGGCAAATAATGGTATACATAGGGACGACGATGCAAATTACCAACTCTATGGCCAGATAATTTGAATCAAATTATCCTGATATATCAGCCTGGTACATATGGTATGAATTGTTCACCATACCTCGCTATCCGTACATTGAAACGAATTGCGATCAGCATCGAAAGCAATATTACACGACATCTACACGGATGATTTGCTGTCCAGGGCAGATTCAGACGAGAAAGCACTTTAAATAATGATTCTTCTTTGTTTTACTGTAATAATCGGTGTGGAGGTTGGTGTGGATTTTACACGTAATAAATTAAAATTATTTGTCTGGGGGTTCAGTGCAGGTGCTTCAAATGTATATGAATATAAGTTTTCCATCTAGTTTAAGTGGGATTGGGTTAAGAGGTTTTTAAGCAGTGAATATGGATATCGGAGTCATAATTGGAGCTTCAGTTATATGTTCGAGGAACTGAATCAGAAGATGAATCTAAAATGATGGATATAAGGTTCGTTCGTTAAAACAGGCTTTGTCTTTTACGTCGGTTGAACGTGTTTTTTTTTGTAAAATTATTTTCTGAAATATTTTATTTTAAATAAATTTTAAATTAACAGCAAACGTCCAAACCGAGAGATGTTATTCTAATATCTAAACACAGTATTCCATTAAGCGCTACACAAGTAATTTGATATCGAAATCTAAAAATGAAATAATCAAATTTAGATAATTCGGGTGATAAGAGTTCATCCGATTATGATGATTTTGGCGAAGTCTACGTACCGATTAAGGGATCAAGGGGAAGTCATTAAAGAATATCGTGCTATATGTATTTTAGTAAAGATGGGCGATTAGTTGAAGCTGCAGGACTGTCGGTGATACTGGCTGAACGTGCCGCTGTTTTATTTTTATTTTTGTTATTTTTAAGTTGCTCCCGTTTTTGGTAAGCCTGTTATGAATGAGCTGATGCTCAAAACAGGGTGTACCGGATTAAGTAAGTAAAATAAGTTCTATTTACTGAAATGTTAATTCAGATTTAGAATCTGTTCCAGAGTTTTGATTGAAATTGTTACATATAAATAATAATAGATTAATTTTTAGTATAATTTAAAGATAATTAAAATTTTTAATTAGTTTCACATATATTATTATACCTTCTTTGTTTTGCTGAAAACATTTTTTAATTAATTTTTAATTTAATTTATTGTGTAATTAGATGATCAGTGACTAATTGGATATTGACGAAAGTTCTCCAGGAACCTGATGTGGCTGCTATTTAATCCGTTCTAATTTTATTAAGCAGTTTGAACGGTTAAGCACTTATTTTAGTTTTGATTTAGTACCTTATAAAATCACATACGGTGGGTCCCGGCCAAATCGAACAAAGCTGGCGAAAAGTAAAAGAATAAAGATCCTGGATGGGTTTTGTTTTCCATTGAGTTGGCTAAAGTACATGTCTTACGGTCAGGAATCACTCATAGAAGATTAGATTTCCTTCTACCTGCTCTAGAATATTAGTCACAATACTACCTTTGTTCTAAGAGTATTAACATTGTTACGGAATTGGTAAACAACGCGCTTATTAAAAGTAATACAGAAAATCGAAAATAACCGATTCTTATCGGACAAAGTGGAATAACATGAAAATAAATTGTAATGTACTAATTTTGAAAGCAGTGATTAAAGTCGATTTTAAATAATGTCAATCTTTAAAATACGATAAGCTATTATCAAACGGCTGTTTTGTTATGTCGTGTTCGATTGTAAAACTTATCTAAACAAAGCTTTAAGCTGCTTTTTCGGATTGTACTGGAATCTTTGAAAAATAGGTTGGGGAAAAAGTATTGAGAGTCTTTTTGTATGCGTATTTTACCCATTTTTCACCTCTAGTAATGATTTGTTTCAAAAATGAGTCGATATCGTTTCGTTTCTGTAACGATTCGCTAATGGAAATTCGGTCAATCAAATTTTTCATCGACAAATTCCGCCTTACGCAATTTGTTTAAAACTGTATGGTGAACGATATTTAATTCCTTAGCAATGTCATGGCTGCTTATCTCGGTCTTCTTCGATTTTTTATAAGATTTCATCGACTTTTACAGTGATTGGTCGACCGGGACGAAGTGCATCTTTGACCTTGAAATTTCCGAATTATCTCAATTTCAAACGTGTATCAAAAAAAATAAATTTACAAATAAATTTTTTCTCTGTGTATTGAGGTCAAATTGCCTCCAGTTCAAAATTACCCCCCATGTTCATGATAAGTGATAACTATATCTAATCTGTGCCCCAAGTTATTTCTATGTTCTATTTTCTAAACTGCTTTGTTATTCACTTTTTGTATGTGTATTGTACATAAAAACGATAAAAAATCTGAGTTTTCGAAAATTTTGTCATAAATAGGTCAAAAACCTTAAATTATGATCAAAAACTGGCGAAAAGTTTCAAAAGCTGTGCGTTTGAAAAAAATGTGCGTTAAAAAAAATAGGAAATAAAATATTCTTATTGCTTCGTGAGCACATTATTGAAATATACAGGTAAATTTAGAAACAGTTCTATCTGTTGAAACAGTTCATAACAGGTCAACATAAATGAAGCTAAAATTGTAAATTTTTCAGGTTTTTTCGCGGTTGAAAAGCCCTGTCAAAAAATGTCGAAAACAAAGGTTTCGAAAGACGTCAAGAACTCGTATTAAATGTGTCATAAACTGTGTGCCACAAATACTAGTTTTCGACACTATCCGTCTCTGGTATATGTATATGTACATAGTACATACCTATACCTGATATTTTTCCTCATTTTACTTTTGTATTATTTTACCGTTTAGTTTTTGTTTGTAAATCAAGGTGCTTAGTAGTAAAACTAGCTTGTCCTGGTTGTAGATATTGTTATTATGGTGCGGAAAAAATAGAGCAGCTAAGAGCCCCTTGGACTTCTCGATAGAGTTTCTACCACTGAGTTATCAGACGAAGCGGAAATAGCAAACGACAATATTGATGTGGAATTTTCGGATGGCGATGAGCGTGAACAAGCTGAGCCGATAAACATTTCTGTTTACGATGAGGATGAGCACGTTGAACCGATAAATTTTGATGACGATTAACATTTTCAACATGTCGCTGATGATCGAGGATATGAATAAGAAAATATTGAAACTGCCACTGTTGAGGATGAAGAAACTGAGTACCAGTGTCTATATTACTACGCCCAAAATAAAAAATCTATCCGAAAGTGGAGCTTAAAACCTCCGCAAGCACGACAGTCTTATATAACGAATAGTAAAACAACAGAAAAACACCGAGATTGGTGTACGATAAACGATACCAATTCGGTGGAAACGTATGCTCTGATTGGCATTTTAATTTATACTGGTGCTTTGCAGCATTGACAACCATTCATTTTCTCGAGCTACGCTGTCCCTTGGAAGACCGCAGCAATTGTTAAAATTTTTGCGATTTGATAACTATCATATGGGACAGGAACGGCTAAAAATCAATATCCGATATATAGGAACGGCACAGGACAGGAACGACTTAAAATCAATATCCGATAGCACTTGTGAGTGTTATTCCTAAACCAAATAAAAACGTTTTGCTATTATCAACTTTACACAACCATAACGGAGTAGACTGTGAGTCTATTATAACTAAAGGTCCGTCTCGTCTTTTCCGTTTGTTGGTTACATTGCATCCGTTCCGTCTGTTTAAACTGACATTTTAAAAACAAATAAGAAAATAAAATGGACGACTATGAGACTCTAAAATCTTTAGAAATTCTCTTTGATTTATACGTTTTGTATAAACAATATTATAGAATTTGTAAGAAAAAAAGAAGATGGTGGGTGCGTCCTTTAAATCTGGATATGGACGAATCCGGGTATTTTAAGACTAGCTTTCTCCAAATGAAATAGTTATATAGTGATCCATTTTAATTTTTAACAATTTAATTTTTTTTTTTTAATGTTTTCAAATAATCGAAAATCCCTATATAGTTCAGCCTACTTCTCACGTTATGTCAAAAAAAAAAATTAATTTGATTTGTTTGGTTAAGATGTTCCGTCTTTCCGTAAATTCAAACTTTTTGAAAAAACGGATGAGCTCGTCCATCTCTTTCCATTTTATTATAAAGGTCGAGTTACAATGGATCCATCCCGTTCCGTTCCGCTTCTCCGTCCAAATTAATTTTAAACATTTTCTGTACATTTTGTATGAAGAAACGGAATGGTTAGTTATAATAAAATGGAAAGAGACGGACGAGCTCATCCGTTTTTTCAAAATGTTTAGAATTTACGGAAAGACGGAACATCTTAACCAAACAAATCAAATTTAGTTTTTTTTTGACATAACGTGAGAAGTAGGCTGTAACTACATAGGGATTTTCGATAATTTGAAAACATTAAAAATAAAATTGTTAGAAATTAAATTACTGATCATTCTAGTTTGGATGAAGAATTCTTCACTATCTACCTCTTTCATTTGGAGAAAGCTAGTCTTAAAATACCCGGATTCGTCCCTATCCAGATTGAATCGACGCACCCACCATCTTCGTTTTTTCTTATAAATTCTATAATATTGTGTCTACAAAACGTATAAATCAAAGAGAATTTCTAAAGATTTTAGAGTCTCGTAGCTTTCGATTTTATTTTTTTATTTGTTTTTCAAATGTCAGTTTAAACAAACGGAACGGATGCAATGTAACCAACAAACGGAAAAGACGAGACGGAGAACGACGGAACGAAACGAGACGGATTCATTGTAACTCGACCTTTACTAACCATTCCGTTTCTTCATACAAAATGTACAGAAAATGTCTAAAACTAATTTGAACGGAGAAGCGGAACGGAATGGAACGGATCCATTGTAACTCGATCTTTATATAATTTTTGATTATAACGGAACAAAAGGAGGGGTAGACACTTTCGTTAAATTAGTGGGAACCTGTACATAGAAATCAACGATGTTCAATGGTGTTATGTTTTAACCTTTTTGACCTCGCTAATGTTGCAGCCTTTACGTTTTGTAAATATAAAAGCGCCAATCCCCACTTTGTATAAAATTCGTAAAGCATCCAAAAGAAAATCTTTTCTAAAAGAATCGGCTATGCAACTGATGGAGGCCAACGTGTTAGAGCGGCTCTCTTACCCTCGCAAGTTAAAAAAAATAAGGACAGCCTAATAGGTTATAAAGAATTACCAATAAGGCGGGAATCAACAGGCAAAGAAGTGACGGCTAAGATAGTTAGCAAACGACGAAGATGTTACTTGAGCCCTCAAGAGGTCATTTTTATAATGAGCCATTTTGTCCAAACCACACTAAAATCATATATAGTATGTATGTAGATAGAATGCATCAAAAAACGGGAAATGGTTTCGAGTGAAAAGGACTGATTAAAACATAAATTTGACTAATTAAAATGTGATTTTCAGCGAATTCAACTGTTATTCTTTTTAAATATGTTTCGAATCTTGAATGTTTGAAATAAAGAATTTTTATTTACTTTCCCTATGAAATACATTAAGATATCCATGGAGCCGGATTGACTCCTATACACAGACAACGTGATAGTAAGCTATACACATCAATTGTTGTTGTAACTTTGTCAAGTAATTACGGTTATTTTTGCGCTTTAAGCATAATTCGTTTTTATTACAGATTCATAATCAGCGACCCAAACAACCCATGATAAACAGCCTATTTCACGAATAGGGGTTTTTAATAGGGGTTGAAGTGGGCTTAATTTTGCAACTCTGACCATGCATCTTGATTGTAATAAGGCATACAGGCTATTTCATGAATAGGGGTTGCCAATAGGGGATGAAGGGGTTAAATTTTGCAACTCTCACTTCAGATTCGTAATCAGCGACCCAGAAATCCTCTGAGTGCAGATTTTTAGATAATTTACTGGAGTTTTTGACTTTTGACCAGCTTTTTTGGAATCGGCCGCACTGTGCGGCGTCAAAAATTCAATTATTACCGGGAGTGGCATAATCAAAATCAATCAATCAATCAATACAAAATTATAATTTGTAAATTGAAGTTAAGTGCTCCACGCACACATGCATATATTATATTAGTTACCTTTCTCCCTAGCAAAACATTCCCCTTTGATTTATTGCATCGAAATTCGACATCTTATGAAGATTTTACCTTTGCTTCGTTTTAAATCATGTTCTATCTTGTACAACCAAGACCGTTTAAGGGTGTATCACAACATAACCATGTCGACTTTCAAATAAATTAAAGTAAAATCTTAAAAAATTGAAATGAATTGAAAACAATATCCGTGTCTGTAAGCATTAATAACTCTATACACAGTAGATACAAAAAAAGGTCAATACATTCATTAAAAACGTATAGTCGTATAAATTATATCTAACCAACTATGTATGTATATAGCAACAACTACTTAATGTAGGTAAATATACAGAGCTTATAATTTCTTAATAATAGACTTTAAGACGAAAATAATATTCTCATACATATTTAATTTAAATTTATTTAATTGATTTAAAACCAACCGTATCGGTTTTAATAGCCAACCCAACAATATAACTCCTATATTAGTCTACAATCTAAATACAACCAATTTCTTTGAATGTGAAAGACAATATTAAGCACCACAGTCGGGTGTATGCTGTACGATTATGGATTTAATAGGGCACAATAAATTATGTTTAATTACTTATTTGTCCATATGCGTTTATGGCTTTCATAGAATATGTCACATTTCAATGAATAAAGGTGGGTGATTTTGTGCCGTTTAGGTCAAGGTCTAGTTAAATGGTAAAATCGACATTTTCTTCTAATGGATTGATCTGCTTACTTGTCTGTAATCAACTATTAGTTATTAATTGCAGAATCGTATGTTGAGTAAACAGAACGCGGACTAAAATCACTAAAAATGTAAAAACACTTAACATCTGCTAGTTTCAATATAGGCAAAATAATTTTACAGAGGGAGGCTATAAGAAGGGTGTAGCGACCGAGTGTTAAATTCTTTAACTCGATATCTGTATACCATAACATCTGTTATAGAAATGAACATACACAATTATTATGCGATCGATTATAATTATAAATTTACAACTTTAACTTAGATGCTGGTTGTATAATGACTATGGGGCTTTATTATTCAACCATCATATGTCACAATGCAATTTATATACGGTCGCGCGCGTCTTTTAAAATTAATCGACTTTTTACATGAGAAAACGACAATTTCTTATTTATTTCTGTATATATATTTTATGGAGCACTACGGCCTTCTATGACCTTGCCTGTAGCTTGTTCTTGTAAGAAAGAAACAAAACACACAATTTAACATAATTTAAAAAAGGTGTTTTTGTCTTTGTATTGGTATGTAAGTAAACAGAAATGTGATTGCCTCTTTCGCGTGAGAAGAGAAATATCGTTATTATCTACCTTAATAATTTTTATTTTGTTTTTGTTTTTTATATAAGATGTTGTTTGTTATTTCTTTTTTTTAAAATGATCGTTTTTGATTTCGTAATTGATCAAAACCGGTTGAAAATATTTTTATACACAAAGCTAAAAATACAATTGCATTTTGCTTCGTGGATATTCATTTTTCTGCGTGTTATGCTGGTTTTGTTGCGCCATTAGGGAATAGTATAATACGAAAAAAATCCCTCCTGCGAAGTTCGCATAATTTAAACAAAATAAATTAAGAGTTATTGGCGAGACATATAACTGTGCTCTTGTGATTTCGCGATTTATTAATCAGTGGCGTAGTTAATTGCTGAGAATTACAGTGTTTTTACATTGTCATGATCAGAGCATTATACATTACGATTAGTATAAATTGATACAACCCATAAATTTATCTATTATTGATTCGATTCATTAGAAATTTTAAAAATTAATGTCTAAAGGTGTATCTAAGACCTAATTGGCAAATCAAAAAATTTGTGACACTTTAGTCTTTTCCTCGTTGTGGATGGAGTATGGTGAAAATGGCACAACAAAATATGACACAACATGATGTGAGGAGAGGATGAGGATGTTTTCTGGAAAATTTTTAATATACGTATACAATACCCTAATCCGTAGAAGTAAGGTAACAGTGTGAGTAACGCAATAGATCGTTCAGTCGCATTTTCTTTCTTCTCAGTCTCATTTGAAACGTTGGACTGAGTGGAAGTATTTATATAGCCAGTGAACATATTTTGGTTTTTTAAAGTTGTATTACTTGCTTAAGTGGGTATAATTATTTTGTAAAGGTGCTTAGACATATTTAAACACACGAATAGTTCGTTTGTCAATATCTACTCAAAATTTTAGGAATGTCATATGGAAAGGAGTAGCTGCTTGGGGGCTACTTGGAATGTAATCTTTCATATAGATAAATTGCTAGAAGACTCAATAGATCGCATGGTGTAATTGACAATTATGTTCGCTTGGGTGAAAACTATGGACAGAAAAAAGATCTGGGTGCAAATCAAAGTTGACGAATCGTCAAAACCGCCGAATTATTTTCGCTGCTAGTAAGTCTGGAGCTAGTTCCAGAAAAAATAAACATGAATTAAATCTAAATGTGACCGATCGTCGAGTCCGGCAAACTCTAAACGAAAGTAATCAAGTTAAATGGACGAAGAGACAACGCAAAACTCGGCTAAAGCCACATCACATTGTAGCACGATTAGCTTTCGCCAAAAAATACATGTCTTGGTCCAATGAATGGCAAAAGGTTGTGTTCAGCGACGAAAAAAAATTTAACTTAGATGGCACGGATGGCTGCCAATTTTATTGGCATGATCTAAGGAAGGAACCGGAGACAAGAATGAGGATCTGTGGTAGTATGGGGTGCTTTTTGCTTCTTTGGCAAGTCTTGGATATGCTGGATATCTTCAAAAATGAAATCTGTGAATTACGTTGATCTCTTAGACGATGCATTATTAAACATGGTTGAAGATATTCCTGAACTGAATGACAATAAATGCATCTTCCAGCAAGACAATGCGGCGATTCATGTGTCAAGGGAATCAAAAACTGGTTTCAGGAAAGACAAATATCAGTTTTGGAAGAAAAGATGGTCTGCATGTAGCCCAGACTTAAACCCCATTGAAAATTTATGGGGTATATTGGTTCGGGACGTTTACAAAAAACGGAGGGCAATTCGAGACATGTGATCAGCTGAAAGATGCAATTCGTCGATCTTGGGAAAATATACGGCCAGCACAGCTACAATCATTGGTGAGTTCGCGGCCAAATCGCATTTATGATGGAATGAACACTACTTATTAATTATATTTTTTTTACCGTAATTTAAAATTATGGCCATTTTAATTATTTCCATACGAAAAATTATTATTCCATGCAAAAATTCCATATATGTTTTTTAAATTAATCTTTAATATGTAAAACATTGTTACAATAAATGAAGTTATTAACTTAAACCAAAATTAGCCTTTTACATAGCATCAGACTCATTTTAACTTCAATAATAATGGTGGCTATATAATTATTTCCATTACTGTATTCAAACACAAGCAAATTTGCGACAGAACCCTCCTATGTTAAAAACTTTATACAAGATATTAATTTGCATTTATCAATAAAAAAAAACAACATAAATAATTGTTAACTAAACTCTCTAGTAGAACAGACACACATGAAGAAGGTGCTACTCCTACCTGCTAGTATAAAGAATAAAGAACATACTTCTCGAATAAAAACATTTAAAAAGTGAATTTTAACAGCATTATTCCCTTTGCGAAATAATAAATAACCAAATTACGGAGGAGCAGATCGATCATGTCGAACCAATCAGCTGATATACGCAACAGAGACTAGTTCAAACCAGTTGTGATGAAGTTTAATACCAATAAAAAACCTGATCATCTTTCATATTTCTGAAATTGGACAACACTAACACTACGAAAGATCAAAAAAAAATTCTAAAGATTGGTGAATTTTCAATGTAAATTTTCAGTCACTTGAGTCGCGGTCAGCTGTTAAAATCAGAATCACTAATAGATCTTATTTCTAAAATTGATATTGATCAGATAATTGAGAAAATTTCCAATCTTAATATTTGTGAATTTCTTGATAGATGTGAAGTTTATTTCTCCTAAATAAAAAAAATGGCGTTTAGTATTACTTTAGGAAAAACTTCACACGTCTATATACAGATTTGAAGTTTGTACTAAATTTATCTAAATTTATTAGTGAAATTAGTTATTAGTGAATTGCAAACATTTAGGCGATTTTAGTATACAATTAATTAGGCCGCTTCATAAAGTTCTAATGAATTATATACCCTCAAATTTGGCCTAGACCAACCCCATATTTCATGGAGCACTCATTTTTGGAGTAATACTAAACACAGCTCCAGGTTTTTCTCATCGGTTTCTTTGATAGTGGAATTAGATAACGATAATATCTGTTCAATCAGGCCGATTCATGAAGTTCTAATGAATTCTATACCCTCAAATTTGGTCTGGATTGCACCAACCCCATATTTAATTGCGCACTCAATTTTGGAGTAATACTAAATACAGTTCCAGGTTTTTATTAACGGATTCTCTGATGAAGGTATTATCCGTCCCAAGTACTTTTTCTAGTATATTCCACACCTAAATTATATCTTAGAAAAGAAGAAATTTTTGTAAAATTGTGAGTTCAATATCCTCTAGTTAGGATCACGTCTGGAAAAACGGAACTTGTGACAATAATCTAGATACTTGGCGGGTCAGGATAAACGTCAGCAAAGGGACGGATCAAGGTGTAGGGCGACCAGATTCGGCCTGATTAAACAGATATTATCGTTATCTAATTCTACTTTCAAAGAAACCGATGAGAAAAGCTGGAACTGTGTTTAGTATTACTGCAAAATTGAGTGCTCAATGAAATATAGGGTTGGTGCAATCCACGCCAAATTTGAGGGTGTAGAATTCATTAGAACTTTATGAATCGGCCTGACTGAACAGATATTATCTTTATCTAATTCCACAATCAAGTGTTTAGTATTACTCCAAAGTTGAGTGCTTAATATAATATGGGGTTGGTGCATTCTATCACCAGGTCATTAGTTAAATTAGGAATACATCTTATCACCCAATAAAGGAATCTATAATGAGTAATACCTATAAATGCGCTTAGTATTACGTCAAAATTCGTCAACTGGAAATATGGTGTGTAGTCCCGGTCCGTATATATTGATCTCTATTTGGGTATATGAAATCCAAGCCAAAAGTCTAAAAGTTGGTCAGTACCTCTGTCTCTCTCTCATTTTTTTTGGCTTTTGGTGTTCCAAGCGCCCCAAATCTAAATCCAGTGCCAGTTACATCAAATTTTAACTTGTCATCGTTCCATCGTAGTCTATAAGTAATCAACTGCAGCAACGACACGCGACCAGGCTTTGCTTCGGTTGGTAATATTCGTGAGCTTCAAAAAACCAATACTTTATTTTGTATCAAAAATAAGAAAATCATATCAAATCAACCAAACCAGGAAACTCAAAGAAGTATACAAATTCAATCAGGCGGTTTAATGTTGGCTGTTGAAAAGGTTATTTTACACTGACCTGCAAAATTAACGCTCCAAAGATGTTTTCACTGTAAGTATAAATTAAAAAAGATTATTCAATTCTAATTTGGGTAAATGCATTGATGGGGTACATTCGTCAACAGCGTTTTCATACGGTTAAGAAAAATTTTCGAAAAATTGTGAATCCTCCATTTTATATTGGGTATACCTTCTATTGTTGTTTGGTAATGTTTCGCCGATTTTTGCAGAAGCAGGACCTATTTTTGCGTTTTCGGCATTACTAATATAAAATTTCGTTTACAATACGTAACAGTATTTGGTTAATTGTTTTTATTGAAATTAAAGTTTATTTTGTGATATTTTGTTTTTTTAATTTAATTGTTTCTAACCTAGTTCTATTTGAATTCCAGTTCCTTTCTATTAGGATGCCAATATGGCGTAAAGATGTGTTAAGGAATATTGAAACAATAGCAAGGGCATCAATAAAATACAATATAAAGAGACCAACTTTAATTTGAAGATAAAAAAATAGTTCGTTGATCCAATTTCTATTGGTATTGAATCAGATTCAAGGTAATACCAGTGATTATCAATCAAACATTCACGATTGTTTCCAGTCAAAATATACAGTTAAACAAACGTTTACCAAAATTCAAGAAACGGAGTTTTCTGTTTTGCCAAAAATGCTCCAAGGTTCCGTACGGCTTAACGTACGATTCGGCCAGAAAATTTGCATTTAATTTCGCAAAACCATTTAACCATTTAACAGATCCGTCAAATAGCGCGTAGATGCAAACAAAATATTCATTTGCTCCAAACAACATCTACAATTTAGATGAAACATTGGTCGCAACGGATTAGATTCACCAAAGGTATGAATATTTCATTTCCATTTAAAAGAATCTAAGCAATAATTTTATTAATTTAGGTTGTTGCACAAAGTGGACAGTGTAGCGTTTCGCAAGCAGCTTCAGCAGAACGGGGATTTTTAGTAACCATAGTCGGAATTATAAATGCAGCTGGAAACCATATTGCCCCAGTATAAATATTGCCAGGGATACAATTCACGGAGCGGTTTATAATTGGAGCTTTACGGGAGCAGTTGAGTTTAATTTAAAAACAATTTGAGATAATTTAAATTTATTTCATACAAGTTTTTAAAATCAGATGGTACTGAATTTTGAAGCTCGCACTTTAACAAAACGAGATTCCTGTCGCATAATTATAATTTATTATTTTTTATTAAAAATAACAATACTTCAAAAAACCAAAATTCATGATATTTTTATTAATTTTAGAACCACATCCATCTTTTAAAAAATGTTTGTATTTTTTTTACAGAGCTTCACAAAAAAAGTGACGAATGTACCCTACATACTACATGTTGCCATGATAGGCTTAGAAGCAACAAGTTTTTAGAATATTTCGCAGCATTCTTTTGTCTGTTAAAATTTTTGTTTTTTAATAACCTAACTTATGTAGTAGTGAACTCAGGAAACCGTTTGACACCATTGACCACAATTTACTTTTTAATTATAATGTAGCCTTTATTGTTCTTGAGACATGTCGTATTTGCCCTTGACTGAATATATTAATATGTTTGCAGATGATGGTGCAGTCATCTGCGAAACAAAGTATACTTCTACTATAATTAATTGCATAGTTTAAGCCTAATTTGATTTCACTGAAATTTATGATGTTTCTTCACTCACCACATAAAATTTCCTGTAATGTAACATCTTTTTTAATAAATTATATTGTTCGAGTTGATAATTTCAAATACTTAAGAGTAACATTTGATTCTAAAGTGGTTAGAAAGCTACAAATTCAACTTAGGGGCACCCACAACCACCAAGTCAGCACGGATACAATAAGGAGACGTCTTTAGGCACAACACGTCCTCGAATTAATAGTAAATCAACAAAGATCCAGTATTAGCAGTAGACCAGCAAGTAGCTCGATTGGAATTCGATAGAGAGCATTTGAATTGAACTCCCGATGATTGGGGACGCCTTTTGCTCACGAACGAGTCGAGATTCTCATATCGTGAAACGACATTATTCGGCGGCTGATATGTAATGGTAAGGGTTTTAATTTTATTGACGGCCCCAAGGAGCTAGACATAGTATCTGACGGCCCCTTAAACAGTTTGCGGTACATTACGGAGATCTTAGAACCTTATGTGGTACCGCTTGCTCAATATCTACACCTCACACGCTGGTATCGCGAGGGAGTATTTAGAAGATATTGACGTTCACGCCTCAGTCCGAACCTTAAGAATATCTAGTACCATTAAGAGATATTCAATCGCCATTAACAACTCTTCGGGAATTAAGTCAATATCTCGTGCAAATTTTGAACCAAATTGACTTTTGCAAATCAGGTAGCTTAATGATATATAAAGTTAATTTAAATAACAATTTTTTAGTAGACAGGTCAATTTTTATCTAAATTTCGACTTTTCGAACGACAACTGTATGTCACTGATTGTTATTGTTACCAGGGCCTGTATTCTTGAAATTCATTGAAAAAAGTTGACGGTGCCTTTCTAGTAAAATACGTCATTTCAGACGAAAATTTAAATTGTTTATGTGAAAGTCACAGGTGACTCTTTTTTGGTGAATTTCAAGAATAAGGGACTGTATGAAATTTGGTTTGGCGTACTGTATGAAATTTGGTTTGGCACGTTGTTTAACTTTATGTAAACGGGGTATGTAAGAGAGTTTTTATTCTTCTGATTCTATATTTTGGATTTTCTCGGTATTCCTCCTCCATAAAATGTTGGTAACTTGCATAAACACAACTGCTATTAGCAAACGGGATCGATAATATCTAATTTATAGATTTAAAGATCATAACATTATAGATTATAGGAGGCAAATGGAATACATCAGTTTCAGAAGCCTAAGAAATCATTTGAAATTATAGTTAGTAAATTTTGAAATTTTCAGAATATCAAACAATATGTTTATTGATTGACTTTATTAGTTAGAAGTTACATAGGTTATAGGTATAGGTTTACAAAATTCCTATTGTAAATAAAATTGTGTTTACAAATGTAGTTTGTTGATACGCCCTGCCTCATCGTACTACTAATTTGTATTTTAACGTAGAACTATGTCTTTGTCTACAATAAATGGAATAAACTGAACGCTTGGAACAAAGAAAAGTAGCTAAATGAAAATAGACGAACTTAAGCACAGAGAAGTCCAATTAGCGTAAATCAGCGTGTGAAATCAATGGGGTAGACACGGCCGACTAGGCGGATCGTACAAAACGCACTCGAAAACAGTGTTTTGGTAGCCATTTTAGGTGCATGTTACGTGAGTGAAACGTGCTGCTACGTGAGATTTTAGCTAATTCGGACGTTAAAGGAGCAATGCGATCTACTGAATAAAAGTAAAAAAGAAGTACTCACCAGGGTAAATTGGATCACCAATTCTCACAAAATAGAAATAATTTTCTTTAAACTTATAAACGTTTAAATAACTCAAAAGTGGGGATAAGTCCAACAGGACAAAAAGGCACCTCAACAGGGACCAAATAAGCCCAAGAAGTCTCCTACGGAGTATAAAACATGGCAGAGGTAGGTCAAAAGAGTATAAGCAATTGTTCCATTTGATTCTCTTGCACCTCTTGAAGAGGTAGCGAAACATGACATATACTACCGTATAGACAAAGAAATCTAATTACTATAAATATCCGCATGAAATCGATAGGATCCTCTTGGCCGGTGATACGGATCGGGTAAAACGTGCCTCGCAAGCGCGATTCGGCGCCCATTTAATCCGGATTACTATGCGATAACAACACACTATTTTGAGGTATTGATCGAACGACTGCAACAAAATCTAACTAAATAAGAAAATTGTGATCTGGGGTAATGGGATTCTCATCTTTCAAAAAGTAGACGTAAACTTTTGTGAACTATTAAAATACTTGGAAAATCAAAAGAGAAGAATAAAGAGCCGAGAATGCGAGAGATGAGACAAGCTAAACAGAAAAAAAAATCCCAAGAATAAACAAACCTACCCACATCCATCGCTACGGTTTACAAATGATGGCAGAAAAAGCATTGAGAGGATAAAATTGTGTAACATTAAAAGCATTTATAACTTTTGAACTTGATTTGCCTGTGTCTCTTCGGCTCACTTCTCTAGTGAACCACAAGTTTTTAAACTAAAGGAAGCAATCTTTCTAGTTTACAGTTGATTAAGGTTAAGGTAAATGAATGCCAACCTTCTTAAAGATTTTCCTTTGGGAAACTTGAGCCTTATTGATAGTCATCACGCAAGTTAAACGAACGGGAAATTGATTTAGAAAGTCATCGATGTTTTTTTTCGATTGAATTTCAAGAATATGAGCCCTCTGACCTCCGCCGCGGATCTGCCGCCCTTTTTATGAACTACAAACTTTTACAAAAACCTACCATTCCCAATTTCCAACAAAGTAACTGACATCTGGTAAACAAAATAAGAGCAGAACGTAATCATTCAACCAGTCAATTCAAATGTTCTTTTTGGTTCCACCTTCCACAAAACGTTCTATTCTCGTTCTATTTTTGCACAACGTTCTCGTTCTATTTTTGCAACGAAAATATTCACCCTGCAAATCGGTATGTTTAGTATGATTGAAGGTTTCGAAATGTTTAGACGAACAATTTTATTTGGTGGAATTAAGATATATGGCTGCTTGTGTAAAGATAAATTTGATAATTGCAAATTATGTTAAATATGCTTTGTGGAACAATTTTACTTTGCACTTTGCAATAAATGCTAAGTAATAAGTGCAAATTGAAAAGTTGATAAGTTTTTTTTGTGGAATAGGGCCCAGGGGTGCGATTTCGCTTCAGCCTTAAAAGGAAATAATAAAAAAACTTCTCATTCCCATCTAGTCATCCGTTTTGTTTTTTTTTTCATAGCACAAAACAAAATTCTGCAAGCATTATTGCACTGGGGACCGATTCTGGTTTACCACCGAACCGAAATCTGAAAAAAGTATCAATGTTATATACTGTATTATGCGATTTCAAACTGAATAAATTTATCAGACATGTTTTTGTTTCCGATGATAAAATTTGTACGTATACGAATTATAACTGAAATATGCGGAATATATTTAATTAGTTTAAAAATAAGTTAGTTGTTAAATAAGTACGTGTTTGCATTTGGATGTACATATGTATGTACGTATTCATACAAAAGTTTATGTTGAAGATTTTAAATTTTTACCCGTTTGGCTGTTTCACGTTAAATCTCCCAGTTACTTTTTAGAATCTATGTAATAATTTTGTAATTGAACAACTGTAATTTAAAAATCAATACGATTCGTCAATGTTAATGTTAAATTGTCGTTAGTGGGCGCTAATTCAAAAAATAATTCTCGTTCGCCACGTACAATGAAAGGTAAGAGCGAAACGGTTATGACCGGCACAGCGTCGCTTATTTCTTTTCTCTGTGGTATTACCATCTTTATCTTCCGAAACGCTTTCTGAAAAATTTAAAAAATATTAAAGAATATATTCCGATAATTACTTTAAGCAACCTTTTAAAAAAATTGATATCCCTTAGATGGAATTTAATGTCTACTACAAATCGAACGAATATACAGGAAAAAATATGATTAATTATAATTTACGCATAATTAAGGTTGGTTTACGAGGAAGGTTTTGCTAACCTGGTTTTATGTACATTTATTTGGCTGATTAGGCTAGTTTTGACAGAGCTCGGATGTAAATAGACAGGGTAGAAACCATTCTCGGGGACAAACCTTCTAAAACATTTTGATTATTCATCATACATTTCTCGGAAATCATACAAAATCTTTCACAATGTTAGTTGCATTGAGAGAAGTAAAAAAGAACATACTGCATGTATATATACGCACCAGCACGCGGGTAGGTGTGTATTAGTATAAATAACTTTATTAAGCTTTTACCACCTTTTTTTGACTAATGCTTTATATCTCTAAGTAACGTATGACAAATAGATTTGTAAAAGCAATGTCTGAAATCACCGCTCAACTATTAAATGGTATAAATAAATCAACTCCAGCTTATAGTGTAAAATACTTGCATAATGAATGATTATATTGCCTTTGCTTTAATTCTTGATAAAATTCAAAAATTTAAATTACAAAGTCGGCGTAACACGAAAAACCCACGAAAAACCATAAGTCTGCTTTGTTTACACCGAATCAAATGTATCACTTTATTTTATCACTGAACCAGAATCGCACCTCGGGAGTGTAAGAAATGTTAAACAGTTGATGAAAATCGCCAAATTGGAGATTATGACATGAGCATTTTTCTGTAGCTATTAAATTCAAAAATTTCAAATGCAACTCAGGTACCTCCAAACGAAGCGTAAAGCCTACCCCCTCTACTCAAATACTGTCAAAAATGTACAAACATTTTGTTGGTCAAAAACACTTTTCTCGTCGTTTTGAACTGGGTGTTTGTTTGTGTCCTCGGTATCTCGAGACAGACTCGTCCGATTTGGATTCTTTTGCAGTTGGTCAATGTACTGGTTTCAGGTTGGGCGTTGAATTTACTATTGAATCGAGGGTTGAGCTACGTTCCATTTGCGGGTTGAACTAGCGCTGAGTTGGTTGGCTGGTTTAAAGATTGAGTTTGCAGTTGAATTGGAGGTTGATTTGGGTTCCATTGAGTTGGAGTTGAGTTGATGTTGGGTTCGGCTTTAGTGAGCAGTTCAGCCGGGGATTTATTTGTTTGTTGAAATTATGGTTGAATTAGAGTTAGCCTGAGTTGAGTTCATGTAAGTATGTAGTTTTTGAGACAATGTTGATTAGGGAGTTGATTTGGGCATGAGTTTGGGGTTGATTTAAGGTCTGAGTTACAGGATGAGCTAAGGTTGCATTGCGGTTGGACTAGGGCTGATTTGTGGTTTAGTTTAAGTTGAGTTGGAATAGCTTGACTTGTTCTGAATTGAGTTCTTACACGCATGTCTGTCAAAACGCAGCGGGAAAATAATAGAAAACACTTAAACAAATTGGAGAATCAAGTAGGGAAAGTGGTCGGATTTATAATATATCGGTAATTTTAAAGTGAAACGATTGGGAATAAAACCGATATAACGAAAATTTGGCGCCACTAAAAAAACGCGGTACCGCGTTAAATTTAAAAAATGAAAAATTTGTAGGTAATTAATACAGAGGTAAAATTATTTTAGAATAGTTTTATGTCAACATAACTTTTAAAAAATTGGAGCAAACGCCGTATCTTGGAAGGGAAGCAAAATATACAAAGTATAACAATTTTTACGGGGAGGTAGCAACATTGTTACTCACTTTCCTGTATTTTGGTTATATCTCTCTTGGCACTTCACAGGCCGGCAGTGAAAGTAAAACTGACTGACGAGTACAGGTTATTGAGGTCGGCATTTGTGGAGGCTCATCGAGCTAAAGATTTCAGCAACGTTTTATTCTCAGGAGAAAAAGTATTTCAGTCGGACCTTGACCAAAAGCTCCATTTATACCGATCCAAAAAGTCATAGTTCAACCAAAAGTGGTCAAATCAGTCGCGGGGTGTGGATTAATATATCGTGAGTAAAGGTATGACGAATGATGTCAAATAACTGGCATGTGATGTTGCAGGGCAAGCAACTGGAGTTGCCGCCCTAGGCTAAAATAGTGAAAAACTAACCACTGGCTCATCCATAAACAAAGATAATTTATTACGATAAATTTTAAGGAAGTGGGAAGCATTGCCGGGTGATAACGATTTTGTCTCCGAATTAATAAATTTAATTAATGCCCAGAAGTTTAACAGCAGTTACAGAAAATGAAGGATTTTGGAAAAAACATTAATTTACATATATACATTTTTTTTCTAATTTGATAATAAATAATATAAGTGGAACTTTTAGAACTTGTTTTTCAATTACATAAAATTGTTGATCAAATGAAACACCCGGTGCTGATAGTTAAAATACAATTTTGACGAACTACTATGATTTCGAAAAACTGAATGCCGAAACTCTTTTTATTGTAAAGACGTGACTGTACGCATGTAGTTTTGGAACCGTGTTGATTTATGGTTTGTGTTATTGTTGAGTTTAGATTTGGATTAAGAGTTGAGTTGAGGTTGAGCTAGGGTGAAGTAGAGCTTAATTTGAAATTGAGTTATGGGGTTTATTTTGGGGTTGAGTTGAAGGCTTAACGGGAGGTTAGTCTGAGTTGATTTGAATTGAATTAGGGACTGAGTTAATTTCTGGATTGAGTTAGCCGTTGAGATTTGGTTCGAACTAAGTTAAGTTGAAGTTGAGTTGGGGTTTAGTTAGCTTGCGTCGGGGTTGTGTAAGGGGTTCGGTGGGCGAATTATTTTGGGGTTATGATTTGGAATTTGTGGTTGCGTTATGCGAATGAACTTTATCCTAAAATAAAACTAGAATTAACAACAACAACAAATATACATGTATTTGTTTTAAAACGTATACATTCGGGCGAATTAACCCGAATTGTCCCAGAATTATTTTTAACGGTTTTTTTTATTTAAACCCCAAATACAATGTCTCTGGGGTCTAAAACATTGGAAAATATCTTTGGGATATCCACCCCATTTGTAGTTTTCGGGAAAACCCCCGTTGCCATATGGCAACACGGGGACATACATAGAGAATTTTTTCAACAAAATGATTTCCATGTATAACTAAATATACATTTGAAATAAAATATAATTTTTATGTAAATTTCTTGTAATTATTTATTAAATACAGTATTTCTTATTGTTTTGTGTGGTATGGCTGAAAACATTTCACACAAAGTCCAACGTTGCATTTGACGCAAGCAGTACGTCCAATAGATTTGCAAAGGGCACCAGCGCAGCGTCTTTTATTCGTTATGGGAATAACTAGGTGGTTAATTCCATCGAAACGGATTGTTGTTTCTACAGCGTTTTCGTTAACTTTACGCTTCGGATTGACTGATGGACCTGATCGCTTTGGCTTCTCACCGTAATGTTGACAATAGTATTTGGCGATGTGTCTTCTGAACTTGAGCTGCGGCATTCTCGATTGACCCAAACGATGTAGTTGCCATGCATTCTGTACAGAAACATCTACCAGCCAGGTAAAAATAGAGCTCCACCACTTTTTGCCTTTGTATAGGCAATGCGATAAAGAGCCACATTTTGAACTAAACGGTCGACCCCACACATATATTTGTTGTATTTCGTCACAACACAAGGACGAGGAACAACGACTTTGCTCTTTTGTTCTTTCGAGTAGCGAAACGCGTTAGAATACGGATGTGTCCCAAAAGTGGTTGAAGCCATACAAACTACGCTATTATCGACCCATTTTGTTAGACGATCTCCACTTTCATTTATTGTTGCTGATTTGCAGTGGCCGCGTTTCTGCTTCTTCATCTGTTTTTTCAATGGAAGTGGACATGATTTAGGTATACGGTTTTCGCGGATTGTTCCGCTGCCACTATATCCGCGTGACTTCAAATGTTCTAAAAGAGGCAAGCCAGTAAATAGGTTGTCGAAGTAAAATGCAAATGGCAAGCTTATGTAGCCTCCGGTAATTCGCCGGTCATGCTAACGAGTGGTGCAGCACATTTGCCATATTTTTCTTCGTAGTCTACATTCGTACGAGGATTTCTTCCTTGATACACTTCGAAATTCACCATATATCCAGACGGAGTGCATAATGACCAGACTTTGTAGCCAAACCGCAATGGCTTTCCTTTAATAAATTGCTTACATCCGTGTCTTCCAAAGTAGCCTATCATACTTTCATCATATGATAAATTTGGTTCTGGATGAAAATGTAACAACATTTTGAATTTTAAACGGTCCGTAATTGGACGAAGCTTCCACATTTTATCTGGATTCGGGTTTTCACTTGAGCCGGCATGATTACTATCTTCAAAGTGGAGAAATTGCAAAATTTCGTTGCATCGGTTTTTTCGCATGCTGTTGAACACAAGGTAGTTCCGCAAATCATCATCGTTGCTCCACATACTCCGAAGACTGGCGTGATAATTATAACCACTGGTCAGAAGAATTCCAATAAATGTTCGTAGTTCAGCAACAGTAATTTTAGGATTGCCTTTCTCGTGAAACACCGCAAATTTGGCTGATTCGACTGCTATAAGTTGCAGCAACTCGTCGTGAAAATTTTTTTCGAACTGCTCATGGGGCTTAAAATTTCGGCAATCTTCATAATTCCCTTCAGGAAATATTGGAGTCATGGCGGTGGAATTGTCGTCGACGTTTCAGGTGAAAATTGCATCAATTCTTCTAGTTGATTTACGTTTTGCAGGTTTTTTTGTTTTAGATTTCATTTTCCGTTTTCTACGTGGCTGTTCGAGAACTAGGCTCGTGTACATCTGCAAATAATGGGATACACGATGCATTTTCCACGTCCAATTCAAAGTCGGAATCATTTTCATCGTCCAAATTTGTAATTCGGCGACCACTTCTCATTAATATTTAGCAATTTGCTTTTAGCTGGCCAGGGCAGACATCATCGGGAACCCCGCACAACTCATCTTCGCCATCGTCCTCCCCGCTTATAAATCCAACATTTCCCGGAGGTTCAATAAAAACAGTACGAACCTCTTCCGTATCGTTATCCTCTAAACCTTCGAGTTCTTCGAGGTAATCAAGAGCCTCTTTCAACGGAAGTTTTCTTGAAAAACACATAAATAATTGTAATAATTGTAAAACGGATAATAAAATTTAATAAAAAATTACCAAACAACAGAACACAATGAAACAATAAAACAAAAAAAACTAAAGCCGCAATGAATATGCACATTTTGAGAAAACGGAAAAAATCTCTGCGTATGTCCCCGTGTTGCCGTATGGCAACAGGCACAAAAACAGGTCAAAACCCCTTAAAATAATTTTTATTACGTCATGTAGCACATTCAGGTTTGATTAGCATAAAGAATCCTTAATAATTTTCTAAAATATTTTGTGGAAAAATAACGGAACTTAAAAATAAAATCTAACTTACTTTTCATATAGTCCATTTTAATTTTTTTCACAATATTTTTTTTTTTTTTTTTGCTTAATTTTACAACCTCCTTCAAGTAAGAGCCAACGCACAACTGAAATAATTTTTCTAGCCAAGTAACTGTTGTCCCTTTACAAAACAAAACTAACGGCAAAACGTTTTTAATTTTGTTGATTCTCTTTCTACATCGACACAAAATGAGATATAATTTTTGTTGCCATATGGCAACACGGGGACAATTCTGGTTAATATAAAATATTTTTCTATAATAATATCCGAATGAAATATATTTATTTAATACCTAAGAAAATCGATATTTCAAGATTTTCAACGATCGGCACACATGTCGTCGGTAGGCTTGTGTGTCTACATTAATCATGCCAACCCGTTTAAAAAGTTATTGGGGTTTACCTAGTTAATCCTAGATTATTCGAAAATGTGACCAATTTTTTTCTTAACAGAATGTCTAAGAAAATCAATATCTCGAGATTTTCTCCGATCGGCAAACATTTCACTATATTATTTTTTTTTTAGTAGGCCTATGTGTCTATGAAGATAAAAATTGGTCACATTTTCGAATAATCTAGGATTAACTAGATAAACCCCAATAACTTTTTAAACGGGTTGGCATGATCAAAGTACATACAAAGACCTACCGAAATATCATAGTTGACATGTTTGCCGATCGGTGAAAATCTCAAGATACTGATTTTCTTAGAGACATATAGTATGTACTTTTTTTTTTAATTTTTTTAATTTATGCAATCTTTTCTGGGGCTCAAGGCACTCCCAACTCTTTCGCAGTTAATTTTACCGTCCTATCGAGGACCCGCTTTGTATAAACCACCTGCACATTGCATTGTTTCATGCCAACCTATAGTGCTGACATGAAAGGTGGGTCGGCCCATGGATTCTGCACTCTCAACAGGGAGTCATAGTTGTGTTCATCGTCATCACCGATCGTGATCAGATGATGAAAAATCCCTTTTGCATCCCGCCCCTATCGGGATTCGAACTCGTTACCTCACGATCCAAACGCCGCAGCTTTAACCACTGCGCCGTTTGCTCGGTGACGTATGTACTTAAGACAACATTTTTCACGTTTTTGAATAATCTAAGATTAACTAGGTAAACCTCAATAACTTTTTAAATGGGTTGTCATGATTAATGTAGACACACAGACCTACCGACGACATGTGTGCCGATCGTTGAAAATCTTGAAATATCGATTTTCTTAGGTATTAAATAAATATATTTCATTCGGATATTTTTATAGAAAAATATTTTATATTATTTTGCCCGAATGTATACGTTTTAAAACACATACAAATGTAAATTTGTTGTTGTTGTTAATTCTAGTTTCATTTTGGGATACAGTTCATCCGCATGTTGCGTTTATGATTGCTTTGCGATTGAGTTGGAGGTTGGGTTATAAGTTGAGGTGGAGGTTGAGCTAAGTGAATAGGTTAAGTTAGGGATTGATTTGGGAGTTGTGTTAATTTCTAGGACAGAAGTTGCGATCACCTCGTGAGGTATCAGCCTTTTATATTTTTAATAAGATGTCTCTGAGAATTAACTCTTGCTCCACCGAATCCGTATATTGAGCAAACAGGCAGAAGTAAGGTAAGACATAAAACAAAGTAGTTAAAGAGCCTTATAAATACATACACAGCTTCTTTATTCCTTTATTTGGACTTTTAAGTAAATACATTCAGTTATTTTATCACTACCTATATCTGAATCTAGAAATTGGTTTCGATGGTGTTCTAACTACGGCTCTGATTGATTTTTAGAATAATCATTACTACAGCTGAATAACAATTGCTACACCAGTAGGTAGCTCCCGGTTGCCAACTTTAATCCGCCAATCCTTCTCTTATTCTTCTTGAATGTGTATTGTATCATGCAGCACATAGTTTTGATGAACGCTACTTTTACCTGTCAAATCATTTAACAAAACCGGAATCACCATACAGGACAGGAATTTTGCACAAAATGCTAGAGGTGAGTTTATATCTCTTTTACTTACACTAAATTGAACAGTGTTCCACAAATTAAAAGTCGTTCATTTTAATGCCATCTCAGCCAACTAGAATAAAATGACATTCTTGCCTTGACACAGGCAATGAAGAAAAAAAGGGAGAGAGAGAGGGAGTTGAATTATAATAAAACCGGCTGAGATCGCTATAGAAAAAGCGGTATCGAATGAATGAATGGACTAAATATTTATTCTTTTGAAAAAGACAAAAACTTGCTTCTCGCCTTTTGTGCAAAATCCCATTCCTGTAGTATATTCCGGTTTTGTGAAATGTATTGGATTGAATAATTTCTTGGATAAATAATTTTGAATAATAATTTGAATAAAGTTCTGGAATATGGCTAAGTATGCTGGAACTCGGCTATTTCTCAACCAATTATGATGAAATTCAGTTTGTGGATTAAATTCCAGAAGTTCTGTAGTATGGCCAAGTATGATGAAACTTGTCTATTTCTCAACCAATTATGATGAATATCGGCTTGTGCATTGGAACTGGGATTACAAAATGGTTTTTGGAAGAAGTTCTGGAATATGAAATTTGACATTGCGTTTGGAAATGGGATTTTAAAATGATTTTTGGATGAAGTTCTGGAATATGGCTAAGTATGCTGGAACTTGCCTATTTCTCAATCAATTGTAATGAAATTCGGCTTATGCATTGAAAATGGGATTCTAAAATGATTGGATGAAGTTCTGGAATATGGCCCAGTATGATAGAACTTAGCTATTTCTCAACCGATTATGATGAAGTTCGATAGGTAGACTAGTATTGGGATTCTAAAATTATTTAAAGATGCAATTCTGTAATATGGTCAGTTAGGATAGAACTTGTCTATTTTTAACGGATTTTAATAGAATTTTACATGTGAGATGGTATGTGATTAAATGAGTTTTAGATAATGTTTTGGAATATGGCCAGATACGGCCTATTCCTTAACTGATTATAATGAAATTCGAGAAACTCTGCAGTACCGTTATTAGTTTCAATACTGAGGCGCGTGTCCGCTACAAACTATATCTTTCTAAACAAGGCCAAACTTACCGCTCTGACAGCAAATACTCAGAAAACATAACCCAAAGTTTAAAGCGAAGGATTGGCAAAAACAGTTTCTAATGGAACTTGAATATTATTAAGGAGATAATCTTGATCGTTTAGCAATTGAAATAGTATGTTTAGGCTGTCTTAAAGAAATCTCAATAGCTGCATAATTCATAGAAACTTAAATAGACAACATTATACAAGCCATATTGCCAAATTTCTCACAACCTCGTCTAAAAATAATTGTTGGGTTACATTTCCTTCCATTTGTTGGCAACATCAAAATTCATCATAATTAGTTAAGGAATAGCCAAGCTTCACCCTAATTGGCCATATTCATATAATTTGTTAAGTGTTCAATTTGAAATGTAAAAAGTTCAGTTTGAAGTGTAAAAGGATCAATGTGAAGTGTAAAACCTGTATGATGGTATAATGGTACGTTGGTATGACTGTATGATGGTATGACCCTATGATGGTAAAGATGGTATGATAATTTGATAGTATCGTGGTAAGGTGGTACAAATGATTATATTATTGTGTGATGTTATGAATTATGATGATATAGTGGTATGATGGATTGATATTGATATTGTTGATATTTATTCTAGAATGATGGTGTGATGGTATGAGGGTATGATGGCATGACGGTAAAATGGTGTGACAGTGGAAGGTATGATTATATGATGGTATGATGGTACAATGGTATGATTAAATGGACTGTATGATGGTACGATGGTATAGTGGTATGATGGTATGTTTGAAGATTTCGGTCGAGCTAAGTTGAGTTGCAATGGAATTAGAATTTAGTTAGCTTGCATCGGGGTGTGAGTTGTTCGGTTGGGAAATTATTTAATTAAGGGTTGATTTGGAGGTTTGTTAACAGTTGATTTGAAAGTTGATTAAGGGTTGATTTGGTGATTATTGTTAAGTCAATTTCCAGCTTAACCTCCAGCTCAACCTCTATCTCAATCGCAACACAATCTTAAACGCAATCACCAAATTAACGGCCAACCCCGCCATCAAGGTTTGGCCGTTAATTTGGTGATTGCGTTTAGAATTGTGTTGCGATTGAGATAGAGGTTGAGTTGTAAATTTAGTTGGAGGTTAAGCTGATGATTGACTTAAGAGGTTCATTTTCGGATTGATTTGGAATCAACTTATGGGTTTCAGCCCTTTCTATTTTATAAATTTAAAATCATACGATAGTGATGGTTTTACGGTAACGACATGTACTTATCAATGCCCAAGTGTCACCGTCTTTAAAGCCAAAATGCGATTGTGAGCAATTTCACATCCCAGAATTTACTCTATCCCGTTGCTTGTTTGTCATTACCGTGCGCCGTTTATTTACCATCCTAATCAAATTTTATTAATTTTAATATTAAAAAATTAATAACTTTTTTCTAAATTTATTATTTGTCGTATAAACGAAAAAACGTTTCAAAAACCCAACCAAAAAATCCTGGGTTTTTTAACGTCAAGAACGTGCACGTTTTTCTTCAGTCAGAATAGGAAATAACTTTAATTTTGCGATTTACGTTTATAACTGTAGGAAAAAACGTAAATTTCGCCGGGGACTTTTGTATAAAACAGAGAATACGGGCCATTCTTGAAATTCGATCAAAAAAAGTCGCCCATTATTTTCTAGTGAAATACATCATTTCAGTCGAAAATTTAAATTGTTTCATACCAAAGTCACCGGCGAATTTTTCGGTGAATTTCAAGAATACGGGCCCTGGGCCGCTATTCTTGAAATTCGATCAAAAAAAGTCGCCCGTGATTTTCTAGTGAAATACGTCATTTCAGTCGAGAATTTAAATTGTTTCATACCAAAGTCACCGGCGACCTTTTTTCGGTGAATTTCAAGAATACGGGCCCTTTGCCGCTATTCTTGAAATTCGATCAAAAAAAGTCACCCGTGATTTTCAAGTGAAATATGTCATTTCAGTCGAAAATTTAAATTGTTTCATACCAAAGTCACCGGCGAATTTTTTCAGTGAATTTCAAGAATACGAGCCCAGGGGCCCTATTCTCGAATTCCACAACCATTTTCCACATGTGGACATCTTTAAAAATCCATGTAATTACTGACGTTTTCGTATATGGGGAACTTTTCACCTGCTTACAGGAATTTAAATTTCCTAACGTTTTTATGATTTTTGACAGATGTCCACATGTGGAAAATTTATGTGGAATTCGAGAAGAGGGCCCCTGCATTCTTTACTAATTATCCTTATTGAAATAATAACGCATAATCCAAGCACTCATTCTAAAAATGACAGCCAAATTGAAAAGTAACCTCTCAAAAAGAATGCAATGTTGAAAAGCTTAATTCCCGCAGAGTTAATTTCATTAGAATAGTTTTTGATAAGTTTACCAGTTCAGTTTACCATGAATCACTTAATAACAATGTCAAGTGCTTCTTGTAGTTTATTACTTTATACTTTATATACTCTAAAGAGACTAATAAGAAACAGTATTATTAGCAGTAAACCACCATATATTACAAGGTTTCAAGTGGGTTTTAAATGGTAATCAGTATTACCCTAAAATAACCCAAATAACACGCAAACTAAATACTTTGGTAAATGTTATATAAGAGTACTACATTTCAAACCCACATATTCACAACCAACGACATCGAATAGTCATCTTTAAAAAAAAATACTTTCTTCTCTTTAAGATCAACAATCAACATATTCATTAAAACTAAAGCAATTCGTTCCAGTGTGATAAGTTCAAACTAGTTTCTTCTGAATATCATTTTGTAAAATTGTAATGAATCCACTAATAAGTTTTAACTTAAAAACAATACAACAATAAAACAGCCCTCTCACTAAATTATGATCACAATCATCATCATCATTTTTGCGTTAACCAAATAAAATTGTTTTGTTATATAAAAAAACTATATATAGTACAAGACATACCATCAGCAATAGTTCGCACTATAACATTTTTTTTACGATATATTTTTTGATGTAAGATTCGTTCCAGTTGGTCAGAATTCTGTTTATATATTATAGAAAATGAGTTCAAGCGAAAAATAAAACGAAAATGTGAAATGTTTTGTGTATTATGATCGATATCACCTGCTTTCTAGTTTTTATATAGAGTACGCGTATAATTCTTCAGATCGCATTATAAAAGGCCATCTCGAGAAGTTATTTTACATATCATATATGCATTTATTAATAATAAGGTAATTATTAAAAAGGCGTGTTTTTCAATTATTGAAATAATCATAAATTAATGATCATTCTGACATACATATATAGATACGGGCAGATGTTGAAATGTTGTTCAAAAGGATATTTTCAATATACTCACTGAAATTTACGAGTAACGAATAGTAAACCAACCCCATATTTAGATGTATGCGGTGAACATTATTTATTTATAGCAAGCCATATACGATCAAATCAATATAAGTATACTTTTTGTGTTGCAATCGTGGCGTAATGATCTCAATGCATGTTCAAATCTGTTTTGTGATCAAGAGAATATTATAAATTTTAAATTATTGTGTTTATTTTTAAAATGGGTACATATACACGACGTAAAATATTGTTGCATGCATGTTGCAACTTGGATCGCATCGTTACATGTATAAAAATAAACAGAAACGAATAAGAGAATTATGGAAAAGATCAATTGATAATCTTATGTATATGTATGTATATGTAAAGATCATATGATCATTATGTTTTTGTTGTGTGTTGTATACTAAAAATTTTAACAGTAAAATAAGTCAGATAAGTCAGTAGCGTGGCGCCAATAGAAAATAAATTTTCATTCTTGTATGATGCTGATTAAGAAAAAATCAGAACTTATATGTTTGCAATAATACACAATTTCAGGTCAATGAAGGCTCAGCTTGTCTGGGGGGAGATGGTGCTATACGGCGTTTATATTGTGGCAGTTTTGACATCCACCACAAACAAATGTATTTTCAAACAAAAATATTCATAAACGATAAATTGAAATACAAACGTATTTTGGATTTCTTGGATTTACTTCAGCACGTCACGCTTGATTAAAGAAAATAAAAAAAACACAGAGATTGCTAGACATATTGGTAGACGACACTAGCTGGGTAAGTCTATTGCAAAGTTAAAACTTTTTACCCATTAAATTTACATTACCAATCAATGATTTTCATCATTTTCAAAAAGTATTTTATAGAAGTTGGGTATGTATGAATAACTTGCAATATACATTTAAAAGTAAATTTTTGGTGTTAATCAATGCTGATGTAGGATTATCATCAATTATATTTATTTTGAGCGAGGAATTTCATGGAGGTTTATAATGTTTAGTAAAGTTATTGTCGAAAGATGAATTTTCATAATTAGTTTTTATTTTTTCAACACGACAGATTTGTTTTTGTAATATTGTTTGAACCAAGTAATAAAAACTAGGATAGTCATTTTTGTTAGTGTGAAGTTTATGACAAATTGACAAAAAACTTTACAATAGCAAAAAAACTGTGTAAAAGCAATTATTATACACTAATAAACTGCGTATCTCAAATAATTTTTAGTGACGGGACCAATAATTTACATTTTCACCATTATTCAACCAACTTCCCTAATATACTACGTAAAAATTAAATTTTAGAATTAAAATTTGTAGCCTAACATTGGATGATCATTTAGACTTCTAAGTAAATGTGGGCACTAAGTCTAACTGTTTGTACCAATAAACACATTTGTGAAAATGAGAGTTATCGAATTTACAAAAAACACTTTTAAAAAAGTGTAGGTGGAAGTTTGATGGCCAATGACAGGCAATCGCAGGGATGGCTAAGTAAATCTGAGTATGTCACCATGTTGTATGTCCCAATGGGAATATTTGCTATATAGGGTATATTAGCGCGACCCTCAGAGAGTGAGTTACCCAATTTACAAAAAACACTTCTAAAAAAGTGTAGATGGAAGTTCGATGGCCAATGACAGGCAATCGCAGAGATGGCTAAGTAAATCTGAGTATGCCACCATGTTATATGTCCCCTTGTGAATATTTGGTATAAAATAAAATGAGCTTTTAGATGTCGGGAGAGCCTACTACAGTATAGAGCCATAATCATAATGACGTATTTTTTTAAAACTTTTTTCAGTGGTATAACTTTTCAATAATTTTCATAGGAATCCATATTAAAAATGGTGTTTTTTAGCTTTAAGTTTTTCAATGCAAAAAGCAAAAATATTATAAAATATTTATATAAAAGTTGTCTACATATCTTTAAGAACAATATACAAGAAGGCTTTATTGGTATTAACACTAGAACTACCGACCGGTCAAAATGACCGGTTATACATTTATTGAACTCAATTTTTTAAATTATTATGTTAATATTGTTTTGGAAATTTATGAGGAATTTTAACATAATTACTTTGTTGTCATATTAAAAGTCATCTCAGATTCCCACAAAAATATTAACATAATAATTAAAAAAATTAAATTCAATAAATCTATAACCGGTCATTTTGACCGGTCGATAGGTCTAGTGTTAAGTAAATATTAATTGCAGAAATATGAAAATTAAATTATTTCTAAAATATTTTTATCGAACTTTCATTTTGAAAAATACATTAAAGTTGGCTCTGACGAATTAAAATAATACCTGCTAAATTTATCTTTAGTTTTACTAGTGTACGTTAGATGTCTAAAATGTTTACAGAAAAATACGAAAAAAAATGTTTAATCACAAAATTATCACACGTTCTTAATATTTTGTGAATTTGTTTTGCTTTTGCTACAATTTTTTTACTTGAAATTTTTTCAGGTGGTATTTTTTGGTATGATTTTACCAAATTTGTGTGCCCACTGCCATCTATCATCTATGTAATGTATATTGACTTATGCTGTGTGCCTCAGAAGATATTTCAAACTAAACTTTTCAAATTTTGAAGCTTTCGCTATTTTCTCATAGATGCTTAGTGAAAAGACAGTTTACGAGGTTACTTTTCGACGACTTTTCAATTTGTATGACATACAGTTTAAAATACATAGTAAGTAAATGTAATTGAATATCAAAAACAAATTAAATAAAAATAAATTACTAAAATTAATAAAATAAACAAAAAAAAAATGGCAAAGAGACCACTCGCGGATGAAAAAAAAATTAATTTGGATGGTTTTGGTTTTTTTGGCAGATTCCAATCGGTTTGCTTTGCGTGATGCATTCAAAGGAAGTTTCGAAAGCTGATCGACTAATCGTTCGTCCTTCTCTATTTTTACCATAATTTTTAATATTATTGATAAAGGATCTAATAACGGTTTAATGAACCATCTAATGAACATTTAAATCCACCGTCACCTAATAGAAAAAAAATCCATGAGGTGGGAATGTTTGTTTGCGATATAATTGACTATTCCGTAGGACCCTTTGGCCATGTACGGAACCCGGGGGTATGCACAACAAATAATTATAAATCTACCAGAAATGGGATATTTTATGCGATTAAATTAATAACGTAATCAAGTTTACGATTTATATATTGACAGTGTAACACAGTCGGTACAACAATTTTTATGTGGCATAAATCGATAGCACCTAACGCTTTCGAAAATATTGAAGTGCCCGATCGTCGATTAAACTGTTTGCCAATAAGACTATATTAACCTTAACTTGGCAATTTTATTACCTTTGACGCAAGCTTCACAAACATATCAAGAATTTTGTAAACAAATGTTCTCACAGTACATCAATATATCAATTGAAACTTATACTAGTGACTCTATAGCTCGCTCTACTGGTTAGTCAATATAGAAACATAGAAATACAGAATTTTATTGAAAATTTGAAACATTTAAAAGTTTTATGTTGGGCGAATATACAGCATATTTTATTAAGTAAATGAGCAGACCGTCTTAAGTTTGCGGATATAAGGATTATCATTAGCAAATATATACTTGTAAATTTCAGTTTGGTTATAGTTTCGCGTTATCTACAAATAAAATAAAAATGTTACTGTAACATAACCTCACAAATTATTTATATGAGTAATTTCTGTGTAGTAGTTAAAAAAATAAAAATAACATATTTTATTTTTTTGATATAGGGTGTGTATTGCGCACAGGATGGTCCCAAAGTTTCGCAAAAATAGTGAAAAATGCCATTTGGAGTAAATTTCAAAGGCAAATTTATGAATTAAAAACTTAATCGATTTAAAATTTTTTTTTTGTGTTAATTACAGTGAATATCGAAATTATAAGTTCTTATAAAGTTAAAATCAAAATTAAATTTTTTTGGTCCGATATATAACGGTAAAATATTAAATGAGATATTAAACTATTTATTATTATTATTATTATTGGGAGGCCATGCGGGCGATCAGCCACTTCGCACTGCGACCTAAAAGATCTATTGTGCTGGCCCCTGCTTAATTATCCGTCCAGTCAATATTCAGGTTCTTAATGAACCTGACAATACTGCCTCCCGGTACCGTGACACATACTATCTGGGCTTATTGCTCTCCCTCCTAGATGTTTACTACAGCATGTAGTTCCGCTAGAAAGACGGTAGCATTGGAGCTCAACGACCTCGAGAGGGTAGTCCCACTCCCGTATATTCTTACTCCTGCCCCGTATTCCGTTTGATTTTACTCTTACGAGTTACTGGAATTTGCAAATCACTTGTAGGTCACCTAGCTTTACTACTGGAAGGCTAAATAAAACTGGAGGGTGCCTGGTATCCAGAGTCCGCATATTTTGGGCTGATTAACCTATCAGCCATTCATCTTTCGGCATATGCCGTTCCACCTTAGATTAGGGTTTTTTGTCAAGGTTTTCTCCTTTAGCGCCGTACTTTAGCCTGTGCCAAATGGCCAAAAATGTGCCAAGTGGCCTTTGTTACCAGTGGTTGCCACGAGGAGGCAGTACGTACACTTGCGAATTGTGAAGAGGTTACCCCTTACACAATTGTACCCATCACGCAGCTGCCCAATGACAAGACCAGAACAGCTCACGTGATGCGCACCCTACTGGAAGGTTACGGAGCTGGTAGATTAATCTACTCAACTTTGGTTCCCCCCTCCAATAGACGCCAAACCACCAGATATTAAACTAAATATACCATTGTTTTTTTATATTTTTTTTTTGCTCAAAATAAAGCTTAACTAATTAGCTTTTACATACTCAAATATGGCACTAGCATTATTTTTTGTTTTTAAGCTACACTAATTTAGAGATTACTAGTTCTCCTCGCGTAATACAATTTATAATTTAATTTCTCATCTCTTTGCTTCACATTGTAAACGAAATCCTGAATTTATTTAACCCTAAAACTACCTGACATGAAAGGTATAATGTATCCCATTAGAATAAGAAAATTAAGAGGGTACTCCTAGGTTCCAGCCTATTATTATTATTAAGATCATAGACCAAATTAACGGTGTAGACCAATACTCAGGGTAAATAAAATAATTTTGATAAATAAACGCTCAAAAAGAGGATTAATAGACCATAAATGGTAAATGTTTATATTTAGACTATTAATTTCATATTATTATACGAACCGTGAAGGCATTACCCCAGCCTAAAACTTCTAAACATTTATTTTTAATTGCACTAATGTTGCCAAATAAAAGTTTCTGTCCAACGCTATATAAGTAGTATTGTGCTTATAATGCACAACATTCTATAGCCGTGTATCATTGAAGTTACAGTGAGAGTATAAAAAACATATTAGTTGTGAATATCTGACAAAATTGTTTCTGAATTTTTGTTAAAATTTTAACTTAGAGGAGTGTATTCTTACTTTACTTCTAGTCTTCTGTAAACCATTTGTTGGTGCAAAGTGCAATAATAAGTTGAGAGCTGTTAATGAGTACGCTAGAGAAAGGATTGTGTATTTGAATCCAACTCGAGAATTAAACAATAAATTATACATTTGTAATACGTGTTACATAAACCTAAGGAAAATAAAATTGGATTCAACAAACACTGCAGATAAAAATGAAGAAACGATCGAATATCCGATTGCTGGAAGCAGCTCAGCAGATTTTAATTTAGTAGATTCAGAATTAAGGAAAGTAGAACGGCTTGAATTAATTGAAAGTATCAACCAACATGTGAGAAGGCCGGATATCTTAAACGAAAATCAAGTGAAATTTCGACAGCGATTTATAAGCAGATAAATTGCGACGAGGAACCAACGTGTTCCGAAAAGGAAAAGAAAATTTCTTATTATGAAGAGATTATGAATAATTTCAAATACCAGTTCGATGAAGGAGATTATGAAGACAAGAAGAAATTATTAATATTACTACCAAAGCAGATGAAACCTCACGAAATTCAAGATTATTTTAAAGAAGGTGCTACCCGTTATTTAATTGATCACTGCAAGGATCTTCAAAGATATAATTGTACGTTCTCTTCAATAACTAAAAGCAGTATCCCTAAAAATAAGATATCAGATACTGCACGGAGCTTAGTAGAATCCTTTTTTGAGGATGATGAAATAAGTCGAATGATGCCGGGGAGGCAGGATGTTCTTCAGAATACTCAGAAGAGGGTATTACTATGTTCTCTAAATGAGGCCTACATCGAGTTTAAATCTTGTCACCCTGGAGTTAAACTAGGATTTACAAAGTTCACACAACTACGTCCAAACCACTGCGTATAAAATTGAGTTCTAGCAGTCAACATAATGTTTGTGTTTGTCTTATGCACCAAAATATGAAGCTGATGATCGAAGCCACTATAAAATCAGTTCACCCCCGAGACAATAGTCAATTCCCGTTTAAAGATTACAAAGATTTAATTTCATTCGTTATGTGTGGTGATGAACAAAAACAAGAATGTTACATTATTAAGTGTTAAGTGTGCTCTAAAAATTTGGAAGAACTTGAAGAATTGTTGCGTAAATGCTTCAATAACAGTGATGTGTCAAAAATTAAGTATAAACAGTTTGGTTACATTAGAAGACCAAATGACAAAAGTTTATAGAAAAATTTATTCATAATTTAACCAAGTTAATACCTCATCATTTTATATCGAAATAGCAATCAAAATTTCTTAAACAAAAAAAAGAATCTTTACAAGAAGGGGATCTGCTTGTACAATGTGATTTCGCGGAAAATTATGCTTTTATCGTACAAGATTCAGTGCAAGGTTATCACTGGAATAATGCGCAAGCGACCATTCATCCGTTCGTTATTTATTATAAGGATCCTGAGAGTAGTTCAATGCGATGCAGCCATTACATCGAAGACCGACGCAAAATTTCTAAGTCTGTAATGTTTACTGTTTGTAATGTTTCCCATGAAGCGTTATTTTGCTTAGTTTCCACTACATAGAAGGCCGTTTATCAAATTCTAATGTAGAGCTGTGGTTCAGCCACGTTAAAAATATTTATAACCAAAAAATGTTTTTAACAATTGGAAGATTCGTGGCTTTATTGGAGCGGAAAACCGAATTACTAGTAAACTCTATAGCCGTCTCTGATGCACTTAAGCCGTTACTTAAATCACGAAAGAGAACATATGTGAAAACAAATGATTCAGATGAAGAACCTGATAACATTCAGAATTCAGAAAACTGGAATATAGCACATCGGCAAACGTGTTACAAAAAGGTATTCCACAAAATAATTGTCTAAAAAGTGTCACTGAAATCATTCCTTGTGAAAAGTCAGAATTGCTCAAACCGCTCGCATGTTAATGAAAGAAATGTCAAGATTAATGGTTATTCGACATGCGGATTTGATTCACTATCACAGATAATGCGTATGGTATTATTAGATTACCAATATTTATTAAATAAATTAAAAGAAATTGAGTCAGAATTTTTTAATTTCATTATTAATATTTTAAAAAACGGATCTGTTCAATCCACAAATAAAATACGAAGTCACATTGAAGTGTTTTAATAAAGCAAACATGCTAACCAACATCGAGCTAGACTGTATTTGTAACAAATCAAAATATATTGAATATTTTCAGAAGCGTTCGATTCTGTTTAATTTTAAGTGCCCAAATTGCTTAATGCCCCATAAAACTGACAATTTTTATATTTCCGTTTACAATCAATTGAAATAACTGTAAACAAAAGATCAAAAAAACCTGAAGAAATGCAACTAAAAACAATCAATGGGTTTGCAGTTTTAGATGTCCAACCATTAATCCAAATACATTTTATAACATGAAACTCAACAAAATTACTTCGGAACTGACTTTGGGAATGACTGCTGCCTGAAGTTTTTGTACACTTTTTTTGAGGAGAAAAATGTATGCGAGTGTACATAGGGAATTATTATTTTTGAAAGTGGTATAAGTCCATTTTATAAATGCTAATTATGCTCAAAATAAAACCCGAAAATAATTTTCTTTTTACTTTCATCAGTTGATATTAAAAATTAAATAAAAAATGAAAAACATTTTTAAAACTTATTGCTAGAATAATCCTATACAAACAAAAAATTAGTTTGGAATTATTCCAAACGGAACGAAAATAAACGGCATTGTTGATGTAAAATTCCCAAAATAAGACTACAAGTATCTCGTTTCAACAAAAATGGACCTATGCCACTTTAAAAAAAGGGCTCATATATTTATGAGCGTGTACATCTTTTAACAGGGTATTAAATTTCCAATTTTCTGGGAAGAATTATCTATTTTTAAATTCTCTGGAAATCATAGCACCTACTTAGGCCCTTTTCCAATTACTAATTTATTCATTTTGATATGAGCCATATGGTTCTTGCAAATTTTTTTTGAACATTAACAAGTCGACGAATTTAGCATAGAACAAGGACGTTGTTCTCTATTATATCAAACAGCACGAATCTCAGAGATTGGCTTATTAATTATTAATATTAATTATTAATTATAAGAGCCGAAGGGGTAAGAAAATCGTCAACCAACTGACTACTGGCAAACCAGACGTTTCGTTTCTCTTATAAATGAAAGAGAATCCCTATAAACGGCCTCTGTGTCGTGAGTGAAATGGATCCAGTTGGCTTGGGCGCTCCATATAAATGGTTGTAGGAACGAGGATCCCTATAAACGAGCTCTCCTGCATGAATGATTGTGTGAAGTTTAGAGAACGAAACGTTCCGCGGGTATACCAAAAGTTGTGATATTCGTTCTATTCGGTAAAATAAAGAGCAAAACCCTTGTTCCATACGAAATTCGTCAATTTGTTGAATCGCCTTACCATCGAAAAATGAAAAGAAATAACCGATTTGGTTTTTTCGATATAATTTCAAAATTATTGCTTTATTTTGGTTTAAATCTTCTGGTTCAAGGCCGAATGTGCCATACATTCCTACTTTCAATTTCAAATATTTAAAAACATATTTAATTGGCGAAGAAAATGAAAATTAAAGGTTTTTGTTTCCAAATAATTTTTGTTCGATTTAAATTTCGATTTAAAATTTAAATTCGATAACTCGCCCTCTGAGGGTCGCGCTAATATACCCTATATAGCAAATATTCATTTTGGGACATACTACATGGTGGCATATTCAGATTTACTTAGCCATTTTCCACCCACTTTTTTTAGAAATCTGCGATTGCCTGATATTGGCCATCGAACTTCCACCTACACTTTTTTAAAAGTTTTTTTTTAATTCGGTAGCTCTCTAATTGACCCTCAAAATCGCGCTAATACACTGTTTCGAGACTTAGTGCCCACATTTACTTAGAAGTCTAAATGATCATCCAATGTTAGCCTACAAATTTTTATTCTAAAATTTAAATTTTACGTAGTATATTAGGGAAGTTGGTTGAATAATGGTGAAAATGTAAATTATGGGTTCTGTTACTAAAAACTATTTGAGATCCGCAGTTTATTAGTGTATAATAATTGCTTTTACACTTTTTTGCTGTTGTAAGGCGCTTTGTCAATTTGTCATAAACTACACACTAACGAAAATGACTATCCTAATTTCTGTTATTTTGTTCAGACACTATTACAAAAAAACTCTGTTGCGTTGAAAAAATAAAAATTAATTATGAAAATTCGTCTTCCGTTAAAAAAGTACTTTTCATAAACTTCGTGATAATTTTGATTTATAAAATTTACCTCGTTAGAACACGGATTGTGTCAAGATTGTTCAAAGATGATAGTCACGAATAATCTGAAAAAAAAAATCAAAAAACCCCAATGCACCCCGACAAATAAATATGCGGTATCCAATCAGTTATTTTTTCATAAAATTAACTTCGCACCAACGGATAAATATTTAAAATATCGTTTTTGGATAATTTATCTTCAAAATTATATAATGTTTACCATATTTGGTGTTAAACAAATTTTTACCGTTTCTCATAGAAAATATTACTTGTTTTTTTATTAGAAGGCACAGTTAAAAAAAAAATCGTTTTGGATGCAATAAAATTCCCTTTTCGGTGTTATTTTTTAAACATGAATATTCCTGTTAAATTTGGCAATAAAAATTGGTTTTTTGTATAAAAAATAATCAGTTTGACTTTTGGTGTCATTATTTTGTCAAATAAATCTTTAGTGTTCTATTTAATTAGTGATAGTGGTATACCGCAATCTAATTGTGAATTTTGAATAAAGTTTAATTAATAAGTGATTTTTTTTATAAATTACGTGATTATCAGTGAAAATCATAAGATGGAAGGAAAAAGAGTATTTTCTATAGTATACAGTGCAATAAAAAAATTTATTATTGTAAACTCCACAACACTTTTGGATATTTTAGAAGAAGGTAAAATTAAATTATAAAATATCCACTAATAAAAATTATTATTATTATTGGAAAAGAAAAATAAATGCAAAAAAAGTGGTCTAAAAGAAAACAGAATACTTTTCAAACACATTTCAAAGTTAACCCGCGGTCTACACTATCAAAATCCACGGATATTTTCTATCAGCAATTTTATGTTTGTACATGTGTTTTTTCAATTTACGTATTGACAAATATTTGTCCAAAAAATGTCATAGCGGGGGTGCGTTCATAAACTCAACATTGTAGAACAATGTTACAACTGTCATTGTACAAATGACATTCCCACTTACAACAAGTTACAAACGTCAAAGTAAAAACGTCAAAATAAAAACGTTGAACGAAGACAATTGAAGAATCAAAACACAAAACAACAAAATATTTTGTTGTTAAAACACATGCTTTATAATATTATAAGAATACATGTAATGTTATTATCATCTTACAGTACCGTTATCAACACGCAAAATTTCATTATTTTGAATAATGAAATTATTTTGCTCGTCCAAAGCAAATTAATACATTTTTTATTTGGATAATTCAATTGAATTTTTGTTTTTTCTTATATTTGACAGCTAGAAGGGCAATATTAGTTGTATAGCTTTCACCAAAAACAAAAAAATTACAACAACAATCGTGCTAGATAGACGAAAAAATAGTTTAGCTAACCCAAAAAAAATTAGTGGTTAAACAAATCTTAACCAAACTTTTAGTTTCAATACCTGCCATAAGAGTCGAATTGACAAGAAAATACATGCCAAAAAAATTAGATCAAAATTTGGTTAATTTTTGCTGTTGCTTTGACCAGCCGTTAACCAAATAAAATACCTAACTCATTTTGGTTGAAAGCAATACACTTATTGAGTAGAATTGAAAATGATTTTTCTAACAATAAGTGTATTACTTTCAACCAATATGACTTAATTATTTTTGTTGTTTAACGGCTGGTCAAAGCAACAGCAAAAATTAACCAAATTTTGGTCTAATTTTTTTTGGTGTATTTTCTTGTCAATTCGACTTTTGCGGCAGGTATTAAAACTAAAAATTTGGTTAAGATTTGTTTAACCACTAAATTTTTTTGGGTTAGCTAAACTATTTTTTGGTCTATCTAGTACGATTGTTGTTGTAATTTTTTATTTTTGGTGAAAGCAATACAACTAATGTAGAAAGTGTTTGTGAACGACAAATCGCACGTGCCGGTTGTAACAAAGGAGGTTTAGGAATGCTTTAGAACTGCCATTGTTAGTAATATTGTTAAAATGTTAAAACTATGCAAATTCACTGATATTTTCTATCAGCAATTTTATGTTTGTATATGTTTTTTTTCGATGTATTTATTGACAAATATTTGTCCAAAAAATATCATAGCTGGGCGTTTCACTATCATAATAATATCTTCAAATGTCTAACAAAATTGTTTCAATGATATGAAAAATTTAGTGGGTTTTAACACTTGCCAGTTGTGGTTAGGTTAAAAATAATTTGTCCATAAGAAAACTTTTCAGAAAATTGTACAATATTGAGAACTACCACCTCGCCTAAAAGCTTCATTTTGTCGTACAAAAACCAAGTTTTTTATCGTCAACAACAGCGCTTCCAGATTTTTTTAACTCGGTTTTAATTTTTTATGTTGTACATTTCAAATATTCCTTATTTTTTTCCTAACGTTTTCAACATTTACGGTCATTTCGTCCGCTATTTTTTTGTAAACAGAATTTTTTATGTCGACCCGTCTGTAATTTTTATGGGTTCTCTTCCATAAAATTTCATTTTTGCGGTACAAGTCGATTAATCGCACTGTACTTTCGGTATTAAAAGACATTTTTTCAACTTGAGAGAACAATTTCAAATTACCTTAAATAGCCTCCTGATAGTTTGCTAATAGTGTCAAAATGCGTATAATATCAGAGCCTTCTAGAGTATAGAGCCATAATCTTAATGACGTATTTTTTAGAAGCTTTTTTAGTGGTATAACTTTTCACTGATTTCCATAGGAATCCATAGTAAAAATGGTGTTTTTTAGCTTCAAGTTTTTCAATGAAAAAAGCAAAAATATTATAAAATGTTTATATAAAAGTTGTCTACATATCTTTAAGAACAATATACAAGAAGACCATACTGGTATTAAGTAAATATTAATTGCAGAAATATTAAAATTAAATTATTTCTAAAATATATTTTTTCGAACTTTCATTTTGAAAAATACATCAAAGTTGGCTCTGACAAATTAAAATAATACTTGCTAAATTTATCTTTAGTTTTACTAGTGTACGTAAGATGTCTAAATGGTTACAGAAAAATACGAAAAAAAGTTATTTAATCCCAAAATTAACAAACGTTCCTATATTTTGTGAATTTGTTTTGCTTTTCCTACAATTTTTGAACTTGAAATTTCCCCAGGTGGTAATTTTTGGTACGATTTTTCCAAATTTTTACGGCCATCACTGCCATCTATGTAATGTATATTGACTTAATGACCAAACGAATTGTAGTAAGCTTTTATTTTAATTTGACCAGAATGCTGTTGTTATGAAATTTTTTTTATAATTTGGTTTAAATAAATCAATTATTACAAGAAAATGAAAACGATTTATTTAAACAATATTCATATATGTTGAAATTCAAACATTTATGAAAGTATTTCAAAAATCATAATTAAGAATTTGTAACGTTTTCATTTAAAAATTTGTCTTACGATAAAATGTGATTTCCCATATGTTTTGTGTGTTTTACTATGAAAAGTTTGGTTTTTTCCCCGTTTCTAATTCCCTTATAAAAGCTCAGATTTTTTGATTATGGCTCTATAAAATACAGGGTGCTCTGATAATATACACACACATACATTGATAAAATTTATATCATGATAGAAAATATCAGTGGATTTGCATAGTGTAAACTAGACAGCGGGTTAATGAGGCTCAATAATTTATTTAGAATTGTCGATCAGTTCCTCCGATGTGGAAAGTACTAAGATAATTTATCTTATTAATAATACAGTAATATAACAATTAATTTATTGTAGTTAGTGTAGTTTTTGTTGGAAAATTAGCCATTGGTTTTTGTTATGGTGTTTGAATTTTTGTTCAAAATGTGCATGTGATATCACCCACTGTATCTAATTTATTATCTTTGATATAAAGAATAATTCAACTATTGATATTTTTGTGGAAAAATCCTTGAACGAAATTTGCAAATAAAATAGGTGCTATTTTTTCTTTTCTTGTTTTGCTTTCCCAAATCTAAATACGTAATTTTTTATATTTAGATTAAATTTATGTTTGAATGCACATAATAGTTGTATAATACAAACTACTTATAATAAACTAAACGTTTATGTTCATTTTGTTCGGCATTTCAATACTTTTTCCAATATTAATTTTACAGAGTTTATTTTTTATATTTTAGCTTTATTAAAGTTTAATATCGCTTCAAATAATTTTGATTTGAATCAGAAAGTTTTTAATATAAAGAAATCAATTTTTTTAAAAACTTTTCAAAATTTCGGCAAAACAAGAAGAATGTTTCTTTTGTATTGTTCGATTAATGATTACTTGCATTGGAATCTCATAAAGATAGTTCAAGTCAAACAGAAAATATAGCGTACACGGATGCAAATACGCAAACGGAATATGAAGCTGCTACAACGCGTTTTCGTCAAAACGCTTTTATCGGTTGATTGCCAAAATTATTAAATTAGAAAAACGTGTTTTAAAAGAGGTAATGATGAAATTGGGCATGTACGATGGAATTAGAGTAGAAATTAAAAAAAAATACCTATAGTTCCTTATATCTCGTTTTTAAATATCGCGTTTTGTACCATATCGCGCTTTGAAATATCGCATTTTGTACCATATCGCGATTTGTACCGCATCACATTTTGAAGTACCATATCGCGTTTTATACCATATCGCGTTTTATACCATATTGCATTTTGTACCATATCGCGTTTTGTACCGCATTTCATTTTGAAATATCGCGTTTTGTCAATTCGTGTTTATCGGCTTTCAAATGGGACCAATTGGTATTATGTATAATAGAAAACGGCTAGTTTATTTTTCAACTATGTCCAATTACAGGAACTGGAAACATATTTAACTAATCATCCAAAGGCTAAAATACTTGTTGATAAATATAACTCCACAGAAATCATACCAAAAAATCTTCTAATTAAAATATTCAATATTATTGTTAGTCACCTGATTGAAGTTCACGGTACGTATCCGAGTTCGTAAAACAAAACATTGTGGGCGCAAGCCACTGCCCTATTATTTCCCAAATTATGCGAGAACCATGATCCGGAAAAATTTATAAGTTGTAACTTTCACGTTAAGGAAATATTTAGCTTCATGATGTTTTTCCACAGTAAAGGAAATACTATATTTTATAATCCTGGGCATAGAACTGGATTTTTTGCTTTTCGTTAATGAACGGCCAATAGATCTTTAGTGAAAACTCAAATTGATCAAAATGAATCAGAAGAGGAAGAAGAACTGGTTGACAATTCAGATGAGCTCCAATGGCTTCAACAGGCTTGCCCAAAAAGTAATACATCAGAAATTTTCGCAAGAATGCGTCGAAGTATTAAATGTCGACCAACGATTTTCACATTCGAAACTTTTCCGAGGTTCTTTGATACACCGGGGCTGGTATTTCATTAATTATTAATTTTTACAACCACAGTTACTTATGCATATGCATTTTGTTTTTTTTTTTAATTTTAAAATAATTCTTTTTTGTATTCAACCTCCAGTAATATTACATAACTAGATTAGCAATATATTCTACTTAGATTAAAAAATGAATATACATTGCTTGTTATTATAATTGTTTACAATTTTCATTCCAGATTGATCAAGACTTTCAGATTGCATATGGAGAAGATATTTTTTTAAAAGAAAATTGGACTCGTATAAAAAAAAAAATCTAGAAATTGGAATCCATCGTAAAATTAAAATATAAGATGAGTGCACTCAGGAATATCAAAGTAAAACAAGTTTAAGAATAATAGCAAACTTAAGTACTTAATTTTTTGTTATTCAATATTTTCAGAGTTTAACTATGATCTCAACGCACTAATGATCCTCAAGAATATTTGTCGAACATATCGAAAAAAAAATCAACCAACAACGTCAACGTTCCAGCCATATAATTTTTATGTTTTCGAAAAGGTAACTAAACCAAACTAGTGTAGGGTTTTTATTAAATTAAACCTGACGTTTTTTGATTACATTTTTTGGCCCTAGCTCCTTTAAAAAAAAATATTTTTCGTACAAACCTACGATTATTTGATTTATTTCGCTTAAATACTACCAAACATTTCCAGTTTCCAGTATTCACGAGTGAGAACCTTTTCGAACTTATACTGCTTTCTTACTAAAAGAATAATGAATGATTAGTTTGAAATTAAGTAAACTAACAGTCCAATTCTGACGATAAGACTCTTAAGACCCTCTTAGCTAAGACCCAGTTTGTAAATTATTTTTTTTAAGACGAAAGTCTTAATCGGTATTCTGGCGGTGACAGTCTTAATATTATGTACTAAAAACTCTCCAAAGATTGTGTAGAGCTGTCAAATGGTTTTTTTTCTCTTTTTCCTAAATTTTTTTGAAATTTTTGAGATATATTTACGTTTACTTTTGCTTTTCTTTACTTAAATACCATTTTTATTTATTTAACTAGAACAAATTTATCAAATTTTCATCCTGTATTCTTATAAATCCAATTTTCATTCTATTTTGTAATCCGTCCATTTTGTTTTTTTATGTACGTGTGTATTCTGTTTGTACACTGCAATTTTCTTTGATATAAAAAATATTTTTTTTTATTAATAATTCCAATAAATTTAAGTTATACTTATTGAAATTTTGAAAAAATTTAAATAAGTATAATTTAAATTGAAATAAAGAAATTTAAATAAAAAATTTTATAATAATAAATAATAATTTTAATATATATATGTACATATTAAAAATTAAACCCATCCAACATTTCATTGCTCTTTTCTCTCTATACGAGAAATTATAAATTATGACGCTTAAGACCATCAAATGTGTCGATGCTACATAAGACCGTGTTTTAAGATCAATGACAGCTATGACTAAGTGCAGAATACGAAATAAGTCTTAGTTAAGACCCGAGTACTAAAATAAAAAAAATGTCTTACATAAGACGATTTTGTAGTCTGTGACTGTGCGTCAGAATAGGCATGTAAGTAGCTTTGGGGGTATTTATTGAATTTCCATAAATAAATAAAACCAATTGCGCCAAACTTAACTTTTATTTTAGGACACAATGTGATCATTTAACATTTATAAACAGAAAAAGTTTTTTTTTTCATATGACTTAAATAAGGAACGTTGGTCGGGGATAAATACATTTGCACAATTTAGGTTATACATTTTATTCCTGTGATTTTTATGCTGTGTTTCTTATTTAAATCCGTAGATCGAGCAGATTGTGAAATCTGAAATCAGATCGATTTGGTCGATCTGAAATAAGAAACAGGTTTCAGATTTTTTAGATCAAACAAATGTTCAACTGTCATCGAACTGTCAAAAAAAAATTATTTTCATTAGCTAGTGAACAACGCCAACGAGATTCAGTGATTTAAACAGTGAGTTTTATTTACCCACGCTTATATTGGACACGAGAAACCGCTACCCAAGTTTTTGACCCACGCTTAAAACATTGGATACAAGAAATCATCAACAAATTATTGACCCTTGCTTAAAAATTGGACACGAGAAACCGGTACACGATTGATAAAATGGACGACTTAAAAAAGCAAAAAGTTTCTGCTTTATTCAAGTTTCTCCTTGCAGAGCTGAGATGATTATGTTCAACGACTCTGAAGAAGAAGAAGAGGAATAAGAACACAAAGAGAACACTAACGTGTTAAATTACGCTGAGGAAATTGTACCACGAATGTTGGATGGGCAGTTCAAATAGCATTTCCGAATGAACCGCGAAACATTCCAACACATTTGCGGGTATTTAGCGAGCTTTTGCACAAACACAACAAAGACCGAAATGGGAATAGAAAAGCAATTGATGGTGACTGTGTGGTATTTAGCAAATGCAGAAACATTTAGGTATAATTTTTATTTTTTATTTTCACTTTTATGTTGGAATTTATCTATCAAACATTACAGGACGGTGACTAATAGGTTCAACCTTTGCAGAACATCTTGTTTTCGAGTGTTATATAGAATATGTAAAAGGCTTTTGAAAGTCAATGTGGCGAACAAGATAAAAGAATGGCCTTCGGAAACGGGGCAGCGTCGAATTTCAAGTGGGTTTCCAAAATTTCCAGGTAAGTGATTCAGATACTTATAATAATTGTGTAGATTAATATTTAATTATTATATAAATTATAGGAGTAATTGGGGCAAATGATGGGCGCCACTTTAAAATTATGGCACCAAAGCAACACCATTCCTAGTACATAAATAGAAAAGGATATCATTCTGTTGTGTTGCAAGGTATTTGTAATGATCGAAAACAATTTATAGACTGCTATGTAGGCCAGTGCATGATGCGTCTATTTGGAAAAGGTCACCAATTTACAGGAATCAGGCACCAGATTGGTGACAGCGCATACCCATTGACGGAATAGTTGTTGACTCAGAACTTCAGTCCGGCTAATTACGTGAATACATAAACTCATCTCATGTTAACTCAACCTAACCACCAATTCAACGCCCCAATTAATCCTTAACTGAACCCCTTAATCCCTTATTCAACCCCAACTTAACCTCAATCACCCATTAAACTCGAAGTTTGCTGAATTTCATTTCATTCAAAGTTGGTTTGGATTCCGCAGTTTTCGAGAAGGCCTATGATGGAAGTATTTGGCCTTTGGAATGCGCTGTAAAACCATTTATCAACTTTCGACGCTCACGGAGATTTCCCGACACCGCAACATTGCCAGCATAATAAGCTTAACAGCAATATTCATAATTTCACCAATTTTCCGGGCAACTGTAATATTAGTTATGTTCTATATTTTAAATTTTTTAATTTGTTTGAATTGCTTTTAAATCTGTTTTTATATTTTAGGTCATTTGCGGATTCTATTCTCAATCTGAACTCGTCATCAATACCAAACCGGTCATCTAAGCTTGGTAATGTTACTAACGCTACATGTGTAGACTTTGGATTCATCAATGCTCGTAGTTTGTTCTGCCATATCGACCAATTAAGAATATTTATCAGTAAACAAAATCTTGACATATTTTGTGTTGCAGAAACTTGGCTCACTAATAGAATTAATAATGAATCTGTTGCGCTGAACGGTTATAATATCTTGAGATATGACAGAACGCATAAAATTGGCGGAGGCGTTTGTCTCTACTATAAGAAATGGTTTAAGGTTAAGCTCGTTCATTCTTCTACTTATGGTATTATTGAAGTTCTGATGGCTGAACTGATACTTCCTTCAATTACTGTTTTGATTGTTGTCTGTTACATACCTAAAAAACCAGTGCAAGCCGATTTAGATAATTTCCAGGAAATCCTCTCCTCACATGTTTCAAACTATAGTCATTTCATTATAGGCTGTGATATGAATATTAATATGCTCGCTAACTCGCACAAATTTCACGATCTTTTAAAAGTTAATCACTTAATTTCGGTTCCATTTTCACCAACCCGTGGTGGAGCTTGGCTTGATCAATTTATTGTATCTGAGTCGGATTACTTTAGGGTGGTAAGGTCTAGTCAATATAATCTCCCAAATATATCTGACCATGACTTACTCGTCATTTCGTATAAAGTTAAATTAAACCGTGTGAAAATTGAATACAAACATATCTACGACTATAGCCGATTGGACACAGAGTTGATCATGAATTATTTTTCGAATTTTAATTGGAGCTTTATGCATTCGACTTATAACGTCAACTCTTTATTCCAATCATTTTATGACTGCCTGTATGACATCCATAATAATTGTGTTCCTATTAAGCAAATAGTAGATAACGAATCTGTGGCTCCGTGGCTAAATACCCGTATCACTACAAGTATGTCAGTGAGGGACCGAGCGTTTGCTAAATATAAAAGATCATCCAGCTTAAAGTACCTGGAGTTATATCGCATTGAACGCAACAGAGTAACTAGCTTGATAAGAAGTTCTAAACAGAGTTACTTCTTTGGTAACTGTAAACTAGCTATGAAACGAATCTGGAATAACATCCACAGAGTTGGATTGGGGAAAAGTAAGTCTGATATTTTAACTGATATGGATCCCTCAGTCATCAACCGTTATTTTTGTGGTGGACAGGCTGCGTCTGTCACTCTTCCACTACCTAACTTTGACATTACAAACACTATTGAGCAAATGTATTTCTCTTTTAGTAGTGTCGGTGAAATCGACGTTGTCAAAGCTGTTTATCAGATAAAATCTAACTCGCCTGGTCATGATAAAATTAATCTGAAATTCTTAAAGGCTATTTTACCGCATATTGTATCGCAATTGACCTACCTTATTAATATTTGTATCATGCAGTCTATATTTCCAGATATCTGGAAAACAAACATTGTGATTCCCATAATGAAAAAAAAGAATAACGACTCCTTGGATAACCTTAGACCGATTAGTCTGGTATCGATTTTATCTAAAGTTTTCGAGATTATACTCCGGGATCAGATCAGCCAGCATTTAGTAAGGCATAATTATTTAAACCAATTTCAATCTGGATTTCGTAATAATCACAGTACTAGCACCGCTCTGCTTCATGTTGTTGATGATCTTGCACACCATCTTGACAAAAAAAACTCGTTTATCGTGTTAATACTATTGGATTTCTCTAAAGCATTTGACTCTCTAAATCACATACTGTTATTACAAAAGCTGTTGCTTTTCTTTAACTTTGATAAAACATCCCTTAAACTTTTGCACAGCTATTTATCCGAAAGATATCAAAAAGTAGTCATAAATGGTAAAGAATCGGGTTCTGAACGAATACCGACAGGTGTATTTCAAGGAACAATTCTTGGCCCAACGTTATTTTCCCTGTTCATAGACGATCTGCCGCTTGCAATAAAATATTCCAAATATCACATGTATGCTGATGATTGTCAATTATATCTTGGTGGTACTAGTGATAATATTCTGGAAATTTTCAATAATGTTAACCTAGATCTATCTAATATATTGGTATGGTCAAAATCGAATGGAATCTCATTGAACATCGCGAAAACACAGGCAATTTTCATTTCTAGGAATAATTTCTCAATTATTCCTGATATCTTTATTAATAATATAAAAATTCCATTTCTAAATCATGTAAATAACCTTGGAATCTGTATTAACAGTAGATTTACCTGGGATTCTCAAGTCATTAATGTTTGTAATAAAATTAATTCTATTTTATATGGACTGAAGCTTCATAAACACATATGTCCCAAAAATATTCGGGTTTTGCTTTCGAAATCATTAGTAATGCCCCATGTATTATATTGTGAATTCCTGTATTTAAGTTGTGATTCGATTTCTTGCAATATTCTACAAGTTACTCTGAATAATATTGTGAGGTATGTCAACGGATTAAGGAAATATGATCATATTTCTGCAACGTTTAAGGAATTGCTCGGCTGCACAATGATTCAGTTCTTTTATTATAGAGCGATGCTACTACTATATAAAATTATTAATAATCGGGTTCCTTTGTACTTATACAATAAAATAAAAATTGGATCTATTCGCAATGGCAGCATAATTCTGCCAGCCAACCGATCCAATGTCTACAATAACTCACCCTTGTTTACAACTTTTACAATTTGGAATAGGGTTCCGGTTGAGATTAGAAGTGCAAGACCTTTATCAAAATTTAAATCTTTGGTTTTTGATTTTATTAAAAATAATTTCTAATTAGTGTTTGTTTATATGTTATATTTTATAAGTTTATACTGTACACTATTGTAACTAGATAATAGTTGGAATAGAAAAGCTATATGCTTTATTCCATGTTTTTGATAAATAAATAAAAAAAAATAAATAAATAAACTCCAACGCAATCAACAAATCAAACTCCAGCTTAACCCCAAACTCAGTTTTCAAAAAACCTAATCCAAACCCCAAATTCAACGACTAACTCAATCCACGAATCAACCCAAAAAATTACTCAAATCAACTCAATCTAGCCTGGAACTAAACTCTAAACTCAACCGCAAATTATTCCCCAAATGATCCCAATGAAATACCAACTCATCCCCTGTTCAACGCCAACTATGGTAAACCCCGTCCTAACCCTAAACTAAAACCCAAGTCAACCTCCAGCTCAACCTCTGTCTCAACCCTTAACTCACCATCATATTCAACGTTCAACTGAATCCCTAAATCAATACGGTTCGAAAACCATGTGGTTATATGAACTAAACTTAATCTAACCTCCGTCTAATCTAAACTCAATCTTGTAGCAAACACCAAAAGAACCCGCCACTCAACCGTAACATAACTCCCAAATCACCCCGCAGCTCAACCCCAATTACAACGCTTAATTCAATCCCTAAATCAAAACGGTCACCGTTTTAATTGTCAACTCTTAACTCAACGCAAAACTAAACTTTGAAATCAACATGGTCCGAAAAGCAACATGCGTAATGAACTTAAGCTAATTCTAATTAAACCCTTAAATAATCCCCAGCTGGCCTACTCACTTAACGCTAATCCAACCCCTACTCAACTCGAACTCAACCACATCTTAAGGCTCAATTCAATCGCAAATTCAACGCCAAACTCGATCCATATATTCATAACTCGAGCATATAAACAAAATTGATCAACATGGATCGAAAACCAAACGATAATAACACCACGTGGTTTTGGGTCATACGGGTTCCAAAAGCATTTCAAATGAACGTAGAAAGAGATTTGTAAAAAATAAAAATCCAAATCGGACAAGCGGTTCTTGAGATACCATGGATACATAGAAACGTGAGACAGGCGGATGGACATTTTTGAAGAAAAGTTAAATTAAATAAATTAACAAACAAGTAACAATTAAAGATAAAAATCATTCTGTCCAAAGAAATGTATACTAATATTTCATAATAAGTGAGACGAGGGTCACAAAAATGAAAACAATGCCACTGTTTGAATTCTGTTACTAAGTAGTAGAAGTAAAATGCATCGTCATTTTAAAGTTTAACTGCTGTTCGACCATGCACTATTTTGACATAAGATATTTGCTTAGCACATTTAAGTGACACGTCGACCGATTTTTGCACTTTATATTAAAGTTTAGCTAGATTTCGCCGGATGATAATGATGCGACTATCCCCAGTGAATCCAAAAATATTTCTAAGCTTAAGATTTTTACAAACTTTGAAGTATCGATTTAATAAATTGTTTTTCGTAAAAGAAGTCTCAAATTTAGCAACGATAGAAGGACTTAGAAATTAGACGAATATTTAATTGTATGTTTTATGAGAAGAGAGCTTGAAAATTGTCATCACATGACCGCCATTTTGACATTTTCTAACATTTTTCGTTAGTCTTTTTTATCCATATTTTTTACCTTTTAAACAATTTATAGTTTGCTGCTTACTGCTTTGTACAAAGCACAGTATACTGTAAACAAACGTAGGTAACGGGAAAGTCTGGCATCACAAGTCTCGAGATGAGGCCCTATGTATACTCAAAAACCTACAAAAAGTTTCATTCGATGTGGTTTCTTGTTTTGTTTGGCACTGGCTTACGAACATGACGTTAATGCTCCGAACATTTACCTTAAAACTCTTTTAAGAAGAAACCTAGTTTGTTAACAACAATCGCCAGCATAACTATTGGTAGTTACATACACCTTCTATATAGTAAATAGTAATGACAAGAAAGAGGCTAGAACACCAATCTTATTTTGAAAGGCTTTTGACGTGAACCCCCGTTTTCCTTCAAAATGTGTTCAAATACGATAATGGTTCTGTTTAATGATATTACAATTTAAAAATTAATTTCTATGTAAGTTATATAATTTTTTTGATATACCGATAAGACGAGGTAAATTCATGTTTCATATTTGAATGTTATCTACATATGTACAAATACATAAGCAAGCGACTTGCCTTTATTAATGTTATCGTTATACCACAATGCCATACTGTACTCGATACGATTTCACCGATTCACGGACAATTCGTAGAAAAGCAATTCGTAGAAAAGCAATTCGTAGAAAAATAATTCGTAGAAAAGCAATTCGTAGAAAAGCAATTCGTAGAAAAGCAATTCGTAGAAAAATAATTCGTAGAAAAGCAATTCGTAGAAAAGCAATTCGTAGAAAAATAATTCGTAGAAAACTTATTCGTAGAAAACTTATTCGTAGAAAAAAATAATGGTCGGAAATCTTGCTTTTTATAAATTCTGGAAAATGGGGATTTCGGTTATGAAACGAAAATAACCAAAAATATAAATTTTGGAAAATGGGGAATTCCTTCGGGGGACGTAGGAGCCGGGATCAACAAACATGTCGCACTGCGTGCCGCACGTAGGAGCCGATTATATAGAATCTATTAATCCCGAACTGTAGAGGCTAACGGCTTCGGTAACTCTCACGGGCACGCAATTTTTCTATGAATAGCTTTTCTACGAATTGTATTTCTACGAATTGCTTTTCTACGAATTAGCTAAATTAGCTTTTCTATGAATTGTTTTTTCTACGAATTGTTCAAAATTGCTTTTCTACGAATTATTTTTCTACGAATTATTTTTCTACGAATTGCTTTTCTACGAATTGTTCAAAATTGCTTTTCTACGAATTATTTTTCTACGAATTATTTTTCTACGAATTGCTTTTCTACGAATTGTCCGTACACCGATTTCACCACACATTATTTTGGTTTTAGTTTCGAAACAAATTTCGCTTAAAATAGTTGGGGTCAAATATAAGTTTATAAACCATTTAGGCTTCTAAATTATAACCAATGATTAAGTTTGCAAAAATAAGTTTTCGAGTTTGTTAATTTTAAATAAAGGAACGTTTTCTAGTGAGGCGTATTTTACAGGTAAAATATTAAAAATTTGGAGTTTAGTTTAATTGCCGTTAATTAATATAATTAATTTCCAGATATATTCATTTGTATAAAAGGTTACTTACGTTTCGATGTAATGTTCTCGTTTTACCCCTACGTCATCATCAATTTTTATAAATTTTAAATTAAAAGGTTTTGTAATAGTTAGAAATTTTGGTGGAGCCGTATTGCGATACAATATTACGTCAATCTTTATTGCGTCAACTCTAGTTTCAAGAATTTTTGAAATAATTTTACTGCAATAGACATATCGTCGATATGCTTAATTATCTTGAAAATCGATTGTAGGAATATTGGAAAATTCGAAACTAGCAAAATTTGAGTCAATAATGTTCAGTTCTCAATGTATCTTCACTAGTTTAAGTGAAAATTGGCTCTATAGCGAATTGTTTTCACGTGAACGCTGAACGCGTATCACACAACCACTGTGGATAATGGTGGAGCTTCGTTTTAAACGTAGCCTAATCGCTACTTATTGGTTTATTCACTATATTTTGTATCTTTGCTAATAGGTAGTAGATTTATATAATACGTTACCGTCAAGTTTTGTGAAATATAATTTAATTTTTTTTATTTCTATTTTACAAGACTGAATGGGGTTGTTTTGCGAAATAACGTCAATTACCCGGATAAATACCAATACTTCCTACACATGGGTAAGTTACAAAACGTTTTTAAATTAGGGGAATAATTAAATATTTTTAATATTCTTTAGTTCTTATAAATTTTCAATTTACAGTGCATTCTGTTTAATTACAAACTGTACCCGTGGTTATACTTGCAAGTATAATTAATTTATTTGATAAACAAATTAACATTCATCTACTAGATGGTTTGCATGAACGTAACTGTAAATATTTTAAGTTACATTGATGCAAATTATCTGGCCAATGATTGTTTTAACACAACTTACAACTGAACATGCACCAATTTCTGATGGACTCATTTTCTGGCAAGCTTGCATAAAAGTAGCTGCAAATGTTTTAAGTTACGTTTTTGTAAAATACCTAGCGAATACGTTTTTTATGATAATTTCTAAAAAATAACCCATATCCTCAGAAAAATGAAAAAACTTATATCAGGCAACCCTTGAAAAATTAAAGTCATATTTAATATTATGTGAACTAAGCCTAGTCCAGGATTTCATTAAAATTAGATTAAATAGAGAAATTACATACTGTAACATGCCATCGCGCTTTACGCATATAACCTGTATATAACGTATAATACTAACGTGGTAACATGTCATTACGTTATTTAAATTGCAATAGAATAATTTTTTTTGAAACAGGTAGCTTAAGTATAACGCTCTCAAAATTTACATAATGTTTGTTATTGTTAATATACATAGGAATTTGGATAAGTTGAGGTTTTCCTGTATGCCGAATAGCGGTAGTAACTTGTAATATGATATTATTTAACCGAAAGTCTTGGGCATTTAAAATTGAGATTCTCTAGTGATAACATCGAGTAAATAAAACTAAACTAAAAAAAATAAAAATCATTCACCTCTTTTAATATCCATATATATTAGTGTTAAGCTTAAGAGGCAGAATAAAATTGCGGAAAACTAAGACCGCATAAGAAAATCTTTATCTAATCTAAATAGTGTGGGATACATAAAATCACATCAATTATTTAAGTAGGTAAAAAAATAGAATTAATTTTTTTTATATATCTCGTACATAGTTCTAATAATATTCTTAACGTTGATTATATTTTTGGGTGGTATAGGCTTAGAACCGGTTTTCAAATATAAAGCACGCAAGGTTGTAATATCCGATAGGTAAGGTGCGTACGCATAACACAAATTACGAAGCGATAAACAAAAACCCATCGCATAGCTGCACTAACGGGGGTATACGACCTGCGTAGTTTGTTTGCGGAGTTTTTTTATTGTGCTGATGCTGCATTTTCCAACGGGGATACAGACAGATATATCATAGAGGATGTTACACCGGTTCCAAATTTAGTTGCGAATTTGCATTAATTACCATAGCAGTGCGTTATTTGGCCAATTTCCAGAAGCCATTTTGTCTATTTGTGTTATTAATTTTGTTAACTTTTTGATAGTTAGTTATTTATTTAAATTAGTGGTTCTTTTGTTTATTATTATTAATATAAGTAAATAGACTACTTAGTGCGAAGTGAATATTTTATAGGGGTGAATATACATACTTACAGTCAGTCAAGTAAGAGCGTGGTCGGGTTAATTTATAAAAAAAATTATTTGGTGAAACTTTCATATTTATAAATATATTGTACACATTACAAACGATGATGCAATTCGGTTAATATTGTGTCCAGTCACCATCGGCGTCGATAATTGCCTGACATCTCCGAGGCATGCTTTCTACTAATTTGACGGCGTATTCTAGTGGCAACGATCTCCAGATCGCAACATAGCTGCTTCAAAGTGTGTGTGGGTGTTCCACGAAGTTTCTGTTTAATATATGCCCACACATTTTCAATAGGGTTTGCATCAGGCGACTGCGACGGCCAATCCAATGTAACGATGCCAGATTTAGTCTTCCACTCAGTACAGAGCTTGCTGAGGTGTTTAGGATCGTTGTCCTCTTGCAGAATCCAATCTTCATTTTTGCTGATGAACCAACGTTTGGCAAATGGTAGTAAAGCTTTTTTGTAGATTTTAATCATTTTTTCGGCATTTAGGTTGTCGGTAAAGAGGTACAAAGTGCCGAATCCCTGCTTTGAGAAACAGCCCCAAAGATGCACCTTTATTCCGTGTTTTACGGTCCGCTGAACAAGCCTATTGGTGGAAGTTGACCAGGCTCGCGTGAGGACACAACGTGCCCATACAGAACATTCATCAGTAAAAATGACATTTTCAAAATCTCTATCGATATTCTCATGCGCCCAAGCGAGTCGCTTTTTCACATGTTTTCCAGTCAACAGAGGCTTCTTCATTGTGTTGCGCCATTTCAGGTCATGAGTACGGAGATGGGTTCGGATAGTTTCGTAGGATATATCTAAACCTTTTGCCTTTAATTTTGCTTGTCCTTGTCGCAGTGTTAAACCAGGATTCCGCGAAAACAGATTCACTATTCTTTTTTCATCTTTTTTGTCCACTTTTCCTATCGAGCCACGTTCTGGTAAATCATCGACATTTTTAGCCACTTTATATCGCTGTACCCACTTATGTACAAATGCCTTCGACTTTCTCATATATTTAGCAGCCGCTGATTGCGACATTTTGGGACCTTTCGGGTGGGTGCAAAGGAACACAGCCTCGTAGCGCGACGCGTATTTAGCACTCATGGCGCTTAACGTGATTCTCTTTCAAAAGATCAACGACAACTGAATCTTTGTTGACAATGCATCAAGAACAAAGCTTCCCTCTTTCGGCTCGCAAAGGAATTAGAGCGAAATCTTTCATTACCTGTCGGTAATGACGACCACGCTCTTACTTGACTGACTGTACCTACATACATTCGGGGCAAGCATTTTTTTCAGCTTTCCTAATGCCGTTTTGGAGGGACACCTTGAGCGCTCGAGTACTCCGGCCAAAAGTGGTAAGTTTTCCATAATTTTATTTATTTATTTACGCTTCTTTTCTCATATTCACCAGAGACAAACTATTCATTTCTCAAAATTTTGGATATTTAGAGTTTAATTATATTTATACAAAGTTTAATCTTTTTAAGATATTGTTAATGGTTGTAGTTAATGTGTGAAAAATATAGTTAAAAAAAAAATGTATTAATTTTTTTTTTTTGATTGTGATCCATCGTGATTGAAACTTTGACGCTCGTGACTTTCACCTTGCTAAACTATATGAAGTTTTATTTCAGTTTTGTGATTTTTGTTTAGTTAATTTGGGAATAAATTTTTGATTAGTAAAGCACACAGTTAATTGTTTGTACGTTGTCAAATCGGCTATACATAAGAATCCTCCCAGCCGACGTGGAGACTATCCTATTAGAAGTGTGCGAATGGGCCGATAGCACCAGACAACAACGTTACAATACATAATATACATAATTACATAATTGGAGTTCAAATGTTGATTTCAATCCGCGCAGACGTATTTAAACCATTTAATTAACAAAAAGTTTCAATTTTTTCTTCTTCAAAGTTAGAAATTAATTAAATTCTTACAAGTAGCTATATACATTTTGTTAGTGAACAGTATAGTGCCTCACTCAATAATAGTGTTGATGATTGCTCATGAGTTAGAGTCTCTATATCGGTGTAAAAAATCAGATCTTCAATGTCTACTACTAAAACAAATAATAACTGTACTTCACTCCCGTTTTCGTATGGCATTCCTACCAGCAATCAATTTCAAGGCATTTTACAAGCGAGTAATAAAAACATCAAATTTAATCCTATTATTTCAAAGTTAAAATCTTCTGAAATTAGGGTGATTATGAATGACTGTAACGGAATGTTAAACTAATTTAAATAAATTTATTTAAGTAATTATATTCGCCAGTTTCGCTAGTCGGTGTACAAAAACGTTTATTTAGGTTTTTTTTATATGAAGTTTTGCTAAAAACAAAAATGTCACGATATGAAGTTTAAAGTAATAGTTTTAATTTACAATATGTAGATTAATACATGTATTTTGAAAAGGGAATAAACCATAACCCTTTAATATCCAGGAAAACGATAAATTTAATATTTTTCGATGCAATTTACTTACTAGCTCAAATCCCTGATTTTGTTTGCTAAAAATTTCAAAAACAGCAGACATAACCTCATATAATACGAAAAATTACCTAATTTTGTTTGCAATTTTCTTTGACTTTAAAGGGTCAGCGGATTATTTAATTTAAACATAATATGTTAAATAGTATTTCAGATTTTTAATATAACCTTCAACGTTTTTTGTACTGGTATTTACCGAAAAAAAATGTAAACAAACAATTTTGTACACGGGACCAGTGACTCTTGCGAAAATGTTTATGAAGCTGACATACTAAAACACGGTCTATACTTTTCTGCTACCAGTTAAGCTTTTTCAATCAAACATCGAAGTTCTAAAACTAGAAACCAAAGTTACAAACCACAAAAATATCAAATAGTTTTAGTTAAACATATTTATTATTTGGTTCCAATTGGAATCCAAATATATTGCATTCAAAACAAAATTACACTAGAGAAACATAAATCAAGATTTCATTTTATTACGGGCTAGAGGGTAAATTCTGGGCTGATTGTATGGGGAAGTTAGTTATCTACCTCGTGTACCTTCGGAACCTGAGCTCCGACCACAGGCAAGGGATGTTAATGGTCAATTAATAATTTCGAGTAGTGGGAAGTTTTTGGGCTTGGTTAATTAAGATTTTAGTCATCTACATCATATCGATACCATATCGATACCAAGATTTTAGTCATCTACATCATATCGATACCATATAATCGTCCATATTTTGAATTTTCATTCAATGTTCATTTAAATTTTAACCCAATGTCCTTGGAAATAGTGTTTTAAAAGACTGTAGCACAAGAAAACTGAACTATAAATGATAAAGAATACTTTCTGACATTTTGATTTTGTATTTACCACAAACTATAAAAGCGGACATAACACTTGTGTCCTTTAAGGTATCGATATGCTGACGGAATTCGAGTTCAGATTTCCAAAAAGGGATGTTAACAACATTTAATAATTTTAGTCGAAATCGCAATGTAATGGTCAAAATTAAGTTATTCGTTACGAACGAAGTGAATTCAAATCTCTGGCAAGGAGTGCTAAGGATAATTTATCAGTTTCAGCTAAAATCTCAATTGGTACCCAAAGTTTCCAGACTAATTTATTCCCCTTGATAGGGGGTAATTTTTGGCCTCGATGGACAGAGTAGTAGGTCAGCTACTATCGGAAAGTGGATTCAAATGTCTGGCAAGGAGTGCTAAGGCCGGTTTCAGTTAAAATCTCAATTGGTAAAGAAAGTTTTAAGACTAATTGATTCCCCTGGATAGGCTATAGTTTTTGAGCTCGATGGACGGAGTAGTAGGTCAGCTACTACATCTACTATCGGAAAGTGAGTACAAATCTCTGGCAAGGGGTGCTAAGGTCCATTTATCAGTTTCAGTTAAAATCTCAATTGGTATAAAAAGTTTCTAGACTAATTTGCTCCCCTAGATAGGGGGTAGTGTTTGGGCTCGATGGGCGGAGTAGTAGGTCAGCTACTACATGTACTATCGGAAAGTGAATTCAAATCTCTGGTAAGGAGTGCTAAGACCGGTTTCAGTTAAAATCTCAATTCGTATATAAAGTTTCCAGACTAATGTATTCCCCTTGATAGGGGATAGTTTTTGGGCTCGATGGATGGAGTAGTAGGTCAGCTACTATATATACTATCGGAAATTGAATTCAAATCTCTGGCAAGAGGTGCTAAGGCCCATTTATCAGTTTCAGTTAAAATCTCAATTGTCATAAAAAGTTTCCAGTATAATTTATTCCCCTCGATTGGGGGTAGTTTTTGGCGACCGCGCAATTCAATTTATGCCATCGATATTTATTTATTACACCAAAGAAATTATTTACACATTTTTTGGGGGAAACTAAAATTCACCATTACCCAACACTACGCTAATTAATTTATATATTTATTATTAGTTGTAAGCAAAATATACGCCACGAATTTAATTATGAAATTTGTTTTTTTAGTTATCACTTTTTATAAGCTAGTTTTTATATAGCGAAGATGTGTTGTTACCGACAGAGATTGAACAAGTGTGTTTTTTAATTGTGTTTCTACACAGTAAAAAATAATTAAGTGGTTTATGTACATTTCCGTAATTTGTATAGTAAAATATTTACATAAATTATGTAAAATATTTGATTTTAAAATAAAACATTTATTATTCAGTAACACTGTATGTAAAATAACTACTTACATAGAATATACTCACATTTGCTCTACTATACGCACAAACAAATATTATTATTACGTAATTTTAAGTATCCTATGTAACTTTACGTCTTTTACTGAGAAAATTACATATTTCATCATGTAATTTTCATTTGTGAGAGTATTTTGGAGAGTTTTTTATACGGAGATTAGAGAATACGCAATATTAAAACAGTAAGGAAAAAAATTTCATTTCACAGGTTGCGGTTACGAAAGAAGCTTATAGTGCAAAATTTGGTGTTTATTAAGGTATCTAATTAAAAAAAGTGTAATTTGGTTTGTTGTAAGTGGTATATAAATGTTAATAGTGATTAACATATTTATATAGTTAATAGTGAAAAAACGTGAACTTTATTTCTGTTGTTTGTATCAAGTTGTTAAAAAAGTGAGGTTAACACTCTGCAATAAAAATTTTGGTAAATATACCAAGCATTTCAATATATAGTGTGTTTTTACTGCTGTCGCGTATTTACTCGTAGTGTATTTAGATCAATTAATTTCCGTGTTCAAAATGCATCACTTTGAAGACGAAAATTAATTGAATTATTGTAATGTAAACCACTAAGCGATTGTAGTTGAAAGTGCATATAATACTGATCTTTTTTTATACTTTTATATCAAACATTTTATTAATTATCTTTTATTTTATTAACAGAAATAAGTGTTTTTGGTAATTCGTCTAGACTCTAGATAATCTTTTGGTCGTGAGCGGTTAAAAAAATTGTAGTGGATCGGACTGGTCAATTTCTTTGTCGTGTGTGTTGGTAGATCAGATACGTTTCATTATCGTGCTGTTTTTAAAAGGTATGTTCTTAAAACACTATTTCAACTTGTTACTAATTTTGTTGTAGTTTTAATTGAAATAACAATCGCTTTTAAGTCAATATTTCAAATTTTAGAAAATTTTAACCTTCTAAGTTTTAAATTGTACATTGTTTTTATTTTCAAAAAGCCTCAATGATAGGTACATGGTTATTAATTCTATTCTATTTCCAGGCATACAAAAGTGCAATTTCATCGTGTGTGTCGCGCAGGTCAGAGACGCTTACCAAGGTGAGTTAAAATATAATTTAATATATTTTAAATTTTAATATATTTTTCGATTATTATTATAAACTAAAAGATGTCTCAAGAATTCATGACAGAGAATTGCGGTTTTGTTTCTAGTAACTTAGCGGATTATGAAAAACATTTACAGATTCATAAAAATCAGATTGGGGCTCTTTATAAGTGTTACCGTAATTGTTGCTATCTTATTTTTAAAAATTTCAATTCTTTTAAGTCGCACGTCTATAGAAGTCATAGTAAAGCCAAAGTTACCCGTTATACAAATCAATTAAAATATAATATTAAATGTAGGATAGATAATTGTGCAACGATGCTTGATAACAAAAAACAGTTATTAATCCATTATGGAGATCATCTTCGAAATAGCCAAAACATACCTTGTCCATTTCACTGTCGATTAGTTTTTAAAAATTTCAATACATTTCGCGGTCATATATTCCGGAAACACAAAGAACCTGTACAACAAGATAATCCCACTTTTTGTTTTAATTCTAATAATAATACAATTATTTCTAGTAATAATATTACTGATACTAGTAGTATTACTACTGCACCACAACACTTAAATAGTAGCAGAGAATCTGACGATATTGTGAAAGAAGTTGAGCATTTTGCTTTAGAATTGAGAAGTAAATATATTATTCCAGAAACCACTCAGAATTTCATTTTCTCCAAATTCGGTATGTTTTACAAATATTACCAACAATCTGTAAATTCTGCTATCGGAAACATTTGTAATCAATTATCTCTTCAAGATTTAGCACCAAATATTCAACAAGCCATTCCTTCATTTAATATTTTTGACAATTTTTCTACTTCGCATCGCCGGCTTCAGATCATTAATAAAAATGTTAATTTCATAAAACCTGTTGAAATTTTGTTAGGATTGAATACTTCTAATAACCCTTGTAGCTATTTTTATATACCCATACTCGAAACTTTGGAGAAATTATTAGAAGATGATCAGTTTATTTCTTCAACTAATCGTAGTAAACCAAACATTTTAAAAGATTATGATGATGGTAATATTTACAAAAACAAAGTTTTTTTTTCGGGGATTCGTAAAAAACTTGAAATCATTTTGTACCAAGATGCGTTTGAGGTATGTAATCCACTTGGATCTGCCAAATCTAGACATAAGCTAATAGGTGTGTATATGATGATAGGCAATGTACGATATGAAATACGATCTAAAACGGATAATATTCAATTAGTCCTTCTATGTAAAGATAAACATGTGAAACAATTTGGAATAAACCAGGTTTTTAGGCAATTAATAGACGATATAAAACAATTGGAACAAGTAGGGATATACCACAGGCCATCTAATGATCACATGTCATCAAATCTAATATATATTCTATATAATATGTATATAAACCTCGATTATTGGGCGTATATCTCACAAAAAATATGTAAATTTCTCATTTTGTTGTGAAATTAAAAGTTTTGTCTACATTTAATCAGATAGACTATAGCTTTTGGATTGACCCTTCACGATGAGATCTCACTGTGCTGAATACTACCTTTGAATCCGTGAAACTTTTGCGGTGGGAGTCGAAAAGTCCGTATAGAAAATAAAAACAAATACATTATAATTCAATTATGATACAATACATTTTTGATATTTAAATCAATAAAAATTTATTGCGATTTTTTGTTTGAGTCGTATGAAAATCTTCGGAAGTATAGGATACTTCGATTAAAATTTTCCTATATTATGGGTTTTGCCACTCTCCGCAGAAGTTTCGTGAATATGATAATCAACGTGATTAATTTATATTATATATTCGTATTATATTATTTATTAACTTCATATTAATATTACTCACATTTTCAGATAGACCAGGAGTTAGACAAAATTACGCCGCCAGTTACTGCTCCATGGATTGCAGCCATTCGTAAGTAACACATTTGTAATATTATATGCCCCCTTATTAATAAATATTACTTTTTCAGCAATTACAGAAGACAACACTCACATTGTTTATCATTTGTTTATAGAGAATCAGCATGTTACATCGGAAAAAAATTCTTTAGTAGAAGCAGTCGAACAAATATTTGCACTATACTACGTGCTAAATCTGAAATATGAACCATCATGTTCTCTATCATTAGAGTTTATTCAGCGGTATTTTTTAGTTCTTACCCATAAGGCAATTAGAGGTGGCAAGCGACATTTGAATCAAATATCAAAAGTCGATAAATTGATAAAAAAAATTGAAAATTTTTAAATTAAAATTTAAATTAATAAAAACTTGAAATAATTTTTGGTTCTAATTAAATTTATTATTTTAAACATTTAATTTTGTGTTTAAATATGAATATTTTATATATAATATTTTTAATAAAATAATAATTTAACATGTGTATTTTTTATTTATTTTTCTATAAATTATTGACACACTTTCACATATCCATTATGTAATTTTACATATTTATATTACTTAGATAAATTATTATTCGTAATTCTATGATAAATTACCGACTATTAATATGTAAAATTGAATATATTCCTTACTGAACATTACATATCGATCTGAGGATTTTTACATATCACTGTGAAAATTCCGTAAATAGACTACTTAGAATAAAATACACGATGATGTAATTAAACATAGTGTATGTAAAATTACCCAGTACTTATACGAAATATTCAGTATATATGTTATGTAACATTAAATAAACCTCTATAGAATTTTACATAAATTAAAAAATTAAAACTACATAATTGATGTGTACTACATATGGTATGTAAAAATTACATATATTTACTAGGCATTTTGTTTACCCTAAAAAATATGTACATTTTTTTTACTGTGTATGGTTGAGACAGCATGAAACGAAAATGGTACAATTTAAGCAAAAATTGCTGATTGGTCGTTGTTTTCGTGTTGTACTACAGTGTCCAAGATACTATATTATTTAGTACAAAGTAGTGAATACACAATCAAAAACCATAGAGTATTATTAGTGCGTCAATATACTCTGTAATTGGAATAAATTGATGACTCCCTCGCAAGTTGAATCTCTCCAAAAAAAATGTTTATTCGGCTGAAATATGGACAGTTTTAGGTGTTTTACCAACTGATTTTTGATTAGTGGAACACAGTATGCCGTAAGCCCGGTTTGAGCCGGTCGATTGAAATGGTTTGATTTTTACTATTAATCAACACAGCGAATTGTTTGCGAGGGCGTCGAATGACTTTAAATGGACCTTCGTATGAAGGTGATAATTCGGTGCGAACCTACAAAATCGCAATTATTGAGTGATTTTGGAATCAAAACGTCGCCTTGTTTAGACTGATGAGTGGATTGTGGTACAAGGTTTTGCATTGTTTCACGTAATTGGTCGATGACTGTATCGGTAGTTGGAATTGGTTAAAGAGGATTTTCGACAAAAAACTCACCAGTTAGTTTAATGGTTTGACCATAAACTAATTCTGCCGGTGAGCACTTTAGATCCTCTTTCACTGTTGCTCGGATGCCAAGTAAAATGATTTGGATTTCCGAGCTCCAATGAGCTGTATTACTTCTGGCCATTAGCGCATCTTTGAGTTGCAAGTGAAAGCGTTCGACCATGCCATTGGCTTGTGGGTGGTAAGCCGTTGTACGCATTCGGTTTGAGCCAAGGAGTTTTGTTAACTCGGTGAAAAGCTTGGGCTCTAATTACGTTCCTTGATCAGTTTTGATCGTAAGGGATACGCCGAATCGAGATACGTAATTATTGACAAGGGTAATGGCAATGGTTGCCGCAGACATATTGGTCATGCAGTACGCTTGGCCAACGAGTGAAGCGATCGACACAGGTAAGTAAATATGTCTATCCATTAGATAGAGGAAGTGGACTTACGATAAATATGGACATGTTCAAATCGACCCGGTGGAATTTAAAATTTCCCAAGGGGTGATTTTGTGTGCCGTTTAACTTTTGGGCGTTGGCAAGATAAACAAGATTGAGCCCAATTGCCTACGTTTTTGTTTATACTGGGCCAAAAATAACGAGCAGCGATCAATTTACGAGATGCTCGGACACCAGGATGCGAAATATTGTGTAATGTGTCGAAGATTGTTCGACATAATGATTCTGCAATGTATGGGCGATTGTTCCCCGTTGATGTTTCGCATACGATTTCAAGGCCACGTAATTTAAAAAGTTCTAGTTCCATTGATGAACTAGTGTGACATTCGGAACCAGTAAATAAATTCAGAAGTTTTAGGTCAACTTTTTGAGTGTTTGCAATTTTACTCAAGTCGAAATGTGTTTCGACTGCGGCCGTTTCGTTATCGGCATTTCGGCATAATGTGTCCGCGACGGGTATATAAAGTTTCCAGACCAATTTATTCCTCTGGATTGTGGTAGTTTTTGGGCTCGATGGATGGAGTAGTAGATCAGCTACTATGCATGTAATACTTGTAGTGCTATTGGTAGTATTAGTTTAGTTAACGATATTTTTAAATATTGCTATCTAGAGTAATATAGTATTTTAATAGTAAGTGTAATATAGTATTAGAAAATTTTAAAAATGGATAAAGCCAAAAAATTATCCGTGCATAATTGTAAAACTAAAACGAAAATTGATATTTCGAAATTAAAAAATTGTTTAAGGGATATGAAGTTTACGTCATCTTTGGAACTTAATATTACCAAAGCTTTCGTCAATGAAATATGTTTAAACCTACATCTAAAATTAAATAACAAAAATTATATGAACATTTGGCGTATTCTTAAAAAGCTAAAAAACATCAAAGTAATTTAGATGTTTCACAAACATACATAGAATTAGGAAAACCGATTGGCCTTAAAGAAAAGAAAATACATTTATATGTATCACAAACATATATAAAAGAACTAGGAACATGAAAAGCGGTGACAATGATCAAATTTCACGGCGATCACGGCGAAAACATCATTCCATGGAGGGAGAAGATGGATTTAAACTTGTCCGATAATGTTAAAGATCTGAAAAATTGCACGAACGGAGATATTCGAACTTTTTACTGAAAAATCAATTGAGGGAGAAAATAATTGTGTAGTTAAATTTAAAAGCTTATACAAATTAATCTGTGGGAATATTATAGGATATGGTTCGTGCAAATACCAAAGTCATTTTCAACAATATAAGTTTGTGATTAATTATGAGAAAACCTTGCAAGTTTATGTCAAAGGAGATGATGTGGAGGCGGTCAAGAAAGAGTAAACAATTACCTGAAGATCTAGGTAATCAAACGTCTCACAATTTCAAATTAGCTAGTCTAAAAAACACAAATGTACTATGCAAAGTACGATCTTTGCAGCTAAAAAGAAACGACGTTATAAATGATTGTGATTGTATAGATAGATAGAAGATAAATATGTGTACTCCGTCTTTGAACCTCTTAACGTCATGATGATGCAAACCAATCAATTGCAAACAATATTGAAACATAAAAGCATGATTAATTTCGATGTGACGGGTAATGTAGTAAAAACATCAACCTGCCACGCTGAAAATAATTAGTCTCGTATTTTGTACTATGCTGCGGTAGTAAATATTAATGGAATTATAATTCCTATAGCAGAGATGGTATAAGGTCAACACGATACCACAACCATTACCATATTTGTGGTAAAATGTTGTCCTGCTTTAATAAGATGACCGTCAACGATTATCTTCAGTATAAATATGATATACTAATGGAGAAAAAGGAGTCAAACGAAAAACTAGTACAAATCTACATTTGTTGTGGTCATTTTATAAATATAATTGATCGGCAAATTCTAAAAAAATGCCCTAATATTAAAAAACAAGAAATATATTAGATATGTTTTGTGCCACTATAAATGCAAACAATTTAAATGAAGCAGATGAACTTTTACATGCTTCTGTATAATTTTTACCAGTGTTAAAGTAAAGGATGATGTAAAAAACGCATTAAAAAGTTTCTAGAGTATAATAGAAAGAGCATATAACAGAACCGAATGAGCTATCTACTTATTCGAAAAGTCCCTTTTATAAAAGATATATAACGATTCTTGGTGAAATTACACTTAAAACTAAACAGCTCTCTGGCCAGAAAATCGTAAACGTTTTTTTCCATCCCGATTTTGTAAGATTTTCTATTCAAAAATATTTTGCCTATCTACCACTGTGGGCTTCGTGCTTGTCAACAGTAGGTCGTATTTCAAATGCAAATGCAGAAAAGTTTAACTTAGTGAAAAACCAATGAAATGAATGAAAAGACTGTTATGTTTTATACTTCTTAATAAAACAGTATGTTATTATAAATGTTATTTTATATTTATTATTTAATAAACTATTTGTACATCTCCATGATGTTCCATCTATAATGGTTGTTCTTTACATACCCTGCTTATGTGCGTTTTTCTGTCACTTCAATGTGGTGTTGTCGCATCCATAAGCGGGGTGTGTTTACATGTATTTCTTTATGTTATGTTTACATATACAACAAAGACAAATTTCAAACTTTTCAAATCAATCGAAATCTTTACAAGTACACCACAACAGGAAAAAATCAGAAAAAAAAATTTACAGCGTTAAAAATATTAAAAAGGAAATTAACAATAAACAAAACGAAAGTTCAGAGTTGGATCCGGAAGATTTAAAAAACCAGGAATCTTGGAACAAGCGAAGGAAACGCCTAAACACATGGGACAAATACTAATAGAGCGATATGCACCCAGAAGATTATTCCCCGAAAAATCTAAAAGGAAACTGAATTCTAAAATTTTATTGGCCAATATGCCTTTAACTCTGTTAAAAAATGGGCATTCCCATAAAGAGAACGACGTTTCTATTACTATATCAGAAATTGGCGATCAGCAATCATCATTAGATTTATTTATATACATATATCAAACATTTAGTGATATTCGGCGCGAAAGAAAGTTATGTTTCCCGAACGAAGCTCTTTTTAAATTTTCCTACAAAAGAGTACAAGAGTTTAATTCGATAAAATTGTTAAAAGTGAGCTGTAACATCTCTGATATTGTGCTACATTTCTTTCCGCGTAATATTGACGTCAGCAGATAAGCAAACCAAAAAAAAAAAAACATAATATTTATACCAGTCGATATTTTTAAAATAGAAGAAGCTGATTTAGCCAATTTAAGGAATATTGTAGAAATTAGTGCAGTTCGTTGTATAAATTGTAATGACTTGCTAACAGACGGTACCATCAGTGTAAGCAACTGAGTTGCTTTGTTAGGTGTTCAACGCGCCGACATACAGAAATTAATCAAATTCAACAAATATTGTTTGTATCGAACAATATTTTATATTTAAAAGGAATCATACATTTCGACCCGCCAGAAGAAATACTATATATAGCATTGTTCATTATGAATCATTTATTTGCCGTCCAAATGGTGATTGGGAAATATATGATGACCTTAAAAGACAGCCAATTAAAACTGATGGGATAAAAAAAAAATCAATCCAGCGATTTTGGTTTACGCCAGAAAAAAAATAAAAATATTAAGAAAACATTAGTATTTTTTCGAATAATTGTATTACATATTTTTATTTTTATCACATATGTTTTTGTAGCGATACCACCACAATACTTATTTAGAGACTGTCTTGTACTTGAGTGCAAGTATTTAGGAAAACATGAACCGTGTTTAGGAACCGTGAGTAGCACTAGGTACTTTTAATTACCGCGTATATTATATAATTTATAAATTTGTACCATTCCTCAACCAAGAATTATCCAATGTTGTGTCTGCCTGTACAACTGGTTCGAGACAAATTTGCACGATGAGGGACAGATCGAATGGCAACTCAACAAAATATAACTGATAGATACGATAGGTAAGTATTGTTCCTGAAGTTTATTGATTTGCTTTAGTTGTTTTTCAGTTTTTTTTTTGTCTTTTAGGTTCACTAGGGCTTCACTTTAGGGGGACTACAAGCTCTGTAACATTGTAATGATTTTATTTTTATGATTTAAAAGGTTTTTATGCCTAATGGAAGCGTTTTCAATTCTTTTTGTTCCATTTTTATTCAATTTGCAATATTTTTATTTTTAATCATTTTTTCCAAACTCCTCATTCACCAGTAATTGCAGCTGTTAACTCATGCACTAGGTGTGATAATGATATACGGCAAGATTATTTACGGCACTAAGCCAAACTCAACGTATAAAAAGAGAGCCCCGCCTGGAACTTTACTGTCAAATTCCACTTTTGTTGTAGCGTTCCATTCCCTACTATATATGTTGATAACATTGATTGTTTTGGCCCCAGTCACTCCGGATAAAAGAGGTTCCGCTGTAGTTTAACATGTCTAACATGTATTTGTCTTGTTTTTTTATTATATCGGAGAGATTAGACAGTGACAGATAATTTATCGATCATTTAGAACTCTTTCGGTCCTTTAGAAAGTAAGAAGTACTTCGGTACTTTTGATCAACATTTCAGTCCTTTTCGAAGATCGAATAATTTTTCGTTGAACAACTCTTCGAATTTTAACTAAATTCAATTGTAATTGCCGAGACGACCGAATACCAACGGCAAACAAACGTAATAACCTACACAGTAAGAAATGGGACGTTCTTCCCAAACCGTGAGTTAAAATCAACGGGAGTTAATTTTAAATTAACTCTGTTTTAAAATTAAATTTATTATTGTTGTTAGTAGTTTAAATATATCTCCAAAAATCCATTCATCTAACCCCAAAAGGGGGGATCTAACCCCCATTGTTAGGTGCAGTTATATCGCTCAGGAGTTAAAATTTAACACTGGTTTGTTATTAGAAACAATCTACTTCCGTAATATTGTTCCAACCTTTTTAAAAGATTGTTGTACAACTTATTATTTTGTACTTAATGGTAGTTTTAACTCCGTTTAATTATTTAATAAGTTAATTTCTTAATGTATCACATGTTATTTATTGAATTTCTCCATTTCTAACAAGTAGGTATTACATCAAATAGCTGTGCTTTGATCGCAATTTTAGAAGTAAATATAAGAATAATGCGCACTTACATTTACCTACAACACTGTTTGAGCGTTTAGTATGCGTTTAATATTTAGTTTGTTTATGTTATTTTCATTTTGAGCTTTTCCTAATTTTTCTTAATCTGAAGCTAAAAAAGAGAACAATATTTGTGCTGGCGCACTCAAAAATGATTAAGCAAACAAAAATTGCCAAAAAATAATATACAATGTAATTCAAAATTAAAATTTACTTGGTTAAACTGATTAGTTAGTAATATTTTCCGAATTGCGTATTACTAGATTAAGTAGTAAGTAAGGATAATTATTAAGTATTTGTCGCTACGCTTAAATAAACTATTTTATATTTTATTTTTAATAATTCGTTGGCGACAATTCTCCAAATTCTTGTTTCTTGCTTTATTTATTGAATGTTAATAATAAAAAACTAAACAGTCAGATTTACGGCAATGAGCTATATTAGGCCTAAACTACTCAATAAATCATTTAGCTAAATGTAATAAAAAGAACAATTCAAAATGAACCTTTTATAAACGAGTTTTCTTATGAAGAGATTTAAGGAACAATTAAATTAATCAACTGTAACAAAACTTGTTACGAGTGTGGTTTTAGTAACAATTGATTTATTTAACTAAATTACTGCCATACATTTTATTATGGAAAAGCACACGCTTTTTAATCATCTCAAACAATGAAAACCCAACCAAAATTTGAAAAATGAATAATTTTTTTATAGTAAGCAAACTGTTGAAGGTATCCTCTAATCCAACGAAACCCAAAATAAGGCGTGCGGGCGTAATATTTTCACCGACTTAAAATTGTTGATCTAAAACAAAAAGAATTAATTCCTGAACTTGGTGATGAAATATGGTAGAAACAACTTTAATTATTAAAATGCGAGCGAGGCAATAAGAAATTATAGTCAGCGTAACGTATTCGAACTGCAAAATTTGGCAACCATATTAAAAATAATTTGTAGACAAGCTTATGAGGATAATTTCAAGCATTTACAAATTTTTACAAAAAAATTTGGTCCGCCTAGTTCCGTGAATTTAATTTTTTGACTAAAGTAAAAAAAAGTTTAGGTATCGCTGCCAACTAAAAAAATTCTGCTTCCATTTTTACTTTTATAAATTATAAATGTGGTAGAAAATATAAGAAATGCAGTTTAATTGTTTTACAAAGCGTCATATCGCAATATTTTTGATCTACTTCACACATGTATTTGTTAGTGCTAATAATATCTCTTGTTTGGAAATAATAAAATGGTACCTACTAAATGGAGTTAACAATATTACAATAAAGGAGTTAAGCAATAATGTTACCTCCGAAAAAGAATCAATATTTGGAATCGGATGATTACTCGATGATTTATGGTACAACAATTTAGAAAGAATTAAACATGATTCGAGTAAATATATTACAATTTAAATTGGTTCTGAAAATCACAATTAACGAATGTGAAAATCACATAGCACTGAGATTTAACAGGATAATTGAATACATTTATTTTTGTTATGGAAGAAGTAATATTTAGCAATTTATGATATTTACTGTGTAATTTAATCGAAAAAATTATTAGTGTTGTCAAAAACCATTCGACAAAATGGATGAAAATAATTATTATATTAATGAAAGCGATATTTACACGGAAGAGTTCCTTAAAATTGCATATATGAACAGTACAAGTTGGGTAAAAATTGCGTATCCAATGAATCAACATTTCCCTACGTATGATGATATAATTTCGTCAGGTTTGTTAAACGAAAAAAATTAACTATTTCTGTTTTATAAAAAAATATTTGGAGTTAACGGTCGTCCATGCATTGTTATCTAGATACATGATAAGCATTTATAAATTGAATATGTACTATTGCATGTACCTGTTAATAATTCTGTGCTCTAGAAATAAAAGGGCGTAAGTCGATTTCTGTTCGAAAAAACTCTTGCGCATTTATTGTTTAATAATTTTCTATGATATTAATTAATGTTAAACAGAAAATATGCAATAGTTGATTAGGGAATAACTCGAGTTACGTCCTTTTAATTCTTGAGCACATAATTATGTAGCGTGTTGCGCGAGAGTAGGGGAAATGCTGAGGAACAGAATTTTGTATAAATAAGAAGGTGCCTTTTTATGAAATTCTATAATATTAAATTTATTATTGGACGTAAAATTTCAGAAAAATGTGGCTTGTTTTCTGAAGATGCGTAGCACAATGGCGCTAAATAAAAGAAATTTAATAAATAATTTTCATAATTCAATAATGTCCATAATTAAAAATCGAGTATTTTTAATTCAAAAATTAGCTCAACTAAAAATAGTTAGTATTTATCACGGATCTGCGATAAACTTATCTTAATTAATGTTCTTAGGAAATTGTTTACGATCCAAAGACAAGAGGAGGTTGTCTGGGAAATCGACTAAAATCTTTAAACAAAATCTCTATCAAGAAAAATAAAACTTTTGACATCCCAGAAACTCACAACGTAGCTTCAAATATAGCAGAAGCTTCAAACGATGTGGAATTTCACATACTTTTTTTGAAATCTGCAAGTATTGAATCTGAAATTGATGACATTAAAAGCAGCTTAAGTGCAACCGTGTATCATAGCAGGGCATTAGCGAATAAACAACCAGACAAAATTCCGGAAATACTATATATCCTATTTTATTGAAGTCCACCGAATTGGTAAGAGAACTATTATTAATATTTATCTTTTGTATTATATCATTTTATTTAGGTTCATTACGAATTCGATTTAAATCAGCCGGGTATATCTAACAACTTCTTAGAATTTTGGAGTGAATCCACTGAGAACAAAATTATTCTAGCAGCACATCAAAGCAAAAATTGTTTAATTGAAAATTTAGGTAAAACAATTTGGTTAGTTATATTAATATTAAACTAACCCAAAACTATTTTTCCTAAATTCAGAATTATGCGCATCTTTAAGAGCTTTATATTGCTTATTTTTATTATGTCCACCAGCAGTGAAGGGCCGCGGAAGTACAACAAAATGTGGGATTGCAACATCATTTGCTAAATTAGTTGTTTTGCATGAGGTATATTTTGAAATTTTCATTTTAATTAAATAAATATTTAACAATTTTTTTCTACAGACCAATACTTCTCTTGAACAAACCACAATTAAAAATAAACAGCCATACATCATAGCGTCCGGTCGCAGTTTAAAACTAGTTGATAACTATTATGTCGCCGTCGATGGGAAAATAATAAGTACAGCGAGTGAATTAAAGGATGCAGTCGACATTTGTTTCAAAATTCATTATATTCTAAATATTTAATATGATGAAAACATTCGAATTTGATGGGGTTATATCCAACATTTTATTTATTTAATTAAGCTTCCCCAAATATCTACTTGCTTGAGACTCTGCAATGCATTGTTAAATAATTTAGTAACATAGATTATTTAATACAGTTTTTTTCATTATAAAGTTTTAATTTAAGTTCTAATTTTTTTTATTTACATTTGATAAATTACAGCTTTGAATTATATAATTATTAAATATACTTATTTGATTTTAGTGCTTGTGATACATTTTAATTATTTATCCAATATGAATTTGGTATGTTACATATATGGTGAGACTCGGTCCACTGTTAAAGAAATGATAAAACATTTAAAAAAAAGATGTGGATAATGTAGAAGAAAATGGGGAAGATAAAATATTTTGTTTGGTTCGAAACTGTATATCAACATTTCAAACATTCAGTGGTTTAAGACGACATAATACTAAAATAAGTAACACTTTCATAGACCAACCAATCTTAAGTGATATACCAATGGCAGGTAGAAACTCCATTAGTCCGGAAACAAACCCATTTCTTGAAATATTGGATCTAGTAAATAATTCGTTGGATCAAATCTTTAAGCTTTCTTTGTCCGATTGTGCTATTGACATTATATTGAATTCTTTTATGGAAATATTAAAATTATTGTTTTTGTTCTTAAAGTCATCAATTTTAATTAGCGCAGAGCAGACTCTTTTTCTTTTCTCTTTACATAAATCAGTTATCGAAATGATCAATGAAACTAACTCAAGCTACAAAAGATAGAAAAAAGCTTTTAGTGTAGTCCCAAAACCTATACAAATAGATTTGAATATACGTTTCGAGCAAAAATACAACAAACAGAATCAACTATATACTGAAATTCCTATTACAAATAAGTTTATTTATATTAATTTAATCGATACATTAAAATTCCTCTTTAAAAATAAAGATATTCAAGACTATGTAATACAAAGTCCGCCGGTTGGTGCTAATAACATGATTGAAAATATAAATCAGGCGAAGTTTTTATGTTCAAATGAACTTTTTACGAGTTCACCAAATACCCTTCAAACTCCGCTTTACTTCGATGAATTTGAAGTTGTTAATCCAATTGGAAAAAAAAACTGCAATCCATAAATTCTTAAATTACCAAAAATCCATAAAAGCTGGTTTAGTTTCCATTTGTGGCGATAACCTTGGGATGAACGCAATTCATAATTTTGTTGAATCGTTTTCTGCGACTAATTTTTGTCGTTTGTGTTTAGTTAAAAAATGGAGCGGTGTCCAACACACGACTTTCTTTTACGAACAGAGAATTTTGAGAAATTTTATTTTTTTTTTTTAAATTTTTAAATTGTTAAATTTTTAAATTTTCTTTTTAATTTTTTATTTTTATTCGTTTTTAATTTTTGGAAACATAGTTTTTTGTAAACCTTATACTTTTTAAGATATTTGCAAAATAAATTTTCTGGACCAAGGGAGTGGCCACTTCCTGTTAGCCGATTTGGAGTAAAATTCACTGGGACCTCCCAATTTATCAAAAAAGCTTAAATTTGAAGTTTCAGTTCGATTGGTTAAACTATCTGAGCTGTAGAGAGGACACAGACAGACTGACAGACTGACAGACAGACAGACAGACACCATTTCGAAACCCACTTTTTCGGACTCAGGGGACCTCAAAACAAATAAATCTCTAAAAATCTCAATGTCCAAAATTTTCATGATTACTATACTTTATTTTACTAGAGTAAAGGAAAGTAAAAGAAGAAATCCAATCAACTTTCAAAGAAGAAAACGTTGAATTACGATCTAAAGATAATTATGACTTACACCTTAAGTATATTGAAAATGAACTGAAAAGTAACATAAACAATCACTTCGGAATTAAAGGTGCTTGCATATTAAATAAACTTAAACATTTCCATATACTTGATTCTCCTGTTGTTGATGTAATGCACGATCAGTTAGAAGGCGTGGGCCCCTATAAACAGCACTTTTTCTTAACTTCATTGTTAATGACCAGAAAGTGATATCGATGACAGAATTAAAGTTTAGATTCCGAAGCTTTAACTTTGGATATCTAAATCGCTCAAATAGACCTAGCGATATCATTATCGACATCCAAAATTGCAATGTAGGTCAGAAAGCTGCTCAAATGTGGACGTTCTTAAATTATATTCCAATAATTTTACAAGACATTTTCCAGTCACCGATTCCAATTATGAAAAGACATTGTAATTCAATAATTTATTTAATAAAAATTTGGCGTTTAAAGAATTATACCCTAAGTATCCTTTAAAGCCAAAACATCATTTTATGATACACTATGCTAGCACTATTGAAAAATTGGGGCCATTGATTCATTTACGGACCTGCTCCAATAATAAAATTAAAATATTAAATTAAAATCAAATTGGATTGCTGTTTTTAAAGTGGATTTTCAAAGGCATACTCCAATAATAAAATTAAAATCAAATTAGATTGTTGTTTTTAAAGTGGATTTACAAAGGCCTACACCAATAATAACAGAGCATTCACAATGCAAAAACTTTTGACTTTTTAATTACAGGTTTGTATGAATTTCCAACTAAACGAACAAAAATTTTTGCTCGATATGTTGGAAATTCATACAAACCTGTAAGTCAAAAGTCAAAAGTTTTTGTATTGTGAATGCTCTGTAAAATTAAAATATTAAATTAAAATCAAATTGGATTGCTGTTTTTAAAGAGGATTTTCAAAGGCATACTCCAATAATAAAATTAAAATCAAATTAGATTGCTGTTTTTAAAGTGGATTTACAAAGGCCTACTCAAATAATAAAATTAAAATCAAATTGGGTTGCTGTTTTTAAAGTGAATTTACAAAGGCCTACTCCAATAATAAAATTAAAATATTAAATTAAAATCAAATTGGATTGCTGTTTTTAAAGTGGATTTACAAAGGCATACTCCAATAACAAAATTATAATATTAAATTAAAATCAAATTGGATTGCAATTTTAAAAGTGGATTTACAAAGGCCTACTCCAATAATAAAATTAAAATATTAAATTAAAATCAAATTGGATTGCTGTTTTTAAAGTGGATTTACAAAGGCCTACTCCAATAATAAAATAAAAATATTAAATTAAAATCAAATTGGATTGCTGTTTATAAAGTGGATTTTGAGAGGCATACTCCAATAATAAAATTAAAATATTAAATTAAAATCAAATTAGATTGTTGTTTTTAAAGTGGATTTATAAAGGCCTACTCCAATAATAAAATTAAAATATTAAGTTAAAATCAAATTGGATTGCTGTTTTTAAAGTGGATTTACAAAGGCATACTCCAATAATAAAATTAAAATCAAATTGGGTTGCTGTTTTTAAAGTGGATTTACAAAGGCATATTCCAATAATAAAATTAAAATATTAAATTAAAATCAAATTAGATTGCTGTTTTTAAAGTGGATTTACAAAGGCCTACTCCAATATTAAAATTAAAATATTAAATTAAAATCAAATTGGATTGCTGTTTTTAAAGTAGATTTTCAAAGGCATACTCCAATAATAAAATTAAAATCAAATTGGATTGCTGTTTTTAAAGTGGATTTACAAAGGCCTACTCCAATAATAAAATTAAAATATTAAATTAAAATCAAATTGGATTGCTGTTTTTAAAATAGATTTACAAAGGCCTACTTCAATAATAAAATTAAAATATTAAATTAAAATCAAATTGGATTGCTGTTTTTAAAGTGGATTTGCAAAGGCATACTCCAATAATCAAATTAAAATCAAATTGGGTTGCTGTTTTTAAAGTGGATTTACAAAGGCCTATTCCAATAATAAAATTAAATTATTAAATTAAAATCAAATTGGATTTCTGTTTTTAAAGTGGATTAACAAAGGCCTGCTCCAATAATAAAATTAAAATATTAAATTAAAATCAAATTGGATTGCTGTTTTTAACGTGGATTTATAAAGTCCTACTCCAATAATAAAATTAAAATATTAAATTAAAATCAAATTGGATTGCTGTTTTTAAAGTGGATTTACAAAGGCCTACTCCAATAATAAAACTAAAATCAAATTGGATTGCTGTTTTTAAAGTGGATTTACAAAGGCCTACTCCAATAATAAAATTAAAATATTAAATTAAAATCAAATTGGATTGCTGTTTTTAAAGTGGATTTGCAAAGACAAACTCCAATAATACACTTAAAATCAAATTGGATTGCTGTTTTTAAAGTGGATTTACAAAGGCCTACTCCAATAATAAAATTAAAATATTAAATTAAAATCAAATTGGATTGCTAATTTTAAAGTGGATTTACAAAGGCCTACTCCAATAATAAAATTAAAATATTAAATTAAAATCAAATTGGGTTGCTGTTTTTAAAATAGATTTACAAAGGCCTACTCCAATAATAAAATTAAAATCAAATTGGATTGCTGTTTTTAAAGTGGATTTACAAAGGCCTACTCCAATATTAAAATAAAAATATTAAATTAAAATCAAATTGGATTGCTGTTTTTAAAGTGGATTTGCAAAGGCATACTCCAATAATAAAATTAAAATAAAATTGGATTGCTGTTTTTAAAATGGATTTACAAAGGCCTACTCCAATAATAAAATTAAAATAAAATTGGATTGCTGTTTTTAAAGTGGATTTGCAAAGGCATACTCCAATAATAAAATTAAAATCAAATTGGATTGCTGTTTTAAAGTGGATTAACAAAGGCCTACTCCAATAATTAAATTAAAATATTAAATTAAAATCAAATTGGATTGTTGTTTTTAAAGTGGATTTGCAAAGGCCTACTCCAATAATAAAATAAAAATATTAAATTAAAATCAAATTGGATTGCTGTTTTTAAAGTGGATTTGCAAAGGCATACTCCAATAATAAAATTAAAATATTAAATTAAAATAAAATTGGATTGCTGTTTTTAAAGTGGATTTACAAAGGCCTACTCCAATAATAAAATTAAAATATTAAATTAAAATCAAATTGGATTGCTGTTTTTAAAGTGGATTTACAAAGGCCTACTCCAATAATAAAATTAAAATCAAATTGGATTGCTGTTTTAAAAGTGGATTTACAAAGGCCTACTCCAATAATAAAATTAAAATATTAAATTAAAATCAAATTGGATTGCTGTTTTTAAAGTGGAATTGCAAAGGCATACTCCAATAATAAAATTAAAATAAAATTGGATTGCTGTTTTAAAAGTGGATTAACAAAGGCCTACTCCAATAATAAAATTAAAATATTAAATTAAAATCAAATTGGATTGCTGTTTTTAAAGTGGATTTGCAAAGGCCTACTCCAATAATAAAATTAAAATCAAATTGAATTGCTGTTTTTAAAGTGGATTTACAAAGGCCTACTCCAAATAATAAAATTAAAATATTAAATTAAAATCAAATTGGATTGCTGTTTTTAAAGTGGATTTACAAAGGCCTGCTCCAATAATAAAATTAAAATATTAAATTAAAATCAAATTTGGATAGCTGTTTTTAAAATGGATTTACAAAGGCCTACTCCAATAATAAAATTAAAATATTAAATTAAAATCAAATTGGATAGCTGTTTTTAAAGTGGATTTACAAAGGCCTGCTCCAATAATAAAATTAAAATATTAAATTAAAATCAAATTGGATTGCTGTTTTTAAAATGGATTTACAAAGGCCTACTCCAATAATAAAATTAAAATATTAAATTAAAAACAAATTGGAAAAGTGGATTTACAAAGGCCTACTCCAATAATAAAATTAAAATATTAAATTAAAATCAAATTGGATTGCTGTTTTTAAAGTGGATTTACAAAGGCATATTCCAATAATAAAATTTAAATCAAATTGGATTGCTGTTTTTAAAGTGGATTTACAAAGGCCTACTCCAATATTAAAATTAAAATATTAAATTAAAATCAAATTGGATTGCTGTTTTTAAAGTGGATTTGCAAAGGCATACTCCAATAATAAAATTAAAATCAAATTGGATTGTTGTTTTAAAAGTGGATTTACAAAGGCCTACTCCAATAATAAAATTAAAATATTAAATTAAAATCAAATTGGATTGCTGTTTTTAAAGTGGATTTGCAAAGGCATACTCCAATAATCAAATTAAAATCAAATTGGATTGCTGTTTTAATAGTGGATTTACAAAGGCCTACTCCAATAATAAAATTAAAATATTAAATTAAAATTAAATTGGATTGCTGTTTTTAAAGTGGATTTACAAAGGCCTACTCCAATAATAAAATTAAAATGTTAAATTAAAATCAAATTGGATTGCTGTTTTTAAAGGGGATTTGCAAAGGCATACTCCAATAATAAAATTAAAATATTAAATTAAAATCAAATTGGATTGCTGTTTTTAAAGTGGATTTACAAAGGCCTACTCCAATAATAAAATTAAAATATTAAATTAAAATCAAATTGGATTGTTGTTTTTAAAGTGGATTTGCAAAGGCATACTCCAATAATAAAATTAAAATCAAATTAGATTGCTGTTTTTAAAGTGGATTTACAAAGGCCTACTCCAATAATAAAATTAAAATATTAAATTAAAATCAAATTGGATTGCTGTTTTTAAAGTGGATTTACAAAGGCCTATTCCAATAATAAAATTAAAATATTAAATTAAAATCAAATTGGATTGCTGTTTTTAAAGTGGATTTGCAAAGGCATACTCCAATAATAAAATTATAATATTAAATTAAAATCAAATTGAATTGCTGTTTTTAAAGTGGATTTACAAAGGCCTACTCCAATAATAAAATTAAAATATTAAATTAAAATCAAATTGGATTGCTGTTTTTAAAGTGGATTTACAAAGGCCTACTCCAATAATAAAATTAAAATATTAAATTAAAATCAAATTGGATTGCTGTTTTTAAAGTGGATTTGCAAAGGCATACTCCAATAATAAAATTATAATATTAAATTAAAATCAAATTGAATTGCTGTTTTTAAAGTGAATTTACAAAGTCCTACTCCAATAATAAAATTAAAATATTAAATTAAAATCAAATTGGATTGCTGTTTTTAAAGTGGATTTACAAAGGCATACTCCAATAATAAAATTAAAATCAAATTGGATTGCTGTTTTTAAAGTGGATTTACAAAGGCCTACTCCAATAATAAAATTAAAATATTAAATTAAAATCAAATTGGATTGCTGTTTTTAAAGTGGATTTACAAAGGCCTACTCCAATAATAAAATTAAAATCAAATTGGATTGCTGTTTTAAAAGTGGATTTACAAAGGCCTACTCCAATAATAAAATTAAAATATTCTATTTAAATCAAATTGGATTGCTGTTTTTAAAGTGGATTTGCAAAGGCATACACCAATAATAAAATTAAAATCAAATTGGATTGCTGTTTTTAAAGTGGATTTACAAAGGCCTACTCCAAAAATAAAATTAAAATATTAAATTAAAATCAAATTGGATTGCTGCTTTTAAAGTGGATTTACAAAGGCCTACTCCAATAATAAAATTAAAACATTAAATTAAAATCAAATTGGATTGCTGTTTTTAAAGTGGATTTGCAAAGGCATACTCCAATAATAAAATTAAAATCAAATTGGATTGCTGTTTTAAAAGTGGATTTACAAAGGCCTACTCCAATAATAAAATTAAAATATTAAATTAAAATCAAATTGGATTGCTGTTTTTAAAGTGGATTTACAAAGGCCTACTCCAATAATAAAATTAAAATATTAAATTAAAATCAAATTGGATTGCTGTTTTTAAAGTGGATTTGCAAAGGCATACTCCAATAATAAAATTAAAATCAAATTGGGTTGCTGTTTTTAAAGTGGATTTACAAAGGCCTACTACAATAATAAAATTAAATTATTAAATTAAAATCAAATTGGATTGCTGTTTTTAAAGTGGATTTACAAAGGCCTACTCCAATAATAAAATTTAAATATTAAATTAAAATCAAATTGAATTGCTGTTTTTAAAGTGGATTTATAAGGGCCTACTCCAATAATAAAATTAAAATATTAAATTAAAATCAAATTGGATTGCTGTTTTTAAAGTGGATTTACAAAGGCCTACTCCAATATTAAAATTAAAATATTAAATTAAAATCAAATTTGGATAGCTGTTTTTAAAATGGATTTACAAAGGCCTACTCCAATAATAAAATTAAAATATTAAATTAAAATCAAATTGGATAGCTGTTTTTAAAGTGGATTTACAAAGGCCTGCTCCAATAATAAAATTAAAATATTAAATTAAAATCAAATTGGATTGCTGTTTTTAAAATGGATTTACAAAGGCCTACTCCAATAATAAAATTAAAATATTAAATTAAAAACAAATTGGAAAAGTGGATTTACAAAGGCCTACTCCAATAATAAAATTAAAATATTAAATTAAAATCAAATTGGATTGCTGTTTTTAAAGTGGATTTACAAAGGCATATTCCAATAATAAAATTTAAATCAAATTGGATTGCTGTTTTTAAAGTGGATTTACAAAGGCCTACTCCAATATTAAAATTAAAATATTAAATTAAAATCAAATTGGATTGCTGTTTTTAAAGTGGATTTGCAAAGGCATACTCCAATAATAAAATTAAAATCAAATTGGATTGTTGTTTTAAAAGTGGATTTGCAAAGGCCTACTCCAATAATAAAATTAAAATATTAAATTAAAAACAAATTGGAAAAGTGGATTTACAAAGGCCTGCTCCAATAATAAAATTAAAATATTAAATTAAAATCAAATTGGATTGCTGTTTTTAAAATGGATTTACAAAGGCCTACTCCAATAATAAAATTAAAATATTAAATTAAAAACAAATTGGAAAAGTGGATTTACAAAGGCCTACTCCAATAATAAAATTAAAATATTAAATTAAAATCAAATTGGATTGCTGTTTTTAAAGTGGATTTACAAAGGCATATTCCAATAATAAAATTTAAATCAAATTGGATTGCTGTTTTTAAAGTGGATTTACAAAGGCCTACTCCAATATTAAAATTAAAATATTAAATTAAAATCAAATTGGATTGCTGTTTTTAAAGTGGATTTGCAAAGGCATACTCCAATAATAAAATTAAAATCAAATTGGATTGTTGTTTTAAAAGTGGATTTACAAAGGCCTACTCCAATAATAAAATTAAAATATTAAATTAAAATCAAATTGGATTGCTGTTTTTAAAGTGGATTTGCAAAGGCATACTCCAATAATCAAATTAAAATCAAATTGGATTGCTGTTTTAAAAGTGGATTTACAAAGGCCTACTCCAATAATAAAATTAAAATATTAAATTAAAATTAAATTGGATTGCTGTTTTTAAAGTGGATTTACAAAGGCCTACTCCAATAATAAAATTAAAATGTTAAATTAAAATCAAATTGGATTGCTGTTTTTAAAGGGGATTTGCAAAGGCATACTCCAATAATAAAATTAAAATATTAAATTAAAATCAAATTGGATTGCTGTTTTTAAAGTGGATTTACAAAGGCCTACTCCAATAATAAAATTAAAATATTAAATTAAAATCAAATTGGATTGTTGTTTTTAAAGTGGATTTGCAAAGGCATACTCCAATAATAAAATTAAAATCAAATTAGATTGCTGTTTTTAAAGTGGATTTACAAAGGCCTACTCCAATAATAAAATTAAAATATTAAATTAAAATCAAATTGGATTGCTGTTTTTAAAGTGGATTTACAAAGGCCTATTCCAATAATAAAATTAAAATATTAAATTAAAATCAAATTGGATTGCTGTTTTTAAAGTGGATTTGCAAAGGCATACTCCAATAATAAAATTATAATATTAAATTAAAATCAAATTGAATTGCTGTTTTTAAAGTGGATTTACAAAGGCCTACTCCAATAATAAAATTAAAATATTAAATTAAAATCAAATTGGATTGCTGTTTTTAAAGTGGATTTACAAAGGCCTACTCCAATAATAAAATTAAAATATTAAATTAAAATCAAATTGGATTGCTGTTTTTAAAGTGGATTTGCAAAGGCATACTCCAATAATAAAATTATAATATTAAATTAAAATCAAATTGAATTGCTGTTTTTAAAGTGAATTTACAAAGTCCTACTCCAATAATAAAATTAAAATATTAAATTAAAATCAAATTGGATTGCTGTTTTTAAAGTGGATTTACAAAGGCATACTCCAATAATAAAATTAAAATCAAATTGGATTGCTGTTTTTAAAGTGGATTTACAAAGGCCTACTCCAATAATAAAATTAAAATATTAAATTAAAATCAAATTGGATTGCTGTTTTTAAAGTGGATTTACAAAGGCCTACTCCAATAATAAAATTAAAATCAAATTGGATTGCTGTTTTAAAAGTGGATTTACAAAGGCCTACTCCAATAATAAAATTAAAATATTCTATTTAAATCAAATTGGATTGCTGTTTTTAAAGTGGATTTGCAAAGGCATACACCAATAATAAAATTAAAATCAAATTGGATTGCTGTTTTTAAAGTGGATTTACAAAGGCCTACTCCAAAAATAAAATTAAAATATTAAATTAAAATCAAATTGGATTGCTGCTTTTAAAGTGGATTTACAAAGGCCTACTCCAATAATAAAATTAAAACATTAAATTAAAATCAAATTGGATTGCTGTTTTTAAAGTGGATTTGCAAAGGCATACTCCAATAATAAAATTAAAATCAAATTGGATTGCTGTTTTAAAAGTGGATTTACAAAGGCCTACTCCAATAATAAAATTAAAATATTAAATTAAAATCAAATTGGATTGCTGTTTTTAAAGTGGATTTACAAAGGCCTACTCCAATAATAAAATTAAAATATTAAATTAAAATCAAATTGGATTGCTGTTTTTAAAGTGGATTTGCAAAGGCATACTCCAATAATAAAATTAAAATCAAATTGGGTTGCTGTTTTTAAAGTGGATTTACAAAGGCCTACTACAATAATAAAATTAAATTATTAAATTAAAATCAAATTGGATTGCTGTTTTTAAAGTGGATTTACAAAGGCCTACTCCAATAATAAAATTTAAGTATTAAATTAAAATCAAATTGAATTGCTGTTTTTAAAGTGGATTTATAAGGGCCTACTCCAATAATAAAATTAAAATATTAAATTAAAATCAAATTGGATTGCTGTTTTTAAAGTGGATTTACAAAGGCCTACTCCAATATTAAAATTAAAATATTAAATTAAAATCAAATTTGGATAGCTGTTTTTAAAATGGATTTACAAAGGCCTACTCCAATAATAAAATTAAAATATTAAATTAAAATCAAATTGGATAGCTGTTTTTAAAGTGGATTTACAAAGGCCTGCTCCAATAATAAAATTAAAATATTAAATTAAAATCAAATTGGATTGCTGTTTTTAAAATGGATTTACAAAGGCCTACTCCAATAATAAAATTAAAATATTAAATTAAAAACAAATTGGAAAAGTGGATTTACAAAGGCCTACTCCAATAATAAAATTAAAATATTAAATTAAAATCAAATTGGATTGCTGTTTTTAAAGTGGATTTACAAAGGCATATTCCAATAATAAAATTTAAATCAAATTGGATTGCTGTTTTTAAAGTGGATTTACAAAGGCCTACTCCAATATTAAAATTAAAATATTAAATTAAAATCAAATTGGATTGCTGTTTTTAAAGTGGATTTGCAAAGGCATACTCCAATAATAAAATTAAAATCAAATTGGATTGTTGTTTTAAAAGTGGATTTGCAAAGGCCTACTCCAATAATAAAATTAAAATCAAATTGAATTGCTGTTTTTAAAGTGGATTTACAAAGGCCTACTCCAATAATAAAATTATAATATTAAATTAAAATCAAATTGGATTGCTGTTTTTAAAGTGGATTTACAAAGGCCTGCTCCAATAATAAAATTAAAATATTAAATTAAAATCAAATTTGGATAGCTGTTTTTAAAATGGATTTACAAAGGCCTACTCCAATAATAAAATTAAAATATTAAATTAAAATCAAATTGGATAGCTGTTTTTAAAGTGGATTTACAAAGGCCTGCTCCAATAATAAAATTAAAATATTAAATTAAAATCAAATTGGATTGCTGTTTTTAAAATGGATTTACAAAGGCCTACTCCAATAATAAAATTAAAATATTAAATTAAAAACAAATTGGAAAAGTGGATTTACAAAGGCCTACTCCAATAATAAAATTAAAATATTAAATTAAAATCAAATTGGATTGCTGTTTTTAAAGTGGATTTACAAAGGCATATTCCAATAATAAAATTAAAATATTAAATTAAAATCAAATTGGATTGCTGTTTTTAAAGTGGATTTACAAAGGCCTACTCCAATATTAAAATTAAAATATTAAATTAAAATCAAATTGGATTGCTGTTTTTAAAGTGGATTTGCAAAGGCATACTCCAATAATAAAATTAAAATCAAATTGGATTGTTGTTTTAAAAGTGGATTTACAAAGGCCTACTCCAATAATAAAATTAAAATATTAAATTAAAATCAAATTGGATTGCTGTTTTTAAAGTGGATTTGCAAAGGCATACTCCAATAATCAAATTAAAATCAAATTGGATTGCTGTTTTAAAAGTGGATTTACAAAGGCCTACTCCAATAATAAAATTAAAATATTAAATTAAAATTAAATTGGATTGCTGTTTTTAAAGTGGATTTACAAAGGCCTACTCCAATAATAAAATTAAAATGTTAAATTAAAATCAAATTGGATTGCTGTTTTTAAAGTGAATTTACAAAGGCCTGCTCCAATAATAAAATTAAAATATTAAATTAAAATCAAATTTGGATAGCTGTTTTTAAAATGGATTTACAAAGGCCTACTCCAATAATAAAATTAAAATATTAAATTAAAAACAAATTGGAAAAGTGGATTTACAAAGGCCTACTCCAATAATAAAATTAAAATATTAAATTAAAATCAAATTGGATTGCTGTTTTTAAAGTGGATTTACAAAGGCATATTCCAATAATAAAATTAAAATCAAATTGGATTGCTGTTTTTAAAGTGGATTTACAAAGGCCTACTCCAATAATAAAATTAAAATATTAAATTAAAATCAAATTGGATTGCTGTTTTTAAAGTGGATTTGCAAAGGCATACTCCAATAATAAAATTAAAATATTAAATTAAAATCAAATTTGGATAGCTGTTTTTAAAATGGATTTACAAAGGCCTACTCCAATAATAAAATTAAAATATTAAATTAAAATCAAATTGGATAGCTGTTTTTAAAGTGGATTTACAAAGGCCTGCTCCAATAATAAAATTAAAATATTAAATTAAAATCAAATTGGATTGCTGTTTTTAAAATGGATTTACAAAGGCCTACTCCAATAATAAAATTAAAATATTAAATTAAAAACAAATTGGAAAAGTGGATTTACAAAGGCCTACTCCAATAATAAAATTAAAATATTAAATTAAAATCAAATTGGATTGCTGTTTTTAAAGTGGATTTACAAAGGCATATTCCAATAATAAAATTAAAATCAAATTGGATTGCTGTTTTTAAAGTGGATTTACAAAGGCCTACTCCAATAATAAAATTAAAATATTAAATTAAAATCAAATTGGATTGCTGTTTTTAAAGTGGATTTGCAAAGGCATACTCCAATAATAAAATTATAATATTAAATTAAAATCAAATTGAGTTGCTGTTTTTAAAGTGAATTTACAAAGTCCTACTCCAATAATAAAATTAAAATATTAAATTAAAATCAAATTGGATTGCTGTTTTTAAAGTGGATTTACAAAGGCATACTCCAATAATAAAATTAAAATCAAATTGGATTGCTGTTTTTAAAGTGGATTTACAAAGGCCTACTCCAATAATAAAATTAAAATATTAAATTAAAATCAAATTGGATTGCTGTTTTTAAAGTGGATTTACAAAGGCCTACTCCAATAATAAAATTAAAATCAAATTGGATTGCTGTTTTAAAAGTGGATTTACAAAGGCCTACTCCAATAATAAAATTAAAATATTCTATTTAAATCAAATTGGATTGCTGTTTTTAAAGTGGATTTGCAAAGGCATACACCAATAATAAAATTAAAATCAAATTGGATTGCTGTTTTTAAAGTGGATTTACAAAGGCCTACTCCAAAAATAAAATTAAAATATTAAATTAAAATCAAATTGGATTGCTGCTTTTAAAGTGGATTTACAAAGGCCTACTCCAATAATAAAATTAAAACATTAAATTAAAATCAAATTGGATTGCTGTTTTTAAAGTGGATTTGCAAAGGCATACTCCAATAATAAAATTAAAATCAAATTGGATTGCTGTTTTAAAAGTAGATTTACAAAGGCCTACTCCAATAATAAAATTAAAATATTAAATTAAAATCAAATTGGATTGCTGTTTTTAAAGTGGATTTACAAAGGCCTACTCCAATAATAAAATTAAAATATTAAATTAAAATCAAATTGGATTGCTGTTTTTAAAGTGGATTTGCAAAGGCATACTCCAATAATAAAATTAAAATCAAATTGGGTTGCTGTTTTTAAAGTGGATTTACAAAGGCCTACTACAATAATAAAATTAAATTATTAAATTAAAATCAAATTGGATTGCTGTTTTTAAAGTGGATTTACAAAGGCCTACTCCAATAATAAAATTTAAATATTAAATTAAAATCAAATTGAATTGCTGTTTTTAAAGTGGATTTATAAGGGCCTACTCCAATAATAAAATTAAAATATTAAATTAAAATCAAATTGGATTGCTGTTTTTAAAGTGGATTTACAAAGGCCTACTCCAATATTAAAATTAAAATATTAAATTAAAATCAAATTTGGATAGCTGTTTTTAAAATGGATTTACAAAGGCCTACTCCAATAATAAAATTAAAATATTAAATTAAAATCAAATTGGATAGCTGTTTTTAAAGTGGATTTACAAAGGCCTTCTCCAATAATAAAATTAAAATATTAAATTAAAATCAAATTGGATTGCTGTTTTTAAAATGGATTTACAAAGGCCTACTCCAATAATAAAATTAAAATATTAAATTAAAAACAAATTGGAAAAGTGGATTTACAAAGGCCTACTCCAATAATAAAATTAAAATATTAAATTAAAATCAAATTGGATTGCTGTTTTTAAAGTGGATTTACAAAGGCATATTCCAATAATAAAATTTAAATCAAATTGGATTGCTGTTTTTAAAGTGGATTTACAAAGGCCTACTCCAATATTAAAATTAAAATATTAAATTAAAATCAAATTGGATTGCTGTTTTTAAAGTGGATTTGCAAAGGCATACTCCAATAATAAAATTAAAATCAAATTGGATTGTTGTTTTAAAAGTGGATTTGCAAAGGCCTACTCCAATAATAAAATTAAAATCAAATTGAATTGCTGTTTTTAAAGTGGATTTACAAAGGCCTACTCCAATAATAAAATTAAAATATTAAATTAAAATCAAATTGGATTGCTGTTTTTAAAGTGGATTTACAAAGGCCTGCTCCAATAATAAAATTAAAATATTAAATTAAAATCAAATTTGGATAGCTGTTTTTAAAATGGATTTACAAAGGCCTACTCCAATAATAAAATTAAAATATTAAATTAAAATCAAATTGGATAGCTGTTTTTAAAGTGGATTTACAAAGGCCTGCTCCAATAATAAAATTAAAATATTAAATTAAAATCAAATTGGATTGCTGTTTTTAAAATGGATTTACAAAGGCCTACTCCAATAATAAAATTAAAATATTAAATTAAAAACAAATTGGAAAAGTGGATTTACAAAGGCCTACTCCAATAATAAAATTAAAATATTAAATTAAAATCAAATTGGATTGCTGTTTTTAAAGTGGATTTACAAAGGCATATTCCAATAATAAAATTTAAATCAAATTGGATTGCTGTTTTTAAAGTGGATTTACAAAGGCCTACTCCAATATTAAAATTAAAATATTAAATTAAAATCAAATTGGATTGCTGTTTTTAAAGTGGATTTGCAAAGGCATACTCCAATAATAAAATTAAAATCAAATTGGATTGTTGTTTTAAAAGTGGATTTACAAAGGCCTACTCCAATAATAAAATTAAAATATTAAATTAAAATCAAATTGGATTGCTGTTTTTAAAGTGGATTTGCAAAGGCATACTCCAATAATCAAATTAAAATCAAATTGGATTGCTGTTTTTAAAGTGGATTTACAAAGGCCTACTCCAATAATAAAATTAAAATATTAAATTAAAATTAAATTGGATTGCTGTTTTTAAAGTGGATTTACAAAGGCCTACTCCAGTAATAAAATTAAAATGTTAAATTAAAATCAAATTGGATTGCTGTTTTTAAAGGGGATTTGCAAAGGCATACTCCAATAATAAAATTAAAATATTAAATTAAAATCAAATTGGATTGCTGTTTTTAAAGTGGATTTACAAAGGCCTACTCCAATAATAAAATTAAAATATTAAATTAAAATCAAATTGGATTGTTGTTTTTAAAGTGGATTTGCAAAGGCATACTCCAATAATAAAATTAAAATCAAATTAGATTGCTGTTTTTAAAGTGGATTTACAAAGGCCTACTCCAATAATAAAATTAAAATATTAAATTAAAATCAAATTGGATTGCTGTTTTTAAAGTGGATTTACAAAGGCCTATTCCAATAATAAAATTAAAATATTAAATTTAAATCAAATTGGATTGCTGTTTTTAAAGTGGATTTGCAAAGGCATACTCCAATAATAAAATTATAATATTAAATTAAAATCAAATTGAATTGCTGTTTTTAAAGTGGATTTACAAAGGCCTACTCCAATAATAAAATTAAAATATTAAATTAAAATCAAATTGGATTGCTGTTTTTAAAGTGGATTTACAAAGGCCTACTCAATAATAAAATTAAAATATTAAATTAAAATCAAATTGGATTGCTGTTTTTAAAGTGGATTTGCAAAGGCATACTCCAATAATAAAATTATAATATTAAATTAAAATCAAATTGAATTGCTGTTTTTAAAGTGAATTTACAAAGTCCTACTCCAATAATAAAATTAAAATATTAAATTAAAATCAAATTGGATTGCTGTTTTTAAAGTGGATTTACAAAGGCATACTCCAATAATAAAATTAAAATCAAATTGGATTGCTGTTTTTAAAGTGGATTTACAAAGGCCTACTCCAATAATAAAATTAAAATATTAAATTAAAATCAAATTGGATTGCTGTTTTTAAAGTGGATTTACAAAGGCCTACTCCAATAATAAAATTAAAATCAAATTGGATTGCTGTTTTAAAAGTGGATTTACAAAGGCCTACTCCAATAATAAAATTAAAATATTCTATTTAAATCAAATTGGATTGCTGTTTTTAAAGTGGATTTGCAAAGGCATACACCAATAATAAAATTAAAATCAAATTGGATTGCTGTTTTTAAAGTGGATTTACAAAGGCCTACTCCAATAATAAAATTAAAATATTAAATTAAAATCAAATTGGATTGCTGCTTTTAAAGTGGATTTACAAAGGCCTACTCCAATAATAAAATTAAAACATTAAATTAAAATCAAATTGGATTGCTGTTTTTAAAGTGGATTTGCAAAGGCATACTCCAATAATAAAATTAAAATCAAATTGGGTTGCTGTTTTTAAAGTGGATTTACAAAGGCCTACTACAATAATAAAATTAAATTATTAAATTAAAATCAAATTGGATTGCTGTTTTTAAAGTGGATTTACAAAGGCCTACTCCAATAATAAAATTTAAATATTAAATTAAAATCAAATTGAATTGCTGTTTTTAAAGTGGATTTATAAGGGCCTACTCCAATAATAAAATTAAAATATTAAATTAAAATCAAATTGGATTGCTGTTTTTAAAGTGGATTTACAAAGGCCTACTCCAATATTAAAATTAAAATATTAAATTAAAATCAAATTGGATTGCTGTTTTTAAAGTGGATTTACAAAGGCCTACTCCAATAATAAAATTAAAATCAAATTAGATTGCTGTTTTAAAAGTGGATTAACAAAGGCCTACTCCAATAATAAAATTAAAGTATTAAATTAAAATCAAATTGGATTGCTGTTTTTAAAGTGGATTTACAAAGGCCTACTCCAATAATAAAATTAAAATATTAATTTAAAATCAAATTGGAAAAGTGGATTTACAAAGGCCTACTCCAATAATAAAATTAAAATCAAATTGGATTGCTGTTTTTAAAGTGGATTTGCAAAGACAAACTCTAATAATAAAATTAAAATTAAATTGGATTGCTGTTTTTAAAGTGGATTTACAAAGGCCTACTCCAATAGTAAAATTAAAATATTAATTTAAAATCAAATTGGAAAAGTGGATTTACAAAGGCCTACTCCAATAATAAAATTAAAATTTTAAATTAAAATCAAATTGGATTGCTGTTTTTAAAGTGGATTTACAAAGGCCTACTCCAAGAAAAGTGAAGAATTAAGACTTAAATACAGAAAAATGTATTGGCTGATGGGAAGGAACTCTTCTTTATCAACATACAACAAACTTCTACTTTATAAGCAAATATTGAAACCGATTTGGACTTATGGTATTCAGCTTTGGGGTTGTACCAAACAAAACAACGTAAATATCATCCAAAGATTTCAGAATATGGTAATTAGGAACATCGTTGTTGCACCTTGGTATGTTAGGAACAATAACCTTCATAGGGACCTTTAAATGAACCTCATCTTAAATGAAATCCAGCAAAAAGCACGGAGACATGAAGAAAGGCTCCGCCAACATGTGAACATTGAGGCAACTCAGCTCCTAAGCATCACGAATTTAGTTCGCAGACTTAAAAGAACCAAACCTTTTGAGCTGGTGTGATTGTCAGTTTAAGCAGCATTATGCTGATCTAAAATCCACAACAAAGATGTGGTTTACTTCAATTTACCAAACACTATGGAATGCCAATGGGAAGAAGCCATAGATTATTTTAAGTTAGTAAATTAAGTCAGAAACAAATTGCTAATTAGTCCAGGAGACTAGATTGTAATTACATAAAATATATAAATAAAAATTTATTTTAAATTAAAAAAAAAAAAAAAAAAAAAAAAAAAAAATTGGAAAAGTGGATTTACAAAGGCCTACTCCAATAATAAAATTAAAATATTAAATTAAAATCAAATTGGATAGCTGTTTTTAAAGTGGAATTGTAAAGGCATACTCCAATAATAAAATTAAAATAAAATTAAATTGCTGTTTTTAAAGTGGATTTACAAAGGCCTACTCCAATAATAAAATTAAAATATTAAATTAAAATCAAATTGGATTGCTGTTTTTAAAGTGGATTAACAAAGGCCTGCTCCAATAATAAAATTAAAATATTAAATTAAAATCAAATTAGATTGCTGTTTTTAAAATAGATTTACAAAGGCCTACTCCAATAATAAAATTAAAATATTAAATTAAAAACAAATTGGAAAAGTGGATTTACAAAGGCCTACTCCAATAATAAAATTAAAATATTAAATTAAAATCAAATTGGATTGCTGTTTTTAAAGTGGATTTGCAAAGGCATACTCCAATAATAAAATTAAAATCAAATTGGATTGCTGTTTTTAAAGTGGATTTACAAAGGCCTACTCCAATATTAAAATAAAATATTAAATTAAAATCAAATTGGATTGCTGTTTTTAAAGTGGATGTTCAAAGGCATACTCCAATAATAAAATTAAAATCAAATTGGATTGCTGTTTTAAAAGTGGATTTACAAAGGCCTACTCCAATAATAAAATTAAAATATTAAATTAAAATCAAATTGGATTGCTGTTTTTAAAGTGGATTTGCAAAGGCCTACTCCAATAATAAAATTAAAATAAAATTGGATTGCTGTTTTAAAAGTGGATTTACAAAGGCCTACTCCAATAATAAAATTAAAATATTAAATTAAAATCAAATTGGATTGCTGTTTTTAAAGTGGATTTACAAAGGCCTACTCCAATAATAAAATTAAAATATTAAATTAAAATCAAATTGGATTGCTGTTTTTAAAGTGGATTTACAAAGGCCTGCTCCAATAATAAAATTAAAATATAAAATTAAAATCAAATTAGATTACTGTTTTTAAAGTGGATTTACAAAGGCCTACTCCAATAATAAAATTAAAATATTAAATTAAAATCAAATTGGATTGCTGTTTTTAAAGTGGATTTGCAAAGGCATACTCCAATAATAAAATTAAAATCAAATTGGATTGCTGTTTTTAAAGTGGATTTACAAAGGCCTACTCCAATAATAAAATTAAAATATTAAATTAAAATCAAATTGGATTGCTGTTTTAAAAGTGGATTTACAAAGGCCTACTCCAATAATAAAATTAAATTATTAAATTAAAATCAAATTGGATTGCTGTTTTTAAAGTGGATTTACAAAGGCATACTCCAATAATAAAATTAAAATATTAATTTAAAATCAAATTGGATTTCTGTTTTTAAAGTGGATTTACAAAGGCCTGCTCCAATAATAAAATTAAAATATTAAATTAAAATCAAATTGGATTGCTGTTTTTAAAGTGGATTTGCAAAGGCATACTCCAATAATAAAATTAAAATATTAATTTAGAATCAAATTGGAAAAGTGGATTTACAAAGGCCTACTCCAATAACAAAATTAAAATATTAAATTAAAATCAAATTGGATTGCTGTTTTTAAAGTGGATGTTCAAAGGCATACTCCAATAATAAAATTAAAATCAAATTGGATTACTGTTTTTAAAGTGGATTTAGAAAGGCCTACTCCAATAATAAAATTAAAATATTAAATTAAAATCAAATTGGATTGCTGTTTTTAAAGTAGCTTTACAAAGGCCTACTCCAATAATAAAACTAAAATATTAAATTAAAATCAAATTGGATTGCTGTTTTTAAAGTGGATTTATAAAGGCCTGCTCCAATAATAAAATTAAAATATTAAATTAAAATCAAATTGGATTGCTGTTTTTAAAGTGGATTTGCAAAGGCATACTCCAATAATAAAATTAAAATCAAATTGGATTGCTGTTTTTAAAGTGGATTTACAAAGGCCTACTCCAATAATAAAATTAAAATATTAAATTAAAATCAAATTGGATTGCTGTTTTTAAAGTGTGTTTACAAAGGACTACTCCAATAATAAAATTAAAATCAAATTGGATTGCTGTTTTAAAAGTGGATTTACAAAGGCCTACTACTCCAATAATAAAATTAAAATATTAAATTAAAATCAAATTGAATTGCTGTTTTTAAAGTGGATTTACAAAGGCATACTCCAATAATAAAATTAAAATCAAATTGGATTGCTGTTTTAAAAGTGGATTTACAAAGGCCTACTCCAATAATAAAATTAAAATATTAAATTAAAATCAAATTGGATTGCTGTTTTTAAAGTGGATTTACAAAGGCCTACTCCAATAATAAAATTAAAATATTAATTTAAAATCAAATTCGAAAAGCGGATTTACAAAGGCCTACTCCAATAATAAAATTAAAATATTAAATTAAAATCAAATTGGATTGTTGTTCTTAAAGTGGATTTGCAAAGGCCTACTCCAATATTAAAATCAAAATGGATTGCTGTTTTTAAATTTTATTTACAAAGGCCTACTCCAATAATAAACTTAAAATGTTAAATTAAAATCAAATTGGATTGCTGTTTTTAAAGTGGATTTACAAAGGCCTACTCCAATTATAAAATTAAAATATTAAATTAAAATCAAATTGGATTGCTGTTTTTAAACAGGTTTTACAAAGGCCTACTTCAATAATAAAATTAAAATATTAAATTAAAATCAAATTGGATTGCTGTTTTTAAAGTGGATTTGCAAAGGCATACTCCAATAATAAAATTAAAATCAAATTGGATTGCTGTTTTAAAAGTGGATTTACAAAGGCCTACTCCAATAATAAAATTAAAATATTAAATTAAAATCAAATTGGATTGCTGTTTTTAAAGTGGATTTACAAAGGCCTACACCAATAATAAAATTAAAATATTAATTTAAAATCAAATTGAAAAAGTGGATTTACAAAGGCCTACCCAATAATAAAATTAAAATATTAAATTAAAATCAAATTGGATTGCTGTTTTTAAAGTGGATTTTCAAAGGCATACTCCAATAATAAAATTAAAATCAAATTGGATTGCTGTTTTTAAAGTGGATTTACAAAGGCCTACTCCAATAATAAAATTAAAATATTAAATTAAAATTAAATTGGATTTCTGTTTTTAAAGTGGATTTACAAAGGCCTACTCCAATAATAAAATTAAAATATTAAATTAAAATCAAATTGGATTGCTGTTTTTAAAGTGGATTTGCAAAGGCATACTCCAATAATATAATTAAAATCAAATTGGATTGCTGTTTTTAAAGTGCATTTACAAAGGCATACTCCAATAATAAAATTAAAATATTAATTTAAAATCAAATTGGAAAAGTGGATTTACAAAGGCCTACTCCAATAATAAAATTAAAATATTAAATTAAAATCAAATTGGATTGCTGTTTTTAAAGTGGATTTACAAAGGCCTGCTCCAATAATAAAATTAAAATATTAAATTAAAATCAAATTGGATTGCTGTTTTTAAAGTGGATTTGCAAAGGCATACTCCAATAATAAAATTAAAATCAAATTGGATTGCTGTTTTTAAAGTGGATTTACAAAGGCCAGCTCCAATAATAAAATTAAAATATTAAATTAAAATCAAATTGGATTGCTGTTTTTAAAGTGTGTTTACAAAGGACTACTCCAATAATAAAATTAAAATCAAATTGGATTGCTGTTTTAAAAGTGGATTTACAAAGGCCTACTACTCCAATAATAAAATTAAAATATTAAATTAAAATCAAATTGAATTGCTGTTTTTAAAGTGGATTTACAAAGGCATACTCCAATAATAAAATTAAAATCAAATTGGATTGCTGTTTTAAAAGTGGATTTACAAAGGCATACTCCAATAATAAAATTAAAATATTAAATTAAAATCAAATTGGATTGCTGTTTTTAAAGTGGATTTACAAAGGCCTACTCCAATAATAAAATTAAAATATTAATTTAAAATCAAATTCGAAAAGTGGATTTACAAAGGCCTACTCCAATAATAAAATTAAAATATTAAATTAAAATCAAATTGGATTGTTGTTCTTAAAGTGGATTTGCAAAGGCATACTCCAATATTAAAATCAAAATGGATTGCTGTTTTTAAAATTTATTTACAAAGGCCTACTCCAATAATAAACTTAAAATGTTAAATTAAAATTAAATTGGATTTCTGTTTTTAAAGTGGATTTACAAAGGCCTACTCCAATTATAAAATTAAAATATTAAATTAAAATCAAATTGGATTGCTGTTTTTAAACAGGATTTACAAAGGCCTACTTCAATAATAAAATTAAAATATTAAATTAAAATCAAATTGGATTGCTGTTTTTAAAGTGGATTTGCAAAGGCATACTCCAATAATAAAATTAAAATATTAAATTAAAATCAAATTGGATTGCTGTTTTTAAAGTGGATTTACAAAGGCCTACACCAATAATAAAATTAAAATATTAATTTAAAATCAAATTGGAAAAGTGGATTTACAAAGGCCTACTCCAATAATAAAATTAAAATATTAAATTAAAATCAAATTGGATTGCTGTTTTTAAAGTAGATTTGCAAAGGCATACTCCAATAATAAAATTAAAATCAAATTGGGTTGCTGTTTTTAAAGTGGATTTACAAAGGCCTACTCCAATAATAAAATTAAAATATTAAATTAAAATTAAATTGGATTTCTGTTTTTAAAGTGGATTTACAAAGGCCTACTCCAATAATAAAATTAAAATATTAAATTAAAATCAAATTGGATTGCTGTTTTTAAAGTGGATTTGCAAAGGCATACTTCAATAATAAAATTAAAATCAAATTGGATTGCTGTTTTTAAAGTGGATTTACAAAGGCATATTCCAATAATAAAATTAAAATATTAATTTAAAATCAAATTGGAAAAGTGGATTTACAAAGGCCTACTCCAATAATAAAATTAAAATATTAAATTAAAATCAAATTGGATTGCTGTTTTTAAAGTGAATTTTCAAAGGCCTACTCCAATAATAAATTTAAAATCAAATTGGGTTGCTGTTTTTAAAGTGGATTTACAAAGGCCTAATCCAATAATAAAATTAAAATATTTAATTAAAATCAAATTGGATTGCTGTTTTAAAAGTGGATTTTCAAAGGCATACTCCAATAATAAAATTAAAATCAAATTGGATTGCTGTTTTAAAAGTGGATTTACAAAGGCCTACTCCAATAATAAAATTAAAATATTAAATTAAAATCAAATTGGATTGTTGTTTTTAAAGTGGATTTACAAAGGCCTATTCCAATAATAAAATTAAAATATTAAATTAAAATCAAATTGGATTGCTGTTTTAAAAGTGGATTTTCAAAGGCATACTCCAATAATAAAATTAAAATCAAATTGGATTGCTGTTTTAAAAGTGGATTTACAAAGGCCTATTCCAATAATAAAATTAAAATATTAAATTAAAATCAAATTGGATTGTTGTTTTTAAAGTGGATTTACAAAGGCCTATTCCAATAATAAAATTAAAATATTAAATTAAAATCAAATTGGATTGCTGTTTTTAAAGTGGATTTACAAAGGCATACTCCAATAATAAAATTAAAATCAAATTGGATTGCTGTTTTTAAAGTGGATTTACAAAGGCATACTCCAATAATAAAATCCGACGATCTGAAGTTTAGAGATTAATACATGTATTTTGGAAAGGAAATAATCCACAACCCTTTAATATCCAAGAAAACGCTAAATTAAAACAGCTAATTTTCACATATTTATAGCTGATTTACCAATTAAACTTATTACTAAATTTATATTTTTCGATACAATTTACCTACGCTCTCGTTATTTTAATTTATTAAATACAAATATCGCTTAAATCCCATATATCGCTTGCTAATAAATCTTTGAAACAACGTACATAACCTCATGAAATATTAAAAATCACCTCAATTTTCTTGAATTTTAAAGGATCAACGAATTATTTAATTTAAACAAAATATGCTAAATAGTCTTCCTAATTTTTAATATAACCTTCAACGTTTATTCAAGATAATTTTAATCAATAATTTTGCAATTTTATTCGAATTGTTTTTACCGAAGCATAATATAATAATTGGTAAGCTTAATCATTCTTATCAATCACCTTTTACACCTTTTTGTTAAAATTGGTAAAATTACATGAATTTGTAAATTCGTGCGGACATGATACAGAGATAGTAGCATAAAATTAGGACAGAGGATCTATGGAATTTACCCAGGAGAGGCAGCAATATTATGTTTAAATAAACGGAAATTTTAGAGTTACTGTTGCCGCTTCAATTCATTGTCTCGTACCTGGTCAAACAATTAAAACGTGCGACTTAAAGTGAGTATAAAAGCATACCTAAAATCCTGTATGAATTAAAAAATCAATTCAAAAAGTTATTTCTACAGAATTTCTTTCTAAAATGCCAGAAAAGGGTAAAGTAGTTCACGCTGAAATATTTGTTTAAAGAGAGATTATAAATATTCAATTTTGATTAACAAAGCCCATACGTTAATCCTCTATCTACGTATTCAAACAAGAATAACGTTTCAAATTGGATCCTTCACAAAAACGGAACACAAATATCCTTTTTTATTACAAACATGTTTCTGTTGTATACATTATGTTGTGTGTCGACTGTCGGAGATACGGGACTATGATTTTTTGTTATACAGAAATATTTGTTTGTAGAAATAAAAATGAAATGCAGCTGTTAAAAACGTAAAGGAGATAAAAACTATGTTTAAATTACAAAAAAAAAATCGGCCACCCTCAATCAATAATTGTGTTAGGCGGAACGAAAATTTAAGTTAAGTATGGCACGCTACCCAACAAAATGTTTATAAAATATTTCTAGTTTTACCCCTATAAACACACAAATACATATCAAGTGTGTAATGCCAATATGAATTATGCTTTTTGAAATTTTCGTTATGATTGTAGAGACGGTAGCAGCACGTTAAACATATCACCTGGAATTTATAATTAGTCGCCGAACCAAACAAATATTTTAGCATAAAATGTCTATAAAATCAAACATCTGTGTGTGTGGAATAACTCAACAACAAATTGTACGCGTGAATTCTATTAATCAATCAAAATGCAATCGTAATAATCAATTTAATTCAAATATCGGTATACTCGTAGAGCATAAAGAGACGTCGAAGACCATATGGTAAAATGAACGGCAAATCGTTAAATAAAAATAAATTTAGTGAAACGGAATAAATAAAACCCCGATTTTTTAGTCTCGAGACCCTTTTTGTAATTACCAACTTATTCTTTTGTTGTTATTCCTTGCATTATTGTTATTGTTAATATTAGAAATGCACGTGTGCAATTGAAATCCGATAAGACGACGAAAGGCTTTTGTTGGAATAAACATATTCAAATTATAAAAATTTCCTTTGTCGAAGCGTACTGTAGATACAAATCCTTTTGAGCATTTATTCAAATTGGTTTTAATGAGATTTTTTTTTTAAACTCCAAACCGATTTTGATGGACAGAGAATTTCAATTTGGAATATGTTAATATTCTTGGAATTTTTATTTATATATTTTTTCGTTACCTATTTTGGTTAAAGGTTAACTTTATTGTTTATGGGAATAACATTGGAATTTTGAATATGATACCAATAAAGGAATAGTTAACTGATTAAGTATCTAGATTCTAGATTCTTCGGCATATTGGATAGACAAACCTAATTTTCGTTTATAATCATACTGACGATTAAATTAGTTCCTACAACAACTATTGGACAAAAGTTTTCGCTGTGTTTTGACCAAATTACAAATCATCATTGTTAATATAAACATTATGTATTGCAGGCAAACCTTTTCGTAAATTAGTCGTGTTAATAAATCAAATTTTTTTGTTGAATTTGAATTAAATTGGTAGGGTTTCTTTACGAATTCAATTTAATTTTTTTTTTATTGACTTATTCTCACGCCCCCGTAATTGGTCGTATATTCATTTTGGTATACAGACAAGAAAACTAACCGATTTGAATAATAATTATCAAAAGAGAATCAAAAAATGTATAAAATTAATTTCTTTGTTTAAATTTTAAAATAATAATTTATGTTTGTTGTTATAAAATGTTAAAACAACAACAATATTTATAAAGGCATCGCGAACAAAAGCTTTGATTCCAAAATTGGAATAAATTTATGGATGACTAAAAAGAAGAAACATATTCAAATTGAATGTGACACGAATGAGATCGATAATGATGTGGGCAGAAATTGTGAAACGCCGCTGACGACGCTTAATTTATAATACATCCAAAGCAGGTAGCTGTAAAAAATTAGGTATCCAATACATATTTCTAAGCCAAAAACTGAAGAGTGCGCTTCGAAGTAATGGGGTCATCTTGTGTAAAGAATTTCGTTGCCATTTTTCTACATCTGTATAATTCTCTAGACTATTTTACTTAAGTTGTAAATTTAAGAAATAGCCTTGATTTACAATATTAACTAATAGATTAACTCGCTCTCTTTTTTCGCCCTCAGCATTTATCGTCGATTCGCATGTGATATCAACAGTCGTTTTATTCGGAGTTACATGTATCGGAGCATGTAATTTTATCTATGGTTAGTTGAATTTCTTTCTTTAACATTGCACAACTTATCAAGCTTTGGTTTTTGCTGTAAGATTGTTACCTCGCATCAATACGTTGAAAACTGATCGTCGTTCAGAAATCTCATAGGTTCGAATATTTGACAACGGTTCACTTCTTCTGTTGTGAGAGTGGCAAAATGTTCCCGATGATTTTCCACTGCTAGATATTTTGTTGATGTTATGATGTATGATTGGGTGTTGTTATGATAGATGTTAGGAACAGGTTACAATCCGCTGCAAGGGACAGTGGTATGATAATTGCAATTATCACTTATCGTTGTGTTAGCCTGCTACACTCATCCATGATTTGATTTATATATATATATATATGAATGAGGTTATGAATGTTGTAGGTATGGTTATTGATAATGGTGTTTGTTGACAAATAATCTGCAGTTGGTCTTCTTATTATGACAGCGCGAGAACCGATGGATACAGAATGCTGTGATGTGCATAATGAACAACATCAAGTAGGCTTTGATGCATATCTGTTAAGTTTTTTAGTATTATGTATAGATTCCAATTTATGAGCTATGGTGTGCGCGTAGTATGGCAAGATCAACTATGGCGCAGTTGGTAAGTAAGGCGATAATTGTGCGGTAGTATGTTCGAATATTTATATTCCACTTAAAATAAAACGCGTAATTATTCACAGCATAATATGTTTTAATTATTCGTAGTTTAACATGTATTAAGAATTGAAATTGTATTTGTTCGTCGATCTATTAGACGTGTTAATCATGCGGACGCACACAAGATACTTTTTTTGTATTCTGTCAAAACGTTGTTGTGTTGTCTGTCGTACACTACCCCCACATTACCCGTTGCTCGTTTCGATGTTGGTATGTTGGGTACTATCACGATGGTGCTGCCACACTACTCCCCTCGTAGTGTTCAGGTTACCGGTAACGGAGAGGAATCTGAACACGACGTTCAGATCTCGATGTGGTTGCGCTTGTTTTTTCATCGTCGTGCTGTTTCTCCATTGGAACCTCGATATGTTGTGTAGGTTGCTCGTTGTCGTGTGATTTCTCCACTGGCACTTCGATAGGCTGATCGTCTAAGGGCCAAAAACGCTGCTTTTAATCGGTCGATGGAGATTTTTCTTGCCTGGTTATGGATCCGGACTTTGAAATACTTGTTGAATCGTTGCACGACCTCGTATGGTCCGTCGTAAGGTGGCTGAAGTGGACCTTTCACCGCGTCGTTTCGTACAAAAACGTAAGTGCAATCTGTTAACTACTTCTGCACAAAGAACTTCGACCGATCGTGATGGCTCGCAGGTTTCGGTCTAAGTTTGTTCATCATTCGCCTTACATTTTTCAGAAACTCAGCTTCGTTTTCTGTTGCTGAAACCTCGTGAAAGAATTCGCCCGGTAGCCGCAGTGACATCCAGTATACCAATTCTGATGGCGTCGCCTTGATGTCTTCTTTGAAAGTTGACCTCAACCCTAGTAGTATTGTGGGTAATGCATCGATCCAGTCGTTAGTTTGGTAGCCTTTAAATGCGGTTTTTAGCGTTCGATGCCATCTCTCGATCATCCCATTCGACTGGGGATGGTAAGTTGTCGTCTTAAGATGGCTAATTCCCAAACGTCTCGTTAACTCCCTGAAGATTTCGGACTCAAATTGTCGACCCAAATCTGTGGTGATTCGTGAAGGAGTACTAAATCGTGATACCCAGGTTGATACAAACTCTTGTGCGATCGTCTCAGCTGTCATGTCAGACATCGGATAAGCCTCTGGCCATCGCGTATAACGGTCGATACATGTCAAAATGTAACGCTTGTCTGAACTGATCGGTAATGGGCCAACGATATCCATATTGACGTGTTGAAATCGGCTATCCGGTACGATGAAATCGGACACTGGCGTCTTGTTGTGTCGATGAACTTTAGCTCGCTGACACGCTAGACAAGCTCTTACAAAACCGTTGTAATCCTTGTTCATGCTAGGCCAAAAAAACTTTTGTCGTAACAATTTGTTCGTTGCTCTAATGCCTGCATGTGCTAAACCGTGAAGTCGGGTTAGTATCAGAGTCCTGAACCTTTTGGGTACAAATGGTCTGATTAACTGGTAGGTTGCATCACAGCACAGTGTTTCATTAGATCCTGGAATGGCAAAATACTTTAGAACACGATTAGAATTATTACCTGCCAATAAGGTTTTTAATTCGGGATCCTCTTTTTGCTCATGTGCAATTGCGTTGAAATCGATAATATCGTTATTATCAATCATCTCGATTCGTGACAGTAGATCCACTACTGCATTATCTTTGCCAGCGACGTGTAAAATTTTGTTTGTAAACTGCCCGATGTAGTCGATATGACGGGCCTGTCGCGATGATGCCTTCTCTATGGTTTGATGGTACCAACATAATTCATCCTGGCTAGGCGTTCGTGATTGACTACGCGATTGCTGACGATTTTGCGATCGGCCTCGTGATCTGGCCCGTTGTTGTCGGTAATGTAAGTCCATCATCTCGATTCGTCTCTCGATATTGCTTACCATCTGTGTCAGTTTTTCCACTTGATTCGACGCATTTGACGGCGGCGCTTCTTCATTGTCCATAAAAACGGTAGAGGAACCAGCTGCGTCCATGATTCGATCTGCTAATGTCGCCATTGTTTTAAGTGTAACCTCACTCGTTGACAAAATCGCTCGTACTTGTGGTGGAAGTCGTTCCAGCCAGATGCTTCGAAGAAAATCTTCACCGATTTTTGCTCCAGCCAGCTTCGTTAACTCGTTCAAAAGGTGTGAAGGTTTCCGATCACCCAGTTCGGCACCTGATAAGAGTTTTCGCATTTTTCGTTGCTCGGAGATACTATATACCTCCAAAACACATTTTTTAAAATTGTCGTATTTTCCTTGAGCAGGTGGATTTAACATGGCCTCCGATACCTGCGCTAATACGTGGCTTTCGACACCGCCCACGATTATGTTAAATTTCGTAGCATCACTCGTCACTTTGCATGTCTCGAATTGCGCCTCTACTTGGGCAAACCAAATTTCGGGGAACTCCACCCGAAATGGTGGCACTTTAATAGACACTCGTGCTATTTCACCGCTGTTTGTTTTGTGAACGTTTTTTTCGTCGTCGTCAGACATATTTTGTTATGAATTGAATCGGTATAAATTGACAAAAAATTATTCGTTATTTCGTGTTTGTCGACCGACAGCAAAAGTACGAGTATATATCGTTTGATAATTAATACTATTTTATCAACTAACCGATTTCGCTTGCTTATGCTACCGCGTGTTTTTACCGTTACTTGCTTCGTTACCCCGTGTTCGTACTGTATATATTTAATTTGCAAAGAAAATGCACTTAAAAATCGCGCACTATCGAAATCACTCACTATAAAATGTTATTTGATATTTTCACTTGAAAAAATCACGTCGTTTCACCAATTATGGATAGATGCCAATTTATGAGCTATGGTGTGCGCGTAGTATGGCGAGATCAACTATGGCGCAGTTGATAAGTAAGGTGATAATTGTGCGGTAGTATGTTCGAATATTTATATTCCACTGAAAATAAAACGCGTAATTATTCACAGTATAATATGTTTTATTTATTCGTAGTTTAACATGTATTAAGAATTGAAATTTTATTTGTTCGTCGATCTATTAGACGTGTTAATCGTGCGGACGCACACAAGAAACTTTTTTTGTATTCTGTCAAAACGTTTTTGTGTTGTCTGTCGTACCTTTTTTAATTAGTGTTACCCGTTGCTCGTTTCGATGTTGGTATGTTGGGTACTTCCACGATGGTGCTGCCACAGTATTATGTAAGGCCATCTCGATCACGCTCATTAATATTAAGTGAACCCTTTTCTCGTATGTTCGATTATCTCTCTTGAACTTTTATCAGATTGTTCAATGATATCATGCTGAGGTTAGAATTATGTTTCACCAATTTGATTGTGTTATCGATCATTGAGGTTAGCCTCACACTAGGAGAGAATTCGAAACTTATTCCCCTAAGATAATGCCTAGAGATATTGTCTGCGATCAAGTTTTGAAAATTGAGTTTTTTTTTACTGTAACAAATAATCCCCATAATGAAATTTTGTGCAAAAATTAACATGGTTCTTCGAGCCGGATTGTAATCGGCATACATATCTAAAATACAAATAAAACTAAATTAGTGGCATTTCGAAAAAAAATGACAAGAACTTACTTCTAATTATATGTATTCTAATTAATAAGAGCAATTGTAAAATTGTAACAAGTGCGTGTGTTGTTGATTTCAAATTTTAATATTTCTTTATAATGTAAATATTAAAATATTGAAAAAATTAAAAAAAAAACTGATAAACTATTTAGTGACTATAGAAATTAAAGTGTGATACAAAGAAATAGTGAATAGCAATAAATATCGGCAATTCTTGGGGAATTGTTAACAGAATTATCATTCGAGTGGTTCCGGTAGAACGGTCGGTTGCGCCGGCTAAGGCTCAGGAGCGTAAGGTGTGGGGTTACCGGAACATGAAAGGATCAGTAATGACCGTACAAATTAAATATTTGGAAAAAAAAAATTAATGAGAACCAGTTACTACTCACACTACCTACCTAAAGAACATAATACTCACCTATGCTTTATCCCCATTTCCACTTCAAAACAATTATTCACTCATCTGAAATATTAAGACGAAAAAAACGATACAGAAAATCATTGCTGAAGAAAAGCAAAAAAAAACCGGGTTCGACATTCGGCCCTATTCTGCATTATCTAATACTCGAAGCCCGCTTACTGCTAACTGATTTTATCCCTTAATGTAATGTTTTACATTGCTACGAATCTTGATCAGGTTGCCCCTTATAAAACTGTATACTGCAAAATATGACCAGAGAAGCCTGCAACTGTAAACTCATCTGGAAGATTACGAAGCTGATGGTTACATAGCTTTGCCTTTAATCTAGGTAAACATGTACTCGTATAGTACATTTAATGGTGAAGATGTTCAGCAACCTTTGCTACAAATATTTGGTTCCAGGGCGTAGTGGCTGCAGGCAACCAATAATAAAAGAGGTAACCAGTTCTTTTGTTCCTTCAAAAATTTTAGATTTTGACTAACTGGATTATCAAGTTTGGTACTCCTTAACCTCTCATCTCTACCATAGCGAAATAATTTGTGGTTTGTGGAATATAATTAAAGAAGTTATTGAATTTCTTGTAGACATATGTGCTGTTTACCCAACTCCTACTTAAATTCCAGTAATCATATACGTTATATTGCTATATATGAGTATTTTTTTTTTTGCAATATGCTGGTCTATACAAACAGTAATAAAGCAGAAAAAAAATTGATTAAAACTCAACATTTATTCTGTTTTAAATGCATATTATGGAATTAATTATAAATGGATGAAGTATTTTTCGTATATTTAAAAACATTTGGTTTCATATTATAAGGGTGTTCATACTACCATGGAAAGATCAAGTTCAACAAAATGAAAGAGCGATAACGTCAAAAAGACGTAGTAGGTAAGCGATTTTTTTACGAAAATAGTTGCATCCAAGATTTTTGTTTTGTTGTCGTTTTTTTTTTTTTTAGTTTTATTTGATGACATATTTCATTTTTGGTGATTGGAATTTGCTTGTGAAACAGTGAAAATACCAAATATTGACATTATGAAGTATTACACCGTCGACGAGGTGGTGATCCATAAACATAAACATGATTTTTGGTTGGTAATAAATCGGGTCGTATACAATTTGACCCAATTATTTTTTGATCGCAGCGACACGTTGAATGAGAGTTTACGTCTGCTAGCGGCATACGGTGGGAAAGATTTAAGTGTTTATTTTACAAAAAATAATTGCCCAAATGCAACAATACCGGTTTTTTGTGGTGATGTGCCATACTATTTTCGGCCGGCCATTGAATGTTCGTATTCCGATTTGTGTAAAACAAGGGGTTATCCATGGTGGCATGATTCATTCTATATGATAGGAATGATTACGGAACGGGAACGCTATATTCGAATTTATAATACGATGACGACAACTGTACAATCAATGAAAGTTTGTTCAGAAGATTCGATTAAGGAGATTTTAGAAAAATATCGGACCCGATATAATTCCCATGCTGGTAGTTACTGCTGGCGTAAATTTGTTGGTGGAAAATCGTACAGTTTTGATTTTAATAAAACTCTTGACGAGAATGGATTAAGTCATAAACAGGATCCGGTATCGTTGTGGGCCTACTATACAGATGATTTTACGGTTGCGTAGAATGTGATACCGTTCGTTTCATTCACAAAAAAAAATTTTATCTAAAAATAGAATCGAGAATCAAAATCAATACATAAGGAGAATATACGCGCGTTCTAAAAATAAAATACGAAGAGGGGTTGAAATAAATTATTTATGTTGTGTACATGTTGTTATGTACTTTATACATAGGCAGACGAAATATATATAGAAATAGAACATAAACTTTTTTTTTAATATTCTCCCGATGGAATTTCTTATTTACTTCTGAAAATATATTAAAAATTAAAAAGGAATTGTAGGTGTTATTCCAAATGCCTTACAGTAATAAACACTTCCTGTTTTAATCATTTTCTAATCGTTTGCTTTCTTCTCTTTGGTGATGCGTTATTATCATTGTTGGGTGTTTACAAAGATAACAACAAATAAACTTCGTTTTTATGATTCTTCTAATCGACTGTCGCTACGGAATGTGGATATGAAATTTTTTACAAAGTAATGGGTTTTTGTATATTGGCGCCTTCATTGATAAACGGGTTCGAGGACAATTGAACACTTTCATTAATTTGTTTTTATTGAACATTGTTGTATAGTTGACGTTTATGGTGATGGTATAATTCTACTTTTATTTTATTGTCTGAATTTCCTATATTAGGTGTATTATTCTATTCATTTTAGTACTTTATTTGATATTAGACGACGAGTGGAATTCCTTCGCCAATGTACGTACATAATAAATAATTGGAGATTACTTTATTAAATTTAAACATTTACTGCTAATACCGTCAAAACAAAATTTACGGTTAGAATAAAGAAGATGATTTGACTGCATACAAGTAAATTGGTCAAACTAAAACCAACCACAAACTCAATGCTTCGCTGGAGCAGTTAATCACCTTTTCACAATTTGTTTCTCTAGGTCACCTTTTCACAATTTGTTTCTCTAGTACAGTGCATAGTTCTGGTCAAAAGGTTAATGACGTTAAAAGACTTATTTCGTTAAGGATAATAAATAAACGGAACCATGTGGGACAAATAAAGGATGGTCCATCTAGTGTTTGTGATGTGTATTATGGGGGGTGATTAATACACTTGCTAATGGTTATGGTTGATACAGGCTTATACAAATGAAACACAGTATATACGTCTTGCTAATCGAGCGTTCCAATAGAGAATGCTTTATTAATCGTTTTGACAGTACTATCACGTACTCTAATTCCACTAGGTGGGTTTACAATGCAACGTTGCTATTTAGTACAGCGGTGTTTAGTACACCCTAAAAGCATATATATATCACTTCTTCCTTCTTAAGTTTAAACTTAACTGATAACTTTATTATTATATAACGTAAGATCTTCAACTAAAAACTATCGTACTATATATACATTTAAATTGAACATCTAAAATACATTTTATACATTTCAAAATACTTAATCTAACTTCTATTGTTTTACAGATTTAATTTTATTAGTGGTTTAATCACTCTTTTAGGTCGAGCTGTGTTCGTTATCGTCTCAGTACCCTGAATAGGGCCTACGACCGCGTTACTCGTATTTTAAACCCGACAATTGTTATCACTCTCATTACTTCCAGACATATTGGGCTGGTGCGCAGACATCTTGACTTTCTCATTTAGCACATCATTCAATGTTGATTTAGAATGTACAGTGTTCTTTTGTGGTTTATCAGTATCTGCATTCGTTAATGCTTTTGTTACATGGTTCGCATGTCTCTTCCATTTTAGGTTACCGTTTATCAAAATACGATAACAACACTTTCCCAGAATTTCAATCATTTTCCCTTTCACCAATTTTTTCGTTTTAAAATCCTTCACATACACGATGTCGCTCACTTCAATTTTTTTTATATTCTCCCTATTATTTCTCAATCTGTTCCTTCGGTTTTAGCAAAACCCTGCCTGTTAAACATTATTTGATATGGTGTTTTATTTGTTGTAGAATGCGTCGTGTTTCGGTTTAAATATAAAAACCGATGAATTATATCATTTACCTCAACCGTTTTATTTATTGGATCTAATAACATCTTATAAAATGAGGACTTGAACACACGCACAGAATTTTCCGCCTGCCCGTTAGAAGGCGGATGATACGGTGGTGAAGTGATATGAGGAATCCCATTACTGCTACAAAAAAATTCAAACTCCTGAGACACAAATGACGGTTCATTATCTACTCGTATAACTATAGTTTTAGGGAAACCAAATTTAACAAATATATCTTTTAACTCAATAAGCACTTTCCTTGTTGTCTTATCATTCATAGCTACTACGTCTATCCATTTCGAAAACGAATCTACTAATATCAAATAATATTTATTACGAATTGGACCACAAAAATCTAAATGAATACGTTCAAACAAACACTTCGATTCAGGCCATGGAGTATACTTTACCCTACGAGGATCACATTGATTTTCTCGACATATGTCGCAATTTTTTACTATTTCCTCAATATTCTTATCGATTTTTGGCCACCAGAAAAATGATCTAGCTAATGCCTTCAGTTTGACAATTCCCTGGTGTGATGAATGAATTTCGTTCAACAGCACACGTCTAAATGCTTGAGGTATTATTACTCTAAAACCCCATATTAACACACCCTGCTCTAAAGTTATTTCATCTTTCCGTAGAAAAAAACTTTTAATCTCTTCATCTATTATTTTTTTTGGCCACCCTTCGCGCACATATCCTATGACTTTACGTAATACTAAATCTTTCTCCGATTGTAATGCAACATCGGTACTCTTAATCGGTCTATTAAATTCATTAGTAACAAAATTTAAATATGAAAATTCACTATCGCTACTCTCACTTTCTTCAGGTTTCACTACTTCATATGGCAACCGCGATAAGGCATCAACACATCCGTTATCTTTACCCGCCAGGAACTTTATATCATACTCGAAACTCGACAGATAAACGACCCATCTTTGCAACCTCCTATTATCACCAAATATCGCTTCTAATGGTTTATGATCGGTTCGAATCAAGAATTTACGTCCCATGACTTATTACTCAAATTTTTTAACACCAAAGTATACTGCTAAGGCCCTCCCGATCAATCACCGAATAATTTTTTTCACTTTTTGATAATGACCTAGACGCGAAAGCTACTGGCCTTTCACCAGAATTTGTGACATGCGCTAAACAAGCACCAATACCATATTCCGAAGAATCCGTAGTTATCATGACCGGTAGATCTTGATCAAAATGTGCTAGCACTATATCAGAAGTTATAACATTTTTTACATGATTCATTGCTGCTTCACATCTATCATTCCAAACCAATTTAGTCATTTTTCCACTCGTAAGATCATACAGTGGTTTTAAAACCAATGCTAAATTTGGAAAAAACCTTGCATAATAATTTACCAACCCACAGAATGCTTTGACTTGGGTACCATTCGTGGGATTTGGAATCGCTACAATTGCCTGTTCTTTAGCTTTGTCTTTATGTAACCCTTCCGAATCTATAACGAAACCAAGGTAACTCACACTATTTTGAAAAAAATCACATTAACGTACATTTGCCGCAAATCCTGCATTCTGTAGTTTACCCAACACTACACGCAAATTTCTTAAATGCTCTGTTTCGTCACGCCCTGTTACCATAATGTCATCTACAAAAGCTACACTGTATACCCTCGCAACTTACTAGAACCTTTTCAATAATGGATTGAAAAATATATGAATTGGGCTTGCATCCGAAAGGTAGCCTATTAGGAACAAAAATTCCTTTGTGCGTTGACCACGCTAATATTTTACTTGTATTTTCGGATAGCGGCAACTGCAAATATGCTTGTGACAGATATGTGAATATACAATCTATCCTTGGCAGTGGATGATTCATGTTTTCTATATGTTTCTTTACAGTGACAGGATAATTTGCACATACTTTTAACGTGCCATCCTTCTTCATGACTGTTACCAGTGGTGTACCCCATAGTGAATTTTCCACTTTGGAAATTATACCTGTACTTTCCAGACGTTCTAACTCATCTGAAAGCTTGCGCTTAAAGGCAAACGGTACCTATCTAGGTCGTAAAAACATTGAGCTTGACGTTGAGCTTGACTATCTATTTTTAAATTAATTTTTTCACCGTTAAACATTCCTAACTTTTTACTAAAAACCATAACAAATTCTTTCAATAGTATTTGCCGCCATAGTATTTGCCGCCATCTGTTTGCCAAAAATGTCGACCGGAAGAAGGTGCAACATAACCTCTAAGGCACTTGTCGGTGTCGACCTCAATGCCCCGCTAACAAGCATGCAGGCCGTTCTTTGCACTCTCTCAATCTTACTTTTGTAAGTTACCTTGTCCAGAGCTGGCCACCAAACACCCACCCCGTACATGAGTACAGGTCTCACTACGGCGGTGTAGAGCCAGTGTACCAGCTCCGGCTTCAGACCCCATCTATGACCAATGGCGTTCCTACAGGAGTACAAAGCAATAGTTGCTTTGTTTATTCTCTCCAACATGTTGGGCTTCCAACTAAGCTTACTGTCCAAGATAATGCCCAGATATCTAGCTCTATCAGTAAAAGCAAGTCTCGTGCCATTTAAGGTAGGAGGGACAACTACCGGGATTTAGTATTTCTTAGTAAAGAGTACCAGCTCTGTCTTGGACGGGTTAATACCAAGTCCACATTTGCCAGCCTATTTCGTAACGATGGTAAGCGCATTCTGCATTACGTCTACAATCGTGCCCAGGAATTTCCCGGTAACAGCTAAAGCTACGTCATCTGCGTACGCGATATCTTCAATACCCTCTCTCTCCAATTCAAGTAGTAACCCGTTTACCACTATGTTCCAGAGAAGAGGGGACAGAACCCCCCCCCTGCGGAGTTCCCCTAGTTACTCGCCTCTTGAAGGTGGAGTCCCCCAACTTTGAGCTAACAATCCTGCTTCCCAGCATATAATTGATTAACCCTATCAGAGGAACGTCCACCTCCAAAAATGACAATCCCTCCTTGATTGCCTCCGCTTTCACATTATTAAAGGCGCCTTCTATATCCAGGAAGGCCTCCAAATAGAATTCCTTCGAATTAATCGATTTCTCAATCGTAGACACCAAGGCGTGCGTAGCAGTGTCCACAGATCTACCCTTTGTGTACGCATGCTGAGGCGATGCCCACTTCCTGGCACCTATTTTATCTCTGATGTATACATCCAGCAGCCTTTCCAAGGTTTTCAAAAGAAAGGATGATAGAGTTATTGGTCTTAGGTCCTTAGGATATACATGTGAGCTTTTCCCAGCTTTCGGAATGAACACCACATTGACCTCCGTCCAGTACCTAGGAATATAGCCCAGCTTCAAACACCCTTTGAATATAGCTTCCAGGTAGGGAAGAATAAATTCTGAGTTGTTTTGAAGTTCCGCTGGTATAATTTGATCCAGACCAGCCGATTTAAATGGTTTAGAACCCCTCAGTGCCCATAGGATCCGTTTTCTGGTTACGATATCCTCTGTGGTTACTGACAGTGATTCCTGATGATTGCTACGCACCAACAGGTCTTCAAAGCTCCCTGGGAAGTGTGTCTCGAAGAGAAGCTCCAGAGATTCTCCACTAGAAGCTGTCCAAGATCCGTCCGGTTTTATCAAAAAACTAGGACTAGATGTACTTTTGGAAAGAATCTTCCTAAGGCGGGAGGTTTCGGATACCTCTTCCATATTATCACAGAAGATTCTCCAAGACCTCCTTTGTGCCTTTCTTAATTCTTTCTTATAAATTCCGAGTTTCTCCTTATAGGAGTCCCAATCCTGAGCCTCCCTTGTATTTTTGGCTCTATTAAAGGCTATCCTACAAGCCTTACGATAGGTTCCCAGTTCCCTGGACCACCATACCGGTTTTTGCCTACCCCTAGGCCTAGCCAGTGGGCAGGCAGCGCGAAAGGATCGGTTGCATGCGCTAGTAACGCTAGCCACCATGTCCTCCAGCTCCCCAACGGTCGTCGGGGGCTCCATAGGTCTCGTCGGTAACATTTCCTCCAATAATTCCCCATATTTGCTCCAGTTGGTCCTTCTAGGGTTCCTGAAGGCTTCCCGGGTAGCAGGGTGAATATCGTGGCTATAGGTTAAATATCGATGATCAGAAAAGGAGTGTTCCTTATCCACCCTCCAATTTTTAACCATATGAAGAATATTATTTGAGGCACGGGACACATCTAGAACCTCCTGCCTGTTACTAGTAATAAATGTGGGTTCCCGCCCAATATTACACACTGAAAGGTTAGTACTCATCAAATAATCAAAAAGCGACTCACCTCTTTCATTAATGTCTGTGCTTCCCCAAATAGTGTGATGCGCATTAGCATCAACTCCCAGTACCACACCTATCTTTGATTGTTCCGCTTAACGGATCAGCTCCTCCAGGTTATCCGGAGGAACCTCCTTCTCCCGCTCCATGTAGGCTGAAACTAGCCATAATCTACAAGTGCCTACTTCCAGGCTAACTGCAGTAGTGTCACCATTGCTGTATTGAGAGAGAAGGAAAAGATTAATATTAATTTTCCCAAGAATACAAGATCTGATCTTTGCAGACTTACTAGAGGATATAATTTTATACCCCTTGGTTCTGAGGCCACAGATCCTGTTGTTGTTAATCCAAGGTTCTTGGATTAATATCACATCCTCACCCGAACTAGTCAGCCTGAAGAGTAGAGCTGCCGAAGCAGCCTTAGAATAGTGAAGGTTAATTTGTGTTATCTTAATCATAACCATTTAACCTCTACCTATCTCTATGGTATATTCCTGCTACCGCAGGAAGATTATTTCTCGGTATTTTGGGGTACGCCGGATCCGCCCGTCTCGCCACCCCTCATACCCTCTGTAGAGGACTTGTCAGCCTGGCTGCCGACAGCTTCCTCCATCGGTACACCAGCTCCTTCGCTTATGTGCCCCTCCTTATGCTTCAAGGGAGGCCTTGTCCGACCGAGGTCGCTGGCTTCACTCTCCCCCATACCCTCAGCTTCTCCCCCCATGCTTCTGGTACCCCCTTCAGGCCTGGGCGCGTTGCCACCATCCTCCGGTTGGCCTCCCGTACGCGCTTCCGCCCCATCCTTTTTATAAACGTTGAGAGTAATTGACCCGAAACCGAAGTCAATTACTCCCTTCTCGGCAAGAGACTCCTTATTTATTACCATAATTGATAATTTCGAGCGCCCCTTCGCCTCCTCCTGCTTGACGATCTTCCAATTTCCGGTCGGAAGACTCGGGTTACTGGCCTGAATGATTTCCAAAGCCTCGTCAGGGCTAGCCGGTTCGGATGGCAGCCAGACACGTGCCCTCGGCCTGCTGGGAATTTCCTCCCGACTAACTGCCGCAAGCTTTGCGCCTGGCCACACCTCCCCTTCTTTGGCTATAGCCTTTTTATATAGATCCACAGATCTAGAGTCCAAGCATGCAGTCATCTTCACACGCCCTTGATACCACCCCGCATCTCTGCAGGATGGCGGAGGTCCCGGATTTTCACCCAGGACCTTTAAAAAGACGAGGTTGAGTGCATTATACACCAACCTCCATTTTTCGGCCGTGATGCTCCCATCTTCTTGACTTTCGTCAATGACGGCTAGCATCAAGACATGCTCCCTCAGGAGCATCGCTTCATCGCTGAACAGCTTTGTTCCTGAGTTGGAGCTCGGCTTCTTTTCAGTCACCAACTTGGCCCGCTTGCTGTTGACTACTTCCAAGTCGTCCTGGGACCGCTGTCTTTTCGACACATGGTACCTTTCCGAGCCTCCGCAGCCCACAGTGCTCCTTGCTCAAGCTACTGATGTTCTTTGCTCTTCCGTAAGCTGCCCCTCGGGGGTCGCAGCCCACTTCTCGAGAATTCGGAATGCCGAGCGGCGATTCCTGTATCGCCTTTTCGCCGGAGGAATGTCTCTCGTCCCACTACCCTGTGCTGTGTTGGTACTGCTAACTCCCGGGACTTTTGCCTTAGAGCCAACCCCCCTTTGCAACTTTAGAGGCCCCACCCGTCTGGTTCGAGGTACCCCCATTCACTGATACCGGCTTTTGAGGAGAGCCGGTGCCCTTTGTTTTTTCGTTGTTCGATCTTTCCATCTGATTCCCACGAGTATCGGAGAAATAGAGGTTCGCCTGCGCAGAGATCCGAATACGCAGGTAAGGCTAAATACAACTGGAGGTCGCCAGATATCCAGAGGGCTCCGTTAGCGACTGGGCTTTGTTAAATGGGCCCCAGCCTAGTTTATCATCAGCCCGGGTCGCTTAATACCTTAATCCAGCCCATTCGCCTCGCTAGCACCGCGGCCTCCCAGCACCCCCTTCCCTCCGCCCACATTCTCTCATCCTTTCACCTATTCACATGGAGAGCCCAATCCAATGGAATCCATTCCATTCCCCGGGTCACCCGTTTATAGGGGTACCCCCACTCATCACCCGCGGAGACTCCGGAGGTGCAGAGAGGACACGACGCCCAGTCCGCCGTGGTTATTGGTCGATGGTTTTCTGGCGCCATCTGTTCGCCTTTCCATGCTGGGCATCATAGGCACTCAGAATTTAATGAACTGAGGTTAACCACTCCTCAGTTCCCTGAGACTCTCCCACCAGCTGGACTGCGGTTGGGGGCGGCTTATTTAATTCACCGCTAGCCTACCTATCGATAGGCCGTCCACTATCCACCACCTGTGACCCCCCCGATAGCTGCAGTACGCCACGTATCGGCGAACACATATTCCGCAACAATTTGTACACAGCGATCGATAGGCACGTAAGCAGATGTATTTTTTTCTTCTCCGCTTCTTTTATCTCTTTGAACGCAAATACTAATTCTAGTCGTTCTTTAAACACGACAAAATCATCCGTTAATTGAAATTGGTCCATGTTTCTTGCGTTTAATGGCATTTCTCCATTCATCATACTCGTCGTAATTTGTATATACACACTCCAAAATTTTTCTTCGTCGTTAGAATGAGGTGTAATATTGGGGGTGATTAATACATTTGCTAATGGTTATGTTGATACACGCTTATACAAATGAAACACAGTATATACGTCTTGCTACTCGAGCGTTACAATAGAGAATGCTGTATTAATCCTTTTGACAGTACTAACATGTACTCTAATTCCACTAGGTGGGTTTATAATGCAACGTTGCTATTTAGTACAGCGGTCTTTAGTACACTCTAAAAGCATACATATCAGTTTGCAATTTCAACTACCGGTTATTTTGAGTGTGGCAACACTTACGTTATTCGTGTTATGACAGAAAATTAATTTAATGTTTGATATAAAATAGGGAAATATAAAACTTACTTTTAAAGTGGTGAGTCTTCTACCCAAACTATAAGGAATTTACGTGGAAAATTCAGTATAAATGAAATGCCTATAGTTCAATTTGTGAAGCGACTGGATTATTACTGGTTAAATTTAGACTAATAAACTGGGAGACTATAAAATACTTGAAAGATCAAATCGAAGTTGCCGTTGATGAGATAGGAGCCCATACAATCGAAAATGTTTTGAAAAATTGGGTTAACAGAATGGGGTACTGTAAAGCCAGCCGTGGAAGTTATTTGCTGGATAATTCATTTATTTATTTTACTCTGTATAAATTTTAACACATGACTTTTGGCACATTGTTTTGAGCATCTGCTCATTCATAACCGGGTACCAAAAAGTGCATGATGACGCAACATGATGACTAAAATTTCGATCAAGTTTCCACAAGATCACAGTTCTCTCTTTTAGTTCCATCCGGCAATTTCACATCTTTACCTTGATTTCAGCGTTCTCCAAAAATGCATGTTATTATCTGCCCTGGCTGCTTTTTCTCGATCGTTAAACGGATAACAGTTTGTTCTAAATATAGAAAATTTAATACAGAAAATTTAATTTTCCGAAAAAAAACCAAAAGCAAATAACGTCCTTAAAAATATTCATTCGTCTTTGAATTTAGAGCCAAATTAGATTGCAAATGTTTGATGGACTGTGGTGTACTTCATCTCGCTGAAATTCAATCTCGTAGTCCTATAAATAAATGTTCAAAATATTAAATCGTTATTATTATTTTTTAGTTAATTACCTTACGTTAGTTATATGTATATTCCGTGGTCGTGGTTCCTTGAATTGTAAGTATGTCAAAAGGATGACGTTTGCCAATTGGTAAAGGAATTGTAGTTGGTATAAGTGGTATACATTCCGGCGATAGTTGAACTAATAAAACATAGCATCCTTAGCTGGGATGTATACCAGAAAAATTAATGTAATTTTTGTTTTTAATTTTCAACACCAGTCTGAGCTGGAATTTACTAAAAGGCACAAGTCTAATAAAGATCGTTAAAGTGTACATTTCACAAATAAATATAAAACGGTCTGTTACTTAATTAAAAATAACTTCTGTGTGTTTTATTCCACGAATACTTTAGTGCTTAAAAAAAATTAGCTTCTGTGATTTGTTCAACGGACACATATAAAGTATCCGTTGTGTCTGAATAGCTTGGAAAATGCGTTAAGCAGTTACACCCGGCAGGTGAGGGAGTACCTGAAGACCAATACTCCCAAATTGGTGACCTCGACGTGATTTATTTTTTGACCGGGTACCCTGCAGCTAAGGCCCTGATATACCAGCTATAAAAAGAAGTGAGGGACTGAGCTACATGGAGCCTCCTCATTATATTACCAGCAGTAAAAGTTACCAGCTAAAAGGGGAGGATATCAACCAGCCGACGAAGGAGAGGCTCCGCCAGCAGCGACAAGCATTGTGACGAGCGTGATATGGACGTTAACCCCAGTAAGGCCACAACACAACACAGGTCAAATCTTACGAAAAGAGGTTGCACATGTAGCGTTTAAGCCCCCTTAACCATTATTTATATGTACGAACAATGCAACAACAGTTCCAAGTGGCGCATATAGTCACGGAAATTACGCGGGATTGACATGCGGTTAGTGGATTCAAAAGGTTGCATAACCAATTTGCCAGCTTAATAATAAAAAATAAAGGGTAGCAACCCTATACCTATTTTAAACAGGAAGTCCTTAAAGTGTTGGGCGAATCCGAACGAACAAAGCTCAATAAAACTATGCACGGCTTGACGTTAGGGGAACAGAGACCATCATAATTGAGGTGAATGCCCGTTCGCATTTTGAGGAGGCAACAATCAGACGGTTGTGGTTGTAGAGATTGCCGCAGCAAATACAATTGGTATTGGTACCGTTTGAAAGAAAACGATGTACCAATAACTAAATTGGCAGAACGAGCAGACGGGCAACAGCCCACAGGCAACAAAACAAAATAATTCAACCAAAAAAACTAAATTACAGTTAACATTTCGCGACGTTTGTTGACGCAGTATATATAAACTGTCTGCTTATTTTCGAGCTAACCTCAAGACGAAAATTTCTAGTGGACACCGGTGTAGACGTGTCAGTTTTACCGTGTAATTTACCAAAAACAGCGAAGGAATCCGCATTTCATTTGTACTCCTCGAATGGTACCAAAATTAAAGCCTACGGGATGCACATAATTTCATTAAATATTGGTTTGCTTAGAGAGTTCAATTTTATGTTTATTGTGGCAGAGGTATCATTGCCTATAATAGGAGCGGATATTCTGAAATCAACAGGTCTAGTGGTAGACATCTTAGATCCAATAAAATCGTTATTTACTGTAGGAGCCATCACACCACTACCAAGTCCGACTTTAGCTTTAGTGGACAAAAGTGTAATTAATCCGGACATACAGAGATACACAATTTGAATGCCACCAAGTATAATGTAATTCATTGCCTAGAGACCCGAGGACCACATATGGATAAGTTAAAAATAGCACGTGATCATTTCGAAAGCATGATGGCCCAGGGGATCTGTAATCCCAGCAAGAGTGAATGGTCCAGTTCATTACATTTAGTACCAAAGAAGAACGGAGAGAGGAGACCATGTGCCGATTACAGGACACTAAACAACGTGACAACACCTGACAACTACCCCGTACCGCATTTACAGAACGTTTCATTCCAGTTAGCCGGTTGCACGATATTCACTACGTTAGATTTAGTACGTGCATACCATCGTTCAACGGATACATATAAAGTATCCGTTGTGTATGAATAGCTTGGAAAACGCGCTAAGCAGTTGCACCCGGCAGGTGAGGGAGGACATGAAGACAAATACTCCCAAAGGACCACCATTTACTATTAAAAAATTATATTTTTCATATGCTGCACGGAAAACCTTCAGGAATGACCAACTGAACCAAATATGGGCAAATATTGGAGGGATCTTTGTCGTCGAGGACCCCGGAGGGAGACTCGAGCAACAGTAGGGGAACTGGAGGACATGCTGGATAGCGTCACTACCGCATGCAAAAACTCCTATAGTGCTGCTTGCCCATTGATTAGGCCTAGGGGAAAGCAAAAACTAGTATGGCGTGCAGGAAACTAGGGCTCTATCGTAAGGACTGTATGACACTCTTAAATAGAGCCAAAGGAACAAGGGAGGCTCAGGATTGGGAATCCTATAACGAGGAACAGGACGTTTACTAAATAAATAAATTATACAAAATTAAGCAGGCATACCGAGTTTTTGTTCTCATATCCATTCCGCGAGCCATCTATTTATCAGTATCCCAATTATTAATTTAAATGTGTTGGTACCCTAATGGCCGGTCTCCATTCGTCACGACGAAGAAAAATTGGGACGGGCCTGCGCCAATTATTGTTTATTGGGTAATATTGGTATGAATACATAAACAAAACTGGCTCATACAGTCATACATAAGTTTTAATTGAAATTTCAGTTGGAGAATTTTGTTTGATTGCTATCGGTGTTAAAACTAGCGACATTCATATTATTGAAGGTTTAATACCTTTCTTTCAGCTTAACATATTTGTCAGCAGCTTGAATTTAATTTAATTATATAAAATAAAAAGTCCTAAAGTAAGAACTACTAATATAAACGGCAGACGTCATGCCAATTTTTTTCACCGCGACGAATGAAAACCGGCCATAAATTTATGCTATCAAAGTATGAACTGAGAAACAAAAAGTGATTGGTATAAAAGAAAAATTTTCCCAAGAACGATAACCCACGACCGATATACAACCGTATATCGTGCCGTAACATTTCATATAGCTCAGGACGATTTATAAGCCATATAAAACAGTAGCAAGGCATCTTGCAATCAAATAAAAAATAATAAAAGGAACATTTTATCAATTTAAAAGTTATATGAGTGTTATACCATATTACTTGTCTCTTAGGTAATTGATATTACCGACATCTTATGGCTTTGAGCAACCCCATAGACAGCCACAGAACTAAGAATTTATAAGAGAGAGTTAAGAAAGACACAAAGGAAGTCCTGGAGACCCTTCCATGATGAAATGGAAGAAGTCTCCAAAACTTTTCGGCTTAGAAAGATTCTTTCCAAAAATACAACCAGTCCCAGTTTTTGATTAAACTGGATGGAGCTTCTCGTCGGTGCCCACTTTCTAGGGAGCTATATCGACGCATAGAGTGAGAACAGAGAACTTCGTTCTCTAAAAGTTTGTGAGCAATATAAATCGGCTGGTCCGGATTAGATCGTACCAGCGGAAATACAAAACATCTCAGCAATTATCCTTCCCAAAAGTATGGAAGCGTGTTAAAGCTGGAATACCTCTAGGTAGTGGGCGGGGTTAATGTAACTGCATCATCCTTTCTATTGTAAACCTTCGATAGGCTATTGGATGTCTGTTTAGAGCAGCATGTGTACACGAAGAGGAGACCTGTAGACACAGCTCCGCACGCCCTGGTACGTACGATTGAGCAATCGATTTACTTGAAAGAGTTCTGTTTGGTAGTTTTCCTCGAAATAGAGAGCGCCTTTAATAATGTGAAAGCAGAGGCAATCAGGCAGGATTGTCATTTTTGAAGGTGGACTTCTCCCTAAGTAGGTAATTAACCAAATCCTTGTAAGCAGGATTGTTAGCTCGGAACTGGGGAATTACACCATTAAGAAGCAGATGATTAAGCTCTTCACTGCAATATAGTAATAAACGGGTTATTACTGAAGCTGGAGAGAGATGGTATAGAAGTGATTGCTTACGCAGATGACCCAAGGGTATAGCTGTCTCCGAGGAAAAACCTGGGCAGGATTGTGGACGTAGTGCAGAATGTGTTCACAATAGTTACGAAAAGGAGCGGAAAATGTGAACTGGGAATTAACCTGTCCAAGACAGAGCTGGTACTCTTTATTAAGAAATATAAAATCTCGGTAGTTGTCCATCCTACCTTAAGTGGCACGAGGCGAACCTCTGATTTCGAACGATTTAAATGCTTGAACCACTGTAGCAACAGAATGGGTCATCCGATCGGAGTAATTCTGATCTCAATATTTGCGTAAAGAACCTGGCAGATAATTTGTCTTAAATTAAAATAATTAATCTCCACGTAAATTTTAATTGAAATTAAAATCTACAAAGTAGCGATTTACAGTGATTGAGAGCACCGCAGCGACGCAAAGATTCATCTATTCGGATCAATTCTAGTGTTAAAATTTGCGTACAGTGGTGGCTAATTAATTTTAAATTAAAATAATAAATATATTCAGTCTATCATTAGGTTAGGTGAGGTTAGGGTGGTGGTCTTAAGGGACCGGGATAGACATAAAAATTGTCCGAAGCCACACAACATATAATTTTTTCGCCTCCACTCACTGAACCATCCAGAGCTTAGAATGAAGCGTTGAATGAATACACTTAACGTCCATCCCATTGAGATCCGCCGGTTCACTGAGGAGAATATCTCCTAAAAATTTCCATCTGCTTAACGCTAGACGGGGACAAGTGCAGATTAGATGGAGTACAGTTTCTTCCTCCACTACATCTTCGTAGCTTCTACAATAATTAATACTCCTAGTCTCCGCGCATGATCACCTATAAGACAGTGTCCTGTAATAACCCCCGTGACCATACTAATATGGTGACGCTGAAGTGTTAACAGCTGTTTAGTTCTTGCTTGATCCAGTCATGGCCAAATCTGCCCAGTTATATTACACGGGATACCATTGGACCATCTATAATTCGCTGCCCTCCTAGCTTCTTCCTGAAACAAGAGTTTGCATGTAGCAAGCGGAATTTCAACATTAACCTTACTTGGTTAAGTGAGGCAATTTGTACCCTGCCAAGCGAGTTCATCTGCCTTTGCGTTCCCCGCAACACTGAGTGCACTACTAATACCCAAGGTGGAAGTTCTCTGAATTTTCATCAACAACTTTTGCCATTGTTGGTGGTCATACTGTTTTAGGCTGACCACCAAACAACAATCCCTTATAAAAGTACGGACCTTATCACTGAAATGTAGAGCCAGTATACGATATGGGGTTCAAGACCCCACAGTTTTCCAATCAAGACCCCATCGTTTTCGAATAGCGTTTTATAGGAGTATAACGCTGCAGTAGCTTTCTTTACCCTTTCTATAATATTGCATACACCTACAATATGTTTGCTAAGGTCAAGTTAATACCATTTAAAGTAAGAGGATCAATATGACGAAGTTTATATTTCCTAGAGAAGAGGACCTCCTCTGTTGGCCTGTTGTATGCGCTCTCTTCAGGTACAAGGATACTTATGAAAGACCCCAATAGCAATGCTATCCGCTTTTATAATTAAACTATGTTGTTCTGGGAATCCTTCGGCGCCCGTTTTCTTTGTTCGAAAATCGTCTTAGTCTGTTATGTGAATTTTATTAGAAACAGTACACTATGCTACCAGAATAGATCTTACACCGCAGCACCTTAACGCGATAAAATTGACCGATTTAGCATGTTATACTACCAAAATAGGTCAGAGTGTTCCGTGGATCTAAGATATTTGGAGATTTGCTGTAGAACGTATTTTGAATGAGTTCAATGAGAAATATGATTTATTCAATTTTGGTGCATGATACAGCATGATAGTTGGCCTTGCTGTGGGTTTGGTTCAATATTGATCTTTTTCTTGAGCAGAAATTCGTGATGCGAGAAGACTGAGGGTTGAAGGCAGATACCGACGTGATCATACGACTGGTCCTGACTCTTGTTAATTGTGGTAGCATTTGCTGGAATGATAGGCAATTGTTGTCGGCGAAGAACAAACAGAAACGTGATCTCATTAGGCGTGAAACCAATTCTTGATTAAGTACAATGTCTCCTTTGCAGCACTCGGAAATGATCTTCACTTTGATGAAGTTGCCGGCGAGTTCCTTAACGATCAATCGAGATTATGGAGCATCATTACAATCACTCCTTTCTTGAGCAGTAGAACATGGGGAGGCATGCCCGATGGTGTTTGCTCGTTCAAGAACTCGACTGGAAAATTGAGACAATCATTTGGATCCATAGTAGATCATTGATCATTGGCTCGCCAGTCATTGCATCGATGATCTTGCGGTTCATCTCCAATGTTTGCGCGTTGGTAGGTGCAACGATAACTCCCTTTGATAACTCCTTGATTGATAGGTTATCAATGTCTCCGAAAATTGTGCTCATTAAATCATCAGTTGTAATCATGCTAAAATTTGGGTAGCTAAATTGTGTCCTCTTCATAAATTCCATGTACGGAAGGCAATCTTCCACGCTAAGCATAATTGTTGATTTGATGCAACATCCGATTAGTTCCGTTCGTGTACCTTGCGGAATTACTGGCTACGTTTGTCGAAAGTCGCCGCCCAGAACAAACACATTTCCACCAAAATTTTCTTTGTTGTCCATGATTTCGCGGAGAAGCTTGTCGATACATTTCCAAACGGTATTCATTAACAATGAGTGCGACTTCATGAAGAGTAGCTGCTTCAGAAGAGTTCAAGCACTCTGCGTGTGAGTTCTTCACTGCCACCATGATTTTATTGTAAGCCAATAGTTGAACTTCATTGAGCGACGCGATTTGTGCTTCTGCTAATCTTGCCTCTTCCTCTTAATTGAAGATAAACTCATTATTCGTAGCTTCTCCAGTGGGCATAGGCAGACCAATTACACCATCATGAAATGAATTGTTTATTGCAGTCTCATTAGGCTGCTGTATCGCGTAATCAAGCATAAAATTTACCAAATGATCTTTCCAAAGCTTGAGCAGCATCCGTTAGGGGTCGTTCCCATTCGTCGTCATTTTCTAGTCATCCCCATGCGATAGCAGTTGCCTTAAAGGTCCCACATAAAGTGCCTTATACCGTGCGTAGAGATTCGAAACTAGTGGCTCCAGGGACGTGTAGTAGAAGCATACGGACGTAGAAACGTTCGTCATCTTTCAGAGTCTACCAATAATGCTGTAGGTCAAAATATTATATGGTTTTGGAATTTTTTTTATTTTTTTTTATTTTTATTAAATTTTATTCATCAATTCCCAAAATATTTACAAAATTTTACAATAATAAATTTAAAAATATACATAAATTTCCTTTTACAGTAACAAATAAAATCTTAAGATACGAGTACATAATTTAAAAGTTATAAAAATCTGTACATTTTTATAAAAAACAAAAAAAAAAATCATTTTGGGAGAGATGACTAGGATGCATTCTTTAGTTAGACGAAAACAACTAGAGGCGAATGATCCTTTAAGTAACATTTATCTATTTAATTAATAGTTATTGGGTTATTAATCTATAATTTAATTATTATTATCTTTTTTTGATTTAAGTATTTCTCTAGTATATTCAAATTATAAAAATACAGTTTAAATTTACAAATGTATTATGCCCTGTTAAAATCATTATTTAATATCTTTAAAGAGACATTCTATTTTTAAAATGTCAATACCGAATAGCCAATCTACAATGCTCTTTAGAAATGCTGACAACTTTTTCGAATCCCGAATGAACTGAGGTAAGGAATTAAATAAAGATGGAGCCGAAACCCTGTAAAAGTAAAAAAAAATGCTGTTTGTTATGGCTAGGCACAGTAACAAAAGATTTTATGTTCGTTCTAAGGTTATATCTGAAAGAATATCGAATAGATAAATTACCACTTCTAACAAAAAACATTTTTAGAACCCTGTAAATATATAAATGCCTTAATGAGAGAACACGAAGACTACAAAATAATGGCCAACTACTAGTTAACTTATTTTTACCACATAATAATACCATACTGCAATTTAGATTGCACGATACCATGATACACCATCATAAGAATTTTTTGGGAACACAATGACTTCAATTGGTAAATTTTGCGATTGCGGATAACATATAATTCTATACCCTATGTGCATGCTCCTTCCAGCTAAGATTCATATCAATAACTAGACCTAAATATTTTAGGGCTTTTATGGATTCAATTTTAAAACATTTCACAGAGCAGGGATAATCTAATCGGTTTGCAATCATACATCGGTCACAATTTTGGGTACTCATTGTATGTTTTAAGCAATCTGCTGAATGATAGAAAATATCACAATCGTAAATAGTTGATCCAGTTAGTTTGAAGAAGATCATTTTTGTTTTCTCACTAACAAGTAGCTTGTGCGCGGTAAACCATTGCCTCATAACATGGAGATCGTAATTCATATCAAGATTTGTTAAAAAATGGTTATCATTGGTATAAGTGAATGCTAAATCGTTGGCGAAAGCAGTAACATTACCATTGAATTTTTGTTTAAAAATTGAGTTAATGAATATTAAAAATAGAACGGGACCTAAAACGGAGCTTTGTGGAACGCCTGAAACTACCAACTGTATATCGCTAAATATACCATTCAGTTTAACTATTTGGTGTCTTTTCATTAAATAACTTGAAACCCATTTAAAAGTGTTCCCTCTAAAACCAATAGCATGAAGCTTGTTCAGAAGTATTTGATGGTCAACCATATCAAACGCTTTTGTCATGTCCAAAAATATAGCAGAAGTACTTTTATTTGCATTTAAACCATCATAGACTACTTTACAAAATTTCAATAAAGCCACTTCAGTAGACCTACCCTCTCTAAACCCGAACTGACAATTGCTAAAAAAATTATTTTTATTTAAAAACAATAATATTCATATTTTCATGAGTTTTTCAAATAATTTTGCAATCGTGGGAACAACAATTTTGCAATCGTGGACATCAATTTTCGGTTCCCTTTCTTAAATATCGGAATAATTTCCGCAGCCTTTAAACTAGCTGGAAAAATGCCAGAATTAACACTTAAATTAAATAAATATGTTAAAACTGCTTAATTAGACTATTAGTAATATTATCAGAAGTACATTAGTGTTTATTATCAAGAGATTGAATCATTTTATAAACTTCTATTGCAGTGAAAGATTCAAAGAAGAAACTATTAGGTTGACAAATTTCATAAGTTAGAAGGTCAAAAGTGCTACATGAGCATGTTTCAGAACGCAATGTTGGTATTGAATTGGTAGCACAATTAACAAAATAATCATTGAAGTTATTCGCAATATCAACACGGGTTTGAATTATACCGTCATCCATGTCAAGTTCAACAATCGTATTCGATTTAGTGGTTTTATTCAAAATTTTATTAACTGTTGCCCACTCACGCTTTATATTAACGGAACATTTATGAAGCTCACTAGCATAATAATTTTCACGCGTAAATTTACTATCATTCTTGACTTCAGAACATACTTTTTGATACAATTTTCCAAGTTTAACATTCGAAGGGTGTTTCTTAAGTTTTTTACGTATCGAATTCTTTTTGTTTACCTTTTTGAGCAATCTAATAGACACCCATGGTTGTAACCGTTTGAGCTGTTTGTTGTTTACGGTGGTTTCGCTCACACACATCCTAAAATGTTGCGAAAATATTTTAACAAAATTATCGTATGCTACAGAAGCATCATTTTCGGAATAGACCGATTCCCAAAATTCAAACTTAAGCAATTTCGTGAGTTTTGTAAAGTCAATGGTTTTACGAATAATAAATGGAATATATTTACCATCAGATTTGACTTCAGGTATATTCAGTGATATTTTAATATTGATTATACAATGATCGCTAATGTTATAATCGAGAATTGAACAATCAACTGTTAAGTTGTTATTTCTATGGAGGCGAATGAATACATGATCAATACACGTCATTGTGCTCCCTGAAATACGAGTAGGCTCATTGACATACGGTTTCAACCCATGCGAGGCTAACAGAAACAAATAATTATTAGTGTCCGAACACTTTTTTAATATATCCAAGTTTATGTCACCTAACACAAGTAAATATCATCTAATTCATTCAAAATGATATTTTTTTGTAGATCATATTCGTGAAATCTATAAATACAAAGTATAGTATAACTATCATTATACACGGTTACCTCCAGTTTTATTATATCGGCACTTAAGAGATTAAAACTAGCTGATGTACAAGAATAATCACTTTTAGCAAACACAGCTACACCACCTGAGGCATATGAGTTGTTACAGCAAACAAAGAGATTGTAATTTGGCAGAGAATAATCACTTGATTCGGTATCGTAAATCCATGTTTCTGTAAGAAAAATTAAATCTGGTAGATTATTTGATGCATTTATATGTGCCACTAAAGAGTTAAAGTTACTACGCATGCTGCGAATGTTTTGAAGCAGTATAATGAAATTAGCTAAGCTGTCGTTAGACTCAACAACACCTTTTGAGAAGAAGTCAAAGAAGAAGCGTTGCTTGAATTATCACAATTTAACTTGTAAACATTAGTATTAGAAATCATTTAAAAACTTTTTCAGAAATTAAATTACAGAATTAATAAATCTTCGTTTCTTCTTATTTTAATAACTGCTTCGCCCTCGACCCTTCGCATTAGTACTGTTGAATCCCTAACCCACAAATATTTAAAACGCTTAGCAACTTTAACTTTTCGTGCCGCATTAAGTAGCTGACGAGTATATAAGGAAAGGCTGTCGTTGAGATATATTTTCTGCATACCGTATCCATCGCCAAAAACTTGAGTAGTGAGTTTTTCTTTATTTTTATGTTTGGCCTTCAAAATTTGGTTTCTCATTGCGGCGGATTTAAATTTAACGGAGATAACATTTGTTGTCATCTGGTTGGGTTGTAAGTTGTTGTTGTTTGTATTTCCATTGTCTCGAATATTGCTTGGCTTGATAATCGTAGATTTAATTGTACAGTATTCAATGTCATCCGTAGAAATGCTTATATCAACACCATTACAAATAACATCTACAGCTTTATTAACAACATTGTGTTTATGAACATCAGGAACGTTGACTATATCTAGTTTACTACTGTAATTCGCTTTTTCAAATGTGTTTAGTCGATATTCCAAATTACTTATTTTGTTTTCTAGTTAACAGTTTTCTGTTTCCAATACAGATATTCCTCTAATGCAGTTTGATTTATTTGTTTAAGGTTTACGATTTCTTTATAAACCAAATCAATCGTTATCACTTGTTTAACGGGATTTTCAATGATTTCGGTAGATTTTACATTTTTAGACGGAATGGGTGACGCCATATTGGCAGATAAAAGCTTTCGATTTAAGGTATCACAATTTTTACACCGCCACACATTTTTATTCTTTTTCATGAAGTCAATATCTGCCTCATTGATATGAACACAGTTTCCATGAAACAATTTTTTACAGTCATTGCACTCGATTTTAACATCATTTCTCACCACTTTAGTATTACAAACACAGTGCATTATTATGTTGACATTTAGAGTATGCACTTATTATTTTTATTTTTTATTAAAAACAGTTTTAAATACTTTATAACCAATAATTTTCACTTTAACTGTTAAAATTAGTACATATAATTTATTTTTATTTCATTAAATAGCTAATTTCTTACTTAACAGTTTTACTTTTAATTTTTATTTTTTATTAAATATGTAACAAAAAAAAAACAAAAGAAATTTAGTTTTAAATCTCCAGAGATGTTGACCCCACAACATTCAAGTGTCAAGTCCAATCAATTTTGTTTAATTTTATCTATGTTCAGAGGTATCCTATTTAGTTGGAAAAATGGGCAGAAATAAGAGCTTATACCAGAATTGAGGAAACTGACAGTATGGAAGTATTGCAAACGAAATACAACAAATGGAGAAATTACAGCTAATTTAGGATATTCAAAAAAGATGGTTTATTATGCCTTTAAAGCCTAGAACGATACCGGCGATTTCGTAATCAGACTCAGACAAGAACGAGCTAAATGAAGTTAAGAAAATAGGAAAATAAATGACGCCGTACAATACGTCGGCTTGTTCAATCTCGAATGGCTTGAGGATATGAACATACGTTGGGTCCCGGTTCCGTTAAAACTCGTTCTGTCGCGTTGCTTCAATATAAAATAATTAAGAAAATTAATTTTTAAACATTACTTACTATTGTGCCGGTTTGCATCTTAATATTAATAAGTTTGATTTAGAGTAATAATTTCTTATGTTGATGATTTACGGTTGCTGGCATTCATTGTTATCATAAATAATTAAATTAATTAAAATAAAACACCGGTAATTAATGACAAAAAATTGTTTAAGTTTTTTTTTTCATAATTTTTAAGAATTAAAGATTTTCTTTATTAATTTTTTTTTGCTGTTCAATTTTTTATTATTTAAAATTTTATTTTAAAATTTTCACATGTTTTTAAATACATATATAGGTATAATATGTATGTATATATTTATGTATATAATATATTTCTAAATCTGATTATTTTTGTCTTCATCAAAAATAAAATAATAATAATTTTAATTATAATAATATATATTTATATATAATTTAATGATTATGATAACATATTTTATATATTCATTTTTGTTTATTTATTTTAATTTTTTTTTTTTAATTTTATTATTATTATTAATAATAAGTATATATATATTTTAAATATTTTATATAAATATAAAGATTTATTTTAATGTTTCTGTTTATTTCATTTACACAACATTTATTTTTATTTTTAAAACACAAATTTGTAGTGTTTAAATTTATTTATTTTTAATTTTAATAAAATTTTTATTTATTTTAAATTATGTATGTTGTGGCAAAGTCTGATATTTGTTTGTTTATTTGTTTGTAATTATTTATAATAAATATAATATTTATTTGTTTCTTTAAGGAAATATATGCACATTTATACACAAAAATATATATATATTTTTTTATCTTTAATTTATAATTTATTTTATAATAATAATAAATATGTATATATTTTAATTGTCATTTTTAAATATTATTTTTAACAATATTTGAATATAAGCAGAAAAAATATTTGATTTTTAGTGTGCTTGTGGCATTGTTATTATTTATTTAGTTTATTTATTTTTATAATTTTGTTTTTGTAGTTTGGAGACTGTTTAAAAATAATTTATATAGTTTGCTAATATTAATTAACATTTTTTTTTAATTATTCAGTCTATTCGTTAAATTAAAAAATTATAGAAAATATTATAGGGGTTTGATTTTTGTGCAGATTACAAATCAATTAATTTATTTAATGTTGGTTGTCTTATGCTTTGGAAGAAGAATAGTTAAATAATTCATAAATTTAGCTCGCTAATTATTTTGGTTGTGACATTTGATGTGTTAGATGAAAAACCAAAAACAAAATAAGTACCTAGTTTAACAATTACATGGTGAAGTGAATATAAAAAAAAGAAATGCTTAAGTTTTTTCACGATGCATGTGTTCAAGAATTTACTTGTTGCATACGCGAAGGTTGAATTAATACCGCGAAAAAGTTAAGTTAATCATTTACGTTTTTTTTAATCAGTTCAGCCTATTGTGCTAAATGCGATGGTGAATTGGGCAGAACACTATCTTGCCAGTGGTTTAAATCAAACAAATCAAATAATTAACGTTTTATAATTAGTTCGCCACTATATCTAAATAATTTAAATTGATTAACAAATTGGTATAAGTATATACAACATACATACAATTGTATTATGTATAACAAGCCATTAAGTTGCTAAACAGGCTGGCGTTTAGAACCTTTTTGTAGTATGGCATAAAGAAATTAAATATTTATTTTAAGGGCCGCCAATTAATTTAATTCCAAGTATTAGATGTTTATCTTAAACAAAACAATAAAAATTAAGAAGTAAGGATTGGATTTGGATAAAGGTAAGTAGTAAATTCGTTGAAGATTTTAAAATCAAAAAGCTCTGTTGCGTATTGTACTGTACAACGATATGTGTCCTTATCGATCGACCAGAGAGTATTCGAAGTGAAAATATAAAACATTAAAAATAATTGGAAAAAATATATGATAGAGAAGGTAGATGGTATTGCGGCCCGCGATTTATATATCCGATTATAATTGACTTAAATTTTTTTTATTTTGGTTTGGTTATAAGGTTTGGTTTTATATTTTCACTTCGAAATCGCATACCGCGTGCGCTTTTCTGTCCAAATTCAAATTTAAGGCTGGAATTAAATTTCAATTTGGAGAGACATTTTTAAGAGAGTTTTGATTTATTTCTCTTTTGGTTTATTGTTTTGATTATTATTTGATTCGTCTTCTCCTTTCTCTTTGATCTCTTTCTCCAGGTCTCGTTTTTCAGTAGATTGTTGTGTATTGGCCGGGAGTGCTTTTAAAATTGCGTGCACTTCTTCGGCCACCGCCATTAGTACAAATTCAAATTGGGGTCTTGTTTCAACTAGGCCGGCCCGCTGATCGCGTAAATGTTCTAATGTGGCGGCAATATCAATTTCACGTGCTCCTTTATTCATGCGCGCCAAAACTAGATCTAATAGTATGTAGGCACCTGTCCGTCCCGCACCATTGCCACTGTGTACGACAATTGGGCAGGACCGTCCACGGTATGATTTGTTTACTTTCCGTCGAAATTCGAGTAGTGCTTTGGCCGAGGCTGGAACACCACTTTGCGGCCATGACAGGAAATGGAATTGGGTGACAGTGCGGGTTTCTCCAGTTCGTAAGTTTTTCAAATAGAATGAACGCACCAAGTAATCATCACACCAAATATGTTCACTAACTAAATGCACCTCGTATATGTGATAGACGTCGGAACCTTCTTCAGGCCAGTATCGGGCACATGATACTTGCCCATTTTCTTGAAGACGACACAAAGCCACAATAACGACGGCACCTTGTTCCCAAATCATTTGCCAGAAATGTGCTAAAGTAGATGGAATTGGTCCTGAAGCTGCTACATATGCGGGGGCTCGTGGGTCATGGTCGGTGATTGTCGAAGCATTAATATAATCTAATCCTTCGGCGTTGCTCAAATGATTTAGAACAACGCGGGAATGGTCGTACGGCAATGGTGCACTAGAACGATTTAAAGGTGCACATTGTGGTTGAAGAGCTGCCTCACGTGCACTAGGTTCTGCCTCGTAACGGCAAAGGGCTTCCCATTCCCGATGTAATCGTCCTTTATTTTTTAAATGATCTTCCATATACGAGAGTACCATGTGTCCAGTTGAAATATCCATATTCGTTAATGTAGGCTCCTCACTCCAAGATGATGTACTCGACCGCGATGATGGTGGTCGTACTTCCGCCTCTTTTGTTAACGATGCGATACGTGTAGATGTATTTGATTCGGTCGAGTTCACTTTGCCCGCCATCCGAGCACGACACAATTCCTGATAATCTTTTGTACTTGTTTCCGCGCCCACAATCCCTGACTGGAGACCTCCAAGTTTATCCCGCTTTTTATCATGTCTTTTGATCAACAGTAGAATTGCACCAAACACAATAATAGATGCAGCACCGGCACCCGCAAGCAGATAGGCAATTATGTACGTAAAATCAACACCATCAGCATTTTCGTCCACCTTTTCAGCATGCACCGAAGAGTTTAAATCTTTCGTCTGTAATTGTTTAAAATATAACTGGATTAGTTTTACGCCTCAAGTATTTTGACATAAATTTAGGCAAGAAAATAACATCTCTAATATAAAACGTATACCATTGACATATAGTGAAAATTTAGTACAGTAAAGATTATGGTGAAATACTTGTGCAATCAAACGCAGCCCTTATTGTGCATAGATGTGATTTGCAATTTTGTTTTGTGGAAATCATGCAAAATCTAAAATTTCTGATTAATTTTCAAAAGCAGTGGAAAAGCAGCACTTACATCACTTACCTTGTCACCAACACCCGCTCGGATCACAGTCACACCTAAACGGCGTGATAAATTAGTTTTGAATCGAGCGTCGTTTATATATTTGGCCACATCAGATGCGGTTTTCTTCTCGGCATTTGGTTCGATCCGGAATGAAACCTCATGGCGATCAACACGTATATGCGTTAGTTTTAGATTTAGCATTTCACTAATTGCATTCACAATCCGGGAGCCAGACTGCCAACTATCAATTCTGGAAAAAAAGTGAAAATTCAATTAAATATTTTGGTTAACGGATGGGTAACTGGTGTGAACTCACGGATTTTTCAAAATCACATGCGTATATTCAGTATCAACCGTATGAGGTGCATGGTCCTCATCATCTTGATGATCAGTGATCAATTTTTTGATTTTTTGTGTTTCGGTTTCCGTTGAAATGGTCGATGGTCTTAAGTGTTCAGGAAGAATTTCTTTATTATAATGTGGCTGCTGATGTTGTGGTTGCTCCAATTGTGCTGCATGCGGCATTTTTAAATCTTCCAAGATAGGAGTTTCATTCGGTTTTAAATGTGGCTGTGGTGGTGAGGCAGGTGGTCCTGGTTTTTTAACATCTAGCCGCTCGTGCCGTGTAAATCCCATTATGTCACGTAATAAATTACGCGCATCAGTATTTAGCTCGATCTTAGATTCTTCACCTTCGGGTACATACACTAAACCACCCTCGGTATAAACACCGGATTCTGATGATGGAGGTAACACATTATTTTTCATGTAATCAACATGTTCGGCAGCTGTCACAGGCTTATTGGTTAATGCTCGATTTGTGTTATGTCGCCGCTGAAGATTAAACATATTATCGGTAACTTCAGCCGGTTCATACAGTTCTGACATTTCACGAATAGGAATATGTTGATCTCGCGACATTTCACGGAATGCGGTAACCGGTTTCTCCTTTTTAGCTTTATTTAAGTTTTCAATTAAATTCAAAAGCTCCCCTTGCCGTTCCTCGTACTTACTTTCAACTTCTGTATTTGAAGGGTATTTCGGTACACGAACGCGCCCAAAATTTTCAGGGTCATTTTCCTCGATATATTGACGTACATCATTATCTTCCGGATCGAAATCATCATTGTCGCCCAAATAGAGTCGGTCATCAAATGCCTTTTTCGATTCGGGCGGATAATAAACTTCATCCGCAAAATCATTATTGGGTGGTGTGAAGCGTACAAAAGCTAGAGGACTTTGCGGTCCCAATATTTCTGGATCCGGTGCCAAATTCGCACATAAATTATTCGGCATTGGTGATTGGTTTCGAATTGAATAAAGAGCTCCTTGCATGCGACACTGTACAAACGAATGCTCCCAATCTAGTCCGGCGCCCTGTAGTTCCTCTAGCATGGTGGCTAAAAAACCGGTTTGATCTTCAGATAGTGGTTCACGCAATAAATCTTCAGGCACAAGTCCATATTGGGGAAGACATTTACCAAACGCATAATCATCATGACACCACTCCTCGTGTTCAGTGCATAATGTCTCCGCAAATAGGCATCCTAGAATTTACAAAAAATGTGATTTAGAAATGAATTCTAATGAAATTCTATTCTAATGTACATACCAATCCGTCCTTCAGCCTTGCTGACATCAATTCGGTCGCTTAGGCACACCAACGTAACCAGAAATATCTTCCAAATACTCCATATTTTGTCAGTGACTGACATTATACTGTGTGAAAATCAAGCCGTCACCTAAGTAGCACAAAAGAAAAAAAAATTATCCTTTGACGTCATCATATTACAAGAATTTTTGTTTGCGTGGGTTGACTTGAATGAAATAAAAAAAAAAAAAAAAAATATTTCCCTTATCATATTGGGCGGTACATACACATGTACAGTACGTACACGTCGATGTAACTGTTAATGGGGGGGGGGGGTTGGAGTTGTTTTAGAATTGTACATTATCAAGATGCTATGTTTGGGTGGATATGTATTTATAGAAAACGAAATATTTATGGATATGCGTGGTATGAACGGTACGGCATGTCATGATGAAGCTGTAAATACTAAAAATACAATTAAAAATGGTTACGTCTGGGAAAAAATGATATCGTTAATTATGTGAAAACTCACACTCTGCACATTACACGTACATCAGAGCACCAAAAAATCACAGCGTGGATGAAAAATTTTTACAAACTTTTAAGGTTTATTCGCCTACGATTCGATTAAGAGGATTCATTTTTTGTTCAACACCGAGTTGGTTGAATTGATTTTGTGTTTTGATATAATTTATGGGTCTTAAATACCTTTATTATGTACGTATATAATACCATGATGCCTGTTGAATAAATATGGTTTAAGGTGCGGGTTTGGTCAATTTGATTAACTTGTGACGCAGTATAGCAAGGTGTAGCATTTACATTTACATTTTGTGAAATGGGTTGATATAGGAAATGTGCGGTACAACAAGAGATCAGCAGAAATCTATATAGTCAATAATGGAATCAATTTATTGCAATCAATTGTATTTTCATATAAAATGGACGAACCATCCACGGACCAGCCAGGTTAGATTTAATTATTTTTGAAAAATAGTCAACCATTCGACATACATTTTATGTGAAAAGAACATTTAGTGGCTCGAATAAGGGTTGAAACAAATCAAACGTTTTTTTTTGATTTATTTAATTATTGTGCGGGTATATTCAGTGGAATTGTTGTTGTAAATTTGTCGAGAACACAGAGTTTAGATTATTTTAACCGACTTCAAAAACGAAGGAGGTTATCAAATCAAGAATTGTGCTTTTTAAATGTATGTATGATCGCGCATAACTTTTGATGTAAAGCCAATATTCGAATAGGGTTTTCTGAATATGGCAGGGCCGTAATGAAGTTGGTCTCATATCATATTTATTAAGCGCAGACAATTGCAAGATAGACAGAATCATTAAAAACTAGATTTGTAGAAGCCATTTTAACGGAAGATTTTTTTCGATTGTGCGGAAACTTCTTTTTATGTGTAAGACGTTACATTTTTTAAATTGTCTCGGGTTAATTTCAAGAGAGATTTTCGATTCTGAAGATATCACCCAGAGCTCTGAAAACAAATAACTTGAATGAAACGAGTATTGTGTTTATGTTAATGTTATTCCCATATCTTGCATATGACTTGGAGTGTTGGTTTTGATGGTTAAACGATCTCTATTCTGATTCAGAAAATCAGGGTTTGAATTCAAAAGTTGTTTCGTTTCCACTAGCGTTTTCGGAAATAAAGTACATTTGTAATTATTTCAGTAACACTAATACTCGCAAGGATAAAACAATTGATTGCTGAAGTCGGTGCTAAAATTGAAACATTTCGTAATATCGATCAAGTTTTAATGGTAAAACGATCTTTTCAAGTGACTTGTGAAAGACGATAACGAGCTAATCAAACAACTCCCACTGAAGGCCTAGGTAAACTAGGGCATGTGAATTTTGTGAAGCCGTAATTTTCGAGCTACTTTAATTTGATAGGCTTTGGGGCGTGACGTAAGTATGCAACAATTTAAATTTTCAATTGAATGACATATTTAACTAGAAATTATTGACTTTTTCGGCTGAATTGTAATGTAAACGATGCAAACCATCCGAATCCATTTCAAAAATGCGGCTGAAGCCTTAAACCACGAATAACAAAATCAACAATGGAAGCGATATGTTTGACCCATTTGTATTAGAATTTTCAATCTTTTAATGTGTTGTTAGAAAATCAAAGTAGACATTTGTGATTAACATCTTTCTTTAACAAATAAATGTTTTACTTGCACTGTTATAGCAAATCGAAATTTGAAACTACAATTTCTACACTTACTATTAGATCTAGTGCATCCAGGAGGTCAGCATAAATAATACTAAAGAATATTTAACTAACAATTTCATTTTAAATGATGTTAGAATACATCACTTTAATTCTACGTATAATAATGCTGTTCAGGACTATTCATATTTAAAATAATGATATTAGATTCCAGAGGTGATTGAGGAAATTGTAGTTGGTGATAATTATTCTACAATTGATTAGTCTGGAATTGCGTCTGAATTATTTAACAATTTTTTGTTCTAAATTTGAAGAATCCCACTAAGTTTGACCAGGGCTGGATTTAGGATTTTACCGCCCTTAGGCCAATTAAGGATTTGCCGCGCATTTCTTATTTGGTGTTTTATTATAAATATGCACACATCTTTATTCGTCCTACTAACAAATCTTAAACGTAAATGAAAAATCAATCCTTACGAGGGTACAGTGGAAAGTCAACTACTTCTACTTTCTTTTACTCTAGTAAAATAAAGTATAGTAATCATGAATATTTTGGACCTTGAGCCTTTTAGAGATTTATCTGTTTTGAGGTCCCCTGAGTCAGAAAAAGTGGGTTTCGAAATGGTGTCTGTCTGTCAGTCATCAGTCTGTGTCCTCTCTACAGCCCAGATGGTTTAACCAATCAAACTGAAACTTCAGATTTAATTTTTTTGATAAATTGGGAGGTCCCTGTGAATTTTACTCCAAATCGGCTAACCGGAAAGTGGCAAATATCTTAAAAAGTATAAGGTTTACAAAAACCTACTTAATAGAAAATGTTTCCAAAAATTAAAAAAAAAAAAATCTCAAAATTCTCTGTTCGTAAAAGAAAGTCGTCTGTTGACGAAAATCAGTTTCATTTAATATATTTTGCTCGATACACTTAGCCCAATTTTCCAAATTGGCTTAAGCCACCAAAAAAAATACGATTTGTCAAACTCTGTAAATTAAGCCTAATTCATTTTTCGTGTTTGGAAACAGGAAGCAGACGCAATGGATCAAGTCTGATGAACATGATAAATGAGGCAACATGTTAGCATAATTCGACCAAATTGGTGGTGGCGGTTGAGGGCAAGTGAGCCAATATATTGTCGTTTTGGAGGCGAGTACCAATTATGAAACGTGATATATTAAGCAGCAGAGTAGCCATAATACTTTTAAACTTTTCTTCGATTTGCGTAATAGTTTTTCCGCGCTAAAATTAGGATTTAACCTATGAATTTCGTTTTTTACCAAGGAAGCAAAATTACCAAACCCCTCTGCTTTCGATAGCTTCCAAAACAGCAGAAGTATCTGACGTTTCACTCTACCCCCATATATAGGTTCACAGAATTGATGATTGGAGAAGTATATAATGCGATACCTGTCGAAAATAAAACCGCCCCAAGTAACCATTATACTCACAATATAAAATTTACTATCTGCCGGTAAAATCATGACACAGTCCAATCGTCAGTTATATTTGCTAGATACGTCTTAATGACATTATCTTACGAACTTATTCGCAAGATTTGTGGTCTATAGATAGCATAGCCGCCAAATTAAATTTTTAGAAAATTTTAGAAAATATCAAATTCGTCGGCCTTTATCCATTGTACAACTCTAGTATAGATTTTTCTTTATTTGAAAGTAGAAGGTGTTCGCGAAAATGTACGCGAGGTAGGGAAATAAGTTCACAGGAGTTAATATTGTAAAAATATGGAATTAAACTCTGGAAAATAATTGGTTTAAACTCAGACTCTGAGGTTCCGTGGCTTATTCCGTGGTTTATTGCTTTTATTCAATATTAAATTTTCCCTCATTCAGGTTTGAAGCTGAGCGTGGGGGCGAGTAGCAGGGACAGCAGAGACGCAACGATTTCAACAACAACGTCAAGCAACACTACCTACAGTTAGTACAAATTTGGGTGACCGCATGGGAACATGATGATGGAACGAAATCTCGCCCCCCCCCCCTCACAACCGCCGATGGAAAAAATGGTGGAGGAAATAATAATAGTTGTTTACAGCTTTTCAGAAAAAAGAGTTTGCGGCACCAGGAAATTTGCGTTGTCATTGTGTCTTCTTACAGGTTGGAGCAGTAGATGAACTTTACTTACAGGTTGGAGCAGTAGATGAACTTTAAAATTGTATTGTCTTGTCCTAAAATAAATTACTACAAAAAAAAAAAAAAAAAAAAAAAAAAAAAAATATATATTACTAACAAATTTACTAACTATCAACTACTTAGGTGTCTGGAACCGGGTTGAGTCTTTGTTGCTAACATTCCTTTCCCATCCCTCGATCTTGTTATATGTAAAAAGGTGTACGACGGCGGCCTGGCCAGGGGCGGATATCACACTATTAAACTTATGTGGTTATCGATGTGTGGCGCCTTTCTTTTATCAATCAAAAATTCAGGTTTGAAGCTGAGCGTAAAAGTTTAAGTCCACAGAACATTACATGTTTCCGCTTTACTAACTATTAGTTTCTTTTACGTAAGTAAAATAAAGTATAGTAATCATGAAAATTTTGGACCTTGAGATTTTTAGAGATTTATCTCTTTTTGGGTCCCCTGAGTCCGAAAGAGTGGGGGGAGAAAGATGGGGGTTTCGAAATGGTGTCTGTCTGTCTGCCTATCGGCTATAGGTAAATCTGGCCATGATATACAATGAATATGGTACAGATTTAATATTCAAAAAATCTGTACTGAATCTTGGGTTTTTTGGAAACACTTTCGATTGAGATTTACTTCGGTCTAAAAAGACCAAAGTATTGAAATCCTGGATAAAATTTGGTTGGTCCAAAACCACTTTTCTCAACGTTTTGAAAGTCCCTAATTCTGGAAGAGCAAAAAAAAAAAAATGTCCGTCCATCTATGTGGACGTCTGGATATCTGGATGTCTGTATCCATGGTATCTCGAGAACGGCTTGTCCGATTTGGAAATTTTTTCGCCGAAGGGCTGATTAGGGTTTAGTGAACAGTTGAGCAATCTATAGCTGTGTATATAAAAAGTGAGTGTTTTTATGTATGTACAGTATATGTCAATGATATTTAACAAAGCCACACCCCTTTGCCGATTTGAACCAAACTTTACACAAATATTGTTTACTTAGGAAGGAAGGTCACTGTCAATATCTTAAACCTCCATCTCCTTCTTGAAAGATTAATCCAAAGTTACTATGGAGGAATTTCTAAAACTTCAAAAACTGAGTTGATGGTATGATGCATGATGGTATGATGTTATGTTATCATGGTATAATCGATAATCTGCCGTCGTAAGGAAAAAAGTCACAAACGGCAAAAGTCGCAAAAATACGTTAGAGCATATTTGGATTCTGCATACAAATGCCTATTTTTCTGCTTTTAAAAAAAGCCAAATATCCTTCATCAAATGCCATCAAAGTTTCATATTAAGACATGGCAAACAAAAACAGTCAAATTGAAATTACTAAAAACTACAAAAAGGCAAATGAGACTTTTTTTCTTAGCACGGCAATAATGATATTGCCATGAGATGGTATGACGATGTAATTTGGACGGTGTAAGATGTTACGATGATAAGATTTTATGATGGTGTAAAGGTATGGTGGTTTAATGGTAAGATATACATCATATTGTGATGGTATGATGGTTCGACGTTACTATGGTACGATGGTATGATTGTATGTGGTTTAATGGTAATGATATAATGGAATAATGGCATGATGGAATGATTGTTTAAGATTATGATGGTTATGATGGTACAATGGTACGGCTCCGGGAAGAGTAAAACAATTAAAAAGAAATTCCAGGCAAAATTGTTCTCCGGGAATACAGTCAAAAACAATTCAGTGAAAACACGAAAGGCGTTTCAGTCATAAAATTTCGCATACAAATATTATTACTAAAATTTCTTTTAAAAAGGAACTTCAGTCCAAAAAAAAAAGAAGCTATTCCGGTCAGAAAATAGTTTGACTGAAATGGCCTTTTTAGACTGAACCACCTTCTTGAAAAGCGTTTTGGTCACAAATTTTTGGACTGTAATGCCTTTTGGTTGGTTGGTTTATTGGCTGAAATGCCTTCTACCTGTACGTCGGGTCTAGAGCCCCAGTCAAAAAAGAAAGCAGTCTGAATTGCCTTTTCCGAAGGTATTTCAATGAAGAAACTAAAGAGGCATTCATTCAGGTCAAAACTTTTTTGGCTGGGATTCTTTTTGGATTTTTGACTCAAATTCTTTTTAAAAAGGAGATTCAGTTAAACAATTAAAAAGGAATCCCATGAAAAATTGTTGTGAAAAGTGAAATTTATGTTATGGTTCGCCCCACACCGAAACGGTTTTAAAATATTTTGGAAAATGCCGATTTCTAGTTTAATATAAAAAATAAATCTTCATTTCCATACCAAACGGTATTCCAGTCGAAAATATTTGACTGAAGTTCCTTTTTAAAAGCAGTTTTAGTCATAATATTAGTATGGGAAATTTTATGGCTGAAATGCATTTCGTTTTTTGTCTGGAATTCCCGGAGCCCGATGGTACGTACGCCGGTATGAGTGTACGTTGCTATTATGGTATGATGCTGAATAGAGCTTGAGTTGCAATTGAGTTGGATTTGAGTGAGAAGTTAGTTAAGTTAAGGATTAATTTGGGGTCGAGTTTGGTGTTTAGTGGGAGGTTAGATTGAGTTGACTTCATACACACATGTAGCTTTCAAATCGAGTTAATTTTGGGATTGGGTTGGCCAATGTGGAGTTGAGCAGAGGGTTGAGATTTGGTTCGAACTAAGTTGAATTGAAGTTGAATTAGGAGTGGTTCGGTTGGAGAATTATTTAAGGTTGGTTTCAAAGTTGATTTGGGGTTGATTTGGTAATTGAGTTGATATGTTTTTTTCATATATTGTGAATTTTAATTTTTCTTCTAGTATTTTCCTGCTAACCTAAAAGAAGGTGCTGTTATTTCTGCATTATCTGTCTGAGCGCTTTTTGAGCTATTTTTAAGAAAAATACTGTTTTGAGTCAATGGCGTACCGCAAGGTTCTGTATTAGGCCCGTTGCTTTTTTTTAGTATTTGTAAACTCTATTTTTCTACTTGGATTTTAATTCTGAGTTAATAGCTTTCGCTGAAGATTAGAAACAAATTATGTAATTAATCATTTAAGCATTTTAAAGAAATGTTGCCTTTCAGCTTATATGTTCTTGAGCATAAAAGCTAACCGATAGTTTTTTAAACTTAATGATGCTGTTCCTAATATTATTATCATATTACTGATCCTAATAATATTTATCATGAAGTGAAGTGTTATCAAGTATCTGGTTTGGAGGTTGTTTTAAAATTGATTTAGTGGAATTCTTTAAGTTAAGAGAAGAATGTCTGTTTTAAATATCAAATGATTTTTTTTCGGCTTTTTATAGACACAAATATATTAGTAATAAATGGCATTCACAAGATCTTCGATTGGTTAATCATAAGCAAAATCAAGAGGCCAATCAATTGTAATATATCTACCCAAAAAAAGAGAAAAATAAAGCCCCCGCACTTTACCCCCAAGAGTTATACAAAGTTTAACAACCCTGAACAAAAATAAGAACTTTCCTTGAGTTCATTGTGTTGATAGTTTGGTTTCGTACTGAAAAAGTTTGGACTATTCATCACGTAGCTACGACCAAACTACAAAAATACAATTCATACTTAACACCGAGAGTATCAAGTACGAACGCAACGATCTAGCGACTTAAATTCGTGTGTATAATGCCCACACAATTAAATTTCAAGTTAAGAGAAGAATGTCTGTTATAAATATCAAATGATTTTTGGGGTAAAATTTTGACAGAAATTTTACTTGAATATTTACAACAAATAATTTTCAAATTTTAGGGAATCGTGAAACTGTGTGATAATGGGTAAACGGTCACTAACCCATTTACACCTTATCTTATTTTTTAGAGAATACAGCTGGTAAAACTGGTACAACTAAAGATAAATTTAACGGTATTTTGGCTCTATACTCTAGAAGGCTCTACTAATAGTCGTTGCAATTCTTTGACGTTCATCGGTTTGTTTAACGTAGAAATAGCTTTTATTTTTTCCTGGATCTGCTCCATAACCTGCTGGAATACAAATATGTACTAAAAATTGTATACTCGCTTTTTTACAAAAATTTATAAATCTGGTTGCAAAACAATAGGAACCGATATTCCAAAATGAAACTACTACCAATTTATAGATGAGACATACAATCGTTTTTAAAATTCCTTAGACTTTTCATAGATTGTAAATTAGGATTTAATGAGTTCCAAAGTTGAATACCCTACACAAAAAAAGATGACTCACGTTCTTTAGTTTTGCAATTTGTAGGAAGACTGATATTAGATGTACGAGTCGATCTAAAAAATGTAATCAAATTGAAGAGGTACACATGGGATTTCTATAATAAATTATTTTATAAAGGAAAATAACTGTTATAAATGAACTCTAAATAGTGATATAAATCACATCTCAATATTAAAACGATTTGTTGTATAAATCAGCTCTCTTTTTGTTGTATATATCTGAGCATAAGAATTAAAAGCGATATTTAATTTCCTGAACGAAGACTTAGAGCAACCAGAATAAATTGGAGCACAATGGATTAAATGCGGAATAACTAATGATCGTATTAATTTCCGCTTAGCGCCCCGCGGCCATGTTGTCCTTAACCTAACGTATATTCTACCTAGGTATTATAATGCCGAAGGTTGGATAACATTACATTGCTACTAGTTACGAACATGACCTTAAATTTTAAAGGGTTGATTTTAATATGATTGTTATTGCTCCAAATTAAAATTCTTTCAAGTGAATCGTTAATTCTCAGCACGCAAGCATCCATATCGCTAGCTAATGCCGAATCATAGATTTCCAAATCATCTGCAAAAATATGAAGCTTTACAGTAGCTATGCAGTTTCTGATGTTTTTTATAAACATCATAAATAACGGGGGGTGCAAGATTGAACCCTGGGTAACTCCAGAAGTCAACAAACTCTCGTTGGAAAATTACCTATCCGATAGGTATGAAGAGAAAAGCTTAACCGAAGAATTGGAAAAATTAATTTTTGAGTGTAACCTATGGATCAGAATTTTAGTGTTAACGCTGTCAAAAGCTTTAGAAAAATCTAAAAGGCACTTTACTTTCTGCAGAAGTTGTTCTATGTCTTTCTCGAAACCCGGATTTTAGTTCATCAATTAAGCCAAAACTAGAAATATGATTCATCATCTGAAACTTCATAATTTTTTCAATTACAATTACCTTAGATAAACAAGGAAGTATACTGATTGGTCGAAAGTCTTGTATAGTTTCTGGCTTAGGTACCTTCACGTCGGAAAAACAGATTAAGTCAATGCAGTGTTAATTATGTTTATTAAAACAGTGGTTATTTACTGTAGTAAAAGTCAAATGAAGCCTATAGAGATACCATCAGAATCTTCTGCTTCAGATTGAATAATCATCATCAATTGCATTACATACTTTCGTAGTATGAAAAAATTGTAGTGATTCACTCATGCAATCAATTTATTCCATTCGTTTATCTCTACAATTATTCGAAATGCAACTCATTTCGACTAGCTCTTTTCAGCATAGTATTGACAACTACAGAGTATATTGACGCACTAATAATACTCTGTGGATTTTGATTGTGTATTCACTACTTTGTACTAAATAATATCTTGGACACCTTAGTACAACACCAAAACAGTTTCATCACCATCTTTTGTCGTCATTCATAACCAATCAATTTTTGCTTAGATTGTACCATTTTCGTTTTTCATGCTGTCTCAACCACAGACACAAATATTTCTATAAACTCGCGTTCTGATTTTTCAATGCGGCGCTTCGTCGCCATTAATATATTATTGGAAATATTGCAAGTGATAAAATCTAATTAATTAATCATTTTGCTTTTATAATAATAACTAGTGAAAAAAAAAACCAAGTTTCTAGATATAGTGTCCCCATATAATTCGTATCATAATTCTCGCACGTTGGCAAAGGAATTGTGAATTATACGCGTAATAGATTTCGTGTTCGCGATTAATTTCTTTCGGGCAACAAGTGGCATTAAAAATTGCCCCCCTCCCCCCACCCCCAATTATTTATACAATATAAACCAATCAGTGTAAATAAATTCACTGCGCATAGCGAACAAAATTGTGTGGCCGAAATTAAATTCTTTGTGTTAAATTTCAATACGGGAAATATCTTAAAAAAACCATGACTGGTGGAAGCGGTTCATAAGCGAATCCCGTATATCGATAACGACGCCGACGATGTCATTATAAAATTGATTTTGCACAGCTACCTGGGAGCATTTTGCAAAATGATTTGAGAACTCAGTAATTGAAAAATCCAACACGACAGTTCGTTTGATTTTTTTTTTTTGAAAGACCATATTTTTGGAAATTTCTCCATAAAATCATATTGGGTATAGGCCCAAATTAAAAATATCACTTTTAAAATACTGGAGCTTCGCTTCTTTAATCATCTCATTAACCTTATTCTTGTACTTCTTGTAATGACTAAATGAAATAGGATTTTTATTTGCTCTCCAAGTTGCATGAAGAAAATCTCTAATATTCCGTTGGTGCAGTAAGAGTGATTTAATGACAAAGAATTGCACGGTGGCTTCAAACAAACTTTTCGTAGAGGAACAAACTCATCGAGAAGTTGGGATACTAGTGCATTGAAATGCTCCAATTGATCATTAACATTCGGGATGAGGGAAATTACTCTCCAATCAAGCGAATTTGCTTCAGTAGGCAAAGCATTTTGATCTAAATATTTATATCAAATGTCTTTGTCATAAATATTTATATCAAAATTATACGAGCCAAAAATCTTATTATGAGTTGTAAATAACCCAGGAACTGAAATTTGAGTAAAAAAATTCAATTTAGGTAGATTATTCAATAGCAACAGATCAAGACAAGTCATACTTCTATCCACAAAGTTAGTAGGGCAATATGAAGCAAATTCCAGGTCCAGTGGAAAAATAAAACCCCTAAATGTTTTTATTAGATACATACTTTTTATTAGAATTGACATCCAGATTGAAATCACCTGGAATAACTGGAGTTTACTTACAAATTTAATACACGGAGGACGATAAACAATACCAATTAAAACTTTCTCATTTAGGCTATTACACAAATGTAGTTAGTTTGAGTTGAATTCATATATCCATGTAATTTTTCGGACCGTCTTGAGGTTTGTCGTTGAGGATTAAGGGATTAAATTATAGGGATTAATTCGTGAGTGGAGTTAGTTGGAGGTTAAAACCAGGTTGACTTGAGATGAATTACGTGCACTAATTATCCGAACCAAAATTCTGATCATTTAGTGAGGTTTCAGCACTTTATATTTTCAATTTTGAGGCTTTCTCAACTATTTCGAAATGTGCTGCTTTTATTGAAAACCATATAACAATGCAGACTTAGACTTTGCCGTACGTATTAAAAATATGCATTTGTTAAGCCAGGATGATCCCAATTGCTTGCTTTATTGTTTTTTGCAGTCAAAATTTCTCCAATGCATGTTCTCCGTAAACCATGTAATCATAGCCTTACGCCATATATCGGTATGTTCTTTGGAACATCATCAGAATGAAATTGTTGATGTGATTCGATCCTGACCGAAACTGCTTTTCCAAGATAGTTTGAAGATGTGGGGTAATTCTTCGAATTTTACTCAGCCGTATTCTTTTGCATAATAATTTTGGCAGCAATAATAGAGAATCAGGATTGCATGATTTAATATCGAAATTAGAATGCCAACTAATTCCTAATGATTTAACAGTCTCATTAGAATCGTGAACCTTTTAACTATGTTCAGTAGAAAACTTTCGCTCGCTACCAGCTATATTTAACAATTACACAAGCTGACTTTGAATTTCCAGTGCTGCGTCTATGTCATTAATAGTACTTTCTGTTAACATATCGCCAATGTAAAAACCGTTTGTGGTCGCTTCTGAATCAATCCTGATTTTAACATAAATGAATTTGAGTTTTGATTTCATTTGTCGCCAAATTTTTTTTCTTATATGCTCGTTTAAATTGTCTCTATATATTATATATATATATATATATATATATATATATATATATATATATATATATATATATATATATATATATATATATATATATATATATATATATATATATATAATATATATATATATATATATATATATATATATATATATATATATATATATATATATATATATAATATATATAGAGACAATTTAAATGAGCATATAAGAAAAAAAATTTCGCGACAAACATTAGAATCAAAAATAATAAATTGGCATCACAAATAATATTTTTGAACAACATATGAAAAAACAAACAAATATTTTTGAAGGACATAATTAAATACTGTGACGACAAACATTGGCATCAAAATTAATAAATTGGCAACAAATATAATATTTTGGAACAAAACAATGAAAATACAAACAAATAATTTTCAGCGTCAAAAAAATAGTTTAGCGACAAAGAGTGACATCTGGCGAAGAGTGGCAAATTAGAAATAAGCAGCAAATATAATATGTGCTTAAATTATTAAGGTTATACAAAAAAATATATTTCAACTTCAAACAAAAAATTTGGCGACAATAAAAAAACACAAAATTTAATTTTCTGTATCTTTTATTCTAATGGCTTTTAGGCTCTTTCCGAAAGTTATACTTAATCATACTTATTGACTTATTTGCCGCCAACTTAAATAAGTATGTAAAATATTTTATAAAACTTAATTAATGCATAATATCACAATGTATATTCAATGAAGTTAACAGAATTTTGGTTTACAGTTTAGATTTTTTTTTTGTTCTTACTTATTTTAAGTTACCTCGCCAACATACTTATTTAAATAAGTATGTCTAAATAAATGCGAAAAACTTTCGGAAAGGGCCTTAAAGCTGTCGGAAATTCCCAACAAACAATCCACACGGAAACCGGAATGTTTCCAACTTCAAAATCGCATGATGTACCCCCTAACATGTAAGCGGCGCTAACTATTATATTCATAAGTTTTTATTATGCTGTCCGAAAATGTTTAATAATTTTTTGGCGTATTTCCCCACCTCATATATTTATTTAGTGGGCGCATGCCAAAATACTTCGGGTTTTTCGACACGCGTTCTACACTAAAAAGATACATTTTTCCATCTCTCTCGTGTTATATTATAAAAAATTACTAAACATAATACAACAACAACAAAAAAAATTAGTAACTTTTTACAATATAATAAACACACAATATAAATTTATCTTTTTAGGCTGCTTTCCAAACGATACTTATTTACTTACTTATTTGTGGAACCTAACTTATTAAACGTAATTTCTATGGAACAAGTTAGGTACCACAAATAAGTAAGTAAATAAATATCGTTTGGAAAACAGGTTTGGAAAACAGCCTTAGTGTAGAATGCGTGTTGAAAAACCAGAAGTCTTTTGGAATGTGCCTACATGCACCATAATCCATTACCGAAGTGGATTTCATAATTTTTTTTTTTTTTTTTTTTTTTTTTTTTAAAAGATTCTTTATTCAACTATGCAATATACAATATAAACAATATATAAAAAAATATAATTAAATGAAATATAAATAAGAAAATATAAATATATAAATGTAATGTACATAATTGAAAAAAAAATTAGGTTAGTTCTTAGACATACAATGTCTGTTTAGAACTACCAACAATATGGAAATGTAAATAAAATAATGAGGAAGAGGAACAACAAAATTCAATACTAAAGATTAAAAAAAAAAAAATAATAATAATATAGCATTAACAACTTTAAAATTAAACAATAGTAAATGAAGAGAAAAATAAAAATAGCAAAAATAACAATATAAGAAAAATGAAAGGAAAAAAATATATAAAAAAAAATGAGAGCAAAAATAAAACAATTTTTAAAATTTAAAGCATAATTTAAACAATTACATCAAAAAGAAATTCGACACTTTCGTTAATAAAAAGCCACCCTTTAACACCATGGAGAAACTTTTTTAAATTACGTTCAATTCGTATATTGAGAGGTAGTTGATTGAAAATTCTTGGAGCTGAAACTAAAAAATATTTGCGGAAATGTGTTGTATTAAATTTTGGAATAAATTTCATACATAAGTTATTTTTCCTCAATGAGTAGGCATGATAAGAATACGAACGATTACCGCAAATATCAAAGAACATCTTTAGAACCTTAAAAACGTATAAATGTCTCAGGGGAAGAAGTGAGTTAGATGCAAACAAAGGCCAAGAAGCCGAACACTTTTGCTTGAAATACATTACTCTAATAATATACTTTTGAGCTATCATTAATTGTTTAATAGTATTAAGGTAAGTACCCCCCCATGAACAAATACCATATCGAAGTTTGGAATCAACTAAGGCATGATAAAAAATTTTTAGAACTGCAGATGGACAATGATCTCTTAAACGATACATTTTTCTAATAGAGAATGTAAGGTGCGAGACTAATGCTTTAACGTGTAATTTCCAATTTAAACAGCAATCAATCGTAATCCCAAGGTATTTAATACTTTGAACACATTCAATTGGGACACAATACTGGGAGCAACCCATCCTAGTACAACGATTATCATGATAAACGATGTCACTATTTACGCATGGGTAGCTAGTTAAATTAAAAAACATAGCTTTAGATTTAGGGCTCAAAACAAAGGTGTGAAAATTAAACCATTGGCTAAGAATCAATAGATCATGATTAATATTAGAAATAATGTTAGCATAATTATTGGACTTGTAAGCGAACGCCATGTCATCAGCAAACGCCACCACCGTGCTTTTGAATTTTTGGGAAAAAATGGAATTAATATAAATGAGGAATAAAATTGGACCGAGCACTGATCCTTGAGGAACACCAGCTGGTAGAACAGAGCGATTGCTTAAAACACCATTTATACGAACGCATTGCGAACGATTATCAAGATACGATTTAAACCAAGTTAAAATGAAACCTCTAAATCCAGCATTCATAAGTTTAACACAAAGCAATTGGTGATTGACCATATCGAATGCTTTCATAATGTCAACAAATAAAGCACCAACCGATTGATTTTTGTTAAGGCCAATATGAAGAGGGTTGAGAAATGCTAATAAAGCATCCTCAGTACCCAGACCAGCACGGAAACCGAATTGAGCATCACTAAAAAAATGTTTACTGTCCAAATATTCCACCATACGATGTTTAACAGCTTTCTCAAAAACTTTAGAAATTACCGGCAATAAGGAAATTGGCCTGTAATTTCCGACAAACAACCGAGAATCCTTTTTATGCAACGGAATAACAATAGCTGACTTTAAACAATCGGGAAATATGCCACAAGTGATACTTGCATTAAATAGAAAACATAAAATGTCAACAATATTATGATTAATATTTTTTAAAACAATGTTGCTAAGACCAAATTCATCAATGGAACACTTTGTAGGGAGGGAATTAATAATCGAAAAAATTTCACTGGATAGAAAAGGGCGAAAAAAGAAACTAGAATCAACTGACCTTTCTTGAACTAGTAAATCAACATTCCCCGGTAATAAATGCGAGTTAGCAAGGCTAACAGTATTAGTAAAATAGTAATTAAAACTATTAGCAATATCAAACGATGAAGTAGATCTACCATTAAAATCATCCAATACTTCATAAAAATATTCAGCCTTAGTATTAGAATTCAATATCTCATTTACAACTGCCCATTGCTGTTTAATATTGCCAGACTGATGATGAAATTTAGTCAAGTAGTACTTGGCCTTAGCTTGTTTAATATCCCGTGTAACATCCTTAGAATATTTATTGTAATATTTCCGTAAGCTAGCATTCAGAGGTAGGTTATGAACTCTTCTACCCAGCTTATTTTTTTTATTAATCCGGCGAACCAGAGAAGAATTAATCCATGGTTTAATGTTAACACAATTGCTAGTCATGTTGAAAGTGCTAGTACAATCGGAAATAATGTTAGATAATCTGGAAAGAAATACCGAAAATGCCACATTAGGGTCAGGAATTGAAGTAATATTCACCCATGTCTCAGACTGTAAAATATCATTAAGCCTTAAGTAATCAATTTTCGAAATCACTTTATCCGTAGAGGGGCAATTAATTCCTGAAACTTCCTGCTGTAACTTAAATTTAGCAAAAGTGGCACAATGATCAGAAACATGTAAATCTTCAACCCAAGCATCGGATAATACAGGATTAGTCAGCCTACAATTAGCTTTCATATGTATGTCTTTTCACACGTATCGAAGATTGCTAATTTGACTGAAGCGCAACTATGTAGTTTCATTTCGAATATTACAAATTGGTTGTCAAAAATGTATTTGTTAAAAACCAATTACAAATTTTTAAAATATGAATTTAATTAAACAAAAGTAAATAATTTTCGATAAACGTATCAAATTCAACTAAAAAAATATTAATTAAGATATTAATCAAAATTCCAAAAACATCTATTCAGTTTTGAGATTAGTATCTGTCATTCTATTCATACGGTAATTCAGTACCGCAGTGGATTACATAATACCGAATTATAAAGTGTATTTGATAATCCACTTTGGCATTAGATTTGCACATTTCACACGACCATTTTTCGGATTAGGTAATCCAGTTCGGAATTGGATTATGATGCATGTGAAAGCCACTTATGTGGTTCAAAAAAAAATAAAAATAAAGATGAAGAGAAGCGAAGCCAGGCGTAGAGCGCCGCTAATCTGTTTGGGATATAAGCTAAATCGATTGGAATGACTTTATTTACTTATTTAAAATAGCGGCAAATAAGTCAATTAGTATCAAATAAGTTACGTTTGGTAAACAGCCTCAATGTTATATCTTAAACGTTTTCGGAAATACATCCTGAATAATTGCATGTCAATTTTCGATCATTAAACTTATCTGTCTATTTAAGAACGAATGAAATTGCTTCAAGCTAAAGCGTAAAACACATCGAGCAGCGGCAGCGAGCAGCAAATTTAAATATATGTTGATTTGCTTATGTATTCATAGATAGTCGTATGTTAAGCAAAAGTATAAGCAATTTTTATAAAAACATTTAAATTTTTGATAATTTTAATAGATAAATGTTGATTAAAAGAAAATCTATCACAAGTGGAATATGTGGGACATGTCGCGCTGCTCTTGGTGTGTTTCAGCTTTAATTTAGATGTTGTTGTGTTAATTTTTTTTTTTTTGAATAAATGGTTGTAAATACAAATAAAAATAAAAAAGAATTCATAATTACGATAAATATGAATGTATTTTAGAAAAATTATTTTGTATTTCTCTGAATTATCTCTCAAAATGCATTTTCGAATTTTGCTGTCATATTAAAATGTATTCTTAACTTTTTGTATGTGATGGATAAAGGCTGAAACACACCAAGAGCAGCGCGACATGTACCACATATTCCACTTGTGATAGATTTTCTTTTAATCAACATTTATCTATTAAAATTATCAAAAATTTAAATGTTTTTATAAAAATTGCTTATACTTTTGCATGAAGAAAATCTCTAATATTCCGTTGGTGCAGTAAGAGTGATTTAATGACAAAGAATTGCACGGTGGCTTCAAACAAACTTTTCGTAGAGGAACAAACTCATCGAGAAGTTGGGATACTAGTGCATTGAAATGCTCCAATTGATCATTAACATTCGGGATGAGGGAAATTACTCTCCAATCAAGCGAATTTGCTTCAGTAGGCAAAGCATTTTGATCTAAATATTTATATCAAATGTCTTTGTCATAAATATTTATATCAAAATTATACGAGCCAAAAATCTTATTATGAGTTGTAAATAACCCAGGAACTGAAATTTGAGTAAAAAAATTCAATTTAGGTAGATTATTCAATAGCAACAGATCAAGACAAGTCATACTTCTATCCACAAAGTTAGTAGGGCAATATGAAGCAAATTCCAGGTCCAGTGGAAAAATAAAACCCCTAAATGTTTTTATTAGATACATACTTTTTATTAGAATTGACATCCAGATTGAAATCACCTGGAATAACTGGAGTTTACTTACAAATTTAATACACGGAGGACGATAAACAATACCAATTAAAACTTTCTCATTTAGGCTATTACACAAATGTAGTTAGTTTGAGTTGAATTCATATATCCATGTAATTTTTCGGACCGTCTTGAGGTTTGTCGTTGAGGATTAAGGGATTAAATTATAGGGATTAATTCGTGAGTGGAGTTAGTTGGAGGTTAAAACCAGGTTGACTTGAGATGAATTACGTGCACTAATTATCCGAACCAAAATTCTGATCATTTAGTGAGGTTTCAGCACTTTATATTTTCAATTTTGAGGCTTTCTCAACTATTTCGAAATGTGCTGCTTTTATTGAAAACCATATAACAATGCAGACTTAGACTTTGCCGTACGTATTAAAAATATGCATTTGTTAAGCCAGGATGATCCCAATTGCTTGCTTTATTGTTTTTTGCAGTCAAAATTTCTCCAATGCATGTTCTCCGTAAACCATGTAATCATAGCCTTACGCCATATATCGGTATGTTCTTTGGAACATCATCAGAATGAAATTGTTGATGTGATTCGATCCTGACCGAAACTGCTTTTCCAAGATAGTTTGAAGATGTGGGGTAATTCTTCGAATTTTACTCAGCCGTATTCTTTTGCATAATAATTTTGGCAGCAATAATAGAGAATCAGGATTGCATGATTTAATATCGAAATTAGAATGCCAACTAATTCCTAATGATTTAACAGTCTCATTAGAATCGTGAACCTTTTAACTATGTTCAGTAGAAAACTTTCGCTCGCTACCAGCTATATTTAACAATTACACAAGCTGACTTTGAATTTCCAGTGCTGCGTCTATGTCATTAATAGTACTTTCTGTTAACATATCGCCAATGTAAAAACCGTTTGTGGTCGCTTCTGAATCAATCCTGATTTTAACATAAATGAATTTGAGTTTTGATTTCATTTGTCGCCAAATTTTTTTTCTTATATGCTCGTTTAAATTGTCTCTATATATTATATATATATATATATATATATATATATATATATATATATATATATATATATATATATATATATATATATATATATATATATATATATATATATATATATATATATATATATATATATATATATATATATATATATATATATATATATATATATATATATAATATATATAGAGACAATTTAAATGAGCATATAAGAAAAAAAATTTCGCGACAAACATTAGAATCAAAAATAATAAATTGGCATCACAAATAATATTTTTGAACAACATATGAAAAAACAAACAAATATTTTTGAAGGACATAATTAAATACTGTGACGACAAACATTGGCATCAAAATTAATAAATTGGCAACAAATATAATATTTTGGAACAAAACAATGAAAATACAAACAAATAATTTTCAGCGTCAAAAAAATAGTTTAGCGACAAAGAGTGACATCTGGCGAAGAGTGGCAAATTAGAAATAAGCAGCAAATATAATATGTGCTTAAATTATTAAGGTTATACAAAAAAATATATTTCAACTTCAAACAAAAAATTTGGCGACAATAAAAAAACACAAAATTTAATTTTCTGTATCTTTTATTCTAATGGCTTTTAGGCTCTTTCCGAAAGTTATACTTAATCATACTTATTGACTTATTTGCCGCCAACTTAAATAAGTATGTAAAATATTTTATAAAACTTAATTAATGCATAATATCACAATGTATATTCAATGAAGTTAACAGAATTTTGGTTTACAGTTTAGATTTTTTTTTTGTTCTTACTTATTTTAAGTTACCTCGCCAACATACTTATTTAAATAAGTATGTCTAAATAAATGCGAAAAACTTTCGGAAAGGGCCTTAAAGCTGTCGGAAATTCCCAACAAACAATCCACACGGAAACCGGAATGTTTCCAACTTCAAAATCGCATGATGTACCCCCTAACATGTAAGCGGCGCTAACTATTATATTCATAAGTTTTTATTATGCTGTCCGAAAATGTTTAATAATTTTTTGGCGTATTTCCCCACCTCATATATTTATTTAGTGGGCGCATGCCAAAATACTTCGGGTTTTTCGACACGCGTTCTACACTAAAAAGATACATTTTTCCATCTCTCTCGTGTTATATTATAAAAAATTACTAAACATAATACAACAACAACAAAAAAAATTAGTAACTTTTTACAATATAATAAACACACAATATAAATTTATCTTTTTAGGCTGCTTTCCAAACGATACTTATTTACTTACTTATTTGTGGAACCTAACTTATTAAACGTAATTTCTATGGAACAAGTTAGGTACCACAAATAAGTAAGTAAATAAATATCGTTTGGAAAACAGGTTTGGAAAACAGCCTTAGTGTAGAATGCGTGTTGAAAAACCAGAAGTCTTTTGGAATGTGCCTACATGCACCATAATCCATTACCGAAGTGGATTTCATAATTTTTTTTTTTTTTTTTTTTTTTTTTTTTAAAAGATTCTTTATTCAACTATGCAATATACAATATAAACAATATATAAAAAAATATAATTAAATGAAATATAAATAAGAAAATATAAATATATAAATGTAATGTACATAATTGAAAAAAAAATTAGGTTAGTTCTTAGACATACAATGTCTGTTTAGAACTACCAACAATATGGAAATGTAAATAAAATAATGAGGAAGAGGAACAACAAAATTCAATACTAAAGATTAAAAAAAAAAAAATAATAATAATATAGCATTAACAACTTTAAAATTAAACAATAGTAAATGAAGAGAAAAATAAAAATAGCAAAAATAACAATATAAGAAAAATGAAAGGAAAAAAAATATATAAAAAAAAATGAGAGCAAAAATAAAACAATTTTTAAAATTTAAAGCATAATTTAAACAATTACATCAAAAAGAAATTCGACACTTTCGTTAATAAAAAGCCACCCTTTAACACCATGGAGAAACTTTTTTAAATTACGTTCAATTCGTATATTGAGAGGTAGTTGATTGAAAATTCTTGGAGCTGAAACTAAAAAATATTTGCGGAAATGTGTTGTATTAAATTTTGGAATAAATTTCATACATAAGTTATTTTTCCTCAATGAGTAGGCATGATAAGAATACGAACGATTACCGCAAATATCAAAGAACATCTTTAGAACCTTAAAAACGTATAAATGTCTCAGGGGAAGAAGTGAGTTAGATGCAAACAAAGGCCAAGAAGCCGAACACTTTTGCTTGAAATACATTACTCTAATAATATACTTTTGAGCTATCATTAATTGTTTAATAGTATTAAGGTAAGTACCCCCCCATGAACAAATACCATATCGAAGTTTGGAATCAACTAAGGCATGATAAAAAATTTTTAGAACTGCAGATGGACAATGATCTCTTAAACGATACATTTTTCTAATAGAGAATGTAAGGTGCGAGACTAATGCTTTAACGTGTAATTTCCAATTTAAACAGCAATCAATCGTAATCCCAAGGTATTTAATACTTTGAACACATTCAATTGGGACACAATACTGGGAGCAACCCATCCTAGTACAACGATTATCATGATAAACGATGTCACTATTTACGCATGGGTAGCTAGTTAAATTAAAAAACATAGCTTTAGATTTAGGGCTCAAAACAAAGGTGTGAAAATTAAACCATTGGCTAAGAATCAATAGATCATGATTAATATTAGAAATAATGTTAGCATAATTATTGGACTTGTAAGCGAACGCCATGTCATCAGCAAACGCCACCACCGTGCTTTTGAATTTTTGGGAAAAAATGGAATTAATATAAATGAGGAATAAAATTGGACCGAGCACTGATCCTTGAGGAACACCAGCTGGTAGAACAGAGCGATTGCTTAAAACACCATTTATACGAACGCATTGCGAACGATTATCAAGATACGATTTAAACCAAGTTAAAATGAAACCTCTAAATCCAGCATTCATAAGTTTAACACAAAGCAATTGGTGATTGACCATATCGAATGCTTTCATAATGTCAACAAATAAAGCACCAACCGATTGATTTTTGTTAAGGCCAATATGAAGAGGGTTGAGAAATGCTAATAAAGCATCCTCAGTACCCAGACCAGCACGGAAACCGAATTGAGCATCACTAAAAAAATGTTTACTGTCCAAATATTCCACCATACGATGTTTAACAGCTTTCTCAAAAACTTTAGAAATTACCGGCAATAAGGAAATTGGCCTGTAATTTCCGACAAACAACCGAGAATCCTTTTTATGCAACGGAATAACAATAGCTGACTTTAAACAATCGGGAAATATGCCACAAGTGATACTTGCATTAAATAGAAAACATAAAATGTCAACAATATTATGATTAATATTTTTTAAAACAATGTTGCTAAGACCAAATTCATCAATGGAACACTTTGTAGGGAGGGAATTAATAATCGAAAAAATTTCACTGGATAGAAAAGGGCGAAAAAAGAAACTAGAATCAACTGACCTTTCTTGAACTAGTAAATCAACATTCCCCGGTAATAAATGCGAGTTAGCAAGGCTAACAGTATTAGTAAAATAGTAATTAAAACTATTAGCAATATCAAACGATGAAGTAGATCTACCATTAAAATCATCCAATACTTCATAAAAATATTCAGCCTTAGTATTAGAATTCAATATCTCATTTACAACTGCCCATTGCTGTTTAATATTGCCAGACTGATGATGAAATTTAGTCAAGTAGTACTTGGCCTTAGCTTGTTTAATATCCCGTGTAACATCCTTAGAATATTTATTGTAATATTTCCGTAAGCTAGCATTCAGAGGTAGGTTATGAACTCTTCTACCCAGCTTATTTTTTTTATTAATCCGGCGAACCAGAGAAGAATTAATCCATGGTTTAATGTTAACACAATTGCTAGTCATGTTGAAAGTGCTAGTACAATCGGAAATAATGTTAGATAATCTGGAAAGAAATACCGAAAATGCCACATTAGGGTCAGGAATTGAAGTAATATTCACCCATGTCTCAGACTGTAAAATATCATTAAGCCTTAAGTAATCAATTTTCGAAATCACTTTATCCGTAGAGGGGCAATTAATTCCTGAAACTTCCTGCTGTAACTTAAATTTAGCAAAAGTGGCACAATGATCAGAAACATGTAAATCTTCAACCCAAGCATCGGATAATACAGGATTAGTCAGCCTACAATTAGCTTTCATATGTATGTCTTTTCACACGTATCGAAGATTGCTAATTTGACTGAAGCGCAACTATGTAGTTTCATTTCGAATATTACAAATTGGTTGTCAAAAATGTATTTGTTAAAAACCAATTACAAATTTTTAAAATATGAATTTAATTAAACAAAAGTAAATAATTTTCGATAAACGTATCAAATTCAACTAAAAAAATATTAATTAAGATATTAATCAAAATTCCAAAAACATCTATTCAGTTTTGAGATTAGTATCTGTCATTCTATTCATACGGTAATTCAGTACCGCAGTGGATTACATAATACCGAATTATAAAGTGTATTTGATAATCCACTTTGGCATTAGATTTGCACATTTCACACGACCATTTTTCGGATTAGGTAATCCAGTTCGGAATTGGATTATGATGCATGTGAAAGCCACTTATGTGGTTCAAAAAAAAATAAAAATAAAGATGAAGAGAAGCGAAGCCAGGCGTAGAGCGCCGCTAATCTGTTTGGGATATAAGCTAAATCGATTGGAATGACTTTATTTACTTATTTAAAATAGCGGCAAATAAGTCAATTAGTATCAAATAAGTTACGTTTGGTAAACAGCCTCAATGTTATATCTTAAACGTTTTCGGAAATACATCCTGAATAATTGCATGTCAATTTTCGATCATTAAACTTATCTGTCTATTTAAGAACGAATGAAATTGCTTCAAGCTAAAGCGTAAAACACATCGAGCAGCGGCAGCGAGCAGCAAATTTAAATATATGTTGATTTGCTTATGTATTCATAGATAGTCGTATGTTAAGCAAAAGTATAAGCAATTTTTATAAAAACATTTAAATTTTTGATAATTTTAATAGATAAATGTTGATTAAAAGAAAATCTATCACAAGTGGAATATGTGGGACATGTCGCGCTGCTCTTGGTGTGTTTCAGCTTTAATTTAGATGTTGTTGTGTTAATTTTTTTTTTTTTGAATAAATGGTTGTAAATACAAATAAAAATAAAAAAGAATTCATAATTACGATAAATATGAATGTATTTTAGAAAAATTATTTTGTATTTCTCTGAATTATCTCTCAAAATGCATTTTCGAATTTTGCTGTCATATTAAAATGTATTCTTAACTTTTTGTATGTGATGGATAAAGGCTGAAACACACCAAGAGCAGCGCGACATGTACCACATATTCCACTTGTGATAGATTTTCTTTTAATCAACATTTATCTATTAAAATTATCAAAAATTTAAATGTTTTTATAAAAATTGCTTATACTTTTGCTTAACATACGACTATCTATGAATACATAAGCAAATCAACATATATTTAAATTTGCTGCTCGCTGCCGCTGCTCGATGTGTTTCACACTTAATGCACCAAACACATAGACGCCATTCGAAGCGCCGCTGAAATTAAAATAGATGTAGTTTCATATTAGCGATCACATACCGTGCGTTTTTTATTATATCGGAGAGATATCGGAGACACCTCGATAAGGCTGTTTTCGAAACCGATACTTATTTCATACTTATTTACTTATTCGACGGTATCTTAAATAAGTAAGTAAAATCATTCGAATTGATTTCACTTACTTATTTTGACAGCAACAACAAAAAATTTATTTGATTTCTATTTTTTTGAGTTAAGGACTCTTTTATTCGCAACATAATACGTTTATAACACTAACGCTTGATAAAACAATGAGAGTATTGAATTTTGATGATCTCTAAATAATTAATTATCCAAAAGAATTCATTGTTTACTTCAGTGTTCGTCAAAAGTATTTTAAATTTTTCGGTATCACGCTACCTTAGAAAAATATTCATAAGCAAAATGACAAGCAATCTAGATTTGTTTGTTAGAAAGGGATAGAGAATAAGTCACCTCGATAGGATACTTATGTCGTATTCTTTTCGTTTTTTCACATCAATGCGAATTTTGTGGTGTGAAAAGTACATGAAATGGCAATTGATGCTGTTTTGTGTTTGTATTGGTAATACGATTGACATTTCTAAACGTCAAATTGAAATTTTTTAGAACGTCAAATTGAAATTTTTTTAGGAAAGCCTCTCCGTCTTTATGAATAATGCATCCAACTGCGTCTAACAAAATGTGGAAATCGGTTAATTGAACCACCTCCATACCAAATTATTTGATTCAAGTAAAATGATAATAAAAAATCGAGACGCAAAAACTCAATTAAATTAAAATAATTAAACACAACAATTAAATTAAACACAAAATGAAAATATAAATCGATCAAGACACAAAAAACGCTATATTATTGAAAAGTTTTGACAACTAAATTGACGTCTCTAGTTTTGTTGGTGTTAGTAGCTGCGGATGTGAAATTCATGAAAAAATCCGCATTTCGTAAAATTGATGCACATCGAAAAAACATTGACGTTTTTTGGTGAAAAGAACACAGTTTTTGGATGTGCAGCAATTTTTTTGACGATTTTGGGTGAAAAGAATTCAACATTACTTATTTGTGGAACCTAACTTATTCAACGTAATTTCTTATGGAATAAGTTAGGTTCCACAAATAAGTAAGTAAATAAGTATCGTTTGGAAAACAGCCTTAGATACTTATTTGAATAAGTTAGGTTCCAGGAATAAGTATCCGTTTCGAAAACAGCTTTAGCCCTTTTCCGAAAGTTATACTTATTTGTGGAACCTAACTTATTCAATGTAATTTCTTATGTAATAAGTTAGGTTTCACAAATAAGTATAACTTTCGGGAAGGGCCTAAGGCCCTTTTCCAATTATTTACTTATTTGGTGGAACCTAACTTAATACATAAGGGTTCCATCAAACAACTAGGTAATTGGAAAAGGGTCTAAGTGTAGAATGTGTGTCGAGAAACCTGAAGCCTTTTGGCATGCGCCTACATTCACGCTTATGTTTCGCAATTTGATGATGAAAATCGCAAATAAACAGCAAAGAACAAACATAATTTTATATAGTAAACGAGCCGCTTTATTCAAAGCAATGCCGGCTTACCCGGTAAACCACAAGTCTTAATATTTTCGAATAGTTAATCTTAAGACTGACAATAGCGTCAGAATTCATAATTTGGCTTGCGTGACTGTTCATTGTTTACCTAAAACAAACATAAAGGTAGAATATATATTTAGGGCGTAAATGCTAATTGTACAACATAAATAAAACCCGTTTTATAAAATTCCGACATTTAAGTGAGTCTGACAACTGACTTAAATAACGTAGATCTAACTATAACATAAATGTCAATTAATCGACGAACAATCAAGTGTGTTACATTATTGTCTGTTTAAGTCAATTACAGAAAACTGACTTGAACGTCTATTATTTGACTAGCATAAACGCCACTTACAGTTGAATGACTTTAATGTCTATTTTTTGAATAAATGTTAAAGTCATTTTCAGAAGTTCTCTATTAAACGTCTATTATTTGACGAGATAAACACACTAAAAATAAAAACGGCATTGAAAGAAGCACATTGGAGTAACAAAAACCTATAGTGTTAAATATGTAAAAAATAACAGCAGGTAAAACAGTTATTTTTTATATTGTATATTGCATTAAATAATTAATAATAAAAATTGCACATTCAATATGGATTCCATTGCAATAAATAATAAGCGTAGAAATAAAACTATAAATAATTTTAAATATAAATTAAAAAAAAAAATAAAGAAAAGTTTATTATGGAAAATCAAAAAAAAATAACCTCAAATATTCTTATAAGTGAATTAGAAAGTGATGTTAATACGAGTATTTTAAACAAACCGGGAAAACGTAGTTGTGATGCTAATTATTGTGTACATGTGGATTTGAATGAAAATAACGGGATATATAAAGTTTCAAATAAACGTGTTAGGTTAAGTGATATTGATACTATTTTAAATGAATCAAGTGAAGAAAATGACTCTAATTATTGTGATGAGTCTACTAATTCAAGTGAAGATGATTTTTGCAATATGGCTATGAAATCCTCTATTTCTGAATCCAACAACATTAGTGGAAATTTAGATTTGATTAATTTTGTTAAACCATACAACAACCCACAAATTAATTCGTACGTTAAGGAATTTTTGCAGAAATGGTCTATTGATCATAATATAAATAAAACTTCAATATCAGAATTATTGAAATTTTTGAAAAAAAATTTCCCGGAACTCCCAATGGACTATAGAACTCTATTACAAACTCCACGATAACTGGAAAAAATTACAGTCTGTCCAGGAGAATATGTGCATGTTGGCTTAGAGGAAAATTTAAAACGAATTTTAGCACATGAAAATTCCATTGGTCTATTACCGCAAATTTTATATATTGATTTAAATGTGGATGGGTTGCCCGTTTTGAGTGATAATACTGAGCATTCGTTTTGACTCATTCTAGGTAGAATTACTCACATTAACTTGAATAATGTTTTTGTCATTGGCATTTATCATGGCCCAAAAAAGCCTAATAATTTCGTGGAGTTTTTAAACCCGTTTGTTTCTGAGATGAAACAAATTAAAGATAGCTTTGCTTATAACGGACAAAATATTTTAATTAAAATTCGAGCAATCATTTTTGATGCTCCAGCTATAGCAAGTGTCTGTGGCGTTAAGCAATACAACGGGATTGCTGGCTGTCCAAAATGTTGTATTCGAGGGAAATATGATAAGAAATACCACAGGATGTGTTTCAATAATTTAGATGCCCCGCTCCGTACAGATTACTCATTTGCTCAACGAATTGATAAAGATCACCATATTTCGTGTTCCCCATTTGAAGAACTTGGTATAGGTATGGTATCACAAATAGCTCTGGATTATCTACATGTTGTATTGCTGGGAGTAACAAAAAAGTTGCTCAAAATATGGTTCGGAAAAAAACCTCTATTCTCAAAACATTTAAAAAGTTTAATTTCTAATAAAATGGTATTTTTAAACCAATTTCTTCCAAATATTTTTCAAAGGCAGATAAGACCCTTAGAACATTTCGCCGTTTTCAAAGGAAGTGAGCTTAGGAATTTTTTACTTTTTTACGGACCATTTGTGCTGGAAAACTCATTGCCAGTGCATCTGAAAAAATATTATACTAATTTTTTAAAACTACATATCGCAATAAAAATTCTGTGTTGCCCAGATTTCTATATAAAATATAATACGTTTGCAGAACTTATTTTAAAAGATTTTATAAAGGAATATGCTGTTTTGTATGGCTCAGATATGGTAAATCACAACGTTCATGTGTTAAGTCATTTAGCAAAGGATGTGTTAATTTTTAAAGGGCCTTTAGATACGTTTTCAGCATTTCAATTCGAATCGTATATGAATCCATTTAAAAAACTATTGGCGGCCCGAAAACACGCATTGATTGAGTTTGCAAATAGACTACATGAAAATAATAATTGTTATCTGATCAATAAAAAAACAAACACTGCTCTGAACATTCAATTAAAGAAGCAAAATACATCATTTGAAAACATTTATTTGGAGCTGTTATATTATGATTATAAATTAAATAATGATGAAAAAAATAAATATATTCTAACTAAGGAAAATAAAATTAATACATTTCACAAAGGACGAAAACGAAATATTCCTGCTTGCCAAACAATACCTAGAAAAAACCGATTTTTATACATACCCAATAAATTCTTCAAAGCTCAACATATATCAGTGCCAAAATTTAACATTAAATGTTGAAAAATTACATTTCACAAATTGAGCGAAAGTTATTTGCAATGGTACAAAAATAGAGCCCGTCACTAAAAATATTTTTTCCGTTAATTAAGTTTCCTACTGCACAAAATAAATGAGAAAACTAATAATACTAAATAAACAGTTAATAAATTCAAAATAAGAAGTAAGATAATTACACAAATTTATAATACATTTTATCTAATATAACTAATTTTTATAAATCCAAATTAGACTCTGTAATAAAATCGTAGCGTGAGAATCATTCGAAATAATTATTTTAAATAAGTGTTTTTAAAATTGTGTCTATTTATTCCAAAATATACAACTAATAATTCATTCTAAACAATTCTTTATAATAACTAAATAGATTGACGTTTATCTAAAAATGAATAAAGATCATTTTGCAGTAGTCGAGTTTGCTGCGGATAAAAATAAACCACACAAAAAACTTGTACAGGTTGTACGATTTGCATGGCTGACAGAAGATGGCAATCAATGTTTTTGTCCGAAAACTAAGAATTGGAGTATCGAATTAAAAAATTTTGGTATACCGAGGGCAGACTGGATTAAACATCCTTGTCGGGTATTGAAATATCATATTGGTAAGTTTTTAATTATTTTTAGTTTATAATTATTATTTGGTTTAAAATGTTTTTCGTTTTTTTCTTAAAAGACAACATGAAATCAGCTAATATAGAGTGCAGCCTGCGTCTAAACTACACAACAACTGATTTATCCGATGAAGAACAAACCGTGCGAAATCAAACAAATATATTAGATGCTAGGAGCTCCCCCAGAAACTATAATAAATTGTTTGATGAGGTTGTGGAGGATCTCATTTCACCATCAGATGAACAAACTATTGAGGTCACAGTTCAACAGCCAAACACAGAAACTGTTGAGGAATCTGTTGTGGAACTAATAACTGAGAATAGCAATTCAGTCAACAATGTTGTAAGTTGCGTCGATTACAATTCATTGCAACAAGCTTTGCAAGAATTAGCGGATCTCAAACAGTCTCAAGTGTTGCTGGCCATAAAAGTTGATCAAATACAATCTAGCATGGATCAACTGATCGCGCAAAATAAAACAATGATCAAGATTATATCAGAATCTAGCAAAAAATCGCTAGCACACTCTTTTGTTCCTGTAACAAATATAGACAATAAACCGCAATTGGATGAACTGGAAAAAAATCTGGAGGATAAGCAGTTTAAAGATAATATGGTATGCCTACAATTATTAATTATTTTTATTAAGGTTCTGTTCCGTTCTGTTTCTGCATATATGTTTATACGTATAGAGCGATGTGGGTTTATTGGGGGTCCACCTATGATATTTTTAACAGTAGATATCATATCGTTACCTCCCTTCACTACACCCATTAATACTCTGTATATACAACGGTTTTTTTCTTCTTTAAATAAATACGTATTTTGAATAAATTATTTATTTTAATAACTTTTATATTGTTTATTCTTTTCTTATATTGATTTCGATAGGCTCATGCGTATACCCAGTATACGTGGAAAGGTGACGCAAAAAAAGAAGTTAATGGGTTTGTCAAATCTATCCTAACGAAATTACTAGACACAAATTTTGGAGACCAATTGAAGTGGGACCGAATTAAAAAGGTTGATGAGTTACATACTGAGGAAAATGGTAAGTAAACAATTTTAATATTATAGTTTTAAAACCTGTTATTTAACTTGACAAGAACCTTGAATGTCTATTTGTTTCAATTTCTTTGAGGTTCTTTTTAACAAACTTTCACTAGTCCTATGGACCTTAAAATTTGAATTTTGAAAAATTGCTTTTTTACATTTGCTTGTTTTAGTTACAGAACAAATATTTTTTAAAAAATATTCAAATATACTGGAGTTGATGACCGAAATATGCAACTTAAATAAAAAAGATTCATCTTTTTATTATAATAAAGATAACGTGTCACAGGCCACGCAAGATTTTTTTAAAAGAAAGAATTATAAAAAAAAATAGCTAGTAGTGAAATTATTTTAATATCTTTTTATATTTTATTTTATTTTATTTTAAATGAACTAAATAGTCATTACAATGGAATTGTTATAAAACCTGTATTTTTTTAAATTAAATAAATACCTTATTATTATAAACGTTCTATGTATTTAATTATTTCGTCGTATTTCGGTCTATATTGCCTGTTCAATGATTGATCGGAACGTTAAAAATAAGTTATTCATGGAAGTCGAAGGATCGTATACTGTTTGTAAGATTAGTCGACTGGTATACAAACAGAATTAAAGTCAGCGGTACAATGCCCTTTTAAATCAAAGGTTAGTTGACAAGTATAGTTACGATAAAGTGACTTCCTCTATAGTCAAAGTCAATTATAGGAGAGGTAACCGGCTTGCTTTTCATATATCCTCTTAGCTGACTTACCTATATAGATAAGTGACTACATTTGTCGACGAATGATTTTATAAATTTCCGAATCTCTCGGCGAATAATCGACTTGTGGTTTACCGGGTTACTTTGGTCACTTGAACAGTTATTGGTATACAAATAAAACATAACGCTCAAAATAAAAACCGAAAAAAAATTTCTTTTACTTTTATCAGTTGACATTAAAAATTAAATAAAAAAAACAAAAAAAAAATTCAAAATTATTTCTAGAATAATTCTATACCAAAAACACGTTGGTTTGAAACTATCCATTCCGGAATGAAAATACACGGCATTGTTGTTGTAAAATTCCCAAAGTAAGACAACTATGACCATTTCACAGCTAACGACTTTTAAATGTATATTTAACGTAATCAACTTTAGAGAATAAAATTAATTGGATGCTAATCATTTGCCGAACAAAATGATTCAAATGATATTTTCACTGTAAAAAGAAAATGAAAGCAGGAATTACTCCAGTCTAGCAAATAAGGCAAGCCTGAAATTTTGTAGCATATTAATAAAAAAATTTCATTTCAGTAACAAATTGAAGAGATTCGAAAATTTAAAATACCCAATTTGATATAACGCAAAACTAGGCCGTATTGCTTAATTTTTTCGAAAACCATAAAAATTTCTTTATAAAAAAAAAAAAATTGTATTCCCATAAATTTGCCCCGTATATTAATTAGTTATCAATAAATTAATTTTGATGATAATTTTTGTACCCACTTTATTTTATTTGGTTTCTTAAAAAACATTTTTTGTATAGACATTTGGAATCAGCCAAATATTTTATTTGATACCTATTTATTATTTTTGTTTCTAATGGTTGACTCTCAAAACCTTTAATTCAATGCCCAAAAATAATTTTGTGTGTTCTCTTCAAATAATTCCATAAAATAATAAATGTTGCCAAATTATTATGTTTTGCTCCAAAAAATTAATTTTATTATGCCAAGAAATGTTTTTTTTGTTGCTCATAAATTTGTGCCGCATTATTACCAGCCTAATATATATATACATATATAAATATATATATATATATATATATATATATATATATATATATATATATATATATATATATATATATATATATATATATATATATATATATATATATATATATATATATATATATATATATATATATATATATATATATATATATATATATATATATATATATATATATATATATATATATATATATATATATATATATATATATATATATATATATATATATATTGCTTTTACTTTACTTCTTTAAATCTGTCTGCTTGCCTGCCACTGGTGGGGGCTATGACACCAGATTTATTTCACTCGTTATACGATTTAAAGTAAATCAAAAACTATCTTCCTGGTAGCCATCGGTCGTGTTTATATACCATTTTGATACTGCTCTAGAAATTTCCTGTATTGTGTGTCATAAATCATCTTCATTCTTGTATATTATGTTTATGACCCATAATCACATCTGGAAATATCGTTTATGGCTGGTCATAATCATCATCTTTCATTATTGTCGACGGGCCGTGTATATGTATTTGTGTTGTTGTTCATTTAATTCTTCAATCACTAAACCGCGTCACGTCTCCCTTTATACGCTATATCTCGGACGTTCGTATCTAGTTTTATTAGATCATTACGCATTTGTGCGTTGGTGTACAAACATGTTTCGATGTCCACAATAATTAATTGTAATAAAAACATGGGCTATGACGAGCATCGAACCATCGACCTTCTGAACCATCTGAGCCTGTTCATGTTGTCAACTCGTTATATGACGGCCATAATCGTCACAATATATACTTATATTATAGCTCGTTAATAAAATTACCAATTCGAGGCTTAACACTTGCTTCAATTTGTTGCTTGTTAGTCAGTTGAATATTATATATCCACTGACATATTATTAGTGTTAAATCCAAGTTTTGAACCAAAGCCATTCGGCAAACGAACGCATATTTCAAGAGAATAGAAAAACAAAGATGGAAGTCAAGTAGAATTACAAAGATAATTATATTACATACAGCATATGAAAATCTCTGTGGTTTCGTCGTAAACGTTTTATGCATAGGCTCAAGGATTTAACTTTTTCAAATCTTTGTTTTGGTGTCAATTTTAAAAATTCACAAGAAAAATTAATTAAATGATCTGTAGCACAAACATGACAACTTTTATGTCACCTGAGACAAAGGATTTTCAATTGAATGTGTCGCATTTAATAATTTCGGTCTTATTGATGTACATACATCTTTGGAGTAGTATGCGCATATTTCTCTTTTAAAGAATATTTCTTTTTACAGTTATGAGAATAGCTTCTGTGTATTTTCTGTGACTGTTCCTCGCCATTTTCTGCAAGTGGCGTGCTTTATCTTCGTATGTGCTTTCACCTCCGTCGTGTTTTATTATGTTGTTTCGCAGCGGCTGGCTTGATTTGGCATTGTGTTATTTTTGTTACTGTTTCAAGATCACTGTCAAGGTCTTCGCCAGTGCAGAAATGCATCAGTGAGAAAATGCAGCAACTGCGATGGTGAAGAGGGAAACATCTCAACAGCTTTACACAAATTGAGTAATATGAGAACCATCGATCTTATGATGCAGAATATGAACACGATGATCCAGATAGTCGTAAAAAGCCAAAAATGACCATCATCAAAATAGCCATATGGAATGCAAACGGCGTAGCACAAGGTATTTCTCACTGAGCACAGTATTGACATAATGTTAATATCTGAAACACGCTTCACCAAAAACAGCAATTTCAAAATTAATGGTTACCCTATTTATGACACCAAGCTCTTAATCATGAGAAGATTTAAACACTATTAACTTACGATATATGATAAAGAACATTTACAATCAACCAGTATATGGCTTCAGGAATGGTCCGGAAACTGTGTCATATCGGCAGTGTACTGTCCTCCAAAACATGCTATAAAAAAACTCCAGTTCTTGGATTATTTCAGCCAGCTGGGTAATACATTTCTTGCGAGAGGTGATTACATCACTAAACATACTCATTGGGGTTCCAGATTAACAACGCCGAAAGGCAAACAACTTTATGAAGCTATAGAGGAACAGTCCCTGGATTATTTATCTGCCGGTAACCCAACTTACTGGGCTACGAATAAAAAGAAAATTCCTGATTTCATTGACTTTCGTGTAACTAAGGGCATTCCACGTACATATGCTAAGGCCACGGATTGCTATGATCTGTCTTCTGATCACTCACCGGTAATATTAACAGTGAGTACCGATGTCCTAAGGAACGAAATGCCGAACCGTCTTACAAACAAGCAAACTAATTGGGATGAATATAGGAGGCTAGTCGAACAAAATTGTCTACTTAATCAACAGCTGATATTGATGCGGCGGCAGAAAATCTAAAAGATGTCGTGACATTATCAGCTGAAAGGGCTATAACCGTCATAAATAGTTCTGAAAAATTAATAAACTGTCACATAATATACACGAACTAACCCAGGAAGAGCGAAAAATATGTCGTTAATGGCAGCAAACAAAATCACCGTTATTGAAAAAGAAATTAAATGGAGCTATTAAGGTCCTAAGATTTGCTTTGCGGGAAGAAGAAAACCAGTGCGTTCAGAACCATTTAAGTGATCTCTCGACAACCGAGAGAAGAGATTAATCTTTGTGGAAGGCAACAAAAAATTTAAAAAGGCCAACATCGTCGTCGAATTGCCAGACAAATGCATAAAACTAATAAAATTCATATTCAACGCGATCAAGCGACCAGTGATATTAAGCTAGGAAAAAATGAAACCAGATCTCATCATATCGTCCAATTAGCATGCTGCCCACAATCTCAAAACTTTTCGAAAAAATGTTACTAACGAAATTGAAACCAATATTAGAAGAAGGGTGCGTTATTTCAGACCATAAATTTGGGTTCTGAAACCAACATGGTGCTACAGAGCAAGTACACAGAATTATAAATGCAATCAAAATCACCTTCGAGGAAAAGAAATATTGTTCTGCTGCCTTTTTGGATATCGCACAAGCCTTTCATAAAGTTTGGCACAATGGACTAAGATACAAACTTAAGGAGCAGTTCTGTATAACTATCTTCTTCAAAAGCAATACATGGTCAAACAAAATAGCGCGACTACTAACAAACATTTGATGATGATACGGCCATCCTGGTGTCACACAATAATCCCGAAATGGCCTCAAAGGAATTAGAGAATCATTTAAAAAAAGACGCAGACTGGCTGAAGGTATGGCAAATAAAAGTGAACGAAAACAAATCAACTCATGTCACATTTACGCTCAACAAAGGCACCTGCCCCGAGTGAAATTAAACAATAAAACATCCCTCATATGGACATATGGTATTCAGTTATGGGGATCTACTAGCGCTTCAAACAGTGAACTCCTGCAGCGAACCGAAGCGAAAATACTTCGCAGTATTACCAATGCTCCTTGGTACATTCGAAATAGTAATCTACATGACGACCTTGGGATTAAAACCATTAAAGAAACAATTAAAGAATTTAGTTCGAAATATTACTCAAAACTAGAAGCACATCCCAACGAATTGGCCAGGGATATACTAAAATAGCCGCGGTTTAGGCGACTGAGAAGAACAGATCCACTCGGACTGATGAACCTGTGAACCGTTTAGATTATACATATAAGTATAATCTAAGCTAATTAAATTGTGGCACCAACAATAAGTATTAACATTGGTTACGACTTAAAATATGTAATAACTTTAGCTTAAGATTTGATTACTTAATATTTTTAGGGACAAGTATTGAAGAACAATCCGAAAAATTCTCGCTACCCAGGAAAGAATATCCAAAAAGTATTTGGATCCAACAAGGTTTGGTTGCCACCAAAAACATTTGATTTCGTGTAATTAAAAAACCTTTAAATATTTACTTAACAATAATATTATGGTATTAGTAAGAACTCTTCAAGATTACTCCTCCACAATATATAATGTAAAATAAAACCAATTTCGATTGATGATTAAATACCCTACAGCCCCATTTTAGAGAAGAAGGTAAGTCAAAGCATAAAGTCAAAAGCATTAAATTAATTTTTCCTCAACTCAAACAAATGAGCAAACACACGAGATGAAATACCTCAAAGAAAATACGAAAATTAACAACTTTTTTTTCGTTATAGAGACTTATTATATATACAGACGTATTCGACAACCAACAACCACCTTTATAATATTCCATGAAAATTACTTCTAAATGCAAAAATTTTCAACAACAAAAAATTATCATCATCATCATTTTCATGGTTATCTATTTTTTGTTTTTGGTATTTTAGATGGAAAATGGTGGAAATAATATAGGCGTGTTTTGAACGATAATACAACAGAGACAGCAAATTAAAGATTTTTTTGTTTTTGCTTGAGGTTATTTTTCCGGAGAAACGCAATTTGCCAACAATATGATTACACCTTTATTATACGAAAGAAAAATTGTTAATTAGACAAGATACTCGTTTCTCGAGAAAAATTATTAAATTTCGTGAACCACACCGCATACTATTGTAGTTATAGTCTTTATTTAACCATAATAGCCTAAGCAACAAAGAATCCCACACGGCTGTACACATACACACATACATACATAAACCGCACATCAGCATCATATAGAACTTCTTAGGTGCCACTGACATTTTGTATCAGATCAATTTTTAACGTGAACATTTTCTACTCCTACACTCAAAACGCATAAAAAAAAATCGACAGAATTGATGATGATGATAAAAAAAAACTTGTTATTAGCTTTTAAGTTCGAGTCTGTTGCCGACGATAAACACAAACTCATAAATGTATTCAAAATATAAATAATATATTTTTTTTTTTGGGTTGGGTTGAGGAGAACTGGAGCCTATTTAGGGGTTTTAATTTCATATTAAAAATGTTTGAACAACAATTTATTTTGAGTGCAAAAATATTCGACGCAAATTATTTTGTGAAATTTGAGATTTATACATTGTACATAATTTTAAATTGAAATCATTTTGATGTGTTTAATTGTAAAAATGTATTGATTTCGAGCTTGCAGTAGATAAAGCTTTGTTGTATTTTTATTTTGGCAATATAATTTCAAACTGTGTATTCGTAGATGATGGTTTTGGTGTTTATTGTCTTCATGTAGAGACAAAAATCAATATTTTTGCTTTCGCAACTGCGATGATACATTTTTGATGCTTTATGGGATGTTATTTTTTTGTAATTTTTAATAGTCTTTGACAGAAACGTTAAAGTCTATCTTTAATAGAAACGTGTTTGTCGTTCAACCGAAAGGGTAATTCCTTACACAAACAAAGGCTTTTCCAAGAAGTGTTTTGTGAACAAAAGCACTAAGCTTGAACTTGAAACACTTTTCTGTAAATGTAAATTGTAGTATATAGTGAGAAAGCAAGCTGAAAAACTTCAAGTAATTTGTTTTTCAATGCATCGATCAAGCATAATTTATTTGAAATGGAGCTGCAGTCAACTTTTCTTAGCAAGATGCAATGAACTTGGGTGTTAAAAAGAACATGTAATTTGAAATTATGTATTACAAAGATTGAAATAAAGTCAAAAAGATTATTATGCAAGTGTTTAAGCTGTTAAATTCTAAAGAAAATTGTGTATCCGCCAAAACTATTTAAGACTTTGCTTTGTATTTAACTACATATAAGTTATTAGCCACATAAATTGAACAAACCCAAGTTCAAATAAAATAAATAAATAAATAATCACTGTGGGAACACATTTCGAAAAGCATACCATTTGAAAACGCGAACTCTGTGAGTTAAAACAATTTATAGAACTATGTAGGATTTATATAATTTAAAAATTTATAGAACTGATAGAATTTATAAAATTTATGGAATCTAAAATATCCATGGAATTTATGGAGTATGAAGATTTATTGAATTTGCCGTGTTTATAAAATTTATAAAATTTATTGGATTTTTAAAATTTTTAGAATTCAAAAAATGTATAGAAATTAGGGATTTTTAAAATAAGTCAAATTTGAGTTTTTAGAATTTATAGACCGGCCATACTTAAAACAATTTATAGAACCACCCATAGAATCTATAGAATTTATAAAGGAAATGGTCTGCAGGAAGAAAAGCGCAACCTTGTGGAATTAACTAGACTTTGAACTGAGTAATATACACTTCATTTGAGTGTCATAGGATGATGGGAACATGGTTAAAATTGGATCCAAAGTTCAATGAGAACATATTATGTACTGACAACATTTTTAATTGAAACAGATTTTTGATAGATCGTCCCGTGAGCTTTTAACCACTTTTGTTCCATTTTTAGTATTTGCTCGACAGTAAGTTCGTCATTCCTACTCACCATTATCGTCATCATCTGACGCGCTAGACGGCAGGCCATCCGGAAAGTGATGATTCAGAAACTCAGAAGGCACTTGTATGTAATCCAGGGTTCGAGCATATGAAAGGTATTATATTACTGAAGAGAATGAATGCACTGAATTTGTGAACTCTTGGCCAATCTTGGTAGACTGTTTTATAGAATTTAGAGAGTTTATAAACATATTAGAATTAAACTTAAGAAAAGCCCAGACTCTGTCTTTAACGTAACACTATAACAATAATTGATTTATAATATGGTTTGTGGCTTAGTGATAAACACTGGACTAGAGCGGCAAAGGTCTTCGGTTCCATTCTCCTCAAAGTTTCGTCTTTAAATTTTTAGTTTTTAAGTTTAATTAGTTGAAAAAATTTATCAAATTTTTAAAATTTTGTGTACAATTTTGGACGCAATGGAATTTTTAGGAACTCCAAAAATTATATCTATTATTAAAAAGCCTTAAATTCATAGAGGACAAAAACATAGATAAAAAAAGACAAGGATCTTGTGGCGTAAGAAAAATAAACCGAAAATAAATATTTTGATGTTATAATTTATAAAATCTTTAATAATTCGGTTATCAATTTACCTACTTGAACATAAATAAATATGGGCTCCCACAAGAAGATTTGCACAAATTTGGATTTTTGACATTTCCTTCAGTTCTGCGCGATAATTTTCGCTCTGTTAAGTTGACATTTCAATTTGACGAAACTGAACGAACATTTCATAAAGGTTCGCTGAGCAGTAACTTGTGTTTGAAACAACATCTGATCTGGATCAGATCAAAGTTTACATTGAAAGCAACAACAAAAATTTATGAATTTTTTGGTTTTGGATCAAAATTTTGATCCGAGCAGCGGATGTTTTCATTGCTTGTCGTTTCATGAAACATGATCTGATCGAAATCAGATCAAACGTCAATAAATGCAGCTAATATAACAATAAAAATTAGATCAAATTTGTTGCGTCGGTTGTGACTTAATGGTAGAGTGGCTAGGGTCTGCTCAAGGCATTTTAGTTTTGTTTTTTCAATTTAATTTTTAATTTTTTTTAATAAAAACCCAGACACGCCGCAAAACATTATATAACTAAAAATATTGATAAAATTGCATCCGTCCTAGGAGGCTGTAACCCCTAGTTTATAATATTTATAGACTTTTGTGTAATTTACATAAGAAGTACAGAATTCATGGATTTGTAGAATTTACAGAATTTATAGGACTTATACAATGAACAGAATTTAAAGAATTTATGGAATTATTAATGTTTAAAGGATTTATCGAATTCTTGGTATTTTCAGAATTCAAGGAATTTGTAAAATTTAGAGAAACTATGGAGTTTTTAGAATGGGTAAAATTTTAGTTTGTTGAATTTATAGAACAGGCAGACTTGAAGCATTTTATAGAACTCACAGAATATGGACAATTTTGAAAATTTTGTAATTCAGAAATTTTATAGAATATATAAATTTTATAGAATTTGTAGAATTGATAGAATTTATAAAATTCTTAAAATTTAAAAAATTTCTAAAGTTTATAAACATATTGGAATTAATAAAATTTATTAAATTACATATATGAATTTACAGGATTTTTAAAATTTACAGAATTTATAGAATTTGAAAAACATATTAAATTTTCACACTTTATAGAATATGTAGAATTTACAAAATTTAGAAGGTTTATAAACTTAAAGAATTTATAAATGTATAGAATTTATATAATATCAATTCAAGAAGTTCCTTAAGTTCTCTAAATTCTTTAAATACTGTAATTTCGAAAAATTCTATAAATTTCTTAATTTATTAGAATTTGTTGAATTTACAGCTTATAGAAACTAAGGAATTTATATAATTTATAGAATTTCAAAAATTGAGAAAATTTATAGGATTTAAGTAAGTCTCTAAGAACTAAGACACAAATCATAGCTAATCCAAAAATCGAGGCCGTTAGCTAATCGATTATGTAATGTTTAAGCAATGCGAGGTCTCCTATGTATTTGCAAATTATGTTTGTTTTTATATGTTGTTGTACAACATTTTATTTCGTCTTGATTTAAAGTAAAATCAATTTTAAAATAAAATGCTCATCTACAAAATAATTCAAATTTTGATTTTGTCTGTAATCGCGATTAAATTACCAAAGCGCTTAAAATATTGCGATGTTAGAGCAAAATAATTTTGTATTCGATTTGTTAATAATTTTAATTATTATTTAGTTTATCATTTGAAATAATAGATGTAAAGTCACATGGTGAAGCAATTCTCTCTTATACCCTAGACACACTGCGATTTAATAAAAGCGATTTAATGAATTTTTCGAGATTAGCCGCAGTGTGTCAACCTCGATTTAGCTAATCCCTTTGTTTTTGCATAGAAACTTAAACTAATTTAGCTATATCGGATCTATTAAACCACAGTGTGGGTTTAAGTATTCTATGCAAAAACAAAGGGATTAGCTGAAATCGAGGTTGACACACTGCGACTAATCTCAAAAAATTCACTAAATCGGTTTTATTAAATCGCAGTGTGTCTAGCTAGGGTATTACAGTCTGAACGCCAAAAGATATAATCCAGATTACAAGTAAACTCAATTAGGCAAATCTGAATTGCTTATTAATTTTGAATTTTCAGCCACTGATCGACTACTGAAAATGTTACCTTCATTAATCCTAGGTCAAAGTCAAAATCGAGTCAACTTTTTCCATATAAAAATCGGATTATGTATAGTAATATATTATTATAATTTTCGTGTTTTTCTAACTCGTAACTAAAACCCAACAGATCCAATGGAAGGTTGCATTTTCTTAGTGCAGCACATTATTTTCACAAAATTTAATAAAAATGTTAAACTCGATTAACCAAAAAATTTAGTTAAGTCGGTTAAGCAAAACCTGTTGTGGTTTCCCTACCAGTAATGTCTTCACCAAATGTGGTGGTTTAAGCAAACTATTTTAACTCATTATAGCGGGACTTTCGGTTGTTTTTCAAGAAAAAATGTTAATGCAAAAAGTTCTCTCCCTCGTTTAAAAGGGAGTAATTACTGATTGTAATTGAGGAGTGTCTGATCAAAAGTCGCTATTTACATTTTACTTTTTGATACTTACTTTTGATCACTTTTTTGTAGTAAATAGCTTGTTTTGACACAAATCAAGAATTTTAGGGATATTTTTCATAGAGAAATTGGCAATTTTTGGTCCATTAAAAAATTCTGCGCTGACAGAAAAAAAAAAATTCATTTTAGAAAATGTAAATAGCGACTTTTGATCAGACACTCCTCAATTCTTATCTTTTAGTTAACTTATCTCCATAGATTCACCCTTCATATTCGAAGCAAGGCCTTTATCGTCTTCACACTGGATAATTTGTATATTAAAAAACGAGAAAAGTAGGCTTTTTTCTCAGTTTTCCGTGCCCTAAACCTTCGCATATCTCCGTTAGCAACGTAAGACCAACTGAATAGAAACAACAGCAAAATAGTATGGTTTTCTTATATTAAATTTAGCCCTTGTTACTGTACACAAAATATCACTCAATATCAACCAAAAATATCTACGTTGTTCTATATAAAACCGGCTAACTGTAAATGATTGCGTTTTATTTGCGTTAGCCTCCTTTATTTTTATTGTTACCTTAACCCATTTTAAACAGAAGAGGAGAACTCAACGGTCTTACTCCTTTCTGCAACAATATTAATGTTGCGTATTTTGTGGCGTAGAAGGTGTATACGGCAAATACCCTAGTAGCAAAACTTGTAAAAGTCGATATTTTTAAGATTTAACACTCATAAATATTCGAGCATCAGTCTGCAATTTATAAAAATATTTTAAGTCAAGTTCTGAATTGAATGCGTTCTCGGCAAACCACTTCGAATTATCATCATCCGAAGAAATTCGCGATAGGCATCCTTCGCAAGTCGGGAAATACTGTAGTATAAATGGTTGTTCTACTTATGATATGACGGAATCAAGTTTTTATAACAATATAATTTAAAAAAAAATTATTTTATGAAGTATTTGTTCCGTTGGGTATCCGGTTATAGAAAAACCCGGGTATCCGGTTATAGAAAAAGCAATGCAAATATTAAAAAATCCTAACTTAAACAAACCTAGTATCCAGCTCCTATTTAAAAATCGCTAAAAATTTGTCATTTTTGGAGTATCTGCGGATGAAAAGCCTTTGTAACTCAAAAATTTTAGATTTTACGAGCATTTTAAAATCAAATTGCCACCTAGGTATCCGCTTATAGACATAAAGGTCCACACAGATTATATTTAAAAAACGTAAAAGTGAACGCAACGAACGAATGGGAAAAAAGCGGAAAGGATGCTAAACATAAATTAAAATTTTTCGGACAACATAACCTCAAACTGTACATTTTTGACGTTTGAACAAAGAAATATTACATTTTTTATTTGCAACAACTTTTAAAAATATCCTGGAAATAGCTAAATCGTATTTTATAGCCCTAAAGCTGATTTTTTTCAAATCAAAGAAATATTGTTGTTTGAAGAAATTGTTTATTACAAATTAGTCTATTAAAAGGTACAGATGCTTTATGTTTTATGAAATGCACGGTGTGGGTCGATTATTTTTTTTTTTGTATCAAATCATAAATGCTAAAGATAAAATCAATTTATCTACTTAAATAAAAAAAATCTATCTACTGTTCAATTGAAAAGAATTCTGTTAGTCGCTTTTTAACGCCAAATATCTGACATTTGGTGGATGATTTTAAAAATAGAGCCAATCCTAACAAATACAAATTTTTTACAGTTTATTTGTGATTTTGTTTCAAAATTTGTAATCTTTTGCATATTCGCGGTATAAAAGTGGTCTCGAACTCCCGAAACAGGCAAATGGCCTTACGCATAAAACAATTGTGGTTGTGGCTAGTAATTTACCAATAACGCTAACATTACAGTTAGAGATTTCAATTTCTCTATAAATTTTATTTCCCAAGAAATCAAGAATTTTTCACGACGAATTTCATTTTTGAAATTTTTTCTAGAGTATTTCGGAAGTTCTCGGGAATTTTTATATTTTTTAAATTGGTAAAAATTTACCAAAAAAATACTTTCAATAGTTTTGATTTATTTCGTTTCCTGATGAAGAAACATTGCTTTCATTTCGAGTTTTAGTATGAACCAAAAAAATAATAGAGCATTTTTATAATTCTGTACTGTTTTTAGTCAAAACCTTCTCTAAATTCTCTCAGGAACGGTCACAAGGAGGTACGGCGAATGCAAGGTACCTAGGTTCCCTAGCTGATGGGACCTCGAGTAATTTGATAAGCCAAGAAAAATCGTGGCTTGCAGGAGAATTTACAACTAAGCATACCTGAGAAATTGTAAATGGAATGAACCTACACTTGTACAAAGATATCTTGAAAAATGTGATGGAGGTTTATTCCTTCGAAAACATGCTAGTTTCATTTATTTTGCAACAGAATAACGATAATAAACACACTTCAAACTTAGTGAAACGATGGTTTACGGAATAAAAAATTGATTTTTTGGGCGCAAGGCGTCTGACATTAACCCAATAGTGATAAGTTATGGGCAAAATTTGAGCAAGGAATCAAAAAGAAAAGTTCCAGGAATTCAGACGAGCGAAAGTTTTCTAGATTTCTTTCATATGATAGAACACTATCATATGAAAGAAATCTAGAAAACTTTCCAGGCGCATTCTTGAAATTCACCCGAAAAAAGGTAATCGGTAGCTTTCATGTTAAATAGGTCATTTCAATTAAAAATTTAAATTACCGTGTACTAAATCACAGTGTCACATTGTCGAACATTAGTAGCCTTAGCCAGACGTTCGAGACGCTGTGCGGCGGTTATGAAAAGCCAAAGGATATCCCACTAATGTAGCACAACAATTATGGGCCACAAAAATTCACGGGCCCTAGGCACGTGCCTAGTTTGCTTAAAGGTATTAATCCTACCATGCTTATGATTACAATGTTGTAACATTAAATATCTACATCTGCATTCATTTTTACCTATATACTTCGTCTATTTTCAAATATATTCTTCAATCTAGATATCTATGTAGGTACAAAAGCCACATTATGCTCACTACTTCATCATTCACACTAGGCCATGAATAAAAGGGGTGATTTTAGCATCACGGCCATCACCTGTATATTCATTCCCTTATTGTATATTCCTCTAAATTCGTTATTGGCAAACAGAATGACACGGGATATTTCAAAATGACAACAGGTACAAAAGAGTACCAGTATCAGTAGTTTACCTAAAAATCATTTTAAAATCGATTTCGCCATTTTATCATTGGTAGGAACTTTCCGTCTTGAACATTCCCCTATTATTATTATTATTATTTGGGGGGGGGGGGGCCAGCCACTTCGCACTGCGACCTAAAAGATCTATTGTGCTGGCCCCTGCTTATTTACCGTCCAGTCAATATTCAGGTTCTTAATGAACCGGACGATACTGCCTCCCGGTACGTGATACATACTATCTGGGCTTATTGCTCTCCCTCCTAGATGTTTACTACAACATGTAGTTCCGCTAGAAAGACGGTAGCATTGGAGCTCAAGGACCTCCAGAGGGTTGTCCCGCTCTCGTATATTCCTACTCCTGCCCCGTATTGCGTTTGATTTTACTCTTACGAGTTGCTCGGAATTGCAAATCACCTGTACGTCACCCAGCTTTACTACAGGAAGGCTAAATAAAACTGGAGGGTGCCTGGTATCTAGAGTCCGCATATTTTGGGCTGATTAACCTATCAGCCATTCATCTTTCGGCATATGCTGTTCCACCTTAGATTAGGGTTTTTTGTCAAGGTTTTCTCCTTTAGCGCCGTACCTTAGCCTGTGCCAAATGGCCAAAAATGTGCCAAGTGGCCTTAGTTAGAAGTGGTTGCCACGAGGAGGCAGTACGTACACTTGCGAATTGTGAACAGGTTACCCCTTACACAATTGTACCCATCACGCAGCTGCCTAATGACAAGACCAGAACAGCTCACGTGATGCGCACCCTACTGGAAGGTTACGGAGCTGGTAGATTAATCTACTCAACTTTGATCCCCCCCTCCAATAGACGCCAAACCACCAACAACATTCCCCTAAAAAATATATTTATATTTTCAAGTGCTGTTGGCAAGTTCCACAATAATGGATATTTAAATAAAGCATGTTTTTCGACTTTCCGCATTAGGTCGAAAAACAAGCAAATACTTTAAATAAAATTTGTAATAAAAATGGTGAAAGTTCTCTATGCGGTCGAAAATTCAATTAAATCAATTTTGTTTTCATTATAACAGCAAAATATTTTGCACAACATCGTGAAGTTAGCCGTTAATAGAAGAATTTCCATTTTTGCTCAATTTAATGTCGAGTTCAAACCAAAGTCACAAGCATAAAAGAGAGCTTCTACACCCTAAATATTGCTGAGGCAAGGTTTTGTTTCAAAAAATGTTCAAAAAATACATATAAAATCATTTCCTCTCTTATAATATTCTCGCTTGCATGCACAATCCAAATTGTTTTTTTTTCTCCACTTAAACAGGGAATATACATTTTTGCATGTGTTAAAGTAAGAAAATGCGAACGAAAAATGTATGCTGCTTAAGCGTTGCTCAGAATTTTTATAATTAAAATTAGTTGGAGAGAAAGAGATGATGAGGCTAATTACCGATTGGTTTTAGTTGTGTTGATGCAAACATTTCTTGTTGAATTTTCACAGCCGGCAGTTGCAAATATAAACGGTACAGAAAATACGTTTGATTTTTTTTTGAAGCTTTTATTTTATATATATAGTAAAAGTATGAAATCGCAAAAAGGGCGTAATGAGTAAAAATGTGAGCAAATTGATAATTTTTGTCCAAATAAAAAATATTTTTATTGGGAGGAGAAATTTGAAAATTTTTCTTCAGAAATCTTCCCATAAAATCATCCTAAACTACTACATCATTCAGAGGAAACTGAAACAGTGTCTACACGTCCAATTTATTTACGCAAATCCACTTTACGTGTAAACAACAAACTTTGGCTTGCAAGCATGAATTTGGCATGAGGTAACTCAAACTTTGGAATTTGGCATGAGCTAGATCAACCTTTGTTTGATAAAAACTGCATAATAGCACACGCAAATGAAAATGTACCAAGTAAAAATGTCACAATAAATCATTTAAACGTTATTTTATTAATTAAACTGAGTATGTAGAGACATCATAAGAAAAAAAATTTAACATAGAACTTATGATTTTTGGTTCTTCGTGCAAAAGTTCCTCATTGCGTTAATGGGCTTTTAATTATAACCCTGAAAGCAAAAGGACTTCAAAGAACGCCAAATCGGAAAGAGTTGAGCTCTTTCATTTGGTTAAATACAATTTTCTTTAAAAAATTAGCTAAAGACAAAATTTGATTTGAAAAAAGCCAAGAAGAGGCAATACAATTGTCGCCACGTCATATTCGTCACATCTTAAAAGAAGCGGTTCAACCAAATTTATCTGCAGCTAGGTAAGGTAATGTCAAGGAGAAATGTTGTTTTTAGCGACGACAAGAAATTTAAAATCGATGGTCCAAGAATTTTGCAATTGAAATTTTGGAGGAGAGACAGTAATTGGCTGGAGGCTTTTGTATTTAATGGCACCGCACCAATTTGCTGGATAAAAGCAACACTGAGTTTATCCAAATACATAGCGATGCTAGACGTCAATCTTATTGAATATGCGGAAGAACTAGATGGTGAAACTTAATTTTTCACCAAGTTTATGCTGTCATACATGATTGAAGAATAACAACGAGGTAATGGAGTGGCCTGCTAGGCGGAGGCCCTACCCCAACGACAATTTATGAGGATCGCCATTTTATTACGATCGAGCGAATTACAAAATAAATTTGTATAGTTTGGGACGAATTTTCCTTAGTTTAAAAAACTAAGTAATAGGAGAAGGATGTATGAAGCTATCAATTTTTGATTTAATTGATTTTTTCATCAATTGGTTTATTTGGATTTCCGGCCACTTACATATGTTGATTTTTGTAATTGCCTTACAAAAATAGCAGTACTGAATTTAGAAATGTTACTTAATTACGTAAACCATTAGAAACTTTATGAATAATTTATTCATAATTTCTTTAAATAGTTTTGTTGTTTTCGATTTTTCGAATTGCTTTATTTATATAAATTTCCAGCTAATTGGAAAGAAGCTTATTTTGTACTTTATCACGCTTTAGTACTTGTTTTATAGCCTTTCTCAAAACATATAACATAACTAATTTTACTGCTAGAAGCAGAATTCCAGGATAACAAACAATTTGAAGTTTTCTAGAAGTTAATTTTCCAAAATAATTACGAAAGGTTTGAATTTTCTGGTGATTGTAAAGGATTCCAACATTTACTTCGGTCTAAACCAAAGTATTGAAATCCTGTCAAAAATGACGAAAAATTTGGTTGGCCCAAAACCACGTTTCTCGACGTTTTGAAAGCCCCAGTCTGTATCCATGGTATCTCGAGAACGGCTTGTCTGATTTGGAATTTTTTCGCCAATCTGTTTCTACGGTCAAGGCGGAGATTTCAAAAGCTTTTGGAAACTGTATGTGAAGAGAATGAGGCACGTGCCATACGAATTGAACCAAAACACCTGGTTATATAAAACTAATTACGAATTTTTATATATATGTATGCTGGTTTGATTATTGAATTGTACATTGAATTTGGGGTTAATTTGAAGGTTAAGTTAGCGATCAATTTGCTGGTTGAGTTGAAGTTGAGTTGGAGTTGAGTTGGGGTTGGACAGGATATAGTGAGTTGTTAACCAATTTTTTATATATGCTGGTTTGAGGATTGAGCTTGGCGTAGATTTTGCGATTGAGTTGAGGGTTAAGATGGGTTCCATTTGCGAGTTGAATTAGACTTGAGTTGCGGTTTAGTTGGGGTAGGATTAGGATTTAGTGAGCAATTGAGCAATCTATATTCAGGGAAATCTCACTACAACGGAAACCGACGGGACCAAAAAGTTGTCCGTTGTAGAGAGGTGTCCGTTTAACTGAGGATTTGTTATTTTTTTTTTTTATAAAAACGTTATTGGGATTCTATAGGCGCATTTTATTTGACCATTTACAACTGTATCCAATACCATTTCGGTAATAATATTTTTTAGTTATTATGTTTAGCACCAGGCTCATGTATGCACATACATACATTCAATTTATTTTAACTGTAAATATTGTTGTTTGGTGATTGTGATTTTTTATTTTTTGTGTCAGTGTCTAACGTAAATTACAAAATTATTGTATGTGTGTATATCAAAAATGTAACTAAAAATTTAGCCGTGATTTTTTTTCCAAATTCAGCAAGGACGCGATTTCGAAATGAATACCAATTGAAATTTGGTTAAATAAAATGCGCCTAATATCTCATCCGATTCTGATGAAATCCAGCATTTCCAATGGAAATGGGATTCTCAAATGATTTTTTGACGATGTTCTGGAATATGGCCAAATAGGATAGAACTTGGTTATTCCTTAATTGATTATGATGAAATTTGACATGTGCTATGGAAATGGGGATGCTAAAATCATTCTTGGATAAAGTTCGAGAATACGGCCAATGATGACAAAACTTGCCTATTTCTTAACCGATTATGATAACCAAGTAGGATTAACTTGGCTGTTCCTTAACCGATTATGATGAAATTTGACATGGGCGTTGAAAATGGGATTCTAAAATGATTTATAGATGAAGTTCTTCTTCTTGCTATTTATTACAGGATTTGATTGAAATTTGACATCTGCCATGGAAATAGGATTCTAAAGTGATTTTTGAATAAAGTACCGGAATATCAATGGTACGATGTTATGATGGTATAATGGTATGACGGTTTGTATATAAGAATTGTGCGATGGTGATGGTAATGGTGATGGTGATGATGATGATGATCCTGATGATGATGATGGTGATGATGATCATCATGATAGTATGATGGTGATGGTATGATGGTATGAGTTGAGCAGACAGTTGATATTTGGTTCAAGGTTAGTGGAGTTGAAGTTGTGTTAGGATTTAGTTAGCCTGCATTGGGGTTAAGTGACTTGTTAAGTTGGTGAATTATGTAAGAGTTGATTTGGAGTTAAGTTAAGGGTTGATTTGAAAGTTGATTTGATGATTGATTTGAGGGTTTGGTTGGAGGTTAATTTGGTGATTGCGTTTAGAATTATGTTGCGATTGAGATGGAGGTTGATTTGTATATTGAGTTGGAGGTTGAGCTAACGATTGACTTAAGAGATTCATTTCGGGATTGATTTGAGAGTTGAATTAATAAAGACCTAAGTTATGACCACCTCTTAAGATTTCAGCCCTTTATATTTTACACTTCTAATTAATTTTACCAAATTTCAATTATTCTTCCGGGTCCTATCTAGCCGCGAATCCTTAAAAATATCATCATTTATCTTTAATCAATGATCTTTTCTTATTTCGTTGGACTTGCAGCAATAGAATTCGTAAGAAATGACCATTTCCCTAGCTAGCGTACATATTCACTGTCCTTTAATTGAATGCATGTCCTTTATGACCAGGAATTCTCATAAAGTTTCTAATCGATTGTTTGTACAGAAGTAGATACTAGGTATTGGCCGTCAAAAACGCATTGTGACCTTATATCGAACATACCATGGGAAAAAGTCAAAATGAAAATATTAGCAATTTTTAAATTTTTCATTTTTTTCTGTGTAGAGAGGCGGAACAGCTTTCAAATGACACCTGATTTGGCCGTGTACCTTCTCGTTTTTTTTAACAACGACATTTGAAAATTTGATGGCCATTTTGAAGAAGATCGTCATCGAAATAACTTTTTTAATTTTTCGTTTCAATTCAAATTTGAGTTATCTTTTGAGTAGTGTAATGTGAAGCCGTTTACCTTGTTTTTGTTTTCTATCCCCTGCAGATCCCAGATTGAACGTTATTTGCAGTTATCATAAATTTTCCAGATGTCTCTCAAAATTCATGATTTGTTTTTTTGTTTCTAATCGAGAAAATTCACAACTATAGGTAATCCTGTAGTGTTCTTCGCTGTTATGTAAATTTCAAACAAAATGTTCAACTAACGTTTTAATTTTTTTTTTTTTTTTCAGTCAGCCGTTATGAAAAATTTCATTTCTATCTTCGGTTAATAACCTACACCTTTCTCCAAAGGCTAAATTAGCCACGCATGACTTGACTAATCGCATTATTCCATAAACTGTTTTTCATGTTTTATGTTTGTTTAATCGATTAAATGTTGATACACCAATGAATAAATAAACGAAATACAGAATTATTATGTTTCCTTACACCCCCTGTTTAAATATGTTAGCGCTTGGTGGAGGGGTGTTAATTTGATTTATGTAACTGCGTCATAACTCGAACATGATTGATTTAAATACATTTGGTATTATTCAGGTTTATTGCGTATCTCTTCTTTTGTAGAAATCTTTTTTGAAATAAGGGTAAGAGCAACAACAAACATATCCCAATTTGAATTAAATAGTTTATAGATACAAAATTATGTTTAATCAATCCTGATTTATTTTTGAAATGAAGCACAAAATACGAATTTTATTTAAAATTGAGAAGAATTATAAAGCCAGCCCAAATATACAATATTATTTATAATTAATAATACGTCAAACGCCAGATTTGCTAATATTGATGTCATTAATTAAACAGTCGAAATTTTTCCAATTTTAAAAGCTCTAGTTCTAAATAAAGTACCTCTGGTTTCGTCCAATTGGGCGCTGATGCCGACTACTATGGTGCCTGTATTCTTAATGCTATTATTCATTAGATTGTTTCACTCCCTTCGCTAAGCCGATTTTGTTTACATCCTTTATTTCAGTTTGAATAGATAACACGAGTGTAAATTACTAAAACTTATCAAAATTCAAAATTTGTAATTTTAAGTAATTGTTTGAATCCTTAAAAAAATTTAACATTCAAACGATTATTTTAGCCGAGAAATATTATTAAATTTCTAGAAAACTTGAAATTACCAAATGATTAAAATTTTCAATCGAATCCCGAGACATACCGACAATACCTTAAATTTCAAACCGCATAAATAACGATTGAACAAAAACTGCGGATTGTCTTAAATGCCAAAATATTACAAAATACTTAAAATTTTAAATACAGAATGTTATAGAATATATTATTAAACCTTTTAAAATTTTCGTTTTTTTTTGCGATCCGAAAGAAATTCTTAAGGTGGTAAAGGGTTTCCCAATATCCAATTGGAATGGCCGGATTTTGTAATTATTTCGTCTGGGAACCCTACGTATTTTTTGACATCTGCAGAGATAAAAATATTCAAATAAATACATTTTCGTTGAAAAGCAGTGACGTCAATTGACCGCCAAGATCATGTGGTTTGATACCTATTTCCTGATTTTTTTTGTGCGGCCATTTCAAGTCATTCGTCTATTCCAAGAAGCCAAGAACGACTCAGGGGCTATTTATAATCCGGATTCAAACTTATTTAAGCAACAAGTTAATGAAACTGAAAAAGCTCTACTTGTTTCAATGTGTTCCCAGAAATATTCAATTCGAGCAGACTATTTTTGTTTGAAATTTCTCACTTTCTGTTCACCATTTTTCTAGTGAAGGGGTGTAGTAATTTTGAAGAGAGCGTTATTCACAACATAAATGTCAAAAATTTATGAGAAAAAATGTTACTACGTACAATACCAGGATTTCGATATAATGGGATATGGAATATTTAACCATATTTACTCATCATTGTCAAAAATAGCGACTAGAATAAAAAACTAAAAAGTCGAAAAATACTACCTTGATCAACAAGTTCCCGGAATAACCACCGTGTGGCGCTCCCATCGTTCCGATTTGAGTTCTGTTTTTTTGTTAAGTTGGTACATCTGTTGTTGATATTCCCTCTAAATCTTAGCGCCATAGCTTGACATTTGCAAAAGTTACATAGTCAAGAGTACATCTATTTCTGTGTGTGTGTTGGCTATTTTTCCATTATTTCCTCTCGGCTGCTGAAACGCGTTCCCCGTAATGGTTTTTTAACTCGATTGAACAGAAAGAAGTCACAGGGAGCCAAATCAGGTGAATTCGGTGGCTGTTGGATGGTATTTGTTGCATTTTTCGTCAAAAAATTACGAATAATGATGGCACTGTGCGACGGTGCGTTATCATGGTGCAAAATCCACGAGTTTTCTGCCCACAATTCTGGTCTCTTTCAGCGAATTGCTTAACGCAAACGTCTTATAACGCCCAAATAATACTCTTTGTTTACGATCTGGCCTTCTGGCAAAAATTCATGATGCACTACACCGTTGTAATCCATGAAAACCGTGAGCATTGCCTTCTTTTTTTGGTGAACGCCATTCACTTGCCTGATGTCTGGATTGCGTGTCGTATTCATAAACCCACGTCTCGTCTCCAGTAATGATCCTTTTGATGAATGTGGGATCGGATTCAGCCTCGCAAATCATGTCTAAAATTGTAAATAATTTCTAAAATCGCCAACACACACAGAGATAGATGTACTCTTGTCTACGTAACTTTTGCAAATGTCAAGCTATGACGCTAAGATTTAGAGGGAATATCAACAACAGATGAGACAAAAAAAACAGAACTCAAATCGGAACAATGGGAGCGCCACACAGTGGTTATTCCGGGAACTTGTTGATCAAGGTAGTATATCTTGTTCTGTACGTAGATTTCGCTTGAATGAGATTTTGTTCTAAGTGGAAATTTCGCATTCCAGTTCAGTGGAATTCCGCTTTTATGGAATAAAACTTCATGTCGCATACTCGAAAATTGTCGACAGTATTTTTTTTTTGGTACTTTTGCAACAAGAATTTAACGGAATTAATTTTTGCTTATCTTTTTTGAAAAATTACTAAAAAATTTTGCGCTGTTAAGTTCTTCTGTTGCGAAATTACCAAAACAGTTACTGTCGTCAGTTTTCAAATTGTGGTACGATTAAAATAGGATCATGGAATTATTTATTTCAGAAAACATGAGACAAAACACAATGACATAAAATATGTGGGTAGTGCGGACATTTTTTTGGGAGCGTTTCAAAATCTCGTTTTCCGGTTTTTATTTATTTTTATTTTAAAATTAATTCCCCATTTTCCAGAATTTAAAAAAACCGAGATTTTGTAGCACCGAGCCAAGCACACCGAGCGCGGCTGGTTTGCTCCATGGGCCCTTAGTTGCATTGAGTGTGGAACCTTGACTGGTTCCAACCAATTTTTTAATAATAATAATAATAATAATAGTCATATCATCACCTCTCACGTGATGTCAAAATAAAAATTGATTTGGTTTGTTTGGTTATGTGTTCCGTCTTTCCCTAAAATCCAATTTTTTTAAAACTTTATTGTAATTAACCATTCCGTTTCTCCATACAAATTATATAGAAAATCTCTAAAACTAGTTTTGACATAGAGACGGAACGGATCCATTGTAACATTGTAACACCGAAAGAAGGGGATAAATGGGGTGATCACTTTATACCTTTAGGTTGTCGACAAGTGAAAGGTATTTACTTTGACTGTTGTAGCAAACGTAGAGAATTGTTATAAGTAAAGCTAATTTACATTTTGTCAATAAAGGTATTAATTTCAGAGAAAACTTGATTTAGTGCAAAACTCTTATGCCCAGTTGCCCACAAAACATATCAGTAGTTTAGCTTAATTTAACTGGCCGTTAGTAACAATACTTACATACGTTTCACAACACTTAACAGTCAGTTAAATCTTCAGTTAAATGTAACTATAGAAAATTGGGCAGATAACTATTTAACTTCTGTGTATATTGCCACTAGCGTTTCAACGGATATTATTGATCCTTTTAAATGCCAAAAATAATTTTAAACTATTAAAAATATTTTTCAAATTATGCTAAGAAAAAATTACCAATGATTTAGTGATAGCGACAGTGATAATGATAATTTTTATCTCACGTTAGCTGGTCACGTTTTAAAACTCCGGCAATATCCAGAATGCCCTGATGTTTTATTTAAATATACTGAAATTGAATTCCGAGACCGATTCAGATTATCAAAAGAAACTGTCTCTAAATTGGTTGAACTACTTGTTCCATATATTGCACCAATAACAAATAGATCCACAGCTTTATCAACTGTTAATCAAATATGCATCGCACTCCGGTTTGTATTATTGTGAGTTTCTTACCTATAAATATAATAAAATATATTTACTTTTATTACAATTTAGATTTTTAGGTACTGGTTGTTTTCAGTCTACAGTGTGTCGAATAATTCGGAAAGTTTTGGAAAAAATTGCCCTATTTTGTCGTATGAACAAAATTATTAAAATGCCAATAACCGATGAAGAATTGCGCCGTACGAAATTAAATGTTTACCAGATCGCCGGCTTTCCTGGTGTTATCGGAGCAATAGGTACCTGATACATAATGGTTATACCATTGTGTGATACACATTTTGGTCATTCGAAACAGTTTCAGAATAATTTGACTATGCTGATGAACGAAATGTTCTTAATTTTAAGTCTTTAATGGTCACCGCTTCCGACACCCCTCTTATTTTGTTTCACTTTAATTATTACAATTTGGAATCACAAAGGTAACTTTTATTTGTTATGCTGCCGTGCTAAGCATGTTTTACATAACTACAACAAAATGCATTTTGAGAAAATTGATGTTAAATTGCTGTATAAATGGTACAATTCCATTATATGTTATATGTGATGTTAAAGTTTTGAAATCAGTGAATTTTGCATTAAAACTGAAAACTATTTTTCTTATCACGTGTTTCTCAATTTAGTTCTAGTTTTTTTTTAATTTTAATGATAAAGTTTGTTATTAGCTATCGATTGGCAACAATACTCAGTTTGGCCAAAAATGTAGTTATGGAAATATGCTTAGCACGGCGGTATATAATGGCTTAAATTATAGACCAACTGAATTTATTTTGATTTATTTATTAAATTTTTGCCGATATTTCGGGGTTATAGTACCATTTTCAAGGCTTAAATAAATTTTGTTTTTCTAATACAAACTTTCACGATTCAAATTACCTTAAAAATGGTATACAATACCAAAATATCGGAAAAAATTTAAATAAATCAAAATAAATTCAATTGGTCTGTAATTTAAGCCATTCTATAACAAATAATTAAAACAGACCAAATACCTTACAATATAATGAAAGGTGATGGCCTAGCCAAGGAAAAATTTTCAAAATAAAAGATGAATGGGATAGCAGATTTACTAAACCCAGCCAGTACCCCTAACAATAATGGGTCCGATTCAATGTAAATCTTCTATTTGTCTTTTCTTCTGTTCTGCTATTATTTCTATGAAAACTCGATTTAATTTAAAAAATGTCCACACAAATTTATGAGTGTTTTCTTAGAATAAATAGCAGAGTAGATGAAAAGACGGACGATAGAGGTTGGTGATGGCGGTCGTATTGTTTGATAGCTCGGTGTTTTTGAAAAAACAAAAAAAAAAATGTTTTACTGGCGAAGGCATATTGTGTCGGTACGCGGTACTATTATTGACTGCCCACTGGACACTGGTGGATTGAAATCGGTTTAAATCGAAATATTTATTTTGGTTGCAAATTGATTTTATCTCATTTTGACAAAATGATGGGTGACCACGAGTGTTGTGCCGGTATACGTAAAAATGCTTTTTTTTTTGTAAATGTCAAAAAAGTATAAAATCAAGAACACACACTAATTAAATTTTAAACCAAAATAAGTAAGCGTTTAGGACGTATGCTAGTTTATAATACATCGTTCAGCTACACCTTTATTTTTTGTTTTGAAATGTCAACCGAAATTCGTAAGCTAACCAAAATTGTCGGTTGGTGGATTTTCGAGTCGCTGTTAAAATAAAAAAAAATTTAATTTAACAACGATTCATATTTTAAACGAGAAGTAGTAAAATCGTATAAAAGAACAAAATTTACAAATTACAATAAATTGGGTTCTAATTTAAAAAAGCTGACAAGAAGTTTATGGCAGATTTTGTAAATCTACAAACAGATATTGCAAAACATTCAGCTATAAATAGATTAAAAGTGCGGTAATTTCTCAAATATTTACGATAAAGGCAGCTATTTTTCACGAAAATCAACCTCGCTAAATAAGAAAGACGGAGAGGTTTGAGAAATCAAATCTACCGCTAAAGATCTTGGTTTAGAAAGCACCCAATAAAATATTAGCAGCAGTTGACAACTCATGGAAACGTTACATTTAAGGAAAAATTGTGCTTATTATAAGGAACTTGTACTAAGGTTTTTAGTGTGGGTTTATGCAAGCAACTATGTCGTCTGGAATTAATGAAACAACCGCATTATAGAATCATTTATTTACATCAGCAAATTTGAATTTTATCGCTCCAAATCGGCATCGTTCAAATCCATTTTGATGGCGAAAACCTAATTGATTCCTGGTCGAAAAGTGTAATCTGGTAGTCTGGTGAACCTTTTCTATAAAAAATATTTCAAAGACTCTTATACCTTCTTCTTTATCAGAATATTCCATGTTATAAATTGTAGGCTTGAAAAATTCCTCAAGCAATAACAAAATTGTTGTCAGATGATCTACAATGCAAATGGCGATCGAATTTTTTTGAATGAGTAAGTTTTGAGATTTGAAATATTTTTATGAGATCCAGAAATGTGTGTCCAGAAAACGATATTGCAATAAAAATAAAAGGGATCTTATAGGGATTTCGAAATATAAGAGAAACATTTCAAACAAAACCAAAAAACTATCAAACACCCCACAAAAAAATGTTAAACCTCTATGATGGGTATAAAATAAACCAATAAGAAATCAAAACCGTGAACGCACTCCAGGCAAGACATATTGCTAATTTCAATTTATTTCTAGCGTTTTCTTATTGTTGTATTTTATACCCATCAGAAAGTCTCAACATTTTTTATTGGGTGTTTAATAGTTTTTTGGTTTTGTTTGAAATTTTTCTCTTATATTTCGAAATCCCTTATTTTTATTTTTATTGCAGTATCGTTTTCTGCACACACATTTCTGGATCTCAAAAAAATATTTCAATGCTCAAAACCTACTCATTCAAAAAAAGTCGATTTCCAGTGATGATGTAGGTCATCTGACAACAATTTTGTTATTGCTTGAGGAGCTTTTCAAGCCCACAATTTATAACTTGGAATAATCTGATAAAGAAGGAAGGGTACAAGAAGGTACAAGTTTATTTGAAATATTTTTTATAGAAAAGGGTTTAGAGAATACCATGGAAGAATAAATCAAAGTTCGTACGCGAAGTAAAATAGTACTTGTTAAATGTTACATATGTATGTACCGGGTGTATAAAAATTTAATTAATATTTAATTTATTTATTTACAAACATTTTGAGTTAATGACCAACCCCTTACTGACCCCATTTTGAGCACGCTGGTAATTTACAAGACAGCGTACAGATAAGGTGGTCTGACATAAAAAATATTAATTTTGACCAAAGCCAATTTTGACCAGTCGCATCGTCAATGCTATTTTATAGCTTGAACACAATCCAACAATGTCGTGGTAGCTTATATTTTGTATTTTCCTCGCGATTGTGTTAATAATGAAAATAGGTTTATAACTATTTTCAAGGCCCCAGGTTGAAGCATTTACGAATTTTGAAATTATATACCGGGTGACAATAAAATAAGGAGTTTGATTAAATTCCAACTATTTCTAAAGAATTTTAACCAAATCATTTGAAAATTTTATAGACTTGTAAATAACACGTTTATTTAATAGAAAAAAAAAAATTTCAAAATAGCCTCCATGGGCGTCAATACATAACTTTAAAGTACAGAATTTTAGCGGTATAGCCATAGTTAAGTGAGTAAATTACACTGTGTAATTTATACAGTTTTTTACACGTAAAAAACGTGTAATTTACATTAGGCAATTTTATACATTATGTATGTACATACATATGTATAAATTTGTAAAAACCGAGATTTAATATTTTAACAATTCCATCAAATTTATTTACTATATAAAATATAGTTAAATGAGTTAATAATATACGAGTATACAAAGAGACAAAACGACAGGTTATGAGACATGATCTTTAAACGTAGAAGACAAGAACACTCTTATGCTTTGTCAGGCGCATTGTAAGTTTCATTGTAGTCAAATCGTACTAATTCAAACTCAATTGTGCCAGGTTACATTCAAATCAAATAAGTAGCATGAATTTGATAGTTTGAAACTTTCATTGAAATCAATTATTAATCAATCATTAATGTTATTCTCATCATTAATGTTATTCTTTGGCACACGGTGGCAAAAATTGGAGTTATTTCATTGCATAAAGCTTCATATATGGGAAATTTTGACCGTTGATAGCTAAATTTCGTATAGTTTGTTAAAGTCATTTGGTAATTAAAGAATATTGGGATGCTGACATAAAATTCTGAGTTTGGTAAATCTGCTAAAATATTATGTTATTTCTGATCAGTAGAAAATCGAATTGTTTATTAGCTAGAGAAAGTATTTTATACTAACTGCAAACTTCCGAACGAAGTTTACAATAAACACAATTTTTAATAGTGTAGTTCACTACTTCTTCACTAACTTTTGAATTAAAAACTTATTGTGGATTCAATTAATAAAGACGTTTAGATCTCACTAAAAAAAAATAGGTCTCACACATCTCACGTACTGAGAAATGTGACGAAAAATTATTTTTTACATTTGAGTAGATATTTTTGGTTTGAGCTTTTACTATTTTGTTTTTTGTTGACGAAGCGAATTTAGTGCAAATAAACTATTATTTATAATATAATAAATAAACAAATAATCCCGAAAATTATAAGTAAAACTAAAATATAGAGTTTAAAATCCTTACAGCTTTTCAGAAAATTTGCGGCACCAATGGGGAACGCTGACTAAGAGAGATTGTATTTCACTCTTGCGACTAACAGCTTCTCCTTAAATAATAAAAAAAAGGAATTAAACTAACGAAAATGTACTAACTATCGACTACTTAGGTGTCTGGAACCGGGTCGAGTCTGTCATACTAACATACCTTTCCTTTCCTTCTGTCTTGTTATGTGTAAAGGATGTAAGGAGGGCCTGACGTCATCCGGGAGTCTAGCTTAGGCTTGGTCGTACATTCTAAACAATCACGCTTACATATGATGATACGACGTTATCTCATTGCGATGTACAAAATGAAACAATGGTGCCAATATTCAATGAACAAAGAATAGTCCAGCTGCTAAAACACAAAATTGGCTCTCTCTCGTTCCGCAGTTTCACTAAAAATCAGCATTCGAATGAGTAAAGCGAATTTAGAATCAGAATTCAACTGAATATAACGAATTTCGATATTTGGAAATTTTTAATTTAAAAATAATTTTATGATTTTTAAAAATTAGAATATACGAGTAAATTAAGAATTGTTGAATTAGGAAATTTACAGAAGATTCTAACTTGTTTGACTCGGAATTTTGAAAATTGAAAAATTTTGAAACTTAGAGAAAAGCTGTGGGCATATTTAGGAATAATTAATTTAAAAAATAAGAAATATTATAATTGAACCTGGCACATGGGAAAGGAAATTAAAAGTTTAAAACAGGAAACAGCAAAACCTAATTTTCCAAAGCCAAAATTCCTTTATTGAGTTCTTTAAACAGAGAACAAACTATTCTGAGTTATGTATATTCTGGTACTCAGTTGAAATTAAAAAAAAAAATCTCGAACTAATCTAGAATATCAGAAAAATAATTAATTGTTGTTTCAGAAATTTGGGCACGAATTTAGCAAGGTTTAATAAATATAATTTTGTAAATTTCTATTTTATTATAATTCGTTTTAAGTAGGTGATTTTACGAATTAAGCCAAACTTAATAAAATGTAACCATTTAATAAATGTTGCTTCGTTTTTATGTACCAAAAATTAATGTAAAAAGCCCCAAAAATAAAAAAAACATTAGATTATTACAGGTAATAAACACATATAATTATTTTTACGAAGGAGGTGGGATTATTATGAGTTTGTAATTTCAGTTTCGATCTAATGACGAGAGGATTATGAAAAATGTTTCCTCAATCATTTCATCAGGTTACAGCATTTTCTAGTATAGGAAGGGGTTTAGGGTTTAATAAGCAAATCAATCGCTATAGCTAGATGAAATGACTGAGGAAAAATTTTCATAATCCTCGCCATCAGATCGAAACTGAAATAGCAAACTCATATTGAAGTGGATACTGGAGCATGTGGAATCGTTATTTGTGCGGGAGAATTTAGGAGAATAGTGGTAGTATAGCGGTTTGTGGATTTACAGTAGTCAATGTAAACCATCGGAATAAAAATCAAGTATTGGCCTTAATCGTATTGAACCCAGACAAACAATTTGTACCGTTATTGGGGCGTAGTTACTTAGTTAAGTGTATTGTTTCCTAAGTGGGAACAACAATTCATTGTGAGCCATGTGAATGCGAAAAGCAACGGTGATAAGGACCATCAAGTACTTCTAGATTCTTATGTAAATAAGATCAAATTTCCAAATATATCTTCAGATCGAAAGTGAAGGGGGAACTCCGAAAAATGTAAGCAAATGGCACAATATTCCCTGTACATACCAATGAGTGAGCCAGTCCAATCGTTACAACGGTGGCAGTTTGCATATTTATGTCGATTTTAAAACAACAGTTAACTGGATTATCAGTAATGATTTTTATCCATATTCAAAATGTGCGACATTCTATCAAGTTAACGCCAGGTCAATAGTTTACCATATTGATACAACAGTTAACAGGTTTATCAGTAACGAATCTTATCTATAATCAAAATGTGATGAAATTCTATCAAGTTTAATACGAGGTCAATAGTTTACAGGTCAGTTGTTCCGTTTTAAACGTTTAACATAGAACGAACATCGAACGTCTTGATACTAAGGTGACGTAATTGTAACTGGTTCTAGTACGGAAGACTTTACTGCCAGTAGAAAAAAGTTTTAGAGCGCCTTTTGAACTTTAACGAGACTAAGCACCAACGCCTACCAACATGATTGAGTTGAAATCATTTAGGATTGTTCAAGTACTGTGGGAAATTCGCACCAATATAAGCAAATGTGTTGACAGATGATACGACACTTCACTGGTTTGGATCCGCACAATATGTACATTTCTTTATTATTAATATTTTTATGAAATAATTTTAAGGGTAAATCGAACGAACTACATGCAGCAGTCAGTTATCGAGATTCATTTTCTAATCTTTTCAATTCTAAAGATTTTTTATGTAACTATTGAGTAGTTGCCATTATCGATTGATGGAATAATGGAGTTTGTATTAATTAATAATAGTAGGTACTGTATTGTTGAATTAATTAGTAATTTTACAACAATTTTGTTGACCTTGTATACAAATTCTGAAAATTTAAAAATGAACTTCGAAATGTATAAAATGCAAATTGAAAAATATAATTATAAAATTGAGCTTTATGTAACTAAAATTGAAAAAAATTTAAAAAATTAATTTTGATCTGGAAAAGTATAATTTCAGACCAGAAAAGTAAAATCTCAAAGTGGAAATGTATATGAAATGAACCGGGAAATGCTATATAACATTTTTCAGTTTCAGATTAAGTATTGAAATAAATGTTTATAAATATTACATATACAGACTCTGAAACTTGTTTTGTTATTTAAATGCATCATTAAAAGGCCTTAATCATAGATGTACTTACTTTCAAGAGATATATTGATAAAGATGTTAAAAAAGTGATTAGTTTAATGGGGCACACGCCGATCAATATCGAAACAGTCCTACGATGGCGGTCGATTAATAAAAATGTTGTGCAATTATTCCCACGTAGATGCTTTGCGGTGAACTGTATCTTGGAAGATGAACACAATTTACAACGATTCACTTCAATAATTAAAAACAACTGATTGTACTTCGTTATAATTTTGTATTTTATTAACAAATTTAATTTATATGTTCGCTTTGATAGTCACAAATAGAGTGATAATTGCTTTCGAATTTCAGTAAAACGAAACCTCCAAGTTTGAAGCCAAATACCGCGATTTGGTTGCATACACAATTTGGTTGCATACTTGGGTCGCTATTATGTGTCGATAATATAGGTTTAAAATGTGGTTTTAACAACAATGGACCATAATTTTGAATAATTAAGAATAATTTAGTACTTCATAAATTCAAGTCACATAATTATTTTGTCAATATAATACATAATACAGTACAAACGAAGTAAGGCGGCTCAAACGAATCAAACCACATGAGCTAACCGTATGAATATTATATCTGAAGGGAACTGGACACTACTTGTAGAAGCAAACTTCGAGTCGCGAGTAACCCTTTTTCAGGAAATTTTGACATAAAATACACCTAAACACAACGAAATTTTTCCATTTATAAAATTACGATTACTTAATTCAAAATAAATTAAATTAAACCGTAAAATTCTTTAAAATAAGGAAAAATAGTAAATTCGTACATACTAAGATGAAATATTCGCACATTCGCTAAAAATAAAATTACGTTCCACTCGTGTTCTACATAATTTTTATTCGTACGAGTATTGACATTCGTACGAGAATTTTTTTATAAATCATTTCAAATGCGATCAAAATGATTTTTAAAGATTAAAATAATATTATTAATATCGAATTATGTATTATAAACTTTGTTTAAACGAATAATGAACAAAACAGGGTTTGAAACTTTTCAAAAATTTACCGTATTAATAAAAATATTGGATCATACGGATGGCATTGATTTTGACAAATAAATTTGCTTGCGTTTAGTGTACATCTAATCTGAGAATTCGCGTTTGGAATTTACTCGCAACTCACGGTTCGCGTTTGGCATGAGTAGTCTCCAAGAGAGTGTTCACCCCAAGCGCGAATAGCGAGTCGCGAGTAACCCTTTTTCAGGAAATGTTGACGTAAAATACACCTAAACCCAACAGGGTTTTCCATTTGTAATATAATTATGATTACTAACTAAACTCTGTTGACCCACCGAAAAAAAAACATTAAAATAAGGAAAAATAGTAAATTCGTACAAAGATGAAATATTCGCGACCTCGTTAAAAAATTAAATTACGTTCCACTCGTATTCTTCATAATTTTTATTCGTACAAGTAACTAAAAAATTGTATACAAATAATGTGACGGAAACATCTGTGCCGAACGAATAATAGTACATGTGTGTGAATGTGTGTGAGTGTGTGTGTGTGAATATCGACCAGAAAAAAAAAATAAACAAAACTTAAAACCACCGAACACAATATACGAGTACAACATCATCCCTGTTGTACGACTGAGCGCTCCAAGAGCGATCAATGATCAACCACGGTGATGCTCTCTTATAACTCACCGTGATCATCACTTTATAGCATATTTCGTAAAAAAAGCATGAAAAAAATGCGAACATTGTAATTTACTACATGAAAAACAAATTAAAGAAAGTCGAAGATTACTTGTTTTTTGCTTTATACTTCTGTTTCATGTTTTTAACGTGCTATCTCAAACAAAATTTCTCGATTGCTCACGCAAAGTACAACTGTACCCTGATTCTCTAAAAAATAAGATAATGTGTAAATGGGTAGACTTGTGAAAAGCAAAGCTTACTTTTATGAGTTTGCAATTTCTCGGTTTGACTTATTACTAAAATAATATCGAAAAATTTCAAACTCATAAAAGTAAGCTATGCTTTTCACAAGTTTACCCGTTTACTCATTATCTTATTATAGAATCAGGGTGCTGGGGATGCATTTCAAAATCATCGTGAGCCGAATACGAAAAAAATTAAAAAAACTGGCTACTCTATTTTATTTTGTTGTGAAAATATGTGCTACACATATGCACGTACTACGTACATATGTATATGGCCGCGGCAGCAAGTATTTTTATTATTTTTGAAAATGAAAATCACCTACTAGCAAAAGGAACACAAATTATGCATGTTTAGTGTAAGTGACTCAAAAAAATGAAATGGAAATATATTTGAAACAAAGAGAAAGTACACGCATACTTTATATGAAATATTATAATCCTAGCGTAAATATTAGAATCCTATATTGATACATAATAAAATAATAATTTTGAAATTGTTTAATCGGTATTCCTTGTTAATTTGTTATTAGTATTGCTCATGCTGTTGCTGAGTTTGGTTATGGGGACTTTCGCGCTACCACCTTTCCAGCTGTGATTTTATGGTCAACATAGCGCCCTAATATTGTAAAACCGCTAATTTAATTCACACTGATAAGTGACAAAGCGATGCCATTTTGCTTTGTTCAGCGCGTTTACCGTGACCATTCAATACAGCAGAGGTGTCGATCGCGATCGACTGGTTGATTTTTGGTCGATCGCCAATTAAATTCCATTGTATGATTGTATACTTGTGTTTCGTTTTTTGATTTATACTTGAGTGCACCTTTTTAGTTATACTTTGGTAGTGGGCATGCCTGCACTACAAATCTTGAACAAAGCCCACATGACAGGTTTAGGTGATTAACTTAACAGAACTGTATTTTACTCAGTAAGGTTTGTCGCCGTCTTTCTGCAGGAGTTTCTCAACCTCATCGAAATGGCTTTAAATGATTTAATAAATATTTACATAAACATAAATGTTTTCACATAAACCTTTTGCAAGTAGAGCGTGAACTCGCTCTTTGCTTTTTTTTATAAATCATTTTAAATGCGATCAAAATGATTTTTAAACAGTTAAATAATATTATTAATATCGAAATAATGTTTTATAAACTGTTTAAAACGAATAATTAAAAAAAAAAAAAAAGTTTTTCACTTTGAATGGTTTCCGACGGGATACGTCGGCATATGCCGTAGCAGATAAAATGTGCTATAAAACCTTGACGGACATAGTCGTCGGTATTTTCATAGCATTACTATCAAACATGATTTGTTGTGCCCCTGTATAAGCATTTTTGTAATCATTGTGTCCCATTTAGTGATTTTTTAGGGTCACTCGTTAAACATTTGCTTTTTTTTAAAGAATTGAAAAAACACATGTCGATATATGCCGAGGCCGACGTAATTTTCAAATTAATTCATTTAGTTCGTGTTTCGTAAACGTGTGCCGCTACGAAAGGAAGTATTTTTTATTTGTACGAGTAAGTTTTAGTTATGTTATTATTATTGGATTTTTTTGTATACTGTTATTGTGATACATTTTTTTATTTTGTTTAATTAACATTATGAGTTATTAGGATATGAGAGTTATATAAATTAATTTTTTTTTACTCAATTTACCATTACATATATAAATATTGTATTATGTTTATCGTTATTATAGTTTCATTGATTTTTTTATATTATGTATATGATTACGGGTATCTGGGGCCCTATTCTCGAATTCCACAACCATTTTCCAAATGTGGACATCTGCCAAAATCTATGGAATTATTGACGTTTTCGTATATGAGAAATTTTTTTCACCTGCTTATACCCATATTCCATAGCGAAGTAGTACCGAAAAAATTCCATAGTTTTTATATGAATTTTGACAGATGTTCGAATGTGGAAAATGGTTGTGGAATTCGAGAATAGGGCCCCTGGACAGCGATTTTGGTCGCAAAATGAGGATTGAGTTGAGATTATCGTTGAAGTTGGTGTCGAATGTGCGTTTTGTTTAAGTTTTTCGTTTACCATGATGGAAATAAGAGAGATAAAATGACACGAATTATTCCTATTATTCGTGTGATGTACGCGAGGATATACGTCGTGTGATTTTTCATAATTTAAAATTATTAATAAAATTATAGTTTATATATACTTCTCTAAATTATTTTAAATTTTTAGTTGATATTTATTTGTCTTTAAATCATTATTTTATTAAGTATTTTATTAGTTTTAAATTTCACAGAATATTACTGAAAATAGAAATATATACAACCTCCCTTTCGTACGCATGAGATGATATTGAACTGAATTGTTCTTTTTATTTTTCAAATGTTTATTCTCTTTTTGTCTCTACTCTTTCATTTCATTACAAATCATTACAAATGATTTTTGCTTGCAGTGGTATGGTTTGTATAATTTAGAAACGTTCGATGTCTCTAATAGCCGATTGGGTCGAAAGGCCGAAAGTGTTGATAATGAAGAAATCAGTGACTAAATGAATGAGATAGAAAGCGATCAAGCACTGTGGTTCACATTAGAAAGTGAATGGTATGAGACAATTTGCGCAATACCTAATTTTAAATTTGCAACTGCCTCTCCGAGTGTACAATTGAGTGAGTGAACCTCTTGAAATATTCAATAAAATGTTTGAAGATATCCTGAAAGTTTTAATTACTTAGCGAGGAAGCTGATTCTAAAAATAACATGCTAAAAATGTTTAGCCCTTTGTCTACTACCTTCCAGCATTTCGTCACTCAATGACAGGTAGAAGATTTGAGGAAATCTTAAAATGTTTTACTTCCAAACACGTACGGGGCGAAGCAGATATGTCAAAAGTAGCTCGTCTAATCAATTTAATTTAACAGAGCTTGGAAGCTGCATACAAACCTTCTGAACAAATTGTGCTCGATGAATCGCTATTACTCCACAAAGGCAGACTATCATTCCGGCAATAAATACATCAAATCCGAAAGAACCCGGGTTGGAATCAAATTTTTTGAGCCGTGTGAACCGTCGGACTATGTGTTCCATTTAGAAGTTTACAAAGGCACACAAGCTCAGCCAACCAAAGAGTCTAAAATCGAAGCAATAGTCCATCAGCTGATAAGTCCATATATTGGTAAAGGACACCACTTACACATGGAGTTATTGCTAAGGAAAACACACACGACCGGGACTTCGAGAAGCAACCGCAAAGGTAACCCCATTGAAGTTGTTAATACAAAATTGAATAAAAGTGAACATGTGTGGGAAGACAGGGAAATGTATATATATATATATATATATATATATATATATATATATATATATATATATATATATATATATATATATATATCAAAGTGGTACGACAAACGGAATGTTCTGTGCATTACTTCAGCATTCGCTCCAAAACTCGAAGAAGGCGAAAACAGATGTTAACGTGAAACCGATCGAGATTTCCAACTACAACAAATATATAGGTGTAGTTAACCAAACGAATCTGATGGTATCATATTATTCCAGCCCGAGGAAAACAATAAGGTGGTACCAAAAAGTAATCTTTCACCTATTGAACATATCTGTATATAATTCCTACGTTATTCACAAAAAACGATTTCCAGAAAATTCGCAACTGGCAATCGAACAAAGGAGATGAACAAAATCAGTTACAGTTAAGCATTTCCTAGAAGTGGTAATAAAGAAATGGAAGTTATAAGTAGGACATTTTTAAAACATCCTATGTTTATTAACGTTCTATTTAAATTAATTTTGCATTATAACATTTTTAACTTTACAAACATTAAGTTATTCTGGTATTTTCCAGATACAAATTCTCCTTAAAACTAAATTAATAATTTTTCTTTGTAAATTGGTATTGAAGAAACTACTCTTTCCGTGAATTCTGTGGTAAACGAGTGGCTTGTTAAACCCTCAAACGAGAAACTTTTAAATGTATCGCCACTACCGTCAATATCAAAAACAGAAATTATTCAATCACGAACACACGGTTCTCTACTGGCAAATACCAAAAATGTTATAAGCTCAAACCCCAAGGCCCTATTATGGAAGCGGTAGGGATATGGTGAAGAACCCGCAGAAACATTCTTGCTCTCACTCATTTTAATTGGTCACGACAATATAAATCTTCCACTCTCATGCCACCAAATCACAGACTCACAAATAATCTTACAAGGGAACCTTTTGTACTGTCAAATTCAAAAAATTAAAAAAAACATTCTAAGTTGTAGTACTCTGTGAGACATTAACGAAATCATTTTTTTAATCGGCAACCAAGCCCTTTTTAGAGGTTAAAACCACCCCTTAATTTGCGAAAACAGGTAATTTTAGCCTCTAAAAAAGTAGAGATGCAACCCTTATAATCTAATTTACTATTGATTGCTTGTACTTTTTATGAGGAATAATTAATAATTTATTTTATCAAAAAAAGTGGAGTAGAAGTCGGGATATATCGAAAAAAAGAAACGTTTTTTGAGGTTAAATTAAGGAGTAGTTTTAATTCCTAAAAAGGGCTGGGTTACCGGTAAAAAAGGTTTCGTTAATGTGTCACAGAGTACTACAACTTAGAATAGTTTTTATAATTTTTTTAATTTGACAGTTCAAAAGGTCCCTTTGTTAGATTATTTAGAACTGACACGTGTTTTCATCTTCGATTTAACATATGTGTAGTGTTGAAAATCCTTAAGAATTTAAATTACTTCGTTTAGAGAGTATCCACAATGTTAAAAAAAAAAATTCTGAAAATTTGTGCCATTTCACAATATTATGTTGTCATCATTGTCGACCATTCGAGAATACAAAATAATCAAACACAAATATTACATTATGAAAATTAACGATAATCATCTTTTATCATCGAATCCCACCTCCTCGTCACATACCATTTCATTTTATATATCTCCCAGCGCCTTTCTCCAAAGCTTGTTCCACCTTAATGGCGTGATATTGTTTTAAAGTCGTTCTGTAATAATTTGCTATTACGGTTTATGTATGACCTTATACCAAGAGAATTTATTGCTCAGAAATAATACCTTTAAACGCTATTTTAATAAAGTAATTCACAAATCGATCAATATATTTTTGAAAAATCAAACATTAAAATGTCACAAAATGTCAATAAAACGTCACAGAAATGGGAATGTATTTATAATTTATTTTTAAATATGACAATTCAAATGACGTATTAAATCAAATTAGTTTCCGGTCACTTGAAAACTTTGAAGTCCCATAACTCGCAAACCTAAACATTTTTCGGCCTGATCTTTGCGACTACACATTTATCTAGCATTGCATAGGTTATACAGCGTATAAATTCAAAAAAGGTACACAATATTTAACATAATGAGAATAACAATATTTTGAACTTTTTTATTTTTATATTATAGCTTTAAATCAATATGGCGTGCGGCGTGTTTGATCAAGTTCATCACTATTTAATTAAAATTGAAATTAAAATACATATTAATAATTTGTTGGTTTAATTTTTTTTTTTGTCAATCCACAAATCTTTATTTAATTTGATTTGATTTTTATAGTTTTCAAAACATTACATTTATATTTAACAAGAGACATTGCTGTAATCAAATAAATTTCGTAAATACGTCAATTCCGTGATGCGCGTCATCACATTGAAATTTTGATTTACCCCCATATATAATGAAAACAAAGACGTAGTCCTACGTCAAAATGCAAAGGTAAATTTACTTAAATAATTTTTTAATTTTTTAATTTTTTAAATACAATTTCTTTTTAATGAGTGCTACTTTATTCCGAGACAAGGCAAAAGTAATCCGAAGGGAAGATAAGAAGATTATACTCTAGATAAGTAAACCAACGGCACAAGAAACGACGAAAACTTTGTCCAATGTAGAACTCCTTAAAGCATGGCCAAAATTTTTGGATTCTCGAGCTCCTAGATGGTTTTAATAATTCCCATTAATTGTATTTAAAATAAATAGTTTTGCTAAATATAGTATTTGATGTAAAACGAAAACTTTTAGACAGATCAACATCGATTTCAATATTTTGTATCCGGATGAAGTATGTTTGCAAACCAAATGGGAATTTTTTAATTAAAAACCTTATTTTGTTTATCAAAATCAACAACAAATAAATGTAATTTCTAACGCCAACGAATATTTTACTATAAAACAATTTTTTTATCATTTTTTTACGGATGCCGAAGACTATTTATTGACTATTAAATGCAATTGTATTACCAGCTCGCTTCAAGGGCAAAACTGGAAAAGACAAGCGAAAAATAACGATCAGCGATGTTAGGAAAGTTTATAGGTTAGGAAAGTAATCGGAACCGAATAAACGAAACACTTTATAAATTCGACCCATTTATCGAAAGCTTGAATATATGCTTCCAGCATAAACAGCCCAAGCTTTTCATGGTCCTTGGCTATTCATTCAAAAATTGTTTTCCATTATTAACACTAAAACTACTTCATTACTTAGAAAATACTTTCAATTTCAACTAAACTAAACAAGTTTTTTTTTTTGTTTTAAATGTTCAAACACTTTCGATAGTCAATATCTCTAAGGAATTATTTCACTTCAAACAATTTCACTTCAGTGTAAGTAAGACAATTAGTAACTATTAAATAGATTTCATAAAATTATTTCATCTGAACAAAATAATGATACGAGCCGGAATTGCAATTCAATAGAGTTTATGGCCGGTTATAGTAGCTGAAACACATAGTAAAATGTAATAATTATAACACCGACAGTTAGTACTTCAACAATTAATTCTTACATAGTAGTAGATAATCTAAAGTCTTTATTCTCAAAATAGAATCCCTCGAGTGAAGTACTTGAAATTCAGAAATTAATATCTGAATTACTTTCAATTGTATTATCTGCTATGAAATCTACTATTAAATACTATTGAAGTAAAGGAGCAGGAGGCACATAAAGATTTCGATTATAAATTAGATTTTTGCAATAATCCATCTCAAGATATTGTTCAAAGTGGTGATAAATTAAAATACTGAAGGAAATGAATTTATATAAAGATGCAAAAGCGTTCGTTATTAAGAACGTGGTAACTGAAAAATGTATTCAAGCCGATCCAACTTTGACGCCATAGTCTTCTACCGTTTATATAATGGCACTATCATGCCACAAAATCTTTTACAAGAAGCGCTAAAGAATACTAAAATTTATTTGACTCAAACCATTGTGCAAAATTTTGCTAGTGGGGATATTGGTCATACCGTATATTCTGTATTTTGCCGACTTTCAAATCAATAACCCCAATATTTGTGCATTTATATCAATAAACGATTTAAAACATTCTGCAAATGAGATTTCATTTTTATTTAGTAGAAGAATTGAAGAAGATTATTATTGAAGAACAAGGTATTGATATAAATTCACAAAATGAAATACATAAAGTTCACTTTATATGTATTGGGTCTTATAATCGGTGAAAATTTAGGCGTCAACAGTATTTTAGGTTTAGTTCAGCACTTTAATTCCTAAAGATAATGTCGTAGTTGCACTAAAACTCGAAAGAAGATGTACTATAAATATCCACAGAATAAGGAAATAAGTAAAAATACACAAGTCAGTTAGCAGAAAATAACTTTCAAGAAACAGGAAAACAAATTAACTGAAACTTTTATTTCGACATAATTCATGATATTTTAGAAGGTACATAATATGCCTATGATATTTCCCAAACCTTGTTCGCCTTAATCAAAGAAAATATCGTGATGTTAGGTGAAACTGAGGTGGGAAATATTTCACCACCATTAGTTGTTAGTAGACTTATAAAATTTTAACTTAAAAATTACTGCAATTGAAATTTTAACATTCTTTAGATTTTTGCCGTTGACGATAGGCAACCTGATTAGTCCAGATAATTGGAAGCTTTTAACAATTCTTATAGAAATTATTGATTTATTACTAAAACCAAATTATACTCCAGAAGAATTTAATATATTAAAAATTATATCAAACTTTCTGGTCCTACCCTTTAAGTTCACTTTATTAAAAGGCAGAACCTAAAAATTCGTTTGGGCAATACGGTTTGAGGCAAAACATAAACAGACAAAATTTTATTTTAATAATATTACTTCTAGAACAAATCGGCCTTGTACATTATCGATTAAATCTGGTTTACAATTTTCCAAATTTTTATTGGACCTTTAGAAAAGGCAGATCTAAGTACAAAATCATATTTTTCCAAAACAATTGTTATAGAAAATTTAAATTTTAGTTCAGTACAACTATCAACTAAATTGAAGTGTAAAGAAACTTTATATAAAAATAATTATTATTTGGCGAGAAACCTAAACGTAGTATCATTTTGAATTATATAAAATTGAAAGGTTTAATTATGAAAAGGACAACATACCATATTTATTTTAAATTATCCAATTGGAATAATCACCTTTGACACAAGTATTTTCAATCATATCAAACTCAACTTATGGTAGTAAGTATTAATACATACAAACAAAAACTATTAAGTAGTTAAACAGTAAACATTTTACAAATTGTTAACTAAGTATTTTCAGATGAAATTTTCATCATTGATCCGTCAATGATGAGAATACACATTTATGAGCCCTGCAGTGATTTAAAAACCACGCCGCTTTTCATAATTTTATTCTAATTTTAAATAAATAATTATAAGTTTTTGAATTAAATACGAGACGTTTTAACTTCAATAACATAAAATTTAATATCAAAAGAAGTATACTTTTGAAATGAATCGTGCATCTTTTAAATTAATTAAATTTCTATTTTAATTCAAAAAGGCATAAGTTAGATTTAAATGTCACGTCAGTTTTCGTCCTTTTTTTTTTTAATTTCAACTTTTTTTTTCTCTGAGTGATATGACAAATTTGGCATTTATAGAGTTAGCTTTATTTTAGTTTGTTATAATGACGTTATAAATAAAGAATACCCCGGATTACTTTGTAATTTTCAGAAAACTACAAAAAACATAACATGTAGGGGTGTAACATACTTTTATTAGTATAAAATAGTAACCACATACTAGTGTAACTACTTGTTGGTTTTTCACTCTCTGCAAAAACGGATAAAATCAATTAATTCCTCGCAGATTATTCACATAATCACATCCATTGCTGCATATTATATTTATACATAATAAGAATGGGTAGAGGTATAAGAAGAGAATATACATTTTCCATTTTCATTCACAATATATGAGCAACAAGTACTTTTTACACATACATGTATACAATTACATAATTTTCTCCTCCCTTCTCTATGTATTTTATATATTGTATTTACAAAGTCGTATTATGTACAAACAAAAAAAATCAATAATTTCATTACTGAGTACCCTGCACCATATACCTCACACAAATCTGTATCGCACATCACTCCAAAATTTATCTTGATTTTTTTATAAACTGAATTGATTTATTACTATACGAATTGATTTAATTATATTTTAACTAGAGATCTCTCTCTCTTATAATCAGCAGATTTGGGATTGATATGAACGATGGCAATTTATCTATATGTTTATAAACGCGGAAAACAACAACTGAATTGAAATTATTTGTTTTCTTATAACAAAATTAGATTATGACTTCATTTTCAATTCGTTTATAGAATTTTATCATACATTTATTCAAATTTTCGAATGTAGAATATTTGAATTTATACGATAGAAATGTTCTTCTATGGTGATGTGTGACATCCACAGAATAATAGAAAAGTCACGTATTACATAGATATATAATTTGTATTATACATTGTGTTGTAGAAATATTTTTACATTTACAAGGAAAAATTTCAAACGCCTACGCCTAAGTTAATTTTTTCCCATGGCCGAACAAAATATTTTGGTTTTCCTTTTTTTTCCAAATAATAAATTTAAAAATAAATGTCCGATACAATTGTTAAATTTTTTTATTTTTTATTTTTGGAATATACATTTTATTGATTTTCCTTTTGATAGAAAATGCGTGTTTACAAAATATAGAAGTGGGAAATCTATCGAAAAACAATTTCAGAGTACTTACTATTTTTGTTATTTATTTTCTGTTTATGAATATACATAATATAATATAATATGTATGATAAGGAGGAAAGAGGTGTATTGTTGTTCGATAGTCTATATTACTTGCTTAAACCACACATTCAAACTCGAATAAATTTAAATAATTTAGAAATATACTTATCAAAGGAATGGGGAAGAAGGTCGCAATTATTGTGGGAATTCTCCATATTGTATCTTACAATAACAAATTTAGTTTGTTTTAAATAATTACGGTGATAAGAAATTTAAAAACCTCAGAATTCAGATAACACAAAATTATTAATTAAACTGTTTCACTAAGTAGATGTAAACACTTTGCGTCTTATATTGCACGAGTATTCGCGGTTACCCTAATCCATTTTACCATATTGTATCGACATTTTTCTTACACATTCAAATTTTTTCCCAAATCCATAATTCATAGACGTAATAATAAAACCAAATAAAAATAAATATAATTACAAAGTCAACAGGTCGCTTATTATTTATTTTTATCGTATTCCTATATTAAATGTAGTCTGTGCAGCCATATTGTTTTCTTAAGAGAAATAAATTTTTTATAATTATTTATAAAAATTTGCTAGTCAATTTAATGCAATAATTGTAAACTATTCAGAAAATTACAATTTTTTTTCGCTTTACATACTTTTGTTTTTGTGTGATAAGAAATGAATTATTTATTAGGTAAAGAAATTTGTAAAAAAACGTATACCAAGGTAAAAAATTAAAAAAACTATTTTGCATAATACATTTGTACCACATACGTACTACAATGTCTTAAGAGGTCAGCCATTTTTCTTTTTGTATAGATTTTGTAAATTTTATATAAACGTCTTATTTTTTTTTTTTTTTTGGAAACGTACCTTTTTGTGATCACGGCTTAAAAAACTTAATCCATAATTTCACACACTTAATTAAAATAAAATAAAAAATAAAACTAAAAACAAAAAAAAAATAAAAGACAAAAATTAAGAAAAAAAAAACAAAATAAAAATTTAAAAGTTCACAGTTCTTAGCACCAAACTGAAAAAAATCACTTTGAGCTTTTTTATATCAAGCGCGCACAACACACGACAGGATTTTTGCTTATTTTCCGCTCCACAACTAAACATAAATCGAGAAAAATAAAAAAAAAATAAAAATTCAACACAACAACAATTTTCACTGAGTTAAATTAAAAAAGGAAAATAAATAAAACCAACAATATAATTTTCCAGCTTTTCTTTTGCTTCTTTTTTTATTCTATGTTGTCTTATATTATGTTTTATGCGCTCTAACTCGTACACAATGTTTTTAAACCGTTTTGCATGAAAGTTCAAGTAAAACTACGAGCGTGGGTGACATTTATGTTTTGTGTATACCCACATAAATATATGGAATATGCTCTCCAGCTCTCCTTTGACGTTACTGCTGATAACGTCTATATATATACCGAATATTATTATATGTATATAGATGGTGCTGCTATATACATTTTGGAAAAATCAATGGAATCTCTTTTCGGCTCTTTCGTTTGCGATGTGCGAAGTGGCTATGTTATCCCTCTTTTTCACAGTGTACATGTACTTATGATGGAATGGAAAACAAAGTAAATAGAATTTTCAAAAAAAAAAAAATCCGAAATCTTTGAACATGCGCGCGGATTTCGTTTACTTTGTTTTTTTATTTTTTGGTTGTTTATCAATTAACTGTTGACGTAGGTTTTGTATACTTGTATTCTTATAGTTTTTTACATGTGTGCTGATAGTTTAATATTGGTGTATTTACATGCGATGCGTTATTATGAAAATCAAGGGGTATTTTTTTCCGAAAGCTGAAATGTAAATAAAAATTGTTTAATGTTTATAAGTATAAGAAGCTTTTTAGTTCTTCGGCAACCAGTATTTTGTTTTATAAAAAGAAACCCTTTACTTCATAGTTTATGCATCCTCTTTTGTTGCATCATATTTGTGGTAATCGCCATTCAATTTATAAAATATCAAAGTAAATCCTAACTATTTCATTATTGTCGCTTTCTTTTGTTTGTTATCGCAACTAAATGATGTTTTTCTCTTTCCACCTTTTGGGGAACGAAAGACGTTAGTACAGTCTAAGCAACCAATTTGGCTACCTAAATAATTAAAGATTTAACAATGGTTCACGCCTTCCCCAAATCGAGGTCTGCCTTGTATTTTTTTAGAATTGAAGGATTTTTTGAATATCGTTTGATGAAACGTGAAGGTACTAAAAATAAACATCTTTCTTCTTGAGGAAAAGAGATACTCCTCCTCTTCGGGATCTGTTCAATATGGTATATTTCAAAACGGAATATTTCAAAATGGAATATGAAAATATGGCATAAGGTACACTATGCCATATTTCTATACGGCATATTTCAAAACGGCATATGGTACACTATGGCATAAGATGCACGATGGAATATTTCGATATGACATATTATACAATATGGCGTATTGCAACGAAAATGGAATACTAAAATGGATTTTAGACGAAATTCTAAAATATGGCCAAATAGTGTGGAACTTGGCTACTTATTAACCGAATATGATGAAATTCGACATATCCAATGGAAATGGGATTCTACAACTTATTGTGTACAGTTCTGGCATATGGCCAATTTTGAGGGACTTGCCTGTTTCTTAACCGGTTATGATGGAATTCAACAAGTGCGAAGGAAATGGGATTCTAAAATGGTTACAATCATCAATTAATAAAGTTACCCTATACTTACTAAAATTGCCCTTTACCTATTGGAAAATTATATTAAGCGAAATAAAAATATTGATAATGAATGTACGATATGTATATTAGGCCTTCAGGTTTATTTTTATTCATTGAAGTTATTTTTAAACAAGGAAAAAATTTTGTACCATAATATCAAAATTTAGCAACGTATTTTGTATTAACCAGAATGAACTTGCTTATAAGTATTTAAAAAAAAAAAATCCTAACCAATTACGGTGAAATTCAACATATTCGACGAAAATAGGGTTCTAAAATGGTTTTTAGATAAAATTCCAGAATATGGTCAATTAGGATGGAACTTGGTTGTTTTTTAACCGATTACTATGAAATTCGACAAGTGCGATGGAAATGGGATCTTAAAATGATTTGTAGATGAAGTTCTGGAATAGCATAACATTAATCTGGAACTTGGCTATTTCTTAACCGAGTATGCCGAAATTCATTCTCTTAATAGAAATTTCCTCCACTTAACGGCTTTTCTTTCGAACCCCGGTTATCAGAATTTTCTTTGGCTTAGCAGAATTTACCTTCCTTCACTCAATAAAATTTAATTTAATTTTCCAATGGAAGTAAATTTGTATGTAAATTTAATTTTAAAATTAAAAATTGGTGAATTAGCCTTTTAGCTTTTTCGATCTGTCGTAACGTTTAGAAATTATTTTTATGAAATAACATTATTTGCAAATAAATTATTAGCCCACTCACTTCACTTAGTAACCGCTTTCCAGTTTTGAGGTTATTTTAAAAAAATAACTAGAAATAAAACAATGGTATATTTCTAATGTTGGGTTTCTCCATCGTCGTTTAATGAATTAATTAGGCAAATATGAACACAGTTGATTAATTGCCGGTTGGTTTTTGGCTTTGATAGACTGTATATAGGTGCAGTTGATTAATTGCCGGTTGGTTTTTGGCTTCGAAGGACCAATCATGTTTCATGACTGCATGGTTTCTGTGACGCATCGGAAGATGCATATGCAGCTGTAATTTATTGAAAATCTGGTAAGGCCGATGATAGCAAGGTGACCATAGTGATTGCAAAAACCAAAGTTGCACCATTAAAGGCAAAATTAACAATTCCCAGATTGGAGTTGTGCGCCGCAGTGCTTTTAGCAAAACTGCTAAGAAAAACAAAAAAGCGTTGCAACTGTCTGATATCAAAATATTTGCGTGGACAGACTCTATGATGAGTTTGGGTTGGGTCAGAGGAAAACCAAATAAGTTTAAAACGTTTGTTGCGAACAGGATTGTCGAAATTTAGTCTATATTATCTCCACTACAATGGAATTATGTAAAATCAGAGGATAACCCGGCAGATTGCGCAGTAAGAGGCCTAAATGCTTCAAAGTTACTAAACCACCAATTGTGGTGGAGTAGCCCATTCTGGCTTAAGCATCCACAGGACACCTCGCCACAACCACAGATTGCAGAAGCCACAGAAGAGAATATCAAAATAGCTACACTAATTACCACGATCAACGAAGAAAATGGTATATTATCTGCTATAGAGCGCTGTTCATCACTCACTAAGGCAGTAAGGATCATCGCTTATGTCCTTAGAATTGCAAAAAGAACAACTACGTCTTTACCGAGATACCTGACAACTAAGGAACTTAATGATAGCCTAATGTTAGCAATGAAACTAACGCAACAGTTAGCATTTAAAATAGAAAAGAACCAACTAGAACCTCAAATGGAATCTCAACTTCGATCACTTGATCCAAAAATAGATGAGAATGGGTTATTGCGAGTAGGCGGCAGACTGTCTAACGCCAGGATTGCTTTCAATTCTCAACGTCCAATAATACTGCCTTATAAGAGTCACTTAACTTGGCTCCTAATAGATTATGCACATAAGATGACCTTTCACGGAGGAAAGACGCTTACACTGGCTTTTATTCGGCAAAGGTACTGGATTATTAAAAGTCCATTAGCAGTAAAAACTTACATCAATAAATGCATAATCTGCCACAAACAACGCGCGCAAACCTTAAATCAAATGATGGGAGATCTTCCAATAGCGAGAGCAAACAGCAAATTAACATTGTTACTTTGCTCGCTCGCAATAATCTGCATAATGGGACGTACAACCGCACTAACAACAACGAAAATCAACATAACACGGTTCACTTCCCATCCTGGTATTTATTTTGATAAAATTGGTCAAGGGAATCTGATTAATGGGGAATGGAGGATTATATGCTACTACAATCTCACATCCTATTGGGCAGAGCTAGACCACCTCGAAAGAGGCGCTCGTCAGCTAGACGAATTATGTACTAATGCTACACTAATACCAGCGGTACACGCGGACATATTCAAATATTGCGCTGCAATTGTTTCGCAAATAAGAATATTCTACGCTGAGTTAAGGGATCAACATGAAATACTAATCGCCCTAAGTGGGAACAAGATCATCCGTCAAAAAAGATCACCTTTTCGTTGGTACAATTGCCAACGAGTTGTTTGGTGTGCTCGACCAACGTGCTGGCAATGCTTACAAGGATAGCATAGACAAATTAAATTCAAACCAACAACGCCACCAGAAGCTATTACAACAGCAAATGTCAATATTAGAATCAACGATCAATGTGATTAAGCACAGTTACGAGGAGACCGATAAGAAATTTCAGGCATTCAACAACATGATAACCAGCATTATGTTCCATGAGGAATTCAATGAACCTGGCCCTTCACGCTATGACGGAAATGATGAGACTTCGAGCATTTCAATCCAAGATAATTGACACCGTCACCGAAGTTTATCAAGGCAAACTCGATCCTCTAGTTCCCACGATCCACCAGCAAGAATATGTCTACATCATGCCATCTTCTAACTACTTGATGGTTGGACTACAACAAAACCAATATATGGCCCTAAGTGCGGATGAGTTCAATACGTGTAATTGCCTTAACGGAGGATGATGTTCATCAGCCGCTATATGAATACAACGCACATACAACTAGCTGTGAAATAGAACTAATCAAACTAAATGGTGACATTCCAAAGAGCTATCAGATTCACAAGATGGACGTTACTACGCTATGGATTCCTTTACGTAGATACAATGCGTGGATATTTGCAATGAAATCAAAAACCATCGGTAATTTAATATGCGAAGATAACGGCAATGGAGTTATCGAAACCACCACTGAATTCACTGAAGGAGAAGGGATTTTAGAACTTGATCCAAATTGTGTTTTAAAAGGAGATAGGTATACAGTGGCAGGATATAGGACATTTAGCAGTAGATTTGTTCTTTCCTTTATGCCGCAATTTAATTTAAGTGATAAAGTACATAGACACTACCCGATATTCGTAAAAATAACCTCAACAGATACCTTGTCGGAGATCAATGCCATTGAAGCTTCCCTCCAAGACCATAAGAAACATTTAGAGTCAGCAACAATCGATTTAAGCATACACGATTATCACCACTACCTGGCAATCTATTTACTCATTCCAGCAGTTTTGGTTACAGTTACGTGGTGCATGTGCAGAAAGATCAAACAACGTACAACTGCAGCTGAACCTCCAGCCCCACTACATAAGCCATAGCAGCTGACCTCATAATCCGCAAGTGGGCCCGGGGAATATGTTACCAATTCATTAGGTAACATGGAATAACCGTACAACAGAATCATATGACAAATTTACGTAATAATTTGTTTTCTTTATAATATTTGTATCATGTCACACAACACCTTTTTTCCGGCCAAAGCAATTCTGTTTTAATATGTTAACTAAACGTTAATTTTTTATTGTTTCTTTTTATTGTAAAATAGTGTAATATGAATGAATGAAATTTTGTATAAAAAGACGAGTAAATAAAATTTAAAAGCAGAATAAATTTAAAACTAAAACAAATTGTTTGTTCTCCAATAGTAAAAAGACCTCACCAGTGGTAATCTTTTTACTATCCTATATATAAAAAATTAAATAAAAATAGTTGTGTAGTGAATAACACACATACATGGTCCTTCGAGCCCGTTAAAGAATAATTATGTTTGGTTATGAATTTTATTTTAAGGTGTTTTGAAATATGCTATAGGGTACCGTATGCCGTAGTGTACCATATATGTCGTTTTAAAATATGTCGTTTTAAAATATGTCGTTTTAAAATATGTCGTTTTGAAATATGTCAGCAATTTGTTTTCCTTTATTTTATTACAATTAAGACCGCGTTCATAAATACAAATTTTTATGTTTCTAATAAAATTCTCCTTTGGTGGGGTGTGACCCAATGGTTAGTCCCATAATTAATTAAACCTATTTACTAATTTTAATTTTAATTTGGTGATGTATTCCATCCGTAGGTCCCTGTGAAGGTCCTCATTTTTTGTGTACCACGGAGCATTGCCGATGCTACGAAGAACCTTATTTTGAAACGTCTGTATCATTTTGACGTTTGTTTGCTTGGTACATCCCCAGAGTGGTATACCGTAGATCCGTATCGGCTTCAGAATTTACCGATAAAGCAGCAGCTTGTTGTGAATTGTGAGCTCAGAGCCTCTACCTATGAGCCAATACATTTTTCTGAACTTTATGTTTAGTTCTTCTTTTTTACTTTTTGACATGCTCTCTCCACTTGAGCTTGGTATCGAGAGTCATGCCAAGGTGTTTAGCTGTATTTGCTTATGGCACGTGTCACGAGTTAATTTCTATAGGTAGATAGTAAGCCTTTTGATATGCAAAGTTAATATGCATTGCATCAGGGATATTACTTCAAATCGCCATAGTTGCTGTGTCTTCTGCAAAGGTGGCTATGATTCCATCATTTGTGCATTTTCTCTGCGGGACACCGGTAGAGATTTTCTTTATCCCGGAGTATTCATCCTCATATTTCACTCGAAAATGTCTATTGAATAAACAAAATCTTAGTATGGCATAGAATTGTCTCGACAGATTTCTATTCAGCTTGTATTCCAGACCACTTTGCCAACTTTATCGAATGCTTGCGCGACGTTCTAAAATATAAAATATAATATGCTTGAGCATACTTTTCTACGTTCTAACGTTCTTTCAATTATGTTTGTGATTCTATGCACCTGTTCAATTGTAGAATGCTTTTCTCTGAATCCAAATTGATGTGCGAGAATTATTTGTCGGTCTTCAATTATTGGTTTAAGTCTCTTTAATAATAATTTTTTAAAGAGTTTTGAGATAATTGGCAGCAAAGAAATTAGCCTGTATGATTTTTTATCGTTAGGTTACTTATCAGGTTTTCCTATCATGACTACTTCTGCTACTTTCCATTGATGCGGAACATATTTTAACCGAAGGGTCGCATTGATTATGTGTAATAGATTACGAAATCCTTTGTCAGGTAGAGGCTTGATAATTTGGCAAGTAATCAAGTCATACCCTGGGGCTTTTTAACATTCATGTTACTTTTCACTTCTTCTTTTAATTCTTTGAGAGTTGCTGGCCGTATGTCAAACTCAACTAGCTTGTGAATTGACATTATGTTTTCATTGGCAATTTGTCTTGGTAGTGGTTGGTTGGTTTCCTAGAGATACTCCGCAAACAGATCAGCCTTCTCTTTGTGATTCTTCAGAATTTTTTTCGTCAGTTAGGCTAACTAGATATCTGTTGATTGATTCATTTTTAACTTCTTTAAGAAGGGATTTGGGACTGTTACATAAATTGTTAAGAATTGTTTTGTTCTCCGCGGTTCGATGAATTTACCAGGTTTTACGTGCGTATCGTTTTTCTCTTACCATCTCTCTAACTTTCATTGGGTAGGGTATGTTAAGCGTCTTCTTATTTTGTATGACGGGGGTGCTTGCCAATGCAGCATAGTGAATTATTTCATTGAGTTGTTCCAGTTCGTCTTCCAACTGGCGGGAATTTCTTAACGGTACATGGAGACTAATTTTTTATTCCCCTAATTCACGAAAGAGATTCCAGTTTGCTTTTGAATTTGTTAATCTGGATGCACTTTCCCTTTGAATTACCGTTTCACTGACTGTCATAATAACCGGTGAGTGATCTGATACTAGAGAATTGCTGTTTTAAATGTGAATGTAGTTCTGAGATATACCTCTTGCTATATAAAAGTCTATTAGGTTCGGTATCTTAACTTCGTCACTGGGCCAGTATGTTAGGGAACCATCAGAGTCAAATTTACATTTCGATGTCTGCCCTGCTTGAAACAATTCTTTATCCTTTGACATTCCGAAAGTCACTTCCAATAATAAAATCACGTCCTAGCGATATAAATAATTTATTGTAGTCCTACCTTTTCAAGTTATGCCGGGGAGGACAGTATATTGCAGAAACAGTAAGCTGGCTGTGTTTAATGTGAATCCTTCTAGTAGTGACTTGCATTGCTTCTTCTTCGATTTGTGTTTCTACATGGTGTTTTATATTTTCGTATATTAGTAATGCCGAACCACCTCTTGTTCTTTCCGCTGGATGAATGGAATGATATAAGTTATAACCCCGGATTTAACAAAATGGTTTTCCATAAAAATTAGGAAAATGTCGATTTTTTCTGTATCTTAAAATATTTCTATTTCTGGAATATGTTGCATAAGCCCATTCGCATTCCAGATTGCTATTCTGAAAGTTGTGTTCTTACTTAATATTTTTTGTCAGATTGCGTTATGGGAGTTGCATTTTCTTTAGTTAATCTTTAATAGCTTCGATGCTTTTTAATAGCTTCGATGCTGTTCATAATGTTTTCCATAATTCGGTTATATTTCGTGATTTTACGGTTGATTTCATGCTTTATTACTTAATTTTTGTAGTTGTTTAGCAACATCACAGCCTCGATAATTAGCCGGATGTTGACTCTTACAATTTATACACTTACCTGGCACATCTCTCCCTATTGTGCATGCCTGGGTAATATGTTTATCTGAGCAATTTACACATGTCGGACCCCGGCTGCAATATCTTAGAGTGTCACTAATCCCTTACATTTCTTGCATTGGGCAAAAAAACAAAAATCCGCAAATGTTGCAATACTTGCTTCATTTTTACTTGGTACGCCACGCATATAAAGTATGTAAAGTATTAAAAAGTAAAGCCTCAGAATACTTCCTTGAGAAACTCTAGCCGATATTTTTGTTTAGTTCGGAGTATTCCTCTTCATGTTTTCGACGAAAGTGTCGATCAGCTAGATATAACTTTAAAATCAGGTAAAACTGCTTCAGCAGGTCTCTGTCTAGTTTATATTCGAGGCCTCGGTGCCATACTTTGTCGAAGGCTTGAGATACGTCCAAGAAGACACTTGAGCATATTTTTTTATTTTCCAGAGCGTCTTCAATTAAATCTGTGATTCTGTCCACTTGATCTATGGTAGAATGTCTCTCTATATATCCAAATTGTTGAGGAGGAATGAGTTTTCGTACTTCTATTACTGATTTTAGCCTCTTGAGTAGTAGCTTTTCAAATAATTTTGAAGCTGTAGGAACTAGGGAAATCGGCCTATACGATGTTTTCTGGTTTGGCGGCTTGTTAGGTTTTAGAATCATTATCAACTCTGCCACCTTTCACTGGTATGGAACGTATTTTAGTCTGAACGCTGCGTTGATTACTTACAATAATTTTCATAATCCTTTCTCTGGTAGTGCTTTAACTATAAGTCCAGTGATTAGGTCATAACCAAGGGATTTTTTTTAGCTTAAGTTGTTGTTAATGTCAACTCTTAGCTCTTGTAGTGTTACAGGTTTTATGTTTTGCTTATCCACTTTATTTATTGGAATTTTATTTTCTTCAGCTGTTTGCCTTAGAAGAGGTTGAAACATGTCTTCAATGTAGGCTGCAAACAATTCAGCCTTTTCTTCGGCACTTCTGGCCCAAGTTCCATCGTCATTCTTGATAGGAGCTATTTGTACTTTAGGCCTTTTAAGACCTTTAGTTGCTCTCCAAAGGGAATAATTAGCGTCCTTGTTGCCAGAAAGATCAGCTAGGTATTCGCTAAAAGATTTGTTCTTGATTTCTTTGATAAGCATTGTCAATTTGTTGCTTAAATAATTAAGATTTTTCGCGATTTCCGCTTTTCTCTAACCAGATCTCTCACTTCTACTGGATAGTTGATGCGATTATCCGTTTGGTTACGTGTAGGAGGAGTACTCTGCCACGTTGCTTATAATACTGTTAAAGTTAGCCGAAAGTTGCCAGCCGAAAGTGAAAATTCGATAATGCAGATTGTGTGACGAAAGTAAAAACATGTTAATGCAGATTGACTAATCCCAGCCGAAAGTAAAAAAGTCGATAATGCAGATTATGATATTAACATTCCAGCCGAAAGTAAATAGGATACACGGATTTAAATAAAAAAATTTATAAATAGTTTTACGTGTAAAACTTTTCTTAACCTATTCGTAGAAAATATCGGAAAATCATAAGAATCATATTTCCGAGATTTCCCACGGGAAACTTGAACTGAATTTGTGTACATAATCTGCATTATCGACTTTTCACTTTCGGTTGGAAACTTTCGGCTAACTTTAACAGGGTTTGCTTATATAATACTGTTGTTCAGCAGCTCTAATTGAACATCAAGTTGCGCCGAAGTTTTAATTGGTAATTGTAATTCAGTATTGTCTTCGACTAGAGTATCCGTTTCCCTGCGTCGTAATGTTTACTCTTTCCGTGTCCGCCATATTGGTTATTATATTCAGGGAACCACCCTTAGCTAGTTGTGGTCCAAGAATGGTATTTTATTTCCCATCTACCCGGCGACAATTCGGTTAGGGTTTACACCTATCCGCTATCTGGGGACGCGCACGAAGGGAGGCTAGCAACTCGAAATTAATGTCACCTGATTTGTACATTTCATAGAACCTACAAGAGAAATAACTAAACAAACTTTCTAAGTCTACAAGGTATTTTTAAAAATTGGACATACGACCCCTTATTAGTTGTTGGCGGGTTATAGAGGTATCAAATAAGATTTTACGACCATTTAAGAAAAACATTGACAAATAAAAACTCTAATATCCGATACTGTCTTCCTCTTGCGTTTTGTGATGAATCTTTCGATGTTCTAGGTGGTGGTTCACTTACAGTAGGTTGCGATTTACTTACAGATATTTTTTTTACTAACCACTCAATATTCTTTGTTAAAAAGACGCTCTTCTTTCTAGCACAGACCGACCACTTATTTTTGATTTAATAAAATAAAGCTATAATTTCGCTTTCACTTCAACATCAGTATTTTGTCAAATCAGCTTTGAATTATACTCAATTATTACTCAGTTAAAATCTATGTGGATGTTATTGTTCACTATCTGGTGACTCGAAATATTTTACCTGTGTTTAAAATTTGTACTCCTGTTTAAATGAAAAAAAAACAGAAATTAGGTATTTGTAATCTAGGAAATTCCAAAACACTGTTTGAAATTTTTTTTGTTTATTCCAAAGAATTTTTTTCTAACCATATTATAATATTTTGAAATTATCAATTTAATTATCAATCCACTAACAGGGTCCATATTTTATTCTCTGTTTTTGTTTTATCGTGGAAATAGGGGAAACTTTTTAGTACTGGACCACTAAAACCAAAAACTGTGGTAAAAAGGGAGTTCTATAAATATACATCAAAAAGTAATTACCCCAAATATATAAAAACTATAGGTTGGATTTTTTTAGTGCTAATGCATTTACTAATAAGCCTAAATATGTAGATAATTCAAGTATCAACGAATTTGCTTCGAAATTCAAAATATCGATATTTTTATCTAACTTTGAGTCATAACAACTTTTGAATCCAGTTGTATTGAGGGCTGAAAATTTGGCTTTCTTACTTTTAGAATGTTTACTTTCGAATTATCTTTAATTTTTTATGTTGAGATAAGACAATTTTGCTTGTTGACTATCATGCCAATGCTATCAAGTTTTATTCAAATTGACGTTATGTTGATATAATGGAAACGTGAAAACTCATCTCGAATTAGATTTGATATATATTGATATAAAAACTATTGTTTCTATGCATTTACAATTTCATATACATATTTGGTAATTCCATTGGCTTTTCCACATTAAAGTACTTACGTGGTGGCATTCAATGTTAACCTTGATTGAATTAATTAAACTTTTTCCCAGCCGCAAATTACAATACCAAAAAAAATTGTTGTTTGAATTATAATTAGGTATTTAAATTTTAAAGTTCTACAAAATTTATAGCCATATTGTCAATATTAACAGAGTTCATTGCTTTGGCAAATTAAATTAGCATTAATAATTATTTTACTCGTAGTTAAGCAATGAACTTGTATTTTATTTTTTTTTTCTAAATTATTCCCTGAACCCATGAAGAATAATTAAAAATGTCTATCATTTTTTAAAATAAATTAATTTTGAGAAATTAGTCACTAATTCAGTCAGTATTCCATCGGCACTAGGTTTAAATCTGTGAGTGATACATCTCTCAGAGATTTGCAAGTTGTTTGGACTTTAGCAATGGACGTAGAGCAAGGCGCTGCTTTGCTTGCGCTGCTCCTAACCTCTCCCACACTACTGCATGAGTGATAAGAAATCTCTCTGTGCGTCTGAATTTTGTCAATCCCTTAAGTTTGTAGTTACCACTACCAAAATCAATTTCACCATGATCTCTAAAACCAAAGATCCTGCCCGCCATGAGACACTATCTCCAATATTATTCGACTGGTAATTTGATCAATTTATGAACAACCCTTTTAAATGTTGTAACCACTCACTTTGGATTGACTTGTCCACGCTTAATTAATAGGTTGATTGGTCCGGCATAGTCGACTGCAACCTTGGAAAACGTTTTTGCTGCAGTCACGCGAACTTTGGGAAGCGTTCCCATCAGCTGGTTGACGTTTTGTATTTACCTTATGCAGATTATACACTTTCTTGAGACATCTTTTGCGATAATTTTGTGTCGTATTAAATGTGACAAGGGTGATGGTCCTGTATGTAAGTTTAAGCGGTGAAAATCAACAAGATTTAGACGGTTTATTGTACTTGATTTCGGTATAACGATTGGGTGTTTCTGATCATGTCCCAGCAGTGAATTTTGAAGGCGACCTCCAACTTGAAGAATCCCATTGTCATCGGCCATCGATGATAGCGTGTTGCTGCCATAGTGCTTGTAGTTCGGTCTCAAAGGAAGCGTATTGTGTGTGCTTAATGACGATAATTTCGGCCTGGTTCAATTCAGCAGCTGTGATGGCACCCCTATATCCATTCTTTGGCAGCCATCTTTTTAAACATAAAATGATTGGTAACAACTTGTTCCACGAAGATACCTTTGATATAATGAGTGTCAATACATGATCCTCGTCGATAGTCAATGCGAAAGACAGCTAGATCCATTTTGCTTCTCCTTCGGCTTCTTTAATTGCTTTTGCATCTAATGTTACATTGGGCCAATTTAAATCATCTTGTAGCACTCACGTTAGCCAACACGACCATTGTTCAGTTCTTAATAATTCACCAGTTCTTAATGATTTAACCACTTGACTCATGAGCTGACTTAACAACAATATGCAACACACAACTCCAGTCGTTCAAGGGTTACTTGGTTCAATGGAGCAACCTTATGGTCTTCGATACTAATAAACCCATGAAATTGTATTTCCTTGATTTGCGCCTTACTGATTGACATATGTCTGCTTATGTTGACCTTAGTCATCACAGGTAGTTGAGATTTTATTTTTTACCAAGTCTCTTCTACTTCAGATGGCACTTCGTCATTCCAATCCACTCGCATCGACTAAATCCTTTGAAACAAAATCTTTGCCATTATTGTTAGATGTGACAAAAATCCAAATGGATCAAAATTGGCGCTGATTACGAAAAAAGGCACGTTTGGTTAAGGTGCCACGCTCCTTGATAGAGACATTAAATGGGAATGAATCATATTTCGGTTTCCAGATGACTCCTAAAATTTTCCTATGGGGAAGTTCTAGAGGTCCGCTTATTCCTCCATGAATTTAACTTATTCGGTAAGAAATGTATCATTTAAATTGTGTTTTCATTCGATTGCTAGAAAGCGTTTGTGAGCCACATCGTAACAATCGCTTGATAGTACTACTTCTCTAAATGGCAGAGGCATCACAAAACGTCCATCATCGCCAACTGCAAAAGTGTCATTCTCTCCTTATTGTCGTTAGGCATTTGTTGTTTGGGAATTGACTCCGTCTCCCAAAATCTCTTCAATGTCGTGTCCAGATCGCAATCCAAATGAAACTGTTGACTCTCAGTTTGTTGGGCCCAACTGATGTTCCAGCCAGCACCCAACCAAACCTCGAATTGATTTTATTAATACCACACGGCAATGTCACGGCCATTGATATAATAGAAACAAAATATAGTCTGCACCTGAATTTGGGATCTGCCAGGAATAGACTTTATAATCTATTGAAATCGTTTTTGTTCATTACCATTAAAAACATACCACGGCTTTTACTTTAGGCAAAAGACGATATAAAAGCAGGAAAGGAAATTACTTATGATTATGGCGATAGGCCTAAAGAATCCTTAATCCATGGTTGGCATTATCAAATCCAATTTAAAATTGGTTTTTAGTTAAACACTTGTATGTTTTAATTGTATTAAAAACCAGGTTGAGAAACCAGGTTGAGACTTTAATCAACTCTCTGTAGTTAAATCAAAGATTAATATTAGAGTAAACAAATGAGGAAACATTTATTGATCCCAACCCATAAAAGGAGTGAATTGTCACCATTTTGTTTAAAACGTATGCATGAACTGGAATATTGGCAGATGATTGAGTGTTGTATGAACTCAACGTAAAATTAACAGCACATTTTCTCCTTGCACCTCCCCCCTCTAAGGCTGGACACCTGAATCTGGACATGTGAATGTCCCAATCCCAATTTCTGCACCACGGTGTTACTATGTCTCCAAATGCATTCTTGATGATTGCTTGAGCTATGGGTAGAACCTTTGTGAAGTTGGCCCACAATTCTATCCCAAAAAATGATGATAGTTAACGTTGGTAACACCACTTCAAATTTTATGATACAAAGTAAACTATCATGAGAGAAAAATAATAGACCATGTAATGTCACGATAGATTTCTATAATAATTTCATTTCTTTTTTTAAGTTGAGTTGAAAAACGATGACTATGAAAACTATGAATAGGTAAAAATATTTTACAGAATGCCCCATATTCTGGCACCATAAAATCCATCTTAAGTTATTTTATTTCACCGCTTCCTATTTTAATTTATATTGACGAAAATAAAATAATAATATATTTACAATTTATAATGTCAGCCCAAAATAATTTCTATCATAATAGCAAAATTTATCCCGACAGAATCTCAAGCCAAAAATAAAACTATCATGGGAAAGGAAACATACTAGAATAACTAAGGAGGCTTATCAATTGCGAGTACTCTGGAACTTTTTCAGAATTTTGTGATGGGGATAGCATGGTTAAATATGGCCGGAAATCCTTGTGAGCCACAAGTCCTTGTGAAGCCTTCTGAAATGGTTCTATTTGGTTATGCCGGTTGGAGATTGGTGTCAACAATATTGGATTTGAGAAAATACTCAGTTGAATTGACAAATTTCTGGAAAAATGCCAGAGTACTGGAATATTACTCACAAGGCTTTTCGGCCTTATTTCTCTTTAAAAGAATTAGTTTCCTAAGTTCTTAATGATAGTTTGATTTTTGGCTGAGAGTCTGTCGTGATAAATTTTGCTATCGTGATAGTAATTTTTTTGGGCTGACATTATAAACTATATCATGATACATCATTTTTTGGGCTAACACCAAAGTATGAAGAATTTTTTTTTTGGGCTGACATTGTATCACAATATACCTTTTGTTTGGTTGACACTTAAATAGGAAGAAAAATTGTATTTTAGTGGTACCGCTGTTTTTTTTTTTTTTCAATGAATTTTGGGCCAACTTCACATACATATGGGTAGAAGGGGGATACTATGTTTATTCGTCAAATGACCATTTATCACAGATTTATCCATTGCTGTACCATCTTCCGGTGCATCGTCAATCAAATTCGAACTGTTGTTTGAAGTGTTGGACTTGTGACAGTCTTCGTCATCCAGTAACGTATGGTGTTGAGGGCAGCATATTCTACATGTTGTTTTCGTTCTAAACATATCTTTCATATGAGACCGACTCAAGCAGTTGAAACACGCGCCTTTACTCTTCAGGAATTGGAATTTCAAATCACGGCTATCATCACATCGTAAACAATTGCTCGTAGGTACTCACCAAATTGTTACATTTTGCTTACTGTTGATGATTGCTCGGCTGGAGATTTGTAGATATCTTGGCTTCGGCTTGACTCGTTTCAATGGCATCGCTTTGTCCATTTAATAAAATTCTTGTCTGCTGAACTAATCGACCATCCTTGTCGTAAGTCATTAGGTAGTTTTGACAGTAGCAATTGAACTATCCACGGGCCACGCGATTCCGCCCCTTTACCCAACGCCTTAAGTCCCATTAGCACCTAGTCTGTCTTATCACACAATCGCCTTAATGATCCGTCTTTACTTGAGATGGCTATTTGCTGCAGACACGATTGTATTAATTCGGCAACGATATGGTAGTTTTTATCACAACGCTAGACAAGTTTGTTCCACGCAAGTGCATAAATAGTTTGCATCAGTAAGTTGCATATGTTTTATTAGCTCAGCCGCATCAACAATTAATACGTCTTTCAAATAGTGGAACTTGTGTTCCACCAAAAGGTTATCGTTGTTGTGCACCGACGGAATTTTGGTATGTTTATGCGCGGCAATCGCAATTCTTGTGTTCTATTGAGGGATCTATTGGCTGCAGCGATAACTTGAACCTCGACTTCTTCTAATACTAAATTCCTTGTTGCAGCTTCGTTTTTCAACTTCACATTCAATGGCAAATATGTTTCCTCGAACAGCTCCATAACCGACTGCACGTTATAGTTGGTTAACGTGTTTTCGTATTCACTAAATTGCACGTAATAATTCTCGATAAGTTCCAGCCTCACAGGTTCAGCCAAACGTTGTCGTTTGGTTATTTCATCCTAATACCGTTCCACTCGTTGCAACCCGTCGAAACAACCTTGCCGTCGTCTCTCCAAATGAATATATCCGGCTCGAAGGACCCTCTCTATGCTCCACCAATAGCGAACAAACTCACAAAAAAATAAACAACTGAATGGACTGTATAATTTAAACTTTTTTTGGTTTATCAAATGTTTAACTTCCACTAATTTGTTTAATTTTAATATATTGTTTTGTTGTTGTTCTCGATTTGTGTGTTGTGTGTGATCCCACTCACTCCCCTTACTAATTAACTCTTTCTAATATGTCTTTTACAATATAATATTTTTCTTTGGTATTGGTAACACATGATATAATTGGAAACAATTTGCTACTGCCAAGTACTTGTGAGGAGATGTTCAATGGAACGCAAATTTTTGTGACAGTAGTAAAACATAACATCAATTTAAATAAAATTGCTAGATTTTCACAAAAAAAACTTGTTCTAGTTTATATGTACCTAAATTAAAATTATTTAGAAAATCGATGCATTTATCAAATGAGCCAAAAAGGCAAACTTGGTTGGATTAGGGTTATTATTATTATTATTATTGGAGGGGCCATGCGGGTGATCAGCCACTTCGCACTGCGACCTAAAAGATCTATTGTGCTGGCCTCTGCTTAATTATCCGTCCAGTCAATATTCAGGTTCTTAATGAACCTGGCGATACTGCCTCCCGGTACGTGATGCATACTATCTGGGCTTATTGCTCTCCCTCCTAGATGTTTACTACAGCATGTAGTTCCGCTAGAAAGACGGTAGCATTGGAGCTCAAGGTCCTCGAGAGGGTTGTCCCACTCCCGTATATTCCTACTCCTGCCCCGTATTCCGTTTGATTTTACTCTTACGAGTTGCTCGGAATTGCAAATCACCTGTAGGTCACCCAGCTTTACTACAGGAAGGCTAAATAAAACTGGAGGGTGCCTGGTATCCAGAGTCCGCATATTTTGGGCTGATTAACCTATCAGCCATTCATCTTTCGGCATATGCTGTTCCACCTTAGATTAGGGTTTTTTGTCAAGGTTTTCTCCTTTAGCGCCGTACTTTGGCCTGTGCCAAATGGCCAAAAATGTGCCAAGTGGCCTTAGTTACCAGTGGTTGCCACGAGGAGGCAGTACGTACACTTGCGAATTGTGAACAGGTTACCCCTTACACAATTGTACCCATCACGCAGCTGCCTAATGACCAGACCAGAACAGCTCACGTGATGCGCACCCTACTGGAAGGTTACGGAGCTGGTAGATTAATCTACTCAACTTTGATCCCCCCCCCCTCCAATAGACGTCAAACCACCTGGATTAGGGTTAAATAATGATATTTCACACAACCAAAATTAGTATAGGGCCATCTATTGGAATTTTTTAAATTAAAATCGTGTATATATAGGAATGCTTTGGCTAATGCCAATGGAACACACTTATGTCGTATTCTATTGACTCACAAAAACGGAACCTAGATCAAAAAATGCTGAAATCTTCATAGTAGAAATTGATCTCAGTTCAATTTTGTTTTATCTAGATCCGTTTTTTTCGCTCAATAGAATTCAACATTAATATAACGAGGTATGTTTGACAACTGAAAGCACGTGGGGCGTAACGTCATTCTGAGTTAATTTGGATATTTTTTGCGAATTGGTTTTGGTTTATCAGAATATTTTTAGGTTTTGCAAATGGAAATAATTTTCAACGACTGCACACCGTAGAAAAAATACGAATCTTAACCAAACGGAGTCAATGTTACGAAATATATAACTCGAAGTAGTGGCGTCACAAAAAGGAAACATGGCGACAGGATGATTGGTTGGAACATACCTCTGTAAATATTTATATCTTGTTGGTAACATAAATGTTACATACAAATTTTTAACAATGCAATTATGACCTCTTCAGTGAGATGAGAGAAATTAAAGGACCTAGAATAATTTTTACAAACTTTGGTTTGACATTTGTACAATGTTATTGGATACGTTAGATCTAAAAATAAATGTACAGTTTGTTTACAGTGTGTATATTGATTGATTGATTGGAGTGTACGACCAAGCCTAGACCTGTCTCCCGGATGACACCGGCCCCACCGTACATCCATTACATATAACACATAAGGAAGGATAGGAAAGGAATGTCAGTAAGGGTGGAATCCACCCGGTTACAGACACCTTTGTAGTCGATACAATTTAACTATGACAAGACAACTTAACTATGTATGCTTGTTTCTCTGGAAGCCTTGGCCGGTTTATCAGGATCTCTAAATCTAATCAGAACTTAATTAATTACTTTTGTAGTCATTAATTACTGCTTTGAATTACTAAAATTGTTAAACTTTAATCCTCCTGGTAACTATATTAATTAAGTTTATTAATGTGATAATATTAATCTTCCTGCACTGAAATAAGATTTGTAAACCTAATTTATACAACAATTAAATTACAGAATATAATTCAAATTATATTACATTATGAATTTTGTCCTAAGTTTTCCCTTTACCTCCTAAACCCATTTGATCCCCCACAACCAACTCCATACCTCAGTGGCTAAACCATTTTATAAGGGCTTGCTATCATGTTGGGCGGTATCATGAAATTGTTGGACATATATGTAGCAACTCATATAAATAGGAACGTGCTCTTCTGGCGATTTGTGAACGAGCCCTTATGGCTCATTTATACTGTATATGCTGCGAGTCGAGTCGAGTTTAATCCGAGTTTAACTCTCACTATATACGGAGTCGAGTTTTTTTCTAACCAACTCTAGGTGTATATACTAAAGAGTTAAACATATGCAGAGTTCAAATAGGATTGAAACCGAGTTAAAAAAAATGGAACAAAATATCATTTCAGATCGCCATATATGTTATTGTCATTTTTCCAGCGATATTATGTCTAAAAAATTGTAATTTTCAATCAAATTCCATGAAAATTACGGGATAGACCACCGAAATGTTGGAGTAATTTTTTCGAAAAAATAAAAAACTAAATACCAAAACAAAAACTTATTATTAAAATTAATTAATTAAAATCTTAATAAATAAGATATTTAAAATAAAATAACAAATTTAATTGAAAAAATTAAAACGAATATTTTTTAATATTGGTGCACGAATTTTTCTTTAATTTTGTTGTTGTTTTTTTTAACTCTACTCTATGCGTATATAGTGCATTTTTTAGAGTAGAGTTTAACTCGACTCTACAAATTATTAGGTCGAGTCGAGTTTAACTCGACTCCGTATATAGTGAGAGTTAAACTCGGATTAAACTCGACTCGACTCGCAGCATATACAGTATAATTGACATTTAGGACGTGTCCGATATATATGCGAAATAATTTTTTTGTGATAAATTAATGTTAAATTGTACGCAACAAATTATCACAGCACCGATGTGTTATAATTTTGACATGTCCGTAATAATTCTTGTTTCTGTGCCGGTGAAGTAAACAAAATAAGTTTTATATAATTTTATTTATATAATATGGAACTTATCAACATTTTCTAGTGTCCAGCATTTTGTGAACAATATAACAAACTGTGGATCTTGATATGTTTATTGTTGCACCTACAATTCTATAAATAGTCCTACTTGCCAGCCACAGCAAAAATATCATTAGTTCCATTTCCGGTCCCCAACCATGGTTTTTATTGGGCAAGAATTTGCTAATAGCGATGAAAGTGTTAGACAATATCCTTAAATGCATTCTCGTCACAGGATCATTATAGCTAAATATTGAATTAACAATACTGTTTGTTGAGGGAATTGTGTATATTATTAGTCGCTGCAAAGAATGAATTTTGTTAATATTTATAAATACTAGAGAGCAATATCTAACATATATACATGTAAGTTTAAATGTATCATACGTGGGAGCTTAGGAGATCCATTATTAAAGGTCGCGCAAAGTTCCGTATTCTTCTCATTAAACACATGTAACCTGAAATTAATAGAAATAATACCATATTTGGATCAAATTCTGCCTCTATCATTTTTATATATACACTTTTAAACAACACTTTTACAATTTGTCGTTTGTTGTATTTCCAAATGTCAATTTTATTATGTCAAAATTATTTCAGTATTCGGACGGCAAATGAACTTATTTCAAATATGGAAGAGAAAATTATTTCACTAATTGTATAACCCACGCTACTAGGGGCAACGTGAGTTATATTTGGTATAACAAAATGTTGAGTAGTCATTGGAAAACTATTCGTAGTCAAATTGAGTGAAAAACTATATTCCAAAAATTAATTAAATTAAAGTACACCATGACAATTTAAAGAACGGTCACTATGATAAAATACATTTCAAAATTCAATGCTCCACTGTGAAAACACAAAATGGAACTATTTCTTATTAATTTACGAAATTTATTTCAAGAAAAGTGGATAAAACGTTGTATGCCACTCGTGAGCAAAGAGATATTATCCACTCGGGATAATGTCCCACTCGGCTATCGCTTCGTGGGACAAACTTATCCCTCACGGATAATATCTCGTTTTGCTCACTAGTACCATAAATAACTATTGTAAGTAGAATACATACATATGTATATTGAATTGTAAGTTGGCCTTGAGTGGTACAGACGTTTGTTTAAATATAATAAAAATATAAATATAAAATATGGATTGCTGTAAATGCAGCTTGACATTTACAAATAACCAGACGATCAGCTGCTCTGTTTTTTGTAGCAAAATATTTCACTATGGTTGTGCTGAAGTGGACCGTGTGGCATATAACCAAACGAGGAAATGCCCGAACATTGTTTGTGACTAACCTGTTATGATTTATTTTCCAATTAAATATCCAGTTCGAACGACGAAAACTTTTTTGTTCAAACTAAAATAATTTTTTGTAGATTTTTACTTAAAAGATGAATACCACATGTATGTATATTTCTTTTTCTTCTCTTTAAAACATGGCGAACAACAACACATAAACCACTAAACTAAACTACTGAACCAAGCTAAAACTAAAACAAAACAAAAGTTGTGGAAAAAACCCAATGTCCGCCCTACAAACATTGCAAGTCGAATTCACAACAAACATTATGTGGTTCTGTAGTGACTGAAAAGACCTTATGAAGAATCAATCATTCCTGAAGGTAATGAGGGACTGCAATTTTAGTGCCAACAAATACTGCTCAGCAGCCCTTTGTTCTCAAACAACAACTTGGCATGATCCTCGATCGTCTACCTGAGTTGTCATCCATGATCGTCCACCTGAGTTGTCATCCATTGTGTATGTCTTTAAGTTCTCATGCAAGAGCAACTAAAGATTCAACCTCAATATTCGATGAAGAAAATAACTCAGCATCTCTGATTACGTTCGATAAAAGAGTAAAAGGTATACCTTGTTCTGAATTGCCTGCTGTTATGCCTATTAGTCCAACGGTCATACAACCAGCCATGCAAAATCCCCCGGCTTCGACTGTTACCTTTTCTGACTTGGTGACTTCTTCTTCAATGAGTTCCAGTGTTGTCGCCCCTGCAGTTCGGAACAAGCATCTTCAAAATCTGGGCACAAAAAATATTTTATCTACCAGGCAATTTTCGAAAATTTTTGGGGTAAAGGTCATTGTACCACAACGGTATGAAATTGTGAACATGGCTAAAACCTGTTTGGAGATTGAAGACTGTAAACGATTCAAATTAGTCCCTAAAGCTTATGCACATATTAAGACCCTAGACCCTCATACTTGGCCAACCGGTGTACCCATTCGAGAGTTTTACGATAAACATGTTCGGACAACATTGCCTCCACGGGTGAAGTGTCGAACAACTGCTGCTCTCAACAAGTCAGCAGAACAAATTATAAGAGCTTACTGAGTAGTAAATTTGTTCTAAGTAAAAACTTGCAGTGTGAAATTTCGGATACCAGCTGTACCAGTCCACTCTCCGGTAATTTAAGTGATGTACTTTCAAGCAGGATGCTTTCGCCTATAAATTCCGGACAAAATTTCTCTTTTACCTCGATGTACTACCATAATGCCTCTAGCACTTTAGGTAAAGCTAAATTATTCTTGCTTGGCGTGCTTGACAACGATTACGATGTGATCATTACCTCGGAAACATGGCTTGCTAAAAGTTTCAATTCGGCGGAATATTTTCCACGTAACTATGTCGTTCACAGAAATGATTGACATGATTTTTGTAACAGCCTGAAGAGAGGAGGTGTGTTGAACGCTGTTAAATGTTTGATTTCGAACGAGCTCATTACATGCCATCCAACTTATGATGTTATTGCTGTACGTATTAATGTAGCCAGTGCCTCTATCCTCGTGGTTGCCGCGTACTATATGTTCCCTGCGGATCTACTCTGGAATATCTTGTAAATGTTAATTTCATCGATTCTGCTGTTGCGTCATTGGTTCGTGTTGGTGAACAACTAATTGTTACTGATGGCTTCAATCTTTCTGATATTACTTGGATTGATGTTGACGGAGTTTTCACGGCCTCTTCCATCGACCAAAAAGGATTAGCAGTCACTGATTATTTAACTAGCACAGCATTGATGCAAGTAAACCGAATAAGCAATGGTTGAGGGAAATTCCTCGATTTTGTTTTTTCAGCTGACCTTATGCATTTGGAGCTCTCGCCGTGTGAGGACTTCACTGGATGTCCGAGCATATATCATACTCCAATTATGATATACATTTTTCAAGAGAATACTATGTGTACTTGTAGTAAATCGTTTAATTTCGATTTTAGACATGCTGACTACGTTTCTTTAAAGAAATTTGCTGTCGATTCGGACTGGGTATTTCTAGAACGAGGAGGAGTCTTCAACGATAGTGTTGTTTTATTCAACAGGCTTCTCAAGTCTGGTATTGAAAGATATGTTCCATCAATGAGAAACGAACCTTGGTATCGGGAGCCATGGTATAGTAAACAGCTAATTCGTATTGAAAACGCCATAATAAGTTACACGGTGTTAACTTTTCTCCTAGCTGCAACACTGCTCGTAGGGAGTTTAAAATGTTGAACTGGTTCCTTTACAATAACTACATTTTGCAAATCGAAGATGAATTAACTTGCTATCCTACGAAATTCTGGAATTTCATAAATCGTAAAAAGAAGGTTGCTGGGTTTCCTACCCCTTTTCAGAACACTTTCGCCAGTCAGCCGGCCGTATCATGTAACAAGCTTTTAACTAACCGCGGTCTTTCTGATTTTATCTTGGTGGGGGGTTATCTCAACTTGTAGTTGATAAGAGGGCACGACAAGATGGCTTTCCACCCATCCTTATTAAGAATTCTGCAGCGAGTCTAGCCCCTCCGCTGACTATTATCTTTAATAATAGCCTACGTACTGGAATTTTTCCTGATCTCTGGAAATTATCTTTCATCCGTCCGATTTTCAAATCTAGCAAAAGAAGTAAAGTCAGCAACTATCGCGGAATCGCTATTCTTTCAGCTATACCAAAACTATTCGAATCGATGGTACAGAAATTTTTGTCTTTTCATGTAAAAAGGTTTATTTCTCCTGCTCAACATGGATTTTATCCTGGTAGGTCTACGGTGACTAATCTAATCTCTTTTTGTGGACATTTATATAGTAGGCTTTCGATAAAATTGACCATTCGATTCTTATCGAAAAGCTGGATAGACTAGATTATCAGTTCATTCCTATTAAATGGGTGCATTCTTACCAACAATTTTAGCTCTCGTTCATTTAGTGTTACCACCTCAGGAGTTCCTCAAGGAAGTCACATTGGTCCGATTTAATTTTCATTATTTGTAAATGATGTTGTTGAGTGTTTTGAATTTGCAAATTGTCTGCTTTACGCAGATGATATTAAAATATTTGCTCCAATTAATGAGGTTGCTGATTGTGTGAAATTGCAAGGTGACTTGAATAACTTTGGCAGTTGTTCGTTTAATGACAAATTGTTGATGAATGTAGGTAAATGCAGGATTTTATCATTCTCTCGGATGCGCTCGCCAATATTCCAGCAATATCTTTTATATAATATTGCTATTGGTAAAGTTGTTCATGTCTGATTTAGGCATAACCTTAAATTTTACTAAACACATTCATTGTATCATTATGAAATATTTTGCTAGGTTTCATTAAGCGCTATTGTAAAGACTTTTGCGACCCGCTCAGACTGAAAACTCTGTATATATCCTTTGTTCGTTCAGTTCTAGAATATGCTTCTCAGATCTGGTCCCCATTTTATAAGTGACATTTAGATAGGATTGAGTGTTCAGAGGCAATTTGTTTTGTACGCCCTTCGTGGATTACTCACTGAGCGAGTGCATCAATATATTCTCCCACCTTATAATGATTGTTGTAATTTATTAAAATCACCGATGAGACGTTGCATCTGCTATCTTCATTCACGATGTTCTGCCTTCCCGAATATATTGTGACGAATTCCTTCCTATTTCAATATCTAAGCTCCCGTACGCTGTTTGCGCGGTCGCCGTTTGCTACATATTAATCCTGTCTCTACAAATTTTGCACTTTCGGAACCAGTCTTGAGAAGGTCGCGGCTTTTTAATTCAGTTTACGATGTTTTAACATGACAAGAAATTCGTTTAAAAACGAGTTGTTTAAATTTCTGTCTAGATAATTGTTAAATTTTCTTTTTGTATGTTTACTTACCGATTGTATATATTTACTGTAATAATAATAAATAAATAAACAAATTATTCTAATGATCTTACGCTCAGTTACAGCAATTTTCTGGATGTTCTGTGTTGTCAGAGTCCAAGACTCGCAATCAATTGCACTCATCATTTGAACTCATTCACCTTCTCATATTGTGAATCTCCTGAAATAAAATCCCCGCGTGTCTCTCTTCTCGCGATTATCATGTATTTAGTCTTCGCTTCGTTTTTAACTCTATTTTTGTTTTTACTATGTCAAGAAATTCGGTTAGAAATGAGTTATTTAAATTATTTTCTATTGATAATTATTATTTTTGAATTCTTATTATCTCTCGTCTTATTATCTAATTCTTAATAAATGTATAAATAAATAATAAAATTTTTGCTGCTCGATTTGCGGATTACCACCGATCCTTTAAATCTCGCACGCCTCTCCAGAGAGAAGTGGTATTCGTCCGGTACGTTTATTTGTTCAATTCTAGCTATTTTTCACTTATCTTCCTGACGGTGTTAGGTATAGTAAGATGTATCCACGATCTGCTGTTTTTGGTTTCTTACCATGAGGCTTTTATCTTATTTTCATGAATTCTCTGGTTCAAATTATATTAAACGTTAAACAATATTTACAGCTAAAAATAATGAAAATCAACAAATTTTTGTTCCAATGTACTATATATTTCGTTCCGAGTAGGCTTGTTCTTACATATATTTCGCATTGCAGTCTGTTGTTCTTATAATTATTTCGATAGAGTGGAACATTTTTAGGTAATTAATTAATTAAAAATAACACTATGGAAATAGTTTTTACTAGTTTAAATAACCGTTCATCGTTGATGTAAAAAAAATTGGATATTTTAAATTACTAAAAACCCTATTTTTCATCTTGTCACTATAATTATTTCGTAGGGTGTATGACCTTAGTTCACTTAATATTTTTTTTTATTAAAGGGGAAAATAAAAGTGTTTTTTAAAGGTTCTTATAATGTACTCGTTCCGTGAAAATTTTCCTATTTTTATTTATTTTATTAACGTTATTTTTATAAAAGCTTTATTCATTTTTACTTAAAAACTTAAGAAATTGCTATTTTCTCTATTGTATTTGTCGTAACATAGAAACAATTTAAAACTTAAAATAATTAATTTATATTAAAAAAATATACCGTAAATTAACAATAGGATTAGTAACCAGTCCCTTTCTTTCCGTAGGGATCAGGAATGTCATCATGTGAGTGATTGCGTGTGTTCGTTTAAGGCCCCTTATTTGTAATTTTTCGTGTACGAGGACCGGATAAGTAAAGTAGCTGTAAAATTGCTTTAATCGAAATGTATTTCATAATTAATTAGTAAATATTAAATAATCACAGTATTCTTAATCAATCATGCCTTAATAAATTATAAATCTAATTAGTAATTATTACGAAGCCGAACTAATAGAAAGTCTGTAAATTATAATTATATGTATGTATACGTTTATTTGTGTAAATGGAAAGCCGTTCAATCACAATTCATAAAATTAAAAACTATTGAGTAGATTTGAGAGAGCACAACATTACGAACATCTGGAATGTTCTGTTTGATTAGTGGTAGATCGGCTTCGCAAGTATCTGTATATATGTGAAATGTGCGTACATAGGTGCTTAAATGCTAACTTATGCTTAAATAATAATAAACCTGAGATCTAGAGAAAACTGTCATTTAAATGCTTTTTCTAATATTCGAGTATGTAGAATTTTCCATCTAAATCCTAAAATAAATTCTAATTTCTAATAGTAATACTTTTTCTTTAAATTTTCAAAATTATATAATTAAAATTAAGTGTATGGGTGGTTTAATTTAAGAGAGATGCACAAATTAGATGAATTTTTAGAGTTTTATATATTTTGTATGCAAAATCATTCAGTCTATGTAATCTGATATGTATCCGAAGCGTTGCAGCGCTTTTTTTTACTGTAAAATTAGCATAAAATTAAATTAGAAACTTTTGAACCGTTGTGGAACGAGATTTGGAGAAGTTGTGTCAATTATTTAATATATTCAGTAGTGTCAGATCGCGCACTTCGCTTCATCCCAAACGATTGGTTTCTAATTAAAATCAATTTATCTAAAACAAAATTTTCTAATACAAATTCAAATTACAATTCTCTAAAAATTCATTGCTAATATAAAAACCTTATAAATTCCTAATGGTGCTTAAATTTAAATTATTTTTTATGTAAATATAATTATTTTCAATTATTTTAATCATTTTATATGATTTATTCATTAGAAACATTGTAACATTTTTTATGTACTGTTTACTATTGAATTCATCGTCATCGTTAAGATACTCCTTCAAGTATATGGTTATCACTCGGATATTCACTCGATCGAATGGTAAAGTTTGCAAGATCTGTAGCTCTTGTCGATTGTACCCTAAACTAAGTAAATCAATTGTTGTACGATTTACAGCCAACAGAATGGTATAAATTGGAAAGCATTTGATACGCGATAAAAACCATTCAGTTTCGACGTCTTCGTCGAATACGCTATTGATGCGAACATCGTTCTCCTTATCATGATGTATGGTAACCTCTTTGGGATATTCATTAGGCGACAAACATGCATGTATCGCCTGTACGTTGGACTTGTGGCCATACTGCTTGCAATGCATAAAATATTTTCTAGGATCTGGCTCAATTATGTACCCCGACCAATTAGCCTTTTCCACCAACCATGGTGCAGTCATCATAATTTCATTATTCCCCGGGAACGCTTGAAAAAATATACCATCCCTTTTATTATTTAGCAAATTACCGCTGATATATTTGCCCAAATTTTGTATTAAATCCTGGTCGGTAAAATTTTGATGTTCAATCGGGGCGGAATTATGAACGGTTGGTAAACGATATTTATGAAAATGGATTTCACGTACATACGATATTAAATTTGGATTATCTTGTTTCACACCAGACAATTCATAGTCCCGTGACATATTTAACCGAAATTGTTGATGGCGGAATTCTAAAAAAAAAAAAATACAAATCGCTATTATTTGAACATGTAAACAGTTTGAACAGACCTACCTGTTGTATCCATATAGATAATAAGTACACTTAGCACGGTCGCAAATGAAATAAGGCATAGCACAATTGGTAGTAGCTGTCGTAAAGATGATGGTCCAATGCGCGTTACTTTTGCTACAGTTAAATTATTTTTATCCGATGAAAGTGTGGATGATGACGATGGCGTATGTAGAGACATTTTGCCAATTCCTATCACCATTTCATTTGAACAACTGAAATTATTACAAGAAAATTTAAAAAAATTATTGAATGATACACCACCATATGTTGATATCTCGCAGTTTTATAAATAGCAGTGCAAACAAAGGAGTTGCAATAATAATAATTGTCATCATTAAAACATTCAACAGAATAATTAATGCAGCAACTCAATTAGGTTTTTTTTTTGTAGCAGTGTTGCTTAACCGTTTTTCAAACTACTGTAAACACGGCAGTGAACGAAAATTTACAGTTCTTAAATTTTTTTTGTCGAAATTACTGGAAAGAAAATTCAGAGAAATAGTTTCGAACGAATAAATTAAAATTTGTTTCGTGGACAACTGATTAAGAATCCCTGTTATACAAATCGATATTCGTCGAGGTGAATATACGATTAACGCTACAAGCACGACTAAATATCCAAATTTACCAAAAATAGCCATAACTTCTTTCTAACTACTGAGTATTCTACAAACAAAAAAAAAACAATCAAATCAACTAAAGTCACACCACACACCTTACCTTCCCAAAGTAAAAAATTAAAAAACAAACAAAATATTAGTATTTTCTTACGTGTAGTGTACACAATGAATAGTCTGTTTGGGTTTCACTTTTAATTGCATACCTTTGTTTCATGTTGGTTGAAGGTTTAAAATGTCGTTTACAGTATTCATTCTGAAACCATGAAGATCTAAAATTTCTTTGAGAAATCGTTGTTTAGGTAGTAGGAGAAAAATCAATTCCAAGAAAATTGACGTCAGAATTTATTTTAATGTTTTGACTTAGACATGATAATATTCATGCATGACATCAACTCCTAATCTGAATGTCTGATAAGATTATTAGTTCAAATTGTAAGAATGTAAGAAACAATTCAAGCGCTATGTAAATTACATTGTTAGAGGACGATGAATCGATTAGCGATTATGACGGGATACAAACATTGAGTGAAAATAGAGGGAAACCGGATCAATATGAATACATAAATAGGGATGTTTCAATAAAAGGAGGGAGGCGAGAGAGTTATGGTCGGAATTGTAAACGAGATAAGCAAACAAGTCAACAACAAAAGATTTCCAACTTATCAAACAGTACTGATATGCTCTAATCATCACTTTCTCACTTCGAAGCATTTGCAACAGAATGTAACGAATGTAATAATACAACGAATTCAAAGTGGCATAATTTATACCAAATTTTTCTCACCTTTCTGAGACTTCTAACTCTTACGCTTCATTCACGACGTTTCCACGACATTGCTTCCAACTCCCATGATTCAGCTTAACTCGTTCATTTTAGTGTCTCCTGTGAAAGAAAAAAGTTTTCAAAGGAGCACATTCCTTTCGACAGACTTTATTCCTAGTTGTCATTTTCTCCAAAGATTCACCCTCTAATACCCTCTAACCTTCCAATCATTTCTGCATTCATTATGCAGATGTCATTATCCACTTTAAATGATTTTTAAACATTTACTCTAGTTATAAAAATACCAAATTATAAGTAAAATGGACTAAAGTTTGGCAAACAACCGTTGCCAGTTTAATATTTTATTTTAATTTTTGACTAGTCATTTATTTGACGCCGGGCCGATTTTCCAACATTCACCACAATTTTTCTTTCACTCATAAATTCTTTTATCCACTCACATATTTTTCAAATTCGAAAGAGTACTTTTTGTAACTTCCATGGAACCATTAAAACCCTCTCGATACCTAAGAATGCCACAACTGCTTTCAAATTATCCTTTTCAATTTCCCATATAGACCTTTCTAAACACTCGATCTGGTAGGGGGTAACAAATTAATTCCATTTGTAAAATATCTAATCCTTTCTTTCATTATTCTAATTACAACTTTCATAAACACAGTACATATACTTCATTACACACGCAAATAAATATTCTGCGATCATTCGTTGCCACATTCGGATCTATATCCCTTTTTAGGACTATGAACCACCTTGCTCTCTTTCCAGTTATTCAGTATTTTAAAACTTTATTGAATATCTGAAACAATTTTTGTTTTGCTGAGTTAAGATTCTTCCCTGAAGTGGTAGATTTTGGATTTTTCTAACACTCCTTGAAACGTCCCATACAAATTGTGCATTGTTCTATTGTGCAATTCTCATTCACACACATACCACATTTCTTCTATTGTGTAGTGTTTACCATTTGTATTGAACAAATTCCACATATCCTTCTTGTGGTCCGAAGTATCATTTAGACAAACATTCTCTTCACACATTCTTCTCATTCGGTTTTTTCAATTTCAACTCATCTTGCCTGACATAATCTTATACCACGACATTTATTTCTATTAAGCTCAAACAACACTATTCGCTTTCCTTCATGTCAGTATGGAACTTCATTGTTCCAAGCATAATTTAAAAAATTTTTTTTTCCAAATTGTCATTATTTATTACATAATATATATTACATAATGTTTAAATGACATTTTATTAATAAAAATTACACCAATTATATTTCAGTACATTGTTGGGTGGGAAAGAAATAGTAGTGCCACCAAATTTCGTGTTTTAAACTAATAAAAATTAAACTTATAATAACGTAAATTTAAATTAAATTTTCATAATTTTTAAAGGTATTAGTTTAGTATTTGGTGGAATGTCCTTTGTTCTTAATTACCGCAATACAACGATTTTCCATTGACTGAATAAGTTTTTGACATCTTTCTACAGGTAACGCAAGCCACGCTCATTCTACAGTATGCCATAACTGCTCTTTATTTGTGGGTTTAGCTTTCGACACAACCTCCTTAATATCAGTACATAAGTTCTCGATTGGATTTAGATCTGGAGATTGTGGAGGCCAATCCAGAAGCTGAATTTTGTTTGTGCTAAACTAATTTTTGCTTTCCTACTAATATGTTTCGGATCGTTGTGCTGCTGAAACACAAATCTGATGGGCATTTCTTCCTCTAAATAAGGAAGCATAGTATACTGTAATGTACTAACGTATCCATGTTTTCCTTCATCCAGAATACCGGGCCTAATCCGTAGTAAGAAAAGTAGCCCCATATCATTGTACTATAACCTCCATGTTTCACAGAAGCAAAAGTGTTGTTTGGATGGTAAGCAGTATTAGCAGGACGTCTCATATACAGTCTAGAACCTCGATTGCCATATAATGCGACTTTTATTGTAATCCGACAATAAAATGTTATACCATTTTTCAATGAGCGATTGTATATGCAGCCACAATTTATGGAAAAAATCATGTTTGCGTTTATAACAAAAAGACAAATTTGAAGGAAATATGTTTCAATTTATATAAAGTTCTGGTAAATTTCATCAATTTGATATAAGTTTTGGCGGTACAAATTTCATCAAATACAATAACAAAAAACATAAACAAATAACCCAAAAAATATGTAATACACATCCGGGTTCTTATTTACTTATCTGAGCTTGATCTGTTACTTTTTCAGGGATAAAAAAATATTACTGAACCTCATCATCTACCACAGGTAAAAATATCGGATGAACCCACGAATGATTTTGTGGTTTTTTGTACTGGAACCAAATATTAGGAGCCCCCCCCCCCCCTCCCACAGGAAAACTTTTAATTCCCTTACCTACAAATATTAATAAATTAATAATTCAATTATATCTTATTATTTTATTACAAATACCTACGTAAATATGTAATTTTATTTTTTTGGTAATATAAATACACTACAATTGACAACCTTAATATTTTGTTGGTCCGCCTTAAGCAAATCGCTTAGATATCAATGGACTTAAAGCTTTACGGTCTTCTGCTAATTCTGCCTTCGAGTAGGCAATCGAATATCCCATAAATTTTCAATTACGTTTAGGTGCGGGTTCTGGGCCGGCCATTACAACAAATTTATTTTATTTTTCCAAGCGGAGATATCAAACCAAATTAAATGTTCGTGTTTTGCTATTATCCTTAGATAAAGTGAAATTCTTTATAGCACTTCTAGACTAGGAAGGGTTAGAAAATGAAAGACAACCAGTACGGAAGATCAGTGGTTTGAACGGGAAGCTATTAAAAACTGGAAAAATTACCATCACCACTAGCTGCTTATATAAGTAGCAGATTTAGGTACCAATTTATGGGAAAACAGTTGACAAAGACCTGACGTGTTTGGCCTAAAGAACCGAAAAAGATACCAACATTGAACTACTTCAGAATGGAGCCAAATTTTTTGGTCGGGTGAAGTAATGTTGAGGGCAGTTCTAAATATGCTGAGAAATTATAAAAACCAAATATTTAACAATCCACAAAATAAAATTACCATTACCTTTGTTTGGATAATTCTAACCAATTTGTTCAGGATTTCGGGATATCTGGGACTAAAATACAAACGTCGAAGAACTGGTGAAGCGCAAAGTTTGAAATGCTCAGCTAATACTGTCAAGCACGGCGGGTGATGATTGATTTGGCAGGTGTGTCGTCAGTAGGAACTGGAATTCCTTTTAAGTGGTCTAGGCAAATGAACTCTCTCAGATACACCAACATGTTGGAGCAGGCATTGGAGCGGTCTATTGAACAAATATTTCTGGGCTGGCGTGAGCCAGTAATCTACCGGCAAGATAACGTCCCTGGTCACACAGCACGGAGTAGCCGAGAGTGGTTTCGGTTAAAATAAAACAAATTTGTTGGAATGGCCGGCCCAGAACTCCCATCTAAACGCAACTGAAAATTTATCGGATATTCTGAAGAGGAAGATTAGCACAAGAAAATGTATATCGATTGCCTATTCGAAGGCAGAATTACATTGATCTATAAGCGACTCGTAGAAAATTTAATAGGATCAATTGCGGAAGTAATAATTAAACCATCAATAATTTAAAAAAAGACAAAAAATTGTCAATATTGGTGAAAAATACAAAAAAATAGGGGTGCCTAATAATTTTGTGGATATGTGTACATACATTAATGGAAAATATCAGTGGATTGAAGATTCAAAAACAATGAAAATTGAATGTCAAACAGTTAAAACTTTTAATTTTTTGTGTTAAATTTTTTTTTGATGTGAATTACTTTTGAGCCACATTACTGTTGTGTGCCTCAGGCTACATTGCGCACCGTTAACGGAAACTCTCCTCTCTAAGTTACTTTTCAATTTAGTTGTCTGTTTTGGAATAAGTGCTTGGATAACGATTATTATCGTAAAATTTAAATTTGCGCGATGTTTGTTTACTAATTTCTTTTACGTAAGTATCGGCCAATCGGAAGGAGCCACTCTCTTGGAACAGAAAATTTATTTTGCAAGTACATATCTCAAAAAGTATAAGGTTTACAAAAAAGCTATTTCCAAAAAAAAAAAAAAAAAAATAAAAAAAATAAAAAATACAAAAGAATTAATGAAATTTACATAAGTTTCTCATAATCCCCCGTTCGTAAAAGAAAGTTGTTTGTTGGAGACACCTCCGTTTTATCATTAAGGATAATGAGTAATAAATTCAGTTTCTCCATCAATATTATTGATTAATTACATTTAGCGCAATTGAAGTATGTACTTATTTTAATCTTTTATGACATTATTATGATATTTGTCTTTAAATTTCTGAAACACAGGTAACATTTGTTTGTGTATGTTTGTGTATTAACCACCAGACCACGTTTGAAAAAAAACTGGGTCGCTGATGCCACATTCGCTAATAGCCAACTACAACATAACTTTACATGAAAACATGGTCTTATGAATAAACTTCTCCGTTTCTAGAACTTCGTGTTCGGGAGACTCGTAGTAGTATTTTGGCTGCGATTCATTACCTTCAACAGTAAAATAAATTTCATCATCCATCACATATTTTAAAGCTGAAGAAGCGGCGAAATATGTTTGGGAAAGCACTCTTAATCTAGACTTGATGGTAGGTAATTTTTTGGCTGTAGTTGCTGGTGCCGATTTTTTGGATTTCCGTTGTATATTTTAGACAGTTTTTGGGTCAAGTTGCCACATTTTATGGATTTCCAGGATTATCGAATAATTCCAAAATATAGACTCAGAAGATTAGAAACCCCTTCACATCGCTACCTTATTCAAACCCATTACCTTCAGATTCAAATGGCATGGTTAATGACAGTGTTTGTGCTACTTCATCGGGTTTGATTGATTGATTGGAGTGTACGGCCGAGACCAAGCTTGTCTGTTGTTGTGTACGCCCCCCTTTACATTTAACAACATTTCAGGACAGGAAAGGTTCAGCAGTTGTGGCAGAATCGGTTACAGACACTTAGGTATGATAGTTAGTGTATTTTTGCGTTTGTTTTTTTAATTTTTTTATAACAAATTGTTAAGCATAAGACAACACAATCTCCTAATTCAGGGTCGCCAAATAGAGCTACAAGTTCTGAAAAGCTGTCAGGTTTCTAAAGCTTAATTTGTATTATTTTTTACTCTCATTAACTTTTACTTTTTTTTTATCCACTATTTTTCCCAACGGGAGTTGAGGGGAGGGACGAGATTTCATTCCATCATTGTGCTACTTGATGGATTGCAGAGAAAATCGTCATCATTTTATTCAAATAGCAATAACAACTATAAATAACTAGTACGAATGCCAACTATAAATAACTAGCGATAATATAATAAGAATATACGAACTAACCAACTATTTAAAAAACTCGAAAATTTTGCCAATAAAATCGACCTGAGGGTGGCAGTAATACGGTCGTGAAGAATTTTGAAACAAAAGCGATAATCAATATCATTCAAATCTCCTTCAGAAACTCATAATGTAGACATGATTTTGCTCGGTCTAAACAGACGGATTAGTCTTTTCACTTCAAAAGTAGTAAAACACTGATTTCAAATGATAATACTTACTTCTACTGTTCTGTACCTGCAAAGAAAATTTGTATTTATGAATTATTTGGCCTGAGAAATAATTAGCTAGAACCGGTATGACGTTTGTGTTACACATTTTAACTTATTATATGCATACATAATTTTCTCCTGACGGAAAACGTTAAACAGACTTATCCATAGTTCATCGAATCGAAGGCTCTAGCATTGAAAGTTTTGGTAGAATAAAATAAGAATGGAGATTCAAATATAGACAAGCTGAATTACGTATGGTAAAGAAAGACCTGAGCAGGCAAATCTTAAACGTTTCGCTGAATATGTAGCTGTCCAAAGTCCTAATCACTATTATAATATCTCCAAATTAACTTTAATAACCACATCAACAACTATGAATGTCAAACAAACAACGACATTCAGAATGTAGGATACAGTTGGCCAGAGAATTTAAACTAACGGAAGGGGCAATGGGGTTACTGCTTTAATATCCTCCAAGTGAGTTATGTTACTAAAATAGCTATGGCGAAGGACCAAGTATATCTAAGAAATTTCACCCCTACCCCTACCAACATTTATAAATAGCTTAAGATTTGGCAGAATTACATAAGGCCTTCTTTATTGTGTCAGAGACAAGAATGAACCAACCATGACAAAAATTCATTCATTCTTATCTGTTATTTAAGCTAAGAATTTCGAACGGCCAGACGTACTGATAAATTTTCCAACTAAACATTAAGCGTAGTTTACAGATTAGCTGGCCGTACGAACTGTGGTTTTACAATCAAGCTAATCGCACCTGGTAATGAAGTATTAAATCTAAAGAATTAGATGGCACAGAAACATGGATCGTCAAGAAATGATTTCAATTTAAGTATTCAGACAAAAGCAAGCGAAAAACACCTTGAAAAATAAATTGCGTCCAAAATAAATTGTTAATATTACTAGCGCGCAATCTTAAATAATAACTTAGTTAAAAATATGATACATCAAATTTGCCATGTATTGAAGTAAAAAATAACCCAACAAAGAGTTGTCGAGGGTCGGTGAATGGCATTACAAGTTAATGAATTTTTTAACTTGGTAAATGTAATAAAGCATATCTGCAAGTACATACAAAGCGATGGTAGTACGAGAAACTGCATAACGAAGTCCCAGTATCCAATCAGCTATACAATAAGGCAATTTTGAGATTTACCACAGCATGACACACATCCTTCAGTAGCGTTTTATTTAGGTAACGACGAACGAGTACATCATTTTCAACCCTAACAATTTAGAAGAGCGCGTTAGAAACCCCTAAAGGACTAAATGAAGGTTTTTTTCAAGGTAAACTGACCTCTTCGCAAGGACTTTTGCTGAACTATATACCATGTTAAGGCTGTTGAAAAAGCTAGCTGCAGGGATAAGTATACTTTAAAAAGATATTTTGCATATAAAGTTCTAGGACAACCAACTATTTATTGGGGGGGGGGGGGGAGGGGAGAGGGAGGGGGAACCCAAAGGAAAACTAAATCACATATCATCAGGCCATCCGGCCTTGATCGAATCACCTGTATTGAGCGCAATTCAAATCCCTAGCACTTTACACACCGCGAGACTCATAAACAGCCTCAAGACACACTGCAGTTGTTAATGTTACAGCGCACATTCAACGAATGAATTGCTTCTCTGGGCCAGGAGAAATAACTTACATATCATGAAATAGCTTACATTTTCAATGTTATAATAAAAACTGACCACATTCCTGAAACCTGAAAAATGCGACATTTCATAATGATTCCAAAACCTGGTAAAGATGAAACAAAAACAAGCTATTATCGACCAAATAATTTATTACCAACTCTCTCAAAGCTATTCGAAAAACAGCTCATTAAAAAACTTAAAGCAATTAGCGATAGAATTATACCATCAGGTTTAGAAAACAACACTGAACTGAATACTCAGCTATATGGTTAACCATTGCTCAAGCTTTCGATGAAGTATGGCATAATGATCTTACAATCAGAGCAAAGTATATTTTATAGCCTGCAATCAAAAAAGCTAAGCTTGTATACTTAGCATAGTAAAAAGAGACTTGAAAATCGTCCTAACTAGAACACAATAATGAAGTAAAACTTTGCCATTGTGACGAGTTATAACTGAGTAACGATAACGAACCTCGGGACGCATTTGCTAAAGTACAAAAAAATCACAATGAAATAGTGAATAGTTAATCAGAAAATATTGAATAACCTTAAGCACAAACTAAAATGTTTAGCTGCTAAAAATGCTTCTTAGACCTAATATTGAACTTTGGGGATCCCACTTTGCCTCTACCATACAACACGAGAATATATCGTAATCCACTGATCGAAACAGGAAGAGCAAACAGAATCAGCAGAAATTGGAACACAACTCATTAACCAAGGAAATATTAGGAAGGTCCAGATATCGTTGTCAAAAAATAAAAATGAAGATGCCTTGCATAATCAAATACTTCGCATGTTAATATTATGTACTATCTTTTTTATTTTTTTTTATATACTAGTATAGTATAGTTTAGGTAATTCTCTTAAAGGCAAGGCCCATGACGTAAGCGTGGCGCGCACATTGAAATAAGGGATAATAAGAGGGAGGGGAGGGAGAGAGAAAGAAGATTTAAGGTTTGGACCGGAATGATCAATCTCTTAATAATCTTGCATTGACTTTGTTATTAAACATTTTCACTTGCATTAAACGCTGGACGAAAGTCCGGTTGTAATCGACAAAAATGTTGATCTAAATTAACTTGAGCGACCAAATACTTTAGAAGTTATGGAAGTCCTAGAATATTGCTTACGAGGCGAAATTGCTCCTTTAATTCATCCGAACTTTGGCTGTAGTACCTGTAAAAACGTATAACGCACCAACATTCCTTCCTTCAGACCAGATAATTAGTTATTACGGCAATCAAATTTCATAATCGATATTGTATACGATCTAAATTACTCAAATCAATATATGTCTTATAAATAGTTAAGTTTGGAAGAATTAACGAATAACTTAAAGCTTTGTAAGGTAGCCAGTCAAGGACCAGTTTTGTGATTTTCCCGGTCTTAGTGGACCGCCACCTAAACCTAACCTAACCTAAGGTAGCCAAGATACCGAGCGGACTTTTATCTATGCATATATTTGCTCCTTGCAGGAGAGCCCGCTAGCTATATTCTTATACTACGTTTACTACGTTTTTTGAGGATGCCAACTTAAAGCACATTCACTGATGTATACCGGATTCGAATTTAGTTTACAAGAAATTGAGATGTCAATAGATATTGAAGAGACGTTGGGCAAACTTTTTCATCTGGAATTTTCGTTAATCCTTACTGGTGAACGTAAAGCATACTCTATTCTAAAGTTGCTATTCGATTTAGCGCGTATGAGAAATCCAGCTTATAAGTTAGTAAAAGTAGTGTTTGGGCGAATCGTTGATGCAATGTAAATATTTTAGACAAATACTCCTCGTGATCGATTAGAGGTAAAAGGGCTGAGTTAAAAGCTTGCCTACCTCCAGGAAATTGGAGTTAATTTAAATCTGTGACAATGGACTGATGCAACATCAACAAGAATTGCAAGTAGTCCTGGACACAGAAAAAATCGATGTATGTCTCATCATGGAAACCCACTTCACTAGACAATCAATCATAAAATTTAAAAATTATCAAATATATCACACTATTCACCCTGGAAACACTGCTAAAGGAGGTATGCTGTTATAATTAGAAATAGTATTCATCACTCAGAAGAAATACAAGCAACTGCTGTTATTGTCCAAACCAAAAGTAGTTCTATTTATATTGCAAGGAAATTGAATAAGAGTAGAGAACTCCTAAAAGCTATCAGGAAATGCAGATGTGAAGCTCTCTCAACTGGAAAACCAACCTACTGGCCAACTGATCCAAACAAAGTATCAGATCTGATTGATTTCTTCATAATAAAGAACATATCTGTAAATTATGAACAAGTAGATGAAAGCCATGACTTAAACTCTGATCATTCACCGATACTTCTAACGTTAAGTGAAAAAATCATTCAGAAAGAAAGAAACCCATTTCTAGTAAATAATCACAATATTGGGAATGCTTTAGACTATCGCTAGAAGAAAAAATTAACTTAATGTTTTCATTAAAGACCGAAGAGCAATTAGACAAAGTTCACAAATTTTTTAAACGATATACAGCAATTAGCTTGGGAAAATACTCCTGAAATTAAAAAGAAAATCAAGGGAAACAACTACCCTATGGAAATTAGGGAACTCTTACCAGAAAAAGAAGAGCGAAAAGAGTATGGCAACAAACAAGGGCCTCCCAAGATAAAACTCATTTGAACAAACTCACTCAACAATTAAAAAGAGAGATCAAAGATTTGAATCAACCAGCAACTATTTAAGAAAATTAACTAATGATAACAGTACTGATTATTCTCTTTGGAAAGCAACCAAAAGAATTAAAAGACCAATAATGCAGAATCCTCCAATAAGAATATCAGGTGAGAAATGGGCTAGAAATAATGAAGACAAAGCTCGAGAATTTGTTGAATACCTCGAAAAAATATTCCAGCCACATGAAGACCAAACGTTGGAAGCAGAGATAATAATTGAACAAGCTGTGAAAAAAGTAAAGAAATCCTAACGACAACACCAAAAGAAGTCATGCGTGAGATAAAAGCTAACATGAATACGAAAAAAGCTCTTAGCTATGATCTTATTACTGCAGAAATCTTAAAAGAACTGCCAAGGAAAGCTCTGGTAAAGCTCACCAATCTTATAAATGCTGCATTTAGAATCAAATGTGTACCAAGCTTTGAGAAGCTTCTGGTAAAAAGGTTAAATCTTATAATCGAGAGTAAAAACTTGATCCCAAATCATCAGTTTGGTTTTCGCAACCACCACTCAACAATTGATCAAGTACACAGAATAACCAGTATAATTGAGAAAGCATTAGCGAAGAAAAAGCCTGTTCAACAGTATTTCCAGACATTGCACAAGGGTTTGGTAGAGTGTGGCATGAAGGACTTAACCACAAGTTAAGAAATCTTCTACCAATGCAATTTGCTAAAATACTGGAATCTTACTTGAAAGATAGGTTCTTCAGGATTAAGTTAGATGATACCTTTTCTGAATTGAAAAAAATCAACGCAGGAGTTCCACAGGGCAGTGTAATAGGGCCGATTTTATACCTACTATAAACTTATGAACTTCCTATAGAAGTTATTTATCCTACATTAGAAGTCATCATTAGTACTTATGATCGTCCTATATTAGAAAATAACACAGTGGCGACTTTTGCAGATGATTATAAGCAAATATTGAAACCGATTTCGACTTATGGTATTCAGCTTTGGGGTTGCACCAAATAGAGGCACGTAAATATCATCCAAAGATTTCAGAATATGGTATTAAGGAACATAGTTGATATAGCTTGATATGTCAGGAACAATGACCTACGTAGGGACCTTAAAGTATGGCAAAGCACGGATAGATGGAGAAAGGTTCCGCCAACATGTGAACATTGAGGCAACTCAGCTCCTGAGCAACACGAATTTAGTACGCAATCTTAAAATAACCAAACCTTTTGAGATGGTGTGATTGTCAGCCTAAACAGCATTGTGCTGATCTAAAATCCACTACAAAGATGTGGTTTACTTCAATTTACCAGACACTATGGCTCTATGAAACGCCAATGGGAAGAAGCCACATGTTAATCTAAGTTAGAAATTAAGTCAGAAACAAATTGCTCATTAGTCCAGGAGACTACTTAAACACAAATAATAAATAAACACAATATATTTTAAATAAAAAAAAGAAAAATATTAGGCGGAGTGCCGGAAATTTTGATGCATAACTTTTGAAAATTGGAGAGAGTAGCCTACCTGAAAAAGGCTCCGTAAAAGTCGTCAGTAAAATTATGGATATATCATGATATTTTATTAATTAAGTTTTTATTTCAACCACAATAGAAAGATGTTTTGGAATGAAACTGTCTGAAACTTTCTGCTTGTAGAACGCGATTTCCCAAATACTGTCGATTCATTTATAACAGAAGAATGGCAGAATGGCAGTGATTTAAGGTAGCAGGAATTATATACTTATGAACAAAAAAACACATGGAATTAAATTCGCAAAATTTGTATAGAATTTGCGGTTTAGGAATTTAACTACAATAATCTGTACTGGCAAGAGCAATATCGACCGCTTTTGAAAATTCTTATCCACTTACTACTAAACAAACGACTCAGAATAAATTATTATGGTATTCTGATCTAAAAACGTGGAGAAAAATACTATAGAAGACAAAAGAATAAAGCCAAACGTAATAATCTTAAGGGTGATCGGAATTATTTCGTAGTAGCTCAAAAGCAGTATAAAATAAGCTTAAGATCTTCTCACAGAATCATGCTGATAATCTTCTGTGAGGAAATTAATAGCCTATCTGCTGTTGGTAGAATATAAAAGGCTCTGGCTAAAAATGATGTTTGTAGACTTGACGTCTTTCGTTTACCGAAAACCTCTTCGAAGAAAACAGCGAATCAGTTGCTTTTATCTGTAAATGTACCTGGATGCGATGCCAATAACAACTATGACGATGTTGCCTCTGTGTCGTGACTTTTATGTAGATTCTCTCGATTTTGACTTAGCAAATCGGATAATCCTACTCGAAGTTTAAACCTAAGTTGGAACGTATTGCTCGAAAATAAATTGATTGACACTAAAATTGCGATTTTATTTGACTAGTTACATATGTACATTATTTATTCGATAAATATGAATTAGAATTAGAAATTTCACTGCAGAGGAAGTAGAAATTTCTGTAGAAATTTCAAGAATGGACTCGTTTCCTCCGATAATCATTTCCGTTTAATAAATCGAGAGGCGTGCTACAGAAATTAAAGACTTAATAAAATTGACGAAAATAGGGCGATATTTGTTCAGTCTAGGCTCATTGCCAAATTTAACTAATTAATGAACTAAGACAAATCTCAAACTGGTCTAAAGCATATGATCTTCATATAAATCCAAACAAAACCAAGGTTTTTCGAGTTTATTGAGGTACTTATGAAATATATTTCATTTCCACCGATTTTGATCGAAAATCAATTACTCGCATCTACCAATAAAGCACATAATCTGGATCTGCAATTCGAAATCAACTCAGAGTTATCTTGAGCAGAACAGTTTTCCTTTCTGTGCAAAGATGGCAAGAAATTTTTCATTTTATTTTCATATTGTAGTTAACAAAAAATGAATGGGGTCTCCCTTTTTAATGGGTGGCACTATATTTTTAGGGATTTTTATTTTCGGGAATATGATGGTATCCCGCTCAGGAGACTGTCTCGGAGGCGATGTTGACTGTATGCACTTCGTGCGGCCACCTTCGATAAAGTCAGGTGGTTAACTTCACTTCTTTTAATAAAGAGCAGTTATACTCCTTGTCTTGGTTTAAACGTGTTCAGTTCTTAATATTGCAGTCCGCGTTTGCAATTTAGGTTATATTCCCTGGTTTGCATCATCGGCCCCTGTGGCATTGAGTGTGGAACCAATCAATTGGAGGGGGAGGGAGGTCCTACCAATTTTAATAATAATAATGATTCGTGGAATTTCAAATCAAAGGGGCATTAACAGCATCAACATTAGCAGCACAATAGTTTCTTAAATAAAAACCATAAATTAAGAAAAAATATATTTCAAACGAAAATTTGCTTGGCAGATTGACCTAGTAGTTGCGGTTTGCTAGGTTATCGAGTATTTGGTGAATAATCAGACATATCGAAACAAGATGGTTCTCTCGCTAAAATTCTCTTTAGTCTTGCTTAAGCCCATAAATTATTCCTTCGTCTCGAATAAAATCTTATACTCGCACATCTGACAAATGTGATGAATTAGAGATGAAAAATGAACGAAATTTTAGAACCAATTAATTAAATACAATTGAATTCTCTGCTGTGTTTAATAAGGAAGCATATTTACCTTTACGAGAAGGTAAAATCATTTTAACTGCATAATACGGGTTGCCGTAATTCTATAATTATTATCTTTCATTAACAATAAAGTATTAAATTAAACAATAGAAGTATTCGGTTGATGTGCAAAAGTGATAACAACTTGGCACGTGCTTAACAACTAAAACGTGACGTTCCTTTTCCTGTTGTATGTCGAATCGACCCACATTAAAGGGAGAAATAATGAATTGATCGATCGATAACGCTTATAAAAGGAAGTAAATACGTCATCAAACGAAGAACCAACACATTTATCTCAATAATTTTGAATCCATAGATAATTTACCGCAGTGGGGGCAAAGTGTAGTATATATACCGGACAGATTAATTAACACACAAAAATAGTTTATTTTTATTAATTAAAATTATTAGGGCAATATAACTATTTTTAGTACTTTTTGTACATATTTTTATGTGTAGCATGTAGCTGTAGTGTGATAAATAAAAAACGAACACAAAATAATTTCTAAGAAAAAATAAAATGGTTAGAAAATTAAGACAAGACGAAGTAGAAGAACACAAAATACGGGTACCAAATTTTTTCACCTGCGCTTGATTATTGTCTGTTATTTCCGGTTTATTGCTAAATTACAAGAAAACGATGGATAGTAAATTAAATATGCAAGAGAGATAAAAAAAAAAAAAAAAATCAACGCGCTTAAAGAATAAGATAAGGAATTTCTTTGTATTTTTTTACCATCGAGGGCGTTGCAATATTTTTAATGCACACTGTCCATACCAAAGAGTACGCAATTCTTTTGTGTATTTTGATTTTATATTACATTAATCCATAAACAATATAGACATAAATCAACCACAATTCCATCAATACGATTAAAGAAATTTATTTCTATTAAAAATTTTCGAATAAATTTTACCTTTATCTTTAACTTAAATTACTAAATCCAAAAATTTATTGGCACAAAACAACACAGTACACTAAAAATGCACGCAATTTTTTATTTTTTGTAAGCACTTTAATTAAATCACTAAATGTATAACTTATAAAGCCATTGAAATATAAAATTAATGAATTACATGCAACAAAACGTTTACTTCCATTAAATTTCTTATGAATTTTCTTACTAATCGAATTGTGGTAAATTATTACACTATCAAAATAAACTATTTTACACACATATACAAAAAATTTACCTTTAAAAATTAATTAATGGCAAAAGTGACAGCTGCATTTTCAATACATAAACAATTAGGGGTACCTGTGTTGAATTATTTCATTTCTTTGTGCTTGCCACTAGATGTCTCGATTATTAATCGATTACATTTTTGACGTTGTACACACATGTATTGAATTTGACATTTCTCAAGTGTCACACTTTGTTGTTATTTTTAATATTTTAAGCGCAAGTGTTTTTATTTTACTAATTTAAGTAGTGAATTGGATAATTTAGTGAAATAGTACAGAAAATAATATTGATACTTGGTGAGTATCTTAAGAGATACAAGTATATTTTTTATTTTGTTTTTTTAATGCTTATTTATAATAGTTAGGTTATGTTATTTCTAAATACATTCTTTTCTCTAATCAGTACTACTGATGAAGTTTAATCAATGTTTTTATGTTAGGATCTTAAAATTAACACAAATTAATGGTTTATTGGTTATTTCTTACCATAAAGGTTTCTTTTCCGTTGGAAAAATTATTACATCGAAAAATTATTCATGCCATATGCCAAAGTGGCAGTTGGGCACCCAATACAAGGAAAGTGAAACCGTTCTTCGCTTCTTTTTTAACAGACTTGGTGATTTTTATTGTCAATTATTCGAAATTTCTAATTGGTCTAACAAGGTTTGTTGAAAATCTGATTAAAATAATTAATGAAATTCTTTGAAGTTGACTTTCAGATGCAAAATTTATGTAATCCTTTAATTTTAGCCTCGTCCAACCAATTTAATTGGTCACAACAGTCTTTAAAATTTAACAATTTAAATTGTGAACTCGAGCTTATCGAATTAATATTGGAATAATAAAACAATGAATTACCATCAAGTTTCGTGTTTTGTTTTTAGTCGTACAAGTTATAAAAATAAGTATATTTATGCCGCATGTCGTACCTCAAAAGCTGTCGTCAGTAACTTTTATGGTAGGTAATTTCACAGCAAAAGAACTTGACGGCGAAAACTTTTTTAGTAATTTTTGAAAAAATATGTGGAACCGAAAAATTAATTTTGTCAAGACCTTCTGTTGCGAAATTACCATAAATGTTACTGACGACGGTTTTTGACGATGCCGCATTATGCCCAAATTAATATGTTTTATAAGAGAAATTGTGATTTGTGGTACATATTTTAATTGTTTTATTGACAATATGGTCTAGACGCCTAAGTAGTCAAAAAAATAGGCAAAACTTCATATGTTTTAAGTTGCTTTAAGATGAAATTCAGGATTTAAGTAGATTTTTGGGTGTAGAGTTAAAAAAAAGTATCTTACCATCCTTTCCTCCTCCGACGTGGGCACAAATGGAGAAAATGCTACATTTAGGTGCAAATAATTTCAATCATTTCATTCACAATGTTGTTATGTTTTTGCCTTGTTAATTAAGGTTCGAATCACTGGATTGTGAATAAAACAAAACAATTCAATTTATTACCAACGATTTTATTTAAGTCACTCAAAAATTATTACAACACAATTTACTAACGAAAATTCACAAGATCACTTTACTTTAATATTCGCACAAGTTTACTGATCACTTATAATTTTTATTTCGCTCTAAAACACTTTTTAAATCACTTTTTAATTCCTTTTTAATCCTTATACTTTCGCTTACCAAAAACTAATCATCCAATTCAACTTCGTTCGCCTTTTTATATACACAAACCAAAATTTCATGACTTTTCCATTAAGAATAGTCTAGAAACATTTAGAACAGTTTTATCATGGAAAATTCCATTTTAGTACAGTAAAATATTGAGATATTATCTTATTATATTACACTCTAGGTGCCACCGTAACACTACCCTCACCTAAGCCTGTTTGTCCCAAACAGGACCAAAAGCACCTCTGTATAGGGCCAGCCGCCTCAAATGTATTACTTTCCGTTAACCTCCTTGTCCTTTCCTAGTCCTGTAGGGTGCAGTTTCGTCGATAGATGCTCCCTTTTTTTTCCAGCAATCCCGAGAGATGTGATCGATTTTATCACATGTCCAACATCTGATTTTGCCGCTTCAATCTCGGTATCTTGGTGCAGACCGCTCGGTGTTTATGCTGGTGTCGATTTCTACTCGGCGTATATTTTCATTGACGGTTTGGTGATGGCTTGTGCAGTTTCATTTGTCAACGCACAAGCGAAGATTCCGGCGTAAGGTTCCGTTGCTTCATCTTTAAGGGCCACTATTAACGCCGCGACACGATGTTCGTTGTACAATGATTTTGATTGGCCGCCGTTTCAAATTGAAATTTGAAATGCCAAAAGATGTTGTACCGTCGAAAGTTGGAGGCTTTAACGTGAATGAGTGAACGGTCTGAACACTTGTGTTGTTGTTCCACTTGCCTTGACATCAGTTAGCTCTTTCTTGAGGCGTTGAAACTCTGTTTGAAATTCAGCTTGTAATTTATGTTCCACCAGTTGAATCTCCGCTTACAATTTTTCTTCAACATATTGAACCTTCGTTTCTAATTTTTTGGTCAACCTGTTGAATCTCCATTTGCAGCTTCTCCACTTCGCCGTGTGTGTTAGTTGACAATCCGAGAAGTTTATCGTCGATTCTCTTATGACCATCTGTAATTTGATCTTTCATTTCCTCTCCTTGTTTCTCCATCTAGTGTTTCATTTCTTGGTTTGACTGCTCAATTTCGCACAACAGTTTTTTCATTTCGTGTTTAATTTCTTGGTTAGACTGATTTTGTTGTTCCAACTGTCGTTCCATTTCTTGGTTTGACTGCTCTCCTTGTTGCGTCATCTGATTTTTATTTTCTTGTTTCATTACTCCCATCTATCCCATCATTTGGTTCATAGCAGCCATTAACTGGACAAATCGAAACTTCCAGTAGGTACTTGTGTTGTTTCGACCAATGTTTGTGTATTATCTTCTGTCTTCTCTACCGTTGCCGCATGCGTTAGTTCCACGCCAAATTCATGATGGTCAGCGTTTAACCCTTCTTTCTCCATGGCGTTACATAGTCGCGCTTGTAAAGCTGCTTTACTACCGTCAGTGGCCAAACCCCGTTTCTCAAGTTCCTTTTTTAATTCTGAAACTCTTAATTCGGAGAGAATCATTTTCATTGTTTTACTATTCACAATCCCACCGCTGTCACCAATTGTTACGTTTTTGCCATGCCATTCAAGGTTCGAATCACTGGATTGTGAATAAAACAAAACAATCCAATTTATCACCAACGAATTTATTTATTTAGCACACAAATTATTACAGCACAATTTATTAACGATAATGCACAAAATCACTTTACTTTAATATTCGCACAATTTTACTGATCACTTATAATTTTTAATTCGCTTATAATTTTAATTTTTTTTTAATCATTCAATTCGACTTCGTTCGCCTTTTTATACACACAAACCAAAATTTCATGACTTTTCCATTAAGAATAGTCTAGAAACATTTAGAACAGTTTTATCATGAAAAATTCCATTTTTCACCGTATTATCGTTCACCAGATGACACCGTAACAATATTGAAAAATGGGACTTTCCAAATGAAAGAGGGGAACATATTGTTACGTTTTTGCCTTGCCAATTATGGTTCGAATCACTGGGTTGTGATTTGTGAATAAAATAAAACAATTCAATTTATCACGAACAAATTTAGTTATTGAATACCAAAAATTATACAACACAATTTATTAACAATAATTCAAAAAATCACTTTTTTATAATATATGTATTCGCACAATTTTACTGTTCACTTATAACTTTTATATCGAACTAATTCACTTTTTAATCTTTACACTGTCGGTTTCCAAATCCGAATACTCCAATTTGATATCCTTCGCTTTTATATACTCAAACCAAAACTTCTAGAAATTTCATGATTTTTCCAGTAAGAATAGTCTGGTAACATGTAGAACAGTTGCAGCATGGCAAATTTCCATTGTAGAACAATAATCTTTCCGCTATTAACTCTACCCTAGGTGTCACCGTAAAACTACCCCTTGCCTAAGCCTATTCGTCCCGAACAGGACCCACATCACCTCCTCTGTATAGCCTCTCTAAATGTACCATCTTCGGATTACCGCGATGTCCCTTCTGTATCCGATGTACTGCAGAATATGGACATGTACCGTTTGAGTAGTCAATGTGCAGAATTTGTCTGTGTCACGGTAAGATCCTCGATCCATTTCCGCATGAGTTGTTTCACTATTTCTTTCTGCCCTTGCATGTCGGTTTTTCCAATCGGACTTTTCCGTTTACATTTTACTATTGTCGAAACATCGTCACATTTGCCGATGGCTGTCCCTTTCTTGAAGTGGCAATTCGATAATTAATATGTACTCCTCGTCCAAAATCCACTACGAAGCCATTCACCTTCATGAAGTTAATCTCAAAACGACTTTATCCACAATATCTGCATTCAGCACTTCTTGTTGGAAAATAGTTCTCCCGATCCTTATTTTGATGATCTTTTTCCCTTTTATTATTGCACTATCTCCAGTTGCCGTTTGAAACTTCAATCAATTACCTGGTTGTATACCTCTATAGGTCAGATCTTTACGGGCAATCGTGCGATTTGCTCCCGTGTCCAGGTTGATGATGTAGCCCGTACCATGAATTGTCTGTGATTGTTAAGCTGTCATCGCCTCTTGCTACTTTCGAAATGTGGATGGAGGTTATGGGGCAATCTGTTGTGTGAGTCAGCTTACGTCAGTTTAAGCTGACTCTTTTGAGTTTATCGGCTCTGTTGTCACGTGGTCCTCCTGTTTGGCCACTGCCTGATCCCCGCTTGGTCGTTGCAGCATAAGAGATGGTGATCTTCCTCGTTTCGTTCTTGTTTTCAAGCAGTCTTGCGAGAGGTGACCGACCTTAGCACATGTCCAACATCTGATTCTGCTGCTTCCGTCTCGATAACTTGGTGCCAACCGCTCGTTGTTTATGCTGGTGTCGATTTCGACTCGGCGTATTTTCATTGGCGGTCTGGTAATGGCTTGTGCAGTCTCTTTCGTCAACGCACAAGCGATGGTTTCCGCGAAACTTGCTTTAGGTGACAACATCATGATTTTATATAATAAAACATTATTTTGGTTTTGTCACTTTCCTAATATTGTGATATTTATTTTATTTGAAATTGAAATTTCGATTGTTTCGGATGTTACTCCTTTATCAAATTTCTGCCAAACACTCACATATTTTCTCTTTGTTAGAAATTTGAATATTCGCACAATTTTACTGTTCACTTATAACTTTTATATCGCACTAATTCACTTTTTAAATACTTTTTAATTCACTTTTTAATCTTTACTCTGTCGGTTTCCAAATTCGAATACTAAATTCCATTTTAAAACAGTAATCTTTTCGCTATTAAGTAACTTATTCTATTCTACTCTAGGTGTCACCGTAACAATATTTTCAAAAAGATCATATTAAGTTTTTTTTGTGAAATTGGTCCGAAGCTTAGAAAATTGTACCCAAAGTTGACCACTTTATGTAAAAAGCTTCAAAATAGAAATAAAAGAAAAACTAAGGCGTTAGTTTAATTACTGGGTACGCCGAGAAAATCAGGTAAGAAGTATATTTTTAGAAAATGTTCGAATGTAGGTTTGTGTATATTGTTTTTAGGGGATGCAAGCTAAATTTTCCAGAAAACCTTTCACATTTTTAAAGAAAATTTTCACTTTATTTAATTTGTTTTTATTAACAATAACTGCTTTGTCAACCTCGCAGACACTGATCAAATAGTTTTTATCGTTCTTATCGTTTCTTTTAATAGTGCGACTAATGCTAAAAACTGCAAATTTTTTAAACATAACAATTTGTTCAATGTAATTTTAATTCGTTGTACTCCTTACAAGATGAGGCCTTTCAAGAAATTGTGCTGGAAAAATTGCAAAGTTTTGCGGAAAAATTGCTTGCACTATCGAAAAACTATTCAGTACAATCCTAACATCACAATCTCTATAAAAATTGCAAATTTTTACGTATTTTCAATATAACAAAATTTTTGTTGGAAAAGGTGAAAATTTTCCCGGAAAATTTGGCTAGGACTTTCTAAAAATCACAGATGCACAATTCTGCATTCAAAATTTTCAAAAAATATACTTCTTACCTGATTTTCTCGTCGTACCCAGTAAGTAAACATTTTTTCCCGTTCCCTTTTTCATGTTCTTTAACGATGGCGAATGTTTTAGTAAAGAGGTCTTCGAGCCGCATATGATGGCTTTTGTCACATTAACGACCGTTTAGTCGTTAACAAAATATAAACAAAAACAGATCAAAATCTCGTTATTTTCTAACTTTTCTCGATTTTAAAGGAGATGGTTTTTACTAATTTGTGAAAATTATTTTAAAAAGAGCTCGTCGTACCGCGTTTAACGGTTTTAGTTCCCATTATCGAGATATGTACATATAATAACACAATGTATGTCAACTCTAAATCGAGAAAAATCACGTTGTTTTTCCCTTTTTCTCTTCCACTTTAACGAAGGGAATTTTCACAAATCAAATATTTTTATAAAGATTTCATCGAACCACGTGTAATAATGGGTTTTGTCCCATTAATGACCGTTTAGAAGTTATCGAGATATAATTATTAACATCGCGGCGCCTCGAAAACGACACCTTTTATGAAGAGTATATTCTGTCAAAAATGTACCGGGAATTGTTTGAAATTTTTTTCCTAGATTGGTAGAATTGCCTTTCATTATGATGCCAACATTTAGCGCGATCTGTTAACCAGTTTGTTTACAGCAGTTGATTAAGTCAGCCGATCTCATTAGTGCACGGTGATTTTTACGGTGAACGAGATTATTGAACAAAGAGTTTGCCTTAAATTTTGTGTTGCAAACGAAATTTCTTGTGCTGATCAGGGATGGTATTGACATAAATTCCAAAGTATTAAAATGTTAAGCAACAGAGGACTAAATTGGGCTATAAAGTACATTTTTGTAGTGTTTTTTTATTCGCTCCGGATAGCTGCTATCGAGAGCCGTCATATGAAAAGTGGCTCCGGATAGCGCTCCGTATAAATAGGTAGAGCCAAATATTTTTTATATCAAGTTTTCGCTAAACAATTGAATTAAAAATGATAGTTTGATGTTAAATAAGTTTAGTTTACCAATAAATAGCGCGTCAAATTTAAATTTAGGCGTATAAAAATGACGGCTCTCGATAGCAGCTATCCGGAGCGAATAAAAAAACGCGCTTTTTAATTTTTTTGATGTGTTAACGTATTTCACCGATAGATGTCACTAAAAGTAACGAAAGGGTATTTAAACTTTTTTCTTTTTCTTAGGAGGGTTCAGTTAAAACGTTAAATGCTGATTTTATGAAGAATTAGAGCCGCGTATTGTGTTGCTAAATTAACATGGACTTAGAAGTTGGCACAGATAATTTGTTTAGAATTACGGGCTTTCCACATCAAGCACGAATTGCGAATGCGAGTAAAACATTTTTTAGACTTATGATATTAAAATCACTTATATATAATATTTTTGCCTATTTATAATATTAGTGTAATGTTTTCAATCAAATTAAATTTAATTAAATCCAAAAATTACAAAAAAAAAACAAAATTCGCTCGTAGTATGGCATTTTACATTTTAATTTCATTTTTCTCTAACTCTTTTTCTCTAATTTGTTGCTGTTAATTAATCATACGGAATTATTCAGTCCAATGTATATGGTACACCTGTTACTGAATTTATTGTTTTCTCTTGCAACGATACCGATGATACTGATTATCAAAGCTGTTCCGAACAGGAAGTTTATTTATGCCTCAAAATTCGCTAACACCACTGAACTGGCTGCTTTACGGAAATTTCTGAGTGGTAAGCTGGTAATCTCTGAGGATGAGATCGAGTGTCGAGTGCTTGTGTCAGCTGCCCGTGACGTTAGTCGTCTCAATTTCATTTCGTTCAAAATCGGCGTTTATCCAGTCCACATATATATGTTATATGTTGCCTCTCGGACCATATGGCCTGTCGGATCAGTGATCAGAGAGTTTGTGCCTCGTTCAAAAAACTTCAGACTGGCGGTTGTGGAATAATACCGTGATCCACCAATGTTAATAGTAACATTTTCTATCGACATAAACTACTTAATATTATGCCCACAATTTTAAACATGGAATATGCTCAAATCAGCCTCAAAAGTGACTGTGGTGAGTCGATTATTATTAAGGTCAAATGTGCTTCTTTTTGGATCTTTATACGGGAGTCTGTATACCATTTGGCAGTAATTCAGACGTTTACCAAAGATTTATTGAATTTATTCCCAATAATGATCAACCACTATTTGATTGTGGGCGACTTTAATCGATGATGAGTTTGTGTGATTGATCGATGACCAGTTTGTGTGATCATTCGTTGATATCACTTCTAATTATGTACGTATGTGCTAGAAAGTTTTGCGATTTTTGGAACGCGTCATTTCAATATTAATTTAACGAGTTTGGACGTATTTTGGACTTAGTTTTTTCATCTTGCGAATTCATCAACAAAGAATCTTGTCCCGATTTAATGGCACATCATACGCCACTTTTAATTAAATTTTAATTTTTAGATTATGATATTTGTAATTTTATTTAGAGCAATTTTAAAATTATTTTATTTTATTTTTTATTTTGGGAATGCTGATCTAGTGTCGCTAAACCACTTTTTTGATAATGTTGATCGGACAGCTTTATTTCACTTATTGGACATTTCGCTTGCTGTTTCAAAGTTTTATAGTATTATGAAGAACGGGTTTGAATTATTTATTCCAAAGGTTTTTGTGGATTCGACTCATACAGAGCCATGGTTCAATCGCCGCTTAGAAAACCTCGCAAATCATAAGTCTAGAGCATTTACGAATTATAAACGTTCTGACTGTCTTATAAATCAAAAAAGAAAATCACGCGACTATCCGATGATTATGTCATGCAATAATGTTTCAATCTCAGGTCCTCATGAAATATGGAAGCGTTTGCCAAATTTTTTCAGGCCTCTTTTGATATCTCTGATTTATCTAACTTTTCAAGTATCATTGATGGTCACTATAAATCATATCCTACAATCCAACTCGCGGAAATTATGATTGGACTTGATACTAACTAAACTAAAAATTATTCACTTATCAATTTTAGTAATTTATAAGTAATATAACAGATACAACTATGTATATTTTCATCCTACCAAACGGAATACCAAAACATCCCACAAATTATAATTTACAAGAACAAGGCCACCCTCCTTGCCCACCAAAATTACAAGGAAAAAGCGTTATTACGTTCGTTTGCCGTCGGTATTCGGCCGACTCGTGGATTAGATTTGAATTTAGTCGAAATTCGAAGAGTTCATTCTTCGTAAAGTGCTGTCTAGCGTTGACAGAAAAAATTGAATATAAATATTTTTGAAAGGACTGAAATGTTGCATAAAAGTATCGAAGTACTTTTTATTTTCTAAAGGACCGAAAAAAGTACTAAAGGATCAACTTTTTCATCCCTGGTGCTGATGCGAAAAAAGTGACCGGAATTATGGGACAAAAACTCATGGATTTTGCACGACGATCATCGACCGATCACAGAGCTACGATTGTCAACGAATATAAGGCCAACAACTCAATAAATACCATCGACCAACCACCGCATTCGCCTGATTTAGCAACAGGTGACTTTTTCCTGTTTCCCAGACTCAAATTACTACTCTATGGATCCTGGCGTTTTGTGAGTTATTTATTTTCAATATATTGTATATAGTATCAGAAACCTCTTAATTCGCCGCTAGACAAAAAAAATATTTTGTCGAAGCACGTAGAAACGCGGGAAAGCAAAAGTTTACAACTTATTCTAGATTGCCAGACAGGGTGAAACGCACTTATTTTGAAAATCAACCGATTTCTAAAATTGAAATATTAGCCGCATTTCTTGGCGTTTGATCTGATCCAGATCAGATCATGTCTCATGAAACGACACAAAAATGCGTAAAACAAACAAACACAAAAATTCAATTTTTTTGTCTCGTTTCGTTTTGAATCTGCCTCTTCATACTCGTACTGTATTCATTATATTCTTTGTCGCTTTACAAAATATTGTTCAACTACAAAATATTGTTCAACTATTATTAGATCACCATTTTTGATCCAAAACGAATGTTGGATCAAATGTTGTTGTTGCTTCACATGTAAAATTTGATCTAATCCGGATCACCATGCGTCAAGAAATGCAGCTATTGTATCACTGCTGTACTCGGTAAATTAGGGTCGAAAAAATAACGACAAGTACCTATATAGAAATGTTAAAGGAAATCTCCCTTATTCTTGAACCACTTAAGCTAGCGCTAAAAGAACTGAGCAAAGAAAGGCGACACTAATAATAGCTGAAGACACTTCTCTATGGTATTTAAAAAGCTAGTCCTCAAGAACTGTTTGTAAATTTGAAAAGCGAAGTTGATGGACGGCGTCAAAAAAAGTAATCTCTCTCTACGAAACAGTTGGCTAGTCAGCTTTTATTATGGTTATTCCCGAGACAAAACCACACTTGAGTGGCCGATCAAAGTTCAAGTCCTTCTGACGAAGAACTTGAAGAAATAACTGGTTATAATGAGTTACAATGATGTCTTCATAAAAATAATAAAACTTAAGATAAAATAGAAGATTTAAACATCGAGCAAGGAGATAAGTAGATCCAAATTTTGGGTAATTTATACGAAGCACTCCGTAGGTACTAAAAACCCTACATCAACGGCTTGTGAACGGATGTTTTCAGTAGCGGGAAATATGATTACAAAAATTCGAAGTTACTTAGCCGTTTCTATACTTAATGGCTTGTTATTTTTCAATTGTTTTATAAATAAAAAATAATAGCGAGTATTATAATATAACACTTGAACTAACCTGCGTTTATTGAACGTACTTTTGTTTAAATAAGTTAAATTGTTTGAATTATCAACAGATTACCTGTTCCCAATAAAAGAATGGTTAAAACATGTTTTGCCTACAATTTTTCGGGTATCACGGGTAACCGGGAATTTGCCTAAATCACTACTCGTTACCCGGGTACTTAATTTTCGGCTCCGCCTTCGTTTGGGTAATTTTTTTTTTTTTTTTGAATATTTTGTAGTTTTCGAGAGTATTTTTGCACCTACATGTCAAATATTCTCCAACTTCTGCCACCCGAGCGGGTGATAAAACATTTTGGCTGAACAGTTTCCTGCATTGATAATAACATAAATTAATTTTTAATTCGATCGATAAGGGAAGCAATTCGAAGTGTAATTGATGCAATTTTGTTGACTTGTGAGCAGGTACATTATCTTTAAGCAAATAAGTTTTTTCCTCGTCAAATGAGTTCGTTTCCTTGGTTGCATCGTTTAATTTGTCCAATAACGCACTATGATACTCTCCCATGATTATTTTTTCTTTTTCTAGGCAGTCGATGAGCAATTTTCCATATGTGTCGCAAAAAATAATGGCCATAACCTTTCCAGCTGATTGTTGTGTTTTTGGTCGGTTTTGACCAGGTTTCATAAACTGAGCAGACTATTGCCCAGACTCTGGTGAGTATTGATGAATCTATGTTTCATCAACTGCTATTAAACCACGCAAAAATTCGCCCTTATTACGCTTCAAGATGTCCAAGCCTTGCTGTGAAGTGGTTACTCGTTCGTGTTTTTAAGCGATAGTGAGCGATCGCGGCACCCTCCTTGCTTTAAACATGCAAATATCCAGGCTAGATATTCTCTATACGTTCTTTTGAAATGTTTACGATGTCAACTATCTCACTCAACTTCAGTTTACGATCACTCAATAAAATATCATGGATTTTTCCAATCATTTCTGGTGACGTCATCTCTTTTGGCCTTCTGCTGCGTTCATCATCAAAAACACTTGTGCGACCACATTAAAATTCATCGACCCAAAAACGTACATTTTCGTATGATGCTGTAGTCTCGACCAAAGTTAGATCCATATCATTTTTGATATTGGTTGCTGATAAGCCTTTCAAATAAAAATAATGAATTGCACCTCTTAAAACCTATTGTTGGAGGTTGTCTACTCCGCCCTCCTCTCCCCTAACCCAAATTTTGCGATTTACACGATTTTGCATACAAAACCCGATTTTCCATTTACATGGTTTTCTGCGGAACCAATCTACCGTGTAAATCGGGAGATGGGTGTAACTTAAAATTTGTTCAGTCCTCTAAGAGTTTCGAATTTCTCCTAATTAATCTTGTTGAATTAATAAGATGAGGCAAGGAGATAACACATTGACGAAAAATTGGTGAGAATCTAACTGTGATCATTTTTCAGGGGCTTCAATTCCGTTTTTTTTGGTTAAAAATAAGTTAGAGACACATTTAATATAATATTTTAAAAATATTGGAAAACTGAAACTTATTTTTAAATCTTTCTATCCAATTTAAGAAATTGGGTTTATTAAGAATTTTTAGGCTGTAACTAATTTAATAAATTTAAATTTTGTTGGAGAAATTTATGTTAATCAGATAATCAGAATTGCAAGAATTGAATGAAATTTATAAAAAAAATTACGAATTTGAGAAATTTACAAAACATCAATAATTGTAAGAATTTATAGAAAATAGAGAGATTTTCTTGAAAACTAAAAGTTGCAAAAAATTTTAACAATTTCGAGTAGACAAATTCCTTAGGATTTTAAAGACTGTTACTTGTAGGAATTTTATGTCATATAAGAATTTAAAAATTTCTGTAGGGCTTATGGAAATTGAAAAATCCTTGATTTTGGAATTTCAATGAATTTAAACGATTTCTAAAATTTTAACAAATTTTTGATAATTAAAAAATTCAAGAGGGCCAAGAAAAGTACACCTATTTGAATTAAAATATCTTTTGAAATGCGTTTTAGGGTTTCGTAATAAAATCAGTAATAATGGTCATTCAGTTCCCTATCAGAAATATATTTTTGTCCTGCTCTAATTTATTATGCGGAGGAATTACTCCTGAAAATCATTGAAGCTAGGAACTTCAAATAGAAACCAAGTTCTTTCCAATCTCCTTCGGAAATGTTTTTCTCTGCCTCCAACTTGCGGTTAAATGATTGCCCTTTTCAAAAATTTGACTTAAACAAACTTTAATGGCTATAAATTCAGGAGTTTAAATTTTCTGTGTAGAGCTAAATCTGGGTGGTATACTATTTTCTAAAATGAGTTAAAAAGAGCTTGCATCTTCTATATGAAGTTTATAGCATGAGTGGTTCAGGAGTTATTCCAATTCTACAATTCTTTTTAAGACATTTTGCTGGTAAACGAATAATTCATCTCCATAACAAATTAGAGCAAGAGAAAAATATATTTCTGATTGAAAACAATTGAGTGACAGTAAGAAATGTTTTTTCATGATCCTACATAGACAAGTCCCTTTTGTTTGTGAAACGACGTTTCTGGAAAAAGGACCGTAGGCCTCGCTATTCTAAAGATACTTAAATCAGATTCAAAATAGATGAACTCTTTTATTGAAGTTACATGTTAAACTGAAATGATGACCGAGTGAAACTTAACGAAAAGTCTAATGGGAGAACCAGCGAGTCAGTAACAACTTTAAGTAAGAACGCGATATACAGAAAGTGCATGTTACTGACCAGCGAATCTTTAAGAACGTTTCGTTCAGTTCATCCGTCACTTAACAGAGCGAAAATTAACGCGCAAACTGAAGGATATTTCAGAATACATCATAATTTCCGCAGCACACTTTTCTTAGAAATAATAAATTTTCCCATTCATATTACAATTTTAATACTGTGTCAGTTGTTACGGATTCGGTGGCCAATATGTCAACTCTTCTGTAAGGAAGTAATTTTGTCAAATTCTTTAAGGTTTCTTACTGATTCGCTGGTTAGGTCTTAATATGCTACCCAACCGAAATTGTGACTGAAATGATGATCGAGTCAGTCAGTTAATATTAGGTTGGTTGAGTCGGTTTTAATTTTCGGTAAATAAAAAACATTATGATATATTTTATCACGTTTTGCCATAAAAGCCATTTATCACAAAAAAAACCAAGTTTTTTTTTTGGTTTTAGGTGTCAAAATAAGTACCTATTTGAATATAAAATATTTGACTTTTGATTGTGGTGTGATATTTTTAATATTATTCAGGTATTTTTTCTGAATCTAAATAAGCGTTTTTAATTCATTTTAAAAATGAATTGAAATCAGAATTGAAAAAGAAATAAAAAGGTTTGACAAAATGAATTAATGTTTATAAAATGAAATAATATAAGCCTTTTTTTATTTCGTTTTGAAAATGAATTTAGAAATATGAAATTTTGATTTCGTATTTTCATTAATAAAAACGCGAATAACAAAAATTTAATTCTGTATATACATACCTAAATGTTTAAAAAGCTCGTTTTCATATTAATTGATTGATTTGATTTGGATTGATTGATTTCAAATGACGATCAAGCATTACGAAAGTCTCCCGTATTATAAATGCAAATTGCAACACACCACTATACCCCATGTTACAAACACGACACCATTCTTCATGAACCCTGTAAAGAAAGGCTTTTCACACATCCGATAACCAGATAAGTCTAATAGTGTGATATCCGCCCCTGGCCAGGCAGCCAGCGTACACTTTTTTACATATAACAAGACCGAAGGATTGGATAGGATTATTAGTAGGGACAGACTCGACTCCGGTTACAGACACCAACCGATCGATGATAATTAGTGTTTTTATGACAGCATAATGACAACACAATTTCCTGGTGCCGCAAGTTCTTTTTTCTGGAAAGCTGATAACTATTATTATACCCTCCACCATTTTATCCATTGGCGGTTGTGAGGGGGGGGGGGCGAGATTTCGTTCCATAATTATATTATGTTCCCATGCGGTCACACAAATTTGAAGTGGTTGCGTCTCTGCTATCTCTGCTACTCGCCCCCCATTAATTATTAAGTATTAAAAATGTATTAAAATATTTCGTTTTCTTTAATGAAAAAATAATTATTAATTTTATTAATTATTAAAAATATATTAATATATCTCGTTTTTATTAATGAAAAAATAATTATTAATTATTGGTTAATAATTATTTATTATTAATTATTAATTGTTGATTATTAATTATTAAAACTGTATTAAAATGTTTCGTTTTCGTTAATGAAAAAATAATTATTAATTATTAGTTATTAATTATTAATTATTGATTATTAATTATTGAAAATGTATTAAAATATCTCGTTTTCATTAATGAAAAAATATTTATTAATTATTAATTATAAAATATTAATTATTATATATTAATTATTAATTATTAATCAGTAATTATTAATTATTGTTTGTTAATTATTAATTATTAAAAATGTATTAAAATATCTCGTTTTCATTAATGAAAATTTTTAATTAATTATTAATTAATTATCATTAATTATTATTTATTAATTACTCATTATTAATAATTGATTATTAATTATTAATTATTAAAAATGTATTAAAATGTCTCGTTTTCATTAATGAAAAAATAATTATTAATTATTGGGTAATACTTATTTATTATTAATTATTAATTGTTGATTATTAATTATTAATTATTAAAAATGTATTAAAATATCTCGTTTTTTTAAAGAAAAAGTAATTATTAATTATTAATAATTATTTATTGATTATTAATTATTGAAAATGTATTAAAATATCTCGTTTTCATTAATGAAAAAATATTTATTAATTATTATTTATTAATTATTAATCATTAATTATTAGTTATTGAAATGTATTAAAATATTTCGTTGTCGTTAATGAACAATTTTTAATAATTATTAATTACGTAATTATCATTAATTATTATTTATTAATTATTCATTATAATTTATTGATTATTAATTATTAATTATTAAAAATGTATTGAAATATCTCGTTTTCATTAATGAAAAAATAATTATTAATTATTAATTATTGATTATTAATTATGAAAATGTATTAAAATATCTCGTTTTCATTAATGAAAAATATTATTAATTATTGATTTTTAATTAATCATTATGTATTAATTATTGATTATTAATTATTAAAAATGTATTAAAATATCTCGTTTTCATTAATGAAATTTTTTTATTAATTATTAACTAATTATCATTAATTATTATTTATTAATTATTTATTATTAATAATTGTTTATTAATTATTAATTATTAAAAATGTATTAAAATATCTCGTTTTCATTAATGAAAAAATAATTATTAATTATTGGGTAATACTTATTTATTATTAATTATTAATTGTTGATTATTAATTATTAAAAATGTATTAAAATATCTCGTTTTTGTTAAAAAAAAGTAATTATTAATTATTAATAATTAATTATTGATTATTAATTATTGAAAATGTATTAAAATATCTCGTTTTCATTAATGAAAAAATATTTATTAATTACTAATTATTAAATATTAATTATTATTTATTATTTATTAATTATTAATCATTAATTATTAATTATTAAAAATGTATTAAAATATTTCGTTGTCATTAATGAACAATTTTTAATAATTATTAATTACATAATTATCATTAATTATTATTTATTAATTATTCATTATTAATTATTAATTATTAAGTATTGATTATTAATTATTAATTATTAAAAATGTATTGAAATATCTCGTTTTCATTAATGAAAAAATAATTATTAATTATTGATTATTAATTATTAAAAATGTATTAAAATATCTCGTTTTCATTAATGAAAAATACGAATTAAAATTTGTTTTTATAAAATGAAATAAAATAATGGTACAAATGTGTTTTAAAAATGAAATAATATAAGCCTTCCTTAATTCATTTGTGAGTTTTCTCTGTTTTCTAAATCGATTTTTTTAATTCATAATATAAAACAAACAAAAAATGAATTAATATAAGTCGCAGCTGTTCATACAAAAATCACCTTTTTTAATTCATTTTTAAAGAACTTTTTTAATTCAGCCTTTTTTAATTCGGTACCTCGTGTGTAAAATCACTTTTTTCATTTTAGTTATTTTTAGCGTATTTCCTTGACAAATTTACAACAACAATTGCGTAGGATAAATCCCCGCAAGAATAACATTAACCCCAAAAAAAATTGGGTTTATTTAAACATAATTCTAATTCTTAGTTATGATACCTGCCACCAGAGTCATAATACATATTAACCCTAATCAACATGGGATGAGTCTCGCAGACTCATTTTAAATTGGTAGTAATTGTCGAAGCTGTATAATATCTGCGAAATTGAATTTTATTTTTGTTATTGCAATTTATAAATAAATAAATATAATAAATTATATAATTTTTTTAAATTATATATGAGTTCGAGAGACTCATCGCATCCAGGAATACGTCGGTAAAATGAAAAATGCTGATTAGGGTTAAATTTATATTTTATTTGGAAACGTTGGCTTTTGTCAATTAAATCAAATTGGCTATTTTCTTGGAAAACAAATAAACCCAAAATAATTCGAATTCAATTTTGATCAACAAAATACGCTTTTTGTCGGGCACGACGTAAAATACAACGAAGTGAAGTTAGGGTACTGAGCAATAGGAATGAGTTTAAAAAAGAAATTTTTGGTCAGATGAAGGAATGGATTTTCTACTACGAGTAGATGTGTTGGTTTCGTTTAGTTTAATTTTGTTTTTATACAATTTGACATTTAAACGTCATCTCGGTCACAAAATGGAAAGCACATGTATCTTTCGACTGAAAGGTTCGTTTAGTCAATTTTCAGTTCACAACTAGGTCGGTCATGTTTCAGTTCAACATATAACTTCAGTATTTGAGAGATGGTTACTCTTTGCATAAACAATTTCAAGAATTTTACACAATTGATGAATTTTTGTAATTTCCAGATTTAATTTTGGGAATTCAATTTTTGTTTAAAGAATTTTAAAAATTCTTTTATAAAATTCAAATACGCATTAATAAAATTTAAGAATTTCAACCATTTTGCTATTTCTAAAAATTTGATGTGACCAGAATTCTTAAAGTCGGAAGCAGTACATCACACGCTTTACTTTTATTAAGCGGGAGATTTTTTTTTTTTTTTTTTTTTTTTTTAAAAGTAGTACAAATAAGTAATTTTATTAACCAAACATAACAAAATACATAGTACAAAATACATTACAAAATACATAGTATATTACAAAATACGTAGTATTAAGAATGTTAATTTTTAAGAAACATATTTCAAGAATTTTAATTAATTAAACAAAAATTTACAAAATTATGATTGTTTTACTGGTACTAAAACTGTAAAGAAGAGAGAATAGATTAGGTTACGACAAGACCATATTCGAATCGTCTGGATAATTTCAGATAGCAGTTCGGCGCGAGACGTACATATCTTCGTTGCACTTGTTTTCCAATATAGTATTTGAATAAAGACCAGAAAATAACGTCTAATTTCTTGCATTTCGCTTAATATTTCAGCATCTTTAAGCAGCAACGAAGAACGATTGTCCAACCAAATTAAAGGTAAGTGAAATTGAACAGTAAAATTATAAATTAAAATAATTATTTTCCAAGTTTTTGCTCCCCTTGTAGTTATGCACATTTTGTAACAAACCATGACTTTTATGAATATTTTCTCGCTTACATTTCCAATTCGATTTAATTAAATTAAATACATAATTAATATTGAAGGTGATGTGTAAATAATTTTAGTATACTATATACATAGGTGAAGCACACCTGACACCATGAAATTATATCTCATCACGTATGGATTTGTTTTCGATTGTTTGTTGTCCAGTTATGGATTTGTTTATGTATTATTTAATTTGGAATTCAAAGCCTTGAATAAATAATTGTGAAGATTACCAATAATAAAAAAAGTGGCGTTATTTGTTTTTGTATATACATATATACGCATAGCCCCTGAATATTTACGGAGTAAAGTCCAGCAATAAATTTTTAATTTTTTTTTGCTATACATTTCTATGCAAAGTGATTGCAAATGACCTATATGTAATATCATTCATACCAAAACGATATTTTCGTATTCAAAACCCATTATATATTGAAGGCACACACATGTTGTCGGTTGGCGAAAGATAAAAAAAAGAGCTTTTTCAATAAAACTTTTAATTTATGATCCTAATTTTGTATTTTCTTTTCTCTTAAACACTATCGTTCCCAAATCGTTTGCTTTTTAAAGCCTATTATCATCCCCTCGCCGCTTGAGTATAAAGAACGAAGAGCTTTTTATGGTTTTTTATTAAAAATTAAAATTTAAAGCTTTTTTTATGACTTAACTTTTTTTTAACATTAATTTCTTGTGTATTTAATAAAAGGAACGAGGGTGTAAATTAAACGCACATATGCATGTACTGATCGGATTTTTCCTCGCCTTTATATTTTCCCAATTTTCTCATTGTTATTATTGCATTGTTGTAATGTTATGGTTTAATAATAAAATAATGAAAATATCGGGAGCATTACATACGATACAAAGTATAATTGCGGGGAAATTAACAACAACAAAGCGTGAACAATTTTCCTATACCACCGAATGCTTAGTTTTTGTTATGGTACACAAATGTATAAACATAAAAAAAACTCCGCCTAAAAATCGATAAAATGAAAAGACAGAATAATAGAATTTTCTCAATTACGTCACGAGGGTTCTATATTTGTGTGATACAATTTTTGTTGTGGGAAATCGTACACTGATCGAAATCTATTATGTATGCATGCAATAAAATACAGTATATTGCACATCTAGTTGCTTATTATGGAAAGTTAAGTTATTCAATTGATTAAATGAATTAATTACACATCGTGTAAACAATTTTTTATTTATTTTTTTTTTTTGTTTTAATTACAATCCAATTTTTTGATGTGTACTATAAAAGAATTGAATCGAAACTATACAACCGAACATAAAATTTCTAACTTATTAGCGTTTCGAACAATTTCCCAATGTTGATTTTATACACACATCAACATTTTCCCCTGTTTTCCCAGGTTTTTATTTTTTATTATGGTTTTCTATGTATACGCGTTGCTTGGGTGGGAGATATTCGAGCTAAATATCAACAGTCTTTGTTGTTTGTTAGTTAGTAGCTGTTTAGTTTTCATACAATAATAGTCGGTTCCGTCTTTACACACAGTAGTAGTTAAGTTTTTTTTTTTTTTTATTGATAAAATTTTCCTAAATTTTTATAAGTGGATAAGACAATAAATTAGTGAAAATCCAAAATAATATTTTGTGTATTGTGGTACGTTGTGTTGTGGTGCGGTGTTATATTTTTATTAAAATATATCATTGTTGTTATTTGGAAGTGGTGAAAATTGTTGATTACATTTTCATTTGATATGACGTTATTATTGGAAAAAACTTTTTTATTATTATTTGATTATCATGCTCACAGAGCAATTGAGTGTTATAAAAAATCAACAACAACAAACGCAACGTCATCCACTACAAAGACAACAACATCAGGAGCACGATTTTATCGAAACACAACAACAGAATACGGCTCGTACTCTGGAAATAAAAACGAAACGGAAGACCAAGAAAAAAAAGTTGCTTTTTTTGAAAAAGATATGTTCATTCCAAGATAATTTTAATTCGACCGCGGAATATCGAAGGGATCGGCGAGTTACCGGGTTACAATTACCATTGCATCCGTTACAATTTATCGGGTGGATTGCCCTGTTATGTTTTGGAATTGGAACATTTTTTATTATAATACCTGCAATACACCCTGACTATCAACAACCGCTATATTTGTTAATTGTTTGCCTATATTTAATTCATATTGTGTCGCATCTGTTAGCGTTACTAATCGATCCGGCCGACAAAGAGTTACGTAAACAAAGTTCGCGTAAAGTAATACCCGAATTTGATCGGACTAAACATTTTCATGTGATTGAAAATGGACGTTGTCATTTGTGTAACATAAAAATAAATTGTGTACGAACTAAACATTGTAGTGTTTGTAATAAATGTGTTAATAAGTTTGATCATCACTGCAAATGGTTAAATCATTGTGTCGGTGGAAGAAATTATGTTGCCTTCCTTATGTGTGTTGTTAGTGCTGTTATTGCAGCTTTGGTCATATTGGCCGCTGCTATAGCTGAAATTGTATTCTATCACCTGAATCCGGATTGGTTGAATGCCTTTTATTGGAATTTAAATAACACAAATGATAATAGTATTATTGCGACAAACGCAACAAGTAATAATAACAGTTTAACACAAATAATTGTTAATGAAACAACATTCGCTGCTAATCCGAGTAATTCAACTGGCAATGGCACACAAAATGGTACAACAGGTGAAAGTGATATTATAGCTAGCGGGATTGGATTAAATAATACGATATTTTTAATTTTTATATCAATTATTGGAATCCTAGCTGCGATAACAGCGGGCCTCCTATTACACTTATGTTTCTTTCATATTTATATATCTTTTTTGGGATTAACGACTTATGAATATATACGAAATCATCGCCAAAATGTAATGTCAACGTCAGGACCCGCGTCACAACAACAACAACGACCGACGGCAACTACAAATAATAATGATGTCTCTGCTACGCTGTCACCGAATAATATAACAACAATATCATCTAGCGAAATTTTAACAAATCCGTCCACACTGTTACAACATGATAATAATATAAATGATAAGCAGCTATATTTTTGTTCCAAAATCAATAAAACTCCTTTGAAATTAGATGAGGCTGGAATTATAACTGGTGGCGCAGCATCAAATGCCGCACTAAACTCAAACCGTCCAAATACACTGTATTGTTGTGAAAAATCACATGAATACGTACACCAGTATCATCATCACAAAACAACTAAGTCATCATTAAAAACGTATTACATGTGTTCGGTGCTGCATGATAATACAACGTCACATGAGACGACGACAACAAATTCAACAAAAACATTTCACTGCTGTTCCGAGATACATCGCGAAGAAAAATGTACATACTGTAGTTTTCGTATAAAAACTTTACAACCATCTGAGATTATGTCGATAGATGATAAACAATGTTGCTTGAAATCATTAACAAAACATCACAGATGGCGTAGAAAATGGAATTGTTGTTCAAATGTGCCGGACAGTCCGGATATACCGGAGCCCACTATCGGTAGTATAGGTGCTGGACAAACTGTGGTTAATTGTGAACCAGCACAGCCACATTTAGAAGATCAGGCGGTTCATACAATCTCATCTCAAATTACCCAATTAACTAATGAATTACAACAACAACAACATACAAATAATGGTGCCAATATAAGTAGTAGTAATAATATTAATAATAATAGTAATATAATAATTGTTAATTCCATGGATAATAATCATAATAATAACAGTATGCCAAATGATCAAGAACATCATCATCACATTGAAATAAATAATCATCATCAAAATAATGATAGTGACGTTATACATCGACATAACAGTAACCATAATCTGCATAATATGACAAATAATATTAACGAGCCCGCCTCATTTAATCGTCGATTTAAACGATTTCGTCGCCGTTTAATAATCCCATATACACCAGTTCGCTTTCGACTAATGGTCCGAATGATTCGCATGTATGGCAAACCAATGTGTCCAGAAATTCATGAAATCTATCGTAACAATCAAGTACGTCCAATGGTGAACGCAGATTATCGAAATGGATCAACCGTACATCAAATTTTACCAACATCGGTAATACGTAACGACATGAATCGCAACCAACCTATATTACCAGCATTACCACCACCATCACGCCGTAAAATATTAAAAAATCGTACAGATGATTTGCAAGAGTTGGCCGATAGTTTAGGTTTTGCACAACAACAAAATCAACAGTCGTCACAACAACAAACGATTCGTTTATCGGGTGGTTCAAAAACACAAACATTTCGTAGATCACGCCGTAAAAATGTATTACGCAGTAGAAGTTCAACGCTGTCGCCCATCCATGAATCGGGACTATCGAATCCAACATCACCGCAACCATGTCGTCATAGTGTTATAACACATGGTGAACGTCGCCCAAGCGGTAATAATGATCCGACAACGTCGAATAATTCGCAATGATATTAGTGAGTTGTACATTCTCTTTAAACATGTACATAATTTTTATATTACAATATATATGTTTCTGTTTAAATTATTCTAAATATAATTATTGGGTGTCTATCTCTGTTTTCTAGTTTAGATTTATTAGGCTTAGTTTTAGTGTATTCTGTAATATTCTTATTGCCGAAGAGAAGTCGCATAAAATTAAAATTTGCAATTTTCGTAAATACATTTTATTTATGTTTCTTTAATTTCATTGTACCAATTTGCTTAGCGAAGAAGATAATTTTAATGTTGTTTAGATAAATCTAAATAAAACTTTTAAAATTAAATATGCTCGAAATGAAATAATTGTGTAACTTTAAAAACAACTTTTATTATATGCGACGATTTCCAGTATCTGACTTCTGGTGAACAACATACGAACCCAATTTAACCATGCATATAGACATAGAAACTACCGTCGCCTACAGTTTATGAAAATCGGCACAAACCTATTTAGAATTTATAAAATCTTAATTCTCGTGATTCTCAATTCTGAAAAAAACTTTTTTATAAAATTTGAATAAGCTTTATTTTAGTCAATGATTTAATCAATGAAAATCTTAAGTTCTAAAGTTTGGTGTTAAGTAATTACATCCCAATGCTTAAATGGAGAAAAAACCAAATGAAATCATACCCTAAAGATAGGACAGCAGTATTTGTTTTTGAGGAAATCGCCATTTTATTTTTAGGGTGTTTTTGAAATCAGATTTAAATTCATTTTTGTAACCAAAAATGCCAAGAAAAAACTTTAAATGACAAAAGCACCCTATTGTATAATAACTATATAGCAAACTATTAAATGCAACATAACAATGCTAAATAATTTCCTGACATGCAAAAGGGTCCAATGATAATTGACTTTGCGGGCTTTTTTTTTAAATATGTGAACGATTAAACAAAATTGTTTTTTTTTATAATTCCTGCAGTTTCCATAATATAAGCAAAACTGTTAATATAATAAAAACGAATAAAATGTTGTTGCCTTTTATCTTTTTCAACGTGAAAATAAACAGCAAATATTTAGGGCTCTTTAAATTAATTTTGGGGCATTTTTCTGTTTTTTTTTTTTGGTGTTGATGCATTGTATACTGTGCGATTAATTTAAACGTTACAGATGTTACTATATTTCGGTTGTTGTTTGCACTGGTAATTAAGTACATTTTTTTAGACAGAATGATACCTCTAACATTTGAGATATTTCGTGCAAAATTTTTGTTTTTATTCTATTATACTATAAAATACTTAAGATGAAGCTCTATTAATTTTATAAAACCATAAAACACGGAAGATCGCGTGGCAATTCATGAATGCTCATTTATAAAAGTCTAAAGCTTGAAAAGATGAGGCCTTTTTACATCTAAATGCAAAACTTTCAATGTAATTAAATTTTTGTTTTGTTTTTCTATTGTAATTAGAATTGGGTCGGTAGGTGGATGTTTTTATATTTGGTGAAAATGGAAAAGTTTTTTTTTCCGGATTATGGCATTGTATTATCTTTTTTTACCTATTTTATTTAAAATAACCCTTTTTTGTGTATCCGTTTGTTTGGTTCTTAATTGTTAAAATTGGTTATAGGAGTCTCAGATGAGTGATAAAATCCTTAAAAAGAAAATGGGCGGAATGATTTTGGTTTGTTGTTTTTCACCTTTTTCTTGTTGTTGATGTATATTGTATATGATTTTCAATTTCCATTTATAATTTTGATTCAAATAGCAGAGTGACATTGATAAGGACGATAAAAGAATTAAATGATTGAGAAAATTGGAAATTTAAACTTTTAAAGACAATATCCGATTGTAATCGTCTGGGGAACACTAAAATGAGTTGGATTAACGACTTTCAAAATTCCTTTATTCAAGAATGATGAAATCCTTATTATAGAACAATTACGTTTTTCATATTTACCATAATCATTTCAACAGTACAATAAATGTAGCTTTTCATATTCACATAATTCACGTTGTGCTTATATAAATAATAACTCATGCTCTTGCGTTTCTCCTGTACATCAATCATAAAAGTTTAATATGAAAACTAATACCGACTAATTAATACAGCCAGTAACAGCAATATATAAAGTGCTTAATACAATATAAAAATTTTTCCATTTTCTCAAAATTTACTATTCGTGCATTAAAAAGTAAATACCCAACAAATACTTGCTCAAAAATAATTCCATACTATTTAAGTAAAATCAATAAAAAAAAAAAAATGCTAACGTTGTACGTTTGTGTCCAGTTTGTGTAATAAAATGCTATTTTAAGTTTTTATTAAACTTAAAAGTTTTTTATATTGTATTTTTTAGTTTGATATGTCAAAAGTTACAAAATTGTTGTGAGTAGAATTTAAATTTTTTTCGGTATATTTTTCAGTTTTTAATTTAATTTTCCACCATAATAATTACATGTCAGACGTATTTTGTACGGGAAGTAGCGTATTATTGGATTTTCTGTATATTTATTTATGATGTATAGTTGTGTACACATTTGATTGACAATCCAAGAACTACATTTTTAATAACATTATGGTATTTGCTTTTTATATAAATTGTTTGGGTTTTATAGGACACTTGGTTGCATATTGTCCTTGATATTATTAGTTCATCAACATTTCCTAAAGATCGACTATTATCAAATTTTTAATTTTTATTTTTTTTTATTTTTATTTATAGAAGCTTTATTGTAGTTAATGTTTGAGTCTATCCTCCACCCTTATTAAACAATTTAAACCGCGATTTTTATTATTTTTTTATTTAACCCATATACTAAAAGGTGTTAACGTTCCTCGAGCGGCTTAGGTACAATTAAACCTTTTCCGTTTTTAAATTGCAATAACTTTTCTTGCAGAAGCCGTAAAGGATGAAACTTTCGTTCGAGGCCTTATTCAGGAAAAAGTATCACCAATTCGCCTCGGAGATAGGGAGTCGAGTTGTTTTTTACATCATAACAGGTACAATTGTACCTCTGTTAACATTATAAAGTTATGTCGCCGGACGAGGGTTAATTTGTATAAACCGAAAATCTAATTGAATGTCTACTTAACCATTCCTAAATTTCATTGTGAAGTGAATCCGGTTTTTAATAGTATTCGATGATATTGGTGCGCTTACTACCGCATGCAAACTACATTTAAATCAATGAAGATTTTTTAGGAACAAAATCAATGTTGCCCTACGGTACCTCATAACTACAGGTTTGACATGAAAGTAGTAGTGAACGATTTGAACCATGTTGATTACCTATAATACATTATTGTTTAGCGCGGTGATTTAGATGTTTAAACTTATTCTGTCTATTACATTCTTGAGGAATTAAAATTAAATTTTCTTCTCAAATTATCTTCGGCTGCTACGGAGTTGCGTATTAACCATTCATTAATTTGACATTTGTCAATTAAAAACAAAATTTCTTAATCAAACTTGTTACAAAATCAAAACTTGTATTCAACTGGACACTTCGAGATACCAACATATAGAAAGAGTGTAAATTTAACAGCTCGAGATACGAGAGGGAAGGGTTAAATGTATTTCTTGAAGAATAGTAAACCCTCAGCGCTATCCTGTAATGCCACCAAAAATCTTAACATTTTATTGTTTTTTTTTTGTAATTTAAAAGTGATTAAACCTTTTACATACCGCACCATCCAAACAATAAAAAGATTAGTGCTAAGTATACATTTATTGCATGATTGCATTTTTAAAATTTGTGCAAGGCTCTATCGTCCTATATAACACTACTAAATTTAGTATTATTACGACAGATTTTCTTCATTGAATTGCTGTTGTTACTGACTCTTGTGGCATTTGTGTTTTCAGTGAATGTATTGCCTAGGTATATGGTACATCCTCTGGTACTAAGCATTTCGAAGTTCAACTTCTTATTAGCTCATCATCAGAATTGTCTAATTCCCAGAACTTCATCTAAAAATTATGTTAGAAGTTCATTTCCATCGTACAAGTCGAATCTCACCACAATCGTTAAAATCCTATTTCCATCGCACAAGTCGTTTCATTGAAATCGGTTAAGATTCCAAAGCTACACACAAAAATTAATTTAGACGAAAAAGTCGAATTTCCAGTTTCGAAATAACCGGTTAAGAAGCGGCTAAATTCCATCCTAATTAGCCTTATTCCAGAACTACACAGCCTTATTAGAACCCTATTTCCATCGCACAAATCGGATTTCATCATAATCGGTTAAAAAATGGCCAAGTTCCATCCTAATTGGACATATTCCAGAAGTACAACTAAAATTAATTTTAAAATCCCATTTCTGTTGCATAAGCCAAATTTTATGTTACTCGGTTGAGAAATGGCAGAGTTCTTTCTTAATTGGCAATATTTCAAAATTGTATCTAAAAATTATGTTGGTACCCCATTGTTGAGTTGTACGCATACTTTACTACACGACCTAAGGTATACATATTTTGTTTATTTTATTATGTGAAAGAAAATTCTTAATTCTAATACATAGGTTTAATGAATGTCCCTAAACTAAAATATACCAAGATGATAGATGCCAAGTATAGGAAGGTATCTTTCCTAAATTTTTGTTACGTCCGGTAAAATTAAACTTTTGAAGTATTATGAGCAGCATTCTCGGACTTCTACCAAGATAAACTGCTGTTATTAGCAAAAGTGGCGAAATTGCTAGTGACAATATTGGAAATAAGAAATTATATTCTCGATGTGCTTAGCAAATCCGCCGTACTAAAAAACGACAAGCCGAAGAACAAATTGCTATTTTAATTAGTATCTTTCCTATCTATAAGGATAGGAAAGATTTTAATTAACCGTCAAATAAGGTGGCATAGCTTAGATTAGAGGATTTGGTCGTTTCGAGTCTATCGAATAAAGATCAATAATAAATTTGGCGACATCTTTGGTAAACCGGTATCTATACAAAAAAATCATCTTTACGTTCAAACCGATTCTCTATACCACTAAACACTTCTAAAAGAAAGTCGCACCGTGTCGGTGTCGTCCTAAGACCCGTGCAGGTGTCATCCTTAGTGCCCAGTTCGAGCTATTGATGGCTTGCTACTGTTAGCTCCAGCATTGCGAAACATTTTATTAGTGGACCTAACTTGAAGGCCAGTAGGTTTGATTTATCTCTCAGCAAGAACCAGTTGAGAGTCTTGATCGTGATTCTTACTGATCACGGCCATTTTAAAGTATATCTTCAGCGCATGGGGCTAACTCATGATGCTTTATGCGAGGATTGTCTTGAAGACGATTATGACTGCATTCACTTCGTATGCAGTTGTCCTGCTTTCAACGGAGTTAGGTTGCAATTATTTGACTCTAGGTCTATTGCTGAAGATCAGCTGTCTTCAATGCCTTGGCCGTGAACTACATCAGTTTATTACGGCTGCAGGACGCATTCGCGATTTAGGATAGAATCACTGGTTTGCACCATGGGCCCTTCGTGGCATTGAGTGCGAGACCTCGGGTGGTTCCAACTAATTTTTTAATAATAATAATAGCGCCCAGTTTATGGGCATACAGGTCGTTTTATGCATCTTCTCTATCTTATTCCTATACGTTACCTCGTTAAGTAAACACGCTCACTCCGTACATAACTAATAGAGCCAGTTTACCGGCTCCGGTTTTAGATCCCATCTAGTACCAATGGCGTTCCTGCAGGAATACATAGCTATTGTGGTCTTATTTATTCTTTCCAGAATATTAGGCTTCCATAGTTTTTTTTCTGCTTTTAATCTATACAATCTGTTCTGGGGTTCAAGGCACTTCCAACTCTTTCGCAGTTTACTTTTACCGTCCTACTTTACGCATTATTAGCCAAATCGAGGACGTACGGCTATTGACCCGTTTTGTATAAACCACCTGCACATTGTATTGCTTCATGCCAACCTATAGTGCTGACATGAAAGGTGGGTCGGCCCATGGATTCTGCACTCTCATCCCTTTTGCATCCCGCCCCTATCGGGATTCGAACCCGGTATCTCCAGTCGTGGTCTTATTTATTCTTTCCGGAATATTAGGATTTCAGCTAAGCTTACTTTCCAAGGTAACGCCCAGATATTTTGCTCTGTCAGTAAAAACTAGTCTAATACCCTTACTACCAGCTATGTCTTGGACGAGTTGATTCCCAGTCCACATTTGCTGGCCCATTCCGTAATGATTAAGGACGCATTCTGCATCTAATCCTTAATCATGCCAAAGTATTTTCTAGAGACAGCTATCGCCTAGTCTTCTGTCTAAGCAATTACTTCTATACCCACTCTCTCCAGTTCCAATAGTAATCCATTTTTCACTATGTTCCAGATAAAAGAGGATAGGACATCTTTCTGCAGGGTCCCTCTAACTATCCGCTGGTGGATTGTCCCAGCTCGTTGTTGACAATCCTGCGTTTAATTAATTAATTCGTTTAAAGGATAGCCCACCTCCAGGAAAGACAATCCTTCCCTGATTTCCTCTATTTGCGAGAAAATTGATTTGTAAATCATTAGGGAAGTCACAGCTGTGTTTACTGATTTACCTGAAATAAAAATATCTTAAAGCCTTTCCAGGGTTTTATACAGAGGTTTTCATTAAGAGCGACGCATTTTTTTCCTTTTTAATAAAAAGCTTTGTATATAAGATATTGAGCTGATTTTTATTTCATATTAAAGTACAATAGATACCATTAATTGTGGAACAAAACATCATTCGAATGTCCTCCAGAAAAACGTTTGCACGAGTAAATGCGCTGAACCCAATTTTCTTTAGCTTTTTTGCATACATCTTCAGATATTTCAACAATTTGGCGTTCAATGTTGCCTCTTATAGTCTGTGGCTTATTAGAACAGACCATTGACTTGACATAGTTCTAAAGAAAAAGGTCTAGAAGCGTTAAATCGCATGAACGAGGTGGCCAATTGACTGGTCCATTTCTGTCGAAACGGATGGTGTGCGGCCTCAGTTCTTGGGTCAAGGAACGTAGGCTCAAGACCTTGTGCAAAATTCGCCATAGTTACGTTTCAGAGATGCCCAATTCTTGCGAACGGCGCGGAATTGACTGATTTGTGTTCTCATTCACACTCTTGGTACAGCCGAAATATTCTCAGCAACTCTTGCATTTCTTTGTCTTAATGGCACGGCAAAATTATGAAGTGATTATGTTGATTCGAATTTTTCTACAAGACGTTCTATGGTTTGTCTAGTTTGAAGATGTTAACGACCGAAAACTTGGACTAGTACACGTAAAGCTGTGCTAACCGAATGCGAACTTTGATAAAAACTTTTGATAATTTGTAGACGTTTTTGAAGCGTGTATTGTTCTATGATTAAATGGTAGATACTGACGAGTTAAAACGTCCAAACAAAACCGGAGTAAACTTCACGACGTATACAAAAAATCTAGTGCAAAAATGCGTCGCCCTAAATGAAAAATCCTATAGAAAGGATGATAGAGTTATAGGTCGTAAGTCCTTTGGGGAGACATGTGAGCTTTTTCTCGCTTTCGGGATAAAGACCACCTAGACCTTCGTCCATTCCCTAGAAATGTAGGTCTGCTTTAAACACTCTTTGAAGATTACCTCCCAATAGGCGAGAAAATTCGGCGAGTTGTTTTAGATTTCCATTGGTATCCGGCCCAGCCAATTTACGAGGCTTGAAACCTTGTAGCGCCCAAAGGATCCGTGTTTTACTTACGATGTCCACCTTGCACACTGAATGTATTTCTTGATAAGTACAAAACTCCATGAATTCGTCAAAGCTCAGTGGGAAGTCGGTTTCGATAAGAAGCTCCAAGCATTCCCCACTAGAAGCTGTTTAAAAAGCCTTAAAGCTTGTGATTGTATGTACGATGCACTCCAGCTCCTCCACTGTCGCTGGGGGTTCTGAGGACTCCGGCGGCAAGAATCCAACATTTTCCCATATTTGCTGCAGTTTATCCTTCTAGGGTTACTGAAGGCTTACCGAGTGTTCCTTACCCATCCTTCATTCTTTATCCATAAGAAAAATATTGTGACATCTGCACCCCCTCCTTATTTTTAGTAATAAAAGTGGGTTGTCACTGAAATATTAGTAGACATCAAGTAATTAAAAAATCACACCCGCAGTTACATATTTCACCATTGCTGTATTGAGAAAGTAGGAAAATTGTAAAATTATTTTTTCTAGGGTTACTTGAGTATATTAGTTTATACCCTTTCATTCGGAGGCCACAGATCATATTTTTATTAATGTAAGGTTCTTGGATTAGGGCCACCTCAGTCTGAGAAGTAGAGCTATCGAGGCTGCTATCCGAACATTCCCAAGCACCGTTCCATACTGTATTGTTGCTGTTGGCAAATGCCTTTTGTTTGGGCAGTTTGCCAATATCAATAGGTTGATCAGCTGTGCTGTTGTCAATCTCCTCCATGTTAATTGACTCTAAACCGAGTCGCCGACATGTACGGTTTCGTCGCCCACCATCCCTTCCATCGTACTGTTAGTGGCGACATCTCGCTCGGACATGTTTCCGTCACCACTGATTGTATTTCTGGGCGTGCATCAACCCAGCCTCTTTTATATACGAATCGACCCGAAGCCGAAGTCAATTACTCCCTCCGTTTTATCCAGAGGAGCTAACGGTTCCTTACTTATGCCCTTAATTGTTAATCTAGAGCCCTCTAAAGCCCTCTTTAGCCTCTTGCGAGTTCTCGGCCAGCTAGACGCTGATCGCGAGCCTCTCTTCCTGCCATACCTCGCCTACTTCGGCTATAGTTTTCCTGTAGAGATTGACTGATCTGTGGTCCGAGCATGCAGTTAGCTTCTGACGCCCTTGGTATCATCCCGCATCTCTGTAGGATGAGGGGGTTCCGGATTTGCTGCTAAAATCGTCCAAAAAAATATGATTCACTAACTTCCACCTCTCTGTCGTGATGCTCTCGTCTTCTTAACGCTGGTCAGTGACGGCTAGCACCATTACATGTTCCCTCAAGAATTCACTGCCAGTTTAGGTTTGTGCTGATGACAGTGCTCTTGGCCACTGAACAGTCTTTGATCTTTAGAGGTACTCACTCATTTGGGGTGTGCCGGCTTCGTTCTTCCTCTTATTATTTTTTGTTTTATCCATTTTATTCCCACGAGTGGCGGAGAAAAGAAGATTCACCTGCGCAGAGTTCCGAATACACTCCTTTCACGAATAGGCTTTGTTAGATGGGCGTGCAGTCTGGTAGATTATCAGCTCGGGTCGCTTTACGTCTTAATTCAGTGTATTATTTTTAATCCGTATATTATAGGCCCATTTGCCATCATTCAGCAGGAACCGCCTTACACGTAGGCCACTTATAACCTACCCATTCAATAAAAAACGTTAGGCTGGAGGCGAAGGCATCTGTAATGCACTCTAATTTTTGTACGAATTTAATTTTAAGTTTAATTCCACTTTTTTGGATAACTAAAGGGTTTTCCAATAAGGACTTGACAACTTTTTTTTTAAATAAAACCCAAGCCATTTGAGATATCTCGAAAATTTTATTATTGGGTCAAAGTACAATCAAAACATTTATGTATGGAATTCGACATCGTTCATATTTTATCACGGAAACGTTTGCAAGTGTCGATTCGTTGAACCCAATTTTCGGTTACTCGGCCACACATTTCGACCGAAACGGCCGGTATCTGTTGTTCAATATTGGCTCTGAGCTCCTCTAACGACGCCGGCTGCAAAATAAATTGTCGTGCTAATATTTTCGATTGCTCTTACTCCACCGATACGATCCACAAATACGTTAGAAGGAAATTTATACATCCTACATTTTGCAGGATTTGGATAGATTTGGATCAATCCTTTTTTGTTCCATAAATATTTTTACGTTGATTTTTGATGTAAACGAGAAGGATGTGAAGTTGGCCCGAAAATCGATCCCGAAAAAAGTATTGTCAAAATGTTTCTCGGCGAAAGATTGAAAGTGTCATAATTACCAGCATGTAAATGGTAAAAAGTCCAATAAAACGAAATTCTATTCCGAATTTTCGATAGGATCTTTATCTTAGTAAAATAAAAGCCCCTGTATCAATGCGATGGATTAAAAAGTTTTATAGAGCTAAATCCATTAAATATAGTTTCAGATATCAAAAACCTTTAATTGTGTACCACTGGATCTCAGCTCACACTGATTGATAGATATAATGGTGAATGTCAGATGTTAGATAGGACTCTTACTTTATTAAAATGGCGACCTCTATATCAACGCGATGGATTGAAAGGTGTTTTATAGAGCTAAATTCATATATAGCTTCAGATATCAAAAACCTTCAATTGTACACCACGGGATCTCAGCTCACAGGAATGGATAGAATCAGTGGTATATGGCAGATGTTAGATAGGAACCTTACCTTATTAAAAAGGCAACCTCTATATGAATGCGATGGATTAAAAGGTGTTTTATAGAGCTAAATCCATATAATTTGGCTTCATATATTAAAACCATCAATTCTGCACCTCTGGATTTCACCTCACAGCGATTGATAGATTTTGTGGTGTATGTTAGATAGGACCCTTACCTTATTAAATTGGCAACCTCTGTATCAACGCGATCGATTAAAAGGTGTTTTATAGAGCTAACTCCTTGCTTTATTTGAAACACATTGCAGTATGATTGCTCCATCAGAAACATTTTGCCAACTGGAGATCAATTCTCGTTCTACGAAAAAACCTAATGAAAAAAATGTTTCCGAAAAGGAATCATGAAAAAAACGCTGAATAAGTTGTTTTCATAGTAAGCTACACTGTAAACAGACATTTTATCGAGTTTCATATAGATTTCCGCTAGATGATACAGCAATTGGTTTAAATATTAGCTAAATAAATGATAAAGTAGATTTAGTTAATCAGTTTTCGTCATTGCCTGCCAAAATATAAAATAAATTCTAAAAATGACCAAATTATTTTTAAAACTTAACTAAATTAATTATTTGGAGGCTTTTCTTTAATAAACGGAATAGTTTTTAATATATTTACATACTTACAATACAAATTTAGTTTTTATAGAATTTTATTTCCATATTTATGATGTTCTCTTCGCCAAAATGGTCGGTGAGAAAGTTTTATTCTTATGAAAAGATATTGACGTCATTTTTTTCCGTCTCAAGGAACATGAATCGGAAATGTGTATTTCTCACTGAAAATACTTTTCATTATACTTTTCACGGAATGAGAGTTAACCCCTGGTAAACTATTACAATCAATTTTGTTCACTACTAGTTCTTTTGGTTGAACAGGACTATTTAGTGCGGAATTTGTTTTAAATAGATTTTGTCTCTGCTAGGCTTTTAATTTTTGCTCTATGGCTTTTAATTTTTTCTAAAGGTAGGTTTAATTTTATGTTATTTGCACATACATATGGCCAAAACGTGTCAACCGGATCTTTTTTTCCAAAATTGCGCCCAACCGATCAGGATGTTTTCAGGTATCAAAATTTTTGTTAAATCATAATCTTTCGAATGCCGTGTGGTATTTTTCGAAAATCAAGATGGCGGGTCCAATATAACGAAAAATGGACTTTTATAATGTTTTGTTTTCGCTCCATGGTTATTCAAAAGCGATTAAGAAAATTGTTTGTACTTGCCACGTGAAAGAAAACACAAACCAATTTTTTTAACATCTTGAGACCACGCGACCTAACCTTGAAAAATGAAAAAAAGCATGCGGAATGCTCTATTCAATATTGGACGTTTTGCCTTTCAGGCCTGTTTTTCATTTAATTAAGATTATTTTAGCTTAGCACTTTATGTGCTTGGTGTTTTTTTGAATTTTTAAAATGATAATTCTAACGTAAAAAAAATGAAAATCCACTTTTCCGAACGGTTTTTGTTATTTATCAAGTAATTTTTCCGTCTTTAAATAGAAAGTATATTTTTTGGCTTCTAGACGCTATATGGGAGCCGCCATCTTGATTTTCGAAAAATAACACGCGTCATTTTAAAAATTATGATTTAAGAAGAATTTTGATACTTGAAACATCCCGATCTGTTTCGCTCAATTTTGGAAACAGAGTGGTGATCCGGTTGGCGCGTGTTGGGCCATACCATATATCATACGTTGCTTGAATTATCCACCAAAATTTTTATTGTTTTTTTTAAACTTGTTAATTTTTTCTTTCTTTCATGTGTTTGACATTGTTTATGTACAAGTAAAATTAAAATTTTATTTATTTAACCGTTTTTGCCTTCAAGTATTTACTTTAAACTGTATTTCTAAACAGCCAAAGAAGTCTTTTACGTTCTTGATGATATCGTTTTGGTTTAGATGACATAGGAAGAAAAAAGAAAATAATATTTTAAATTTTCTATTGTTTTTCTTTTTCTTCTTGAACTTTCTAACACGATCGCCATTGCAAGTAGTCGTATTTACTTATAAAACTCCATTTCTCAAATCCTATCTCATGAACAAAATTCCAGCACAGGAGTTTACAATTTTTTACCAAAATTTATATTTACCAAGAATTTATTAATTGTCCGGCTTATACAATTAGGTTTAAAATTTAAATTCTAAAATTGTACTTACTACTTTTACACATTCCAAATGTTTTTATGTTTTAAAATGTCATGAGTTTGTGATAAATAAAAATGATTTACAATTTCTATTTCAAAAGAAGTTACAAAAGTATTTCATTCAAAGTATTTGTTACAGAAGCATTTCATCTAGCTCGCCTTTTTTAATACAATTTTTGTGCTGAGCTTTTATTAAAGCCTTTAACGAATATTATCTCACAAATGGACTAAAATAAAATTATGAAAAATTCATTTTCTTACACTCTTGACAGACATCGATTTAATATAAGTAAACTGTTACTGTTTTCATAACATTTGTCAAACTAATACACTCCCATTACATCGTTTTAGTTACTAAATTCAAAATAAACCATAAATACCGTAAACTTAACTACGGCTAATTTAAATTTAGGGCTTTACGGTCATATTTCATTTCTTGCATTTAACATCTTAAAGTCCAATATTTATTTTGTTAAACTTATTTGCACTAGATTTTGGTTTTATTTGAACTACAGAAATGTTTTAATATTTGCAGAATAAATACAAATAAATTTAAAATTTGAAAATTTTTGCAAAACATTTAATTTTGTGAGGTACAGTATATAATACATATACCGCAAAATAATTATGTTAGAAAAAAGGAAAAGCAAAATCGAATTACTAATGATAAATATTGGGAAAATTTATAATTGAATTTTATACTTTTAGGCCAAATTTATTTTGGTGAAGATATGATCTAAAATTTAAGTAAATATTAATGGACTCCATACCATATAATTTATTTTAATTTTAGATATAACCCTGAAGTATTTCCACTTTAACTGAGTTGCACAAATACTTAAGGTAGGGGATACATATTTTGGATAAACGATGAACATAAAATAAATAAATACTATGTACGTGTGTAAGTATTTTGACAAAATATATAACGTGACAATGGTTAATATTGTCAAATCTGAAATCCAATTGATAGCTGTTTATTTTTATATGGGATTGTACTTTATTTTTATCTCTTCAAGATGATAAAAAATGCCTTCAAGACTAAAAAAAGGGGCAACGTAGTTTTGTTTTATAACTTTCATAGTTATTGCTGTTAAGAATTTATAAAATTTCTTAAACATTTGCAGACAGATTTTATGCTGAATTAGCAAATCTAATTGTACATAGTCAATATTATAAAAATCCCTTATACTCGTACGCTGTATTAGAACGATTTAGTAACATTTCAAAATATAATTAGGTATTACATCATGGTTCATTATTTGCTAAGTCGCTATTTTATTAAAAATTAATTACCGAACAAAATCAAAATAAATTAATTAAATACAAACACTAATTGTAATTGGATATGCGCAATTTTGTATCAGTATAACAAAAACAATTAACATACCGTTTATATTGATTTTTGTATTATCGTTATGATTATTACTGCCAGCGACCGACCGCTGACTTTTCTTTATACAATTATTTTGCGTTTATTTATTCATATTAAAAACAAAACAAATGGGAAAAGAAAATGGTGTATTTTTAATTTTCTTACGATAATAAATTAAAGAATTAAACAGAAAAAGGTCAAATTTGTGTATGGTGGTAAATACTATGGTAGCCTTGGTTAGAAGATTGGGAAATGGGGATATAGAAAAAAAATATTTAGCATACTTTCCATATCTGAATTTTTGAATTAAATTTGTATATAATGCGCAAGGTCAACTAAAAATATTATATAGGCCATTGGAATTTTCCTAAAAATATACATAACACGTTTTTGTTATACATACTCGTACGAATAAATATATTCATAAGAAATTTTAGTATAATTATGTTTGTATAAGGGGAATTTGGAAGAATATAACGTGTACACGAGTAACATAAATTATGGGGGCAGTCTGACCCAATTTATGATTTGATATTGGCAAAGATAAAATATGTTATGCCTAAAGTTGTATGAAGTTTAATTTTATGAAATTCTCTGAGGATTTGTGTGGTGTGATTTAAATTCGAATTTTTTTCCCGAATTTAATATATAATTGGCATGTCTCGAGATTGGGTAACACGAAATATTAAAAATAAAAACAATGGTCGATAGGAGATACCAAAATCTATATTATGGCTCAAATCACGAAAGCTTATCAGTATGATGTTCCACTATAAGAAATACAATTTAAATATAAATCGAATTTTGTTTTATATTATCTCACCCGAGGTAATTTCAATATTAATTGTTCCTCAATTTATGGCACCAAATCTATGTCTTAATAAATCTTTCGAGATTTGACGGTATTTGGTTTGATTTAAAGAACCATTCTTTAGATTTTACATAATGGAGGCCGTACAACGTTTTTTTAGATAAAGCATTCTCTATTTCAGCGATGGTACTAGATTAAATCTCCACTATACAATAGAAAGGGGTAATTTTATAATACAAGGTGCGTTCCAAAGTAAACAGAACGAGCGTTTTAGGTCGTCTGGAGAAATGTTCTTGAGAATGTCTGTGCAAACCTTTTGGATGGCCTCGCTTTCCTTCCATCGGCAAATGCATTTTGCCGAATAGGTAGAAAACACACGGTGATAAATCAGGCGAATAGGGCTAGTGGTTGAGAGTTAAAATGCAATTTTTGGTGACAAATCAGTTGCAATTTATATTAAAAAATTTAAAGGTAAATTCGTCGATATTTTATCTCCGCTTTCATTGTATTCAATTTTACATTTTCAAATATAAATTTGAAACTTGAAGTTGTAATGGGTGTGGGCTGGTTTAATTATTCTTCGGATCGTTTTACTCTTGTACAAATATGTACGTCTACTTTATGAAGGACGAGCATCCAATTTCTATTTTTATTTAGTAAATCTTATCGCAGTCCCTCGATCAATATCTCAAAAGCCCTTATTGGTTGATGTATCGCATAGTAATCCTAATCAGCTTTGAGGCTCCTGCCGGTTTCGTGCGGACATTTATAGTCGTTGATTAAATGGATAGCTTTTTCTACAAGGTGGTATATGTTACATTGCGCTACATTTAGCCTGTTCAAAACGTCTGTTCAGCTCTCTCTGTTATGTTTTCAATTCAGTTGCCTCCGTAGCTGGGGCTTATTTTTCATCTTGGGAGCCCTTTTGACTGATTGACGGTAATTTAAAATTTAAAAAAATTGTGTCTATTTCAGACCAAACTTGTAGAACAGAAGATCAAATATGTGTTGAGGCGAACTCTTTTTGAGTTATATTGAAGTATAAATTAAAGCTTATTGTATAAAAGTAGATTGATATAAAACTTTTTTGCTAATAAAGCATTTCTCAACTTCAGTGTACAAGAATACTCATATATATTGAAACAAAACAATTGTTAAAAAGAGAAGCCAAATTAAAAATCATATTCTTGATTTAAAGTACTTGCTTTGCTTCGGGAGATTTTTATTTTCTCGCGAATATCGAAACTCATGAGAAGTTAAAAATCAAGATTTTCATCAATTGAGAAACTCCGGATTTTTTGAGTTTACTTTTTTCGTGTATTCTCTTGCTATTAACGAAATTTGACGAATGAATAATGAAAACAAAAATAGGATGAATATTCGCATTCGCAAACATAGAAAAATGTTTGTAAAGATAATTTTTTGCTCACTCAATAATGAAATATTTTCGATGCCTGGTACAAACTAAATGCCGCGAGTTGCGACTTACTTATTTCCTTGCCAATTTTGTTCTCTCCTTTAAGCCAAAAATCTTTTAAAGCTATAAGCACGAACATTTCATTTACTCTCCTAATTTGGCCGCTTTAATATTGAAATACAATATTTTCTCGCAAAAGCGCCAGCGTTTCCTTTTATTTTTAATAAATACATAGTTATTCCATATTATATAACATTAGTCCAAACTTTCTAAAAGCCTTTTTTGCATTTGATTACAACTAATATTTTAATGGAATAATTCTATTAACTATGTATAGGAACATTATATAAAAACAAAAAAAAATTCCACAAGAAACTTTTATTTCACTTAAATCTACGTAATAATAAACTTATGTTATTACCAACCATATCATAATGATAAACCAACTTTGGTACATGAAACAAATATAAAAATGTGGTGCTGCTGTATTGTGATAATAATCCATTTATTTCCCTCCCTCCTCGTTCCAACGTTGATATGTGTCAGAAAGCTTTTACTTTCATTGGAAAAATTCCAACCGCGCAATAGATTATAGCTATTGGGAATGTCTATTTTAATTTTATCTTGCTTCTACGCGGAATAAAATTCAATATTTTTTTTTTTTTTTTTGAAAATGTCAATCGAAAATTGATAGGATTGCGTTCTAAATATAAACGTTACCAATTTGACACTCGCCATTAATTTTGTGGATAGTATATGTAAATGCAAGAAATAAATTTCGCTTAAAGCTCATCGTCGTTTACTTTGTTTGTTTATTTGTGTTCGTCGCTAATGTCTGTAAAATGCTTATTTTTATTGTTAGATTTTGTCATAAAACACATACAAATAAGTACGTACTACAAAGTTTAATAGTGCAGAATACTTATTGTTTTTACTTGAAAAGCTCAACCAACATAATTTTCTTTATACAAAATACTAAAACACAGAAGCATTAAAAGTAAAAGGTCAAACTTCTTGTAATGTTAATAATGCATATTAAGAAAATCGATTTTTCTATTTGTTTTATTTGTGTTATTGAAAGTAATGCGTCATGTAAATTAAGTTCTAAAAGCTTATAAATCGATTGTCCATTTGTAATAAGAATAAAAGCAAAAATAAAAAAATCGTTTTATATCAAAAAGCAACATTTTCGGTTGATTGATAAATTTAGTTTTCTGGAATATATGTGTGTAAATCAAATAATTAGTAATTCTCTCAGTAATTTGATTTATAAATACTAGTGTAAAATATATAAATATTGTAACATAATGAATTATAATCTCTAAAATAAATATAAATATTTATTAAATGTGTGATAATAAAAAAATAAAATAAAAATTTTAGATATACAAGAATTTTTTTGTAATTTCATTAATTGATTTATTTATTGAAAAAACACTATGTTAAATTTGGTTAAATTATATTTATTTATGTTCCGTCCTTCATTTATTGTTGTATAGAGAAATAACAAAAAATGAATACATAAAAGTAAACAAGAACAAATAAAAATTACAAAATGTGCTTTATAAATAGTTAGCAAATTTTTTTTTTTTTAATTTTATTAATTTTTGTTTTAATAAATACAAATTTATAAAACACGCACATAATTATATGGTTTGCATTTCGTTTTTAAATATTTTTTGAATTTTATCGAATTTTGTTGCCTTGAAGTTATGTAATTAATAAAATAAAAATTATTAACTAAGTGAATAACTATTAAAAAGTTGATTTTTGTAAGATGTGTATTCCTAAATTATGTGACACACATTATTTTATAAGTTTTATGTATGATTGATTAAATTATTTTTTTAATATAAAATACTTATACGTATTTGTATATGTATAGATAATGATGTGGTATAATAAAAAATACTATTAAAATGTAATTAAATTATATATAAACAGAAATATTTTTTTGTGCAATGTTTATTATAAAAAAGAACAGAATAAAAATTAAATAAAAATTATATGAACAAAATGTATTTTGAATAATATAAATATTAACTTTATTATATTAAATAGTTATTAAAATATTAAATTATATTTTCAACAAGTTGTTCTTTTCAGTAAACAGATGTGAAATTTGGTGGATTTTTAAAGTGTGTTTGCGTAATTTGTATAAAGCAGACATTTACATTTTTGCTGTGGTGGAATCCAATTTGTAAATGCATCCGAATTTCGAAAATTACAAATAACAATTATAATATATCAGTAAGCAGTAGCCTAGCGAAATTATCACGGCAATAAACTAGATATCGATATTTGGTATTTTGACAGATTTAATTTAACTTTTTTCCATAAACAAATCCAATTTTTTCTTAAACAAACAGACGATTTTCCATATTTTATTGTATATCAAATTTCTCTTTCATATCTTATCTTAGTGGAATTTTGACCTTCAATGAAAGGTATAAGAATAGGGTTGTTCCGAATAATCTTGGGTCCCAGGTTAGGAACAACATTTCTTGTAATTAGCTACAATAACACATGTCGTATTTGTACAAGTAACATGAACATTTCGCAGAATTTTCCTAACAAACTCGCCCAAATTTATAAGCAAACGGTAGAGATGACAACGAATATAATTAAAATTAAAACATTAATAGAAATATAATTCTGTTATTAATTTCATAATCTGCCACTACCTGGAAAAAACGTAAAGGTATTTTTTTCTCTCAATTAAACTTTTTTTAAAGAGTCAAAATGACAATATGACATAATACGGAGGAAAAATTACCACATACCATACATCAACGTGTTTTAGAAATAAAACGCAATAATTCCATTTATGTACAATATATTTATGTACGTGAAAATAACGAAAAAAAAAATAAAAAATTAAATTAATTAAGAAAAATAGAAAAAAAAAATATATTAAAGCCTCACCTGCCAATTTCTTATGATTCGGTAGATATTATATTTTTTTTGTTGTTTCGTCTTAAAACTTAGTTTTTCTTAATCGGACAATCTCATCTGATAATGTCACTTGTAATGCTATTAAAAAAAATATTAGGTTGTTGTGAGACACGAATTTCAACGAAAAAAAAAATGTACATGCTTTAAGTAATACGGTGTACTTGCTTAATAAGAAGCAGTGTAAGTTCATTAAAACTATGTCGTCACAATTCCATTAAGACCAAGTATTGCTTGTACCAAAATACATTCAAATCAAATCGGATTGATTGTACAATAATTAGGATAGTTTGATCGTTTCATTCAAATCAAATCATAGTAGCGAAAATATAATGAAAATAAATTTCCTCTAGTTTTCTGTTTTTCCTGTTCTTTAACGGCGGTAAAATGTTTTACAAAGAGCTATTCGAGCCGTCTCTAACGGATTTTGTCCCATTAACAGCCGCTTAGCCTATATCGAGATATAACTAATAATACAACGCATAGCGAACCAAAAATTACAAACACCATTTTGTTCCACTTATAATAGCCACAATTTCTAATAAAATCATTTATAAAGAGCGCGTTGAGACGTGTGTAACTTTTGTTATCGAGATATAATAATAATAATAAATCAATGTACGACCACCCTGAAATGAAAACATGTTTTCGTTTTTCCATTTTTCTCCACTTTAATGTCCACGATTTTTACAAATAAATAACGATTTTTGCCCCTTTAACAACAACCTTAATTTTTGAAGCGACTGGATATCATTAATACAATCAAACGCTTTAAAAAAGTTTAATAGGTTCAAAATTGCAAATTTCTTTGGTATATGATAGCAGATAGAAGGAGTAATATGCCCAGATATGTTTCAAGATTGGAATTGGCGTAGAAAATTAAAACTTTTAAGGTACTCAAAAATGTCTAGTTGTATAATTTTTCCCAGGACCCTTAGATAAGGCAGCCACAATACTAATAGGCGAATGTCACAAATATTTGCACAAATTATGAAATATTAATACCATTTATTTTGAAGTGGTGAAAGTCCATATTTTGTTGAAATGAGATAATGAAAGAATTGAGAATCTATAAATGAAAAATTATATGGGATTTCGAATTTTCTTATTTTTTGCAATAGTGTTAGGGATTTAATTTTTTTTTTATTTTAACTATAAATTGTTTACCGATAAAAAGATTATACTATTATATCTATATTGTTATCATTAACATAATTTTGTTGAACATGAACTTACACCACTTTCAAAATAAACGGTCCATTGGTTAAAGATTAATATTTGGAAGAGACAGAATTTTTAGCAACACAACATGAATGAAACATGGAGAGAATTACGAAACCTGATCCTAAGCCAAGTGTACAAAAAATTGCTGCAAATTTAAAAAAAAAACGTGGTCTCGACTATCAACTAGCTTACGTTCAGTCTTGTCATTCAGCTCCAAAGGAATAGAAACACGAGCAAATATTTATTTATTTAAATCGATGAAGCAAAATACAGAAACAAGAAAACCCTTTTGGTATGATATTTACCAGTGGCAGGCAGTTCTCCTTATCAATAATTATAAAAATAAAAATAATAATAATAATAAAAAAGTAATAATCTAAATAGATATAGAGCATCAATATTAAAAATATACATTTGTGACTAAAACAAATATACATAAATATTATTAACTAAAGATGATATTAAATTAAAATTATGAATACACATAACATTTTCATTTTTTTCAAGTGCGATAATAAAAGCTGTTAAAAAACTCTTCATAAGGAACGATATTGTAAAAAAAAAATCGCTCTGAAGAACAGGAGCATTAATTTTATTATAAGGCTCTTGCTCTTCCGCTATTGCGTTTGTATTATCATATTTTCACTGTGGGTTATTGAGCTATATTGAAAAAACAAATACGATTTGCTCTGATGAATAAAAACGTCATTAATATTATATTGCTCTTGCTCTTGTTATTACGGCAAACGGTTACATTCAAAACCTTCTAAAATTCTCTTGTTAGAAAGCCTGATTGTTTTGTTAGCAAACAGATACACATTTAAAAATATCTATTGTTCTGGAATATAGCCAACTAGGATGGAACTTGGCTATTCCGTAACCGACTGTGATGTAATTCACCATGTGCCTTGCCCCTTTGCCCAATTATTGGGTACTTGGCTATTTCTTAACCGATTATACACCCCAATTCCCATAGTCGTATCACATCATTTTTCATAACTACAGTCACGTTATAGTCGTTTGTTACGTCTAAAGCCACTTTATACGACATAGGTCGAGAATATCAATTTTGCGACTTCGAGAATATCAATTTTCATGCGACGTGACGTGACTTAAGTCAGCGCTAGCTGGCCATATTCCAGAACTTCATCTAAAAATCATCGTAGAATCCCATTTCTCTTTTCAAAATCCTTGTGCATCTGAAATTTTTTAATTTTTTTTTTGTAAAAATGACAACTGTTTGAAAAAAAAACTATAATTTTTATCGAAATTTTGAGTTTAAAAAAATTATAACTTATGAACATGGTAACCGTACGTCTTAGATAATAGTATAAAGAATACGTGTTGTAAATTTTAACAAAATCGATTAAGTAGATATTGAGATATCTTGTAAACCAGTTTAAAAAAGTATTTTCGGGAAAAATGCAAAAGAAAAACAGTACGGCGTCAGTGTTCTAAAACCAAATATTTCATATTATTCATAAAACTGCTGTGTATTGGTGTAAAATAAAAATTATTTTGTACAGATATAAAAAAAAAAGTTTATTTTTATATCTGTACCGAGCGCCAAGGTGGTGTAACCCTTGAAGTGGCAGAATATTACTCGGTTTGAATAAAGGCCAAGACGAGCACGATTTTTTCTTGAAATGCATCAATCTGACTATGAACTTTCGAGGAATAACCAAAGGCTGGGCTCTCTCATAGTAAGTACCGCCCCGGCAGGAAATAACATAGCACAATATAGACTAAATTAAGGCATGATAACAAATTTTAAGAACCGAAAACGAACAGTTAGAACGCAAAAGCCACATTTCTCTAATACTAGAATGTAGTGAATTATTTAGGTCAGATAAATGACATTTCCAGTTCAAAAGGCTATCTACGATTAATCGCAAATATTTAATGTTACTCACGTAATCAATCGTCAAAAAATTTGCAAGGCAATTAATTACCACTCTTAGCGCAACGACGGTAATGATAAATTATTACGTTCAGGTACATAAAATGACGCATATTTTTACATTTAATTATAAAAGAAGGGGTAGGTAGGCCTGTAAAACAACATAAAATATAAGCAGTGGTTTTTGTTAACGTTTTTTGGTATAAATTAGTGTTTTTAACTAATTAATATTTCGGTTAGTTTAACTTGAGAAGTTCTATTTAAATCATTTGCTTATTTAAATAACATCAAAAGTATTACAAATAATAAGTGTAATAATGGTTGGGTACAAAAAGTGTTGTAAGCCGTTTCCTGAGTTGAAATGTTCTAAAAGTTTAAGCAATGTTAATGATTATATTAAAATTCGTTTGCCGCGCTCGATTCATGTAACTGAAAATTCATCGATTTGTACATCATGTTATTACCGGGTGACTAATAAACGTCAAAAAGTTGAAAATGAGGTATCACCGATTATTATCAACAGTCAATGACGAGAATATTTCGAGTATGAGTGAAAGTGAGGAATGCCCAATAAAAAGTGCTCTCGTTCGTTTATAAAAAATATTCAAATAATGAAGATTATATAACATGTAAATTTTAACCGTATAAATATCTTTAAATTTCTATCCTTGTTTTGTAATAAATTGTTTTACTGTCAATTTTTTGTTTTAAATTTAATTTTGAATCTCAAAAACGAGTGAAAAAATTAACCTGGAAAAATTAAATAAAATCGAGTTTTTGTAAGAGGACCAAAAATCTACCATTCGATTTTTCAAATTTTCAAAATAGGTAGAGTCATACTTAAACGTATTTTGCACGAAAACGAAAAATTTTGCTAGCGCAAGTTTTTAGTATGTTCATTACAATTAAAAGATGTAAAATTTAAAAAAAAAAAAAAAAAAAAAAATTGGATGATCATTGAGAAAATTCAAAAATAAAATTTTGGCGGGAAATTTGAAATTGAAGAAATTAAATAACTTACCATTTTTATATTTATTATTAATCCGTATTGACTTACCTTTAAAACGAGCCCTATATCATAATATCGGATATTTATTTTTCCTTTTATAGCCATAAACACAACATCATGTTCATCATTTTTCTCAAAATTTGACATCCTGTATTTTAAACAACAACAACAACAAAAATCACGTTCTACAAAATTTTTTTTTTAATCAAGACTACAAATTCAAAACATAAAAATTATTAAATTAAAACATGGCTTCCAAAAATTTGTGATTTGACGTATTTTTCACCAAATATATAATGTACTAAAAAAATACTAAGTACTAAAAATACCATATATTACGCGAATACATTTTATCTATTTATAAAAATGAGGCGACATGATTTACGTTACAATGATTTTATAAATTTAGGTGTAATCTTTACGAAAAAATATTGGTGATATTTTTTGGTGCACAAGCAAAATGTGTATTTTTAACAAATTTTCAAAATAAATGGAGCAAAAAACGTTGAAAAATAGTCAACTGGGCAACGCGCCCATTATTTATACATCGAGGACCACAAATTTTAGGAATCTGAAATGAGTGTTCAAAAATACGGAAAGCTTGAACTGTTTACCATATAAATTTAAAATATAGGCCCACACCCGGTTTCATTTCAGTTACTCTTTTTTATGAATAACTATACTTTTCCAGTACAATTATACTTTTTTTATGTTGTGTAGCTACACTTTCTGTGAAAACATCTTACCGGTTGAATAACTAATAGTAAATAATGCTCTACTAAAAATAAGTTTTTGCGCACCATTTCTAGTATACTTAGGTGAAGTCTTATTCAGATCTTAAATATTTTTTTTAAGTAGTTTTTACAAGTTAAAGACTTTATTTTTAAATAACAGTTATTTATTTATAAATTCAATATATTATCCCACTCGTATTTACAAATTTATAAATTTCGGAATCACACTTTATGAACATGAAAACTATCACCTTTTCTTCACCAATATGTATTATAAGAGATTTACATTAATAATTAATGTTTTAATTGTATTAATGCGCGGAGGGCGATATATGTATTGTTTAATTATTATTTTTGTTTAATTATGTTTAACGCGTTGTAATTTTTTTCAATAAAACGCACGAGGGTAAGAAAAACTTATTTTGTAGATGGCTACCAAACGAATGTAATATAACAAGCGAGAACAAAAATGAGGAAGGAGAGCGAGTGGTATAAAAGTTAATGCAACACACAATCATAACAAACTTCGTTATTGAGAAATTGTTTGTTGGGTGGCACAGTGTGTGCTGTAATATTCTGTTAATTATTGTAGTGTGGAAACAATAAATTAAATTGATAATTTAAATAATTTATTGATGAACGCTACGGGACTCCGCTGCAAGTGACTTCCCCCCCCCCCCGGAAACAATTTTAAACAATAAATTAAATTGATAATTTGTATAATTTACTGTTGAACGCTATAAGTTCACCGCAGTCTTCAGTGATGTAGATCAAAAAATTATAAAAACTTTGATGAGTCGCATTTATTTTAGATAGTAAAGCTAAATAAAGTAATAAATAATCATTAAAATGAATTATATTTCAGTTTTAATACACAAAACATTCAAAATGATTATAATTTTGGATTATTAGGATCATATTCCACGTGAAAATTAGTAAATGTTTAAACAAATTGCACGCCTATGGAAAAATATAGTATTTATTTTTGGCACAGACTTAGGAAAATAAATAAACAAATGTCATTCATATCGAACAAAACCACAACAATATAAAAAATTGAAATCATTTTTAAATTTATTTGTTAAATTGTATTAATTCCTAGATTATCAACAATTATCGAATTGATTATTCATTTTCAAAACATTTTGTTGTTAAGAACGTTATAACGAAAAATAATATAAATAAAATAAAAACCTAACCTAAAAATTTCACTGTAAACAACAAATACAAATACAACATAAAATATAACAGTTAACCCGAATTATCACATCATTCTGTATCCACCATATTTTTTCTGCGCGACAAGTCAGAATTCCAGCGAGATTTCAATACTATTTACTCGAAGTTATCTTTGTGAAAGCGTTTACGTATGTTATTTTATTACTTGAATTACAGCATAGGAACTAAGCGCGTATTTTAGCGAGAAAAAAAACACGATATAAATTTTTTGTAGTTGGCTAGAAAAACGTACGTTCAATTTTTAATTTTTTTTTTACAGCTGACGCCTATGCAACTTTTATTCATTTTACTATGTTGTAAATGGTCATTTTACTATGTTTATGTTATTAAATTAAATTTAATATTAGTGTTTAAAAAATCCCTTGGCACGGTACTAATGTGAACCCATTTTTATTGACACTTTTGCGAATAAAACGCCATATGCGGCGATTCTGTAAAATTTTCTGGATTTCCCCATTATAAGTAAGACTTATTATTATGATATTACAAAGAAAACTGAGACATTTGTTTAACAATGCTCCTTAAACTAATTTAGCAAACTTTAGCACACGTAGCATTTTTGGTTTGAAATACGTAATCAGAATCACAAATAATCCAGTCGTGTACTTAAATTATATATGTAGCGACTTGGTAGCTGGAATAGAAATAGAAATGCAAATTTTGCTCGCTTAACTTATATTTGTTAAATAATATAAGCGATATTTTACAGCAATTTTGGTTGCATTCAATTTTTTTTTTTTTAATTAAAGTTTTATATCGAGTTTTTTTCTCTCTAAAATGCGCGCTTGGTTCTTATGCTGTGCTTGTTTTAAACACAAAATAAGTTTTTAGTAGTTTTGGTTACCTACCGTTTGTCAATATACATATTTTGTTTTATTGATATTTATACCGACTTGTGGTTAATTCCTTTAAATGTATCAAAAATGTTGTCAATTTTGTGTATTATCAGTCATAAGAAGATGATCTTCCCGTTGTGTTTTGTTCTGACCTGAGGTACTCCAATTTTCCGAAAGGAGTTTACCGATATAAGATAATATGTACAGTGACTCAAAAAAGTTTACATACACCTATCATTCATCATAATTTTTATTGATAGTTTAAATAATATTCAATATTAGTTACCGAAGTTTTTACAGTTTATTATTCTATCAATTATATAAATAAGACAATAAAAAAAATTCATCATTTAATAAAAAAAAAAAAAATTAAAAACAAATGATAATCATCACAAAATCATATCAAAAAAGTTTACATACACTACACACATGTATTGTATGAATCCATTAGTAAGTTAAATTTTTACAGTTAATTAAACTATTAATATTTCGTTTGATGGCCTCTTGCCTTTATAACAGCAGTTAATCGGTTTTTCATGCTAAATACTAAGTTTGATGTCTCCTGAGGAGTAATTTTCATCCACTCAATCAACAAGGCATCTTTCAAAGTTTGTGCAGAAGTTATTCTGTGTTTTCTTATTCGACGTTCCAATAAATCCCATAAGTGTTCGATGGGATTACAGTCTGGTGACTGTGGAGGTGAGTTCAGTTGCTTCGAAACATTGAATATTAACCATTCTTTAACGATCTTTGCTGTATGTTTCGGATCGTTATCCTGTTGAAACATAAACATCTTTCTATCAAGGCCCATTTTATCAACGCTGTCCATCAAATTTGCCTTCAAAATATTTAAATAGCCATTCTTGTCCATCGTATGTTCAATAAATGTTAAATTTCCTACTCCTGCAGCACTCATACATCCCCATACCATCACATTGCGTCCACCGTGTTTTACAGTTGGTATAATGTTTTCTTTATTGAACTCTGTGTTGGCTCTTCTCCATACTTTGGAGTGTCCATCACTACCAAAGATATTATATTTGCTCTCATCCGAGAAGACTATATTACACCAAAAATCATTTGCCTTGTTAACATGTTCTTTTGCAAATTTCAATCGTTTCATTTGATTTTGTTTCGTTATAAAAGGTTTTCTTCGAGGTGATCGACCATGGAAAACAGCTTTGTTGAGAATGTTGCGAACCGTTTGGGGATTGCAATCCTTACCAAATGAATCTTGAACTATTTTAACGATAGTTGGAGCAGAAATTTTGGGTTCTTTTCGCACATTATTTACAATATCTTTTTGTTCTCGGTTCGTAAATATCCTAGGACGACCGCTTCGATACTTTTTATCCAATGTTCCGGTATTTCCGTAGCTTTTAATTATTGTTTGAACACTTGAATGGCTTCTTCCTATTATTGCTCCAATTTCTCTAAGAGTTTTTTTCTCCATAAATAGTTTTAAAATGAGTTTCCGCTCTTGTAATGTAATTTCTACACCTTTTCCCATACTTCTGAAATAATTACTTCTACAGAATTTGAAAAATCTTAAATATCTCAATAATACTTTATTATCATATGCTTTTAACCAAAATCCTTAAAATTATCCCTCAATTTTATTGAAACTAACAACACCTGCACTAACAACACTACAACACAATTTAAACTGTATGTAAACTTTTTTGATTAAAATTTAGTATTCTTTTTTCGTTTTATTCTGGGAATTCCCTATTTCTAATGAGAAAAGTGAATTTTTGTTATAGAACATTGTTGCCAATACTTCAAACAAACAAAAATTTAGTTTATTTTTAATACCAGTAAAACTTACATCAAATCAAAACCAACAAAAATGTTTATACAAGCCAAACAGTACAAACACTTAAGGTATAAAAAAGTACATTAAGGCGTAGTATTAGTGATGCATATAAATAAATCAGAAAGTATATATACACAAAACAGATAAGTATAAGTGATACATTCATAATAAATATAGTGTACATTTTTTTGATAGTATCTGTGTAAGGAGGGAACGAGACGGCTTGTATAAACATTTTTGTTGGTTTTGATCAAATGGAAAGGGTCTGAACTAAAATGTTTTAAGTGTATGTAAACTTTTTTGAGTCACTGTATGTACAACTTCTCTTGAACAAAAACATAACATAATACATGTGTATGTAAAAAACAATTATCATTCATCAGGTATAACCAATCTGTGGGTACAAATTGAATATTGCGTGGCTCTTCAAATTTTTCCAACCTGCACGTTTTACGTTTACAAATTCCCTTCGATATAACGAAAGACCGATCCGCATATGCGTTTGTAATATCAAAAGCTTTTACTAATTATAATAAAACCCAGTTTATGATTACAAATTAAAGCTAAACAGATAACTTGAAAGAATTTCTAGTAGGAAATGAGAAAATTGTTTATTATTCTTGTTATAGGTCGATACTGGATTTTAAATCTCGAGATACAAAAAAAAAAAAAAACATTTCATTCCCGTTGGGTACAAGATGTGTGCATATCTAATGAAGAAGAGTGGTTACGGTAAGAATATAATTTAATGGAAATTGTTTTCTGATTGGAATTACATCTGGTAAACTCAGTTTTTATTTTTTATCGTATTTCTTTATTGCGTAATATTATCTCGTCTGTTCTTTAAATTGAAAAGAAATGATATAAGATTTTAGTTTGAATTAATTGTTCATAATCCTCATCTGATCGAAACTGAAATTGGGTATTCTTCATACTCGTAATTTCACTCTTCGTGAAAAATTTAAATAATTAATGTAAACAGATTATTTATTTAAAGTATTAAAATTTAAATGGATATTATTTATATCAAAAAGATAGATTATGCAATTTATTAAGGTTTACTGCTTTTATTGTGAACAGTAACACAGTTATAGGTATAGGTATGCAGAAATATTTTATTTAAATGTAAAATTTCCTTATCATCAAATAATATTATAATAAGGGACACTGCTGACCTATTATATATTATAAGTCGTATCCAAAGATTTACTATACAAATAACGAAGATTTTGGATTGTTTGTAGAATAGATAAACTATTTTCTACAATATTTTTAAGGAAATCTCTCATTAGATTAGACATGCAAATTTTTGGTGCCACTCAAAATCGGGTACCGTAGACTTAATTTCCTGCGGTATAATATGCCGCCACCACTTATATTTTTTAATGTAACTGCTTACATTTGCGAGTGTAAGCTGGGCCCCTATTTCTGAATACGAACACGAACAAAAAATTAACGAACTCGCGTCATTGGTATTTTTGAATACGAATACGTTTAATTCTTCTACGAATTCGTGAAAGCATGAATCGTGATGACAAAATTTTCCTTATTTCGCAATTCGAATTCGAACAGCTTTTATATGTTCATGAATGGATTTTGGTTCGATGACATATTAGTTAACGACACCAAAAATGACAAGCAAAAAATTCAAGAAATTTACATTTTTACAAATTATTTTTTATTTTTAAAGAAATACATATTTTTAAAAATTTTATTTAGAAAATTTCACATAATTGATATACTTCTAGTTTGTATGGGTATTTACCTAATACCCGATCCCTGAACGTCTCAATAAAAAAAAATAAACAAATAAATAAAACTAAAATTTTACGAAATACGTATTTTGCTACACACAGATTTTTATTTGCGTTTATTTAATAAAATTATTTTAGTTTGTTCCGACCGGTCACAATACGTTAAGATTAATGATTTTGCTTCTCATTTATTTCGTGTAACTTCTAGAGTACCACAGGGTCCATTGGTCCAGTTCTGTTCTCATTATTTATTAATGGTGTTGTGGAGCGTTTTGAATGCCCACATATGAAAATATTCGTTCTGATTTATACCGAGTTCTAGAGAATGTCTGTTAAAGCGAGATTTATTAGCGAGTGTCTGTTAAAACGAGACCGATATTTTTCTTTTCATCATGCAATGTAAGGACATATGCAAAATAGTGAAAACTGAATGTATTTCATTAGTGAAATATCTAATTTTAATAGTTTTAAGGAACATTTCGGCTTAACGTTTAGGAAGCACTTAGGTGACAGTTTCAAGTACGTTCCACAAGTTCCACTTCTTTGATGTGAAAATAATTCATTCTCGCACAAGTGGAATTTAGTCATTTCTCCCGATTCGTACTCACTTTCTTAGTGTGCGCCATCCTTAATAGCATCCTAATTCAATAAAAGTAAGATAAATGTTTAAAACAATGCGTACTTTGTTAGTATGTGTAAATCGTTAATTGTTAAAACTTGCTTACACAGGAATAGAATTGTGTGAATGTGACGAAGAAAAATTTGTAAGAGAATTTGGCTATATTATAATAATTCGCTAATACAACCTGCACAGTACATTCTTTATATATTGAATGCAAATTTTGGTACAATCAGTCCAGTCGTCGCGGCCTAGTGAGAAGAATGATTTTTTCATAATCATAAGCTCATCAGTTCGATGAGCTTTAACTTAGTTAGTTATTAACTAACTATATGAGAACGTTCTCAAGTTTACAAATTATTTTAATTTTAATAGAAACACGTGCTAATGTTTTCTCGTACTTATTTAATGTTTTAGTACCAAATATTTTAAATTGTAAATTTAAAAAAATACGGGAAATTAGTATTGATTATATTGTAATATTTTATTAATAAAACATAGGGTTACTAACTTTCTAAACTGGTCCGACCGGTCCTAGGTAAAACAAATAATCACATCTGTTTTAACAGAAACATAAGTGTTTTATTTGCATTAATTGAAAATGGTAATATTACTGCTTCAGTGAATAGTCCAGTAAAAATAGGCCTACAAATCGTCCTATAAAAGAAAAAAAGTACAGTTTTGAAATTGGCGTGCATGGCGTTGTTTAACAGGTGTGTAAAAGGTGGTCAAAATATTTTTTTAATAGAATAAAAGACCTCAAGTGGTTTCAAGAAGATCTTCAAATAAAAGTTGTAGCAATGAAAATTGGTTGATGTATTAACAATGAGCCAACTGATTTTTTATTTTCTTACGATTAAAATTACCAGCAAACTTCTCTCTTTTATGCTTAAAGTAAAAAATCAGCATATATGAAAAATATCTAATATACAGGATAAACTATATTAAAGAGTGTAATCGAGGGTGAGATTTTAAGTCAAAAATGCTAGTACAGATTTTCGATTTCCGTTATTTGCACTATAGAGTGGTCCTTCAGAGCGGTCCTTCAATATTCGTAAAAATAGAAACCAGGTTAAATAATTGTTCAGCCGAAACCAAATTAGACTGAAAACGAGAAGAAGTTAGTTGAAATAACGACAAGATGTCAAAAAATTAAGTTTATCGTTATTTGTTTCGGAAACAACCCGCTTTTCATGGGCATGTGTACCAGGCATCAAAAGTATACCATTTTTAAAATCCTCTTTTTACTGGACATACTTCTTTATTCAAAAGCACAATATCTTCGCATATTGCATAATTTCATTTTGATTGTTTTCGAATTATGTAGTCGAATTATCGTTATTTGTTTATTTTTTGAGATTTTACTAATGCCCACAGCAACTTTTATTAAATCTTTAAATTGAGAGTAATACCCTAGACACACTGCGATTTAATAAAACCGATTTAGTGAATTTTTCGAGATTAGCCGCAGTGTGTCAACCTCAATTTAGCTAATCCCTTTGTTTTTGCATAGAAACTTAAACTAGTTTAGCTAAATCGGATTTATTAAACCACAGTATGTCTAGGGTATAAGGGATCTTTGAAGTTCTCAAGAACCAATAATTCTGGTAGTATTAGGCTATTGCAATCGCTCCTCCAAACATTCCCCAGGGCACATTTATTTCTTTTATAAGTGCACTCTATTTTAGTTGTAATACTGAAGGAAGAAATGGCGGTCATCTATTTGTAGAATTGGTAATTTGATAATTTACATTGAAGTTGTGTACACAAAATTTCGGTTTTAAAATTCGTACTGAGACAAAAACGTAACTGAGATAAATAATATTCAAATATTTTTATTCTGATTGATTGATCCATAAAAATATTAGGTTTTCGATAAAAAAATTGAAATGATTTCTGCGGCATCGTTAGGTATTTCGAAATTTAAAATCTTAAAAAAGTTCAAACACTTTACAATTTCAACAATTTGACCAATAACCAGTATTACTGTCAAATTTATGGAAATGAGATATTAGGAATTTCATACAATTGAAAATGAACCTTAGCTTTTTGCATCACAAGTTGTGATTCACAACCCAAAAACTAAAATCCAAACGATAAAATCCAAATCGACAAAGTCCAAAAAAGACAAAATACAAACTTACAAAATCCAAAAGGGGCAATATTCAAAAAGGACAAAATCCTAACTTAATAAAAATATTTTTCAGGATTGGATTTTTATTTGGATTTACTGGTTTTTGTCTCTAAAATATTAGAACCTATTGTTAATAAGATAATTGTCGAAATATAACAAAAAGATTTAACAGATTAGGCCCGAATGCCCATTTTCAAAAAATGCCGTTTTCAAAATCCCTACTGTAAAATCCAGCTTTTCAAAACCTCGCATCACGTAAATCGTATATAGGAGTAAAAATAGTAGAGAATTGACTTGCGCAAGATTCAAAAAATTAAAAACGGGGATTTAAATTCGGCATTTTTGAATCCTGAGCAAAGCGGAATTTTTAAAAACGGAATATCGTTACTACCCAGTTTTAACATTAACTTGACTATCACAAACTTTTTTATTTTTATTTCTTTTATTGAAATTTGGTAATGTTTTTAAACGCCAAAATAAAATTTTAAAATTCTTAATTGAATGCGTTATTCTAAATTTAAAAATATTTGTAAAAATGGTAGCAGAAATGAGGTCTTCTGAATTTGAAATTAAAGATGTTAAAAAATTTTTTTTTTAATATTTAAAAATTAAGACGATTTTAAGAATTCAGAACTTTGGTTAATTTATTTAATAAGTTATAAGTTAAGTTATTTTGGAACCGAATTTACAAAAATATAAATTTTTATTTGAAAAACTTTAAGATTTTGCAAAATGAACAAAACTTCTTTGTACATTTTCATTATCTTCATAAACTATCAAAACTACCAAGTTGGTTTGCTATCAAATACTACAAATCTTTGGTATACCATCATATTTCCAAAAATAAAAATCCCCCCAAAAAATGCAAAATAGCCCCATTAAAGGACGACCCTATTAAATTTTTGTTAACTACAAAATGAAAACAGAAGGGGAAGGCTACATAATTTCTTGTCATCCTTGTCAAAAACAAAAGTCAATGCTGTCAAAAAGTCTGCAGGTAACAAATCGTTTAACTGTGGTAATGTTTATAATTTTATGAAAGGCAAATAATTAATTTGTTTTAACAAAATACTTATTCTATAAATATTTAAGAAAAACGCAATTTACCAGCTCAAAACGCAAGTTACCTGTACAAAATTAACGTATAATGTGCCGCAGGTAACCTGCACAATATTTGCTAAACTACTAAATTAATGTCATTTTTTAGACCGAAAATGTCTAACGACCCATATTATTGTAAAAGTTATATAATTTTGTTTTTTGCATTTTTTGCAAATCAACAACTAAATTATTACCACAGTATTGTGGTTAGGGCAGGCCCTAAGTATGCATCACTGCTTGGTTTTCCATAATTTTTTACCAGGTGTGTAAATATGAAACCGGAATTTTTTAGTCAGTACACGTTCATCATATGATATTGGTTAAGAGTATTTTATTCAAAGTATTGCTCGTTATTAGTTTTAGGTTTTTCCCATCTTTCTGGCAATGCGTAGATGCCACGCCAAAAAAAACTATTCTTCTTTTGAGCCAAACCAATTATCGAGCCATTTTCGTACATTTTCGTAGGAAGTGAAGTGCTCTCCTCCAAGTCCGTTCCCCATCGATGCAAATAAGTGATAATCGGATTGAGCCAGGACTGGCGAGTAAGCCGCATGTGAAAGTATTTCCCAATTAAGTGCTTCTTTCAACATTTCCTTGACCGGTTTTGCTTTGTGTGATGGTTCATTATCATGAAGCAAAATCACTTTGTGTTGCCTTTTATCATATTCTGGTCGTGTTTTACGCAAAGTTCGATTCAAATTGATCATTTGTTGTTGGTAGCATTTAGTAGAGTTTTAGCAGCTAAAAATAAATCATACTGTTCTGATCCCACCAAATACAGACCATTGTCTTCCGTCCGAAGCGATTTGGCCTTGCAGTCGATGTCGATCGTTGTCGTGGATCCCAAGACTTTTTGCACTTTGGATTCTCAAAATAGATCCATATTTCATCGCCAGTCACAATTCGATGGAGAAATGACTTTCTTTTGTATCTGGCGAACAAAATTTCGCAGTAAAGTGGTTTTTCGATTTTCCTGTTGTTTTTATGTCGTTCAGTTTATGCTGAATCCATTTTCCCAGCTTTTGGATCTTTCCCAGTGGTTTTAAACGTATGGAGACGGCTTCTCGTGACACATTCAATTGATCCGCGAGTTATTTTTGCGTTTGAGCGTCATCCTCATTCAACAATGCTTGCAATTCACTGTCTTCAAACTTTTTTGGTGGTCTTCGTTTCTCACGTCAAAATCACCACTTTTGAATTTTATTAACCACTCATAGCATTGTGATTTACCAAGAGCATGCTCATCGTAAGCTTCGACAAGCATTCGATGTGATTCTGCAGCAGTTTTCTTCAAATGAAAAAAAAAAAAATCAATGATGTCCGCAAATCGTAATTATAGTCACAAAACTCAACATTTTTAACACTTAAAAAATATGCGTTATTGTATGAAACTTTATGGGTCAAAAGAAAACAATGGCACCACGCGGTTTGTTGAAACTTTTAAGGTATATTGACAGGTGGCACCATTTATTGATAAATTCCGGTTTCGTATATACACACTTGGTACAGCCTAAGTATATTGTTACCACAATTTTCTAAATGGTTGTTTTCTATTCGACTTTTTTGAAAAATTGAGAGAGTCATCGAGTTATGGGTATAAAAATAACAGATCGTATTTTTCTTTTGATTGGCATCGATTTAACTGAATTTCGTTGAAAACCGGTCATGTGTTCTACCGGTCAACTGCATGACTGGTGACCAGTTTAGTGCCACAAAAACCGGTCGGGCAGGTACAAAACCGGCCGGTTGGTTATAATATTACACTTTATTTATTTTTATCAGCTCTATTGTTTTTTTTTTACAGTATTTTATTGCATTTCTTAAACGTGAACAACTTTCAAAGAAGACATCTGCATTAAAATGTTGTATGTTGATTAAAGCACACAGACACATCGTTAGGTTAACCAATAAACTTAACATCTAATTACACATTATGTAGTTTAACCATTTTTCTGGCTTTAGCTTACATATTTCAGTGGAACCAAATTCGAGAATTATATCCAAAAAATTTATATTCAGACTTCATTTCCAATGATAATCACATAAAAATATAAAATGTTGTTAAATTTATACATACGTAGTACATATTTGATTTTAACTAATCTTGTTTATATTATGTAGCTGCTACATATAAAAAAATTATTTAATTTTTTGGGGGAATAAAATAAAAATTTGTATGTGAACTTGATTTATTTAGTTTCAATCTTTGATACAATGTCCTACCTCCTTGCGCGTTTTATAGATTGAAAATGAATTTACCTTTTTAAAAATTTAAATTGAGCATGGGAAATATTATTAAACTCACCCAGATAAACTTTATGTATAAACTTTTAAAATCATTTGGAAGCTTATTAAATTTTATTTAAATAAAAGCTTGGATAAAAATTTCACCTCAAGTTATTATTTATGTTTTATTTATTATGCATATTACTTTACAATTGAATTCACAATTTAGATAATGTACTTACTTTTTTTGCGAGATATCTAATTTTATTAGAAATCGGAATAATGATGTTGAAATGTAAAATGGAATAGATTAAAGAGGTTTGCATTCTCTTCTTTCACAATCTCTAATGTACTTGTGTAATAAATTGAACAAAGTAGAATTTTTTGAACGCGTTATTAAGTTAAATTAACGTCTAAGGAAGACAAAGCAGGTATTTTTATTCGTACAATTTTTTCTTTTTTAAATGAGATGTGATACATCATCGAGCTGAAGATAATGGGAAAATTGTATTAATCGTGATTAAAGTCATTCTGAAACTTTCTCAAGTATTTTAAAAATGTTTGTCTTTTAATCTTAGACTTAATTCACAAACAAAACAATAAACCAAATATCAAAAGTTAAATAGTTAACTAAACTTTAATATTAAAACAAAGAACACATAAAAAGTTTATTCGCCAGAAACCTTTAACATTTTCCTATTATACATACCTGTATACATTTATGTAGATTGGTTCATGTCGAACATAATTAATAATTATTATATTATAAATAATATCTTATAAAGAACTTTTTCTCTATTCCTCCAGATGTTGTTAACAATAATATCGTGTGCTTTAGGAAAATATAGTTATTGTAGTAATTATAATGTGAGTAAATTAACGAGCGCGCACACTAAAAATATAGTCGAAGGTTATTTGTACTATAAATTTAAATATTCCTAAATAAATATGTTAAATATACAGGTTGTAAAGGGGAGACCACGTGATATTAACAACCCAAGCGGGTGCGGTTTACCCATCCAAAATTATGAACATAATGTGAAAATTTCACTAAATTATAAATAGTTTGGTCGTCTAACTGGTCAATCTTTTATTATAATTTATAATAATTTATTACCAACTAATTTATAGTAACACCAAGTATATTATACTTGTGTATGTGTATTATATGCGAAAAATCGGTGGAAAAATAAAACTAACATATATTTTAAAAAATTCTTTTATGAATAGCTAACATGAACATACTTTTATTAAAAAACCAAAGTTTGCACGCAATTTGTTGTGTATCCTCTGATGAAGACTGAATTTTTGAGGTTGTAAATACTAGGTTTTTATAATTTTATTTGTTGCCTAAAGCCATTCCTATAAAAGTTCTTTTATAGAACCAAACCAATTTGTAATTTGGTTGATAATTAAATTATACGTTCTAACGGAATTGGACATTAGCGAGATTTCAGAAAGGTTTATGTACATATATTGATTTTAAAAATAGAAATCTTTCGGAAGTTGCGGTAATATAAGGCCTGCTTTAAATGCAAGAAACGCTTTTAGTGCAAGGATTTGGTTTAAGAGAATGTTGTACACTCACTAAAAAAGGCTAAAAAGAAGCAAAAAGGAGTACGTATTACTAATTTGTTGAATAGTTCAAAGGCTAATTTGGTATTCATCCGGCCTGTGCAGGACTCTGTAGGATGTTAAAACATGCTGTAGGGGTTCTAGGGGTATAGGCATAAACTTGGCGAAATAGTATTAATTTCGTATCAAACGAAAACAGGCAAAACTGGGACAAATATGGACTAAAAAGGTCACATACTTTGGCGAAAGTGACTTCCGGGTATTAAATTGTACCTGGTTATAGCTTTTTATGTATTAGTTATGGTGTGACTATTGTACATAGTTCTATGGTGTCTCTCAGTTTTATCAGTATGTATCACTAAATTTAACACTTTCTGATAGCACTTGTGCACACGCAATAACCAAAACTTATACAAGTAAAGCCTTTGAATTGGTACATCGTTGATATTGAACAACGTTAATTTTAAACAGTACGTCTAATTATTTTACTTACCTTCTAGATAATTTCTATATGACGATGTGAATTATTCCATAAATTAGAATAGTGGCGCTATATTTTGTTTGTTTAGGGACATTTCGGTCGCTTTTAAATATTTTCTTAGAAAAACAGGCCCAACAATTTCTTCTTGTTTACTAAATGTGAATGTTCGGGTGATCACACTTAATCTAATTTGATAGAAATAAAAATGCTCTTAGCTTCGTGACATACTAGGATGTTCAACAAGTTTTATCGTTCAATAAGATATGGTGCTATCAGGATCGTCGTTTTATTTTTCTAAAGGTGGTACTACTTTTTTATGAACACATGTCAAGTTTCATGTAGATCGGTCAACCCATTCGTATATTTATAGCTATTCAAAGTTGACATGTCACTGTATTTTTTTACAAAATCTCTCAAAATTCCCTGCTCGTAGGAGAAAGTGTGTAACTCAATTTTATTTTTTTTTTAATTTGTAAATTTTTAAATTTTTTTTTAAATTTTTAAATTTTATTTGTTTTTAATTTTTGGAAACATTTTGTATTAAGTAGTTTTTTGTAAACCTTATACTTTTTAAGATATCTGCTAAAATTCACTGGGACCTCCCAATTTATCAAAAAAGCCTAAATCTGAAGTTTCAGTTCGATTGGTTAAACCATATGGGCTGTAGAGAACACCATTTCGAAACCCACTTTTTCGGACTCAGGGGACCTCAAAACAGATAAATCTCTAAAAATCTCAATGTCCAAAATTTTCATGATTACTATATTTTACTAGGGTAAAGGAAAGTAAAAAATTGTGTTTTTCTTATCGAACGACAAAATTTATTGAACACCCTAGACGAAGAAAAGAACAGAAAATTTACAGGTGATTGCCAAATTATTAAGGACACATCGAATTCATTGGCATATGTTGACTTCTAGTAACTTTTGTATTTAATCGAACCTTTTCATTGATAAAATCAAAAATGTTCAATTTTATATAGGTTTTATGGGAAATCGTGAAATGTATCCCCCTTAAATTAAACTTCTTTTAAAATTGGTCTGATGCTGATAGCTTATATATCTAGATGCTTTTATTATTCATCTATAAATTTTTTTAAAGCTTCAAGCGGTTTTTCCTAAGCTGAATTTATACGCTATATTTATAATTAATTTTAATACTCATGCTGATTCCTTATACTTCACGTGTCGATTTTTAAGTGAAAAACTAAAATATTCTACCGTTGTGTTGTTTTAGTTATAAATAATTGTATGGTAAGAAAATATACGCACAGTTTTTATCCTAAAACGTTAGAATTTGTTTTTCATACCTATAAATAGAGTTGCCACCTTTTTCTTAGAAAAACTACAACAATTTCGATTGGTTCGTTCCTAAAATAATTATCATATGCATATTTTCAACTTTTGATTTATTGTTGTTCTATTTTTAATTTAAGAGCTTTTGAGCGACCAACGAATAAATTATAAATTTAAGTACATGAAACACGTGTAAGTTATTTTCCTTGAACTTTTTTACTTTTCCCACTATAACAAAGTTGTATTGGGTAAGTATTGTAATCGCGAAAAGATTTGTGTGCAAGACTTTCACATTTCTCGACGAATTAGGTTACCCAGAATCCAAAACATCGACTAGAAAAATGTCGTCTCCGTCCTACTTCGTCGCGTCCGTACTTCTTTTTTATTATTTTTGTTTTGATACAGAAGATGAAATGCTATGTGACAAAATAGATAATTGACGTTAATTTTGATTTTGAAATATTGCTTGTGTTTAATTTTTTTTTGCATTTTCGAATGATCCACATTAAGATTTCGTCCAGGCTGAAGCACCGAGTAAAGAATTGCATCAGTCAATTCTCAGGTTGCTCACATAATGTTGTGATTTGAGAAAGAAATTTTGAACATTATGGATGCTCTCTGAACGGAGAATTCTCAATGAAAAAATGGAACTAATTGTTAAAGATCCAAGATGAAAAATGGCGAATACGATTTTAATTCCTGTTAGAAGATTTATATTTTTGCGACCAATTGTGATATTGGGGAAGTATTTTTATGACGGAAAGACTTTGTACCATGTGAATGGTTGGTTTGGTGATCTGTATTTGTGGGAAAAGTGTCGGTCGAAGAGTCGGATGGATCCTATTTTTTTTTGTTCTAATCACATGCCGACATACGAGGGCGGATTGAAAATGAAGCTACCTAAGTAGGAAAACAAAATTTTTTTTTGCCAAAAACCATTTATTTCTCAACATAGTCTCCATTTAATTCGACACACTTAGTAAGACGATATTCCAACTTTTTTATACCATCTGAATAATACGATTTCGGGAACCCCTCAAAATACGCGTTAGTTTCGATAATCACTTCTTCATTTGAGATGAATCTTTGTCCTGCGAGCCATTTTTTCAAGTTTGGAAACAGGAAAAAGTCACTAGGAGCTAAATCTTGACTATAAGGTGGATGATCAACCAATTCGAAGTGTATTTCACGTAATTTTAGCATCGTATCTAATGCTGTGTGAACCGGTGCGTTGTCTTGAAGAAAGAGCACTTTTTTCTTCTTTAAATGTGGTCGTTTTTCCTTGATTGCATCAACCAATTGATCCAATAATGCACGATAATACTTTCCTGTGATTGTGGATCCTTTTTCAAGATAACCGATGAGCAATATTCCGTGTGCATCCCAAAGTATAGTGGCCATAACCTTGCCAGCCGATTTCACTGCCTTTGCCTTCTTCGGAGCACTTCCACCAGCTTCCACCCATTGTTTCGATTGATTTTTGGTTTCAGGTGTGTAGTGGTGGACCCACGTTTCATCAACAGTAATTAATCGACGCCAAAAATCAACAAGATTACGCTTTATCATGTCCAAACACCGCTGTGAAGTGGTCTGTCGAATTCGTTTTTGTTCGACACTGAGCAAACGCGGCACCCATCTTGCCGATAGCTTTTTCATATGCAAATGTTCATGCAAAATGTTGAACACACGTTCATATGATATGTTTACCATTTCAACAATCTCACGCAACTTGACTCGGCGATCATTCATAACGATATCGAGGATTTTCTTGATATTTTCTTCAGTAACCACCTCTTTTGGCCTTCCTGTTGATGGTATTGTTGCAGTGCTTCTTCGGCCGCGTTTAAATTCAGCAATCCAATATTTTACCATGTAATCTGACGGAGCAGACTCACCGTAATGTTTATCGAGCTTTTCTTTTGTCTCTTTCGCCGTTTTCCCTTTCAAATAATAGTGTTTAATCAATGCACGAAATTAGTTTTTTTCCATTTTTCAAGAAACACAAAAGTTGCTTACTTCAAACGACTACAACAAATAAACTAATCGATGAATTTGGGTGAAATTTTAACAGCTGACGTTGGACAGATCGCAATTTCTAAAAAACAAAAAAATATTGTGTTTGTGCTGCCATCTAGCGCTAGGTAGCTTCATTTTCAATCCGCCCTCGTATATTTTTATATCGCAAAAGTCTAAACAAATATTTTATCTTCTAATTTTTTTTATTTTTTTATTGGTTTTTTGTTATGCAGAACTATTTCAATACAGTTAAGTAGCCTAGTTACACATACTCCTTTATGTTCTAAATTCTAATCAATCATTTCTCTATTGATTATGTAATACAGATAAGCCTTACATATAAGGAAGCATAATACGACACACAACAAAACGGGTGAAAGCGAGTAAATGGAACTGAATTTCATTATGTTTCTTAGTCATCAGTCATATTGATGATGTGAGGCAAGAAGATACAAAATATTTTTATGTTTGTACACAGTGGGTGGCAAATTAATGATACAGGAAATGTAGCATCTACCCTTCGGTTTTATGTTTTTCTGAATATATATATAGCCATTTGATGGTGTAATTTTTATACTATATGTGCTACTACTACTCTTTTTTTATGATATTGATATAGGAATCAACTAATTGTTTGGGCTAAAAATAGAAATACTTGCAAAAGTTTAATTCGGTTGAAATAGCCCAATATTTAAAAGAATAATTTGTGTATGTACAAAATTTGTGTTTTTATCTCGTCACTTAAATCATATTTGACATCGACATGTACGAGTATGTTGCTCCTTAACCATAAAAAATACTTTTTGCTTATTCATAAGACAAGTAAAAATCTAAAACGTAACAAATGAAAAAGGATAAATGAAGCGGATAAATCTAAAAAAGTGAATCTAATAAATTTCATCAAACATCTCTTTTTCCAGCAAAATTCTTACAAACACGTATGAACGATAATATTTATGATTAAAGTAAACACTAAGATGCTTTAGGTACTTGTACGTATTTGGTCTTAAAGCAGTATACACACGTATATATGTATGTATTGTAATTTGTTCTTTAACGCTTGTAAATTAAACGTATTCTTGTATTGTTACTAGAAAGTGCATTTTCTAATTGACAGTTTGCGTAGCTCAGAAAGTAAATATAATGAGACTGTCAAGTTAGTCCATAATTAAATTAGAAATTACCTTGGGAGCTAAATGAATCATTTTGTCATTGCTTTTAAAATGTACATCAAACCTAACTCAAGAACTAAAATTCTATGAAATTTTTTTATTAATAAAACTAAAACTAATTTAAACTCTTGTTTCGTAGCAAACTTTGGAAATTTATTTAATTCGGTTTTAGTAAAATTTAATTTGAAAATCGCTGCACATACCGTTAACATTGAATTCTCGATTAAATCCGCAAAATTCGGTAAATGCATTTACCTTTTTTTATGGAAGGTAAACGAAATAAAAATTAAGTGAATGTTTCACGTTTAAATATTTTATTCTTTATTGTTATAAGAATTGAACAAGTATAAAATAGAAAAAAATACGGGTGTGAAGTTTTATGTCAAATTCTTTCGGGTTACTCGAAATAAAGTAACTTTTTTATCTCCTAAAGAATATGAAAATATTTTTGTAGTTGTGTTGGTGTAAAAAGAGCAAAATAAAGTGAGGTTATGTTTTTCTGTCCGTCAGATCAGTAAAACTTTTTTTATTTTGATAACAAAAATATGGAACGAATTAATTTTAGCGCATTAATATTCAATAAACAACAAATGAAATATCAAAATGGAGTTTTATTTTTGTTTCCAATTCACTTTGACATTTCAGATTTCTATGTATTTGTAAAGAGTAAAGCAAATCTATGAAAAAATCTAGAGTAAAGCAAAATGCTCTCGAACAAAAAATAAAGTGCTTTATTTTCCCAGAAAGAATTTGTAATGTCAAATTGTTACCCTTTGAGTAAAATTTTTTACCCTCAGGGTATTTTTTTTCCGAAAGAATTTAACATTAGACAAAAAACAAAAATGAATATGTATTGGTGCATAATAATGCACTAGATCAAAAATTTGTTATTTAAGAAAATAATATAACATTCTTCACGTTATAAGTTTCGGCTTAGAAATACTTCACGTACAAAAATCTGCCAGTTTGAAAAAGGTATTAAAATATTTAGTTAGAGGAAACTTAATTGAGTTAAATAGAAATTAATTAAATATTAATTAGACCATACCTACTCACAGAGATGTTCCGTGGTTGGACCTATTAGGATAATTAGACATAGACATCCTGTATCAACTATACGTATCCATATTCCAATACGATGAAATAGGACCATGTGTTGTTGAACTGAAATGTTTGTAATTTTTGATACGATATGCAGAAATTTTTGAGGTTCACTGTATTGTAGATTGGCCAATTCACAGAGATGTTTCGCGGGTTTAACTAATAAAGATAGTTAGCTATAGGCATCTTCCATCGAATACATGTAGCCATATTCCGATACAATGAAATAGGACCATTTGTTGTTGAACTCAAATGTTAGTAATTTTTGATACGATATGCAGAAATTTTTGAGGCCCACTGTATTGAAGATTGGCCAATTCACAGAGATGTTCCGCGGGTTTGACTAATTAAGATAGTTAGCTATAGGCATATTATATCGAATACATGTAGCCATATTCCGATACGATGAAATAAGACCATTTGTCGTTGTTTTCGATTGTTTGTAATTTTTGATACGATATGCAGAAATTTTTGAGGTTCACTGTATTGTAGATTGGCCAATTCTCAGAGATGTTCTGCGGGTTCGACTTATAAAGATAGTAACCTATAGGCATTCTATATCGAATACATATAACCATATTCCAATATGATGAAATAGGACCATTTGTTGTTGGACTCAAATGTTATTAATTTTTTATACGATATACAGAAATCTTTGAGGTCCACTGTATTGAAGATTGACCAATTCACAGAGATGTTCCGCGGGTTTGACTAATAAAGATAATTAGTTATAGGCATCTTATATCGACTACATGTAGCCATATTCCGATACGATGAAATAGGACCATGTGTTGTTGAACTCAAATGTAAGTAATTTTTGATACGATGAGCAGAAATTTTTGAAGTTCACTGTATTGAAGATTGGCCAATTCACAGATATGTTCCGCGGATTCGACTTATAAAGATAGTTAGTTATAGGCATTCTAGATCGAATACATATAACCATATTCCAATACGATGAAATAGGACCATTTGTTGTTGACCTCGAATGTTGGTAATTTTTGATACGATATGAAGAAATTTTTGAGGCCCACTGTATTGAAGATTGGCCAATTCACAGAGATGTTCCGCGGGTTTGACTAATAAAGATAATTAGTTATAGGGATCTTATATCGACTACATGTAGCCATATTCCGATACGATGAAATAGGACAACAACAAATGGTCGTATTTCATCGTATTAGAATATGGTTATATGTATTCGATATTGAATGACGATAACTAATTATCTTAATTAGTCAAACCCGTGGAACATCTCTGTGAATTGGCCAATCTACAATAAATTGAACCTCAAAAATTTCTGCATATCGTATCAAAAATTACTAACATTCGAGGTCAACAACAAATGGTCCTATTTCATCGTATTAGTATATGGTTATATGTATTCGATATAGAATGCCTATAACTAACTATCTTTATTAGTCAAACCCGCGGAACATCTCTGTGAATTGGCCAATCTACAATACAGTGAACCTCAAAAATTTCTGCATATTATATCAAAAATTACTAACATTTGAGTTCAACAACAAATGGTCCTATTTCATCGTATTGGAATATGGCTACATGTAGTCGATATAAGATGCCTATAACTAATTATCTTTATTAGTCAAACCCGCGGAACATCCCTGTGAATTGGCCAATCTACAATGCAGTGAACCTCAAAAATTTCTGCATATCGTATCAAAAGTTACTTACATTTGAAAAACAACAACAAATGGTCCTATTTCATCGTATTGGAATATGGTTACATGTAGTCGATATAGAATGCCTATAACTATTTATCTTTATAAGTCGAACCCGCGGAACATCTCTGTGAATTGGCCAATCTACAATACAGTGAACCTCGAAAATTTCTGCATATCGTATCAAAAATTACTTACGTTTGAGTTCAACAACAAATGGTCCTATTTCATCGTATCGGAATATGGCTACATGTAGTCGATATAAGATGCCTATAACTAATTATCTTTATTAGTCAAACCCGCGGAACATCTCTGTGAATTGGCCAATCTACAATACAGTGAACCTCAAAAATTTCTGCATATCGTATCAAAAATTACTAACATTTGAGTTCAACAAGAAATGGTCCTATTTCATCGTATCGGAATATGGCTACATGTAGTCGATATAAGATGCCTATAACTAATTATCTTTATAAGTCGAGCCCGCGGAACATCTCTGTGAATTGGCCAATCTTCAATACAGTGGGCCTCAAAAATTTCTGCATATCGTATGAAAACTACCAACATTGAATGTGAACAACAAATGTCCCTTTTTCATCTTATTGAAACCATGTAGCTGTACTGTCCAAAGATGATGCCTATACTCGTATATCCTTAAATATCGTTTTATATCGAACCCGCGAAAAATTTTTATGATTTTTCCTAGGCTTACCAAACAAGAATAATAATCTTTTCTTTACTGATTTTGAAATTGCAGTAAATTTGTACGCGATTTGGATTTAGTGAGTTTTTTTTTTGTTAGAAACCGTCCTCCTTAAGCTTTCTAAGGCATCCTACTGTATAGCTAACCTCCATATCTCAGAAAAATGTTTTCAATTTTCAGACTCAGTAAAAAACGATTTTTATCCAATGTACATGTTATGTTGATATCAAAAATCATTTATTTAAGTCAAAAGTATTAATTCATATATTATGTTATAGTTGTTCCTGGTTTTGGCAGGAATTTGTTTTAAATTGCTTTTACCGACTATTTCACTAATATTAAGAAGTTTTTTTGTTGATTAAACAAATTTTGTATACATATACGTTTTGTTGATTTTGTTGTTTTGTCTAGACTTCACACCCGTAAAAAAATGCGTAATACCATATAACAAAATACGAACACTAAAAATCTACATTTACCGCAGTAAATAATTTAGCCGAAAATTCGACCGCAGCCACGGTAAGACATTTAAATTGAAACAATCAAATAACTCGAAAATCTTAAGAAAGCATTGATTGGTTACAAGCGGGAAATACTATGGTTTTATGTTTGATTTGGTGGTCCATTTCAAGGTAATGTCAAGGTCACTTGTTGTTTTTTTTTTTTTTTAAATGGAAACCTATATTTTTAATTACGGAATCTTATTCTTCTTAAAAAGCAAAGAACTTTTATTTATTTATTTTATTTATTTGTTTCTCATAATCTTAAAAATCCAAATTTATGAAATAATTAAAATAATATTACAAAAATTAAGGTTAAGAAGATAGGTTATTCTTTGCCAAAATGCAGTGGCGAATAACCTTTACAATAAAATTAATTTTAAACTAAACATAAACTATCAAAAAATACAAAAGTATTACCAAACAACCAATCCTTAATCAAATTCATAATTTTTCTATTATTTAATTGTGCGCGTAATAGTTATGGCAAGCGATTAAAAAATGTGGAGGCCGAAACTAAGATGTACCTGCGATAAGCTTCGCTAATAAATCAAGGAACAGAAAGGAAGTTTCTGTAATTATTACGAATGTTGTAAACACTACTTAATCTCAGAATTCGGTACCCACTTCTAGAGAAAAGTAATTTTAAAACTTTAAATATATATAGGTGCTGCAATGGTAAAATTTTACAAGCCACAAAAATTGGCTACGAAAGATCGCGACGACTCTTAAAATACGTAACACGAGCAATGTATTTTTGCAAAATGTATAAAGGTTCCAATGTATTCATATAAACCCCATCCCAACAAAGCAATCCATAGGAAAGCCTAGATGCAACACATGCAAGGTAAACATTTGATAAAACTGCGGATGGACAAAACTGACGCAGCAAATGCATGGGACGTAAAGAAAAATTTAATTGCTCTTTGATCTTCTGACAATGAATTTTCCAATTTAAATTAGCATTCAGATGCAAACCTAGATACTTAAAATTATAAACATGTTCAACTGGAACGGTAAGATTACCACAATTCATTAAATTACATTTTCCCATATGGCAAACAATCTCTGGAATATAACTCGAATATAGATCGCCAGCTAATCTACAAAATAATTTCAGTTTTTCCACTTAAAATCATATAATGATCATCAAACCAACAACCCAATGTATTCATATCAGAATTAATATGGCTGGATATTTCAGAAGTATTTGAACACACTAGTAAAAGTAAAAGTAAATTGTACTTATTAGATTTTAAACCATTAGCTGTACTGTACCAACAATATCAGTGATGTTCACAGGATAATAAAAGCATTTTCTGAGATGATGACTTCGCTATGCTTTTGGCAAGGCATATTATTAAACAAACAATTGGTTGCTCTTAAGTGAGACACAATATTAGAAAAATAAAAACCAAAATCATCTGCTGTAGATTTACAATCCGTAAGAATCAGTGAATCACTAGACATAATTTTATCAACATAATTATCAACACTATCACCTAAAATTTGATTAACAACCGACCATGTCTTCTTACTATCTTTACCATAGTGTTGACATTTATTGTGGTAGTATATGAATTTGTCAGAAAGTATTTTATCATCAAAATTTTGGGGTAGTTTATGAAAATATTTCTGAAACCCCTTATTTCTGGGATGCTTCTTACACTTTTTACTAATTTTCTTTTTCTTAGCCGTTAAATATGTTAAATATAGCAGAGTTCACCATAAAAAGAAATCGTGACGAAATGTTAACCGGTTCACTTTCATCGAGTAAACTAGAAGAATCAAACGAAAAGATTTTAGTAGAAAACACAAAATTATCAAACACGCGAGCATTAGAGGATACATTATTTTTCCTTAAGACACTAGCAGTGCCATTTATTTCTAACACTACATTGATTAAATGATGATCAGATAACAGCAAATTATATAAGGATACAGAAAAACTACAAGAATAATCAGTACGAACAAAACAATGATCAATACACGTCGAAGAATGGTTTGTTATTCTAGTAGGTTTATTATTAAACGAATGTAGGGCATTAGAAAACATTAAATACATACGTGTGTATATTCATCACTCGAAGGAGGAAAATTTAGAATATCAATATTAAAATCTTCCACAATAATAACATTCTTGTTTCTAATATTCTTAATAAAATCAGAAAATTCACTAACAAAAATTTAAACTGTAACGAATTGCAAACGATATACACAAATAAAGCATAGTTCACGTTATTAACACTAGAAGTACCGACCGGCCAAAATGACCGATTGGATTAATTGTTATGACTTTTTCTAAATCTACGTATTTAATAATATTACAAATTATTTTGTTCCCCGGTCAAAATGGCCGGTCGGTATATTTAACGTTTCCAATATGAAAACATTTATTCAACGTAAATGAGAAATTAGAGAGTAAGAATAGTAATAAAAAAATAAAAATATCGGCTTAGGAGTATTGAGATTGAAATTTGTTATTTGAACAAAATGTGTTTTGTGATGCATTTTCATTTTCTTATTGGCGGTTATTGTGTACAGTTGAAATTTTTTTTTTTTTTTTTTTTTTTTTAAAAACATCTTTATTGATATGGCTACTACAATCTTAAACATTATTAATTCATTAGTAAGGTTGACATTAGTACTTATGAGATAAGCATAAACTTGTGTGGGTCTGCTGGACCAGTATCCAGTTCCCTTAAGATATAATATTCATACGGTTAGCTCATGTGGTTTGATTCGTTTGAGCCGCCTTAGTTGAAATATAGCACGTATAATATATTTATTTTATGAACAATTGTGTTGAATATATTTCTTTTTACATTATTGTTGCTCATGCTCACATTGTAAGTAAATTTTGAATAAATATTTTTATTACCATAAGGGAAAATTTATTTAGTATATTTGTATTTAGTTACAAAACTTTACCCTAAAAATGCTGAGACGTTCGAAAATACCTAGACTTTTGGAAGACTTAACAAATATAAACGAAGACCTTTCCGATTTCGATGAAGTTGATTCTGAGAAGGGACTAGCAGACCATTCAGAGAATCAGTTAGGAAGAGAAAAAGTATATGTAAACTCAGGCAGCGATAGTGAAGAAGAGAACTTCCTCAATGTACGTAGACCAAGAAGAATTGTGAGATTGTCGGAATAAAATAAAAACTGGATCGACTCCAGGAAGAAGATCAATAAATACCATTTTCAAAGAAGTAATTGGACCTACAGGGTATGCAAAACGAAGCATAATGTCTCTCTTTATTGTAAGTACTGCTTTTTCATTGATAATCAATAGTCGAAACAAGGCAGTCATCAATTACTTTGAGTGAGTTTGTTGTCCTCAAATTAATTGAACCGTTTACCGGAACTGGAAGAATTGTAACGACTGATAATTTTCTTACCAACAAATCACTAGGATCAAAATTATTGGAAAAATGTACTACTTTGGTTGGAACTATTCGTCCAAACACTATTCGTTGTAAAACAAATAATTGTACTTTGACGATATATAACAGCAAACCAACTAAAAAAGTACTTCTACTAAGTAGGATCTCGAAGATGGCCTCTTCATATATTTTGCAATATTCTCGACGTAGCTGCAATAAATGCATAGATTTTATACAACGAAACAATTGGAGAAAATATATCCCGAAAAGAATTCTTGTTTCAATTAGCAGAACTAGAAAACTTGAATGACCTCTTGAAGAGCCCTGAAAGTTCTCATATACGAAAAACTTGTCAAATAGGTTTATGTAATGAAAATAATACCACGAATATCTGTGCTAATTGTATAAAACATGTTTGTAGTAAATATACTTTAAAAAAAAAATTCTATATGTAAAAATTGCGGTGAGCAAAATAAAACCTAAATAATAAACTACCATTTATGTAAATAAATATATCATGTATGTATTTTCAATATTTTAATGAAAATATTTTCTTTTCTTTGAAACAAATTTATCTTTTGAATTCATGATTTCATTTTCCGAATTTTAGTGTTTTGTCAACTAAATATCAAACCGGTCATTTTGACCGGCTTGGTAAGAAGTAAGTATATAACAACTTTTGGTATTTCTAGGTAATTACGTCCGCCGAATTTAATGAAACTGATTCACAAGATCAATTTAGTCTGCTATTATAAAAAACACGTGCACCACCCGCTCTATAATTATTATTGCAACACCCAAAATTCGTATAATTACATTAGATAAAAACATAATCGAAGGAAGATCATTAAAACCATATAAATTAGAAATAAATTTATCAAAATTCTCACGTAAACTACGGATGTTCTAATGCAAAATTGTGAAATTGAAGGTGTTATTTGAATTCACTAAAGTGTTAACAATAAATATAAAATATACAAAATAAAATTTTTTCTAAAAAAAATAATTGACATAAAATTGTTTGAAAATATTGGCATTGGCTCAACCAAAAAGCATTTTTTCTTGACATACATTTTACCAGGAAAATAACTAAATTTTATCCACTTTTGATGTATAATAGCCCGATAACTATGCTGATTTCAAATAAAGAAAATGTAAAATAACCCATTGTTATTGTATAACCCACGCTGCTAGGGGCAACGTGAGTTATATTTTGTATAACAAAATATTGAGTATTCATTGAAAAATTATTCGTAGCCAAATTGATTGAAAAACTATATTCGAAAAAGTAGTTAAATTAAAGTAGACCATGACAATTTAAAGAACGGTCACTGTGATAAAATGTATTTCAAAATTCAATGCTCCAGTGTGAAAACACAAAATGGGACTATTTCTTATTAATTTACGAAATTTATTTCAACAAAAGTGGATAAAACGTTGTATGCCACTCGTGAGCAAAGAGATATTATCCACTCGGGATAATGTCCCACTCGGCTATCGCCTCGTGGGACAAACTTATCCCTCATGGATAATATCTCGTTTTGCTCACTAGTACCATAAATAACTATTATTTAAAAATTTTAATTTTGAACATCACGATCAAACGTGCATTGATGTTGAAGATTCTTTTGTTTTTTTAATTTTAGTTCTTACTTATCAGTAGTTTTACCATAGATAGTCAATAATCTGCTTCAAATTGTAAGTTAAACATTGAAAAATTAAAATAAACAAAACGTTAATGTTGCTTTATTTTTACAAGCAACAACATTTTCTACAAGAACACCCCTTCTCAGGCTTCCTTCCATTTCGAGTTCTGAAAAGTTTAAGCGTTCGAGAAACATTAATCGTGAAGAACAAAACACTAAGCATTAGAAGTCCTTCTTATTGTTACGTACGTTAGTGTATGTTAAAACATTAAGAATTAGAAATCTTTCCTATTGTTTTATTGAATGACTTTGAAATTTTTCAATGTAAGTATCAGTGGCGAGCAAAAATGGATACATGGTTGAACCATTTGAAGTTTTTAATTTCTATAGTTGTAATTTTTTAATTAAAAAAAAAACAAATTTCACTCATATTGCAAGATTACAATTTATTTCACAGAATTTATTTAAAACAACAATAATTCAATTATTTAAAAAAGTACATTAGTCATAATTGGAATAAGTCGCATGTGCTGTACTTGGTTCCTTTAATATTTGGTCCAAAGCCCCTTATTGTCAATGACTGCTTTTATACGTCTGGGCATACTTTCAACAAGCCCCTGGATTGAGTCACGCGGAATTTTGTTCCATTCCGCGTCAACCCGTTGCCATAATTCTTCAATGTTTTGAGGAACATCACTATACTCGTTTAATCGACATTTGATGAAATCCCATAGATTCTCTATGGGGTTCATGTCTGGACTTTGAGTGGGCCATTTCATTGTCTGGAATTTTTGAACTTTTAGCCATTCTTGCACAATTTCAGCTGTGTGCTTAGGGTCTCCATCCTGTTGAAAAATGATTTCCTCTTCAGGATAAGCACATTCATCCACAAACTCCACTAAATTTTCTTTAAGGATTCCTAAATAACCTTCTTTCCGCATAATGCCCTTGATCCTTGCTAATGGTCCAATATTCCACCAGGTAAAGCACTCCCATATCATTAGAGATCCGCCACCATGCTTAATCGTTTCTGTAACATGATGTCTCTTTAGTTTTTCATGTGGCCGTTTCCAGAAGTATGCCTTGCCGTCTGACTGAAACCGATTAATTTTGGTTTCATCGAACCAAATCACTCGTTTCCAATCGTCAACAGACCAATTTTTATGCAGTTTTGCGAATTCGAGACGCGCTTTGATATTTTTATGAGATAAAGCTGTTTTTTTTTCTTCACATACGAGTTCAAGCCTATTCTGTGCAATGCTCGTCCAGCTGTCCATTCGCTAACGTTCTTGCCCAACTCTTTAGCAGCCTTGTGAGGTGTATTAATTGGTTTGTCGTTGCGTGATCTCTCTTTTTTTCTTTCAAAAATCTCCCTATTGCACGAGCGTCCCTACTATTTAAAAGTTGCGGCCATCCTTTGCTGCCAGTTGATTTGCCTAAATTGTTCCGGTTTCTTACATTGCGTACTGTTCTATGACAAACATTTAATTGGGTCGCAATTTTCCGCAAAGAAAATCCTTTTTCGCACAGTGAAGTAATACTTTGTTCCAACTCCGCTGATATATTCTTTATGTTTACGAAATTGCAACTTAAATTATACACTAACAATTTAAAATATTAACAAAATTTATAAAAACAGGTTTATGTAACGGAAATAGTGTCTCTCTTTTTGAATATACGATGAAATATAGAAATATTTAAAATATACTCAGAGCACGTTCACACGTGCATATTTGGATACATATGACTTAAACAATTAATTTTATTATATTTGTTGAATTAGCTAAATTTGTGTTGTTGTTTTAAATAAATACTATGAATGACATTATAAACTTGTAATCTAAGAGGATTTTATGTCTTATATCGTAAAATTACAATTATAGAAATTAAAAACTTCAAATGGTTCAGCCATGTTGTAACAGGTAAAATGTTCCAGGCGGATGAATTTTCATTACTTTAAATCAACATACTTAAGCGAATATGATGAGATCGGTTCAAATTCTGTTTTATCTAATCAGATTTGTAACAATCTACCGTGTAACCATGGTCATTATTGTTTTATTGGTATAATTGGTTAATGTGCATAAATTGTGATAGATGGTGATGATTTTGTCTGTTTGTTGATTTCTTCTTTTGGATTCCCCACCCAAACCAATCGATCAAATACTGTTTGAATAATGCAGTAAAACAATAATTGATCATTTGGTGGTTGTACTTGTACAGAAACAGTGATCGTAATTAAAATTCATAATAAAAAATATTCAGTGCAAAATCAAAAACAAAATTTTACTGCACATATAAAGTGGCCATATTGATGAGGCTGTATTTTGTTTCGCAATAGCCTGAAAATTTTTGTTGGAAATTTTTAAATCTGTAATAGTCGCGGGAAAAGTGATACAGTGCCTCCGCGAATTACAAAGTCTGTGTAAAGTGTTTATTCATTATCTCGTGCGTTGTAATTTGTTAAAATTACATTCAAGAAAAACCAAACAGGAATACAGTGGACAGACTTTGTTACCGGGTAAGGCATCCCGCGACAGTTTTTTTTTATTGTTGCCCAATGATGTTTGTCGGATATATTGCAAAATTTGTACACGCAAACGGCCCTGAGATATTTTTAATGAAGACGCCATCATCACTATCACCAATCCGATAAGTTTTTTTTTTGTTTATTTATTACCTTATTTTATTTTTATTTACTAAATATTTATTAATGCCTATTTAATTGCTTAATTAAATTATATATTATATTATATTAAATTATTATATATGTCAATATTTACAATTCATTCTTCTTTATAAACTTGGATAATATAAGTTATATTATTAACCTATTTATGACCAATGTTGCGTTAGCGCAACACCAGAAATCCTTGACATTTTTTTTTTTTGTACACAAAACTAACAAAATTTTTCCCTTTAAATGCATAACAGTTATCCTGATAAGTATTAACGCAGTTTTTTATCATTTTATTTTTCATGCTTTTATAACCGAAATAAATCGAAAGAAACAAAAAAAAATCAAACCCATTAAAATAACTTTTGTCACAAATGGGTTAAGGAATAACTGTTGTGTCAATTTAACTATATTATATAGATATTTAAAGCTAAACTTAAATTATGAATACGGACCGCGGATCCACACCTTAGAATAAGTCTTACATGATTTTATAATAATTATCATCTTTTTGTTATTATGCTAAACTTCATAAATTAATTGTAATCTAATTGTATCAACCATTATTTATCAATAATTAAGTAGTGACCATAAAAGTTAATTTCTTTCATTCGAATTCTTATATTTTATTTTGACTTGTTTGATCATATTCGTTCATGTGTTCCTTTCTTTCTTTCATTTTTTTTATTTGTATTCACCTACAACTATCGTAAATTTTTTTGCAGTCGTAACGAAAATCAGTATGTCTAGATAAATATGAATAGCGTGGACTAATACATTATTATGGGGCAAATCAAATTTGTATGCATGATATTGCCTATGGGGAGGGTGGAGTGCATGTAGTCCAACACCTTGACCACAAGGAAATGGCTGCGATACTTAAATTTTTTTGTTGTTTTGTTCCGCTTCTATAAACTTTTAATCCGGTTTAAAGTGTTAATTTATTGTTAGTGTTACATCGTTCCATGTCTATTTATTACCAGATCGTCAGTGTGGGTTAATTACAGCAGCACATCTAGATCTCTGTGGCTAGTGACAATTACTCCGCCCAACCGACCTCACCTAGCCGGCGAACGTGCTGCGGTCACTGATGTGAGAGCCTCAGAGATGTTCGGTTGATGGAATGAAAATTCAACCGAATTATAACCATTCCGTTACAGATGTATCCATTTTTGCTCGCCACTGTAGGTATTACGACAGAATCATTAATTGTATGTTCCTTTTTTTTTAAAGTTTGGGAAGTATGCTTCCCAAGGTTCTTTCCCTAAATTTATTCACTTTTGGTTCTTGCATTTTCCCCAAACTTCATAGATTAGGAGTAAAAAATTCTTAACAATTCAAAAATCTGCAGTTTGTTTGCTGAATATCATTCTCTTAGAATAAAATGCTTTTGAAGAAAATCGTTTGTTTTTTTTTTTTTTTTTGTTGATAAGATTCCGTAATAAAAAATATAGGTTTCCATTAAAACAAAAAAAAAAAGTGGCCTTGCAATTAGCTAGAAAAGTGCCCCAAATAAAAATTAAATATTGTTTGCTTCTTACGGTATTAATGCTTTATGATTTGTTGTTAACGTTGCTATGGAAAGCCCCATATTAACATATTAGTAGTTTCTTCCGAAGTGTGGGTGAAGCAGAGTCGTAAGGCAGATAAATTTAAGCTATAATAAATTTATTACAAGAGCACAGTCGCAAGGTCAGCTAAACTACGCTCATGAATGAGAGAAGTACTAATATTATTTGAAATAAAACCGCAAGCTCTCGGTTTACTGACAGAACATTGCCGGAAGATTCTGCCATTAGTAGAATTCAATCCAAAAACAATACCATTTTATTAGATGGCATCTATTGGTAAGGCCTCCAATTAGATATATACACTATCGTTCAAAAGTTTAGAAACACCCTATTTTTAGTTGAGATTAACAGAATACTGCCATAAATCTTTAAATAAACATGTTGGTATTGGAGGTTATTATTTTTACGACCGTGTTTATAACGATATTAATCATTAATGGTTTTTTAAATATTTTGTTAATTATGTTGTCCATCACTAGCTTTACACTCCTATACCAAAGAGCACATTATGCTCAAAATAGGGTGTTTAGCATGAAGGAAATTTTCGTGATTAAAATAATAAAATTAATATTCAACAAAATTAATAGTTTCTTATCTATTGTTCTTTATTTTGAAAAAAGACCGGCCCATGTGATATCTGTACTTTGAGCCAGTAAGGATATTCTATACGCCAAATTGCAAAAAAACAGCTACTGGAGGAAATCAAGTCCGGAATAGATCTGGACGTCCCAAATCTACAACAAAGCACGAAGATAAGTTTGTTGTAATGTTATCGAAACGAAATCGACGTTTAACTGCGCCTCAGATTACCGTTACTTTAAATGAACCTAGAGAAAACCCAGTTTCAACTACAACTGTAAAGAGAAGTTTACTGTCTGCTGGTCTTAGAGAATGCATAGCAGCCAAAAAACCGAGACTCTCTAGGTAGTACTCATAAGAGAAGTAGACTGGAGTGGGCTAAAACACATAAAAACTGGACAAAAGAAGACTGGAAAAAAGTCCTATGGACCGATGAGTCCAAATTTCAGATTTTTGAATCTAACAGGCGTATGCCCGGCCGTATGATTAAAATTGATGAACAACTGAATAAAGATGGCTATCTGAAAATACTTCAGGAAAATGCGATTCCTTCTGGAGTGAATGTAATTGGCCGAAGTTTTATTTTTCAACAAGACAAGGAAACTAAGCATTAGTCTAAATTATGTTCAGGGGTTCCTAGAGCAAAAACGAAACGAAGAAATTTTGCAAATTATGAAATGGCCATTACACATCTCTCCTATCAAATTAGTATCGAGCTCAGCACAGTTGTGGTACAAAGTGAACGGAAGGCACTGGGACTCCGAATACTTAGATAAGTTAATAAAAAAAATGAGTAAAATTTGTGAACAAGTAATTTAAAATTAAAGGGACGGGGGTGGGGGGGCATTTTAACGAGGCCACAATTTAACGAAAGCTGCATTCAATTTTTTTATTGGTATTAAATATATTTAACTAACTGTTAGTCTAAGGTTTGATTAAAATTTGAGTGTAATAAATCATAACTTATCTGTTTTAATGTCGTTTTTTTAATTACCTTATTGTTTCCAAACTTTTGAACGGTAGTGTATATCTTTATGCAATACAACAAGTAACTTCCTGAATTCAAAAGAAGCAGACTTGCTAAGGTGCAACTTGGTCTTTTTTTTTCTTTTAGCATGGAATAAGTCATAAACACCAGCTATAGAAATAATTATAAAGTTATACATTTAAACATTTTTACGGCCCTAAGATGACCCCAAAACGGATCCTCCAGGAAGCGACAGTCCGGGCCCAGCTATGGAATCGAAGGACTTCTAATCAACTTGTACATAATTGAAAGGCGAGTAGTATCTCGCTTTTAACGGACAACCTCTCATCCATTAATTTCGTCCGAGTACTAAGGGATATTCGGGGGGTTACCAACCGAAAGCTGAGAACCACTTCTAATATAATTATTTCTTCACAAAACCAAGTATAGTTTTGTCATTACTACATTTGCATATAACCCGATCTTCAAGGTAATAATCCAATATTTGTAGCACAAAGGCGGGCTACTTAGCCACGTCAAGAATAGGTCGGTTCAATTCTATCCGGAATAGTTCTACTGCTGATCATTAAGTGAAGACTTCGAGTTGTTCTCATGAACGCAGAATTGAGTCAGTGTTAACTTCAGCATAAGTATGCTGTTTTTTTTTTGGGATAATTTGACGATCTAATCGAGCAATATGAAACTCTTTATTACAAAAAATCTCCGAGTAAATTCCACCCCAGGTTTTTTGCACTCATTCCAACCGTTTATTACTACAAAAGGTATTAAACCGAGCCATCTTGCGGAAAATTACACATCGATGTCTAGTGACAAATGAAATTTCACAGTCTTTAATTTGTATCTATTATTTGTAACTGATTCATTCGTTCATTCAAGAACCCCATAAAACGCCGTTTCAATATTCGGTACTTTGGATGGCCCATTCTTCTAATTTTATTACATTTTTTAAAATCCTTCGCCGCAAAATCTTCAATCCTCTTTTTCGAATTTTTATTACCAGCGATATTTCTCCCCGAAATTTGGGATTCTATTGTAATTTTAGAATGTTTGTGATGCTGTTCAATTTGTTTTAAAATTGCGCATTTTTGGTAATATTTTGGAGGTTTATTATAAAATTTACCTTAAGACAATTATCGAGAGAATGATTTAAAATGTATGACAGTTAAAGGGACAGTTAACGGAAATGACATTTAGATGGCAAGACATCTTCGAAATTTTAATGTTCATCAAAATATTTAGCGCAAATTCAAATATCAAAATCGAAGGTTATTATGACAGACAACAAACAAAATCGAACCTATACAAAATTTTCGCATTTATGTCTGGCTTAAAATATTCAATTTAATTAATTTTACAAGTTTTATAAAAAAATTCCAAATAGAGTTAAACTTATGAAAATTTTTAATAACGCTATAATAATTCTAACTCGAATAACTTTCATATCAAAGTTTGATTGACAACCAAAAGTAATTTATGATTTTTAGTTTGTAAACAAAGTAACTATACCTTTATGCTGGAGGCCATATTTGTTATGAACACAAAAAAATGGTATGGGCTTAACGAGTAAACTACCAAAATCAAAATACGCTGTGATAATTTACTCGCTGAAGCGACACTTATTGAAACTTCTTAAACTCAAAAGCAAACAGAACGATACCAAAATATAATAAAAGTAAAAACATGAAGGGAATGTTCAGATCGTTAATAAAATAATATCCATAAGTTGATTAATATTCATTCCAAGGTGTGTTACGAAGAATTTTTTTTTTTATTATGTAATATAAAACATTTTCTTCTAATTAAATTTTCTTTGTTTTTCCTTCCAACTTTTCGTCGTTATATTTTTTTAATTTCTTCAAACAGAAAACAAATAAAAGTTAAGAAGGAAAAGTTTTAAAGATGCATTTCTCAGCGTCTTTAATGATAATAATTCGATATGATGACGTTAGTATAATTTAGATATAAATGTGTAAGTGTTTTGTAATAACTCAACAGATAGTTAGTTACGGATATTAAAAGTTTGATTATTTGTGAATTCATATTTAAATAAATAATTGCAAGTTGTGCGACTAATTACAATCGTGTGTTTGCAAGCGTTGACAACAAATTATTCTTTGAAATAAATACAAGCAAAGTGAAAAGGGACAATTTTAAAATTAATCAGGCAGATTTTCTATTTCAACGGATTCTTTTAATGAATTTTTTAAACTCTCATATTTTAACGAAAGAGTAAAATTTTATGGTGAAACCCGTTTTTAATTACAAAGTCGTTAAAAGATTTTTATTTCGGATAATTTGCATAAACACTTATTCAATTTTTTTTTTGTTAAACATTACTTTGTTTTTGTTCTGCTTGCGCTATGTTTAAATAAGGGACGGGGTAGTCAATTTTTATGATTTTTGTTTATAAAATAAATTTCTCTCCCCTAATTAATTTTTATCGGAAAATTAATTTTCCTTGGATGTGGATTCTATTTTAAGTTCACACGAAGTCTTGTTAGTTGAACAGTTCTTGTTGTTTACTAAAAATTCATGGACACGGTATTACATTAATTTCTTATTTATATTGAAACCTAATTTTTTCATTATTATCATAAGTAGTGTAACTAGTGGTTGCTTATTATCGACGGGTTGCATTTGCCATAGCTTGGGGCTCACATTAAAAAAGAATTGAGAGTTTAGGAACATTTGAAAAAAATTAGGGACATTTTAAAAAAATTATTCATAAAGGTGTAGCACTAGTTATATTTAGGTAGAGAATTTAATGAATTTGCAGGAAATGATTTGAAAGAGATAAAAGAATTTTACTTGCTTTGTGTAGGCCATGGCATGTTTTGTGTTGCTTAGAATACAAAATTAATTTATTACCAGCTTTACGCCAGTAATGTGAAGTGAAAAGTTTCCTTTATTGATAATAAAACGCAACTGGCAAATTGTTTATATTTAATCCTTTCTAATCCTCTCAATTCATCTTACCCAACGATTTTTCAATATTTCAATACCTGTCTTGTAAAGCGACTTTTCAAACAATTTTATTACCTTATCATTCTTCGCACATCTCTTTCCCTGCAGACATCTTTTTAATTTTGGAAACAGGAAAAAGTCGCTAGATGCCAAATCTAGAGAACGCGGTGGATGGGGAAGCAAGTTTTGTACAAGCATTGTTTTGTCACAATAATTGACTGAGATCGCAATAGAAAAGGCGATATAGACCGAATTAAATGGAGAAAAACTTATTCTTTTAAAAAGAGAGATAAACTCTCTTCTCGCCTTTTGTGCAAAATCCCATTCCAGGTAACTTTTCAACTAATGTAGTATGTAGCAAGAAAGTATGTATCAAAAAACTATTGTGTATTGATGGTACGTGTCAGCCAAACTTTAAAATACGGAACGTCATTTTGATTAATATGTAGATTTTTCGGGAGCGTATTGAAATTTTAATTCTCAAAATCTTACTTTTATCAAAAACTTACTTATTGACGAATCTTACTTTCTTGAAATCATGAAAGGGAGGAGGGTATCGAAATCGTAATTTCCCAAACGCCAACCTATGATACACGTTGGTACTCAACCCCATGATAAGCTCCCATTAAAATTCTCCTTCACCAAATGGGCGCGGTCCGAGTTACAAAAGTAAGATTTTTGGGAAAATTAATATTTTGAAAAGCAAGATTTTGTAAAGTAAGATTTACGAGTAGTAGCCAACCCAGATTTTTCGTAACGCCGATTTTATTTAAAATAAAAAACAACGAAGGTAAAATAATTAATTGTAACCTTGAAAAATTCTAAGGGAAAACCCTTCCAGAATTTTTATTAGAATTACAGTTCGCACACGTCCGGACGTGTCCGATTTCTGTGATAAATATTTCTGCGGCGGCGGCTACATGTTATAATTTTGACGTTTCTGATATAATATTTGTTTGATTTTTGTAAAGCAGTGTAGTATTTCTGTTGCTGACATTAGATTGAATTTTCGACGGACCTAATTAGACTTATAATCAGTGTTAAATGTGATCATGCTGGTTTTATAATGTCCTCTGTAGAGCTAGCATTTTGTGAGCAATTTATGCATTATTGCTACAATAAATATTGTGTAGTGTAATATATTACAAAATCTCCTTTTCTGCATCGAATATTGTACCAATAATGTCACCAGCATGTCTCAATACGATCAATAATACAATATAATAATATGTACACAACTACATCGTCTTTTTAAGTTTTTAGGATGTGTCCGAACTTTGCGATAAAAATTTCAACTGTAATAATTATGACATTATTTTCTATGCAACCAAATTATCACAGCCAACTACGTGTTGTAAATTTGGCATTTCATAAACAAAACACGCAATGACTTGTCCGAATTATATGATAATATTTTTTATAATAACTTTGACGTAAGTGAAATAATTGTCTCTTCCATATTTTATAATAAGTTCATTTGCTGTCCGAATACTGACATAATTTTGACATAATAGTTTCGACATTTCAAAATACAAGAAACGTAAACATTTTATGCGAGTTTTTATTAAAATTAATTTAAAGAAATGATTGAAGTGGAGTTTGACCCAAATATTGCTCTACATTGTATAACGGGTATCTTGTACTTGAATGCTAATCCTTTAAGGAGTGATTCCTTGATCAATTTTGAGCAAAAAATGTTTCTGCGAGGGTTTATATATCCAGTATCCACTGAGATACAGAGCTTTAAAGAAAATTTGCTTGAGCCAGTACCAATACTCACATTTAGTTCATATTAGCTTTAAAGGGCATAAGTTTTTGGTGTATCAGACAGCCGCATAGGCCTTTCCACTTCATAGATATTGATATTTAAACGTGGAAATTTTTGCAAGTTTCAAAAATTTTCTGTGTTTGATAAAATTTTTCAGAGAAAATGTGTTATCAACATGTCACTTTTAAAATTTCTATTGATGCTCCATATTAATACCTACCAAAACTAAGAATAAATATCTGGCTTCAGTCTTATAGTTCCAAAGATAACCAGACAGATGTAAATATGTTACATACGACCAGTAATTTTGTTTTATTATTTTTTTAGATTTTATTATTATAATTCATGTATCGAATGTTCTTCTCGGTTTTGAATGCATTTTAGAAGCATTTTATGCACTTCACGTGCTATATTAATTCGTAAAAAAAAAAATTTCCAACATTTAAACCTGTAAATCTGAAGCAGCCTTTTCTTTATTTAATTTAGTTTTTAAATAAAAGACCAGTATTTTCACAATTTCGAAATTTAGAAGGCTTCGAGAAACAAGAAGCTTTTGTAATCAGCAAGCAGATGCAAATCCAATGTTAGCAGCATCAGCTGATAATGACGAATTAATTTTACGGGCTGTTAGGAATGATCCGTCAATCAGCATTCGACGACTGTCACTACTTTTCAACGTATCCAAGGTTAAAATTTGGAAATTGCTACAACGCGAGAACATTTATCCTTACCATTTCACACCTAAACAGGGTATATTACGTACGGATCTGGAGAAAAAGAATGAATAAGGAATCTCGAATATTTTATGAACGGATGAAACACAATTTAATAGAGATGGAATAACCAATTTCCACAATTTACATGCAAGGGCTGAAACTAATACCACATTGCAATAGGCAGACGTCTTTCCAACATAAATTCGAAGTAAATGGATGGGCCATTGTAATAGGAAACCATCGGATTGGACCATCTAGACTACCTGTTACACTAAAAAATGCTTATTATTTGGAATTCCTACATAGAGAGTTGCCTTTAGAGTTCGTCCGGATTTTGCAATTAAAAACACTTTGTACTTTTATCTCACTTGACTTGACTTTATTCCACTTTACTTTTATACAATGTAATATTCGCTTTTACTTTACTTCTTTAAATCTGTCCCGTTGCCACTGATGGGGGCTATGACAACAGATTTATTTCACTTGTTACACGATTTAAAGTAAACTAAAAACTGTTCTCTGTTTTCCATCGGTCGTGTTTATGTACCAGTTTAATACTGCTCCCGAAATTTCCTTGTTGTGTGTCATAAATCATCTTCATTCTTGTGTGTTCTGTTTATGACCCATAATCATCTGGAAATATCATTTATGGCTTGTCGTAATCATCATCATTCATTAATGTCGACGGGCCGTGTGTTTGTGTTTGTGTTGTTGTTCATTTTATTCATCAATCACTAAACCACGCCTCCCTTTGTACGCTGTATCACGGACGTTCTTGTTTTTACTAGATCATTTTGAATTTGTGCGTTGGTGTATAAACATGTTTCGATGTCCACAATAAATAATTTTTATAAAAACTACGGCGAGCATCGAACTATCGACCTTTATGTTTATACTACGCGCCAACCGTCTGAGCTATCGCTGTTCATAACGGGAACTTGATGTATGATGACCATAATCGTTAAAGCCACCTCCTCCCTAATTCTGTTCATCCCGAAGAGAAACATTATTCGGGTCTCCTTGGTATTATGCAAGCCTATCGACATGTATTACTTCTACTGCATCCTGTACCCGATTTTTTTTTTTTTTTTTTTTTTTTAGTTCGGTGCGCTCTGGCAAAGTGTCCTATTTTCTTGTGTCTGTAGCACCTTTGTCTCGATACTGCTGCTGTGGTCCTTGAATCTTCCTCCTTAAATGCTTTTGCTTGATCCTAGTCTGAATTTGCCTCACGTCTGCAGCTTCCAATATTGCGGCTATAAGAGCTTTAGCCATTGTCGTATTGATGAATGCAACCACAGGTCAACTGTTTACAATATTTGCGGGAGGTGTGCCGCATGCTACCCTGGCCAGCCGTGTGACTTCTGCCTCCAGCTTTTGACTTTCAAGTTTGGCTTGCCTGCGGCCCTATTTTTGAATCCTGTGAGGCTCCTGCATATGGGAGTCTCCGTATAGTACCTCCAACGCGTTCCAACTGGATAACTGTTCATGGTACACTTGTTGTTTCATGTGGGTGGATCTGCCGTTCCAGTGGTGATCTGCTGAGCTCGAGTGCACGCCACCGTCTGCATGCTGTACAAGGCAGGCATCATCTCCCTTTTCTAGCTCCAGCACTTCATTTTGAAGTTGTTCAAGTGTTTCCTCCCCGTTGCTCACAACTGATCTTGAAGCTGTTCCAAACTCTTGCCGACATCGTCCTCGAGCGCGGTAACTTACGATTGTACTCCTTCGATTCACTGTTGGAATTGCTGCAGCAGGGAAGATATCTGCGATGACAACTTCTCTTGGGATTTCAACTGCAATGACATCTTCTCCTCTTGTGATTTCAACTGTAACAACAGAACCTGGTTCTGGGATGTTAACGTTTGCTGTAGCCCTAATGGCCTTGTATCTCAGTGGATACTGGAAATAGACCCCTCGCAGAAACTCAAAATTAATCAAGGAATCACCTCTTAAAGGATTGGATTAGCATTCAATTACAAGACCCCTGTATATTTGAATTGTAATTTATATGAATTTATTGCAAAGAAGCCGGAACTAGCCACGTCCTATTTCAATGGATGTCTTAATAACATAGGTATTTCGTTTGTTTTGTGGAATACATATAGGCGTAGTTTTGTGGAATACACAAAGGCATTCCAGTATTTTCATGGTACAAACATATATATTTTGTAATTTTATAGTTCAAACTCCCACTTTACGTAAAAATGTAAACTGGATCATTAAACTAGGTTCCAAAGATGTTATTATATCTCATCGTCATCCCAGTTTTTAAGTACCACAAAAGCATTTTAGTCAATTTATAGTTAGGGCCGTCACATCATGTAATGGCAGACCTAACTAAAAAATAACTAAAATGCATTTGTAACACTTACATACTGAAGTGACGATATAGTTTTGAAAATTTTTGTTGTTTTTTATTTTTTTCAAATTAGATTTTTTTCTTTTTTCACACGAAATATAAACAAGCAGCCTCCTCCGCTGGTCTTATTATTTTTCTGTGGTGCACTTTATTTCCAAATCATAAAAAAATATAAAGTCCAAGGTCTTATTTCCTATAAAATAAATGTAATAAAAAACTATCATCACTACGGTCCCTTTTCGGCGGCTGTTGACTTAAATTTTCACGCTCGTGTTTAAATTCTGGAAAAGGGAAAATCTAATATTGAAAGTATAAAAAACCTTAAGCCCCTCTTTGACGATTTGCTAAAATTGCAACATTAATAGAAATTAGAACGTTTTTCAAACATTTGTATCTTTTAATAATTAATGACATACTAAAATTGAGAACTCCTCAAAGCCCCTTAGCATTGGTCCTTTGTGCTCATGGATAGCAAGGAAGTAAGTAGCAACCTTCTGTTATCATATTGTAGTTGATCGTATTTAACAAAAGCGTTAGACTTTCCCTTCTCCTCCTTTCCCGCCCCCGGATTTAATTTTTGAGAAATCGGGGGCTCCCATACCAACCCCTATTTATTTTCAATTTAAAAAATTCAAAAAAATATGAAGGTTAGCTGAGAAAATGAAAATTTTATTTTTTCGGTCCTAAACAATTTGTACGGACAATATGGAATTAGATATTCAATGAAATTCCAGAATCTTATGTTTTTCCAAAAGGGCTTAAGAGTTTCCTTTTTCCCTAGAATTACCAGAATAGGGCCACTGAGGCCCAAGGAAAAAATCAATGGTTTTTGATATATAAATGAAATTAAAGAAGGTGTTTACTCTTTTATTATTAAGTAAGTAATAGTAAACTGCATAGCTCTTTATAAAAGCTTACCTGAACATTCTCCAACCCTTGAGGAGTAATTCCTCTCAAATTTTTATTTGCTTTATCATAGGATAGCTAAAAAAATCTAAACTTGTTAGATTTCTTGATCTAAGGAGATATATGAAAGGGGCACCATTCGGGAACCTTATATTTAGTAATTGTCTCGAATTTGAACACACTGGTGCTTCATACAATTGAAGCCACATTATTGCTTAACCCATCAAAGGAACTTTATCAAACAAATGTGGAAGTCTTTGCGAAAAGGCTGAATCAACCTTTAAACCGTTAACAAGCCTTGGGAAATAAAGGTCCAATGATTCGAATGTCATGTCATCACACCGTTGAAAATATTTATCACAGTGATTTGTAAATCGTTAAACTGCCATATTTGACAGTTTAGTGACTTTGTAAATTGTTAAATTGTCAAAATATGTACTCAATTCAAATTTCAGGGTGTATCTCCATAAATTTAAAAAAAATATTATTTTCTATACGACTTTCATTCTACTATGGAGCAGCTTCATTGACCCTCAGGTGAATGTTCAAGAGGACTCATTTTTTATTACATAATTAGGATTTCAACAGGCTGACGGCTAGGCAGTTAGTAAACAAAGAATCCTCAACAAAAGATTAAATGTCTCTGAAAAATGACATTTAAAAGTTCCGAACAAAATACGTTTAATTTTATGAAATAATTTGGTTTTGTTTCCTATTTTCGATTTACGCTATTCAGATTTTAAGTATACACTTAAAAAATAATAGCCTTTCAGGAGATCCGGGGTTTATTTGGTACTCTAGGTAGGGTGGAGGTGAATTTTGGTTCAAAATTCAATTATCCTCTGAAAACCAATCTAATTAACTCTTTGCATCTTTTATTAGTTCAGCTTCAAGAAATTCTTAATGTAATTCTAATATTGGCCCTAAAGTTAACAAATAGTGACGTTGGCATTCGAAAATGTGAAATTCCAGCGAATACCATAACTCCCTTTGGATAGATTTCCGATGATAAAACCGACTGCAGGTCGCTAAAGGTTGTGTTCACTAGCTAGGGACGTATTCACCCCCACCTTAGTTTAAAATCAACGTTTGGCTTTCAATTATTGGTTTTTAAAATGAAAATCCTTGTTTGTGAAATCCATGGTATGTATTTATTATGACAACGTGCAGGACTCAAAAAATATTTTTTTCAAAGAATTTCGTGTGAAATTCCTAATAACCTCTTAGGCTCCTCCTAAATTTTAAATTTCTTTACTGCCATTTATAATAAAGAGAATTGGAATCTGTCACGATGATCGAAGTAATCATCTCTAATTGACATAATATATTGTCCAAATATAGCATTCGAAGCAGAAACCAGATTAAAGAAAAATTCGTCAAATTGTAATATTTTGGAAAAAGTAAAACAAATTATTAGATCAGCCTTTTCCTTCATCAAACCTAATTGCTTGTGACTTAAAATATCGTCTTTTGCTAAAAAAAAAAAAAATATTTAAGGACATGAAATGTTCATGCGGCAAATGGATATAAAAGATTAAATATTCATTTTTAAATACATATTTTGGTTATGTTCAGCAGAAGAAAGACAAAAATTAAAAACTAAAACAATAACGAAAACTTGAAAATTAACAATAATAAAAATAAAATTGAAAAATGTCCCCATTTACAAAACCTTATAGGGGTGGACCCGAGAGTGTGCCACATTTTCATGTCCATTTCTGTTTCGGTCATTTTGAATTATTCGTCAAACCATTTTTTTATATATATACATATATGTATATGTATTAATATATACAATATATTAATTTAAATATTCTAACATAAAAAAAATCATTACAGTCGTGATTCAATAGTAGCAGTGAACCAGAAAAAAATATAATTTCATGCTGTGATCTAATTTCAGATTAGATTTTTGTTAGCGGCATTGTTTTGTTTTATTAGATGTTATGTTTTTTTTTTGGATACAACAAATGAGGTACACTGGATAAATTTCGTACTATTTGGTCTCATCGGTGAGGTTTCGATACTATGCTGTAAATAAACTATGCTAACAAGTAATCACACAGTACAACAATAATGATTGCAAATTTTATTTGCATACATTAAAATAAGTAATGATATTTATTCTCTTCGAACAAAAAAACTTGCAATAGTATTTCTTTTTATGTAAATTATGGGTTTGTGCTGATTTATGCAACCTTATGTCACAAAAAATGCAGCCAGTCGAATCGAAAGAAGGGATATAGAAGTTAGATCAATTGAAGCGACAGAGAATGATGGGTTGAAAGCATTTTGCAACAACTCCACTCATTTTTCCCCAGTCTGGTTAAATGGTTAAATGTTGCCCTATATAGCCTTAATAGGCTAATTTTCCAACAATGTTACAAATTTCGACATTATAAACTTGAATTATTCCCATTTTAAATTACAATAATTTGGCACCCATCCATTTTCGTATTTTTTTTTTTCTTTCTGGAATACTCTTAATAAAATTTTCCCACTCAATATACTGTATACAAAATCTACAGAAACAAGCTGTCGAAAATTTCTTGACTTTTATCCAAAAACAATCCGATAATAATTCTTTATGTACATACACCTTAATGTCTATTTATTTTGTATAATTCCAGGCATAAATAAAAAAACAGGATATCAACTTGGCATAATGACGATGGATGAATTTCCAGTGCCGGCTAATAAACGGAAAAAATTGTGTGGAATGGATTTTTATCGTGACGTATTGGGTTCACCGAAATATATAGTCGCTCCAATGGTGGACCAAAGTGAATTGGCTTGGAGATTATTGAGTCGGAGGCATGGTGCACAACTGTGCTATTCACCCATGTTCCACAGTAGTATATTTGCCAAAGATGCTAAGTATCGCAAAGAAGCGTTGCAAAGTTGTCGAGAAGATCGACCGCTTATTATACAATTTTGTGGGAATGATCCCGATGTTATACTCGAGGCTGCGTTACAGGCACAAAATCATTGCGATGCGATTGATATAAATCTGGGATGTCCACAAGCGATCGCTAAACGTGGCCATTACGGCTCGTTTTTACAAGACGAATGGGATTTAATCGAGGAAATTGTTAATTTACTACACGAAAAGCTTTTAGTACCTGTAACATGTAAAGTACGAATTTTTGAAGATAAACAGAAAACAGTTGAATATGCCCAAATGTTAGAAAGAGCAGGATGCCAAATGCTAACCGTACATGGGCGAACACGTGAACAGAAAGGTCCACTAACGGGTATTGCCGATTGGAGCTATGTAAAGCTAGTTAAACAAAATGTTAGTATACCGGTATTTTCCAATGGAAATATCATGTGCCTTGAAGATGTAAATAGGTGTCTAGACGAGACGGGTGCAGACGGTGTTATGACGGCTGAAGGAAACTTATATAATCCATATTTATTTGAAAAAACCATACCATTGACGTGGGAGGTTGCACATGAATATTTAGATTTAGTTGAAAAATATCCAGTCCCGTCTTCGTACATAAGAGGGCATCTGTTTAAAATATTTCATCATCTGTAAGTATTATAAATAGTACTTGTTGATAAAAATGTACAATATATATTTTTCAGGTTTAACGTACAAGAAAATTTCCCAGAACGTGAAGAAGTCGCCACTGGACATAGTATTGAGGAGTTCCGAAATGCTGTAAAATCAGCCGAATCAAAATATATTCCGTACCATAATGGTGAAAAATATTTTGTTGACGAACGACAAATTTCTTTTAATTTGTTACTACCTCCATGGATATGCCAATCGTATGTCCGACCACCACCCGAAGTCCATCTGCAAAAGTTGGAACTGCATAGTGAAATAAATAAAAATCCTGATATGCAACGGAAATATTTTGATCGAGACGGAAATCAAATTTCAAGAAAACTAATGAAAAAAATGCGGCGCGTTGAACGAAGACCAATAAAATCGGAGGGTAAACATGAACGGTGTTTAGATGGATGCACAATTTGTTCAAATCCAGTAGTAAGATATTTACACTTTTGTATACGAGCTCGTAGCTATTTGCTTTTTACTAATTATGAATAATTCTAGGGCCTAAAATGTGAATTTAAAATGTGTCGCAAATGTTGTCGCGACAAATGTTTCTACGAGGTGTTAGATTGTCCAGGGCATAAAACACTAATAAAGTCGAGACGAGAATTTAGAAAGAATAAGACACCATCGAGTTTGGAAAGTAATAGTGAAATACCTGAGAAAATTATTAAAGTTGGTTAAGTTGTTGTGATGTATGTAATTTAATGGAAATGTAACGGATAATAATTTAAAACTTAATTTTTATTTTAAATGCAATGTCTTTTTCTGGACGTAAGTGAATTCCGCCTAAAGATTTTGAAAAGCGTCTTTTCAAGCTTGTAAATTACGCAAAAGTACAGATTACAAAAGTAAATACATTACCCTTTTCAAAAGAAGGGTAAATGGGATGATTAAAAACCTAAATGTTATAATTTTACATTACTCTGCTTTACGGGTTGAATGATTGGAATTAAAAAAAAAATCTTTTTCCAAGAAAAATCTAGCACTTTAAAGTTGACTTTTATAGTAAATCATTTATCCGAGAATTGGCAGACAGCCGTTGACCAAATTCTAAATTAAATTAAAATTAAATTTGTTGGCCAACTTACAGAGGGGTTTTCAAATTAGCTTGCTAAAAAACTTAGACTATTTTAGCTTGCTAAATAACTTAAACTATTTGACACTCATCCCAGGTACGGAATCGTATTATGATAATTCTAAAAACGATTTATCCTAGACACAATAAACATTTTTCAAGCCAGCACCACTAAACAAAGCAAATATGAGAAAAAAATTGGAAACGATTTGAACAGCAATTTCAAATCTCTATGGTCGAAGAAGCCATTGATATGTACAGTACATTGACGATTAAAGAAAAGAATCTCAACATTAGTCCTACATTCAGAATGCAGTTGAACCGTTCGACCATTTTATAGCACAGTTGGAAAATTTGGTCACAGATTTTGAGTTTGGTGAACAAGAAAATCTATTTTAAGAGACAGAATAATGATGGGTTTATACGACAAGCAGTTGCAAGAAAAAAGAATAAAATTAAATAATGAAGATGTCGAATACGAAAAAATAATTCAATATTGCTACATAGCCACCGGTGTGGCTTTACACAAAAAGTGTAGTTACACAAATTAACGAAAAGTGTACGTGTACTGAAAAAATGTAGGCCTACATAAACAAGTGTAAATAACTAGTGGAACCAGGTGTGAGTCGATATTTTTATAAAATGGGTAGATTAAGGTTTCGGGAAAAAAATTTGTCATTTAAATAAAAAGACGAGCATGTTCGACAAACTTTTGAAATTTATGAAAAAGGATAAGCCTGTTGAAGTAGTTGCTACACTATGGCCATTTTCCAAAATCTCAGAGACGTTTCTTCGTGTGGGCCTATATTTCCATAAAGTGGACATGTCGCGGCTTCCGAAACAATTTTTGTTGTGAAGATAAATAAAGTTGGGCCAGTTTGACAAATTTTTAAATATTTTCAAAAATGCGTAGAACATACTTAATAACAAAAATTGTTTCGAAAAGCTTAATCTGCCAATATTAAGGAAATATAAGCCCACACCTTTTAACATTTCTGAGATTTTGGAAAATGGCCATAGTGTAGCAGCTATTTCAAAAGGCTTATCCTTTTTCACAAATTTCAAAAGTTTAAATGGCCAGGTTTGAATATTTTAAGTGATTTTCACAATTTATAAAAATGCGCCGAACAAACCGAACCCTTTTTATCTTAATAACAAAACATTTTTTCGGGGTGCTTAACTTGTCCACTTTATGGAAATTTAGGCCCACACCTGGTAACATCTCTGAGATTTTGGAAAATGGTCATAGTGTAGCATCAGGTTTGAATATATTAAGTGATTTTCACAACTGGTAACACCTACTACTTAGTGTAGTGGCAGTTTTCAACCAAGTTTTGTCTTTTTCACAATTTTCAAAAATGTGTCGCCCATGCCCAATCCTTTTTATCTTAATAACAAAAATCGTTTCGGAAAGCTTGACCTGCCCTCTTTATGGAAAATTAGGCCCACGCCTCATAACATCTAAGAGATTTTGGAAAATGGCCATAGTGTAGCATCAGGTTTAAACATTTTAAGTTATTTTCAAAAATTTGCCAAACACGGCCCAACCCTTTTTACCTTAATAACAAAAATTGTTTTGGAAAGCTTTTTATCTTAATATGAAAATTTTTTTTCGGTAAGCATGACAAGTCCACTTTATGTAAATATAAGCCCACACCTACCTGGTAACATCTCTGAAATTATAGGAAATTGCCATAGTGTAGCATAAGATTTGAACATTTTAAGTGATTTTCAAAATTTTCAAAAATGCGTCGCACATTCCCAAGCCTTTTTATCTCAGTAAAAAAAATCGTTTCGGAAAGCTTTACCTATCCACTTTATAGAAATTTAGGCCCACTCCTAGTAAACATCTCTGAGATTTTTGAAACTGGCGATAGTGTAGCAACTACTTCAACAGGCTTATCCTTTTTCACAAATTTCAAAAGTTTGTCGAACATGCCCAAGTCCCTTTATTTAAATGATAAAAAAATTTTCGGAAAGCGTGATTCGTCCACTTTATGAAAATATCGCCCCATACCTTTTGTAGGCCTACGTTTTTTCAGAACACCTACACTTTTCGTTAATTTGTGTAGCTATACTTTGTTTGAAATACTTCACACCGGTGACATAGCTGAGGCTAAACAACCACAACTGATAGTTTTTAAGGTGCAAAATGTCAATAAGATTACAACTACGTCAAGATCAGTAGAAGGAAATCGAAAAAATCATTCAAATCAATATGAACAGCAAAATAATCGTAGGAACAGAACGGAAATATTATGTAGACAGAACAGAATATTAAGCTTAAGTAATGTTAGCGATTCTTTTGAATTTTTCCTGCAGAATAATTATAACTTCAGAAAACATAAATTACTCTTTCAAAATGTAATTCATTTATTAATTTCTCCTAAGATTTGTATTCACTTTTAATATAAAATTAATTAGATAAAAATTATAAACAAAATCTTAAACTCAGTATTAAAGTTTCTCAGTTATTTCATTTTCAGAATCAACATCCGATCCATCTTCTTCAAAGTTTATCTCCAGGTCAACATTTGGCACACTCGCATCATTTAATTGTATATAGAAGTTATGATAGATTTCCTTTATGAGATGAAGCTGATTCAGTAAAGCTTATTTTTTTTCTCTGCTTATTGAGGGCTTTCGTAACACGCCGACAAATCGGTTGATGATCCGGATAAATTGTAAAGGTTTTCGGAATTATTATCATCATGTGTAATAGTATTTTCTTCAACAGTCTTTGCCATTGATTCTATGTCGAAAGAATCAACAGAGGAGTCAGAATTTACATGTCTGATGTAAGGAAAGCTGGATCTTTATCACTGTCGGCGAACGGTTCATCATCATTACTATTGCACTGTGCCGCTTCATTAACATTCAAGAGTTGTTCCTTATATTTTTGTTGTAAGCGTAATACCTGTCAACGGCGGATTAAGGCAAGGTATCGTTTCCGGCCCCTCCCTAGAAAAAAAAGCAATTTCAATTTCGCATGCAATTGAGAATGTAGCATATGAGAAAATGACGTTGTTTGTGCCTCTTCGATCATAAACCTTGTTGTACCGATATTTGCGGTACCCAAGCTCTCTTTTGTGAGACTAAGAGTTCAAAAACCATTTGTTGTTTAATTTTTTTATAGCACGACTTTCCTTTATTTTGAAATCGGTTGTTTTTTTAATTCTAGAATTTGCAATTTATTGATACTCGATGCGCACAGTTTTAAAAGTTTGTCAAATAATGTTTAAATAAAGCTAAATAAATTCGAAATTAGCTTTATATTAATTAGTAGGAAAAAATAATGCAGGACTTCTATGCATGTGTACATAATATATACCTATATACAGTACCTACAAACTCTAAGTGTGTAACTCAAAGCAGTAACTTAACAAGTCAACACTAATGAACTATCAAGCAACTTTGACCAATTTTCAATATTATAAATCTTGTAAATTTGAAATACTCTCGAAGAATCCAGAAATATTTTGAACCATTTTGAATATCTGTAATATAAACGAACCTTCAACAATAAACTTGAAAGTATCGAATAATCTCGAAACGAAACAGCAAAGTCGGTCGAATTCGCCTAGAATGTTTCTGGCGATATTGGAAACAGACCCAGAAAAGAACGAAATCGAAAACAACGGAAAGGGAAGATGAAGCCGGGAAAATAAATGAAGCTGAATCACCTCAAATTACGCAGAGTTGTTGGCTGTATGAATCTGGAGAGCCAATAGTTTCCAAACAGAACTTAAACCGAAAGATAAATTTAGCGAAATAACACTTGCACAAATCATTGGCGTTTTGGAAAAAGGTCCCTGGAATGACGAATTGAAGTATAATTTGCTTGGGTCGGACGGCAAGGTTTACGGAGGTGGGAATGTCATGGTTTGGGGAGCATTTTCTAGCGCAGCTCTCGACCAGTATTTATCCGCTTATTAATTGTGGATAAACCAACACGAATCAAAAATGTGATAGAGCCTTAGGGGCCGTTCACATATTACGTAACGCTTCATGGTTAGTGGGGAGTTTTACGATTTGTTATGGATAGGGAGGGGGTGAACATAAAAATGTTACGTAACAGACAATTTTCAAACACAATTCTAGTTTCATTTACTTCAAGCGAAGCAAGTTCAAAATATCGTTTTTACTCCAGTACATCGTTATTTCGGCATTTCTGAAGAGTCACGCAATAAATGGTATTCAGAGGCCGTTTTTTTAATTGAATAATTCACTTTTATATGATTAAAAAAATGAAAAAGTGTTGATATGGGGAGGGAGGAGGGGTTTTGGAATATGTTAGAATCTGTTATGATGGGGAGGGAGGGGTAAAAAACATAAAAAACGTTACGTAATATGTGAACGGCCCCTTATTCTTTCGAAAACATGTCGGTTTCATTTATCTTTCAATAGGATAACGATCCTAAACACACCGCAAAGTTAATGAAGTGTTATTTTACGGATCAAAGAATAAACATTTATTGGACTAGTGACCGCAAAATCCTGACCTTAACCCAGACTTAAAAACTTTTAGGCAGGATTTAAGCTAGGATTAAAAAATAAAAGTTCCAGGAGTTTAGACGTCGCAATGTTAACAGTACCCGGTCTTCCGAAACGAAGTATGGTGTTTTTGAAAAAACAACGGCTAGATCTGCAGCTGCAATCTGAGGAAAGTAAAATTTTAATATGTTTGTTTGTTCGGTTAAAAACCAGCAAAATTATAGTAGTTTTGCCTAGGTTTTTCCGGCAGATTTTCTAAATCATCAAAGGTACAATAAATTGCTCAAAATGTTTTAATACAATAGAATGTACCTCCGTTAAGTTGGCCAATAAATTTAATTGTTTTAATTTTGTTTGATGTAAATCGTTTGTTGGCCGTTTGTTGGATTTGTTTTAAAATTTGTTGGTAATTGGTTTCTTTTTAATTGGGCAATTAAAATCAGGTGTTAAGTTAGCCAACTTAAAATAATTTTCATGTTTTGTATTTTTGATATTCGACAATGTAAGAGAATCGTCTGTTGGTCATTTATTTCCTAGTGACAATGTATGTTGGTTAATATTTTAATGAATATTATTAAAAAAACATTTAAATTTTAGCGAGTCTAACAGTCAAGTAATAGGTAATCTCCGTGATTTTCGCTATAATATTATTAAATTTACGTACATACTTTATTATATCATTTTATAAGTATTTTCGCATTAGACTATTTTCTGCTTTCCTACCTCTCTTTACATAAATTAATTTTAGTTTATAGGAAGAGAAATACGAACTGCCCTTAGAAATTTGATGCAAAGGTCCTCATCTAAACAAGCGATTAACTAAAACCAGGGAAGCCATTTAAAAATGAATACATCTCCGTGATTTTAATTACAAAATGAATTATGATGAGTGGCTACTGAGCTGTCTACTGTCACTGTCACTTGTTTCCTTTCATCCTTTCATAATGAACTGAGAACACAAACAACAGTTTTTAATAAATAATTCATTTTACTGTTTTATTTTTTAACAAAGTAGTATATAATATGATTTTTTATACAGTTGACATACATAAATTAATCCAGATCGCATAATTTTTACCTCAACTGAAACTCAGTTTTTTGGTAGCAGTATCATATTTCCTCCGTAGGTTATGTTAGGTTAAATTAGGGTGGCTGTCCTAGGGGGCCGGCATAGACAGAAAAACAGTTCGTAGCCATCCCATTGAGACCGCCAGGTTACTGAGGAGGGAAGCTCCTAAAAATGTCCATCGAGAACAGTGTCTTCCTCCTTTACAGCTTCTACAGTAATCATTAGAGGAGACTCCTAGCCTCCGCGCATGCTCACCTATGAGACAGTGTTCTGTAATAACCTCCACGACCATACTAATATGACGACGCTGAAGTGTTAACAGCTTCTAGTTCTTGCTTGATCCAGTCTTGGCCAAATCGGCCAAGCGAGCTCATCTGTTTTTTCATTCCCCGCAATACTGAAGTGCCCTGGCACCCACGTTAAGTGGATGTTGAACTAATCTGCTATCTCGTTAAGAGAATCAGCTCTGGGGTACCTTCGAATTGAGGAAATAAGCTCGTATTTAATAGCGGCCTGACGGTCCGTAAAAATGCAAATATAACTTACAGATACTACATTATACCTCAACCAATCCACGGTTTCAATTATCGCGATTAATTCAGCCTGAAAAATGCTGCAATAGTCGTGGAGATGAAATGAGAGGTTCAAATTTAGTTTATCACAGAAAACACCACAACCTACCTTACCATCCGTGAAGAAGTTCAATACTTCAGGGTTCAACATTTCTTCACTCAGCCAGTCCTCTCTGGAGGGAATATAAGTACGAAATATTTCCTCCAGAGATATTACTGTTACACAAAATAGAAAAGTGAAATGGATAGAACACTTAGAAATGGATTTGACCCTTATGGCTGTGCTAGCGGTCATTTGAATGGCCAGAATATCTAGGGGTATAAGATGAAAAAGAACCTACAATGCCTGAGTGCACTCCTGAGTAGCCTTATTCTTCCAACTAAGTTTGCTGTCCATAACAACACCCAGGTATTTCACTTTATCATTAAAGGTTAAGTTAATACCGTTTCAAGTAAGAGGGTCAATCTGAGAAAGTTTGTATTTCCTAGAGATGAGGACCACTTCAGTTTTACGTGGATTGACATTTAGTCCACAACTGTTGGCCCAATTAGAAAGAAGAGCAAGCGTGCTTTGCATGCGCTCTCTTAAGGTACAAGAATACTGACCAAAGACACCAATAGCAACGTCATCCTTCCGGCTAGGGTAGAGCCAAGTCAGTGTCTTAATAGGAATAATGCTATCAGGTCCAGCTGACCAATATGGCTAAAGCTGTTAATTCCCCACACTAACTTCCTCCTGCTTTTTACTCGACTTACAATGGCTGAACCCGTAGAAGCATTCGGCATTTCAGGTGTCAGTCCGGAGCACTCCGGAAGTGGGTTATCAGTAGTAACTCCAAAGATTCAGCACTGGTTGTAGTCCAAGAACCATCCGGTCGCTGCAGATGTTACGGGATGATAGGACTTGAAGACAGTACTTTGCGTAGCCTCCGAGGACTCCTGTATTTTACCACAGTAGAGCCCCCAGGCACTTCTTATTTCATATTTGTATGTTCTGAGGACTTCTTTAAAGCAGTCTCAATCCGCCACAGTTCTCGTTTCTTGGCTTTTCTAAAAAGCCTTTTGCATTTTTGACGAGAGCTTTGAAGCTGTTTCGACCACCAAGGTGGCCTTTGTTTACCCAAAACTCCACTTAGAGGAGATGCTCCCAACATAGCTACATGAAAAGCATCTGATAGCTTATCTACTAAGTCATCCAGCTCCTGTGTGGATACAGTGGATTTAGGAACCGGTACTGACAATGAATTACCTAGAATGGTTCTGAAAGTATCCTAGTCGGCTTTCCTCCTGTTTTTAAATATGTATAGCCCTATTTGTGGGTTCTGTAACCAGTTATAGCAGTGATCAGAAAAAGAATGGTCATCCGACACTTTCCGATTCACCAAAATATCCTTAATAAAATCTGAGACAAGCGTGTATCTAGCACCTCTTGTTGATTTCTAGTTATAAAAGTGAGCTTACACCCAAAATTATATATTTGAAGGTGTACTAAGAATAAAATCAAGGAGTAGCTCACCTCTCTCGTTTGTACCCGTACTTCCTTTTTATCGTCTCCACCACCGTCGTGTCGGAATTCCCCGTTCAAAAGCCAGTCTGACACCAAGTCCTCATAGAGTCCACATAGTTTCCCCAAGGATCTGGACATCTCGAAATTTGGTAATCCGGGACTAGTTTTGCTAGAACTTTTGTCCTTTCCCAAAGTGTAAGAGGAACTAGCTTTATATGAGCTAATGTCCTTCTTATTAATTACTGGTACTGCTGTTTGTGAATGAGACGTATGTATAGGTCAACGCTCCCCGAGCAGTTATTGTAATAGAGAGATCAACAATATTTTTGCTTATGTCCTGATTCATTACTTGACTTTCAGCGCCGGGCTTAGAAGCCGATGTCCCTCCAGCCGTAGATTCCAGTTGTTTAAGAGTCCCGGCCTCTATATTCCTGTTTAGATCTTTCATAAGAATCCCAGGAGTAGCAGAGAAAAGAAAATGTCCATCTGTGCAGAGATCCGCGATGCACAGATAAGGCTACATAATCTGGAGGGCACTAAGTATCCGGATACACCGTTAGAGACTGAGCTAGTTTTTAGACTGGGCCCCAGCCAGGTTGGTTTTCAGCACGGTACGATTGATACCTTAACTCAGCCCAGTTGTTTAGCGCCTTGCTTTAGCCTAACCCATCCAGTCAAAGCGAAAGATGGGTTAATTGCCGGGTGGTGACCGCGGGGAGGTAAAACGAACTCCTGTGGAAGCTGCAAGATACGGAGCCGATAACTAGTATCAAATTGATTCCCCCAGACAGCTTCATACCTAGACCCCCATTTCAACCATACTGTATCAGTCCTTTTGCAATAGGCAATAAAATGGTCTTGTTCATAACCAATAATACCTACCCTAATTTAAAAACAAACAATTGTTATTAAAAAACTTAGTTATACGAGTATTATTTAAAATAAATATGTTATTAAAAGCATACTTATGTATATTCAATTTCTTAGAATTTGGAGATGACATGTACTTCTTGTAATGTACATTTCAATCCAGAATTTGGATTGCTTCATGTTCGAACATCTAACTCAATAAAAATTTGGCGATTTATATATGTTGTTGCAACACCAGTACCAGGCCCTATTATTATTATTATTATTATTATTGGAGGGCCATGCGGGCGATCCAGCCACTTCGGACCCTGCTTAATTATCCGTTCAGTCAATATTCAGGTTCTTAATGAACCTGACAATACTGCCTCGCGGTACGTGATACATACTATCTGGGCTTATTGCTCTCTCTCCTAGATGTTTACTACAGCATGTAGTTCCGCTAGAAAGATGGTAGCATTGGAGCCGAAGGACTTTAAGCGGGCTGTCCCACTCCCGTATATTCCTACTCCTGCCCCGTATTCCGTTTGATTTTACTCTTACGAGATGCTGGGAATTGCAAATCGCCTGTAGGTCACCCATCTTTACTACAGGAAGGCTAAATAAAACTGGAGGGTGCCTGGTATCCAGAGTCCGCATATTTTGGACTGATTAACTTATCAGCCATTCATCCATCGCCATATGCTGTTCCACCTTAGATTCGGGTTTTTTGTCAAGGTTTTCTCTTTTAGCGCCGTAATTTAGTCTGTGCCAAATGGCCAAAAATTTGCTAAATGGCCTTAGTTACCAGTGGTTGCCACGAGGAGGCAGCACGTACACTTGCGAATTGTGAACAGGTAATTGTGAACAGTTTACCTCTTACACAATTGTACGACATAACAATGTTGACATAATAGCTAACGACACCAATAATAAACAAGCAAAAAATGCAAGATGTACACAAAAAATTTATATTTTTAATTTTTTTTTAATTTTTAAAAGAAATACCAATTTTTAAAAAAACTAAAAGCCAAATTTTTTTAATTGAAAATATTTTTTGTTCAGCAAAATTTCACATATTTTATGTAAATACCAATTTGTTGACTAATTACCGGGTCCCTCAATGCCGCAATCACAATAAATTAAATAAATAAAACTAAAATTTCACGAAATATGTAGCTATGAATTTTTCTAGGTACAGATTTGTATTTCCTTTTATTAAATAAAATTTTTTATTTCCATATAAAATAATATTTATCCAATATGGCGCGGATTCGTTTTTATTTTTTCACGTAGCCAATTAAAACTAAATTGATGCCAAAAATTTGACATATTTACGTTTATTTTCAGATTTACACTGTCATTTTAAGGATTTTTCACGTAAAACAAAATTTCCCTTTGCCTACACTACAAAAACTAAAATAGGTCGTACGTTCGTATTCAGAAATACCAATTAATTTTCGGATCGAATAGCATTTTCGTTTCGTATACAAATTCGTATCGTATTCAGAAATAGGTCCCCTGCCACTAGCAATATTAAGTGTTAAGGGAGAATTTCGAAATAATCTTTCTAACGGAAACTTGGATTACCGATTGTAATACTAGGTAAGCCTCTAAAGTCTATAGGGCAAACCCAGTGATCACTGTGTCAACCCACAGCCGTTATTTAGTGTGCTATGTTAACGTCTCACTCGTCTACTTACCATTATCTCTCGTCTATCCCTTCACACAAAAAATTCAATAAATTGTTTTTGGTTAAATTGGAATATATTTTCCATATAAGAATTACGTATAAAATAAATCAACACTTATGTAAATCACCCAAAATAAATTAAAAACTATTATTTATTTTACTAAAATTAAAAAAAAAACTTCTAATTGACACACAATATAAAATATTATTGAAAAGTCGGGAGGCAAATTATTTGCACTACTATTTATTGAAAAACAAACGATTTTCACATAACATAAAAACAAAACACAACGAAAATAGTTTATTATGAATTTTTAATTAGAAAAAAAACAAAAAAAAATTGAAATAAAAAAAAATTCAAAGAGAATCGGCCAACTGTTTCCCAATAAAATCAAAATAAAAATTTCCACAATTCACTTTATAATTTGCACAAATTTTTTAATGGTCATCACAAAAATATTGTATAATTAATTCATCAAAACACTATGATTTTCAACATCAAAAATCCCCAAAAATATAAAATTATTTAATTACAACATAAAATAACCGATCGAATACCTAATAAACAAAAACTTTAGACCAGGGTACGACGCGGCACGTTTAACCCTAATCAATTCTCAAAACCAACTCCCCAAAAAAAACTCCACGCGATAACTTTTTTTTCAAAAACAAAACAAACAGAAAAAATATTTGATCGAAAGTCAGGGGAATTTTTATTTTTGCTCAGCAAAATTGAAAATGCACTTTCAATCAATCATTAAAAAATTTTCTTTTTCTGCTGATAAACCAAAAATCGGCATCAATTACCGCGCGTGTTAAACATTTCCATTCTTCGTACATATACCTCAAATACAGAGTTCACAATTCTATTTAGTATCGGTCATTTACTTATACTATATAACAACACCTGCACTCAACATGCATATGCCATTGAAAATGAAAGAAAAAGGTGTAATCAAATTACAAAACATATTTACGTTTATTCAACTGAGGCTCATATGAATTTATTATGAATTAATATGTTGACCTTCAATTAAATAAGTGTATAAGAAAAAAAAAATGTAAACAGAAAATTCAGCATGTCCTAATATTAATGAGATTTAGGTGAAGATGTAATCTTCAATGTCATGCTGATCACTAAATGAAATTTTTGCTGGGCTAGGTTAGTAATGGAATTTCTCTTTAGATAAGAATTCCGTTACACGATAAAGAAATAACAACTACCCTCTAAATAACGTTTACCTTATTGCTATGCTAAATGCAACAACGATTATAAGGCAGGCGGTGTTGCCTTACATAAGTGATGCTTTACAACATAAAATTTCTTATCTTGACGTTTGTTCCGCAGATTCTATAAAGCTAAAAGTTTGGTATGCTTTGTTTTACTGAGGTAAGCTAAGCGCAAGCGAGCCATTTCATATTTTCAAATAACGTGTTTGTATAATTGCTTCATTTTAGAACGGAACATTTGGTGTGTTTAAAAAATATAACGGTCCCATAAGATTTATAAATAAAATAAACCAAGGATTTGTTTTTACACTAAAAATTTTAAAATGCAATTTAAGTATTTAAGTGGGTAACGGTTCATTTCTGGGCATATGCGTAGTAAACTTTTCCAATCTCAGTAGGTCACCATGGATAGTATACTACCACCACTCTGATCTTGGCTAGCATTACATTACCAAGTTACGGTGGTATAATTTGGGCAATGTTCGGCCAAAAATAATATTCATTAAGGCAGCGGACGAACCCTCAAATAAAAAATGCACGTATGTATTAAAAAACCTCTTAAAGTCGATTTGGTATTTTGAAAAGTCGATTTTAAGGTTTATTTCTTGGATTCATCTGTTGTTTTCCACAACATGAAGATTCTCTCTGTTCATCTTTAATTATTTTTTAATGTTCTATCTCTATTGTTTCGCAGATGTCAATTGTCGTTGAATATAAATCACACACTATCCAGTACAAAAATATATTTTTAGGCCACTTCGAAAATCAAAAATGTTAACAATCGAATTTTCGGGCTAGCAAGTGCACAATTTATATCACAAATTGATATGCCTAAAGTCGGTTTTAAGCACGTACCCTAATCTCACAATTGTGGCGCTCTGGAGCACTAATACACTACTTTTGTAATGTTTCAAGTAACAAGTTTCCGAATATTTTACGGTGCCCGAGATGTACCAATGTGTGAAAGCAAAACAATACAAATGAACCTATGTATCATTTCTATTCGGACATGCACTCTCCGTTTAGTTGGCCAATAAATTTCAATCTACTCAATTCTGAATGATGCTAATCTTTTGTTCGCCATTTGTTGAATTAGCTTTAGGATTTGTTTATTTCTAGTTAGTTTCTTTGTTGAAATATCAACAAATTCCGTAAAGTTAATTTAAACAAAAAAAAAAATGATCGAAAAATGATTAGAATTATTCAAAATTGAATTATTTAAATTTATTGGACAACTTAAAGGAGGTAATTACTAAAAAACTATTTACACAATTGCGGCGCTTCAAGTTTAATACATTTATAACGTTTCAAAAAACATGGTGGCGAAATTGTTTACCTGCTATGTTTCTGTGTCTGAAATAAACTGATTTTTGAATTCTTTAAACGAAACAAAGGATTTGTAAAGTTTCAAAAATGAGAAATTTGTAAGAGTCTAGGATGATTCATTTTTTTTGGCTTGTTGTTGAAATACGATTGTGCGTCTGAGATGAGACGTTCACAAGAAAAACTAGCAGATAGAAACCATATAGCAACAAGAGACAAAACATTATAAATTTTTTTTCTACAATTGAAAGGTTCGAGAACTAAATCCAAATACATAATATTCACCTCCGTTAATATTTTAATTTTTTTTGCTATTAATCGTTTGTTTGTCGTTTGTTCCATTGCTTTTAAAATTGATTGGTAACTAGTTTCTTTTTAATTGGGTAACTAAAAGTATGTGTTAAATTAGCCAACTTGAAATTATGCACATAACATTACAGTTCACAGGATCATCAGTTCGAGTGGATCTGTTCTTCTCAGACGTCTAAATCGCAGCTGTTTTAATATCTCCCTGGCCAATTCGTTGGGATGTGCTTCTAGTTTTGAGTAATATTTCGAACTGAATTTTTTAATTGTTTCTTTAACGGTTTTAATCCCAAGGTCGTGATGTATATTACTATTTTGAATGTACCAAGGAGCATTGGTAATACTGCGAAGTATTTTCGCTTGGGTCCGTTGCAGGAGTTCTCTGTTTGAAGTGCTGGTGGATCCCCATAACTGAAAACCATATGTCCATATGGGTTTGATTATCGCTTTGTACAGTAGAACTTTATTGGCTAATGACAACTGAGATTTTCTTCTCATCAGCCAATACATTTTGGAAAATGTGATTTTTATTTGGTTGCGCTTTGTTTCAATATGATTTTTCCACGTTAATCTTCTATCCAGGTGCAAACTTAAGTATTTTACCTTCGTTTGTTGAGGAATATTTTTATCGTATAATTTCACTGGTGAGCAGGTGCGTTTGTTCAGCGTGAATGTGACGTGAGTTGATTTGTTTTAGTTCATTTTTATTCGCCATGCCTTCAGCCAATCCGCAACTTTGTTTAAATGATTCTGTATTGCCTTTGAAGAATATAGTTTCCCAAAACTGAGTGAAATTTTTTCGGTAGAAGCTCTTTAATTTTGTAAATTAGTCCATCGTACTAAACTTTATCAAAAGCTTGTGCGATAAAGGCAGCAGAACAATATTTCTTTTCCTCGAAGGTGATTTTGATTGCATGTCTGGAATAATGCGCCGTTCTTCTAATATTGGTTTCAATTTCGTTAGTAACATTTTTTCAAATAGCTTTGAGATTGTGGGCAGCATGCTTATTGGACGATATGATGAGATTTGCGTTTCATTTTTCCCTGGCTTATGTATCATTGTGATCAAAGATATCTTCCATTTTTGAGGAATATAACTGGTTCGCATGATCGCGTTGAATACAAATGTTATTAGTTTTATGCATTTATCTGGCAATTCCCTTATCATTTTTCCAAGTCAAATGGGCTTATGCAAGTTTTAATTGTATTCTTAACTTTCTTCCAGTTATACTTTATAGGTTTGTAGAATAAACCATCATCCGTTGGCCAGGGTAGCACGAAATAATTATCTTCTTCGTGTGGGACGAATACTGTTGTTAGATGAGCAGCAAGAGCATTGCCTTTTTCTTCATCACTTGGCAGTCTAATCGGTGGATTCGAATTTGTTGGCCTTTTTAAATTTTTTGTTGCCTTCCACAAAGAATAATCTGTCCTCTCGGTTGCCGAGAGATCACTTAAATAGTTATTTATGCGCTAGTTTCCTTCTTCCCGCAAAGCAAATCTTAGGGCCTTAATAGCTCGATTCAATTTACATTTCAATAACGGTGATTTTGTTTGCTGCCATTGACGGTGAATTTGTCGCTTTTCGTGGGTTAGTTCCTGTATATTACGTGACAGTTTATTAACTTTTTCAGAACTGCTTATGCCGGGTGTAGCCCTTTCAACGGATAATGTTTTAGATTTTCTGCCATCGCATCAATATCAGCTGGTGTGATCAGAGGAATATTAAGTAGACAATTTTGTTCGACTAGCCTCCTATATTGATCCCAATTAGTTTGCTTGTTGCTAAGATGGTTCGGCATTTCGTTCCTTAAGACATCGGTACTCACTGTTACTATTACCGGCGAGTGATCAGAAGACGATCATAGCAATCGGTGGCCTTAGCATCTGTACGTAGAATGCCCTTAGTTACACAAAAGTCAATTAAACCAGGAATTTTTTTTCTATCCGTGGGCCAGTAAGTTGGGTTACCGGCAGATAAATAATCCAAGGACTGTTAATCTGGAACCCCAATGAGTATGTTTGGCATTGTAATCACCCCCCGCAAGAAATGTATTACCCAGATGGCTGAAATAGATGCTCTCCCAGATGCTCGTTGATTGTATATGATATTTCTCATACTTCGTAAGTTCGTAGTGTTTTAATCTTCGCTTAATCAATACAGCAGTGCCTCCATGTACTTTACCATCTGGGTGCTTGGTGTCATAAATAGAGTACCCATTAATATTGAAATAGCTATTTTTGGTGAAGCGTGTTTCTGTTATTAACATTATGTCAATATTGTGCTCAGTGAGGAATGCATGTACCTCCGCTTTATATTGTGCTAGGCCGTTAGCATTCCATATGGCTATTTTGATGATGGTCATTTTTGGCTTTTTACGATTATCTGCATCAGCGTGCTCATATTCTGCATCATTAGATCCTTGGTTCTCTCCATCATCGCCATAAAGCTTTGTTTGATGATCAGAATCTAGGGCCTGGTAGGTGGTTTGGCGTCTATTGGAGGGGGGGACCAAAGTTGAGTAGATTAATCTGCCAGCTCCGTAACCTTCCAGTAGGGTGCGCATCACGTGAGCTGTTCTGTTATTGTCATTAGGCAGCTGCGTGATGGGTACAATTGTGTAAGAGGTAACCTGTTCACAATTCGCAAATGTAGGTACTGCCTCCTCGTGGCAACCACTGGTAACTAAGGCCATTTGGCACATTTTTGGCCATTTGGCACAGGCTAAAGTACGGCGCTAAAAGAGAAAACCTTGACAAAAATCCGAATCTAAGGTGGAACAGCATATGCCGATGGATGAATGGCTGATAGGTTGATCAGTCCAAAATATGCGAACTCTGGATACCAGGCATCCTCCAGTTTTATTTAGCCTTCCTGTAGTAAAGCTGGGTGACCTACAGGCGATTTGCAATTCCCAGCAACTCGTAAGAGTAAAAGCAAACGGAATACGGGGCAGGAGTAGGAATATACGGGAGTGGGACAACCCTCTCGAGGTCCTTGGGCTCCAACGCTACCGTCTTTCTAGCGGAACTATATGCTGTAGTAAACATCTAGGAGGGAGAGCAATAAGCCCAGATAGTATGTATCACGTACCGGAAGGCAGTATTGTCAGGTTCATTAAGAACCTGAATATTGACTGGACGGATAATTAAGCAGGGGCCAGCACAATCGATCTTTTGGGTCGCAGTGCGAAGTAGCTGATCGATATGTACTAACACATCACATACAAGATGTTGAGCCATGGGCGGGAGCGGCATTATTGAAATGAATGATAGAAAAATAAATAGGCAAAGACAAAAATAAAATTTGAGCTACGACTGACTGGACTGGACTGTAAGAGTATAAAGAGACTATACGAGTATTAGAGAACATTTTTAAAAACGATTTATTTGTTTTTTAACTTATTTTAATTTTTGATACCCTTATACGTTTCGACGATATATTCCATCATCTTCAAGAGGAAATTAATAATAAACAACATTTTTCCTAACGTTTTTCAAATCTTTTACAGAACGTCTAAAGTATCTAAGTTTATGGCCAAATATCAATTTTATGTAATACAAAGTTTCAATTTTTAAAATAAGATTATTACAAAAAAAATCAATTTAAGATAATATTATCATAATAATTTAACAAACATTTCGAAACTTCCTGTATGTTTAGTAAATTTTGAGAATTTTGAATTTTTTTATAAGTATATGTATATCCTTTCCAAAATAATCTTTTTTGGTAAGATTCTCCCGCAAGAATGAAGCATCAATTTGACGGATCAAGAAACTCCTCTAGATGTGGCCAAATTTCTTAGTTTAGGTAATAAATTTTGCTTACTTTTTAGAAAGGATTCTGTTCCGTATAATAAAATTGTTGAGGATTTCAAATATTTTAACAAATTTTAAGTTCAGTAATATGTCACACAACGAATACATATTGTGAAATTAAAAAAATTGGCTTTTCTTCAATTTAGACAAATTTAAATTTAATGATTAGCTAATGAGCAAAATTGATGGTGTAAACGGATGAATGGTTCACACGGATGAATAGTTCACGGATAAATGGTTCACGTATGAATGGTTTACTAAAAATCCACAAGGATGGTTGGCCATACATCACCACTGTACAATTTATCTAAATTTTTGTTTAATATTCTAAATTGTTTTGTTGGAAATAATTTTTCTTTCTATATCTTAATATAGACTTGGTTATCGTTGTTGATATTAAAACATTTTGGAATGACATACAATTTAAAATCAACACTACTTTAGATTTGAATATGTTTTTGGAAGGATTAAAATTTGTTCTAAATCATACGAATTTAGTTTTAACGGAAGATGCTTTAAACACGTAATTGTTAGCTCGCCAGTCAGTTTGACAGTGGCTAACTTGTTATTGGAATATATAGAGACCGAAGTGTTGAAAACATCTTCCGTTAAACCTTCTTTAGGTATGTGAATGGTATTTTTACGGCTATTCCAAATTCACATAGCTTCCATTTTTATATAAAATATAAATGGAATTATTATTGGTGGAATAGGTTTTGAGATTATCGGATGTGGTATTGATTTTGACTAGCTATCCAAAGAACGTTATTGCCAGGAACATTAGAAAGCCTATCGCAAAAAATCTGCATTAAAATGAAAATTTAGCGATTGAAAATAATAGTCAACTTTTTATTTCGATCCCAAACATAAAAGTTGTGAACCAAAAAATTAAATTTTTATTAATTAATTATGATACAAAAGTTGTTGGTAGACTGTTTAATAGTTTAGACACATTTCAATTTACAAAATTAAAAGACAAAATTCCCTTAGAGTTTCAATCTAATTTAGTTTATTAGTTAAAGTTTTCTTGTGGAAGAAAATATGTTGGTCAAACCAAACAATATTTAAAAAACAGGTTGTACCACAACATATTTAAGATTCACCAAAAAACTTTGATCAATTATACAGTGCAATTTCAAAGCATTTACGACAGATTGGTCACTTTTTATCTACAGAGGATACAACAATTTTGGATAAGGGGAAGAATCTTACAAAGAGGTAAGAGTATCAAAATAAAAATAAGTTAAAAAACAAATCAATCGTTTTAGTAAATTAATATAAAAACGTAATAAGAAAAATCCTAAGAGTTAAACCATTGTAATAAATCAATTCAGCAATTTATTTAACAAGAATTACAAATGAAATTCGATTTCACGTACAAAGTTAAATCAAAATACAAAAATTTTCAAAATTGTATCTAGCTTGAATAAAAAGTATCATATAGAGTTCGTTCGGTATCCAAATCCTACATTTAATGCCAAAAAGTAGCCAATGGATACTATAGTATCCAAAACGGTAACACTGATTGGTTCTACTTTCTTAACGCGAACAAGTCTCGATTTTCATTATGCGCGGAGTATTTTTTTTTTCTTCTAACAAAAAGAGGTAAATTATAGTTTTACCGAGTGGTGGGAAAAAATTAATACTAAATTCAAAAATCAAATAAATTTTGTAACTTTTAAATAATAAAAATAAATAAAAATTGGATAAATTTGCTGAGTATAAAATTATAAATTAACGAAAATAAAACAAAATTAATTCAACTAAATTTGACGCCGTCTTAAACATTTTTTTGTGTTGAAGTATTAATTGGCTACAGGCACCATAAATTTATTCATTTATTAGGGATCAAAGGAGATTCCAATGTCTCCCAATTTTTCACAGATTTTGACTTCAAAGACGAGAATTATAATTCTTAGATTAGCTCTGACTTCACATAACAATTGAAATCAATAAAGTATAGATAACGCTTTGTGGTCAAAATTTACCAAGTAATTTTTTGGAGTCGTTTTAGGAAATTAATTATTTAATTTATTCTACTGTATTATATATGAAAGAACTAATTTGAAAACAAAATCTATGTGGAACCAAAAGTCTTGGATGAACGAAAATGAAATCAAACAATGATGATAAACAAGCTAGAAGGTCAGGAAATTTAGAGAGTCACCATAGGTAAGGTTGAAGACAGACGAGTGAACAGGCAAACCATCTCTATTACAGTTGAAGACACCACGCTATGATAGGATGACCAGATTTGGAGTCGATGTGGTAAAATTATAAATTATTATTTTATAAATTATAATAAAAATGCAAATACAGAGTAATTTAAGATTTTATTTTATTTCAGTTGTTATTCTAGCAAGTTTAAGGAACACATAACCATGCCTGTTAGGTGGCTCGACTGGTTTTAAATGGTCATAAACCCGAATCTAATGCTTTATTGAACGCGGGAACATCACCGAAATTCATTAATATAGCCACCACATTATCCACTACATTACCAACTATATTCATTCGACTGCTACTGTCTTCCCTCGAAAAAAAGGACTGGTTCTTATTCTTAAATAAACGGGCCACTAGTCCTTTTATTTGAGAAGAAAGGCTGGTCCGTTTATTCGTAAAAATTATATATTTTTTTTAATTTTAGTCAAAAAAACTTAGGTTGCTTTTTGTTAAAATACCATTATTTTATTAAACTAAAACTATCAAAAATATTTCGTTTAATCATTAAAATAGTTTTTTATAAAACTCAATTTATATAATAAAATTAATTTAATGTTACTTTACAAGTTTACAATGACATCTGTTTAGCATCTTAAAAAATATTGTTTATACTTTCGCTCTTTGAACGAACTCTTAAATGGTATGATGTTATAGTATCAAACCGATCGAACCCTTTCGGCACAAAAATGTGTTTGTTCATCAAAATTGTTAAATGTACGAACACTTTACGAACGATTTTTCTACACTACTATACTTACATATTAGTGGTTTTCCAATGGGCCACCGCAAGTACGTATAATCACTTATGGGTTATGTCTTTGCTAAATCATCTACTCGCAACTGCTCTACCTATTTTTGCATGAGCAGCTACAAGCAGTTACGTCAACATTCTCCGCTAGGTGATATTTGATAATAATTTACAACAATAAAGCTAAAATTTATTTTTTAAATATTTATTTTAATATTTTATTATCATACGTTTAAAAAATTAAACCAGAATCGCATTATTTTTTGGTATTATGTGAATTAAAAATTTAGAGGTTATGTTTTGCTCATGTCATAATTTTTTGTGTGTTCCAACTTCCAATCGACATTTAGCCGAGACATATTTTTCGCACTTATAAGTACTTGCGGTGGTCGATTGGAAAACCACTATTAACTCCATTTGTACGTAGGTACATACTACATTTATGTTTATGTATTTCTTTCCCTTTCTCATACATCATACAACAGCTTAATTTTCAAGTGAAAACAACAAACCGTTTGTGACGTATAAATTACAATATCGTATTTTAGTTATGTGTTTTTTTATAAATTTGAGTTTTATAGTTTTTTAAACACAAAAAATATTTATATTTTATATTAAACTATTTACAATTATAAATTTCGTTCTAAAATTATTATCATCCAATATAAGCTTAAGCATATGTAACGTATAGGTGGTTCGTAAATATTACTCTTTAGATATTGAACAATTTTATTCACATACGCATAGACAAGTCTTCGCAAATTTGTTTCACTCCTCAAGTGACAAATGTATACTTTACGTGCAATATCCGTACGATTTTAGTGTAATGTTTACACCTCGTTTTAGTGAAGCCTTCGTAAACCATGCTTTAATGTTACACCTTGTCTGGAGGGTTGTTTTGTCGGTGATATTCTAACCTCACTTCGTTGCTTTTTTTTTAGTTTTTAGTTTTTTTTTGCTTATCATGTCCTTTGCTTTGTTAATGTATACTACATACTGCATTGTCACAAATTTTAAAGATGTCGAATTGTAATGGCGTTAAGACCAAATTTTATTTTTAATTTTGTTTTGTTTTGATGAAACAAAATGTTTTGATGGGACAATCTCAATCTGTCGGATTTCATTGTTATCATGTTACGAATTTCTCTGACCAACCGTGTGGCGCGCGCATAACGTTATTCATTTTTTTTTTGTCCTACTTACTGTCGCATTAAAATTTGTGGTTTCCCGAAACAACTGATTCTGACATTCATTGGATTAAATTACTATTAAAATATATTTTTATTATATATTTGTATGTAAATATTTAGTTATTCAATTTCAAAACTGCCCACTGGCATCAGTAACTAAAAAGGCGAGGAAATCATACACTGTTCAACAAAAATTAAATATAATTTCGAAATATAAACCAAATGAGTTTGGTTTTCAAAAACTTTCAAACGAGTATGGAATTCCAGTTACAAATTTGAAACGATGGTATAACCAAAAGGAAGAGCTGAAAAAATCACTCAAAAATACGAAAATATCAGTGAAAAATGTGACACGTTTGGAAGGTGGTGGCAGAAATGAAAAATTTACTGAACTTGAATCATTATTATTTGATTGGGTTGCAGAACGAAATAAAAACGGCCTGAGAGTTAAGGATGTTTATATATGAATGAAAGCAAGAGATTTGTGTAGAAATTTTTATGAAAATAATGGTAATGAAGATTACTCTACTTTCAAAGCCAGTGGAGGTTGGCTCGATAATTTTAAAAAGCGACACAATTTGGTATCTCGACGCCAGACAACATCAAGAAAACTTCCTGATAACGCTACAAATATTATAACAAACTTTCAAGAACAAATTTTTCAAATTATAGATCAAAAAAAAATATTGATCCTATAAACATCATAAATATTGATCAAGTTCCTCGTTATTTTGAAAGTCAAGCAAAATCATCAATAACTCAGAAAGGTTCACGTAACGTTTTACTTCGAAACGCTTCATCATCTCACAAGCTATGTACGGTTACATTCTGTATAACAATGGCTGGCCAAATTTTATAGCCAAATATATTATTCTCAAATTTGAAGAACAAACTTTTGGTAAGTAAAGGTTGTCTTGTAGACGTCAATAAAACCGGTATGTGGAACGACCAGATCATTGACGAATACATCAAGAACATTATCGTAAAAAGAAAAGAAACTTCGTTTTATAAGCAACCAGTATTACTGCTTATTGATCATTATGGGCCTCATGTTAAATTATTCAACAGTAAAAAGTGGAAAAAAATAATATTTTTATAATTCTGATACCAGCCAATCTTACCGGAATTTTACAGCCACTCGATGTTGTACAGAATCGCAGTTTCCAAGAATTTTACAGTACAAAATATGATGAATATATCTCAAGAGCAATTTTAGATGCTGAATTGCAAACAAAATCAGGTAATCCTAAAGTACCATCATACTTGCATACCACACCGATGCGTGCTGGGGTAAGGAGGAAATGAGGTTCCCACCATGTCCCTTTCGGGTATCCGGATCGTGAAGTTTCTCCGCCAGTCCGTAGTCTTTACCATCATATCTGATAGCTGGGCTATATCGTCTGCCAAGTTTAGTTTATCCAGGATACTATTGTGTCCCGAACTAGTCAATCTAACCTGACTTGTTACCCTCAGTTTTATGGCTCTCAAACCTGCCACACTTTTAACATGTATGTGGAGTGGTGAGAGTCCCAGCAATCTTTCAAGGGCAGCAGTAGGGCAGGTCCTAATTGCTCCCGTTGCGCCCAAAAATATTAACCTTGGAATTTTGTCCAAAACTGAACGAGCATTTATTTGCTCTGTCTTTGGCCACCATATAAACGCCGCACAAGATATGAGTGGTCTTATGATGGTTTGGTAAAGCCAGATTATCATTTGTGGGTTTAGGCCCCATGTTTTACCAAACATACGTTGGCACCCAAAGTATGCTTTGTTTGCCTTATTTGCGATGTATTTCAAGTGGGGGTTCCATGTTAATTTTTTGTCAAAAATGATCCCTAGATATTTAACCTCAGACGTCATCTTGAGTATTTCCCCGTTCAAAGTTATTGGAGAAAAGGAAATTCTTCTCCGATTTGTAAAGTAAGTCATGTTATTTTATTGGGATTGACGCTAAGTCCCACTTCAACACACCACTCGTTTACCAATCTTAGAGCATATTGCATACGCTCAGCTATTGTGCTTTCAAATTTGTCCCTGACCATCAGCACCAGATCATCAGCATAGGCAATGATTGATATTCGAGAGTTCCTCAAAATAGCGAGCAAGTGGTCCATTACCAAGAGCCACAATAACCGCGACAGTACTCCAGCCTGAGGGCAGCCCTTGGTAGGTGCAATTGAGATGTTTGCTTCGCCAATCGAGGCTTTAATTCTCCTGCTTTTGAGCATGTTTATATATTGTCCACCCGATGGTTGAGGATTCGATACCCCTCGCTACTGTTTGTTCCCGAATCACCTCGAAATGAGTATTATCGAAGGCACCCTGGATGTCAATGAAGGAGGATAATAGTGCCTCCTTGTTACGAAGTGTACCCTCGATTTCGGATGTTAATTCATGCAGGGCTGTCTCCGTAGATTTGCCCACCTGATAAGCATGTTGGCTAGGATTTAGAGGACATCTTTGGATTGTATTGAGTCTGATATACAGGCCCAATATTTTTTCCATGGTTTTAAGTATAAATGATGTAAGGCTAATAGGTCTGTAGGACCTAATGTCCTCGGGGGATTTATTCCCATTGTTTGGTATGAAAATGACTCTTACCTCCCTCCAGCATCTGGGGATGTATTCCAGACTAAAGCTGGCTCTATATAATTTGATTAGGTGGGGCTCCAGTACATCTAGGCCTCGTTGAAGAAAAATAGGATAGATTCCATCCCCTCCTGGACACTTAAAGGGACCAAATGAATTGATAGTCCAGCGCAACTCTCCAGGGGTGAAGATTTCCATCGCTCGCTTGTAGGCTCCCCTTGGGACTAGATTTGGATGCACCAAGCTCATATCAGAGTCCTCCCGACCCGCAATGATCGTGCACTCCGGAAAGTGTCCCTTCACCAGACATTCAAGAGTCTCTTCCCTTGATGTGGTTAAGGTCCTGTCCAGCCTTCTTACTGAGCCCAGAGGGTTTTTATGATCTAATGCGAGGGCTTTTTGGAGTCGGCATTATTGCTTGTTATCGGCCACCAGATTCTAACACTTATATGTTTATTCAGTATCTAGAGTCAAAATTAAAAATGTATCCTCAATCAATTATATTTGGTGACTTCAATATAAACATACTTGATTCATCGATTGATCTGGTTAACAATTACAAGTGTGTTTTGTATGCTGGAGGTTATACGATGAAAAATAATTTGAATGAAGAGTATTATACAAGAATTTTCTACAGCCGTATAAGAAATTATCACGTAACTACAATACTAGATCATATTCTTAGCTCATCGAGCAAGCCTTTATCAATCGTTATCTTATAGTAACCATTGAAATCAAAAATCTCAAACAAAACGTTTCCTACAGTTTATGAAAAACTAACTACCATTGTATATGCACGTTCGTCAAAGAGTTCATAATAACAAATAACTTTGAGTTTGATATATTTCATACCCAAATGTGTGAGCTAGTCCATCATAATACTAAGTTAATAAATTTAAAAGAGAAAGCTAATCATAGGTTAGATAAACCGTGGTTTACTTATAATCTCAAGATGCTACACAGTAGACGTAATTTCTTTTATAAATTAAAAAAGAAATATCCGCTAAATGCTCACTATTCCTACAAATCCCTAGAGTACAGAAATCGTTTAAAGATTGGTATTAAAACCGCAAATAAATCTTACTATAATCTGAATTTTATTCAAAATTATAACAATGTTAAGAAAACTTGGAGTCTTATATATGAAATAATAAACAACAGAATGACGACTACAACATTTTTGAATCAACAGACGTTGATGTTTAATAACAGTTTGTGTAGTGACTAATATCAAGTCTCCGAAATCTTTAATAATTTTTTTAAAAATGTAGGCACGGATGTAGCTAATTCTTGCCATATTGATCCAACATATGTTGCCCTACTAGATAATTGCGATAATATCATTAGCCAATTGAATGTAATAACTGAACTAGAGATCGTCTAAGGCATATGATAATATTCCAGCGTATATTTTTCAAGAACATTCTAATGAATTTAAGCCAATTTTGAATGTAGCTGTTAATAATTGCCTAGAATGCTCTAAATTCCCAGACATTCTCAAACTTGCTCAAGCAGTACTTATATTCAAGGGAGGTGACAAATTTGAAGTTTCCAATTATAGGCCTATATCAGTATTGCCTATATCATCCAAAATATTTGAGCGACTTATTTTAAATAGATTAACACAACATATTAAAACTAATAATTTGATATCTGAATTCCAATATGAGTTTCAAGAAAGTTCGAGCACTACCTCAGCAACCTTGTGTCTAATGAATAATATCTATAGATTTCTTGAGAAGAAAAAAGCAACTGGTTGTATATTTGTTGACCTAATGAAGGCTTTTGATTGTGTTGACCATGTCAAATTAATTGAGAAAATTAATAACTTTGGAATACGTGATAAAGCTCTTAGTTTATTTAAAAGTTACTTAACAAATCGTAAGCAATTTGTTAAATTAGGACCAATCTCCTCTCAAACAACAAATTTAATATCAGGTGTGCCACAAGGATCAATATTAGGCCCTACCCTGTTTCTCATATACATTAACGATTTGTTTAGGTTGATCTTGAAAGGTAAACCTCAACTTTTTGCGGATGACCTCGCTATTGTGTACGGTTCAGCTAGTACTGAGGCTCTTCAATTTGATATGGAACATGATTTATGCCTTCTACAGAAGTATTTTGCATGGAATAAACTGAAAATGAACTTAAGTACGCAGCTCAATGTTAATAATCAGATAATCAAGAAACATTGATAGTAGTCTAAGTTGGTCTTCTCATGTATCTAAATTTTCGGTTAGCTGCAATAATAAGTGTCTTTAGAAGGACTGCTAAATTTTTAGACACATCAATAAAAAAGCAACTGTACTACTCGTTTGTTCATTCTAATCTTGCATACTTAATCACAATTTGGGGCTCCACAAACAAACTCAAGGATGTACAAATAAATCAGAACAAAGCTCTAAAAGAACTTTACAGCTACCTCGAAGATACCCAACTAAACTTTTATATTCGAAAGATATGTTACCTGTCACAAAATTGGTGGAATTTAATTACTTAATGCTAATTTACAAAATAAAACACAATTTGATTAAATCGTCGATTTTATTAGAAACCAATTTTCAGACTACCATGAGATACACCAGGCAAGCAAACGACTTTCGAATACCAACATTTGTGAACACATCATCTACGCGAAGTATAATTGACTCAAACTTTATAATAAACTACCATCCAGTATAGGTTAGGTTAGGTTAGGTTGGAGTGGCTGCTTACGCACACTTAGACCGGTGACGGTCCATTGTGATACCACGGGATGTATCCCCTTTTACCCCTATTGGAACCATTTCGAGCTACTTATGTAGCGTAAGACGTCCCGCACTTTAATGTTTTCGAGATCCGAGAGCAGTCCATCCTGAACTTACCTAAGTGTTTGTGCCTTCTGAGAGCCAATGCTGGACACGAGTAAAGGAAGTGGACCAACGTCTCTTCCTCCTTTTCGTCCAAGCAGCTTCTGCAGAAGTCATTAGCCTCCAGACCCAGCCTTCTTGCATATTCTCCAAAAAGGCAGTGTCCCGTGAGAATTCCTACGACCGTTCTTAATTCACGTCTTCGTAAGGATATTAATGCCCTAGTGCGCCCCAAGTCCAGCTTTGGCCAAACTTGTCTTGCAACTCTACAGGTGAGGGCGTTAGACCACCTTTCCCCCGCTGAGGATAGCGCCTGCTTCCCAAGTGCTTGTCTCAGCGCTGTGATAGGCCTCCCCAGACTTGCCCTTTCCGGTTGCAGCTGGAGAGTCGTACCATGCCTAGCAAGTTCATCTGCCCTGCAGTTCCCCATGACGCCCGAATGACCTGGGACCCAGACTACGTGGATGTTGAAATGCTCACCCATCTCATTTAGAGATGAGTGACAACTCAACGCCACCCGTGACGCCAAAGACACCGATTCTAACGACCGGATCGCCGCTTGACTGTCCACATAGATTGTGATATCGTCTGAGGATAACACATTATGCTTCAACCACGTCATGACCTCCTCAATCGCTACGACTTCAGCTTGGTACACGCTGCAGTAATCAGGGAGACGAATAGAAATATTTACATTTAATTTGTCACAGAATACTCCAGCTCCTACTTTGCCGTCTAGCTTGGAGCCATCTGTGAAGAATTGCAACGTTTCGGTTTCCTATAACGGTCTATCCCTCCAGGATTCCCTTGAAGGGAAGGAGGTCCGAAATCGCTTCTCGAAGCGTAGAGTAGGTTTAATGTAGTCAAGATTCGCCAGCTCATCCTTCAACGATCTGACGATAGTAGAGTGTCCTATACTAAGACACCTCCACTGAGAGACGGCTGCAAGTCGTACAGCCGTATTTGCCGCCATCTGTTTGCCAAAAATGTCGACCGGAAGAAGGTGCAACATAACCTCTAAGGCACTTGTCGGTGTTGATCTCAATGCCCCGCTAACAAGCATACAGGCCGTTCTTTGCACTCTCTCAATCTTACTTTTGTAAGTTACCTTGTCCAGAGCTGGCCACCAAACACCCACCCCGTACATGAGTACAGGTCTCACTACGGCGGTGTAGAGCCAGTGTACCAGCTCCGGCTTCAGACCCCATCTATGACCAATGGCGTTCCTACAGGAGTACAAAGCAATAGTAGCTTTGTTTATTCTCTCCAACATGTTGGGCTTCCAACTAAGCTTACTGTCCAAGATAAGGCCAAGATATCTAGCTCTATCAGTAAAAGCAAGTCTCGTGCCATTTAAGGTAGGAGGGACAACTACCGGGATTTTGTATTTCTTAGTAAAGAGTACCAGCTCTGTCTTGGACGGGTTAATACCAAGTCCACATTTGCCAGCCCATTTCGTAACGATGGTAAGCGCATTCTGCATTACGTCTACAATCGTGCCCAGGAATTTCCCGGTAACAGCTAAAGCTACGTCATCTGCGTACGCGATAACTCCAATACCCTCTCTCTCCAATTCAAGTAGTAACCCGTTTACCACTATGTTCCAGAGAAGAGGGGACATAACCCCTCCCCCTGCGGAGTTCCCCTAGTTACTCGCCTCTTGAAGGTGGAGTCCCCCAACTTCGAGCTAACAATCCTGCTTCCCAGCATATAATTGATTAACCTTATCAGAGGAACGTCCACCTCCAAAAATGACAATCCCTCCTTGATTGCCTCCGCTTTCACATTATTAAAGGCGCCTTCTATATCCAGGAAGGCCACCAAACAGAATTCCTTCGAATTAATCGATTTCTCAATCGTAGACACCAAGGCGTGCAGAGCAGTGTCCACAGATCTACCCTTTGTGTACGCGTGCTGAGACGATGCCCACTTCCTGGCACCTATTTTATCTCTGATGTATACATCCAGCAGCCTTTCCAATGTTTTCAAAAGAAAGGATGATAGAGTTATTGGTCTTAGGTCCTTAGGATAGACATGTGAGCTTTTCCCCGCTTTCGGTATGAACACCACATTGACCTCCGTCCAGTACCTAGGAATATAGCCCAGCTTCAAACACCCTTTGAATATAGCTTCCAGGTAGGGAAGAATAATTACTGAGTTGTTTTGAAGTTCCGCTGGTATAATTTGATCCGGACCAGCCGATTTAAATGGTTTAAAACCCCTCAGTGCCCATAGGATCCGTTTTCTGGTTACGATATCCTCTGTGGTTACTGACAGTGATTCCTGATGATTGCTACGCACCAACAGGTCTTCAAAGCTCCCTGGGAAGTGTGTCTCGAAGAGAAGCTCCAGAGATTCTCCACTAGAAGCTGTCCAAGATCCGTCCGGTTTTATCAAAAAACTAGGACTAGATGTACTTTTGGAAAGAATCTTCCTAAGATTCTCCAAGACCTCCTTTGTGCCTTTCTTAGTTCTTTCTTATAAATTCCGAGTTTCTCCTTATAGGAGTCCCAATCCTGAGCCTCCCTTGTATTTTTGGCTCTATTAAAGGCTATCCTACAAGCCTTTCGATAGGTTCCCAGTTCCCTGGACCACCATACCGGTTTTTGCCTACCCCTAGGCTTAGCCAGTGGGCAGGCAGCGCGAAAGGATCGGTTGCATGCGCTAGTAACGCTAGCCACCATGTCCTCCAGCTCCCCAACGGTCGTCGGGGGCTCCATAGCCCTCGTCGGTAACATTTCCTCCAATAATTCCCCATATTTGCTCCAGTTGGTCCTTCTAGGGTTCCTGAAGGCTTCCCGGGTAGCAGGGTGAATATCGAGGCTATAGGTTAAATATCGATGATCAGAAAAGGAGTGTTCCTTATCCACCCTCCAATTTTTAACTATATGAAGAATATTATTTGAGGCAAGGGTCACGTCTAGAACCTCCTGCCTGTTACTAGTAATAAATGTGGGTTCCCGCCCAATATTACACACTGAAAGGTTAGTACTCATCAAATAATCAAAAAGCGACTCACCTCTTTCATTAATAATAATAATAATAATAATAATAATAATAATAATAATAATAATAATAATAATAATAGATTTTTTATTAACGAAGTATAAGTATTAACTTTTTTACAATCGTGCATATTACAATAATAACATAAAACAAAACAATATAGAATATGAACAATAATTAACATAAATAAAAAATTAACAAAAATTAGATATATGTATATGTACAAAATATACAATAAATAATCAAAATTTTAATTTTGAGTTATAAACTTAAATGATTTTTTTTTAAAACTTTCAATAGAACTGATATTTTTCAGTTCTAGAGGCAAGCTGTTCCAAGTGACAATCATGTTCATTAAACAGGAGTTGTTATAAATATTGGTCCTACTCACAGGCAAGCTGATGTTTCTTGTACGCAATGACAATGCAAAATTTAATTTATCATGCAAATACAACGGGATACCTGATTTAATAACACGGAAAATGAAAACTGCAGTTCTGTAACAGTAAAATTTAAACAAGTCACATCCAATAATGGAATCTTTAAATTCGGTGATATGATCAAATTTCTTAAGGTCATAAACATACCGGATACAATTATTAAACGTTACCTCAAGTAAACGCTTTGAGGAACTATCACTATTATAAAATATCACATCACAATATGAGAAAATGGGTAAAATCAAACTTTTAAGCAGATATATACGTAATTTAATTGGACAAAATTTTTTTATTAATCGAAGCGAATATAAGCTGTAATTAACCCGCCGACATAAGGAGCTTATGTGGTCATTCCAAGTAAGTTTTGAATTCAAAATAAGTCCCAAGTTGTTTACCGTTGGCACAAATGAGATGATATCATTGTCCAGACGTAACACAGGTTCAATATTGTGAGAGTGGTTTCTAGATAGAAATAATGCTTTACTTTTGCTGGGGTTAATAGCAAGCGAATTATTTTTAGCCCATAACGATATATTCCTCAAATCATCATTAAGGTACTTGACAATCATATCTAATTCTAAAATATCACCACCTATATATAGTTGCAAATCATCAGCATAAAGATGAAATCGACAATTCTGGATATGCCAAGGCAAATCATTAATATAAATAGAAAAAAGTAAAGGACCTAATATGGAACCTTGAGGCACCCCAGTAACCACTTCACAAGTGCCAGAAACATCATCACCATGCTTAACGAAATGTTTACGATTGCTCAAATAAGAATGAATAAACAAAATAGCAGACGTTGAAAATTTATAATACAAATATAATTTTTGGAGCAAGTGGATATGATTCACGCTATCAAATGCTTTAGAAAAGTCTAAAAGTACTAATATAGCAAATGAATTATTTTTGTCTAAGATAGATGATAGATCATCCACTATATGGACAAGTGCAGTTGTAGTACTGTAGCCTGTTTTGTATCCAGATTGGAATTTGCACAAAAAATTAAATCTGTTAAGATGCACTTGGATTTGCAATTGCATAATTTTTTCCAGTACCTTTGATAAGGCAGGCAAAATGCTAATCGGACGAATGTCCCCAATATTACAAATTACATCCTTTTTAGGTAAGGGAATGATAGAGGCCACCTTCCACAAATTAGGAAATTCAGATTTTGTCAAACACTGGTTAAGGATGAATGTTATATGAGACAAAAATAAATCAATAAATATCTTGAGTACCTTGAAATTTACCATATCATATGCTATTGAGTCAGATTTAACTTCACGAATAGCATTCAATACCATAAATTCATCAACACAATCAAATACAAATACGTCGTGAGTTTGAGAATTGGAAAAACCTATATCAGGTAAAGCCAAAACGACAGGAGAATCACAAAATTTAAAGATACCGTTCAAAATGTCCTCAGCTGAAAACTTAATGACTGCATCAATCGAGGCACATGAAACACCGAGTTTTTTAAGGTTTTTCCATGTAAGTTTAGAATTGTGTAAATTCCCAAAATAAAATGAATGTTTAGCTTGGTTAATGGATTTGTTGGTTTTATTCCTGAAAAATTTAAATGAGTCAAAATCAAAAGGTAATCTAGACTTTTTATATGTTTTGTAAGCCAAATTTCTGCGCTCCATTAAATTCAAGATATAAGAATTTAACCATGGGGCTGTAGGGCATTTGTGTATAATTCTTTTACGAGGGACACAAATAGTATCTAACTGTAATATATTCGAATTAAATTCTCTAAGAATATCATTAACATCAGGAAAAAAATAAAGATTTAACCAATCCAATGAAAGAAAACAATTTATATAATACTCATGATTGATAGCATTGTGATCTGGAACATTAGTATAAGTAATTTTATCTCTGTTTCGGCACAATTTATAGCTGGCAAAAATCAAATCGTGATCAGAAATTTCAGGAACACCAAGCTGCCCAAATGAAATAATATTATGTTTATCAGGTTCATACAATATTATCAAATCCAACAAACTTTTATCAAGTCTAGTCGGCTTAAATGGTAAATAACATAAATTATATAAACTTAAAGAAACACTTAGTTTATTACTTGTTAACATATTAAAATTAAAATCACCACAACAAAGAATTTTTTCGTATTGTGATAAATACTGAGAAAAAATATTTTCTAAATTATTAATATCATCAGTACTACAAGGAGGAGGATTATAAATAACTAAAATAAGGATTTTTCCAAATCGTCCAATAAGCTCAGATCCCAAGACTTCTACCTTTCCAAAGCTACCAGAGAATAATTTGCAAATTTTTAAAGTATCCCGAAAATAAATAGCAACTCCACCCCATCGCGTATTATTAATTCGATCAAAACGTAATATCTTATAATTATTAATGTGGAGTGACCTGTTTGTAATATTACTGTTAAGTAGGGTTTCAGTCAAAGCAAGAAAATCAAACTTGTGCGTGTGTAATAGTACAGCAATATCATCAAAATGTTTAACTAAACTCCTAACATTTAGATGGCCAAACTTTAAATAAGAATTTACCTGCGGACTATCACTTGAAACAGCTTTACCACTATATAAATTAAATTTATTTATATTATTGTATTGTTGACTGTCGTAGGTGTCCAAAACTTCTCCCGTGGAGGCAATGTTGACCGAAAATTTAAATTTTTAAATTCTCTAATCAGTACACCAGTTGGCCAAGAATTGGAATCAAGAGCAACTGCGCGCTCTTTTTCTGGAATACCCAATTTAAAACACACGTAATCTAATGATTGAGTATCACGGTTTTTAGGGATCAGTTTGATAACTTTGCAGCTATCAATGTTCAGGCATGTCTTAGCCATTATTGAAATTTTTTCGTCACTAATATTTGGTTCGAATCTTGACAGATGAAGCCATAACAGGGGATTAGCTATCTGTACTCCATAATCCGACGGTAAAGTTCTCGTTCCACAAATTGTTTTCATACGATTTCCAGGGCGCAGGGGTTTCTTCAATTTTGCAGCTGCCGTTGAGTTACATAATACCTCCGCAAAAGTGCTTCTGCGAACATGAGTAGAAGTATTTAGTTGATCTGCATTGGTAAGTTCAGAATCAGTTCTATTTTCTGCAATAATACCATTTGAAGGACTATCGAAGATCGGCAATGGATCTATTGCAGATGGACAGTTGTCACTATTTAATATTATTGGTAACTTAGATTTATTATGGCATTTAGTTTGTGCCATCTCTTCAATGTTTTTGACAGAAACGTCAATGTGTTTTATTAACTCACTTAACTCGTTCAGTTTATTTGTATTGGCACTAAAAATGTCTTTACAATTTTCACAAAACCAAAAAATATAGATAGTGTGATGCGCATTAGCATCCACTCCCAGTACCACACCTACCTTTGATTGTTCCGCTTTACGGATCAGCTCCTCCAGGTTATCTGGAGGAACCTCCTTCTCCCGGTCCATGTAGGCTGAAACTAGCCAGAATCTACAAGTGCCTACTTCCAGGCTAACTGCAGTAGTGTCACCATTGCTGTATTGAGAGAGAAGGAAAAGATTAATATTATTTTTCCCTTGAATACAAGATCTGATTTTCCCAGACTTACTAGAGGATATAATTTTGTACCCTTTGGTTCTGAGGCCACAGATCCTGTTATTGTTAATCCAAGGTTCTTGGATTAGTATCACATCCTCACCCGAACTAGTCAGCCTGAGGAGTAGAGCTGCCGAAGCAGCCTTAGAGTGGTGAAGGTTAATTTGAGTTATCTTAATCATAACCATTTCACCTGTACTTACCTCTATGATAAATTCCTGCTACCGCAGGAATATTAATTCCCGGTAATTTGGGATGCGCCGGATACGCCCGTCTCGCCACCCCTCATACCCTCTATAGAGGACTTGTCAGTGCCCCCCCGTCTGGCTGGGCTGTCGACATCTTCCTCCATCGGTACACCAGCTCCTTCGCTTATGTGCACCTCCTCATCCTTCGAGAGAGTCCTTGCCCTACCGAGGTAGCCGGATTCACTCTCCCCCTACCCTCAGCTTCTTCCCCCATGCTGCTGGTACCCCCTTCAGGCCTGGGCGGGTTGCCACCGTCCTCCGGTTGGCCTCCCGTACGCGCTTCCGCCCCATCCTTCTTATAAACGTTGAGAGTAATTGACCCGAAACCGAAGTCAATTACTCCCTTCGTTTTGTGAAGGAGGGCAAGGGACTCCTTATTTATCACCATGATTGATAATTTCGAGCCCCCCTTGGCCTCCTCCTGCTTGACGATCTTCAAATTTCCGGTCGGAAGATTCGGGTTACTGGCCTGAATGATTTTCAAAGCCCCGTCCGGGCTAGCCGGTTCGGATGGCAGCCATACACGTGCCCTCGGCCTGCTGGGAATTTCCTCCCGGCTAACTGCCGCAAGCTTTGCGCCTGGCCACACCTCCCCTACTTTGGCTATAGCCTTTTTGTACAGATCCACAGATCTAGAGTCCGAGCATGCAGTCATCTTTACACGCCCTTGATACCATCCCGCATCTCTGCAGGATGGAGGTGGTCCCGGATTTTCACCCAGGACCTTTAAAAAGACGAGGTTGAGTGCATTATACACCAACCTCCATTTTTCCGCCGTGATGCTCCCATCTTCTTGACTTTCGTCAATGACGGCTAGCATCAACACATGCTCCCTCAGGACCTCGCTGAACAGCTTTGTCCCTGAGTTGGAGCTCGGCTTCTTTTCAGTCACCAACTTGGCCCGCTTGCTGTTGACTACTTCCACCTCGTCCTGGGACCGCTGTCTTTTCGACATATGGTCCCTTTCCGAGCTTCCGCAGCCCACAGTGCTCCTTGCCCAAGCTACTGATCTTCTTTGCTCTTCCGTAAGCTGCCCCTCGGGGGTCGCAGCCCACTTCTCGAGAATTCGGAGCGACGAGCGGCGATTCCTGTATCGCCTTTTCGCCGGAGGAATGTCTCTCGTCCCACTCCCCTGTGCTGCGTTGGTACCGCTAACTCCCGGGACTTGTGCCCTAGAGTCAACCACCTTTGCAACCTTAGAGGCCCCACCCGTCTGGTTCGAGGTACCTCCCTTCGCTGATACCGGCTTTTGAGGAGAGCCGGTGCCCTTTGTTTTTGTGTTTGATCTTTCCATTGGATTCCCACGAGTATCGGAGAAATATAGGTCCGCCTGCGCAGAGATCCATATACGCAGGTAAGGCTAATTACAACTGGAGGTCGCCAGGTATCCAGAGGGCTCCGTTAGCGACTGGGCTTTATTAAATGGGCCCCCAGCCTAGTTGACCATCAGCACGGGTCGCTTAACACCTTAATCCAGCCCATTCGGCTCGCTAGCACCCCGGCCTCCCTGCACCACTTTCCCTCCGCCCATTCTCTCCCCCATTCACCTAATCACATGGAGAGCCCAATCCAATGGGATCCATTCCATTCACCGGGTCACCCGTTTATAGGGTCCCCCACTCATCACCCGCGGAGACTCCGGAGGTGCAGAGAGGACGTGACGCCCAGTCCGCCGTGGTTATTGGTCGATGGTTTTCTGGCGCCATCTGTTCGCCTTTCCATGCTGGGCATCATAAGCACTCAGAATTTAATGAACTGAGGTTAACCACTCCCCAGTTCCCTGAGACTTCCCCCCCAGCTGGACTGCGGTTGGGGGCGGCTTATTTAATTCACCGCTAACCTACCTATCGATAGGTCGTCCACTATCCACCACCTGTGACCCCCCCCGATAGCTGCAGTACGCCACGGGACCATCCAGTATATAAAAAAAAAAATACCATCCAGTATAAAAAGGGAGCCAATTTCAAAATTTAAAATGTATAGGGTAAGTCGAGGAGAGATGGTACACACTTTTTATAATGGCTGTAACTTTTGTAAATTTAATGTGAAAAATAAAACAAAACGTGTTTTAGAAACTAATCATAAATTCCAACTTTATTTTAGAACATAAATACATCTATAGTTTACTTCAAGATAGCTAAAAAATAAAATAAAAAATGCTAACGTTCCATCTCACCTAAAACAGAGAGGTGAGATGGCACAGTTCAAAAGGAAAGATGGAACGTTTAAGGTCGACTTTTTTTCTTTTGAAAATTTGATCCACATTTATCGCAGATGTTTTCAAAAGATGAGCAAAACTCATGAAGACAAAATTTACAATGGATGCATTTTTCTCGTATCTTCATTTTTTGTTGTTTGGCGGTAGTCTTCGCCACAAGCGACGCATTTATTTTCAGAAAATTCCTCTTCTGAATCGGTACCATCAGTTAACTGTAGGAATTCATCATCACTCTCCGATGAGCCTGTTTGACGTTTTGGTTTTTTCATACGAGCCGCTTCCAATTTTTTTTTATTGGAACGGATTTTATTTTTATTCTTTTCCGACTTTTGCAAGATTCTGCATTTTTTATTTGCAATTGTTTCTGGAGACGTAAGAATAGAAACCAATTGCCTCCTAGTAGTTTTAACCTATACATTAGGAACAGGAGAAATCTGATCAAGAATTTTTCCTGGCATTATCGAAACGATTTCAGAAGCTGGTAATGCGTATTAATTGGTGCTACTTGGAACGTTAATTAATTTTAAAGATGTTCCGGGTACAGCGTCTGTTACATCTGTAGTGTTTTGGGCGCTGCAATTCGGATTATCTTCATTTAATGATGATGATATTTCAGTACTGGAAAAAGGTGAAATTGAATTTATAAAAAAATGTATGTAAATATGTCATAGATATCGTTTTATGTAGGTATACCTACCTACCTAACTGAAGTTCCGGGTATGGTATCCGGCATTACTGCAACACTAGCGGAACTGTAATTTAAAAGATTTATATTGGTTCATTATAATGCATTTCTGCTGTAAAAATTAAATTTCATTTAAATAAGTGGTTTTTATTTATTACCTGAAGGAAGCTGTCAGATCAGAATTATCCAAAGTTGTCAAAAATGCATAACTTGGTATAGCATCAGGATCAAATGGTACGATTCCAGTTGCCGTAAATGCAGAAACGGCGTTTCCTACGGTCGCTGATTTACCCCAAGCCTTTGAAAAAATGGATCCAAATATGAGTCTACTAATTTTTCTACCTGGATTAGCGCGAACATATTTATTGCATTCCTCATAATAATTGGTTTTTAAAGATTTAAAAAAGCATCGACCAAGAGGTTGCAGGAATTGCGTTGTATGACTTGGAAGACAAATAAGAATAACGTTTTGCTCTGCTGCATACTCAAGCATTTCTAAATTGCTATGGGATGAATGGCCATCAAGAATAATAGCTACAGTGCCTGAAGGCTTTCTGGGATTTCTGGGCACAAATTGAGTTTTAAGCCATTGATAAAAAAAATCGGAGGTTACATAGCTGATTTCTGAGACATGACGACTGAGGCACCCGGATGCAAATTCAGGCTTCTTTTGTTTTTCTTTAAAAATACAGGTAGGTGGAATAAAAACTCCTTCAGTGTTGCAACAGGCTCTGACAGAAATTGTTTCTCCCTTTTCACCCGATGTAATTGCCGCTATATTTTTTGAACCCTTTTCTGCCAAAACAGGAGCAAATCCGTGCTTTTGTAATTTTTTTATGTGTAAAACAATTTTAGCCTCATTTGCCTCTCCTAAGCTACAGCTTGATCCAAGGGAACGTTTTTTTAAATCATTATATTTCATGCGTCTGCTCAATGTACTGGCTATGTATGTGAAGTTGGCACGAAAAAACCTTTCAGCCCGAAAAAACCTTTCAGCGCGAAAAAGGTCTTTTCAGAATGTGAATTTGCTATGAATCTAAAGTGTCTTAGCTTCCAGCCCGAAAAATTGAAAATTAGAACATACAACGAAAATCCAGCCCGAAAAATTTTTCGTAGGATAAATATGCTAAATTTAAAACTAAACTTGGTTCATTATAATTAAGGTATTATTAATCAAAACATGAATATTAAAATTTAATATAAAGTTGTTGAAACACTGAAGTGAAATATTTAAAAAGTATTGTATTTCATCCATTATATAGATACAAAACAAAAAAGAGAATATTTATATTGAATGTAATTAATATAACAAGAATAATTAAAATACGAGAACTAAATCACATGGTATCATGTTTCATAGTAAAATTTCAATCCATGTGATTTCGAGAAGGGTGATTTAAAGCGTTATATTCATGGTAACTGACGTTGGTCAGAAACCTTGATTCATCAAACGCTGTGGCGAAACTCACAGGGATTGATCTGTATAATGGGATATGGCATGGACACAGTAGGGTCCTTAGCTACGTAAATTAATAAGCCAGATATCTATGCGATGGGAAGAAGGGTGATTTAATGCGTCCCTGTGAGTTTCGCCACAGCGTTTGATGCATCAAAGTTTCTGACCAACGTCACTTACCATGAATATAACGCTTTAAATCATCCTTCTCGCCATCGCATAGATATCTGACTTATTAATTTACGTAGGTAAGGGCCCTACTGGGGCCATGCCATATCCCGTTATATAGATCAATCCCTGTGAGTTTCGCCACAGCGTTTGATAAATCCAAGTTTCTGACCAACGTTAGTTATCATGAGTATGACGCTTTAAATCACCCTTCTCGCCATCGCACAGATATCTGGCTTATAAATTTATGTAGCTAAGGGCCCTACTATGTCCATGCCATATCCCGTTATATATGTAGATCAATCCCTGTGAGTTTCTCCACAGTGTTTGATAAATCAAAGTTTCTGACCAACTTCAGTTACCATGAATATAACGCTTTAAATCACACTTCTCGCCATCGCATAGATATCTGGCTTATTAATTTACGTAGCTAAGGTCCCTAATGTAAACATGCCATATCTCGTTATATAGATCAATCCCTGTGAGTTTCGCCACAGCGTTTGATAAATCAAAGTTTCTGACCAACGTCACTTACCATGAATATAACGCTTTAAATCAACCTTCTCGCCATCGCATAGATATCTGGCTTATTAATTTACGTAGCTAAGGGCCCTACCGTGTCCATGCCATATCCCGTTATATAGATCAACCCCTGTGAGTTTCGCCACAGTGTTTGATAAATCAAGGTTTCTGACCAACGTCACTTACCATGAATATAACGCTTTAAATCACCCTTCTTGCCATCGCATAGATATCTGACTTATTAATTTACGTAGCTAAGGGCAATAATGTAAACATGCCATATCTCGTTATATAGATCAATCCCTGTGAGTTTCGCCACAGCGTTTGATAAATCAAAGTTTCTGACCAACGTCACTTACCATGAATATAACGCTTTAAGTCAACCTTCTCGCCATCGCATAGATATCTGACTTATTAATTTACGTAGCTAAGGGCCCTAATGTAAACATGCCATATCTCGTTATAAAGATCAATCCCTGTGAGTTTCGCCACAGCGTTTGATAAATCAAAGTTTCTGACCAACGTCACTTACCATGAATATAACCCTTTAAATCAACCTTCTCGCCATCGCATAGATATCTGGCTTATAAATTTATGTAGTCTGGCTTATAAATTTATGTCTTATGCCCTACTGTGTCCATGCCATATCCCGTTATATAGGTCAATCCCTGTGAGTTTCGCCACAGTGTTTGATAAATCAAGGTTTCTGACCAACGTCACTTACCATGAATATAACGCTTTAAATCACCCTTCTTGCCATCGCATAGATATCTGACTTATTAATTTACGTAGCTAAGGGCCCTAATGTAAACATGCCATATCTCGTTATATAGATCAATCCCTGTGAGTTTCGCCACAGCGTTTGATAAATCAAAGTTTCTGACCAACGTCACTTACCATGAATATAACGCTTTAAATCATCCTTCTCGCCATCGCATAGATATCTGACTTATTAATTTACGTAGGTAAGGGCCCTACTGGGGTCATGCCATATCCCGTTATATAGATCAATCCCTGTGAGTTTCGCCACAGCGTTTGATAAATCCAAGTTTCTGACCAACGTTAGTTATCATGAGTATGACGCTTTAAATCACCCTTCTCGCCATCGCACAGATATCTGGCTTATAAATTTATGTAGCTAAGGGCCCTACTATGTCCATGCCATATCCCGTTATATATGTAGATCAATCCCTGTGAGTTTCTCCACAGTGTTTGATAAATCAAAGTTTCTGACCAACTTCAGTTACCATGAATATAACGCTTTAAATCACACTTCTCGCCATCGCATAGATATCTGGCTTATTAATTTACGTAGCTAAGGTCCCTAATGTAAACATGCCATATCTCGTTATATAGATCAATCCCTGTGAGTTTCGCCACAGCGTTTGATAAATCAAAGTTTCTGACCAACGTCACTTACCATGAATATAACGCTTTAAATCAACCTTCTCGCCATCGCATAGATATCTGGCTTATTAATTTACGTAGCTAAGGGCCCTACCGTGTCCATGCCATATCCCGTTATATAGATCAACCCCTGTGAGTTTCGCCACAGTGTTTGATAAATCAAGGTTTCTGACCAACGTCACTTACCATGAATATAACGCTTTAAATCACCCTTCTTGCCATCGCATAGATATCTGACTTATTAATTTACGTAGCTAAGGGCAATAATGTAAACATGCCATATCTCGTTATATAGATCAATCCCTGTGAGTTTCGCCACAGCGTTTGATAAATCAAAGTTTCTGACCAACGTCACTTACCATGAATATAACGCTTTAAATCAACCTTCTCGCCATCGCATAGATATCTGACTTATTAATTTACGTAGCTAAGGGCCCTAATGTAAACATGCCATATCTCGTTATAAAGATCAATCCCTGTGAGTTTCGCCACAGCGTTTGATAAATCAAAGTTTCTGACCAACGTCACTTACCATGAATATAACCCTTTAAATCAACCTTCTCGCCATCGCATAGATATCTGGCTTATAAATTTATGTAGTCTGGCTTATAAATTTATGTCTTATGCCCTACTGTGTCCATGCCATATCCCGTTATATAGGTCAATCCCTGTGAGTTTCGCCACAGTGTTTGATAAATCAAGGTTTCTGACCAACGTCACTTACCATGAATATAACGCTTTAAATCACCCTTCTTGCCATCGCATAGATATCTGACTTATTAATTTACGTAGCTAAGGGCAATAATGTAAACATGCCATATCTCGTTATATAGATCAATCCCTGTGAGTTTCGCCACAGCGTTTGATAAATCAAAGTTTCTGACCAACGTCACTTACCATGAATATAACGCTTTAAATCTACCTTCTCGCCATCGCATAGATATCTGACTTATTAATTTACGTAGCTAAGGGCCTTAATGTAAACATGCCATATCTCGTTATAAAGATCAATCCCTGTGAGTTTCGCCACAGCGTTTGATAAATCAAAGTTTCTGACCAACGTTAGTTACCATGAATATAACGCTTTAAATCACCCTTCTCGAAATCACATGGTTTGAGATTCTACTATGAAACATGATACCAAGTGATTTAGTTCTGTATTTTAATTATTCTTGTTATATTAATTACGTTCCATATAATTATTACCTCTTTGTTTTGTATACATACATATATAATGGATGAAATACAATACTATTTAAACAATTCACTTCAGTGTTTCAACAATTTTATATTAAATTTTAATATTCATGTTTTGATTAATAATGCCTAAATTATAATGAACCAAGTTCAGTTTTATATTTAGCATATTTTTCCAACTAAAAGTTTTTCCTTTTAATTTGATCCGGTATCAGAGTAAGCTTTATTCGCAAAAATGGCGGTGGCAATAATTTGCCGATATTGGGAGCAATCAGTGTGATCGGTATAGTAAGAAAATCAGTTGTAAATTTAACAAAAAAATTGTCTTTTGTCCAAATCAAACGGCCATAAATTCTTAGTTCCACCTGGTTGAGAAATGCCACCGACGTAATTTCGTTTCGTCTAGTTTTAACAAGTACGAGTCGATTGAAGGTACTCCGGTACTCGCAGCAATTTTTGTAACTATTTTTGTATTATAGGTACAATGTTTTGAATTTTGACAAAAAATTCTGAAATCAAACTGAAACCAGAAATAAACCCAAAAATAAATGAATTAATTTATCGTCCAAATGATGGTATACGTGGTTAATTTTACAATATTAATAATTACAAAATTATAAAATCGAACATTAAAAAATTTAATAAAATAGTTTATTTCTTTAAACACTTCTTTAGTTTCTACAAAATAGATATTTTATATGAAATGAATACATAGTACGGGTAAAAATAAAAATTATTTTTCGGGATGAAGTGTTATTTTCTTTGTACTTACGAGTATATGTACGTAATAAAATATTAATTTTCGTGCTGTAAGGCTTTTTTTTTATAAATTTAGCGAGGACACACATAATTTTTTTTAAAAGGTTTTTTTTCGGGATGGTTTTTCGGGCCAAGTTCACATCGGTGTACTGGCTGGAATTTTATAATATTGTACAGATTCTCTAAGAAATTTTTTACCTTCGCGAACATCTGATATTGCTGCACTTAAATTGTTTTCGGTCTGTTGTTGTTGGCATTTTTGTAAATTATCTATAAAACAAAAATAAAAAATCAGTACATATAATAATATCGAGGAGAGATGGAACATAATTTCATGTTCCATCTCTCCTCGAAAAAAATGTTCTGTTTCTCCTTTTTGACTCCATCATGGTTTTTTATTTGTAATTTTTTTTTTTGTTTTCATTTTAGATATGGATACAACTTAATAATATAAAATAATACTCACTTCAAATGCTCTAACGGTTTTGATAGTAAAAACTGGTCTTTGACTACCACAAGAAACAAAAAGTTTGCTTTTTACTTTTTATTCACAAAATTGTTTATAAATTAAATATTGAAGAACCTTTCATCACAAAATTCTAAAATAAACTGGCATTATATGCGTTATACATGTGGTTTTATAACATATAGACAATCCTGTTTGAACTAGTTATATATTTCGAAATACAGCAATGTTCCATCTCACCTCGTGTTCCATCTCTCCTAGAATTACCCTATTAAAGAAACTCTATATAACGATTTTTGTAGAGAGTACGATGAAACTCACCATTAACAATATAGTGAATTCAATTATTATCATAAATTGATTTGTATTGTTTATATTACTTACTTGAATCTTTTATACTGGTTGACGTTTGGCATATTCATAGTATTACACAGTATTATTTTTTTGAACAACAAGTAAACAAGCATAATTAAATATAATTCTAAATAAATTTATGTAAATGTGGATAACAGTTATTGTTAGAATTAAGGTGAATTCTCAACCATTTTAAAGTTAAAACTATAAAGCTAAAAATTTCAATATCTATTAAAAATTGTAAAATTTTTATTGGAATAAAAAAAAAAAAAAAAAAAAAATGAAAAATCAGCTTCTTGTTTGATTTCGGATTTTAAATCAAAACACAGCTGTTTGTCAATCTATCTTTCTAAACCACATACATACTTACAACTACGTCTATAAGTGCTGGACAACTATCGGATTGTATTTCCATATTACTTTTATTTTATAATTTAATTTCACCGAATTTCAAAACATAAATTTTGGCCCCAACTGAAAATTAACTTGTAATCACATATAATAAAAAATTGTCCGGGTTCCACTGTATATCTGTGTTTTGTTGTAAAATTGAAACAAAAAAATTTGCTTATTATAGACACAAATCACAATACCTTACATTTTAGTTTCAATTACTTACGAATTTGAAAAATTGTCGCTAGTTTCTACAAAGAAACATTCAAGCAAATTTAGCATGGGGAATATCGAGAGAAATTTCATATCAGTCAGACAGCAGAATTACTAATATTCTTCCCCGTTCAATATACCGAATGTGCTGAATAAAATAAAATTAAATTAAATGGGAGATGGAGTGAATAATAATACACTACAACATATTATGTACATAAGTATATACACAGAGAGAAGAAAATTTAGAATAATAGTCATGATTTAAAATATGAATATAATTATTAAGCTACGTGAGGTCAATTTAGCGAGTATAACCAAAAATGGGTTGAACTTATTTTTTGTTATCAGATATGATTCAAGTGACACTCCGTACAACCGATTTAACTGTGACAAATTTTTATGTCTGTTCATTTTTTTTTTGTGGTCAAATGTTATCTCGAAACACAATACATATGTACGTACACATACATTCTTAAATATATTGTCTTGAACTTTAAACTTTTTGTACTCGAAGGAGCATATTAAAAAATATGAAGCAATCATACACATATGTTGTTAAATATCCTCATACTAACCCAAAAACAAAAAGGATATCTGTGACTCTATATAATATCAACACATAAGAAAATCTAATATCCTAATTTTGTGTGTGTCTAGCTCTAGATATTATGATTTAACAAAAAAAGAAAACTTTTGTCTATAAAATATATATGTACATATTTAGTATAAGGAACCCAGCAACAACAATAACACGAAGACGAATAGAAGATGTAGATTTTGGTGAATGAATGATGAGAAGAAAAATGTTCCTTCTTAACACATTTTGTTGAGATTAAAATTTTATTTTTTTTTGTTGGTTTTATTAGAATTTTAAAAGTGAAAAATCATAAAGATCAAAAATTTTCCTATTTCATATCTCTCGTCGTATTCTCGTATACGTATATTGTGCTGTGTTGATTTTACAAGAAGACTGTTCCGAATTAGATGATGATGATGATGTGGATAATGGTAATGATAATGTTGGGAAAATATGGTAGAGTGTAAAGTTGAGATTTTTTGGAAAATTATTTTTCAATGGACTCAATTTGAATTTTAAACGAGAAATTTGGATTTTTCGACGCAAATTTATGGGCAAATCGTTAATGGTATCAAGCTGTATATTTTGGTGCTTCGTCGTCAGATGGTGTCGATATATAATTTTATTGTTTGTGAGTTAATAAAATACCAATGATTTTAGTTGGATTGTTTAAAGACATAATGTTGAGAAATTTTGATTTTAAGATAGACAGGACATCAACTAAAGAATTATTATTCGGTGGATTCGAGGTTTTGACTTTATCTTTGTTAATATTTTGTAGCTATAAAATAAATATTTTGCTTTTGGGAGGAAGACGAAATCTTGGCAGTAAAAATTCTTTATATCAGATTAACAAATGACCAGAATATTTGAATTTTTTAATGTAGGATGTGGTTTTAAATAACGAGGTTTTGAGTTTATTTTATGAATAGAAATAATTCTAGTAAAGGTGGTGCGTAAGAACAGTTGTGTCAGAATACTTTTTTGAATTGTAATAAGTGTTAATTACAGTAAAAGGGGGTGACGCCAAATATAATTCTTACCTCTTATATTTGGTGTTTTTCATATTCCTTGAATTTTACCTTTGGGCTTTTCTGTTATTTGATATTTTAGTTTTGACAACAGTGTAACTCCATTGGCCCTATTTTGGCAATTTTCGGGGAAGAGAAATTTTAAATTTTGTTGCATTATTATTCCCTTTTCCCCAGTGTATTCTGGTGTTTGGGCAAAAAATTTTACTGGGAAAAGTTATTCACAATTACAGCAGTTCTATCGTTTGTTCTTCCATACATATTTTATGAAAGAATTGATGGGGAATACATTTTTTAAAGAAAATGTTTGTCTATCTCTAGCTGATGTTAGTAATTAATCAAATCAATAATATTTTGTAAGGGCTAAAATACCTAAACATTTAAAATATTTTTAGCATGAATTTTTATTGGCATTTTTTCATTTATACATTAGAAATATCTATTTTATTTAAAATGACTCCGACAACGTCTCGGGTAAGACTAATAAATTCTGGAAAGGAGTAGGAACCCAATTGAATTCTCTAGATGAAGAAATTTTCGTAATAATTTTGTTTCTTGTAGGTGCTGTTAAAATAGGTGCTTATAAAGTTATAAGTGCTCTAAAGTTTAGAGCGACCAGCATTTGTAAAGGCTTCGTTATAAGAAGAGGTTTGCAAATATCGATCTTTAATTTTTTTTTTAAAATTAATACCAGTCTTGTGGCATTCGATATAGTTGAATGAATTCATTTTCGTACAAACCAAAGGAAGGATCCTGTTGAACACCGTCAATGGTTTCCGATGAATCCACAAATTATATCTTCGGCCGTCGTTATCATCATCAACCTAATGAAGGGTTTGGAACGGTATCCTATACTGTCACTATATTTCAGAAAATTATTCCACTAGTCCTCCGTTTCAGAATCTCTCGAAGATGTTTCCGGTGGTGCATCTTTTGGCAGTGTAGGTAAGCCTTTGGGAAAACCTGGGCTTTAACTCCCAAAATACTGTGTTTCATCTATAAATCGTTGGTTCTACCAACGTTATCTTATGCTTCCTTGGTTTGATGGCCTGTGTTTAAATTAAAGGCTACAATTATTAAACTTAATGGTCTACAAATTATTGCAACAACAAGAATTGATATGGTTAATGATAGACTGATATCTGAATTCATTTTCACTAAATTATATTCGGTGGTGCGACCTTCGAGCGATCAGTGGAGATCACTGGATTTTCTTGAGAACTGGCACGAGTCGATATTCTTCTTTTCTGATGGCTCCTGCACCGTCAATAGTTTTGGTTACGGAGTGTGTAACAAGCTACGGATTATTGAACTTGTTGCAGACTTTCCTGAAAGTTGTTCCACGCAGCATTTCTCAGCCGGCTAGAAATCAGTGGTGGTGAGGGGTGGTTCTTTGTGGACTTCAGGAAAGCTTGAATTTGCTGCATTGAGAAAAAAAAAAATAAAAAGATAACTTAAACCTACATCGCGTCATGAATCACCAGCAGAACCAATACTAAGTTTAATTAACCACTCATTTTAAAAGAAAAACAAACAATTTATCATCAGAAAAAAAAAAACAAACCAAAATTTCCCGAACGAAAATGTACTAAAAAAAAATAAAAAAAAACACTTGAAATATTTTACTATTCACAAAAATTTTTCTTTTTTTTTTATTAATTATTCAAACGAACAAAACCCATCACCATTTAATTTTAATTTTACCCATCTATATAAATTTATCTTATACAAAAAAAAAACCCTTACTTAATTATAACCTCGCCGCGTTGCAGATCTGATCCCGTTGAATCGTGGATTTACCGTCGACGCCGAAATTTGTTTTTTTTATTATTTTTAATTTTAAATTATTATTTATTGTTTTCGTTAAAATTTATTTATTTTTATTTTTTTTTTTTAAATTTAATTAATATTTCTTATGTTTAATTTTTCTTTTCTTTTTATTTTATTGTTTTTATTTTCACATGGTTTTTCAACCCACCGTTTAGCAATCCGCCACCTTTTTTTTTCTAGGTCTTTTTTTTTTTTATTATTCTTATTTTATAATTTTATAATTTTTATTATTTTAGTTATTATTATTATTATTATGCAATCATTATTTGATTTTTTTTTCTTTCACTTTTATTTTATTTTATCATCTATTTAATTAATTTTATTTTATATTTATTTTTCAAAAAGAAGAATCATTCCAGTCCAGACAAAAAAAACTCGTCCGTCCTCTTCCATTTATTCTGCTTCAATCTCCTTCTTCTTCTCTCTTTTTTTTTCTTCTTTTTTTTTTTTCATTTCCGGCATTCCCAATCTATAAATTTCTTCTATTACTACTTTTATTTATTCCTAACTTTTATTCCTACTTCGATTTATTCCTAAATTATAATTACAATCGGTCAAATAAAATTAGTGTAAATATTTCGGAGTGTATTCAATTGATAAAAAAAAGCTGTCGGTTATAATTTTTCTGTTTTTTTTTCTTCATTACTTTGTTTGCTTTTTTTTATTTTTTTATTTTTTTTTTTTTTACAAAATGAAAATTACCATCTTTCGTAACAAATCGTGGGGGCAGACCCAGCACCCTTGAGATGTCTCAAGCCGGGCATTTTATACTAAGTATATGTTATTTTATGGTTAGTAGTAATCAATTAAAGTACTAAATAAGAAACCGAATCCAAATCTAAAAATATTGTTTTTTTTTTTTTTTTAAACCATTCGGCAAGTCGTAATTATCTATATTATTCACTAGTTACCAATACGTAGAAAAGAAACGATCATCGTATATCTTTCGCATGATAGACACCAATCGAATGTCCTTTAGTGTCCGCAACTTCGTAAGATACGTTACCTATTTTCCGAATTATTTGCCCCTTTACGAATTTAGGTGCGAGTTTTGCTGAGAAATTTGCAGCCGCATTGCTTTGCACGAAGTTTCTCACAAAAACATTTTGCCCAGGCTCAAAATTTCTTCGTTTACTTCGTAGATTGTAAGTTGTGTTACTTCTTTGGTAAGCGTTAAATAGATGAGACAAAACTAATTCTTGTGCAGCTGAGAGGCGATTAGTAACATCCATGACTGATGCTTGTTTATCATTTAACAGATTTAGATCCCTCATCAGTTTGTAGCAAGAACCATGATTTACCATGTGCTGTCCAAAAGTAAGAAAGTATGGGGAGAAACTTGTAGAACTGTGCACAGAGTTTCGTAATGCCGAACTGATTTCGTCTAAATGAACATCCCATTTCTTATGATCATCTTTGACATATGAACGAATTGCAGAGAGTATCGTCCGGTTAACCCTCTCAGATGCGTTCGATTGCGGCGAATAAATGGGGGTGAATTGGTGTTTAATCCCATAGTAATCCAATAAGTCAGCGAGAAGATTAGATCTAAATTGAGGTCCGTTATCTGTAGTGATGACTTCGGGAACACCAAAAATAGAAAAAACACGCTTTTTCAAAAAGTTTACCACATGGTTTGCCGTAGCGGATTTTACTGGTTCTAAGAGAACAAATTTGGTATATTGATCTAATATAATTAATATAAATATATTCCCAAGACGACTTCGTGGATAAGGTCCTAAAAAGTCCATAAACAATTTTTGGAATGGTCGGTGTACCTCCATGAACTTACCCATTTCAGGCTGAGTAATGTAATTGGTGGCTTTAACTTGTTTACAAGTTTCACATTTTTGTATGTAATTTCTTACATCACGTGCCATAGTCGCCCAGTAAAATTGCCTTTGTAACACTTCAAGAGTCTTTGCCTGTCCCAAATGGGCTGCAGTGGGTGAGTCATGTGCCTGTGACAATAACGAAGGAACCAAGGAATCTGGTACTACAAGTTTCCAAGCCGAGATGTCATTCATGGAACTAATATCACCATTAGGACAAATGTACAATTTGCCATCTAATTGTTTAAAATTAGTTTTAGCCGTAGGGTTATCTGCAAGAGCCTGAACTCTGTCAACGTAAGCAAGATCGAGAAAGGCGTTTGAGTCTAGATTCACATGCAGAGGCGGTACACCCCCACCATCATCATCCTCACTCGGCTTAGTAATAGCTTCGAGATCCATTCGGGATAACGCATCAGGAACAACGTTTTGTGAACCTTTCCGATATTCAATACAAAAATCGAAACGTTGTAATTGAAGGCTCCACCTCGCCAGTCTTCCCGATAGATCTCGCTGATCCATTAACCACTTCAAGCTTGAATGATCGGTGATGATGGTGAAAGTATAACCCTCCACATACGGTCTAAATTTTTTTACGCTGAGTACCGCAGCTAGGCATTCTAACTCGGTTACGCTATACTTACGTTGAGCAGGATTAAGCTTATGGCTGTAGTAGGCAATTGGATGTTCACTCCCGTCCTCAGACCTTTGGAACAATACGCTCCCGATTCCCCTTGAACTGGCGTCACATTGTATGAAAAAGGGTCGTTGAAAATCTGCATTTTGTAATACTGGTGCCGAAGTTAATGCTGCTTTAAGTTTTGTGAATGCCTCGTTCGCGGACTCATTCCACACAAGTTTCTGATTCTTCTTTAGTAAGTCCGTTAAGGGAGCGGTAATGGAAGCGTAACAAGATATGAATCGCTGATACCATCCCGCCAAACCCAAAAATGACCGTAATTGTTTGACGGTTTGAGGAGTTGGATAGTCTTCAATCGCCTGCACTTTGTCGGGGTCCATACGGATGATCCCGTTACCAATTACATGACCCAGGTACTTTGTCTCTTTTAAGACGAACTTGCTCTTTTCAACGTTGATTGTAAGATTTGCTAATTTTAATAACCTTGCAACCTCAGTTAATAGAGAGAAATGTTCTTCTAATTCTGCCGAAACGATGAGCAAGTCGTCTAAATAAACAAAGACCCGGTCATGCAAATGGTACGGAATCACTTTATGCATCAGTCTACACAATGACTGAGGAGCATTGCATAGACCGAACGGCATGACCGTGAAGTGATAGAGGGGGCGGCCCGGAACGGTGAACGCAGTTTTATCACGCGATGCCACATCAAGAGGGATTTGCCAAAAGGCATCTTTTAGGTCGATTGATGAAATGTATTTGGTCTGGTCAAGTCGACTTAGTAATCCCTCAATCAGTGGCAGCGGATATGCGTCTTTAATTGTGACTTCGTTAACCTTCCGGGCGTCGAGACATAGCCTCACCTTGCCATTGCCTTTACGGACAACGGCGATCGGTGAAGACCATGAGCTCTGACTTTCCTCTATCACCCCCGACTGCAGCATTCTATCCAACTCCTTATAGATCTCTGCTTGGACAGCTGGTGAAACGGGATAGTATCGCTGTTTAACCGGTCTTGCACTACCGACATCGATTACGTGAGTAATTAAGTTCGTTTTACCTAACCCGTTCTTAATAGAGCATGGAAATGATTCAACTATTTCTTCCAACTGAGACTCGTGTTCAGGAGACAAGTGGTGACGATTGTCTGTTACCTGATTTGGTTTTTCTATATCCAAGGAACCTACGACTGCTGGAGCCAAGCCAAACAAGTTCCAGAAATCGATCCCGAGATAAAGTGGTTGAATTAACCCTGGAGCGATATGAAAACGCAGGCGCTTAGTCTTACCTTGGTAAGATACTGGTAAAATTGAATGCCCGATTATCCTTTGGTTTTCGCCACTTGCGGTTTTTAAAAAGGAAGGCAGATAGTGAATTTTGATACCAGACAGTTGTAAAAAATTTTCTGAACCGGCCCCAAGTACACTAATATTCGCACCGCTGTCTAATAAGCCTGTGTATGGTATTCCAGCAATCAATACTTTTGCGTATGGCCGTTGATCATTATCCGTTACATGTACCACAGATTCGCATATCATTTTTTTTAAGGTGCGCCGCAGCATCCAATATTTAACATTCCTATGTGCGGATTTTAACGCAGGCATTGGAGAAACAGTTTGAGTTAATTTAGAATGTGATGTTAGGGCATCACTACTTGAAGTTTGGCTAGGACTAAATATGGTTTGATTCGAGCTAAAAGATGAATTAGCCGTCAAAGTATGAGCAAAGGGGTTTGTGGAATGATGGTTGGGTTTATAAATATTTGGTGTGATAGAATTTTGGACGTCAGGATAAGCAGGACTTGCTTTAACCGCAGAAAAAGTTAACGTCGGTATAATTCCGGGCATGTATTCGAGGCCGTATCCTCGGTTTGTATCCTGGTGGCTTCTGGTATCGGGGGAGGCTGAACTCCAGGTGTTCTCATCCCCCGTCGACTGTTTCCCGCATTTGGTGAATTGCAAAGCTGACAATTTGGCTTGATAACGTTGGGTGTACCACAACCATAACAATGTCTGGTCATGTTGGGATTTCGCCAATTATTTATATCTTGGGTGGATGTTGGTTGAAATCGATTCGGATACGATGACTGTAGATTAATAGGTTGACTCGCGACACCTATGGCGCCTACTTCATTATAATAGTCGGTATTACCATAATCTACAAAAGGATTACCCGAGTTACCGGGACTAACCTGTGCAGTGGGATATTTGGATTCCTCAATCGGTGGATAACCAGATGGCCTAAAATTTGAATATTTAATCCCCCCAGGGTTTTGGTTTTGCAAATTATTACCACTATAATGAGGATTGTCGTGGACTACTTCATGAAGTTGACGAAAGGCTACTTGTCTATCCGGTTTATCACTATTCAACCTCTTCCATGTGTCCTCTATATCGACACATTGGTGAACCAACTCTGATACTGAGACTATCTGTCGTCCAGCAATCTTATACTGCAGAGCACTGTTCATGTTCCGTCGCAATATAAAATATAGGTCACCATCAGGGAGCGGCGCACTGAGAGGTAGAGTCGAGTCTATGACCCTTGTATAAAAATCCATAAAACTTTCATTATACTTCTGTCTGATGGAACCAATTAGTTGCCTGATTTCAGCATCCGTTCTACGATCTTTAAACCTTTCTAGTAGTTCTTGCTTTAATTCTTCCCAGCCAACATTGCCACGACGCTCTAGAAAAGACCAGTACCACTCCAGTGCACTTTTCCTTAACAATAAGTACAAATCATTAACTAGTCTTTCTGCCGAGATTTTGTTAGCGAGGGCCAAACGTTCAACTCGGTATAAAAATCGCTCAACAGCTGGTCCACTTGGTGAGCCATCGAACGTAATGTTCCACTTGTGAATACCTAGTATTGAGCCATCGATTTTACCACCATTGGTTGTATTGAAGTTTGAACCCAAATCAGGAGCGGAAGCTAGCTGGGAAACTCCTTGCCGATTTGAATTAATGGCCCGAGGTGGAACATGTTTAAACCTAGTTTGGTTTTGGGGAGTACTCATATCTGTGCGTTTGCCAACATTCATAGCATCACTATCTTGGTTATCTTGGGGTGATTCTGCAACATTGTTATCAATGGTTAGTTTGCTGACTATCGCCTTTAAATTCTCGTATTCTTCTATCGTTAAATTGGTCGGGATGGGTAGCGGCGGTTTTTGTTTTAAGCTAGCTTGACCCGAGGAACTAAGTAAATTTATATTTTGTCTAGGGTTAATTATAGATTCCTCACTTTCGGAGGTGTCGGAAGTATCAGACTTAGGGCAATCCTGCGAGGAACTAAATGGATTGTTTTCAGGTATTGCGTCAGAAACCGATTTCTCGAATTCATCTACAGAGACTCGGGATTCTAGTAATGATTGTATTACTTCTAAAACTTTCTCGCATGCAATTAACAATGTTTGTGCTGATTTCTTACACTTGGGAGATGTATTTGTGATACGTTGTAGTCGTGCACTTACATGCAGAATTCGACTACTCAAAATTGCAAGTTTCTTGCCTCGTTCATTAACATTGATATTGGAAATTTCTTGTACCTGCGGTTTCAAGTTTCTGAGTTTCTCAGAACAAATATCTAGTTCTCGCTGAGGGGATTTTCGGGCAGATGGGTGCATTTTCTCTGGCACAGTCACTTTTCCTCCATTTTCTAATTTGAAAACAGCATTTAACTGATCCAGTTGTTCAAGTACTGATCCTGAAATATTGCGTAACAAACATTCGATTTCAAGTTCGTCAGTGCTCAAAAATGTAGGATCCATGATCTTTGTCTCAATTATCTCAGGAGTAACGATGAATTAATTAAGTTTACTAATAGACTAATTAAGTAAATTAATCAAGTAGATTTTATGAGAGAAATTCACAAAATATTACTTTTTGTTTTAAATTCTTAAGGTTCTATTTATTACCAAAATTAAAAAAATTAAACCCGAAACCAATTTAACTAAATTTAGAAAAAGGAATTTATTTAATATAAAAAAAATTATTAATAAAATTAATTATTAATTTATTAAAAAAAACTAACGATTATAATTCGGATTAAGGGTTATCCTTATCAAAATATCTGATCTAACGATAACCTAATTCGAGATGAGGGCTTTACAATATTTATTAATGGATGCACGGAAATAAAAATATTTCCAGTCGCTTTGCTTTGTAGTAAAATGAATAATTTAGAAATTACGAAACTTCAATAGTTAGTTTGGTAAATATTGTATATAAACGTTGAAAAAAAATTTTCAAAAAAAACAAAATTGATTAATAAAATAAACTCAAAAGAAAATTTCAAAGAAAAATATAAGGAAAATATCATATACTTAATTAAATTAATTATTAATATTTACATCGGAAAATATTGGTTCCACTAGTGACGTCACAATACGATTCAATTTACAGTACCTTAAATCAGCTGATATACTACTATCGAGTGAGACATTGTATTGTTTTACCTTGGACGATGCAAAAAAAAAATATGATGTGAATTAAAAAAAAAATAAATAAATTTAAATAAGCATTATTTGTTGTTGCTCTCAGTTAATACATCAATCATCCAGATTTAATTAAAATCTTAACGTTCGGTAACGGATAAATGTTTGAGAGAAACAAAAAAAATTACCCAATAAAATTTCTGAATAACACCTCTATTATAAGCACTCGAAAACAAAAAAAAATTAAAATTCTTAACATATGTACGAGTACATACGGAAAGCTTATTGTGAGATAGCATTGATATAAAAAAAAATTACGCAAAATGAAATTTATAGAGTTATATTTATGAATTGAATTCGAAATTAAATTTAAACATTACAACTGTATAATGGAATCAATCCTGTTACAACTCAAAAAAAAATAATAAAATAAAATAAAATGTAATGAAACCCCGTTTAGCTAAATTCTTTAATGAAATCGAACATTGAAATATATGTAAGCAAAAAAATCAAAATGTCCTTGGACAGAATTTATGCATATTTCAAAGATGAACAAATTTATAAAAAAAATCATTCCAATTTAAAACAATCAATATTAATACTTTCTCTCACAAATCACAAATTATTATTTCGACAGCACGATATTTGGGCGCCACTGTAACAAGCTACGGATTATTGAACTTGTTGCAGACTTTCCTGAAAGTTGTTCCACGCAGCATTTCTCAGCCGGCTAGAAATCAGTGGTGGTGAGGGGTGGTTCTTTGTGGACTTCAGGAAAGCTTGAATTTGCTGCATTGAGAAAAAAAAAATAAAAAGATAACTTAAACCTACATCGCGTCATGAATCACCAGCAGAACCAATACTAAGTTTAATTAACCACTCATTTTAAAAGAAAAACAAACAATTTATCATCAGAAAAAAAAAAACAAACCAAAATTTCCCGAACGAAAATGTACTAAAAAAAAATAAAAAAAAACACTTGAAATATTTTACTATTCACAAAAATTTTTCTTTTTTTTTTATTAATTATTCAAACGAACAAAACCCATCACCATTTAATTTTAATTTTACCCATCTATATAAATTTATCTTATACAAAAAAAAAACCCTTACTTAATTATAACCTCGCCGCGTTGCAGATCTGATCCCGTTGAATCGTGGATTTACCGTCGACGCCGAAATTTGTTTTTTTTATTATTTTTAATTTTAAATTATTATTTATTGTTTTCGTTAAAATTTATTTATTTTTTTTTTTTTTTTAAATTTTATTAATATTTCTTATGTTTAATTTTTCTTTTCTTTTTATTTTATTGTTTTTATTTTCACATGGTTTTTCAACCCACCGTTTAGCAATCCGCCACCTTTTTTTTTCTAGGTCTTTTTTTTTTTTATTATTCTTATTTTATAATTTTATAATTTTTATTATTTTAGTTATTATTATTATTATTATGCAATCATTATTTGATTTTTTTTTCTTTCACTTTTATTTTATTTTATCATCTATTTAATTAATTTTATTTTATATTTATTTTTCAAAAAGAAGAATCATTCCAGTCCAGACAAAAAAAACTCGTCCGTCCTCTTCCATTTATTCTGCTTCAATCTCCTTCTTCTTCTCTCTTTTTTTCTTCTTTTTTTTTTCATTTCCGGCATTCCCAATCTATAAATTTCTTCTATTACTACTTTTATTTATTCCTAACTTTTATTCCTACTTCGATTTATTCCTAAATTATAATTACAATCGGTCAAATAAAATTAGTGTAAATATTTCGGAGTGTATTCAATTGATAAAAAAAAGCTGTCGGTTATAATTTTTCTGTTTTTTTTTCTTCATTACTTTGTTTGCTTTTTTTATTTTTTTATTTTTTTTTTTTTTACAAAATGAAAATTACCATCTTTCGTAACAAGTGTACTGCTCTAAGTTTGATCTGAGGCATTATAATGGCAATTTCCTCATTTGTTATGGTCAGGAAATTGTAAGGCATTAAATAGGTCAAACACATTATTATTGAAATATTTATTAAATGTTACGGCAATTTCCGATTAATTTCTTAAAGTTCTATCATTCACTTTCAATTCAATAATTTTATTATGTTGCTCTCTGTTTTGTATATAGTATGTTCATTAAGGTTTTTCCAGAGGCAATACAGTTTGTGACGGTTATTTTGAAATATACCATGAAAGTATTTTCATTTTGCCATGTTGACTTCCTTCTTTGCCAATTTCGAGTAAAGCACATATTTTTCAATACAATACACCGAACTAGGATATTTTGTCCGTAACTTGTGAAACTTTTCTCTTAATCTACTAATTTTAGAAATATCAATTGTCATCGAAGGTTTCATACACACTTTGATTCTTTGCGATTTTATTTTGAGGCTACATTTTTGTATCAACTCACTAAGTTCATTAGAAAAATATTCAAAATTATATCAATTTGCTCTATTCTGTTCCAAATTGTATCTTTATCCACTAAATCATAATTTAAAACTTCTTTAACACTACCATTGATTGTTGATGGCTCAACAATTTTATCTTTGGTAAATCTAAAATAAATTATTTTTTGGTCGGATATGTAAGTATCTTCTAAATAAAATTCGTACCTAAGATTATTGAAACTAGTTGCTACATGATCAATAACAGCTCCGGTCCTCGATATATTTCAAGACATTATTATCAGACTCAAAATCCATTAGATTAAGATTGAGTAATAATAGTTTTATTAAGATCTGCTATTATTACTTCAAATTTGGGTAACAATAACTTGAAATCAGAGCTGGTCGAACGGTACACTGCACAAACACTTATGTTTAAACTTCGAATATTGACTACCATAAAATTACGTTTACTATACTCTTCTTTATGTAACAAAATTATATTCCATTTGCTCTTAACAAAAATACTACATCCTCCGACCTCTATAACCGTCAGACCTAATGATTTATAACCCGACATATTAAAGAATTGCACATTAACATTACAAAGCCACGCCTCAGTTAAAACTAAACATCTGCGCCAAAAGGTGCACTATTTATCAATTTATCAGAGATACTATATCATGGTTCTCTGATTAGATTGTCATTTGGTTACTTTCAAAAAGCAAACAGCCGTACACAATAACACCATTTGTCTAAAACAATTGGAAAATATAAACATAATCCACAATTAAATCCACATATAGAATAAAACATGAGACATATAAATTAACTTGCATTTTACTTAAATGAGATTGTGTTGGTTCCATGATATAAACTGACATAACGCAGTGTTCACAATTCCTCCAGATCTGTGCTAGTGTTGATAGTGAAAACTTCAGAGTGTTCATCATTTTTAAGATATATCTTACTGTTTTTGGTCCATAATAATTTTAAGTTATTGGCTTTTTGTATTGAAGTGATTTACGAAAAAGTATAGCTTTAAATAAAGTTGCAGTTGGATTTTGCCGCTTAATCCTGTTTCGTTGGCAAATAGCTTTTTCCGTTGTTTCATTTTGTTAAGCACATTGCGGTGTGTTACTATTTATTTATTTGTCTATTTACATAAATTTCATTGAGGGACCAACCCTATACTTACACAATTTAATTTGAGCAGGAGCTCATTCATAATAGATTGTGTAAGGATAAGGTGGTTTCACATGTTAAAAATAAAAATTTAAAAAAATAAGTCTGGAGCTTCATCGTTCATGGTCAGGCTTCTGGACAATCTGGACCATCCGACTAAATCGATGTAGCGCTCATTGTGTGTTCGTTTGTGTGAGCGACGACAAGTTCCTCACGTAGTCTGGAATGTCTAACCTTTTTCTTTTGGGATGTTATTTCTGATCATTGTCTCTGATGTCGTTTCTAGTGATCTCAGCCTTTTATTCAATGCACGTTTTTATTCGAATTTACTTCAGCCTTCGAATTCCTCAAAGGCAAACGGAAAATCTCTGCACCCTGCTTCCGTGTTTGTTTTCCATTTAGTTAGTTTAAGGTATAGTTCGTAGACTTTCAACTCGCATTACTAAAGTTTGGCATATTGCCAGTTCTTAAATTTATAAATTTAGGGAACACTCTCTTACTAGTTTCACTATAAATATTCATGTGTTGTTTCTAGATGAATTAACCATAGTAACTTGATGTATATTTTCTATATGTGAATCCGACTCCAGAACATAAAGAGTTGTCGGGTATTACAGTTATCATTAAATTATTTTTAACTACCTTATATCTCATCAATGGTTTATCTCCAGTCTGGAAATTGTTTCTTTATATTTTATGTGTTCCAGTGAAGTGAGTTTCCCATCCAATTCTCAGTTCTTACTCTGCAATTCTGTGATACTCTTTTCAGTTTAAGAAAATCTATCTCATTTAGCATTCTCTCAAGCTTGTTAACGGTTTCTAATATAGCACTCAATTGTGTTCCTAGACAGGTGATTGCATCTTTTACAGCAGAAGTTTTTGACAATCCGGAGTTTGTTGCTAAATCAGTTTCAACCAAAACAATTGATGTTGTTGGTGAAGTTACAATACTTGCAGATATCTCTGTGAAACTCACATTCGGCTGATTCTTATCGATATTTGTTAACTTGCTAAAACACACCAGAAACCCCTTTTAGAAAATAAAACACAAGTTTTCTATACATAATTCGCACCAATGGGATTTGGCAATTTTGTGCCTATAATTAGAAAATTTGTGTATAGCGTACTTTAGGAAATATAGGATGGGATTTCCCACGTGATTATCACACCAGGGCAGCGATTTTGGTCGCAATTTGAGGATTGAGTTGAGAATTACCGGAGGGTAATTGTATTGGTGTCCAAAGAATGGACAGAGAACAAACATTTGAAAAATAAAAAAAACAATTCAGTGTTATCTCATGCGTACGAAAGGAAGGTTGGACATATTTTTATTTCCAGTAATTTTCTGTAAAATTTAAAACTAATAGAATGGTAAATTGGATAATGATTTAAAGATAAATAAATATTAACTAAAAATGGAAAATAAGTCAGAAAAATATTTATAAACTATAATTTTATTAATAATTTTAAATGATGAAAAATCACACGACGTACATCCACCCTTTCCTGCGCTTGAATTAACACTAAGTCAAAATAACTAATGTCAAATTCTTTCGGGTTACTCGAAATAAAGTAACTTTATTATCTCCTAAAGAATATAAAAATATTTTTGTAGTTGTGTTGGTGTAAAAAGAGCAAAATAAAGTGAGGTTATGTTTTACTGTCAGTTAGTTCAGTAAAACTTTTTTTATTTTGATAGCAAAAAGATGGAACCAATTAATTTTAGCGCAAAAATATTCAATAAACAACAAATGAAATATCAAAATGGAGTTTTATTTTTGTTTCCAATTCACTTTGACATTTCACATTTCTATGTATTTGTAAAGAGTAAAGAAAATCTATGAAAAAATCTAGAGTAAAGCAAAATGCTCTCGAGCAAAAAATAAAGTGCTTTATTTTCCCAGAAAGAATTTGTAATGTCAAATTGTTACCCTTCGAGTAAAATTTTTTACCCTCAGGGTGTTTTTTTTTCCGAAAGAATTTAACATAATTTACTTCTTATATTTTCCACATTATATTTTATGTCCCTCTTTTTCGTGTCATTTTATCTTTCTTATTTTTGCATCATGTTAAACAAAAGACTAAAAAAAACTTCCATTTGACACTGTCAAATGTGCGATTTTTAATGTTTCTTGTTTAACATGGCAAAAGGTTTTTTGTTTAATATCGAATAAGAGGGATAATGTGAAAAATATAAGAAGTAAATTAGGTTAGTGTTAATCCAAGCGCAGGAAGGGGATACGTCGTGTGATTTTTCTTAATTTAAAATTATTAATAAAATTATAGTTTATAAATATTTTTCTGACTTATTTTCCATTTTTAGTTAATATTTATTTATCTTTAAATCATTATCCAATTTACCATTCTATTAGTTTTAAATTTTACAGAAAATTACTGGAAATAAATATATGTACAACATTCCTTTCGTACGCATGAGCCATGAGATAACACTGAATTGTTTTTTTTTTTCAAATTTTTATTCTCACATAACTCAAAAAAAAAAAAAAAGTTAAAAAATATTATGAATGTGGCCGACGAAGAATGGGTAAATTAAAAACCATTTATTTATGCTGCTTTTTGTTTTTTATATTGAAGATCAAGAGCAATTTTTTTTGATTGCGTCCCTGTTGTACGACTGAGCGCTCCAAGAGCGCAGCAATGATCAATCACGGTGATGCTTTCTTATATCTCACCGTGATCATCACTTTATACCATATTTCGTAAAAAAAGCACGAAAAAAATGCGAACATTGTAATTTACTACATGAAAAACCAATTAAAGAAAGCCGAAGACTCCTTTTTTTTGCTTTATACTTCTGTTTCACGTTTTTAACGTGCCATCTCAAACAAAATTTCTCGATTGCTCACGCAAAGTACAACTGGGGTATATTAGTTTGTATTTTTGTTAACGAAGTGAAATGAATGTCTCGGTTACAACAACAATAGATAAAAAAACATGAATTCTTCATGTTAGAAGATAGGGAAAAATAACTCAAGGCGAGCGCAAGCAACAAAAAGTTGAACCGATTTTACCCGCTTAGCTTATTTTTGATACTTACCATCATGAGAAAATACACTAACACAGTAAAAATATTTGACGGCACACAATAGAAAAATGTATATTATACGCCGTGTATATAGTATATACAAAATTCTCAATCCTCAATCCTCGTTTTGCGACCAAAATCGACATAAAGAAATCTCATATATTCCGTTTAACAGAATCGGCCAAAGAACATCCACAATTGACCAAAATCGTGGTTTTTCGAATAGGTTATACGGGAGATTTCCAGAAATCACACCTTTTATTAACATTCGAATTAAAACAAAATATGTCTAGTCTTCTGGCCAAGATTCACGTTTGTGCATATCACACTTTAGCCAGAATCGGCCATAGAACATCCACAATTGGAACTACCAGCAACACCTCCAAGAGCTATGCGGTGGAGACTATTTTGTTTGTATACGTTTTTGTATTAGAGTGTTTCAAGTGGGCGTTGTCTATTTGTTAAAATTTATTTGATAAAAAAATGCCGCAACAGGCATTTAATTTTACCGTATTTTTCTGAATAATGGGTTGAACGAGAGTTATTAATCTTTGCTGTTCCCATATAGAAACAGCCCAATAAATAAAACTTCATTTTAAATTTATATGGAAGACATTTTTTAAATTTAAATATTGATTTCGATAGTTTAGAGGTATTTTATTTGGTTGAAAAAATGGGCAGAAATAAGAGCTTTACTTGCCAGAATTGAGGAAGTTGATAGTATAAAAATATTGCAAACAAAATGCAACAATTCCAGGTGATTTGCGTTGCTCAAAGAAGATGGTTTATCGTGTCATTAAAACCTAGAATGATACTGGCGATTTCGAAATCAGACCCAGAAAGATCGAGCTGGAAAAACAACGGAAAGGAAAGATGAAGCCAATAAAATAAATGAAGCCGAATTACCTCAAATTGTGTAGAGTTACAAGACGTCGACTGGTTAAATCTCGAGAACCAATTCTTTCTATGCAAAAGTTAAAACGAAAGAAAAATTTCGTCAAACAACAGTTGCGCAAATTACTGGCGTTTTGGAAAAAAGTCCCCTAGAACGATCGAAGTAAAATTCTCTTGGGTCGAACGGTAAAGTTTACGAAGGGTTGGATGTAGGGTTGGTATGCGAATAGACCAACACATGGACAAGTAGCTATATAATGAAAAATGTGATAGAGGCTTATTCCTTCGAAAACATGCTGATGCTGGGGCCTAACTATTGCTTTCGACCTCCGCTTTATCGCCTTCGATTTTCATAGCTTATCTCTGAACGACCATCAATAATATTCGTACTATTGTTTTCGATCATCAAAAATATTTTAGTACAATTTATTTCAAGTGTTACCAGCGCGAAATTTGTTATTTAGTACTATTCTTCTATCAAAATGATAAACGAAAGACGCTATTTTACTAAATAATTGTTTGTTATTGTCGAAAAACATTAATATTTTTTAAATATTCTCAAATATATTGTATAAGTGAGTTCGAATTAAAAAGGATTCAATAGCACACTATATATTGGAGGATGACAGTAGTGATGAAGAAAGTGGCTATAACTTCCGAAGAAGGGCCATTAGAGCAAAATCTAATATATGTTTTATTAAATGATAAAGAGTAAGTAAAATGTATAAGTTGTTACGGCTTGATAAAGAAGAGTTCAATTTAATATTTGGAGAAATTGAACAACAATTTAAATCCATCAATTCTGCTGGAATAACCCCTCTCATAAAGTTTGCTACAACGCTTCGCTTTTTGGCGCAAGGCAATTATCAGAGAAGTGTAGGACAGGATTTGCACGTACCAGCAACGCTATAGTGGAAACGCTAGATATTATGGAAGAGACCCTATGTAATAAATGGATAAGCTTGAAGATGATGGAAGAAGAAAAAACTGAAATTAAAACTGCATTTTATGAAAAAAGTGTAATTCTAGGAGTCGTAGGCTGTGTCGATGGGTCACAAATTAAAATTATTCGACCCAGACAAAACGAACATGTTTATTACAGTCGGAAGGTTATCATGCAGCCAATGCAATGTTTGTAAGCAAATACATAAATTTTATAATGTAATTAAAATAGAAATTAGTACTATACATAAACATTGCTTTGCAGATTAGTGATCATAAATTACGCATAAGAGCTGTCGATCCTAGGCACGGAGGTTCTTGCCATGATTCCATGATTTGGAATTTATCAGCAGAGTAACCATATTTCAGGCGACAATGGAACATCGACAAAAATTCTTGGTTATCGGGTACGCTACGACAATCACATACTATATAAATGCTTCTTAAAATTACAAAGTAAATTTTAATTTTCAGGCGACTCAGGTTATCCATTTGATACTTGAATAATCACACCATATCGAGCTGCAACTGAAAATACTGCAGAAACTCGTTTCAACATAGCTCACTCGCAAACTAGAAATATGATAGGGAGATGTATCGGCTTACTCAAAGCTAGATTTCGATCTCTTAGCCGCACGCGAATTACACTATACTCCCATAAAGTTTCAAAGATAATAAATGTATGTTGCGTACTACATAATGTTTTGATTCATTTTGGTATTGAATTCGATGAAACTGAGGAGCAATTATCGGATGCAACTGATTTCACAGAAGGAAGCTCGAAGAATCAGAGAATAAATTAGAATTGCATTCTCTTAAATGACAGAACTACAATTTGATTTTTATATACATATATTTAAGTTCGAGTAGACTTTATTTTTATTTCAGCCTTCTTTCCTTATAAAACTAAAAAAATACATAATATTTGAAACTAAACATAAGAAATTTCATTTAACTAAAAATTATAAATTAGATAATTCAAATCACGATTCACCGATCACAGCTTTATTCATAGGTAATTCATTGTTTTCCGTTTTAAATATTTCGATTATTATTTCTATAGTCGCGTTCTTTTATGTATTTAAATTTTAGCCATTTCACCAATACATTTTTTTTAAATATTTGGTGTTTTCCTCATTTTGTCTGCAAATTTTCTACCAATGTTTTTCATTGCTCTTTCCTGTATCTTGATTTGTTTTTCCAAAAGGCATTTTTTGCTCATATAGGTCTCTTTCGACTAGGGGCTGCATGTTCTTCTGATAATTGTGCCTGACTGGAAATTCTGTTGTGTCGCGAATGTTAATTAATTCGATCTCCCTTTCCTCTAGATCACTAAAATGATATTCACTGCTCGGCTCTCCGCCTGTTCCTGTAAGAGCCAATTCGTTGGCGGCTACTCTGCTTCTCAATTTATATTTTCAATCTTTCCAGACCTTAAAATTTGTAAATTAAATGTGATAGATATGGAAATAACTAAAATATATCACAATCTTACTTTTTTCCATTTTTCCGCGCTGTTTACTGGGCACCCGCTGCATTTAAAATGACGATCTGGTTTTTCCATTATTCGCTGTTACTCTCCCTTCTGCCAAGTGAGGATTATTCTCTAAAAATTCAAGCATTATTGGTATTTTTTTGTCTGTTTGTCCTAAAAATACAAATATATTTTTAACTTTACAAAATAAAATTTATTTATATTCAAATTAAATAGTTTTAATCAAAATATACAGTTAAAATTGTAAAACTATGTTATGCCGCGGCTACACGAATGGAAAATGTCGACCAATATTGGTCCAATGTGATTTGTGAAATGTTGGACAAATATTTGTGAAATAAAATTTGACTGTCTACACGATTTGCCCAATGTTCATTTTTCGAATGGCTACCAATGTATAACCAATTTTGGTGGTTTATATATTGATATTTATCACTAGTTGTCACTACTAGTCATACATTAATTACAATATCTCCCACAAGATGGAAGCCAATGCAAACATATTGCTTTAAATGCACTTCGAGCTTATTTTTATGTTTATACAGTGTTTTAAATCCCAAATTTCGGGATAATTTTGATATAAATTTATAAATTCTAGCACAAACTCAGCCGACCAGTCAGATTCCATTTTGGATTTATTTGTTTATAAATAATAAAATATAATGACATCTACAGTTGTATTTAGTGACATCTGCCGTTAAGTATTCAAAAATAAATTTTTTCTCACCAATCGTGTAGACGAAGTACCAATATACACTCCAACGTTGGTAGTTTCCATTGATCTTTTTATAAAAACCGCCTGTTGAGCGAATGGTTACCAATGTTGGAAGAATATAACCTTCATTTGTATTTGTTATTTTTTTTCTGTCTACACGATTGGTTTTTTGGACAAATCTCCAACGTTGGTCTACATTTTCCATTCGTGTAGCCGCGGCATTAGACTTAACATTTTAGTTTATATAAAAGAGAGTCGAAAATGAAAAATAAAGAAATATACGTTCTAAATTTTCGATCACAGTCTACAAGTTTCGACCTATTCGAAAGCAATTGTACGAATATAATAAAACGAGCGCACAACGAAGACGATCGAAAACAATAGTTAGGGCCCTGAAAACGATCCTAAACACACTTCAAGGTTAGTAAATTACACTAGGATTGTCCATTTTAAAAATAGCAATTGAGCCGTGAAACACGATTATGAAAACATATGACAAAATATATTTAAGTGGATCTTCAGAAATATCACTAACTCACGTATTTGCGCACCAGTAGGGCCTAAAATAAATCGGATTATATCAGCATTAATGAAATCTAAATTAAGTGGTTTGGTATTTAATAAAAATATATCGCAAAACAGCGTTAATTTGATTTCCGCTAAAAAGATTCCTCTTCGTTAGTGTCAGTGACAGCTGTTTCTTGTTCCTTCCCTTAATTTTCAATAATATGTCTATAAACTGTCCACAATACCAGCCTCCACCAACTCACACCAACCAAAACTAAAATTGCACCAGTAATATTGATGATGTTTTAATGTGTATTCTTCGATCCATCTTATCCACTGATGTACAAATCCTGAGAAATCCAAAATCACAATTCATCCGTTCGTTTGCCGGTTTTTTATTTTTTTTTTATTTTTATCAACTCTAAATAACGGAAACGAAAAAGTTAACAAGAAAAAAAAACTTTCTACTCTGTCGTTTTCTTATTTTTTTGTCGGTTGTTTTTCAAAATAATCTTATTAATTTCACTTCATGATCTTTATTTTTATTTATTTTTTTTTATTTCTTGTATTTAAGATAAACACAAATTTTTACTTCTCCATGAAAATTTAGAAAAAAAAATCCAACGATTGTTTCTTTTCTCCGTGTAAGTACATATTTACAATATACATTTTTGTGTTCTATTTTCAGTGAAATGTAAAAAATATGTTTTTTTATTTAACTTTTAATTGGAAAATTTTGTATATTTTTGCTTTTTTCGAAAATAAAACAAAAACAAAAAAAGAAACAGAATTTCACAACCGAGAAAAATACATCATTATTTAGATGGTATGTGGGGATAATTTTTTTGTTCGTTCGGAATGGTTATAGTTAATTTTGTGTCGAATTTTAGCTGGAATCGAAATTGTTTGCGTCAAATACATTTTATAACGCCTTGTAATAAGCACATACCAAAAACCTAATAATTTTAATTTAACAAATCCAATGAGCAAATATAATTCATATCTGTTTCAAGGAAATAAGAAGATAAAAAAAGCCAAAACTAAACCACAATAGAAACAAATCGAGAGAGCAGAAAACTATACAAAGTTGCTTGTGTAGTTTGCATTCGGTAATCGTTGTTGTTGGTAGGCCAAACCAAAAAGACACGAAATATAATATAAAATCCCATTTATAACATAAAGTGAGCTATTTATTTTATTTTACTTGCCATCGTCGTCCCCCCCCCCCTGCTTTAAACATAAATCTACCTTCTAAAACAACTCTTTAAATTTGTTTTCATATACACACATATATAGTAGATACACATATATCACCCCCTTCTTAAAAGAACCAAAATACTAAAATTTTGTTTTACATTATCATCTCCTTTAAGTTTAAGTTTAACCAGAGCACAAATAAGATAAAAAACCATGAAACCAAAAAAAGCCAAAAACAAAAATTTTTTTTTTGTCTGCATTCAAAAATAACTTTAATTTTGTTTTGCTTTTCTTTATATGTATGTGCTTGTGCTGCTTTATCCTTAGACAACATCATCCCATCCATGTATAAGAACCACAAATAATAACAACTATTTTTCCACCCCAGAATTGTATTCATTCCTTTAGACTTCCTTGTTTCAGAGATTGGTTTTTCTTGTTGATGTTGTTGTTATTGTGGTGCTTTATAAATGAATTTGTGTTTAGAGATGCTGCGATAAATTTCCTCTGGATTCACATTTTCTTACTTAACAGAAAGATTCATCCTCCTTCATCTCTGTAAACGATATTTCTTACCATTTAAGAAATGTACAGGCAACAATATGAATATAAATGCCTTAAAATTGCATTCGAAATGATTTGCAGGCCAATTTGATATTTCTTGGTAACATGCGTATGACTCTGATTTTTACTTTATTAATTTTTTGTTGAATGTTAATTAATTCATGTAATTTCTAATATGCTACCGGTGATTAGACCTTTTTAAATGTGTTTTTATTAATTCTAGAAGTATATTAGTATTTACGAACAGTAATTCAACGAAACCGACTAATAGACAGAATTCTATATATTTAATTATTTGATTTTAATATGTTCCGAAGATTGTAAGAGAATTCAATCCAGATTCGAACTGATGAGCTTATGATTATGAAAAAATCAATCTTCTCATCAGGCCGCGGCGACTGTAGAAGAAAAATTGGAAGAGAGTTCATCTGTATTAGTATGATTCGCTAGTAATTAACGCACATCACATTCTGTATATATAGAATGTAAATTGTGGTATAATCAGTCCAGTCGCCGCGGCCTGATGAGAAGATTGATTTTTTCATAATCATAAGCTCATCAGTTCGAAACTGGATTGAATTCTCTTACAATCTTCGGAACATATTAAAATCACAGACTCTGATTTATTAAAATTGAAATATCCTTATAACATGTCTTTAAAAAAATAATTTTTTCTACGAATGTGTCGAAAGTGTTGCTTTCGAAAATGATTTGTTCTTTAAAATAAGGCAGAAAAGGCTGCTTTGCATGAAATCGTATTGGAATAATATTCCAACACGATTTCTAAAAATAGTTCCATGATATTTCATAATATGTTTTACATTGCATTGGAAACTTTATTTTTAATGCACATTCTAGTAGAACTCCAAGGACCTCGCTTCTTATTTGATAGTCCAGGATTTTTTCCATCGTCTTCAATAGAAACGATGTGAGGCTAATTGGCCGATATGCCTTGGCATGGATGTCTTGTCGACCCCCCTCCCTTTGGTATAAATACCATATTAACCTTACTCCACTGTTTCAAAATATATTTAAAAGCATAACTTGCCCGAAACATCTGGATCAAGCTGGGGAGTATTTCCTCAATACCTTTTTGAAGTAAAGCTGGAAAGATACCATCTCCTCCATCGGCTTTGAAAGGTTTGAAAGACCCAATAGCCGATCTCACCTTGCTGGGCGTGAAATTTTTCCCAGAGAGACTCCAGATCCTAATGTGAGGCGCTTAGGCCACCTCACTTGAGGGACCATGGGGTCCTCTTGGGCTCCTACGACTACTGAATCCGGAAAATGGGTCTCTAACAGTACCTCTAAGGTTTCCTTCCGGTTTTCAGAGAACCTCCCATTTTGGTTCTGGAGAAGTCCTAAACCATTTGAATGATCCCTGGAAGGGACTTTCTGGAGACGAGCTGCAGAGGGCAATTCATTGATTCCCTCACAGAAATTCCTCCAGGTCGCCCTTTTAGATCTTCTTAATTCGAGATTATATTCCGTCAAGGCCATTTTATACTCGCCCCATTCACCGGTGCGTTTAGCCTTGTTGAATAGTCTTCTCGTCTTTTTCCTCAGTTTAGCCAGCGTCCCGTTCCACCAAGGGACCATCTTTGTGGACTCTCTTCGCTTAAACGGGCAGCTGTTCTCGTAAGCCAAGTGTATAGAATTATGCAGCTGGTTTGAACAGAAACCCTCTGGAGACTCTATGTTTCCCAAAACCGATGGCATTTCTGATTCGAGTGAGACTCTATAAGAGTGCCAGTCGGTCAGTTTTGGAATTCTTCGCCAAATTGAATCTGATGTGCAAGTGATCCGATAATCAGGCCTCTTCAGCCACATGCCAGTTTTTGACCAAGTCGCTGAAATGCAGACTAGCAACTGTCATATCTAGGACCTCTTGCCTAATTGCATTTATAAAAGTAGGTTTCCTTCCCCTATTGACAATGTATACATTACTTGAGATCAGAAATTCAAAAAGGTACTCACCCTTGTTATTGATGTTCGTGCTACCCCACACCGTGTGGTGCGTGTTTGCATCGCATCCTATCAGGTAGGCCAGCGCATTGTGTTTGCAATGAGCTTTGAGCCGCCTAACTTCAAGTGGAGGTATCAACTCTGAGTCTCCTCTCGATGAAAATAAAACAATCGTACTTTTCCAACTAATTTTAAAACCAACTTATTTTGATTCATACAAATTTGTATTTTCATAACATAATGTTTCGAACCTAAAGTTCCTCAAGTTCATCGGTAGTCCCCACATGGTCTCCAATCGTGATCTTGGTTTTTCACCAAGTGAAGTGGACATAACACGGGAGATGCAGATGGACTGCAAATCCCTAATTCCATCATGCGTTGGAATTCCGACAATGCAGCTTTGTGACGCACTGGACCTAGTCTGCGTGGTCTTGACACTGGTAAGTGACCAGAAGTGACAATGTATTGGACCACGTTATGGCAAACTGGTAAATTGTAATTGGGCTCTGCTGTGAAGGAAGGAAACTTCTTAAGTAGCGCGCCGTAGCCATTGTCGATAGCGAAATTGGTGTAGGAGTTGCAACTCGAACCATTGTACAATTGATTGCCAGTTGAGTCATTGAACCAGCTAGTCGTATGCGCTTTAGGTTGACAAGGATGCCAAATTTGCATAGACTAGTCAGCTAAGATGAAAGCATGATTAATCGTTCGTTTAAGTCTGATGTCAGCACCAGTGTCTTTTAAGAAAGTCAGGTGGTTTGCGAAGTCGTGTATGAATAAACGGCTTGATTGATTTATAGTGATTCACTCATGCAATTAATTTATTCCAATTCATTTATCACTACAATTATTCGAAATGCAACTCATTTCGACTATAAAATATAATTGTATTTGAACAGCCCTTTTCAGCTTAGTAGTGACAACTACAGAGTATATTTTGACTTACTCTATGGTTGGAATCCATACTTAAATATATTCTACATATATATTAGTACCTACAAGTTACTTCTTTGTACTAAGCAAATATCTTGGACACCTTAGTTCAACATCAAAACAGTTTAATCACCACCTATTTTCGTCATTTATAACCAATCAGCATTTTTGCTTAGATTGTACCATTTTCGTACCATTAAGTTGCCGGACCAAATTTGCATGACCTGACACATGGTGTCACACAGCCGATTTGTCCATGTTTGAAATGGTACCAGCAAATGCCGTGTTGGCGACGATTACTAGGGCTACATGAATGCGACTGATTACCATAGCATCCGGAACGTGAGGGAGACCGCCGATCCGTGGATCGGCTTCTCTTAGTGTTGAATATTGTATTGATTTTTGATTCGATTGGACTTATTCGGTCTTCCAATGTGTGTATGCTCGATCCGGAAGGACGGTGTCGTCACATCCCGGCTGGTGACGTCTCGTCGAGCTTATTTGTGGCCTGATCGCTGATGTTTGTGTGACAGGTGTAATTGCCTTGTATATTTTATCTGCAGTACAAGCGAGTTTTCCTATATGTGTGGCATCGTGATGCGCCAACATAGGTATTTGGATGATCTCCGGAAAATTCCTAATCCATAACGACTTAATGATATCTAAAGTAAATTTGTTTGCGGCTAGTGTTTGAATGTGGCTAAGTGTTTTAGAAGGGCGCCTGTCCCCCATATCCTGCCCACTCAGGATCGTCACAAATTTGCGTTCGTCTGAGGGAAATAGTTGTTATGGCAAAGCTTGCTTTAATGACAGGTACATATTTTCCGTGTGTGGCGCTGCGAGTATATCGGAAATGGAAATACTAACTGTTGGGAACTAGGCGGACAAAACGTGAGCGAACTTCATTTTGTCGCTTGTAATTTTTTGGATTGTGAACATTATTTCGGCGATATTGAACTAGCGTAACGTGATCAGTTACCCATCCAAAATGGCTGGAGCTTAATCAACATAGATGCCTCTACTGGTTGCTTCATCTAGCCCTAAACCTGTTGCGTTATTGTCTGAAGTTGTGCCGTTACCCATTGTTTAAAAAAGGATGATCCGCAACAAAACCGCGGCAAAATGACAAAAAAAATTCCTTTTTTTTTTATGTTTTTTATTGGTTTGAGCTGTCAAAATTTGTATTTAGATATTTTCGGTTGTGCTTCTAGTCGGAGAGCTGATTGGCAAAAAAACGCAATTTTTTTCCTTTTCGGAAAAAAGCGGGGTTCTGGCAGCGGCGCAAATCGACTGCCTAAGTCGCTTTTCCATTTCAGTGATACTGATATGTCGCAAAGAGTTTCCAACGCCTACTTCCGTTCAAATATTCACATCACTTTTTAACTTACTGATATTATCCAGCATATTTATTATAATATCAGTATCAGCACCTAGATTCCGGTTCTATGACAAATGAGGATGAGAAATATCACGAAATATTTTTTCGACCAGTCAGTTCTCATTCTCATAAAAATCCCGATTCCGATTAGACCAATGTCTTTTGATTTGGTATAAATTTAAAATATGACTTATTTTGGTACATTGGGTAATTTTTTTAAATAAGAAGTTAGTTTTTGAATATGGTGTAAATTAGAAATTTTTCAAAGCGTCTGTTCAGTTATTTTATAAAATTAATAATTAGAGCTACTCTCACATGGATTTTCGTCTTACAGTTTGAATATATAGGTTATGTTTTATCTACGAATCCCTTATAATAAAGTACACAATTAAACTTTGGTGTCAAAACAAATTATGGACTTCATAATTTTTCATATTATAATTTAAATAGCTTAACAGTTAATCAATTAAATTTATTGTGCTTTTGGTTTCGTCTGGTCAACATTAGACGTAATTTACTATTTATAAGGCGTAAGAGATCCGTTTGAGCCAAATCTTCTACCAAATAAAATATTAAATAATTTTGCTACTATTTGCTAGCTTTTATTGTTTACGCGGTCGCAAAAAAAATAAGATTGAAACAAGATTGAAAAACAAAAATATTATGTTACAATAAAATATAATAATAATAAAATAAATTACTTTCTGTTAATTATGTTTTGAAAATATTTTGATAGACTACATATAAAAACAGACTTCTCAAATACAAAAAAAGGTTTTTGGACGTTTGTTATGAGATTGCAGTGCCATTCATAGAACCGGAATTGCAATTTCTCAGTTTTTATACCAATTAGAATTTTTAGTCGAATAAAACCCATATGACAAATTTCCCATCAAATCGGAATCCTGGTGCAGAGCACTTGATACAGACATTGGCATTATAATCCAATTACAAATATGTTGGATGATTTTAGTATTCGCTTCATCATGCGGCGGGCATGAAAAATATCTACAACGCTCTTTACGACTATTCCATTTGCAACATAATATTTGTAGCAGTAGTTAAAACTGAGATACACTGTTTTATTGGAGAAAAAGGGAGTCAACCCAGCCTTTTCCCAAAAATCCAACCAGAACTTCCTTGAACCTAATATTTTTCAGTTCTTTGGTAAAATCTGCAGGGCGGCTCTGTTCTTCTCCGGTGATGTGATAATTATGCTTCTTATTCGTGTCCCGAAGAGCATGCTTGCTATCCTTAATAGAGGGCGATTGATATTTATCAAAAATTATAGTAATATTTATACCCTGTTGTTTTTTTACAGCTTGTAAAATTTGTTTAGAAATGTTTCCAAACATCAATGGTACATCTCTTAATAAATAAAGATAAAAAATCCATCTATATCACAGTTAGATCTGTATGAGAAAGAAATTCATGATTAGCAACGATCACTTCATTTTCTAAACATTTCAACACAGCCGATTTGTCGGTTTTGCGTATAAGCAGTTCCGTCCAAATGACACAGTGACAAAGTCACGGGCGTTAGCCGAAAGAATATCACCTTTTCAAGATCTATTTTTTGATCTAAAGAAACAGCAAGAAGGAGTCCAAAAAGATCTCGTTGCTCTGGTGTTCATAGTAACATTTTTCTTCTTTAGTGGGTCTGTGAATGTAAATATTTTATTTTTTTTTTGATTGGCTTTTCAAATCTATTAGCATCTTCCTCACATTCTCTAATAAAATTGTTTCGTAATTTATTGCCACTGTTTTCTACGCACAGTAAAAAGTTTTCTATATCGGTGCTGCAGTTTATCCGCTTGAAATGTTAAAAAGCTCTTGTTTATCAATATCTTTATCGAACTGATTTAGATTCCCATAATCCCGTCGATAATATTGTGAAGTTGTGCAGTGCTTTTCTCCATTTTACTCTTACATTTTTACTTTTTTACTAAATTGTTTTGTAGCGGCTCACTCATATACATTTATTCCACCAATACAACATATTCAACCATAATATAGGGTGTCCCAAAATTAACGCAAGATTTGAATTAAATAGAAAACACAGTTGTTAGTCTTTAGATTATTATTTTTTTATTGAATCATAAAGTACATAGGATAGGGTGATTTATGGCTTCCACGGCTTTGCTAGCATACGCATTCTTTTGTCGAAATTTTCCATAACCATTCTGCATAAATGTGGCTGAATTTTGTTGATGCAGCGTTTAATTTCCTCCTGTAATGCACTGTGGTAGTGGGGTGGTTGACATAGACCTTTGACGTCACATAATCCACATCATCCACACATCCAATTTCGGCAGAAAGAACTGTGTTATCATGTCGCAATATCGAGCACCAGTAACAGTCACTGCTTGACCAGCCTCATTTTCAAAAAAGTACGGTCCAATGATGCCTCCAGCCCAAAATCCGCATCAAACAGTGACACGTTGTGGATCCATTTGTTTTTCGACAATCACATGTGGGTTCTCCGAACCCCAAACACGGTAATTTTGGCGATTAATAAAGCAATCAAGGTGAAAATGTGCTTCATCGCTTTAGGATGATTTTGCTCGACAAATAAGCATCCACTTGTTAATGTTCAATAACCCATTCAACGAACTCTCTTCGCAGTGCCTGGTCAACCCTAAACTCAGGGTTCCCAACCATTTACTGCACAAATGGCGGCAAATATTTGATTATTGCGTTAATTTTGGGACTCCCTTTATTTCTCACCGCTTTCCGACTCAAGTGCGCATTGGGTGTCTCATGTCGTTCACATCTGAAGGCGACTGTTCGACTGTGATTTTTTGTGCGATTTTTTAGAATCACACTTTTCCGCCAATCAAATAACTCAAATTGAACTAATGGAAACTCCCACAAAGATAAAATATTTTTAACTTTAAGCCAAAATATTCGCAGACGGCCAACTTAATCATACAAAAAAAAAACTAAAATTATGAGCTATAATTGCGCCCAAAAAATTTTCTTTGCTCATTTTTGATGTTAACATTAATCATTTTGTTTTATACAAAAAAATACACTTTTTTGGTATAAATTAAAAAATAACTAAATTTTTGTTATAAACAAGAACTTGTGATAAAAAATAATAAACAATTATTTTGTTAATATTAATAGTTAATGAAATTAAACTAAAGCAAAAGTAAGTTATATTTATAATAGTAAAATTATTATCAATAATATAAATACAAATTTAATTTTTTTTATTAATAATTTTTTTATTTTAACACCTAAATTTTTTGTTAAAATTGATTTTATCTTGATTTTTTTTATTCAAAATTATATATTGTTGGTTTAGGTATGAACAGTGATAAGGATAATCAAATAATTGAAGTGGTCCGGAAAGAGGGTAGACAGTATATATACATATAATAAAAATGATAAGGACTATAAAACCAATGCTTTAAAACGGATTGTTTGTTTATTTATTTATTTATTTATTATTAACTGATTAATTTAATTTATTTTTGGCAAACTCTATTTTGAGCAAAAGCTCATTTACAAAAGAGTGCACCAAAACAAACAAACTTCAAAAATATAATACAAAAACGTGAACTATTCCTCTACGATTGTGTTGAAGCGCAAGTTTTCATTTCTCCACTAGTAACTGCAGTTTCTCCGTTGAAAGTGTATGCTAATGTGCGGGCTGTGGAAACAGCATATTTTGGACTGTTTTACCTTATCTTTAGTCAATATCATAGCGTATAATCGGGTTCACAAGTTACAACAATTTTGGAATCATAAACGTTTTGTATAATAACAAAAATACGATTTTAATAAAATAATTAGTTTTAAGGAAAAATAAAAAAAAATATATACGACCATCTGACTCAAAAATCAGAGCCAGAGAGATCAAATAATTGTTTGGGGTGAAATATCGGAGGAAGTAGGGATATCGGCAGAGTTATGTATGCAATAGAAAGTAATAAAGACACCTAAAAGTGGAAGTCAGGGAGCGTCCAAAAAATGTGACATATTGATACGATCGCTGGATTTTTTAGGGGATCAGTTATATGAGTAAGTTAAGCTTGTTTTATTTTTATACAATATTAGTATGTATGTACATACTATAAATTTTCTTTTTAACAAATTGTAGCAATAAAACTAACTAAATTTTTTTTAGGCCAACCGAGAGCAGTTTTACTTTGACAAGAAGTAAATTTCAGGATTTCTTTGACGAAACCACAGATGAAATACGTAGCGAAATTTATATACAGGACGAAATTGATATACAGGACGAAATTGATATACACCAACAAGAAGTTGAAAAAATTGCATCTACGGGCGTGGTAGAAAGACCGCCATCACCACCAAATGAGTCAGAGTGCGCAGCAGAAATATCGCAAACCCAACCGAGCCACTGGTTAAAGAGGTGATGCGTAATATGGAAGAAAACCGTCGGTTAATAAGCCATATTTACGACAGAGATACATGCCTATTAACCACTTTTGCGCACTCGGTGAGCACAAATTTCCGCAAGTGGCCGATAACGGAGCAGACTAAATTCAATACCTTATTTTATACCGTGAACGTAATGTTGAAATTAAAATAGCTACTTCCCGAGATATTGAAGATTCTTTAAGACAAGCTGTAAAGTGATACAAGTAAGGTCACTGAAACCTTTGTCAAATAATCTATCTCCTCTATATATTATGAAATTGAATTTGTTTATTTCAGGATTTTTTTTTTTTGTTATTGTCACTAGTTTTTATAAAGACGAACTTTAATTTAAGTAATATTTATTTTTAATAAAGAATATATTTTGTGATACATACATTTTATTTTTTTAATGTATTGATGTATACTGCCACGGCAATACATCAACCTCATTTAAGTATTATCTAAATTTGTCCCTAATTGCTATAGCATTTCTACTGGGATTATTTGATCCTGCCGATTTACTGCTAGCATGCCGGTCGTCTCTTTGTTACGCTATGTTCCAGGGCGATTATTTCCATTTATATTTACATCTAATAAATCCTCTGCTATATATTCGCGAATTTTTTATTTTCTCGCAACCAATTGTGCAATACTACTGTTGATTTTATTATACTCATCACGGTGGGTCTACTGGCCAGAATGGGTCTTCGATATATGCGCCATCGACTTGCCAAAATTCCGAAGGCATTTTCAACTACTCTTCAAGCTCGAGATGGTCTATAATTAAATGCACTTTTGTCTGTCGGGAGTATTGATGCGTTCCTACCAGGATATGGGCGCATTAAATTTATCAGTAGAGGAAATGCCTCGTCTCCAACGAAAACGAAGGGATATTCATTGCCATCGTTAAGATTTTCGGGTGGTGGAAGTTTTAAATCAGTACCACCAGATATAACCGCCTTGTCAAAACTGCTACGTCGAAATATTGTGCTATCTCCTACATGACCCGGTACCCCAATTTCAACCAATATAAATTTATAATTCGCATCTGATATAGCATACAGGACGATACTGTGGCTATGCTTATAATTATAATAGGTCGATCCAGAATTTGAAAATGCCTAAAAACACAAATGTATTGTTTTGTGTATAATCGAAGAATTACTTACTTGTATAACGACGTGTTTTCCATCCACTGCTTCTAAACAATGAGGAAAATTCCACTGCTGTTCGAATTCATTCGGAATGTCTTTCCACATCGTATTGCTAGGTTAGGGAACACAGTATCCTTTAGAACGTCCCACAACCTTAAACATACTTCTCGTATAATATGAGAAGTGGTGCTTTGACCCACACGATACGCATATTTCCCAATGGAAACCATGCTATCCCCACTGGCTAGGTAACTAAAATATAAAACAAATAAAGTTATATATAAATAAAAATGTAAAATTAAAGTATGTAATTGTAAAGATAATTACCGAATGGTTAATGACAATCGTTCGCCGGCACTGATTGACCTTTCTCCAACATCAAGCCGTTGCGGCTTACCGGATTTACGTTAAATCGCCGAGTATTTCGAGAATGACGATTTTCGTATTCTAAATAAATAGTAAACACGTCATTTAGAATATTCATATCCCGATTTAAAATCGCAATCGCGTCTTCCTTCGATAATGTCATTATTTGATATTTGAAGTAACAAATTAACCGCGTCAAAATTAAAAATTCGTAAAAAATCCGCAAAAAAAATTATTCACAAAATATTTTGGTTTAACCACAATGAAGAATTTGAAGATTTGTTTTTGAAGTCAAACAAAATGTCAATTAAATATAGACGAAAAATATTTTGAGCAAAAGTGTGTGGATCAAAAATTCGCACAAAAATTCACAGTCGAACAGTCGCCTTGAACGCACTCCACAAAACGAAATACACGGTGTGATAACGAAACACCAAAACAAAATAAATTTAATTTTATTTTATCTCTTGTATTCATTCGCGCGGTGATAAATAAAATATAATTTATCCACTTTTGATATATAATAGCCCGATAACTATGCTGATTTCAAATATGGAAAATGTAAAATAACCCATTGTTATTGTATAACCCACGCTGCTAGGGGCAACGTGAGTTATATTTGATATAACAAAATGTTGAGTAGTCATTGGAAAATTATTCGTAGTCAAATTGAAAAAACTATATTCCAAAAATTAGCTAAATTAAAGTACACCATGACAATTTAAAGAACGGTCACTACGATAAAATATATTTTAAAATTCAATGCTCCACTGTGAAAACACAAAATGGAACTACATATTTCTTATTAATTTACGAAATTTATTTCAACAAAGTGGATAAAACGTTGTATGCCACTCGTAAGCAAAGAGATATTATCCACTCGGGATAATGTCCCACTCGGCTATCGCCTCGTGGGACAAACTTATCCTTCATGGATAATATCTCGTTTTGCTCACTAGTACCATAAATAACTATTATGTGAACACAAATGGTTGAAATGACACAACTATGACAATTGGGGTGTAAATTATATGCAAAAAAAATTAATAAAAAATATAATAAGCAAAAACTGACCATGTCGGTAGCGATTCATTTTCACCCGATTGTCATAGTCGTGTCATTTTAAGTGACTTGACTAGAGTCGTGTTACGTCGCTCCAGAATTGATATTGTTGAAGTCGATCAAGCGAGATTTTTTTTAAATTTTTTTTTTATTTTTATTATGTACAACATAACAATCTCATAAACGACATACGACATACTTCAACACATATTAAAAACGGATTCCGGTCAGTTGATCGTAAACAATTGATCGTGTTACAATTGAAGGTGAACAATTGATCGTGGAAACAATTGATCGTGTATCAATTGGTCGTATGGACAATTGATTGTTAGCCTCTACAATTCTAAGTTAAATTAGTCGATGACATTTCTCTTTTTCCGAAATATTTTTACAAAAAATGGAATAAAATTCGGTAAAAATTTGTTTACATTACGCGTATACACATTGTATTTATAAATAGTCATTTGCTTATATATATTGTATGTATATAAATAGCCTTATCCATAAAAACATATAGAAAGATTTGGCCCTACATGTAGGCCCTACATAATACGAAATGAATAAAAGCACAAAATATTTTTCCAGAACAAATGGATTAACTTTTCATTTTCAGTCAATCTTTCTCTATAACTTTTTTTTTTGTCTCGAACATGTGGTCAGTTTGATTTAAAACTCGTTTGAAAATAAATGACTAACGCAATTCACTTCAATTCTTTATTAACTGTGATGTACTATGTCCGAATATTATTGTGGAATATGTTGCGGTCAAATTATCTTGGACAGTGAAATCATTATATTTATATGCTGCATACGTCCAACCTCTAAGCTCTGCTCGGGTTTATAGCTTACACTGTGCAAATATTTATTATTTTGTATCACAGTGTAACGCACATGACACCATATGTGTATTGGGTGACTTCAATCTTCCGGGTTTATGTTGGTGTACTGATGATGATGAAACTGCTTCTGTTTTTCCATCCAATGTTTCGAGTGATGTGGAACAGATTTTTGTTGATGCCATGTTGTCTTTAAATTTACATCAAATTTGTAAAGTTGCTAACTTGAATGGTAGAATCCTGGATCTAGTTTTATTGAATGATCCTAATTGTGGATTGGTTACTAAGTCGTTGGAACCTTTTGTTCCGGATAGATTTCACCACAGTGGATTGGAAATTAAATTTGACTGCCAGGAGCTGTTTTGTAAATTCATCAACAATGCACAACCAAGGTTAAATTACAATTTTAATAAGGCTGATATTGCCGGTCTGCAGGAGTTTTTTGAATAGGTGGATTGGGAAGTAACTTTCAAATCTAAATGGAGTGATGTTAATGCTCTAGTCGACTCATTTTATTTGATGCTTTCGACAAACATGTACCTAAATGCTATGAACGTAAGAAAAACCATCCTCCATGGTTTGACAACAATTTGGTCAATTTAAGAAACAAGAAGAATAAGGCACACACATTTGCCAAAGAATTTGGTGATAACTTGGATTGTCTAAATACTTTTCTACAACTACGCCGGGAATTTGATAAGGAACAACGCCGAGTCTATAGGAACTATATTTCACGGCTGGAAAATAATTTAATTTCAAACCCAAAACTATTTTGGCCTTTTGTTGATGTCAAAAGAAAATGTTCTGGTTATCCACAAATGATGTCGTTAAATGATGTAACTGCCTGTAATGCTGAGGACATATGTGAATCATTTGCAGAATTTTCCCAATCAGTCTATCAAAAATACAATGATAATGCTATTGATATTTAGGACCTCGTAGTTCGCATCATCAAAATTTAATTGGAATACCTTATATTTCAGTAAAAGATGTCAGCCTTGGTATATCCAAGATGAAATCGGGATGTGGTTTTGATAACACACCTGCAAAAATACTTAAAGATCTTAACAGCTCGCTATCATTACCACTATCTCTGATATTTAATGCGTCTCTGAAGAGTGGTGTATTTCCGTTGGTATGGAAAATGTCAATTATAATTCCCATTTTTAAATCCGGAAAACGGAGCAACATTAAAAATTATCGTGGCATATCTATATTATCATCAATTCCAAAATTATTTGAGCTTATTATTTCTGATTATTTGTATTTTAATGTTAAACCTTTATTATCACTTCAACAACATGGATTCGTCAGGCATCGTTCTACCACTACAAATCATTTAAGTTTAACATCTAAAGTATTCAGTGCCTTTGACTCTAAATGTCAGCTTAATGTGGTTTTTACTGATTTTGCGAAAGCATTTGACTCACCTCAGTTTGAGTTACTTCTTGCCAAACTGGACAGATTTGGAGTGAGTAAATTGTTTTTGGATTGGATCGGATCGTATCTGCGTGATCGGAAGCAGGTAGTTCAAATTAACGGGTTTACATCTAAGATGATTGAAGTTCATTCTGAAGTGCCTCAGGGCTCCCACCTAGGACCTGTATTATTTAATGTCTTCATCAATGAAATTGCTTCTTTGTTTCAGTACTGCGACTGTGAATTATATGCAGATGACTTGAAAATATCAAGAAGTGTATGTAGCCCGCAACAATGTAATGAAATGCAGAGTGATCTTGATTTGCTGTATAAATGGTCAGTTATGAATAAGTTGAAGTTAAATTTGGAAAAGTGCAAGATTATGAGCTTCTCCAGGAAAAAAGCAGTTATTCTTCATCAATATCTTATTGGTTATCACCAGCTAGAACGAGTTATGACATTTAAAGATTTGGGTGTTGTCCTGGACCATCAATTGAATTTCCGAGACCATATTAATTTAATAGTAGCTAAGTCTAATTCTCTACTTGGCTTTATTCGTCGTATCACAAAAGATTTTCGTAATCCACAGTCAATTAAAACTTTGTATTGTTCCATTGTTCGGTCTAATTTGGAATACTGATTTGGGATCCTGCTTACAATATTTATATCGATAGAATTGAACGAATACAGAAGCAATTTATTATTTACTATCTTCATAAATTGAATTGGCCATTGGATCCGAATCTTCCAATGTGGCTGAATAAAAAGAATTTGCCATCCTACGGTGACCGCTGTAGAATTGCTGATTTGGATTCATTGCTTGTAAGACGTAGATGTGCTGCTTCAACATTCATCGCTGATCTGCTTAACAGTTCGATTGACTTCCCTAAACTACTTGCAAAGATTGATATTCATGTGCCCTGTAAACCTACTCGGATTAGGAATTTTATATATTTGCCGACATTTAAATCTAATTACGCACATAATGCTCCGGTCCCGGCGATTTGTCGACAATTTAATTGTAGTTTTGATGTGTTTGATTTTAATATTTCTAAAAGTTCTTTTAAAAAATTAATAAAAACTAAATTATAAAATTGTAAAATAAAATTGTAATCAAAAAAGGATTTTTTATCCCGTTGATGATGTAAATAAATAAATAAATAAATTTAAATTCAATTGTACTGTTACACGATCAATTGTCCACACGATCAACTGATCCACGATCAATTGTTCATACGATCAATTGTATCCACGATCAATTGTTTCCACGGTTAATTGTTGTACGATCAATTGTTCTAGTCACTTGTAAAATTGATGTGGCAAGAATGTCATTTGATGTGATATTTGTCGTTTCAAGTGGAAAGTAGAATTTTAGGATTTTTGATGCGACGTGTATCTAATCATCTAAAATAACGTGACACGACTTCGGTAATTGGGCTGTTTATTCTGTCAAAAACAATAAAATTATTCTTACGCTCACCTAGAAAATGTGAGTGAGCATTTATGACATTACCTTCACTCACTGCGAAACCCATGATACCAAAATTTGATTGCGGTGAGTTTGACTCACATAGCGACGCAAATGTGAAAACCATGATAGGGGTATTGATTAGTCGAACAGTTGTGGTGATCGCTCAATTAAAGTGTCTCGTCTGGTAAGAACACTAATCGAGGCGATGTGCCGTGATAGTGGAAAAGGTTGGAAAATGTGGCCGTTGACGTGCGGTAGGTCGATGCTTGTATAATAGCAGGCAGCGATGAAGGAGGATGTACGTTGAAGTCCACACCTTAAAGGAATCAAAAATAAATTAACGACAAGGACAGAAAAGGTGAACAAGAAACAATGCTGTAAAATTATATTGGTTTAATTTAATAATTTGAATTAATTTGATATTTCATCGCACGGCCACAGAACCTCCACAATTTATTAAAATCGCCGTTGTTCGAAGAGGGTATATGGGCGATTTCAAGAAATCTCACCTTTTACTGTGGTACGAACTAAAATAAAGTACAACTAACGAAATTGGCCAAGATTCAAGTTTAGTAAAACTGGGGTTCTATGGCCGATTATGGCTAAGTTATATTATGCACAAACACACCTCTTTTGAAAGGTGTGTATTCACATCTTATGAAAGGAGAGGTTTCTGGAAATCCCCGTATACCATCTTCGAAGAACCTTGATATTGACAAATTGGGGAGGTTTTATGGCCGATTCGATTTCTAAAGTATATTGTGTAAAAACGTGTATCTTCCTATATACTTCTTTGTTTTAGTTCGCCTTTCTTAGTAAAAGTTGGGGTTTCTGGAATTAGTCCATATAACCTCTGAAAATGCGCAATTTTGATCAATGGGAGAGGGGAGAGTGTTCAATGGCTGATTCTGGCTAAAGTTTAATATGCAATATGCATAATCATAAACCTTGGCCAGTAAATTGATTGTACTTTGTCTTAGTTCGCCTCTTAGTAAAAGATTGTTGTGAAATGCCCATATGAACTGTGCCATTACACAACATTAATCTCCAAAGATAATAAAGTAGGGACAAAATATGTAGACGCAATAAAATAATAAACAAAATCCATTCCCACGATAAAGTAGAACATTATTAAGGTTAGTTTTAAATTTGTATTCCAAGAAAATAATTTCAGAGATAAGAAAAGGGTCGACAAAATTAATAAAGTAAAATCTGTTAGCAATAAAAAGTGAAAGTATCATGAAAATACAAATCGATATTTCAAGAACACGTGCATATAGAATATAAATAAAAATTAAATCAGCGTGTAATGCAATATTTGTAAAACACAAAATCAATTGTAAAATTAATTATTTCAAAATAAAAACGATCCAAAATAAAAACGACCCAATTTTTATGACGGGCAAGTAAAATGCCGCATCAATGAAAATTAGTAATTAGGTCTTGGAACATTGTTAGTGTAAAGTAGTATGTAAATTTAGTATATAAGAACAGAAAATTTTCATGTAAAAAAGACTTATAATTCAAACGTGTAGCTACTCACTTGCAGTCAATATCTTAAAACTTATCACTTGTAATTCGAAAGTATCAATAATCACTCGTAAACTAAATATAAAGTTAAAATAATACAAATAGTTTTGTGAATTTGAGAATCAACAGAAGCCGAGCAGTATCAACCAAAAACTTCAACTATCCAGAATAAACCAGTAAGTATTTCAACAACTAACGAAAAAAGGCACCACGTGCAATAACCCAGACTATTTAATTCCTACATGGCAAAGTAGGAAAGTAATTGAAGTAGGGTGAAAACCCAGTAGATTACTCAATAGCCGGTTATTGTGTACGCATTTTTCCGACTAACACTAATCTTTCTCCTAACTTAACAAAAAATTCACTTAGGACATAGCCCCCACCCGTGGTAAGCGCTAAGTGAATTAACACGACCATCTTCTGTTAGCTAACTAATAAAACATAGAAAATCATTAACAAGCTCAAACCAGTTCGCCCAACAAAGTTTACAATACAATATTTACAAAGTAAACAACGAGAAAGTTCACAATAAGATGATATTTCTGGATATCGCCCATATACCCTCTTCGAAGGACGGCGATTTTGATAAATTGGGGAGGTTCTACGACCGATTCTGGGTAATGATCAGTTTCGTTATTCTCAATATTGCACAATCATTTTAAACTGAAAAATATGTTTGATTACGTAAGCGAAATATATGAATATAAGGAATTACTGGTTCCTAAACCGTGCTATGCAATATAGAAAACTTGGGTTTTCTAAAATGGGATTTCTGATGCGATGTGCACTAAAATATCATGAAATTTTTTTATCATTTTTCCCGATTGGACACTCCTGTACCACTCACTATAATAATTGGTTGTTTATATAATACTATTCACTAGATAATTATATCAAAATTAAATAATTTTATCACTGGTTTTATATTTGTTTCAATTTTTGTTGTTTACATTCACATATATGTACTCGTAATTATTTTTAAGACTCCCTATAATTTTCATCGAATAATTAAATTGATCGCAGATATCATATGCCGCTGCTCTCGCCTTTTTTAATAGATTATTTCAGATTTCATCAGATTATTTCAATTATTTCAGCAATTTCTCGCAACGATTTTCTCTCTTGCTTGAATTTTAACACGAGATTTCGCGTTTCGAGAGATGTTTGTTTACCCATTTGAAGAAAAATTTTGTACGTGTTTTTATCGAGAAACAAAAATAAATACTAATAAGTAGTAAAACATGGATATCGAAATAAACAAAGCAAAACAATGCAAACCAAACTGTAAATTTTCTGATCTACAGTGTGTTTCCAATGCTGTACATTTTTTTTGACGCTTCCAAAATGAAATAATTTTTGTTATGTTTTTTATTCAATTTTTGTTGTTGCTTTTTGATTGAGTTTTATTTGTCACCCAATAAGAAATGAAGTGCCAATTTAATATTTATTCTAATTTTAAACATTTTACTCTAACAAAAGTTTAAATTTAAATTCAAATATGAAGCATTGAGCTGTACACTTTTTTTTGACGCTCACAGTATTCGTAAATTCGACTCTTTTCAGTTTGCACTAATCGAGATTCATTGAAATGGGTTGACCATTGTCAATTAAGTTTCTAGATAAATATTGTAATTATTCTCAAAGTTAAATAACCTGTTGACATCGGCACTCGTCACTCTGTTCATCCTTTGTTTCATTTCCGCATTTAATGAGAATAAATGTATTCCACAACAATGCCGTAAAATCCACATACGAGTATACATACATTAAGCTAAACATAGACGCCAAATACGAAAACAAATTTTCAATAAAAGTTTCTCTCATTCTCGCATCTACGAAATAATTAATCCTCCACCGTTCTGTATCGTATTTGTATATTCGGCGTACGTATCTACATAATTTGTTTATATAAGAAAATTGAGTGAAAATAAAATAAAATGAAAGAAAAACATTCGAAAATAGAAAATAAATAATGTAAATAAATAAATAACGTTACGATAAGTAAATTGTAATAAAATATTCATTGGCTCTAATGAGTTTTTAAAGTTAGATAATTTTTATTTTTTTTGTTTTTGCCGTTAATGTTGTTGTACCGTATCGCTCGCTATTTTCTTTTCTGTTTGCTTTCTTTCAACAGTGCGTTTTCTGGCTTATTATTTTCGTTTTGATTTTGTTTTTGTGAATTGAAGATTGGTTAGTGGATCGGCTTTAACTTTTAGAGAATATAAAACAAAAAAATTCCGTTTAGATAATCTCTTATACCTTTTTACCGATTTTTGTTAAGCATTTCAATTCTCTGTTTGAAATTATTTAGGGTCTATTATATGATTTTAGGGCAACATGGCTCGAGAATTGGTTAATTCTAAACTTAATATAAAAAAAAAAACTAAATGACTTAGGGTTTATTAAATACTAAATATAAATCAGAGCAAGTGGCTATTTAAAATTTCCTCTGGATTCAGTGTTGCCAACTATACAAAATTGTTATCGCTAGAAGTGTTTGGAAAAGCCGCTAGAAAATGGAATTTGCTTTAGATTTGATTAAAATGACCAAACTTTAATTATTAAAACCAGTTTAATATAGAAATTGAGATCTTCTTCTATAACGATTAAAGAAAATGAATGCAATGAAAAATTAACTCTTGGTATTTAGGTTTCCAAATAAAGTTTCAATTGAATTAATTATAGAAAATACATGTACATATATAATATTTTTTTAAATTAAACAAACGATTTCGACAACATATATTTTCGAACATTTTCTACATTATATTTGTATTCAAAATTAATATAGCTTTATCAAATAAATAAATAATATCTAAATAACAACTTTAATTTTAATTTTAATAACACAGAGTAGAGTTTCTCTTTCATGTAACACTTAATTAAATAATATTTAATAATTTTCAAAATTGACTGTCAATGAGATCATCCAGATCCGCTTCAGTACCTTTGTAAGTTTGCATTGCACCGATTTTTGCCACGACTTCCTTCGGTATATTTTACGTATTGCAAGTAAGACCAGTGTTATGTATTTTGTAACATAAGTTTTAATTAAATAACTTTCACTTTATAATAAACTCACATTTAAAATTGGTATTAAGTATTTATTTTAATTCATCTCTTTATAGTAGGTATAGTTAGGATCGTACTGTTTTGTATATTTGTTTGCCTCATACAACGAGTTATGTATAATATCATTAACCCTGAATCTATCCCTAAATACCCCTTATAATTATTTTTAAATTTTTAAATTCCCTTTACAATTATTATGGTAATTCACAAATTAATCCTTGTGGTGGTTTTCGCTCTATTTTTGACCTTAATTCTAATAATTCATATTCTGAGTCACTTAGCGACCGTTTTCTTTTGACGGTTGTATGTTCAGTAGAATATGATTTGTTCATCGGTATACAGCTTGGAATAGTATACTTATTAGGATGAAATTTATTATGTAATTTTGAATTCTTAAAGCATTTACGTGAACAAATCTTTCTCTTCCATACACATTACTTAAATAAGTATAACTGCTAACTTTTTTTACAATTCTTCCTGGAATCCATTTAATATAATTATTATAATGACTTTTATAAAATAATTTCTCGCCGACTTTAAATTTCACAACTTTACAAGACTTATTCTTAGTAGTTCTAGTACTTGACTTAACAATATTGTTTGACTTAAATTTACAATTTTCCTTATTCCTTACAATTACTACATCATCTTTGTCTGAGAAAGTTAATATTCTTTTGTTAATTAAATCTAATATAATTTTTGGTTTGAATGAGAAAATCATTTCAGACGAAGTACAAGAAGTCACGGAGTTAGGCGTATTTCTATGATGTATTAACAATTTTTGAATTATTTTTGGAATGGTTAATTTGTTAGACTCCTCTAGAAGGAACTTTTCGTTCCGACGACATTCCGTTCGGCTAGAGAATTCGATTGTGGATGATATGGAGGAGATTTCTTTAGCTCAATGCCGTGACAGTTTGCAAGTTTTGTAAATTCCGATGAGTTAAATGGTGGTCCGTTATCAGATCTATAACCAAAATAGCATTAGTTTTTTTTTCATTAATATAACATCGCAATATCTGCTATATATGAATCCACTACAATCATGAAATTATTATTTTGGACTTGGAAAAAATCAATATGTATCCTTTCAAATGGATATACGTTGCTTTCGGCCATGACGAAAACTGTTTCTCTTGACTGACATTTCTTGTTTGCTGACATGTTAAACACTGACTGACAAACGATTCTATGTCTTGATCTATGTTTAACCACCATAGGTATGATCTAGCCACCAATTTCATCCGGACTATTCCTAAATGGTTTTCATGTAATAATTCCAACGTTGCCTTTTGAAGACTTTTTGGTATTACAATATGATTGAAATACATAGAATAAGCAATTATCTTCACATAATAATGACTTACGTTTACTGAAATATGCAACTAAATCGTTATTCAATCCCCTACTATTGTTTGGCCATCCGTTTAATACCAAGTCATATACCTGATTTAAAGTTATATCTTTTTCATTGCTTCTTGTACATTGCCAACATTCATAAGAAGATTTTCCGAAAAGTTAAAGTAGCTTATTTTCGAACTTTCAATAGTATTCTCTTGACACAGTGGTAACCTCGATAATGCATCTATATTTGACATTTGCGAGTCGTACAAGGACAAAATTACTGCCCATCTTTGCAATCTTGATGCGGCTTCTGATGGAGTTGATTTCTTGGGATTAAATATTTCTGTTAAAGCTTCATGATCTGACACTATGGTAAACTTGGTTCTATAAACAATTTGTGGAATTTTTTAAGGCCAAATATAATAGCAAAAGCTTCGCGATGAAGTTGTGAATAATTGCGCTCGGTTGACGGTTGGTGATAATGAGCTAGACGCAAACAGAACTGGTTTTTCTATTCCATTCACTACATGTGACAAAATAACGCCCACGCCATATGTACCTACTGGCATCTGTAGCTAAAATTAAGGGCTTCTCTGAATCATATATTTCTAATATGTTATTTTCTTTAATCGGCCTCTTGGCCTTTTCAAACGACTCTTCACAATAAATGGTCCATACGTACTTCTCCCCTTACTGTAATAATTTATGTAAATCCTTTAATTCTGTCGATAAGTTCGGAACAAAACGGCTATAATAATTTAAGAGACCTAAAAAAGATTGACCTTTTATATTTTTAGGAGAGGGTGCTTTAACTATAGGTTCGATTTTTTCTTCATTAGGCTGAAATCCCTTGGATGAAATTTTATGTCCCAGATAATTTACGATTTTTACCAATATTACCCTTTTTTAAAAATTAATTTTCTCTTTATGTTCATTTAGTCGATCTAATACTCTATACAAGATGTCTTTACATTTCTCAATAGAACCAGCTCCAATAGTAATGTCATCAATATAACACTTTACTTTTTCAAAATCTTTCAATATTTAATCCATCACACTTTGAAAAATTGTTGGCGCACTTTTAACCCCGAATGGTAATCTCGTAAATCTGAATAACCTCTTATGGGTATTAATTGTCAATAACTCTTTCGACCGATCGGTGACCGCGAGTTGCTGGTAAGCTAAATCCAAAACGAGAAAATAATTGCAATTTGCAAAAGAGGCAAGAAATTGTTCATCTCTAATAAAGTTATTGATCGTAACCTTGCAATCGATGCATAATCTAATCTCCCCTATTGCTTTAGGAACTGACACAATTGGACTGGCCCACGCACTATATCTCACAGGTTATAAAATATTTAGTTCTACCAACCGGTTTAACTCACTTTCCACTTTATCACGAATTTTGAATGGAACCGTGTATGCTTTATGAAAAATTGGACAAATATTTTCTTTCAGATGAATCTCTGCCTTATATCCGACAATCGAATCCTCATTTTCCGAGTTATTACCGAACAAATTAGGAAATTTTATTTTTATTTCCTTCAGTATACTGTCGTCAACTTTACAGTGTCTCATATTACTATCATTAGTTTCTTGATGGTCAACTGAATATTTTACTGACCTTAAGAAAATGTTTCTTTTCCAGTTTGGAGCCAAAACATCTAACCATGTTCGTCCTAATAACGGTTTAAAATCCTTCTCAGGTTCTATTATTATTAACTGTAATTCTGACCGTAATTCATTGTACTCTACCATGACTTTGATTTTCCCAATATCCTTTATGGATTGACCTGTAACAGTTGAAAAATTCTGAGTACATTTTGCAATAATTAATTTTGAAAAATATATTTTATAAAATTGGATGCTTATAATAGAATTACAGACTCCCGAATCTACTTCAAATTCTATACCTTAATTCCCTCAACTATTAAGGTAATTATTGGTGGACAGTTAAGTTGGTTAACTCCATTGATAACCTTTAATCGGTTGCTAAATCTACAGACCCTTGCTGTGTGACCTTGCCTTCCACACACATAACAATTCCAAAATCTTGCTTGACGTTGCTGTGGAGGATGTTGATATCTTCCACATCGGTAACATATTTTCATATTGGACACACTTGACCTCGAACTAATTGGACTTTCCTCTCTTTGACTATTACTTCCTTTTGAACCCGCTGGGCTTAGATCTATTTAATTAATGTAATTTTTTGAACCACTTGGGCTTCCACTTCTGTATCGACTTTGCCTGGAACTTTTATGTTGATTGTCTGGACTATTATTATTTAGATATCGCGGTGGTTGCTGTCACATACAATTTTGATTTCTGACTCTGTTTGTTGACATTTGGCGACTGTTTCGGGTTCCTGAACCTGACTTTACAACCGCGTATTGGTGATTAAGATTAATGGCTTTCGTTTCTTTGTCTGACATTTCAATATTTAGCGCCACATTACAAACTTCTTCAAAACTCAAATCTGCCTTTTTTAATAGTTCCCGTTGAATTGTTTCGCTTTGTAAACCCACAATAAATTTATCAATGAGGGCCTCATCTAAGAATGTCTGAAATTTAAACGACTGGGCTGCCTCTTTTAACCTCACAATATAATCCGAAATTGACTCTCCCTCGTGTTGATTTATTTTGGAAAATTTCAATATTTCGGTTCTTTTATTAACTTTCGGTTGGAAATGTTTTCTTCAAATTTCAATGGCTTCATCAATTTTAAGTTTGCTAGGCACATTGAGGCTGTTAACGACTTTAATATCTTATAAGTCTCAGAACCCATTAACGTTATAAATAACGGTATTTTTTTCCACATCGATATTATTGTCACCTCTTTATTTTTATCCGGTGGAAAGTAAATCCGTCGAAATAAAATACGATTTTATACCAAACTTTTTAATTCTTTATTTTCGTTTTCTTTTTTAAAATTCAACCTTCTTCAATGGTGGCTACTCATCGACTTTTTTTTTTTTTTCTCTTTTTTTTCATTTTAACATTTTTTTATTTATTTCTGCTCACCGATTTTAGTGACATCTAAATACTATTACATATACTTATATAAGCCAAGATTCAAACAAACTAATTCACAATAAATTATGACAATTCGGCCATCCTGTAATGGTGACGTCCTCGTCATCACACGGCAATATGTTATTGAGGTCCCTATTACTGATATCGGTATTGTCAATAAGATATTCTCGTGTGTAACAATATTCTAATTAATTCAGTTTAACAAACATTTTTTTTTTTTTTAAACTATAATAATACATATTTCAAAATTATCACCTCTAAGTATTTAAAGGCACCGAATCATCATCCCTGGACTTCTTGTTTATTATTTCCAGTCTATCGATAGCTACTATTGCTTTATACATCCTACCACTCTGTTGTTCACCTTCTATATCTTGGATGAGATATCGATCGTTGCCTATACATTTTACTACCTGATATGGCCCCTTGTTAGTTGGTATCAACTTTCGACTTTCTCCTGTCGCTACCTTCGGTGCGTGCACCATAACTAGATCCCCAGTTCTTAACTCGATTGGTCTTTTACGTCTTCGGTCATAATAAGTCTTGATTCGTTCTCGGTTTTGATCTAACAATTCCGCAACATTCTCACTGTCGCAAATTCGTCCCTCTTCCAGTAACCCTTTATTTAACCCTTTTAGTTCTTGTACTAATTCATTGTCCCTAAAATTTCTAAATGGGTAATGGAATATCAATTCCGAGGGAGTTTTTTTTGTAACGCTGTGAACCGTGTTATTCAAAGCCACTTGCACCTCAAGTAACTTTTCATCTCAGTCTCGACACTCTACACCTGTACTGATCTTTGCTAGGCACTTCGTTACCTGTTTATTGACAATCTCGACCTGTCCATTCGATCGTGCACTTCCACTCGCCACCTTCACATGTTTAATTTTCATGTAGTCACAAAACTTTGCAAACTTTGAGGCGGTGAACGCCGTGCCACGATCAGTAATTAACACATCCGGCTTGCCATAATTGCTCAAACATAGTCTCAGAAATTCTATGGTACTGTCAGCACCTACATCGGCCATTGCCCCCAGCATGACATATTTACTAAACCTGTCCACTATTACTCCGACATACTGATTTCTACCTCCACTCCTAACATACGGGCCGACGTGATCGTAATGTATCGTAACAAAGGGTTCATTACTCTTTTCTAATGGATGAAGATATCCGGGCTGTTTACCCGTGGTTTTCTTAAAATATAAACACTTTATACATCTGTTCACGTATTGAGTGACAAAATCTCGCATGCTCGGAAAATAAAAGGACATTTTCAAATTCTCTATCGTCTTATCGATGCCTTGGTGTGCGACTGCTTCATGAGCATCTCGCACCACATCGTAAATCAGATGTTGTGGTACATACAACCGCCATCTTTTCTTAGTGGTTCGATATACCCTCGACTTGTACATAATAAATTTCTCAAACGTTTTCTCATCACCCAATTCTAATAAATCCCTAATCTTCATGATTCGTTCATCAGCACGCTGTAATGCCGCGACCCAATCTGTATTTAACGTAACACCATACACCTTATCTATACTCTTGTTAGCTACAGGATAACGACTCAACGCATCCGCAACTAAATTATTTAAGCCTTTCACATGTTCGATCACAAACGTAAATTCTGATAACCTGACAAACCATCTACCAACCCTTGAATTGAGATCTTTTTTTCTTGCCAACAACTTTATGCTATTGCAATCAGTTTTGATCGTGAATTCTGTTCCCAACAAATAAACACGCCATTTTTCCAGGCATGCTACTATAGCTAACACTTCCAATTCTACAGCTGCATATTTCGCTTCTTCCGGTGTAGTTTTGCGACTGTAATAACTGATAGGTTTGTACAACGAAGGTGTCTGCTCTTGATATAATACACCGCCTATACCTAATGAACTTGCATCTGTGTGTACTTCTAATTTTCTATCCGCCACGTACATACCTAGTACCGGCTTATTCGTTAACTGATGTTTAATCTTATTAAAAGCTATTTCTTGCATCTCACCCCACACGAAAACTTCATTCTTTCTAATCAAATTTGTTAATGGTCTAGCCATTATTGCGAATCCTTCAATAAATCGTCTAAAATAACTAGATAAGCCTATAAACGCACGTAAATCTCTCATACTTTTGGGTGTTGGAAATTTTTCTATTGCCTCAGTTTTTGCCCGACCGGGTTCAATACCCTCACTAGATATCCTAAACCCTAAATATTCTATGCTACTACATAAAAATCTACACTTGGACAAATTAAGTGTTAAATTAGCATCTCTTAGAACTTGCAATATCGTCTCTAATCGCAACAACCCCTCCGAAATGGTTTTGCTAGGTATGACAATATCATCCAAGTAAGCCATGGCAATAGTATACCGATGATTGCCTAACACTCGATTTATTAACGCTTGAAAAACAGCTGGGCTATTAGTAGGTCCAAATGGCATCCGCCGAAACTGATAATGCCCATCCGGCGTTATAAACGCCAACTTACGCCTAGATGCTTCCTCTACTGGCACCTGGTAGTACCCGCTAGCTAGGTCTAAACTTGTAAAATAAATATTACCTCCTAAACGATCTAATTGGTCATCGACCAATGGCAATGGAAATTGTTGTCTAACTGTCTTTTTATTTATTGCCCGATAATCCACGCACATGCGGTATTCCCCTGACTTCTTTTTCACCAATAAAATCGGACTAGCATAATTTGATGTCGATTCTTCTACGATATTAGTTCGTTTTAATTCCTCGATATGACTGCTAACCCACTCACGTTCACTAAACGATAACCTATAAGGTCGGAAATACACAGGTACGTCGTCTACCATTCTAACTGTCATTTCTGCTTGGTCCGTCAGTCCAATATTGCCCAACTCGGTTGTGATTCGATCTCTATACCTATATAATAATTTTGATAATTCTTCATAATTCTTACCATCTAATCCCGTTATCACTGTGCTGATCATCTTGCTTCGTGTTTGGTTGATATCCTCCTCTTCGTTTTTATCATCAACATATTCTCGTGTCGCCGACTCATGACACTTCTCAGCTCTGGTTATCCGTTGCTGCCTTTTAGCAATTATATCCACTTCCGTGAAATTTACATATGGCATAACCGCTTCTCCATTTTCGTCGCTTTTGACAATACATCGAGGTATCGCCTCGCCGTTATCCCTAATTCCACCCTCGATTAACCACTCAGTGTTGATTTCGTCCGCCTGCACTTTTAAAAACATAACTGTGTTTTTAGGTATTGTTGTATCCTCAAGAACACGAATATCACTTCGACCTTCTTCGTCTGTCTGTTCCGTTAACTCCGTATGACCATGGCTTTCGACTTCGACTTTATATATATGAAGCCCTCCTTTATCACTGATGATTTTTACATGTGGTTGTTCTGTAAATTGGTGCCCCACCAATAATGGGAAACCCTGCAACTCGTCTGGAACAACTTTCACCTCACACTTTGACTCCACACCATCTATTTTCAACTCGCATGTAAATATCCCAATTGGTAATACCTTTCCTCCACCATAACCCATTACAGGTGGAAAAGAATTTTCAAAATACGTAATATGTAGTCCTTTAGCGTCACATTCCCGAATCAAGGTGACACTACTTCCGAGATCAACGAAACTTTGAATTGGTTTATCGTAAATGTAAGCCGTTTTAATATATTTGGCATGACTATTGGCATTCATAAGTGATGCCGTCTTTAGAACTTCTGGTTTCTTCCTTTTAGGACATTGTCTTGCAAAATGCCCTCGTTCGTTGCACATAAAGCATGTCAAGCCACTTGACACTTTGGACTCGTTCTGATTTCTTTCGCCCTTCAGATTTAATTTGTTTTCGCCCACTTTACCATTCACATTATTCTGCCATTCCAATTTCCCTTTGTTTATCTGGTTTTGTATTGGATACTGATTTTTATTTGGTATAACCCTATGAGCTGCCCCCAATCGATCTGCCTCTCGTAGATCTAATAATAATTGTGCTGGAGTTTCGTACTTCCGTAATGGGCTCAAAAAGTTGTTTATTCGTAGATCACACAAACCGTCGACAATTAATTGAATAGTTTCCTCGTTTTCCATTTTAGCCTTATTGCACAATGCCAATTTTTTAAAGTAATATCGCTGTATATCCATATTACTTCGCTTAAAATTTTCGGCTGCACGCCGTTTCTGTATTACGCTTCCACTAGATGGAAAATTTTCATTTAAAAGCTGCTTCCATTGTTCCCATGTCCTATTTATGTTTTTTACGCTATCTCGCCATTCTTTCGCCACAACAATCATTTTTAACAATCCATAGTGTCGTATGGTGGTGTCATCCCATTCGTACATGAGACCGAACTCCTCTATTTTCTCGATCCATTCTTCAACGCTCTGCATTGGATCGATTCCGTCAAATGATGGTAATACATCCACAATATGCGCGTAACTTTTGCACGACACCCGTTGCGTTCGATAACGAAAGCTAACCCCACTTTCGCTGTCTATCTCGTTCACTTCGCCTGTTTTACTTTCTTCTAAATTGCCAATTTCTTTCCACTTATCCACTTTTTTAACTGTCTGAATAGTTTCATCTTCCGACTTATTTTCATCGTCCGTATTAACCATTTTGAGTTAATAAAATTGTTAATATAAGATTTTTTTTTTAGGTTAGAACCACGTTGTCGCAAAATTCTCCGAAATTCTGCTCTGATAATAATTATTCACCAAAATAATTTTATCTTGTTCTATCCTCGTAATCAAGCGTATTTTCTGCTCGATCCCACTTCTGACTATTGTCACCTCTTTATTTTTATCCGGTGGAAAGTAAATCCGTCGAAATAAAATACGATTTTATACCAAACTTTTTAATTCTTTATTTTCGTTTTCTTTTTTAAAATTCAACCTTCTTCAATGGTGGCTACTCATCGACTTTTTTTTTTTTTCTCTTTTTTTTCATTTTAACATTTTTTTATTTATTTCTGCTCACCGATTTTAGTGACATCTAAATACTATTACATATACTTATATAAGTCAAGATTCAAACAAATTAATTCACAATAAATTATGACATTATTAATAATAAAAAATTGCCCTAAACGTTCCACATTATTCTTACTTTTTTTTATTCACTTTACCACTACCATATACACTTTACTTCTGCACCCTGTTAATCCGTTTTTTTTTTTATTTACTTATGAACCAACGTTCACAATACCGTTGCCCGTCCGATAGTGTATGCTTAGCTGTACAAGGCTGATTTATTAATTACTTTTAATTGTATGATTATTATTAATTTTAGTGTTTATTAGTATAAAATAAAATAGCACACTTCAATCCCATCCTCGTCGCTAATGTTATGTATTTTATAACATAAGTTTTAATTAAATAACTTTCACTTTTAATAAACTTACATTTACAATTAGTATTAGTTATTTTAATTCATCTCTTTATAATGATGGTTAGGATCGTACTGTTTTTTATATTTCTGTGGTCACAAGGCGTACCCGCTTAAGTCAAATTTGATAATTTTTCTAGAGACGTAGAAAAAGTTGAATATTAAATTTATTTTCGTTTATGCCGACTAAAGCTACTACGGCTTGCGACCACAGCATTTGGCCACAAGGCTTTACCACTTAAAGCAATCATTTAGTGAAGTTAGAAAAGAGCTAGAAAACGTTACACACTGAAAATGATTTTTGTCTTAAGTCGACTTAAGCGATTATGCCTTGTGACCACAGATTTGTTTACCTCGTACAACGAGTTATGTATAACCCTTTACAACATATACAATATAATATCATTAACCCTAAATCCCCCTATACATATACAACTTTGGTTTATGTAATCACATTCATTACAGAAAAAAACACCTGCTTTAGAAACGGGAATAACCAAACATGTTTTTGCGAAATCAACTATAGCCGTGTTTTCCATGAGAACTGCACTAGAACTCGATAAACTTTAAATTCCTTTTATTCTATGTAAAACGAAAAAAAATAAATTCATAAAGCGCGAATGTGTAGTGTATTTGATATAATTACATATTTTAAGTTTAAAAATTTCCCCCTTCAGTTATTTCATCAATATTTCCTTATTTCTTGCTGACGTCATTACACGCAACTACACTCGATAAATTCATGGGTTTATCCAGTGTAACTAAAAAATAAGCTATAATTGTCATTGTTTATTGCCGTAACAACTTAAAATGTGTATTTATGTGAAATGCACTACACATTATCACTTTAAGAATTTAATTTATTTTTCTGTTTACTTAGAATAAATGGAATTTAAAATTTATCGAGTTCTAGTGCAGTTCTCATGGAAAACACGACTTATATCTTCAAATGGGTTTGAATCACCTGTATCTTTAAAAATATTTACTTCGGGTCCAAAACTTTTTCGTATCCTTTGTTTCGCCCCACTTTACTAAACTTATTTTACCATAATGACTTTCTATTTTTGTTATTTTGTCAGGAGTATATTTAAATTCCTCCAAAAGTTCTGAAATTGGTTCTTTAAATTATTTTAATACATTTGTTACACTGACCAAATTGATTTTTTTTCTATATTCTAATATTTTCTGGCAGTCATTGTTGTAATTGATTTATTAAAATTATAACAAATTTTCTCCACCTTGATCGTAAATCGGTTTCATATGTATTTGTAAAATTTATGTTTTTCTTCAATTCTTTTATCTCTAGCTCGAAAGAGTAACCCATGTAAGGAGCTGGGTCTAAATGATTTTCAAAATCGGTGGAAATATCGGATCAATTCGAACCGTTGCAGTTACACCGTAGAGTGTCAAATAATTTATCATGGTATACTAAATGGAAATTTATGAAATTTATTTATTTTTTTAATTTGTTAATATTATTATTATTATTGGAGGGCCATGCGGACGATCAGCCACCTCGCACTGCGACCTAAAAGATCTATTGTGCTGGACCCTGCTTAATTATCCGTTCAGTCAATATTCAGGTTGCCTCCCGGTATGTGATACATACTATCTGGGCTTATTGCTCTCCCTACTAGATGTTTACTACATCATGTAGTTTCGCTAGAAAGACGGTAGCATTGGAGCCTAAGGACTTCGAGAGGGCTGTCCCATTCCCGTAAATTCCTACTCCTGCCCGTATTCCATTTGATTTTACCATTTCGAGTTGCTGGGAATTGCAAATCGCCTGTAGGTCACCCAGCTTTACTACAGGAAGGCTAAACAAAACTGGAGGGTGCTTGGTATCCAGAGTCCGCATATTTTAGACTGATTAACCTATCAGCCATTCATCCATATTTATCTTTAAAAAATCGTGTTTATTAAATCATATCTTTATTATTAAAAGTTTTTGTTTTTTGTTTACTAGCAACACATGGGCAAAAATAGCAAAACTTTCAATAGAAATTTCCCATGTGCTCTCGATACTTTGCTTCCGGAGCTAATAAAAAAATGCGCCTACTACTGAAAAATGTCAAAATATATGCCATCCAATAATAGCACACACATACATAATCTTTCTCGGTTTAACTAGTGGATATTTTTCTATTGCCTGCTGCTCTAAGCTTCAGGCAAAAATTTTGCAAGGTAAACATTTTTCTTCATCTAAATCGGCCTTAAAGAAACGTCAAGTATGCAAATTCTTCCGCATTATAATGTTAATAACACGTGCAAATAAGAAAATTCCACAAAATCCAATCAATCAATGTTCAAAAATCACAGTATTCTTGTACCAAATTCGGGAAAATTTCACAGAGCAATTTCACTTTAACACATTTAGACAATCATGAAAATATTTTTTTTTTTCGAGGGTGAAACATAACAAACAAAACAAATCTTTAGCATTACTCAAACTCGTCTATCTAGTCATACGTATGATGTTTGAGATTCACGATGTAAAATGTTTTTGTTTTATGTAGTTTTCCTTATGGTAAAATACATTTGTCTTCTGCTGCGTGTGTGTGCTTCTACGCGTATGTGATTTATGATTTATAGAAAAGAAAGAAACAAATACGCACACACATACACAAACCCACAAACGGGACGCATAAAAATATCATTTCGCTAGAAAAACGAAAATTACAAAAAAGTTTGAATTGTGCAAAGTGTCTTAAGAGTAAGACAAATACGTAAGAAAAATAAAAGTTAGCACTTCAGTTTTTTTTCTGTCTGATATTTGTTTTGTTGGCTTTTTACAATCATACAGCCGTCTTACATCTTTACATATTACATACATGACAATTTGTTTGGTGTAATATGCACAAGGTTAAGTGGTTTATGGTTTAATTTTTTATTTTTTCATCTCGACTGCTTGTTTGCCTTCTAAGAAAATGAAGTTAATGGATTTATGTTCTTTATAAATTTGGTGAATTCAATCGAAGTTATATTATTAAAGGAGATGTTCAGATAAGATTTTGTTTTAATAACATGTGCCAGATGCTTTTTTAAAAATATCTAAAATCAGTTCTTGTTAGCAATGATTTTGGTAAAATAATACGGTTCAGTACATTTGATTTAAGTGATTTAAGATATTTATGTTAAATTTAAATTCAATTATGATAAAGCTTGTTTATGAGGATGGTAGTATTATTATAGAAGGGCCATGTGGGCGATCAGCCACCTCACTCTGCGACCTAGAAGATCTATTGTGCTGGACCCTGCTTAATTATCCGTCCAGTCAGTATTCAGGTTTTTAATGACCCAGACAATACTGCCTCCCGGTAGATGTTTACTACAGCATGTAGTTCCGTTAGAAAGACGGTAGAATTGGAACCCAAGGACTTCGAGAGGGATGTCCCACTTCCGTATATTCTTACTCTTGCCCCGTATTCCGTTTGATTTTACTCACCCAGCTTTACTATAGGAAGGCTTAAACTGGAGGGTGCCTGGTATCCAGAGTCCGCATGTAAAACGGAGTCCACTTGTAAAACGTTGTAATGCGCGAGTCTGATTTATTTTCTAAAACTTTAAAAACTCCACGAACTACTGCAGGTAGAGAACCATGTTATCTCAACAACTAAATTATTGACCTTTAACTCCGCAACTACTTCCACAGTCGGGCAAACCTAGACCGTGTCGCACAACACAGTCACGACGGTATGCTGGACCATCGTCTTCAGTTTGTGTTTCTGGAATTAAATTGCGAGGATACGTGTTGCAGCAAACGCCGTTGACCATGAAAAGAGCGGCCATGTTATGTTCTCTACACGGACCGTGTTCCATATTTTTAAGATCTGTAACATGGAGAATAGGATCCAGATCTCGGTTTGGTAGTTCAGCTGATATTACAGAGTCTACTTCTTCTGGTTGTATTTTCGTTTGTAACCATAGGAGAATATGTGCATGGAGTTAACCCTCTTTTTTGCCACTCAGTGCTGTATATAAAAGCCTTTGTGTCACCGTATATAGCATTTCGTGTTAACAATTTCATTAAATTTTTCATTTTTAAATTGAACACTCGTGCTATGATGGCATGCCTATCAAAAGATTTTTGATTAGCAATATTAGCTCCTCCTTGACCTCAGTCCATTCGCGGTTGCACGTAAAGGTGATGAAGAAATTTGATGTGCCAAAATTTATGACATAAGTCAACACGTCATACTGCCCTTAACATGTAGTATGACGTATTGACCCATATTTCTGGCGTCAATATTTTGATCTTCATTCACTGCATCTCTCAAATGAACATAATTTTCAGCTCTTAATTTTGCTTGATTTATGCAGATGTAATGTAACCTTTCCGAAATCATTTTTGGTATCATATCGACACAATATTGGTTAAATAAATTCTTGTAATAATGGAGCGCATTAAAGCTACCGTTTTTTTACCATTAGCCTAAACGCATAAAACTGCATACAGGTTATTACGTGGCGAATTTGTGTGTGCCATATTTAGACTGTACCCATCTTCTCCTCTAGCAAATATCAACGCAAACATCATATAAGTGATAATAATTGTCCGTAATGGTAGTACAAAATAATATCCTTTGGCCATATGATTTTAATATGAGTATGTTCCGAAGATTGTAAGAGAATTCAATCCAGTTTCGAACTGATGAGCTTATGATTATGAAAAAATCAATCTTCTCATCAGGCCGCGGCGACTGGACTGATTATACCACAATTTACATTCTTTATATACAGAATGTGCTGTGCATTTAAGTATTAGCGAATCATAACTAATACAGATGAACTCTCTTACAATTTTTCTTCTTCACAATATAAGCTCATCAGTTCGAAACTGGATTGAATTCTCTTACAATCTTCGGAACATACTCGTATTAAAATCATATAATTAAAATAAATAGAATTACGTCTATTAGTCGGTTTCGTTGAATTACTGTTCGTAAATACTAATATACTTCTCGTGTTAATCGAAACACAATTAAAATGGTCTAACCACCGGTAGCATATTAGATATTACATGAATTAATTAATATTTAACAAAAAATTAATAAAAATCCTTTGGCCCTTTATCTTCGACAACTAAATACACAGCGATTTCATTAGTAATTGTACCTATATGTTCATTTACCGGCCGTCGTTCTGCATGTATTATGAGTCACCTGCTCCTGGATTTCTTTCAAAGTTGTACTTGAAACTTTAAACATAACGATTATGTTCATGTAATGTTTTTAGTAGTTGTGCGATCAATTCCACTTTTAGATTAGGCATTATATTTTACCGATCAGTTAATTGGTCTTGATGCGAAAGAAAATATATTCATAACTATTTGGGACTGTTGCCTATAGGAGGGAGTAAACTGCTGATGAGATGGTATATTTGACCTTGCACCTTGAACGTAGGCATGCAATTTCCTTCCCTAATCTCATTCGCGCCGAAGGATGCCATTTGGAATAGGGTATTATATTTTCTGATATTATTTAAGAAATGCGTTGACAGTGGATTATTGCCGACTAACAAATCTTTAATTGACTGTGGTCCCTCAAGAACCTCAGCCAAAACTACTTTGCCGGCAGCATAACACATTCCGTTTGGTTCGTTAGCCCATTTTTATGCATTTGTCACACAGTTTGTTCATTTTTCCTATTTGTACTGCAGTGTGTTGAGATTACACGAATGCCGATCCGATTTCATTTATGATTTCTGGATTCCGTCGCAGAGCTCTAGACCTAATTTCTTTCATGTGAGCATTATCTCTAGAAAGCCTTTCATACAGAAAAAAGAAATTTGAAATTTGAAAAATATGTGCCATCCGTTCGTCGTGAGTTTCATTAAGACGACTTTCGCTAAAGGCATTGTATCGTCCTACGGATAAATAATCTCAGGTAATAAGTATATACAAATAGTTATTGAAAATAGACTTTCTAACATGTAGAAGATTAATACTTACAAAATATACGAACGATCGAAATAAATTAAAAATGATTTCAAAACGATAAAAAATAATTTGAATATGATTTTTATTCAACTGAATGACTTAAAGAAAAGAATTTAAATGTGCTTGGCGACATCTGACAAAATTACTGTGAAGGCTCTACTCCCGACATCTGTATTCAAATATTAACAGTATACAATTCTCTATATGAAAAGTATTTAGCTTTATTTTACTTTTTGTGTTTGATTCTCAGAGAGCTAAGTAAGGTTGTTTCTCAAATCCATTACCGATGTGTAATTTTCTGTGTAGATTTACTAAAGAGATTACTCAAAAGCGATTTTCAAAAGATTTGTTTTTGACAATTAATCCGAATAGGAGTTGAATGCTAAAGCTGTAAAATAATTTTTAAATAAACAGCCCAAAACCAAAAAAAAATTTGTTCAATTAATTTCAATATATTCCACAAAATTTATTTTCTGTACTCTTTTATGTTGGAAATTTATAAGTCCGAAGTTTTAATAAGGGTATACCTAAGATAATCGCGAAGGTAAATCAACTCGCCTATTGCCGCAGCAATTTACAAAAGGTAGCCTTTGCCCTAACCAAGTATTTTAAGGTAAGTTACTTATCATTTGAGCCTATTCCTTTGCTGACTGTACACGACTTATTTTATTATTTACGCCTTCTCGAAACTTCCTTTGAAAATGGCGTCGCTCGTTCGATGATCGCGGTGTGTAACTGACCGCGCGTTTTTTATAATCCAATTGCGCCAATCCGGCTCGATGGACCATAAACTAAGTGCGTACACAATCAATTAAAACAAACTAATTCAGTTGACTGTATATCAATTTTCGTTTCAGGTTATAATTACGTAAATATTACACTACAGTTTCGTTTCGAATTGTGCGAACGCCAGTGAATTAGTGAAGTATAGTTATTAATTATACATTAAATACATTTTATATCAAAGCAAATTACTTGTTTATTTTTTTTTTCCTGATTTTCGGTTGCTACCAAACATACACCCCTCCAAAACAATTTTTTTTATTTTTTTTAAAGTAATCTTGAATTGGCAAACGAAATAATTTTGTAATCTGACTTTTGTATACGGACGATTTCGTTTGAACTTTTACTAACCCGTCTACTCTTGGATGTAATTCCTTTATGCGAACAAACAGCCAAGTACACGGTGTGGTATCTTTGTTATGGAGCAGCACGACGTCATTAATTTGTAAATTTCGATCTCTTTGATGCCATTTAGTCCCTTGTTGCATTGTATTTAAGTAGGTAAGTGAATAGTGTTGCCAAAACGTTTGCACAATCATTTGTGTTTACTCCCATCTATTCAGTCTAGTCATGTTGATCTCATAAGAAGTGTCTCAGCGTTAATGCATCAATGTTGCTTGTGTCTTCGTTCGTGATAGCACATAACGGGCTCGAGTTAAGAATAAATTCAATTTGAGTTAAGACTGTTTGTGTTTCTTCAAAAGCGCGATGCTTGCTTCCAATAAATTTAATTAAGTGAGTCTTGACTGACTCCGCTGCACGTGGTGGAATCAGATGCCAGTTAATACTTTTGTTTCTTGATAATTCGTCTACCTTGCTTTCAGACCCTTTTGACGATAACCTGGAATAGTATTCGTGCAAAATTCGTTTGGATCCTAGGAAATTTGATCCATTATTCGTATAGATTTCCATTGGCACTCCCCTCCGTCCAACAAAACGCTCTAAAGCATTTATGAATGCTTGGGTAGATAGTGATAATACCACTTCGATGCGCAACGCTTTGGTAGCGAAGTAAAGAAATATTACAATAAATTCCTGTTTTGGAGGACATCTGTATGGGTCCTGCGTAGTCAATTCCTTTCAGTAACATCATCCGAATCATTTAACGTTTGTATGTTGAACCGCCACTTCCTCAATGGAAAACCACTCACGGCTAGTAGAGTCAACCTTAAGTTGCAAAGCAAGTTTTTCGCTAGCTGCACAATCAGCTAGTAGATCATGAACGTAAAAGTTGTTTTTGATAATTTTACATACTTTCGGATGAGTTAACTTGCACTCTTCTGCGATTTGATGTAGGACATGAATTGCAAAAAATGGTACGAATAAAGACCCTTATGTCACGGTTAACAATTCGAACTGGGTTATTGTGTCATCTGGATATTTTCGCCAAAGGATTCTTTGAAGTGATGTATGTTTTTTGTTCACGAGAACCTGTCTGTACATTTTTGCTATGTCTGCACAGATTGCGACCTTGAAACTTCGAAATCTCACCAAAATGGTCCATAATGTATCTTGCAGAGTCGGCCCGACCATTAACTTATCGTTTACCGATACCCCGATTTCGAATCAAGAATGCCCCTTAGGCTTACAATTGGTTAATTGGCAACTTTGATTAAAATTATATTCCCTTGCTGACTGTACACGACTTATTTTATTATTTACGCTTTCTCGAAAATTCCTTTGGAAAATAGGGTCCCTCGTTCGATTACCACGGTGCGGTGTGTCAATGACCGCGTGTTTTTTATAATCCAATTGCGCCAATCGCTGGACCATATCGCTGGCTCGATGGACTATAAACTATGCGCGTACACAATCAACGCCTAACGAGAATTTTGTAATTAAAACAAACTAAAGCCTGATTTCCATTATGAAACATTTACTGGGCTGTATTTAAATTTTTGTTTCAGGTTATATTTACGTAAATATTAGACTACAGTTTCGCTTCGAATTGCGCGAACGTTTTGGAAATTTTACAATATATCATGATGTAAAACCAGTGAATTAGTGAAGTACAGTTATTAGTAGAAGTGTTGTAACGTGTTTACCTACGTTACAAGTTTTTGGAAGTCAAATTTTTAAACTTATCATTCTGCATGGATTTTCTGTTTTATGTACCATAATTCTTAAATAAGTTATAGCCCAGTCCTAATATTGTTTCACTTCTTTAGCAGCCGTAGGTTCCTCTTCTTATTTTTGAAGATCTTAACATACCAAATATTGTAAGAGAGATTACAATGATACAATTTAACTTGAAAACTTCATCTCTGAATTATTTTCATTGAGGTTAAAACAATGTAACAATGTTAAGAATACCCGAGTACCGTTTGATCATGAAGTGACAATTTCCGCATATGATGATTTAATTGGATCGTCTAGTATTTTCCACTCTCCTCTGAATATTTCAGTTATGGTCGAAGAAAATGTGAACTCATGTATTTCCAATTTTAAAATTGGGCGATTATAGTTTTTTAAATGCATTTCTGGATGTGTATGATTGTAATAATATCGAAGATATGTTGAGCGAATTCTATCGAATCATTAATCTGTGGATATATAGTATTTATCGGTAAGATGAAAGCTTCTAGTTCAAAGAAGGAAACGGGGTATGGCACCATGGATTTTTACCTGAACTGTTACTAACTTAGTTTTGTTTATAAATTTAGTATTTCAAGTGCTCTGTTAAATGGTAATATTGTACAGGTCCTTTACACTGATTTCTGCAAGGCCTTTGACAGGATCGATCATGAATTGCTGCTGCGGAAAGTTGACTACTTAGATTGTAATATTTTGCCAATTGATTGGGTTAGGTCTTATCTGAAATTTAGAACTGAAACTGTGAAAATTGGTAGTATCACTTTAAGAGTGATTGATGTTTCTTCAAAAGTCCGGGTAGTCATTTGAGCCCTATTGTCTGAGTCACTCCGCTATTCTAATTTATGGGGACGACAACTATTTTTTGCGCCAATGGTGCAATTTACTTTCAACCTGATTTAACAAACTTCAAACTAAACATCTCTAAATACAAAACAATCTGTTTTATCCAATTACGGTAATCCGCTAGTTACGTTTATACTATTTTGATAGTTGTATTATTGAAAATATCGATTCGTTTAAGGGTTTATGTATAACTTTTACTTCGAATCTATCGTTTAACAAGCACATTGAAGGCTGCATTTCTAGAGCGAATTCTATGCTTGGGTTTGTTGAAAGGTTTTTAAACGATTTTCATGATCATTATGTGATTACAATTTTATACATCCCGTTTGTTTGTTTGTTCACTGCTGGAATATGGTGTTGCATACTTCCAGCGTAGGTACGAGTTAGATGCAAATTAATAAATATTGAGGCTCTCTTTATTCGAAGGATTAATCAGCGCAATCCTTGCTCGAGACTAACTAGTATCTTAAATCGATTGTCCGAAGATTTTGTGTTTGCTAGATATATACTCCATTACGTGTGTTTTCCAAATCAAGCTGTACGGTCACCTTTTGACTTTAATCTATCTAGAAATGCGATTAAGATTAGATTATTACTAAATTTTGAAATATTGTTGGTGATAATTAAATAAGTAAATGAGTATCATAAGTATTTATTGTTACTTCTCTCACTAAATGTGTTTTTCCTTTTTTTATTGTTTGGTTCTTTGACTACTTCAATGTACTTCATGCTTTCTGCTGTTTGTAACCGATTGCTATTTATACTACAATTTTCTTTTACGTGATCTTCTCCACCGCGTGTTTAAAACATCGTCTTGTTTGACCTCCATGATGTACCTGTTAAATGTGAAATTTCGGTTTTAATTTCCATTTGTAATTGTAATCCTCAAGCACCATAATATATCGCCCAACATGTTGACGGAGAGTATTATTCCTGTACTTGTGTGACGATGTTCAATACTGTTTTAGGTTTTCCTGTAAATCCTCTTCTTGTACTTTTGCTTGTAGTTCGAATATTCTAATATAAAATACACAATACCTTTGAAATCCCACCAGACTGACAGCATAACCTTCCTTTGGTGAATACTTGTTTTTGAAGTGATTTGAGAAGGTTCATTACGCTTGACGTTGTTTTAGACGAACCATTTTGCATCCTCTGTTATCATACGTTTCAAAAAAGGATCGTTTTCTCCACGTTTCAAGAGAAAATCGCAAATGTCAACGCACCTAGTGAGATAATTTCTTTGAGCTCATTTGGTACCCAAATATCGAGCTTCCTAACATTTCCAAGTTATGTTAAATGGTTTTAAATACTCGATTTCGACATGCTAAGATTCTCAGCAATCTCTTGTGTCATTAAATTCCGATTGGATTCGATCAATGCCTTTATTTTGTCGTCATCAACTTCGATTGACCTCCAGACTTAAATTTAGAAAAGCAATTCTGACACTGCCGTAGTTTCAAGTCATCTTCACCATACACCACATAGCTTATGATGAGCTTGCATAACGTTTTTTTCTTTTCGGAAGTAATACAGCAAAATATGACGCGTCCTGCGCATGATTTTTTGAGTTCAGTATTCCTTTATTTTAAACAAAGAAAGAAATACTGAAATTGGCTGAGATTTAGCAAAACGGTCCACCTCAACCTCTGTTATAGTTAACCGTGTTACGTGTTTTGTTGCATAAAGTGCCTATAACAGGGGTGGAGTGGGGAAGGGGAACTACAGGTAATTTCCCGAGTCCCCAATACTAATTGCCCCCAATTTGATACCTTTCTTATGCCCCATAATTTTTAATGTATTATTAATATAGTCTTTGACTGACATCGGTGCAAATTCTCAATTGTCTGGCAAGCAAGCAATTTTCATATCAACGAAATAAAATTTGGGGAAAAATTGAAAGGAAATTAAAATTTGCTTGGTAAAATTGATCTAGTACTCATATTTCTCGTTTTGCGATTTACTAGATTATCGAATATTTGCTTATCATCGAAAAATAAAGAACAATTTTCACGAAACTCTTTACAGTTTATAAGTATCTAAAATTTATTATACAAATTCAATTTATTGGAGCATGTTTTCGAGTGCGTGATGAAACTTTAACTAAATAATCAAAGCGAACTTCTGAGAAAAAATTGGTCGAGCTACGGGTAAGTTTAAAGCGATCCAATATCATTTAGTAAGCAGTATAGATCAACAATGGACAGTCTCTAAAATTCTAAAAATTGATCAGTTTTTACAGGTCATTTATTTTTTGTTCGATAAATGTGTAAACAAGTAAAATGTGATCGAAGTAGTTTAAAAATGTCACGTGATGCACCTTCTACATAAGTTTACAATCGAAGTAAATAAGACCGAATTTTTTTGAACAGATACTTTATCGATAAAGGACACCTAATTTTAGAAAGACGAAATATTAACTGGCCACCAGATTCGAGTTGTCGTCACGTTTTGGTCCTTATGAATTTGAGCACAAATTATATGGAAAGCTCTAGTGGAAAACATTTCATTCCATAATTAATGATGTGAAAAATTGGTTTACTACAAGCTTGGTAATACTAAAAGCTATTAGCTAAACTTGTTTTGCCAAGCCGCAGTGTTTTGTTAGTATTATGGGGGAAGTTATTTGGATTGCTGTTGAAACAATTTTCGAGCTTAGGTGAAAGATTAAAATAGATTTGAGAAAAGGATTGCATATTTAGCTTAAATTCGATTATCGATAATTCTATAAATTTCTTCAAATTTATCAATTTATCGACAATTTTAAAATTTTATTTACTCACTTTATTTTCGTACATTAGGTTGAGTTGGTGGTAATGGCTTTCTTATAAGTCAAAATGTTTGCAACTGAAAAATTTACTTTTATCGAGTTTATCGGGAAAGGTACCTAAAATATATAGTTAAATAAAAAATCAGATTTTGGGTGTCTTATCGGGTTATCGACTATATTTAAGGTTAATATTGGATACTATAATTTTAATTTGTTGCACACCTCGGAACATACGTATCAAATATTATAGCAATAAAAGAGTAAATCCTCCCTTTTTGGCAATATTTGTATGCTACTTCCGTTTTTCGTGATCAAAGTCAAAATCAACAAATGTGCCATTTGGTGACTTATATACATTCGTTTTCAGAACAATAGGAACAAGGGAAGAAAATCATTAAAGTTAATATTGTAACCTATTTCCAGCATTTAATTTAATTTTTTAAAGTAAAAGTTGGTCAGAAAATTACGAATAATAAACGAGTAAAATAAATTATATTCGGTTTTTGAATTAAGAATCCTTAAGGTCTTAGTATTAGTTCTTTATTTTCGATCACTACCTGGCAACTTCTTGTCATATAATTTATTAAGTCCTAACATCATTCTACAGGTTAACCATAGTTGTTGCCTACTTTTGCCTTCATTTTAGAAAAGAGGTTCAATTGGATTGAGGTCGGATAATTGCGCTGGCCAAGTCAAATTTGGATATTTTTGTCGCTGAAAATTTGTTTTGTCTTTCTACAGGTTTGTTTAAGCTCACATTGTCTGGCATCTAGAGCCATTTTAGCGGTATTTGGTCTTTTGAAATAGGGTAGGTAACATTTTGGAAAATACCATTCACGTAGACGGCTTGGTCCATAATCTTTTATCCAATATAAAGGTCCTAAACTACTACACGAGGGACCAAAGGACCAAGCACAATACCCTTTCCACCAAATTCCACTATTTTTTTTTTTAATACTGTGGGCCTGCGCACATACTATTTACCATCGGAACCAAATAAGTTAATTTTTGTTTCGTCGCTGAACAATACGTTTCTCCATTTTTCTTAGCCATTGTTACCTTTCCAATCAGCATGATCTTTTGCAAATCGAATACTTTCCTTGACATTATTTTTGCTCAACAGTGGTGCTCTTCAGGCTGTTTTTTAAGCTTACCATGAAGATTGATCTCTACTAGTCTGCTACGAAATGTTCGTATATTAATTTCAAGATGTAACTCTTTCTTAACTTCATCAAATATTTTAAAAGTGTGCAAGAAACTCAGCACTTAAAGCATTAGCGACCAAATTCTGTCAAAATCCCATAACTGCATCTTTGCAGTTTTTGAATCAGCATTCTTTCCTCTTATTAACAATCGACGGCTCCATCATTATTTAAGAAAATATTTATAAAAATGTTTATTTATATTTATTTTAGCAAACTTCTATGAACTACAATGTTTCCTTTTCAATAAATTAGATCAATTTCACTTTATTACCGAATTTCGTATATTTAATTTAAAAGCCATGGACCGATTCATATTTCTTTAAGATCGTTTAGTAAATTTATATTAAACTTCTTTGTTAGTTTTCGTAAATTCTCTGTGCTGAAGCTTTCAAACTAAAAATAGGGCCATTCGTTTTCAATCGCCTTTGATGTAGCTACAAATACTCAAACTCCTATATTGAATAGTTACTCTGTCAGATTGTCAGCATTCTATTCAAGATTTTAATCATTTTAATTATTCGTTTAAATTAGCTACTTCACGTTAAACTCACATATCATTAAAATTTCCGTCTCATAAACCACTTGTTGACAGCAAGTATTTCCTCTTCAACACTATATTCGTATATGAACAATAATAAAAAATACAAAAACATTTTCACTTCACATAAATACATCCCTCGGGGTTTTAGTTTTGATCTTTATTATAAATAATACTTTCATTCATCCATTATAATCCATTTCGAGAGTAAAATGTTTTTTTGATATTATCATACAGATACAGTATTTAAGTCAATTTGATTTATACATATATCAAATATCACACGATGAGTCAGAGCTTTTCACGGGAATAATGTTTAAGTTCTCTACAAAATAAAACTTTCGCTTAAAGCAATTTTACTATTGACGACACCCACAAAATATCTTGTGCTTATATAGCTGATTTCTAATTTCGAAATCTTTGCTGAACACAAAACAAAAAATAAACTCCAAAGACATCTTAATATATCTCCTAATCTCAATTTAATTTTAATTTTTTTTTTTTTTTTGTTTTCCCACTGTACGATGTATGTAGTACCAGTACGGCAAGTACATATATATGAATGGTGTGGATGCTTTTGTATTTTATACTCTCAATCACTATAAAACCTTAAACACCATTTCAAAGTGTTGTTCTTCGTTTGTATCTTTCGTATGTGTATGTGTATGGTGTGAAAATGTTTTTGTTTCTGTTGTTACACAACATTTTCAAGGATTAATATAATACGAGAACGGAAAAAATAAGAAAGATGTAGGCTGAAGAAGAAAATTTCCTTTTTTTTTTCGTTTGTTCGTTGGAATATTGGATTAGGATCAGAATTCGATTTTTTTTTGTTTCATTGGATTTAAGTTTCGACAGTAGAATAAAAAAAAAAATACTTTCACATTTTCTTCTTTTTTCTTGTGGATTCTTTGTTTTATTGGATTTCCGCTTCTTCTTGCGATTGAAAATTCTACTGCTACTCACCTACCTATATACTACATACTTATCTATGTATACCCAAAAAAACTAACTTAACTATGTATAGTAGAACTATGTATACACTACCTTCAGTTTTAATTCAAAGTATTGTATTATTTATTTATTTTGTATAATATTTCGAAAAACTTTTTACAGTTTTCTTCTTGTTTCTTATCAGCTCTCAAGTATTATAGTTGTTGCTGTTCGTCCTGCTGTTATTATTATGGATGATGGTGTTAAACTTTTTATATTTTTATTTTTTATGAAAATATGGAAAGTTTGCGGTTTTTTTAAGCGGTTTATGATTATTAATATAATCATGATCATGTTGCTGATGGTTTCGTTTGATGAGATATCGTAAGCTGGTTAATTGGATTTGAACGGAACATTTTGTTTTGGGGTATTTGCTGAACTTCTCGATAACAATTTTTTTAACAAAATTATTAAGATGGATACAACCGACAAATCATAAACAACGGAGTGTTTTATATTTGGAAATGGTACAAAGTAGATTTTTGTTTTGCAAAAATAACATATACTGTTTAATTTAAGCAATCACGGAAATTTCTAAAGGCCACCGGTTCGTTTGGCATACTAAAATTATAAATTGAATTTAAAATGGCGAAAGAGTAAAGACTTTATTTTGCGTGTCCGTAGAATATTAAGAGTATATTATACACCAAGGTTGAGAAGTATGCTATTATAGCCCGAGCGAGTTTATTGTTTATTATTTATAATCCGAGACGCGGAGCGTCGAGGGTTATAGTAACGAGGGCTATAATATCACTTCTCAAGCGTGTCGTATATACAGAAGCATGCATCTAGAGACAGACACAATATACAGTGAAACACGAAAGTCTAGGTTAGGTTAGGTTGGAGTGGCTGCTTACGCACACTTAGACCGGTGACGGTCCATTGTGATACCACAGGATGTATCCCCTTTTACCCCTATTGGAACCATTTCGAGCTACTTATGTAGCGTAAGACGTCCAGCACTTTACTGTTTTCGAGATCCGTCTATGAGGCTGTCGCCTTAAAACTTGATTGTTCTTCTCCGGTGATTGCAATTCTCTAGGTTGACCTCGGTTTGCTTTCATGGGCATAATTTTTTGTAAGCCTTCTTCAATTGGTAACTTACACAATTTCACAATCGGTCGCTTATATGTTGCATTTTCGCATTTGACTGTCGCTACCCGAACTAAATCATCTTCTCCAGCGTGTGTTTTCACGATTCTCCCTAGCTTCCACCGTGTGGCAGGTTGTTGGTCGTCTTTTAATAATACCAGGTCGTTGATCATTAAGTTTGACTGGCTGCTCTTCCATTTAGTTCGTTGTTGTAGTTGGTGAAGGTATTCGGAGGACCACCGTTTCCAAAAGTCCTGAACCATTCCCTCGACTACATGCCATCTCGTTCCTAACGATATGCGGTCAATTTCTGCGGCTGGTAGCGCCTTGAGAGAATCTCCTGTCAAGAAGTGCCCCGGCGTTAGTGCTGACAGATCTGCAGGATCACTTGTCAGCGGTGTTAGGGGGCGAGAATTGAGACATGCTTCTATTTGGGTAGTCACGGTACATAGCTCTTCGAAAGTGAGTGTTGTTTCGCCTATGATCCGTTTGAGATGGAATTTCATTGATTTAATTTCTGCCTCCCATATTCCACCGAAATGAGGCGTAAGAGGTGGTATGAAGTGCCAATTGGTTCCATTGTCAGCTATCATAGTGGCAATGTCGCTTGGTAATGTCGTCATTGCGCGACGGTAATCTCTCTGCATTACGTTGTTTGCTCCTACGAAGTATGTTCCATTATCAGAGTAAATGTCGGTGCATAATCCTCTCCTGGATATAAATCTTTTGTAAGCGGCAATGAAGGATTCAGTTGTTAAATCGCTTATTATTTCAATATGGATGGCCTTCGTTACCATGCATATAAAAAGAGCAATGTATGCCTTATATGTCTTGTGACCCCTGCATTTGGCTGATCTTAATTGGATGGGCCCCGCATAGTCGATTCCCGTTTTGATAAACGGTCTTCCCGGCCTCACTCTTGCTGATGGTAGGTTTTGCATTAGTTGTTCGGATGTATGTTTTTTATGACGAAAGCAAATAATACATTTTTGAATTATCTGTCTTACAGCTCGTTTAGCATCAATGATCCAAAATTTCTTTCTTAATGTTGCTAATGCCAATTGTGTGCCTCCATGTAATGTACCAATATGAGCATCTTCTATTATCCTTTTTGTAACTATGTTGTGCCTGCTCAGTATTACTGGGTTTTTGCTTGAACTTGGGAGTATTGAATTTTGTAGCCGTCCGTTTAGCCGTAGCAACCCGTTTTCATCTATAGTTGGATTTAGTGATACAATTTTGCTCTTCGTGCTGATTTTTTCAGCTTTATTAAGACAGTTAATTTCCTTATAGAAATCTTGTCTTTGTACGAGCTTGAGAATTATTATTTCTGCGTTTTGGAGTTCAGCACCAGTTAGTTCATTTCTATTGTTGTTTCTACGCGAGCAGTTGTTGATGAACCTTTTGCAATATGCGACTATACGCTTCAATTTGTTGTAGCTGGAGCATCGTTCGAATAATGGAAAAGCGTGATCTTCCGTAGTTATTGTCATAATTTTTATTGCTTTTTCTTCTAACTCTTCTGGTTTAAGGGTGCTATTTTGCATAATAGAGTTGATTGCCTTCCATCTGGAGAGCTTTTGTCGAAGAAAATCTGGACCTTCCCACCACAATTTGTTTTTCATGAGTGCTAACGGTGTCGTGCCACGTGAAGCTATATCCGCTGGATTATCGCATGACTTAACGTGGTGCCATGTTGCTGCTGGTAGCATAGTTTTTACTGCCGAAATTCTGTTTGCCACGAACGTTTTAAATTTGTTTGGTTCCCCTGTGATCCAACATAGTGCAATGGTCGAATCTGACCACGCTTATATTTTGAGGTCGTTGATTTTCAAGCTTCTTTGTGTGTGTTTAAGTAATTTTGCCGATAGTAGAGTTGCATTTAGCTTCAATCGAGGAATGGATAGCTTTATTTTGGTTGGCGCGACTCTTGTCTTCGAGGTTAATAATTGTGTTGTTATAATCATTTCTTTATTTGTTGTTCGACAATATTTTGTGGCTGCGTATGCGTATTCTGAGGCATCAGCGAACCCGTGAAGCTCCGTTTCGACCTCGTCTGTTGTATTTACCCACCTCTGGATTGTTATGTTTTTGATTTCACTTAATTCTTTCTTGTATTTTATCCACTTTGTATTTTTGTTTTCTGGCAAGGGTTGATCCCAATCTATTCCTGATGTCCATACTTCTTGCATCATGATTTTTGCTGTGATTGTTATTGGGGTAAGCCATCCAACGGGATCAAAGAGCTTGGATGAGTCGGATAACAGCGAGCGTTTGGTTGACTGCTTGTCTGATAGTTGTAATGTTTCTACGTTGAATTTGAAAAGGTCCTTTTGTGGATCGTATAGAATTCCCAATGTTTTAATGCAGTCATTTAACTTGATTTGAACGTCACCCGTGCCGTGTAGTTCTCTGGGAATATGGTTCAATACTTCTCTTGAGATAGAGAACCATTTCCTTAAATTCAGTCCACCTCGTTCTGTGAGCATCTTTAATTCTTGTACAGCTCGAGTGGCTTCCTCTATGTTGTTAGAACCTGTTAACAGAACATCCACGTAAAAATCTGTCAGTATGATGCTTGCTCCTATTGGATAATCATTATTTCCGTCGGTAGCTAGTTGTTTTAAGGCTCTTATGGCTAAAAAACTGGCGGCTTTTGTTCCGTATGTTACCGTTTTTAACTTGTATGCCTCCATTGGCTTGGAGGGGTTGCTTCGCCATAGAATTCGTTGATAGTTCTGGTCTTGTTTGTTAATCCAGATTTGTCGATACATTTTTTCTATATCTGCTGTCATTACGATCTTGTGTTTTCGCCATCGTAGTAAAATATCTGCTAAATCTTGTTGTAATTTTGGACCATTCATCATGCAATCGTTTAGAGATACTCCCGTTGTTGTTTTAGATGAGGCATCAAACACTACTTTTAGCCTTGTTGTTGTGCTATCTTTCTTGATTATGCCATGATGCGGTATATAATAGATATTGGTTGATTTACCATCTTCTGGTTTTTCTTGTACTTGTTCCATGTGCTTCAAATTTATATATTCTTGCATGAATTGATGATATAATTGTTTGAACGGCGCATCTTTCTTGAATCGTTTTTCTAATTGTATCAATCTGGCAGCGGCCGTCTTCCTGGATTCCCCTAGTTCGGTTTGGTTACCCTTAAAAGGAATTCTTACTGTGTATCTGCCGTCTGGACCTTGTTCTACATTTGACTCAAAATGCTTCTCTATCATGATTTCTTCTTCAGTGGTATCTCTCTCTTCAGGTATTGAGTCGTTTTCTACCAGCAAACTCAGTTGATCCTCTATACTTTTAGTTGCAATCATCGTTGTTTTATGCTGACTACCTGTGTTGTTCCTGCTGCCCAATATAATCCAACCGAATTCCGTTTGTTGTGCCATTGGCTCTAGTTGACATCCCTTGATGATGTTGTTGATTAGTATTGATGGATAATAATCCGCGCCAAGTATAAGATCAATTTGCTGTGACTGGTTGTAGTGTGGATCAGCCAGTTGTATTTGGTTGAGATGCGTCCAGCTGGTTGTGGCAAAGTCCACCTCGGGTAATTGTTGGTCGAGTTTGTCGAATATCAATGGTTTGATATTCATTTGGAAATCTCCATCAAATCTTGGCGATATTTTTAGATTGATGGTGTGTCTGCAAATGCCCGCTTTTGCCCACCTACTCCTGAGATGGTGACGTGTACTTTCTCTTTTTTAAAGTTGAATAAATTTGCGGCCTTGGAGGATATTAATGTGGCCTGTGATCCTGGATCAATTAGAGCTCTTAGTGTGAAACAATCGCCTCTGCCAGTTGCGGCTCTGACTAATGCAGTTGGTAGTAAAACTTGTCCTACCTGACTGATCACGAATGTTTTGGCGGTTTTGACACTACTTCCGGTGGTTGATGCTGCATTATTGCAGTGTAGAAGTGTGTGGTGTCCTCCTTTACACACAACACATGTTTATGCCTGGCAGTTTCTTCCTTGATGCTAGCTTAAACATCGTATGCACAAGTTGTCTGAGTTGACGAGCCTTGCTCGTTCTAATGTTGACATCTTTTTGAATTGCTGGCATTGATTTAAACCATGATGCTCCTTACACCCTTCCACCAAACATGTTTTGGTTAACATGGCTGTATTCACTCGTTTCAATGGTGATATGTATTGCATGTGTGGTCGTGGTGCTGTTGCTCTATGATTGCCCATGGCTTCCAAAGATTGAAACCTTCTCTCCAGGAATCCAAAGAAATCTTCCAGTTGTGGAATTTCTCTGGGCTTCTCTATAGTTGTCTCGTATATCTTAATGGATTCTGGGTCTAATTTTTTGTTTAAAATGAAACCCACGAATGCCTCGAAGGGCGAATCCATATTTAGCCGCTTTATGTTGTGTAATATTTCTCGCGCCGTATCGTGCAAATTTCTCACTGTTTGGGCGGATGGTATCTGAATTGTGGCCAATGACAATAGTGCATTACACTGATGGTTTGCCAGTAGCCTCACGTTGTTGTACCTTGCTTGGATTATGTTCCAAGCGGTTTGGCAATTGTCACCTGTTGTTGTTAAGTGACTAATAATTTGGGCTGCTCCCTTCTTCAGGTGTGATTTCAGATACGTCATCTTTACCGTATCTGTTAGTTTGCTGTTTTGGTAGATCAGCTCAATGAATATATCGTTGAACGTTTCCCACCGTTCATAATCACCATAAAAGATCGGGATTTCTACCTTAGGCAGTTTCACCTGTGCTGCTGATCCTGCTGTGGTTGTTGTCTGGGGCTGAAACTGTTGTAGTTTGATCATTGCATCTTCTACCCTCTCTTGAAGCTTGGCATAATAATCTTCTCTAAAGTAGTTGGATGTTTGTTCGTCTTCTTCCAGCTCTACTAATAATTCTGTGTGTTGGGCTGCGATTTCTCCCATGTCTTTTTCTAATTGTCTCGTTTTGATATTCACATATTCCTTAGATATGTTGTTGGTTTCCAAGGAATAATTTATTGACGCCAATTTCTGATATAACTGCCACATCAGCACGTCTTGCCTCTTGAACAATTTTGTGTTGTTGTTTCCTTCAAACTTTGCTGCTTGAAGGGCCTCGATTGAACTACTCATCAGTGGTTGGTGTTGTTGATTTGCCGCTGAGTGACCTTGTTTAATTTCCTCATTTTGGGAATCGGTTGATGAGCTTTGTATGGTATCCAACCGAATTGATGGTGTTGTTTTATATGATGCCTCGACAAGTGGGTTTGGTAGTTATAGGACTTCTTGTGACGTTGTTGGTGTCAATGGCGGTCCGCTATTTAGGCGATACCGCATTTCCTCTATCAGCTTATTGTAAACATCTGTCGTGTTTTTTCTTGTTGTGAAATAAGCGTGATTTTGGCCCAGAGGCGGGACCATTCCTAGAATTTTGTCATCGATTCCAACGAATTCGTTATATAGCGTTTTTAGATTCGCTATTCTCTTCTCTAAGTAAGACTTCGTTTTTCTGTCTTCACCGTCTTTTCGATAGTTTCTCTCTAGCTGAACTATCTTTCTACTTGTTACCTCTTGATATTGAAGTAACTCATCCATCTTGTTGTTGTTTGGTTTACTTGTGGTGGTTTTGATGCTTGTTGTTGCTTAGCTTCTCCTTTGACGGTAAGTTATGTGCCTGTTGTTGCTTGGATGCTGGTGTCGTCACCCTTGACGACGTTACAGACTGTCTGTCTATATTTCTATTTGCCGGTTGTTTTAGTGGCTCGAAGGACCATGTAAAAGTCATAGACTTTTGTACTTAAATTATAAAATCAAGATAGTCTTGATCTACAGTTAACTAATAGATTACCACGGGTGGGGTCTATTGGTTATCGAGAATTAACAACTTGTTGTTAATATAAGAGTTCCGTATATTGATGATTATTAAGATTACCACTGGTGGGGTCTTAATAATCTTGAGAACAAACACCTTGTTTCAGTTGTAAATTTATTCTGAGCTTATTTTTAATTTGCTCGTCTTTTTATACAAAATCTCATTCATTCAAATTACACTATTTTACAATAAAAAGAAACAATAAAACATTAATGTTTAGTAAGCATATTAATGAGAAAAGGTGTTGTGTGACATGATGCGAACATTATTAAGATAATAAGTAAACATGTTAAAACCGAATTAGTTTTCTTGATAAAAAGGTATTGTGTGATATTATAAAGAAAACAAATTATTAATTTGTTAGGTTCCGGCTTGTAGTGTTGATGAGTTGACATAAAATATTGTGTTTTGTTGCACTGTTGATCTCAACAGGATCCATTCCATTCACCGGGTCACCCGTTTATAGGGTACCCCCACTCATCACCCGCGGAGACTCCGGAGGTGCAGAGAGGACGTGACGCCCAGTCCGCCGTGGTTATTGGTCGATGGTTTTCTGGCGCCATCTATTCGCCTTTCCATGCTGGACATCATAGGCACTCAGAATTTAATGAACTGAGGTTAACCACTCCCCAGTTCCCTGAGACTCTCCTACCAGCTGGACTGCGGTTGGGGGCGGCTTATTTAATTCACCGCTAACCTACCTATCGATAGGTCGTCCACACTATCCACCACCTGTGACTCCCTCCCCCCGATAGCTGCAGTACGCCACGGGCGAAAGTCTACATACACCACTAAAATTTGCAAAATCGTGCTAATTGAAACGAACTAAAAAGTGTAATATTAATTAAATAATATATTTAAACCAAACAAAATGATAACTGGATAAAAAAAACAAAATTAATCCAACAATTCTCAAAAAATTCTAAAAATTAATAAAATTTATATCATAAAAGTCTACATACAGTGAATAAAATCAAAATAATCTTGTACAGACAAACTTAAGAACTAACATTAATATTTAGTTGGGCCACACCATTAGACTGAATAACATAGACCCCATCGGTAATCCTATATTTTCGGACCTTTCGTTTCAGATCATACCAGATATGCTCTATTACATTTAGATCCGGTGACTGGGGAGGCGGATGAAGTTATTTCGGTATATTATACAGAAGCCATTGCCTTATTGCCATCGCTGTATGCTTTGGATCATTATCTTGAAATAAGATCCATTGGTTGTCTAATCCTAAGCATTCGACGGACGGTTGTAAATTGCTACGCAATATGTTAAAATACTGTCGGTGGTCCATATTACCTTACCTTCTATGAATACCAATTGTCCGACACCAGATGCAGCTATAGATCATTAAACCTTTACGCTGCCAACCGTCGTATTTAACAGTGGGAAGCACATTTTTCCCCTTCCATCGGATCCGAATAAATTGTATTTACTTTCGTATCCAGTAGTGTTCCGATTCTCAACCGCTATATTTGGAGCATTAATCCTCGGATTGGATACCACTTTTTAATTATGTTTCGAACATCCCGTGCGTTAAATTTTTTAGGACGCACACATCTTTGTTTATTTTGAACACATCCTCTGTTATTAATGTAGCGTGTGATTTCAAGAAGAAGAAAAAATGCTCACAAGATTTGTTTAAGAAAAAAAAAACAAACAAACACAACTTCTTTTCCAACATTACAAAAATTTTCTTTTAATTTTGAAAGAATACAAAAAAAATGTATAGGCAAATTAATTTTTGAATTTCTAATTACATGAGCATTATAAATAAAAATTGTTTTGGCTCATTATATAAACAAAAAAAATTTAAAAAAAACAAAATTAAACATGCATTTCAATGAAAAAAATTATATTCGGTTGATTTCTGAACTGCTTGTTTGGCCCGTCCAAACGCAATAGACACCAATTCTATATAGATAAAAGAGAACAAAAACCGAATTAAAAATTGTATCAAAAAAAATGGAAAAAAAATTATATAAATCCCAGCATCAAGTTAGATGTCAATTTAAATAAAATATTTTGATATTTTTTTAGTTGGGCGCCATGACATCCTTCACACGCTAAAATGTGCACCAGCTAGCCATCTAGAACAATCCACCTTATGGCGTAGGTATATAATTCTGCTAGGATAATTTATTTTCGGAATAATAAAAAAAAATTGATAAAGAAGAAAAAAAATAAATGTCTGGAAGGAAAAAGGAATTTCGTTGTCTTTATTTTTCTGTAACACTCACCGGATATACTTCCTGTTAATATTAAACTTCCTGGTGTGTTCCATGTCTGAATGTCCATTGGCTCAATTTTCCAACCCACGTCTCGCTTTTGAAATATTAAGAATAAGAAGAAAAAAACTAACCAAGATGGCTTACTTCCGGTGGCATAAAATGTGCTTCAACCCTCATCCTCGTTAAATACACTCCACTCACATTTTTTTTCCCGTAATTGTTGTATGTGAGGCTTATTACTTTTTTTTGTGGGTATGTACTGCTTGCCAATACTCTAAATTTTACTGCACTAATCGCACTTCCAAACGTCTTAACTTAAATACTCCTCTCAACACAAAAAAAAAAAAATCAAATTCTGCAGATACAACAGTATACAATAGGATTTCTCTATATCCCACAAGCAGAACCTTGATCAATAAATTTTCACAAACCAAAAGAAAAATTTAACTGTTTTTCATTTGCCGTATTGGCAACAGTCACAATAAAAACAAAAATTGAATGTCTCAAAAAACCAATTAATTAATATTTAACTTAGCAAATTAGTTTATAATATATCACCAACCCATTACTCAAAAAAAAATTATTGGTTTCTTCCAAATAAAAATATATTCAATCGATTAATCGATTTATCTCTATATATATTGTTTAATTTAACACAAAAAAAAATGACTGCCATTTTTTGGTTTTTAATTATTTCACTATACCATGTCTTTTCTTAACCAGCACCATACCAACCAAAAAACTAATCGTTCTGCTCGAGCTTTTATAGTTTTTTCGAGCTTTTCCCCCCACCAAATATCCGATTTACAGTCACAATTAAAACAACGAAATATACACTTAGGAGAGGCATCTAGTGGGAATTCTACACTCGTTGAATTCTTCTAAATAAATATCGGACAGTGGCACAATCAAAAAAAAAAATTAATTATTATCTAATTATACTATCAAACGATAGATGCCCCATCCCTATTAATATCAAATGATTTTATTTTTTTTTGAAGAAAAAAAAATCAACACTGCGCGTAACAAAAAAAAAACAATTACAAAAAGATTTGCCGTTCAGAAATCAACATGTATAAAAAATTTCAACCCGTTACATTAAAATTTCGTATTATTGTTTGTATGGTTGCCAGACTTCTACCAACAATTTTAGATATTTCATTATAACTGTTATTCTACTCCCTTAGAGGGGGGGGGGAGGGGAGAGGGGGGGGGGGGTGCGAAAGTTTGTCGAAGAGGATAGTCGTGTTTTTTCTATCCTCTTCAAAAATTTAATTTTATTTAGTTTTATTTTATTTTTGTGTTTTATTTATATATTTATATACTTTATATACATAGGTACATACAGATTAATTTTAAATTAAATTCTAATTAAATTAAATTTTAGTGTAATAATAATCAAAGTGGGGGCATCCCGGCAATCACCGGGATGCATTTGTCAGGTAATGTTTTTATTTTTGTAGATAGAAAAATTAAAAGTGCATGATTTGATATTTTGTGGATTGTACATAAAATCAAAGTTCAATTTTTAATTACTAAAGTCTAATATTTAGATAGTATGGAAATAAATTTAACTTATATAAAATAAGTCGCATTAAATTTGGTATTAGATTTTATTTTTACGCACACTTATTTGTATTCTTATGTTTGTGTGCATTGTACAATCGACACTAATACATACTTATAATTTGGTATAAAAAGGGCCAACAATATGTTTGTGTAGCTGTCTCGTTTACTCTCTGCACGGTTTCTGTAAAGGAAGTGTGCGTGGTTTTGTTGGTTTTTGTATTATAAAGTACAAACAACAACGAGAATGGGAATCGTTGCGTTGGTTTTTGATACAGTTGTCACAAGTATTTTACTATTGTGTATAATGGGCACTAATACATGCATACAACTTGATTTATATATGGCAGGATCAACAATATGGTTTACAGTGTCTCGTTCGCTCTTTATACGGATTCTGGAAAATGTAGTATGTTTGGTTGGTTTTTGTGTTGTAATGTAAAAATAACAACAAAAAGATAATTTTTTCGTTGGTGTTTATACAGTTGTCACAATATTTTACTGTATTATCTTGATACATAGTTTAGGTGTGTTTATATGTACTATAAGGCATACTGTTCCGCACATGAAAGATGGTAGAAAATATTTACCGTCAATGTGTGTTGGTTTAGTATATAAGATTTTGTTACTTGTATGCAGGTACTGTTAATCTCTTTGTGTTTCTGTCTATTCACGAAACAACTATGATATTATTGAAATCATGCATTATGTGAACACAATGAGATTTTGTATATTCGACTTAAATAGGATTTTTATACTTTGTATAATCGAATTGGTTTGAGTCGAATTGGAATTGAGAGCTGTCTTATACTATTCATTTGAATGGTTTATTTAGGTAGAATTCATGATTTTTTTACAGGTTATTACATACTGAATTAAATTGATTTCTAATTAATTTAATTAATATTATAAATTATAAATTGTCTAAATAAATAAATAAATAGATAAATAAAATGCGAATTTAGAAATGTTGGTTTAAATTAGGATTTGATTTTTAACACAAAATGATGAGTTCATTTATGTGAACAAAGTGGAATTATGTTAAAACATTTTGGAAGGCTAAATGTTTTTGAGTTTATTGGTTGAATTAATGGATTTATTGAAATTTAGATGGTGTGATGCACACACAATCGTTATAATTACGTATATGACACATCGATAATTTTTAAGAAAATAAGGTTTCATTTTCATTGCATTTATTTATTGTTTTATTTACTTTGCATGCTTGATTTGGCAGGGAATGAGGTCCGTGAACTGAGTTAAAATTTTGGATATATTTAAATTTATTTATTAATAAAGAGATCAAATTTCTGAATTATTGATTAGGTGCAGGATTTTGGTGGCGGAGATCTCTTCAATAGGTAAATGATGCTAATTGGATTTTTATTTAGGTAGTATAATATTTTATAAGTTTTATTTTGAGTTGCGAAAATGACTAAGGCGAAGAAAATCATTTGAATATGTACACTATCAGACATATATTTTTGAACGACGTCCGGGATTGATCACTGGAGCTGATTTTGGGGTAGATGATTTTGTTACTAGTGCGAATTTCTGCTCAGTCGGCTTAAATTCGTGGGCATCCACAACGATGTTTATTTTTGTTGATCCGGTTTCAATAAATTTTTTTTTATAAAACTGATGATATCGTTTGATATTACATATTGTAGGGATTTATTTTGATAAGTTTATTGTCGTTGCAATGCTTTTATTATCAATTTTTTAATGCTTTCATCTATTTCTTTGGAGAGGCTCATTTTCAATTCCTAAATTAAATTTTTGAATACATAGTTAAAAAGTTTTGTTCGAAAATATCAAAAAATATATTCTGCTAAAAACAATCACTTTATTGGTATTAAATTATAATTTATATTAATGTTGCTGTTTCATTTAAATATTTTTGTTTATAGATTGAAATATGATACTAATTAAATGAATAGCATAGTACGTTATCTAGGATAAGGTAAGTTCCCTTTTATATGATATTGTAAACTACATTGCATTGCAAAAATATTTGAGGTATTGATGAAAATGCTTCAACGCTGTTTGTCAGTTTAATCTAATTTAATTACATCAAAGTGTCATAGTTTGTTCGGGTATTTTTGTCTGATGGTGTAGTTTATATAAAGTATATTTAATTATATACAATTGTTAGATCGTCTCCAAGCTACAGAAATATTGGTGAATTCTCGCTCAACATCCAGCATCCAGCAGTTAGGTAGCGTAGAAAATGTATTGTTCTTGTGATATCCTATATTATTTTATTTATCACTAACTAATTTATATAAGTAAATTTCTATTAATTAAGTAGTAAAGCAATTTAGTTTTCAGTGATACCTGGGAAACTCTATTTGAGTTTTATTAGTAAATATCATATATAGGTACATGTAGTTCTTAACTAAAGTATTGATATTCTAGACTTTTTTGCGTAGTATTATGATCAATGTTTAAATTATATTATATACTTTTATAAATAAATAATTAATTTCAACATTATTAATTTCCTTTTTTCTAGATCTCTAATAGTATGGTTAGATAAATATTTTCAACTGTTTATTTTTAAATCCAGTTGCAGTAGGTAAACAATTAATTAACTATTTACAGGAGAACGGTAGCTAATGGAACAAGTGCTGTGAATTTAAATTATAACTTGACAATTTAAAATTTTTAAACAATCTTTTAGAATTTTTGCTTAGAAGTGGGAGAGTTTACATAGGCAATTTCATAAAATGTTAATTTTTGTAATACTTGTATGTAATATATTGGGTTTTGCTCATTAATACATATTAATTAATTTTGTTTAAAAATATTTGCTCTTCCTTAATTTGCTAATAAGTAATTTAATTTTCAGAATATAACATAGTTCCAGAATCACTCATTAATATGGGGATTAAATTAATCCTGAATTTCAGAATTAGATTTTACTCTAATATTATGGTGATTTATTAATTAAAATTAGTTTTCAGAGTTGTCTGGGAAATTATATTTAATTTTATTTGTTGATTCTTGATATAGTTATAGTGCCTAACTGAATTATTGATGTTTTTACACTATGGTGGTGCTGTAACATTATCATTTTTATATTATTTATTATAAATTTTATAAAAGAATTGAATTTTTAATTATTTATCTTCTTATCTTGATCAGTAGGAAATTTCTAATTTTAAGTAAAATTGTATGTTTAAATAGTTTTAATGTTATTTTAATTCTTGTTGCAGTATGTAATAATTATTTAATTAGATAAAGAAGGACCATGAAAAATGAAATAAACGCGGTTTTTGTAATCTTAGCTTAGTAATTTTAAAAGGCTGACAGGGAGGAATTACAACATTAATAATTTTTAAAGTCCTGATTTAGATTTAAGGAGTCCTGAGTGTCCGGCCCTGGATTCCAGAGAAATGATCATCTAATAATGTAGCTAGATTGTGCTGTCTTGTGCTAACCTATTTTCTATATATTGTACTAATAATTTACTAACTATCGATCGCATTGGTGTCTGTAATCGGGTCGAGTCTTTCCCAACTAATAACCCTATCCTATCCTTCGGTTTTGTTATATGTATACGGGTGTACGGTGTGTGCCCGGGAGTCTGGGAGATCCTGCGATAATGCTTGGCCGTACACTCTCAATCAATCATTCAATAAAATGCCAAGTTTTTGTAATGTGTAATATATTCTGTTTTGTCCATTAATATATTTTAATTAATTTAGTTTTAAAATACTTAAAGGGATTTCTTTTTTTAATTTTTTTTTAATTTACTAATAAATGATCCAATTTTCAGAATAAACATAGTTCTAGAATTAACCAATATTAGATCAAAATTAATCCCGAATTTCAAATTTTAATTTTAGTTTGAATCTATCCTCCAGGATTAACAAGTAGTGAATAAGCTGGAGTTTAGAATTTGTGTTGTCCTGTGCTAACTATTTTTACTATATAATTACTAACAATTTACTCTTATCCTTCGGCTGGAGATGGATAAATGGGTGTACGATGTGTGCTCGGGAATACTGAAGATCCGGTTATAATAATTATTCATTTAAGTAATAAAATTTGTTATTATGATGTTTATTAATTAAATTTAGTTTTCAGAGTTGTCTGGGAATTTGTATGTTAATTTTATTTGTTGATTCTTAATTTACTTATAGTACCTAATTGAATTATTGAGTTATTAAAAAATCTAGGTATTGTGGTGCTGTAATATTATCATTTAAATCATTTTATATAAATTTTATAAAATAATTGAATTCATAATTATATATTTCCTTTTCTGGATCGGTAGGAAATTGATGATTAATTTTAAGTAAAATTTTATGCTTAACGGTTTAATGTTTATGTTAATTCTTGTTGCAGTAAGTAATAATTTTTAATTGGATATAAAAGGACCATTAATAAGGAAATAAGCGCTTTTATTTTAAATTTTTATTAATTATTTTATCAGGTAAATTAATAAAGACGGACAAGGGTGAAATTACAACATTAATAAGTTTTAAGCTCTGTTTTAGATTTAGGATTTAAATGATCATCTAATAATTTAGTTAGATTGTGTTGTCTTATGCTAACCTATTTATTATATATTGTACTAATAATTTACTAACTATCAATCGCATTGGTGTCTGTAACCTGGTCGAGTCTGTCCCAACTAATAATCCTATCCAATCCTTCGGTTTTGTTATATGTGAACGGGTGTACGGCATGGGCCCGAGAGTCTGGGAGATCCTGCTATTATGCTTGGTCGTACTCTCATAATCAATCATAAAAGTTTAATTTCAACTTTATTTTATTTAATTTTATCTTTATTTTTTTATAATGATGTTTTTTATAATACAGTAGAATCCGTTTATACCAAACCATGTATATAACGAACAAACGCTTATAATGATCATATGGTTTTGTCATAAAGTTTTGTGCCTTGAATTTGCACGAACACAAACAAAGAACTACGTTTATAAACGTAAACGAACATTTGATTAAAATGAACAGCCGGCTATAGTGAACAAAATTATGTCCCTTGAGTGTTTGCTATAAGCGAATTTTATTGTAATTATAATTATAATTTTAGCTGAGTAATTTTAGATTTTCTTAAATATTTTATCAGGTAAATTATTGAAAGGCGAACAGGGGGAAATTACAACATTAATAATTTTTAATTTAGGTTTAGGGAGACCTGAGTATCCGGCCCTGGATTTCAGAGAAATGATCATCTAAAAGTGTAGTTAGATTGTGTTATCTTTTGTGCCGTTAATTTACTAACTATCGATCGCATTGGTGTCTGTAACCGGGTCGAGTCTGTCCCAACTAATAATCCTATCCTATCCTTCGGTTTTGTTGTGTGTAAACGGGTGTACGGTGTGTGCCCGGGCTTGGCCGTACACTCACAATCAATCAATCAATTTCCATAACCAATACCTTGTATTAAACTTTGGAATGCATAAATAATTTGTTATGTTTTGCGTACAGCCGATTTTGAATTCAATTCAAACTTACTCGATTATACGAAGTATTACCCCTCAGACAGTCTCGACGCTGTAGCGCAGTCACGCAATAGCGCAAAAATTAAATTACATGAAAATATATGTGAATTGACAAAGTTGACGGACGGGGCGCATTAGATTAAGTACTAAAATAAAATTATGTTCAATATTGCACGCAAGAACGGATTGAAGTGTCACTTTGTGATAAAAAAATACAAAATGAAAGACAATCTTGGGAAGCAAAGTTATACAAAATAAAGTGATGTCAATGACATTAAACGGTTTTATCTAACTAAATTATTAGTTATTAACTAGATTAGTAGATTTTATAGAACGACGGAAAATTTAAATTGGTTAAAAAAGTGGTTATAGGATTTAGAGTCATCAACGTATGGATTTATAGAAATCAAAAAGATTTAGTCTATGTTAGATAGTTTAAAATTATTTGAATGTCAAAAACGTGCGTCGAGATTGTCAGAAAAATTTTTATTTTTACAGTACTAAATTATTTTTTGTTTTCTGTGGGTAATTCCGTCTCCGTTCCGTCGAGATTGTCTCTGCCTTAAGAATCAAATTTAAATCGAATCGAAATTAATTTGTTCTGCATACACACAAAACGCAATACACTTGTGGTAAACGAAATAATTTCTAGTTTATACCACAAAGATAAACACATGCATATTTATTAGAGTAGAAAAATTAAAAAGAACAATCTGTGTTCTAGAAATGTCCATGTATATACCAGAAATATTTAACTGCGTATGAAACTACCAATATGTACCAAAACCAATAAAACTGTCTACACGCCATCCAGCTCACTCTTTACACAAATCCTATCCGAAAAATTTACTCTGTACCTGTCTACGTTATGTTATTTTTCTTATAATGTTTAAACAACAGGTTTTTTTTTTTTAATAATATGGTACAACTTATATCATTTCATAAGGAGAAGGCTGAGAAGGGCGAATATTATTTAAAAATTTACTAATTTTTTGTAGTGTATGAGTTTGACTTTGACTCCCTGTATGTTCCTTTACATATGCAATAATTTTAGATTTAATTTACATGTGATATTATTTTATTTTATGTTCTTACTATGAATTAATTTAATAAATATTTATTTTTTATATACAAACAATTTTGTTCCAAACATAAAAATCTTAATCTTTGGAGTATATGCTTCATTTGGTCGCACATAAACTATTTACTCAGGAAGACATGACAGCTCGATTGATTTTAACATGAGTTTTTAAATTAAAATTTTTTTTTGATGGAGGATAACCCACCATTATTACTATTATTTATAAAGACTTGTTTTAATACATAAACTTGTTTTAATACATTACATAAAAAAGGGAACTTGTTACTGGAAAAATATTGAGGGCCCATACTGAAAAAACAGGGCCCATTACTGGAAAAAATGTCTTTTTCGGATTTAAGCTTTATTTATAAGGAATACATTCAAATAGTAAACTAGTTTTTGATTCTTGAATGTTTGCTAAAGATAAAAAACTAAATAATAATTCGTCCGTAAACTCAAAAATTCGCTTAAGCAGACTCATTACTGGATGTTTTACCCTATCTCTACAGAACAGATAGACAACATAATAGTGTGAAACACACCAAGCAGTGACAGCGAACAGCAGAATTAAATTGATGTCAACCTGTTTGAGCATTAGATGAAAAATATTTGATTGAGCAAAACTATAAGCAATAGAAAAATTTCCAAAAATTGATATACAAATTTCCTTTTTTTGTAAATTTTTGTATTAAAATTAAAATATAGTATTTTACATTTTTATACAGAATGCTTAAAGTTTTGCTCAAATTCATTATTGCTTAAATAAATTAGCGTCCATTCAAACCTGGTGCTCGCCGCCGCCGCATGGCGTGTTTCACGGTTTACATATGACAAACCCATCAAAAAATTATATTTTATGGATATTCTCGGCTATTGTTTTCCATAATTAATATTTACAAAAATCCTCCAGCTAATTTAATTTCGTAAAGGAAAAATGCACATTATCTACGGATAATATTATATGAAAAAACTATTTAATTACTGTTGAACTTATAGGACCTCGTTGTCCTATCTCGCCCCACTTCACACACGGCTACACTAGAAACACCTTTGTCCGTGTACAGCAATATTTAGGATTATAAATTATCAGCAGGAAATTATAAAAATTATTATCTTTAGTTTTTAATTATAATTTATTATTATTATATTTTCAATAATTTAGTTATAAGTTTTATTATTTTATCAACACCGTTGGTTAGCTTCGATAGTCTGACATTGAGTTAATAAACGACCCGAAAGCAATATAGAGAACAAAAAAACACATGTAAATCGAAAAAGAAAAATGCTTGACTTTTGTTTTGGTTTTGACTTTACATTTTTTTTGTTGTTTTGTTGGCAACACACACACACGCGCGAGAGTTTAAATCAGTGAGATGGAGTTGAAACAAAAATAATTGTGAATGATTTTGTTGCGCACATGATGCCAGACTCATTCTAATGATATTCATTTATTTTTTGTGGTGGTAAATGAATGAATGATTGAATGATTGATTGAACTGCTACAAACTATATTACGTTTATCTAAAAATGCATAAAAATGTACACGATTAGGAAAGCCTGAACAAAATACGATTACAAGCAATTTACAACTATTACCGTGCTCGTGCACCACCAACTTTTCAAAACTGAACGGTTGAAATAATAGGAATGATATTAAATTCTGTTTCATTTTAAACGATTTTATCATATTTTCAGAATTATTTTACTTTTTGCATGATTTCTTATAGTATACGGCTTTTGGAAAAGAATTTTTGTCGCGATATTTTAACAGCTATTTTCTTCTTTAGTTCTGATTAATATGATAAGTGCATAAATCAAATAATAATTGTGTAATGTAAATATTTGTTTTTGGTGAATTTTGTAATAGAAAATGAAAATTTGATTGACCGGTCTGTTAAAGCTGAAAATTATGATCCCAACAACATATTAGAGTCATCACGTGAATTTATAAACGCTGTAATATATCGGCATTATTTTATTTAATAAAATATAAATTTTATGAAGGATTTGCAAACAAACAAATGGAGGACAGTGACAATAAAATTAATGATCATATCGAAAATAATGTCAGACGTATGGAGTTAAACCTACAAAAAATGACGAAAGCTGCTCTGCAGGTGAACCTGAGATAAGTTCAGCCATTTAATGTAAGTAAATTTCTTTTACCAGGTATGTATATATAAAACCGGAATTTACCAATAAATGGCGCCACCTGCCAATGCACGTTTCGACAAACCGCGTCATCGGCGCCATTGTTTTTTTTTGACATCTGTTAACAACATTCAATTCATAACCTTACAAGTTTCATACAATAACGCATGTTTCTTACTTGTTAAAAATGTTGAGTTTTGTGCCTACATATTGCGGTTTGCGGGCATTATTGATTTTTTGATATCGTTTAAAGAAAACTGCTGCAGAATCACCTCGAATGCTTGTCGAAGATTACGGTGAGCATGCTCTTGGTAAATCATAATGCTATGAGTGGTTTAATAAATTCAAAATTGGTGATTTTGACGTGAGAAACGAAGAACGTGGAAGACCACCAATAAAGTTTGAAGGCAGGGAATTGCAAGCATTGTTGGATGAGGATGACGCTCAAACGAAAAAACAACACGCGGATCAATTGAATGTGTCACAAGAAGCCGTCTTCAGACGTTTAAATGCCCTGGAAAAGATCCAAAAGCTGAGAAAATGGGTTCCGCATAAACTGTCTGAAAGACACCAGGAAAATCGAAAAACCACTTGCGAAATATTGCTCGCCAGATAGAAAAGAAAGTCATTTCTCCATCGAATTGCGACTGGCGATGAAAAATGAATTTATTTTGAGAATCCAAAGCGCAAAAAGTCTTGGGTTGATCCAGGACAACCATCGACATCGACTGCAAGGCAAAATTGCTTCTAACTCTACCAACAACAAATGATCAATTTGAATCGAGTTTTGCGTGAAAAGCGACCAGAATATGATAAAATGCAACACAAAGTGATTTTACTAGTCAAGGAAACGTTGGAAGCATTTAATTGGGAAATACTTTCACATGCGGCTTACTCGCCAGACTTGACTCCGTCCGATTATCACTTATTTGCATTGATGGGGCACGGGCTTGCTGAGGTGGACTTCACTTCGTACGAAAATGTACGAAAATGGCTCGATAACTGGGTTGCCTCGAAAAAAGAACAGTTTTTTTGACGTGGCATCCAGATGGGCTTTACTTTGAATAAAATTCTCTTAACCATTATCATGAACATGTAATTTTTACTAAAAAAATTCGGTTTCATATTTACACACCGGGTAATAAAACACAATATCCATTCTATGTACAATACCTGATTCTATGTACAATGGCCTGATGGGATACCTTCGTCAATATTTAAATGTTTGAGCTCATATATTGTAACTCCATTATGTTATCTTTTTAACCAATCATTAATTTCTGGACAATTTCCTACAGCTTGGAAAATTTCTCACATTGTTCCAATTTACAAACAGGGTAACCGTTCTGATATATCAAATTATCGTGGTATTTCAATTCTTTCGTCTATACCAAAACTTTTCGAATTAATTGTGTCGAAACATTTGTTATTCCATACTAAAGAGATAATTTCTTGTTTCCAGCATGGTTTCACTAGTGGAAAATCTACGACTACCAATCTGTTGCAATTTACTAAATTCACTATTGAGTCACTTGAATCTAAAGGCGCCCAAGTTGATTCAATTTACTTTGATTTTGCTAAAGCTTTTGATTCAATCGACCATAAAATTATTATTGAAAAACTTTCGGTTATTGGTCTTGATCCAAATTTTCTTAAATGGATTTCTTCTTATCTAGTTGGTAGGAAGCAGTATATTCTATTGAATGATGTTAAGTCAGAATATATCTATTGTCATTCAGGAGTCCCTCAGGGGTCCCATTTAGGCCCAATTATATTTCTTTTATTCGTGAATGATATTCCTAATATTTTTAAATTCTGTAAATGTTTATTATTTGCTGATGATTTGAAGATTTTCATGCATGTTCAATCTGTAAGTGATGCTGAGGTTTTGCAATCTGAAATTAATATATTGTCTAGTTGGTGCTCTAAGAATGAATTGTTCATCAATGTACAGAAGTGTAAGGTGATGTCGTTTTTCAGAACACTCAATCCAAATATTGTTAATTATTATTTCGATGGAGATCTACTTTGTAGAGTTACTTCAACTGTTGATTTAGGAGTTCTGTTTGATCAGAAATTAACTTTTGCGTTACACATAGATAAAATAATATTAAAGGCCAATTCTATGTTAGGTTTTATTTTTAGAATGTCAAAGGATTTTATGGATGCATTTTCGTGTGTTAGTCTATATACTTCTTTAGTAAGATCTCACCTTGAATATGCTGTAGTATCCTCATCAGGATGTGCATATTGCAAGATTGGAATCTATTCAGAAACGTTTTACTATCTATATGGCCAGGAAGCTTGGTCATTTATCTGATCGTCATCTACCTATGTGGGAACAGGTGCGAAGTCTCCCATTGTATGTGATTCGGTGTGAGTGCCTTCACATTGATACGTTGGTTAAACGCCGAAAAATTGCCTCTGCCTTGTTTGTTAGTGATTCTCTTAGTGGCCGGATTAAGTGTCCTGAACTCATTTCTGCTTGGAGCTTTTATGTACCTACCAGAAGCTTGCGTCCAAGGAAATTTTTGTTTGTTGACTTTCATAGAACGAATTATGGTTCCAATGAACCAACCAAGTCAATGGCTAGAATTTTTAATGAATTTTACCATTTATTTCATTTTGAGAGATCCAGAGTGTATTTTCGGAAGGCAATTAGAAATTGCAATTTTTAATCTCATTTTTCGTTTTTAAAGTTTTCGTTTTTTCAGGTAATGTTCCGTATTGTTAGTATTCTTTTTATTTCTTTTTTATTCTAAAATAATTCTTTTTTTTACTATTCATTAAGTTTTACCTGTAGAATAGATGTAAATAAATAAATAAATACATTAAACTTACCATACAACAAGACAACGACATAACAGTTAAAACTAACAAACGACCTGTCCATAAAAATCGTATCAGAAATATAAATACTCGGAACTATGGGTTAGGCATTAAACTTTTTTTGTCTTCTCCATACGCTAGTTCAGCCACAATCACTAGAAGCCTTCCATCTTAGTAAAGGAAAAGGTGTAATAGGACTTAACATAGGAAAATCAAGAGTCATTACAACATATTCAAAGCTAATACATGTTATAGAACTAAATGATTTGAAAGCCAATTGGATTCAAATTAATCAAACTATAACCAATTTAGAAGGAACTCTTTTAGAAAGAGAAATTAAAGATACAGTTAGACTAAACATTATGAAAAGCACGATAAAATTATTGAAAATAAATTTAAATAACATATTACCCAACACTCGTTACAAACGAACTAAACGAGGAATATTCGATCCATTAGGAACGTTATAACGCCATTAGATTAGAGAACGGACAGTACAAAATTACAATCAATTATAATAAACAAATTAAACTTAACGAAATTATGATAGATAGATTTGAAGAAATAACAGAACACGTAAATAACTTAACTATACACATTAATACCTTAGGTGTAATACCGAAGCAGCAATAATACAATATTGTTACTTGATTGAAGACAGTTTACAAATTCTTAAAGAACAAACGGATGAAATACACGAAATCATAACATTCACAAAGGTTAACATAATATCACGACACATATTAGATAGTACAGAAATGAATTATGTAATTGAAAAATTCTAAAAAGATAAACTAAAACTAAAATCCGAAGAACAAATTTATTCTATGCTGAAACTAAAGGCTTATTACAATGACACAAATTTAATATTGGCGATCGAAATACTAAAATTTACTAACCAAACCTATAACTATTATAAAATTAAACATACACCCTAATAAAATAATTCTAAATACCTTAAATTATATGATGATAAATAACCCATGCCAAATAGTAGAACAAACATACTTACATACTATTGCCAAAAGGAACCAATTTACTCTAATAATGGTAGCTGTATCCCAAACTTATTAAGCAACCTAACTGCTAATTGTAACACAATACAAATAAAATATTAAGATGAAATAGAATTAATAGAAGACAGTTCCCTGTATATAGCAGCAAAAAACGGAATAAAAATCGAAACCAATTGTTACATTGATAATGCAGTAATCAAAGGCATAAAAATACTCAACTTTAAAAATTGCTCGATCAAGGTTAACAACAAAAAATCAGGAATAACCAATCAGGAAGAATACATAAAGTTACAATAATACAACCGTTTGATAACATTCAAATTAACACTACCATGGAAGAAATCCAGGATATTCCTTTGTTATCGCAGAAGACAATCGATAATCTTCTTGAAATCCAACAACATCAAGAAATAACGACAATACATACCTACTCGCTAGCCGCTTCTACAATAGTCATAATCATATCAATAATAATAATTACTTTTTACCTTTACAGAAAATATAGAATATCAAACAATAAGGATACCTAAGGCGGCATTAATCTAAAAGAGGGGGAGTTATGTGTCATCAACACATCACCCATCAACATAACCTACATCAAGCTTCAGCGTCTACCAGTAACATAAACATCCGATCATGAATTATCCGCATGATTTCATTATTGAAATCAATGTCATCAAAATCAATATCGTACCATCAACAATATTGGACCACATGCATGAAAAATACAAACTAACACTGTCTTTGTTTCATGAAAATCAGATAAGTACTTTTCGAATTACTATTTGTTAACTGATATCAACAGCAAGGATATAAGGCATCTCTCTCGCTCTAGCGCGTTGCTTGAGTTGAGATGCCTAAAATTGTCACAACAAGAAAGTTTTCTCAATTTTAAAAAATTAAAATAGAAAATAAAAAATAAAAATAAAAGTAATTTTATTTTTATATAAATAGGGCGATAGTTACCTGTCAATATAATCTATAGCCACAATAATTTTTTATGCAGCATTTTTGTTATTTTGACAATTTTATTTGTATTCCACTCAAACTCTCACAGTTAGAAATTATTGATTGTTTGAAATACAATTTTGAAAGCTTGTTAATAAGAAATGTGGATCATCGAAACATGACTACATGAGAATAATTTAATTTGGAAACCGACTCATCTGTCCTTCGTCAAATAAGAAGTTCGTTTAGATGCATCCCAGTTGCATGAGGTTGAAATACTGAAGAATCACTATAATTTTAAATATTAAACGTTCGTAACCTTAAACAAAAACAATATGAAACAAAAATTTTTATTTTTATCGTTAATAGAACGAGGACGATAATGAAAGAATTTTTACGTTTACAACTTTCAATTGTTCCTTATCAATAATTGTATTCGTATAAATACATATTTTTTGTCTACATTTCTTTCGTGTTCTGCCAGTTCTTTTCATCTCGTCGTCTTACGTACAATATACCTATATTGTATGTATATCTATCTATATTCATTTCTTTAAGACAAAAAGAAGCATCAGACGGGAAATATTATCAAGCAGAAACGACGAAATTAAATTAAAATAAATGAATAGAAATGTTCTTTTTAACTATGAATGTAACATTATTCTCCCAATATACTATGTGGGTGGGCTACATTTTTATTCTCCTTACCATAGTTTTCCCAGAAATTTATTTAAAATGTTTTATGTTCGAGTAAATTATATTTTATATACATAATATGTGTATATAGTATAGCCAAATTATGGTTTCAGTATTTCAATTGAATCGAAATATTGTCGAGATGTGGATAAACGATAAAATTTTTGAATGAAGCTTAACGAAAATAGAGGATTATAAGAACCAAATTCGCCAAAACTCACCCCACAAATTTAATAAACTCATACATAAATTTGAGTTCTTGATTGTTATGGATACTCTGTCGTCCCAATCGTTATGATTTTATTCCATTTATCAATTGTTTTTTCAGCTTTTATACATTCGATGGCTTTTTGTATTTCATGTTGATTTTAGAATATTTTAGCTATGTTTGTCAGCTAAATAGCTATGATGAATTTAATACGGTCTTGATGCTAAAGTGCCGAATCGAAAAAATGGGGTTTTATAGACGATAATTGGAGTGTTTATCAAAAAGATCGAGAAGAAATAAGAAAAAAGATTTATGTACAATTTTTAACCATTGCAGCATTTATTTAAGATTATTAAACGGGCCACAGACGTTTGAGCTATTGTACGATAAATATAACGATTTGGCTTGAATCGATTATTGAATGGGAAATCTGAACTTGTGTGGGGTTATCATACATCAATCGTATCGAGTGGCAGTGTGGACTGCAATAACGTTTTTCTTACGATTTATTCAAATAGCTGCACTCAGTTTCCGGTTCTTTGACAAATGAGAATGAGAAATATAACAGAATATTTTTCGATTTAAATAATAAATTAGTTTTCGAATAAGCTGTAACATATTGATGTAAGTGATCCCAAATGAAACTTTCAAGAGTAATGACTGATTTGTTTAAGCAAAATTATGGGATATGACTCGTAATGGCTCTCCAACAATCACAAAAATAACGCAAGTTGCGAGGTAATAAAACATTAATTAAAGGAAGTAAACCCAAAAGCAGGCCTAGACTTGATTATTAATTCCCTACTAAACAGGCATTGATGAGCTCACTGGTGAGTTCATCATGAACCTTCAATTGAGTCGTTCGATATACTTTTTAATAATATTTCTGATTAGTGAACAAAGAATTTCATCTAGAATTTCATGAATATTGGGCCATTCAATTAATTATGAATTTCGTACGGTTTTACATTTAGTATTGATGATATGGTACTAAGCAAAGTATTAAAGAAAATTGTAGGACTTTATGTAGTACCAGACCACCGTTTTCCAGTGGAAATCGTGGAGCCTTTTGCGGCGCTTTAAATGCGAATAGAGATTTAGGAAATATGTATTATTGTAAGTGGTTAGCGTGTATTTTCTCATGCAAATATAAATAAAATACATCTGAGTAATTTTTTTAATATATATGTATATATATATATACATATATATATATATATATATATATATATATATATATATATATATATATATATATATATATATATATATATATTAAATATATATTGATATATATATAAAATTGCATGCAAAATTATCTCACTTTAAAATCTAAATATGGCACTAAAAAGAGAAATCCAAAGCGTAGCAAAATTAACAATCGAACCAAAAGGCAAATGATTCATCTCGCATCAAATACAGGCCGTACAGCTAACGATATTAAAGTCGAATTACAACTGCCACTTTCTACTCGACGAGTACAACCAATTTTAAAATACGACGGAAAGCTGCAACATCTTAACAGGGTGCATCAAACGAATCTTACGCAGCGACACAAAAAAGCTCGTTTTCTTTTTGCAGAAAAGTACCAATTTTGGGAAGATGAATGGCAGAATGTCATATTTAGTGACGAAAAAAAGTTTAATCTTGATGGACCAGATGGTAATCAAAAATATTGGCATGATCCCCGAAAAAAACCATTGGCCCGGAAGACTAGAAACTAGGAAGTTTGATGGTATGGGGTGGATTTGCGTTCAACGGTAGGATACCTATTTGCTTTATTTCGGGTAGAATGAATGCAGAAATGTACACCGAATTATTGGAAGATGTTCTTGTGACTCATGGAGAGGATATTGCGGGTCCGGAGTATGTGTTCCAACAAGACAATGCTGCGGTTCACACAGAAGGAGTGAGCCAAAATCGATGTTCAGGTGCTGCAAAAATTGGTGCAACCTATGCCACGGCGATTGCAACATGTAATTATAAAGAAGGGGAGATCATATTTCATATTAAAATTATTGTATCATTCTTTTTTCTAAAATTTCAATTAATTTTATATTTTATTTTGAAGTGTTCTTATAGAAATTTCGTACCGAAAATATGACATCTCCTAAAATCATTGACTATTGAAGTTCCTAGGAAATTAATATTATTATTTTTTATATTTATATTGTTGTTTTATTGACTGTTATGCTATATAAACTTGTAATATTGAATATTATTTAAAATAAAAACTAGCATATTGCAAAAAACTAAGTGTTCTTATAGATGTTTCGGGGGGTGTATATATATATATTTATATATATATATATATATATATATATATATATATATATATATATATATATAAATATATATATATATATATATATATATATATATATATATATATATATATATTTATATATATATATATATATATATATATATATATATATATATATATATATATATATATATATATATATATATATATCTATATATATAAATATATATATACATATATTATTATTAATATTACTGAAGGAACATGTGGGTGATCAGCCACCTCGCACTGTGACCTAAAAGATCTATTGTACTGGACCCTGCTTCATTATCCGTCCAGTCAATATTCAGGTTCTTAATGAACTTGATAATACTGCCAGCCGGTCGTGATACATACTATCTGGGCTTATTTCTCTCCCTCATAGATGTTTACTACATCATGTACATAGTTCCGCTAGAAAGACGTGTTACGCCCTTTGGGCGTCTCATTTTTTTGGTGTGTGCAATATTGACTTTCACCTTTGTACCTCCCATAAGCAGAAATTTAAAATACAATCTTTTTTGTTAGATACAACTTGACCACCACAATGTTGACTTTCAGTGTACCTTACGGCCTATTCACATGAATCGTTATTTTACTCGTACGAGTAAAAATAGTTCACTGATTTCTCTTAAATTACGACATAAAATAAATACTAGTATTGTGGTGGGGTTGGGAAGTGGTAAATTTTGTAATTTTTTTGTTGTTTGTGGTATAACTTATTGTGGTAATGTTCTTTTTGTTGTTTTACTGTTTTTTTTATTGTTTACTTGTTGTAAACTACCGTTCGGTGAATTGTTAAGCGAGTTTTAAGCGATGTATTATATGTGTCTTCCTTTGTATCAAATTAACCATTAGTTCCGAGCTTACCTCGGGTGGGGGCTATTACCGAAACTATTGTGGAGTTAATTTGGTACAAAATTCAAGGAGAATGCAGGTTTCTGCACAGTGTTAATTGTACGAATCGGATATCCAGATCGATAAGTAAGTCATGGGTAAGTATATGCTCTAGAGCACTTTTTTATTACCCTCTACGCTTTGCCGCGCGTAGATTAAGCTTAAATGCCTCCTGGACCTTATTGTGGTAGGAGTTAGTAGGGTGAGTGTGTGTTTATCATACTTACCCGGTTAAGAGCTGCTGAACGGTTTCCGTGATTTGACTTGTTGGTATTTACTTGTTTGCTCGTTCTGGTTTTGGATTTCCTCTCTGGTTCCGGGATTGTGTTTTAATGAAATACTTTTTTTGTATTTATTTAGTTATAATTTATTGTTATTTTCTTCGATTCGATATGACTATATCTTTTACTACTAATAATTACTAAAAATTACTGATGATTACTGATGATTACTGATTATTACTGATTTTTACTGATTATTACTAATGATACTAATTATTACTGATTCTTTTTACTACCAATGATTTATACTTAAAATTTGTTCAGTTTATATACAATTTTACGTTATTGATTTACACTAACAATTTTGGGGGGCATTGATTTTGACAAATTTGCTATATTGCATTTTGGGTTTTTTGACACAATTTTTTGAAAAAGAATATACTTTTGCTAATTCGCATAAATTCAATTTTTTTTGGTTTTGTAATTCAATGTATTTCGTTTTTGTAATTTAGTGTATTATAATTTTGTTTTTGTAATTTAATGTGCTATATTCTTGTTTTTGTAATTTAATGTATTATAGTTTATTAGCACATCATAATTTTGCTAACTTGCATAAACTTGTTTAAATTCCAAATTATTTTGTTTCATGTATTCTATACTAGAATCGCCCAACAACAACTAACAACTAAACAAATAATAACAAATAATATTTGCCTAAATGTTGATTTTATATTTAAACTAATTTGTGAGTATATTCATATACATTTTGGCTTGTGTGTTTACATTTTTCTCTTATATACTATATACTCGTACAGGTAACCCTCATATAATACGGTGATTAGGATTACGTACCATTAAAACACCGTGCTAACCAAAACCGTGTTATCTGAGACTAAAGCTTCATAGAAAACATTATGTTATGTTCCAAAAAATTTTTTATTTTGAAAATAATGTATAACACGTTAATAAAAATAAAAGTTTCATTTTTCCTAAAGATTTTATTTGTCATTAAAATTCATATTATCAAAAATTCATAACTTTACAAGAGTTTCGTTTCGAAAATTAAATAAAAATTAAACTAAATTATAATGTCAGTCTTACTTTCATAAAAGTGATCCCAATAAAAATAAACATTTTAATCCAAATTTATCCATCGGAGTCTGATAAAATTTTATTTCGTCTATGAATATGGACTGGGTGTACATCATCGTCACTATAAACTTCCTCAAAACGAATTGTTTCCGATTCATTATTCTCCGAGCGTACGAAGTTGCTTGTCCTCTCATTGCCTTCTCTTTCGGATGTCTCGAGAAAATCTGTTATATGTGTGTGATTGGCGGCATTCATTTTGCAATTTTTTGAAAATTTCTGTATACGGAGCAAGGCACGCATCTAATTGTCTTTTAAATTGCGCACTTCTTTCCATTAAAGGGTCATTATCAATTATACAGGACTCTAAACTTCTCCCAAATTCCAACCCTTTCTGTAAGGTTTTTAGAGTAAATTTTTTAGTTGGCTCACTAAAATCTTCTTCTGAGTCATTTTCTTTATCATTATGAGTGGTCGTCAGTTCTAGTAGTTCCTCTTCGTTCATCTCTTCACCCAAAAGCAGTTCCTCCAAATCATTGGTCGCCATATCCTCGAATCCTTCTCCGCCGATTGAATGTGCCCTTTCTAAAATCTGATCTACTTCATTTTGAATGGGTGGTATGACATTTGTTTCGAGTACGACAGCGGGCCATAAAGCCTTCCAGCACGCATTAAGTGTGGAAGACTTTAACTCTTTTATTGATAATGCAATGAGTTCCACACATTTCATAATGGAAAATTCTTTCCAAGCCTTTGACACCGACATATTCGTATCAGATTCCATATGATCCATAATGTGTTGAAAAGTACGACGAATGTAATAAGATTTAAATGTTGCAATAACACCCTGATCTTGTGGTTGTATAATTGATGTCGTATTGGGTGGTAAATAAATTATTTCCACGTTTGGATGGCTCAACTCTTTTGGATGTCCTGGTGCGTTATTCAAAATTAGCAAAATCTTGAAGGATTTTTCGTTTCATATAACTCTCTACTTGGGGCACGAAACAGTTTTGGAACCAATCAGTAAACAACGCAGCTGTAACCCAGGCTTTTTTATTGGCACGCCAAAAAACGGGTAAACTGGATTTGTCTTTGTTTTTCATGGCTCGAGGATTCAATGCCCGATAAATAACCATTAGTTTGGTAATGAAATCTCCCGATGCATTACTGCACAGAAGTACGGTTAATCTATCTTTCGCGACCTTAAATCCAGGAGCAGACTTGGCATTTTTAGAGATAAATGTACGTTTTGGCATTTTTTTCCACAATAATCCTGTTTCGTCAGCATTAAACACCTGATCAGCCGTATATCCTTTTTGTTGAATGATCTTCAACAGCTCTTCTGGAAATTTTTGCGCGGCGTCTAAATCTGCGGATGCAGATTCACCCTGTAACTTTATGTTATGCAACACAAAGCGTTTCTTAAAATTTTCAAATCAGCCCTTGCTAGCACTAAACTCAAAACTCGACGAAGGCTCTTGGTTTGACGATTCACCAGAATCTTTCAAATGTTTAAACATTTTAAGCGCTTTGTGTTTAATTAAATTTCCGTCCAGCGGCATATGCTTGTTGGTACAATCTTCAATCCATATGATCAGTGCCTTTTCCATTTTTTCCATTAGAACATCGCGCGTTCGAGCAACGCGTTTCGCGCTTATCGAAGAAGCAGATGAAACACTCGTTCTTATTTTGTTTTCGTTTTTAATTATAGTTCGAACAGTTGCTTCATTTGGGCTTAACGTCTTAGATATAGCCGTAGAGCCTTCGCCATTTTTAAAACGATCCAAAATTTTAATTTTTTCATCCAAAGAAATAAATTTTCTTTTAAGAGCTGTTTTTTAGTTTCGTGACTGTCCATTGCTGAATAAGGATATCAAGCAAATTGTTCAAACTGATTTGATATTTATAATAATATTATAGGTGCTAAACTTACCGGATTAAGACAAATTTGAACTTATGTTAAGGTACTTTCAATATAAATAGCCCCTCAAATAATTATGGATAATAAATATTTTATTTATGCACAGAATATTTAAACAAAACTACATATAATTTATAGTTTATCCTATTTCAAGTATAAACTGCGAATGAATGGGGATTTACACAAAAATATGTGCTTCATATTTACAAAAAATAAGAAAAAAGAAAGCAAAAATGAGAGAATTCATTGCGCAGGACTGAAATTCATACGGTAGCGTGTTAAAAGAGGAAATTTTCCCGTGTAATAGTAAAACCGTGGTATACAAGACCGTGTAATGTAAAATTTATTGCGCATTTTGTCGACCGTGTTATAGCGAACCGTGTAGTAAAAGTACCGTGTTATACGAGGGTTACCTGTAATTACTTGTTTTGTTTTCGTATAAAATGTTATTGGGTTGCCATGTTAAATTTTGTTGTTGGGGATTCTTATATGGAATGCGGAAATACGATTACTATGAAAAAGTGCATTTGATTTAGAATTTTGTGCTTTTTATTATTATCTGAAATTACTCTTATTATTAGAGGTTGGTTTATACAACACTAGGCACTTAAAAAGTATTTAATAAACAATTCCGAATATAATGTCATTGACAATTTTTTTAGCAAACACACATTTCCTAATAAAAACTGCAAAAATGTTTAAATCGCGGCCATATTGTAAAATTCGCGCGAGTAAACACTTTTTTGCAGTGTTTATTAGGAAAAGTGCGTTTGCAAAAAAAATTATCCATGGCATTACATTCGAAATGGCTTATTACCTATTTTTTAAGTGACCAGTATATATTTTATATTGTAATTTAGGAGAAATCAGTGAATCATTTTTACTCGTACGAGTAAAATCGCGATTCTTGTGAATAAAGACTTACTTCGTTTCCTGATTATCGCATTTTTTTTGGTAATGGTTTATGATTTTCGAAATACATTTTCCCACCTGTGGCTGAGTCTATAAAAGCTGGACAAAATTGAAAAGAAGAAAAGGTTCTAGTTTTTGGTTTTTTTCTGAAAGGTTGTGCTTTTTGTCTTTAAGTCATTAAACTTGTGAGAAAAAAAATATTAATATTACATATACTATTGTGTTAAGTTAAGTTAAGTTGCTAAAAAAATAATAATAAAACCAAAAAAAAAAAATACCTATAAAGTAATTCAATAAAATAACTGTGCATAGTATAAATATCTTTAAGAAAAAAAATTAACATGACACTCATAATCACGAAGGTTGGAAAATAAATTTTTTTTGTAGTTAACGTAGAAAAACCGTTACTCATTCACTGTAATTTAAATATCTAAAGATATTGCCAAATTATAATGTGTAATTGAATAAATAAAAACAACAAAACAATATAAAAACAATAAAAATATTTAAAATATTAATTATATAGTATTCTAGTGTTTTAAATTGGGATAAGACTGGTGGTTTTTTTTTTACTCTTCCAATTTGGTTAACTGTAATCGTGATCGTGCTAGTTTTATTGGTTTAAGCTAGTGAATGTTATAAAAAAATTAAAAAAATAACTAAAATGATGTAGTGATATATTCTTTTTTAGTGATCTAACCAAAATCTCATAAAGAGGAAAATACCCCAAAATAAAAACAGTGTAATCATAATGTAAAGAGTTTAATAGTGTAGTGCTGAAAATGTGATTGGTTTAAGTCAATTACGTCATACAATCTTATGCTGAGTAATACCCAAATCATAAAGCAAAAACAATAAAAACAACCCAACTGTAATGCTTCATTCATGGCAGTGAATAAATCATCACGTTAACTTATAATGTATATCTATCATCACTGATGTACACCTGATCATAGCAGTAATTGCGTAAGTTTTATTTTATTAACGTTAATATGTATTTTCATTTCGTTCCAGGAGTCCACCATATAACGTTCTTCAATTCGCTATTTAAATCCAACTCATGGTTCCAATGATAACTTAGTCATCCATATCTGAGGCTCAAAATTCTTTAAGTGACTAAGGCTTGATACAAATTTAATGAGAAACCAGAATTAACCCACTTATAGAAATTATTATCACCAGTTATACATGGATCAAATTAATGACTTAAAATTACCTTGATCATACAAAATTTCGTTTTGGAGTATCATAAAATTCACCATTATCATAAATTTTTTTTTTTTTTTTTTTAATATGTTCCGAAGATTGTAAGAAAATTCAATCCAGTTTCGAACTGATGAGCTTATGATTATGAAAAAATCAATCCTCTCATCAGGCCGCGGCGACTGGACTGACTATACCACAATTTACATTCTATATATACAGAATGTCCTGTGCTTTATATACTAGCTAATCGTACTAATATAGATAAATTCAATTACAATTTTTTCTTCTTCATGACAATCACATAAGCTGTGAACGCTAATTTTACTTTTTTAATTAATTAACATTCAACAAAAATTAAAAAAGTAATATTATCATAAAGTTAATTCATCAATCAACATTCCTCAATGAACTACAGTTGTTAAAATTAAATTTGCTTTGTGTATTATGTTTTTTTTTTGACATCAATGTGATGTACATTAATTTATCTTTTTATTAAAATTTTTCTTTAATTATTTCTCAATCTTTTGTTAATTTAAATGAAATTTTTTTTGTTTTGCATTACATTTCTTAATTTTTCATGTTCACTTTTAATTCTTAATATCTTAATTAATTTAATTTAATTTTTGGAAATTCTAAATATATAAATTTGTTGTAATCTAGAATAGACATGGAATATTCCCCAGTTGTAATAATCCAAATCAAAGTAAACATGAGTAGATAAATACAATAGTATTTGTTGTATAATGATGAGGCTTGGTTAATGTTTTGGCGTACTGAATCAGTTTATGTTTTCCTTCCTGTGTTTTTATGTTTCTTTGTACAAACGGTCTAGCAAGATCTATTCTGAATGCTATCAAATCCCACTACCGGCCAACGAGCTTAAGCCAAGCAAGTAAATGACCGTGATAGACCATTCAAATAGATAATAATAACTTTCTATAACGAAATGGATAGCACCTGAGACAAAAAAAAACAAATATTTTTTTTTTGTTTTTATTACAATCCTGCAGCATTCGGCTTCACATTTCATTACATACGGTAGCATAGGAACCCAAGGACTTCGAGAGGGCTGTCTCACTCCCGTATATTCCTACCTCGAAGCCCCGTCTTCCGTTTAATTTTACTCTTACGAGTTGCTGGGAATTACAAATCACCTGTAGGTCACCCAGCTTTACTACAGGAAGGCTAAACAAACTGGAGGGTGCCTGGTATCCAGAGTCTGTATACTTTGAACTGATTAACTCATCATCCATTCATCCGTCGGCACATGCTGACATGTTGCCTTCAATTAGGGTTTTTTGTCAAGGTTTTCTCCTTTAGCGCCGTATTAGCCTGCGCCAAATGGCCAAAAATGTGCCAAATGGCCTAAGTTACCAGTGGTTACCACGAGGAGGCAGCACGTACACTTGCGAATTGTGAACAGGTTACCCCTTACACAATTGTACCCATCACGCAGCTGCTTAATACATGACCAGAACAACTCACGTGATGCGCACTCCACTGGAAGGTTACGGAGCCGGTAGATGAATGTACTCAACTTTGGTCCTCCCTCCAATAGACGCCAAGTCACCATAAATATATATATATATATATATATATATATATATATATATATATATATATATATTTCTATATATACATATTACTTCCTTTCCCAAATTAAAATCATAAATCAATACAAATTAATTAAATTCAATAAATTTCTGCCTGATTCTCCTTAAATATACTTTATTTCTTTTTGTGCTTATAGCTTTGTTGTGTCTATTAAGCGATTTCAATAGAAGTTTTATCATTTCAAATTCATATTCAGTTATATGAAGGCCACAAGCTTTTGTTCTTTCTTTCAATTATTAGTTAGACTAGAGAACTTCTGCAACATGGGT